>OX439369.1:2500-1292500 GCA_949319445.1 Mythimna lalbum
CTAACCTAACCTAACCTAACCTAACCTAACCTAACCTAACCTAACCTAACCTAACCTAACCTAACCTAACCTAACCTAACCTAACCTAACCTAACCTAACCTAACCTAACCTAACCTAACCTAACCTAACCTAACCTAACCTAACCTAACCTAACCTAACCTAACCTAACCTAACCTAACCTAACCTAACCTAACCTAACCTAACCTAACCTAACCTAACCTAACCTAACCTAACCTAACCTAACCTAACCTAACCTAACCTAACCTAACCTAACCTAACCTAACCTAACCTAACCTAACCTAACCTAACCTAACCTAACCTAACCTAACCTAACCTAACCTAACCTAACCTAACCTAACCTAACCTAACCTAACCTAACCTAACCTAACCTAACCTAACCTAACCTAACCTAACCTAACCTAACCTAACCTAACCTAACCTAACCTAACCTAACCTAACCTAACCTAACCTAACCTAACCTAACCTAACCTAACCTAACCTAACCTAACCTAACCTAACCTAACCTAACCTAACCTAACCTAACCTAACCTAACCTAACCTAACCTAACCTAACCTAACCTAACCTAACCTAACCTAACCTAACCTAACCTAACCTAACCTAACCTAACCTAACCTAACCTAACCTAACCTAACCTAACCTAACCTAACCTAACCTAACCTAACCTAACCTAACCTAACCTAACCTAACCTAACCTAACCTAACCTAACCTAACCTAACCTAACCTAACCTAACCTAACCTAACCTAACCTAACCTAACCTAACCTAACCTAACCTAACCTAACCTAACCTAACCTAACCTAACCTAACCTAACCTAACCTAACCTAACCTAACCTAACCTAACCTAACCTAACCTAACCTAACCTAACCTAACCTAACCTAACCTAACCTAACCTAACCTAACCTAACCTAACCTAACCTAACCTAACCTAACCTAACCTAACCTAACCTAACCTAACCTAACCTAACCTAACCTAACCTAACCTAACCTAACCTAACCTAACCTAACCTAACCTAACCTAACCTAACCTAACCTAACCTAACCTAACCTAACCTAACCTAACCTAACCTAACCTAACCTAACCTAACCTAACCTAACCTAACCTAACCTAACCTAACCTAACCTAACCTAACCTAACCTAACCTAACCTAACCTAACCTAACCTAACCTAACCTAACCTAACCTAACCTAACCTAACCTAACCTAACCTAACCTAACCTAACCTAACCTAACCTAACCTAACCTAACCTAACCTAACCTAACCTAACCTAACCTAACCTAACCTAACCTAACCTAACCTAACCTAACCTAACCTAACCTAACCTAACCTAACCTAACCTAACCTAACCTAACCTAACCTAACCTAACCTAACCTAACCTAACCTAACCTAACCTAACCTAACCTAACCTAACCTAACCTAACCTAACCTAACCTAACCTAACCTAACCTAACCTAACCTAACCTAACCTAACCTAACCTAACCTAACCTAACCTAACCTAACCTAACCTAACCTAACCTAACCTAACCTAACCTAACCTAACCTAACCTAACCTAACCTAACCTAACCTAACCTAACCTAACCTAACCTAACCTAACCTAACCTAACCTAACCTAACCTAACCTAACCTAACCTAACCTAACCTAACCTAACCTAACCTAACCTAACCTAACCTAACCTAACCTAACCTAACCTAACCTAACCTAACCTAACCTAACCTAACCTAACCTAACCTAACCTAACCTAACCTAACCTAACCTAACCTAACCTAACCTAACCTAACCTAACCTAACCTAACCTAACCTAACCTAACCTAACCTAACCTAACCTAACCTAACCTAACCTAACCTAACCTAACCTAACCTAACCTAACCTAACCTAACCTAACCTAACCTAACCTAACCTAACCTAACCTAACCTAACCTAACCTAACCTAACCTAACCTAACCTAACCTAACCTAACCTAACCTAACCTAACCTAACCTAACCTAACCTAACCTAACCTAACCTAACCTAACCTAACCTAACCTAACCTAACCTAACCTAACCTAACCTAACCTAACCTAACCTAACCTAACCTAACCTAACCTAACCTAACCTAACCTAACCTAACCTAACCTAACCTAACCTAACCTAACCTAACCTAACCTAACCTAACCTAACCTAACCTAACCTAACCTAACCTAACCTAACCTAACCTAACCTAACCTAACCTAACCTAACCTAACCTAACCTAACCTAACCTAACCTAACCTAACCTAACCTAACCTAACCTAACCTAACCTAACCTAACCTAACCTAACCTAACCTAACCTAACCTAACCTAACCTAACCTAACCTAACCTAACCTAACCTAACCTAACCTAACCTAACCTAACCTAACCTAACCTAACCTAACCTAACCTAACCTAACCTAACCTAACCTAACCTAACCTAACCTAACCTAACCTAACCTAACCTAACCTAACCTAACCTAACCTAACCTAACCTAACCTAACCTAACCTAACCTAACCTAACCTAACCTAACCTAACCTAACCTAACCTAACCTAACCTAACCTAACCTAACCTAACCTAACCTAACCTAACCTAACCTAACCTAACCTAACCTAACCTAACCTAACCTAACCTAACCTAACCTAACCTAACCTAACCTAACCTAACCTAACCTAACCTAACCTAACCTAACCTAACCTAACCTAACCTAACCTAACCTAACCTAACCTAACCTAACCTAACCTAACCTAACCTAACCTAACCTAACCTAACCTAACCTAACCTAACCTAACCTAACCTAACCTAACCTAACCTAACCTAACCTAACCTAACCTAACCTAACCTAACCTAACCTAACCTAACCTAACCTAACCTAACCTAACCTAACCTAACCTAACCTAACCTAACCTAACCTAACCTAACCTAACCTAACCTAACCTAACCTAACCTAACCTAACCTAACCTAACCTAACCTAACCTAACCTAACCTAACCTAACCTAACCTAACCTAACCTAACCTAACCTAACCTAACCTAACCTAACCTAACCTAACCTAACCTAACCTAACCTAACCTAACCTAACCTAACCTAACCTAACCTAACCTAACCTAACCTAACCTAACCTAACCTAACCTAACCTAACCTAACCTAACCTAACCTAACCTAACCTAACCTAACCTAACCTAACCTAACCTAACCTAACCTAACCTAACCTAACCTAACCTAACCTAACCTAACCTAACCTAACCTAACCTAACCTAACCTAACCTAACCTAACCTAACCTAACCTAACCTAACCTAACCTAACCTAACCTAACCTAACCTAACCTAACCTAACCTAACCTAACCTAACCTAACCTAACCTAACCTAACCTAACCTAACCTAACCTAACCTAACCTAACCTAACCTAACCTAACCTAACCTAACCTAACCTAACCTAACCTAACCTAACCTAACCTAACCTAACCTAACCTAACCTAACCTAACCTAACCTAACCTAACCTAACCTAACCTAACCTAACCTAACCTAACTAACCTAACCTAACCTAACCTAACCTAACCTAACCTAACCTAACCTAACCTAACCTAACCTAACCTAACCTAACCTAACCTAACCTAACCTAACCTAACCTAACCTAACCTAACCTAACCTAACCTAACCTAACCTAACCTAACCTAACCTAACCTAACCTAACCTAACCTAACCTAACCTAACCTAACCTAACCTAACCTAACCTAACCTAACCTAACCTAACCTAACCTAACCTAACCTAACCTAACCTAACCTAACCTAACCTAACCTAACCTAACCTAACCTAACCTAACCTAACCTAACCTAACCTAACCTAACCTAACCTAACCTAACCTAACCTAACCTAACCTAACCTAACCTAACCTAACCTAACCTAACCTAACCTAACCTAACCTAACCTAACCTAACCTAACCTAACCTAACCTAACCTAACCTAACCTAACCTAACCTAACCTAACCTAACCTAACCTAACCTAACCTAACCTAACCTAACCTAACCTAACCTAACCTAACCTAACCTAACCTAACCTAACCTAACCTAACCTAACCTAACCTAACCTAACCTAACCTAACCTAACCTAACCTAACCTAACCTAACCTAACCTAACCTAACCTAACCTAACCTAACCTAACCTAACCTAACCTAACCTAACCTAACCTAACCTAACCTAACCTAACCTAACCTAACCTAACCTAACCTAACCTAACCTAACCTAACCTAACCTAACCTAACCTAACCTAACCTAACCTAACCTAACCTAACCTAACCTAACCTAACCTAACCTAACCTAACCTAACCTAACCTAACCTAACCTAACCTAACCTAACCTAACCTAACCTAACCTAACCTAACCTAACCTAACCTAACCTAACCTAACCTAACCTAACCTAACCTAACCTAACCTAACCTAACCTAACCTAACCTAACCTAACCTAACCTAACCTAACCTAACCTAACCTAACCTAACCTAACCTAACCTAACCTAACCTAACCTAACCTAACCTAACCTAACCTAACCTAACCTAACCTAACCTAACCTAACCTAACCTAACCTAACCTAACCTAACCTAACCTAACCTAACCTAACCTAACCTAACCTAACCTAACCTAACCTAACCTAACCTAACCTAACCTAACCTAACCTAACCTAACCTAACCTAACCTAACCTAACCTAACCTAACCTAACCTAACCCAGTACCCCCCTGACTCCCGTGGCGGTCGGATCATTTTTGGAGACGCTCCGCACTTAAAAATTACAAAAAGTGGTAAAAAGTTGGCCGATTTTGACGAGTGATACGTCTTTGTGCTGGGCTAGGTAAAACCTACAACCCCCTGTGATATTTTTTACTCGGATTGCAGTGAAAAAGTGTTAAAACCTGAAAAAACCTCAAATGTTGAGGTTAAGTTAACAGGAAAAAACTTAACTCGCAAACGCTGCAAGATCGAGATCGACGACCTACCTTTTTTATTGAAAAAAGGTGAGGAGGCTTCTACCGCACACCGCTCTGACGTGACAGAAGACTGTAAAACTCAACTCGTTTGGAGCAATTCAGGAAAAACGAAAACCACGTGGAGCTGAAAACATCGATTTCGTGGCGCCAGACGCCTGAAAATTTGCAACAGTCATCTCCTGTAATGTCAGAGACTATCGCCGTAAGTAATTTTTTCATAACCCTCAAACCTGATTTTTGCAGGGACTTTGAAATTCCAAAAGTTTGACCCTAATATCCCCGGATATAACTATCATTTAGAAGATCTTCAACTGCAGTCTTTGGCGCTCTTATTAGAAGAACACAAATTGTAAATTTCAGATTTTTTATTTCAATGGTTTTTAAAATATAATTAATTTTATCAAAAAATCACTTTTTGAAAAATTTTTATATGAAGTAATTTATGTTTTCAAAATTTTATTTATTTATCGTATAGTGCTAGATTTTACCTATTTTTAGCTATTTTTATCAAAATTTTATGTAAAGTGGATTCTGAGATATCGAATTTTTACCAATTTTTGACATTTATTTAAAATCTACTAGGAAATAACAAATTTTGACATCTGGGCTGGGTCCAATACGTCTATTGCGATCTATTTAAGCCCAAACACAGGCTGTATATCATTAAAATTGAGAGTTTTGTTAAATTTCACCATTTTGGTTTTTTAGGTTTAAAATTTCAATCAGCCATATCTCAGAAACTACTAAGCCGACGAAACTCGTTTTTTCACAAATAGTTAGGACACTCAAGGGGCTGTGCTTATAATTGAGTTTCAGGAGTTTTTGACCTGAAAAAATTTTCAGCGCTGAAACGGTTTTCAGGATATACTTGAAGTGACGCCGAGTTGTAGGTCCAAAATCCGAACTTTCTCCGACGTAGGGTTCCGAAGTTACGGGCTTTTAAATTTAACTTTTGACAGTTCGGCGGCCATTTTGTAAAACTTTGAACCGCAATAGCTCTGGAACTAAGTGTCGTAGAAGGGTGCGGATTTCGATTTTGGACTCAAAGGCTCCTTGGGTTTCTCACTCTGTGGTTTCAGGCGGTTTGAAGCCAAAAAACTTCAGGGTCCTGAAAACGGTTTCAGCAAATAGGGGAGCTCGGGCCGACCTGGGAGAGCCCAAACTCGGTGGTTCTGCGACCGTCAGTAACGGAGATATTACCTGCCAAAGTTTGACTTTGACAGTTGTTCCGCCATTTTCATTAAACTTGAAACACCCATATCTCCGTAACGGAGGGTCGCAGAGCGGCGGGGTTTTCTTTAAGTGACTCGGCACATACCTGCCTTGCGGGCGATATTGTTTTCAGGCGTTTTCAGGGGTCAAATTTTTTTCAGCCTGAAAAATATACCACTGAATAGATCTCGTCGAGCACAGTAAGATAAGCCGAAGCACGGGGTGTTTCGGCCGATTGGTTGCGGAGAAATTTGATTTAAACCATATTTTGGCTGCCATCTTGGAAAAAACCAAATTTTTTAAAATTGGATTGCTCCGGAACCCTTGGGGCTAGCTACCTCGTGTTTGGGTTTGAAGAAACGGGCTTGACGGGTTCTATCCAGTGATTCCATTGAATCGACTCTACATAGAGCTAATTTTGAAAAGTCACTAAAAACAAGTTTTAACAGTGAGGATTGACCCTCAGACTTATAAACGGCCCCCTGACGGCTACCTACAAATAAAATACTTAGGGTAGAGTTCAATTAGTGACACTTTTTACAAAATTTTATTTGTAGAAATAATTTAGTTGTAAGTGCTTGTGCGGTTTTATCTTCCTTTTGTGCGCACATTATTATTCTTTTTGACTTATTTTATACACTTTTTTTTTATTTTAACTTTATTGTCCCTATTGACCTATTTTATTAAGTGACGCATACTCTCCAACATGTTCGGCCACAGAACTCCGCTAAAAGCGGCCGGTGGAAAAAAGTCACCACCTAAACCTGGAGCTGTTGCTTCGTCGAATGTTAGACGTAGCATAGAGAACTGGGAAGCCCCAAACAGCAGCCCCGATCTCGCTACAACTGAGCAGACGTCGCAGGCCGGCCCTGCAAAAATTAAGACGAAACTTGCTTTTACGCAAGAGAGCGTAACTGTGTCACAGACAAGAAAGTCTGTCGACACACTCTCACCGTCGAATACTAAATACGCAGACCGAACAGCAGAAGCAAAGGCTTGCCTCGTAAAGGCGAAACTTCACCTAAACAGCTCCAGGAATACCAAAACGGAGATTAAGAATGGAATCTCCGAGGCCACAGAACGTCTTTACCAACTAGTAAAGGAAGTCGAGTCGGAGCTAAAACTAGCTAAACGCGATAGGACCAGGGAAGCGAATTCAGCAGAGCCTCAACCAATAGACAGAGCTACTCCCGAAACATCCAATACTGCCACAATTTTGCAGAAAATGGATCTGCAGACAAACCTCCTTGTGGAAAACAATAAAAAGTTAGAGGAGCTAAAGGACGTCATTGAACACCAAAGGAGTGTCCTGGAGCAAGGAATTACCTACGCTAGTGTGGCTTCAGCCCAGGGAATTAAGGTAATACCGAAGCGTAACACTTTGCACTCGGTGGTGGTCTCATCTAAGGATGAAGCGGAGACGGGTGAGGTGGTACTGAGCAAAGTCAGGAAAGCAATAAATGCAAAAGATGGTTGGATAAAGGTGGAAAGAGTGAGGAAGGCTAAGGATAGGAAAGTGATAATAGGTTTGCAAACCGAAGAGGAAAGGGGTAAGATAAAAGACCGACTTCAAAAAGAAGGGGTTGACCTCACTGTCGAGGAAGTCAAAAACAGGGACCCGCTACTGATCTTGAGGAACGTTCTGGTAATTAATACCGATGATGACGTTCTTAAAGCGCTCCGAAATCAAAACCAGGGTGTTTTCGACGGCCTCGACACTGAGGAAAACAGAGTGGAAATAAAATATCGAAGAAGGACAAGGAACCCTCATATTGGCCACATTATTATCAGCGTCTCACCCACCATCTGGCGACGAGTGTTGGACATTGGAACCGTTCACATCGATCTCCAGCGCATCAGGGTCGAAGATCAGACTCCATTGGTCCAATGCACCCGCTGCTTAGGCTTTGGACACGGTAAGCGGTTCTGTAAAGAGCCTGCAGACCTGTGTGGCCACTGCGGCGGTCCTCACATGAGGTCGGAGTGCTCGGACTGGCTTTCAGGCTTACCACCCGTTTGCCGAAATTGTACGAAGGCAAAAGTTGAGAGCGGTACACAGCACAATGCTTTTAGCCATGACTGTCCTCTGCGCAAAAAGTGGGATGACATAGCAAGGTCAACCGTTGCTTACTGCTAAGGGCACCTCAATGGCCAACACTCCCTACGGAGTAATACAGGCAAACCTCCAACGTAAGAAGCTAGCAACTAATGAACTTCTCACAGAAGCCACAAAACGTGGGATAGCGCTAGCGCTTCTCCAGGAACCGTATGTGGGTGGGGCCAAAGTAATGAGGAGTCACAGGGGCGTTAGGGTCTTCCAGAGCACTGGAACAGAAGATGGGACTGTTAAGGCTGCCATAGCTGTCTTTAACAGTGACTTTATCGTCAAGCAGTACCCAAAACTCACCACAAACAACATCGTTGTGGTGGGAATCCAGACCAGTGCCTGGGAGATCACGCTTGTCTCCTTTTACTTTGAGCCAGACCAGCCTATTGAGCATTATCTGGGACATCTTAAGAAAATAGAGAGTGTAGTCGGTTCCAAAAAGCTGATAGTTGGAGGTGATGCCAACGCCAAAAGCATGTGGTGGGGCAGTCCAACGGCTGACATTAGGGGAGAAGAGGTTATAGGAACTCTCGGCGAGCTAAATCTAAACATACTCAACAGAGGGGAAATTCCGACCTTCGACACTATCCGGGGAGGAAAGCGGTACAGTAGTTATGTAGACATCACTGCTTGCTCCAATGATATCTTGGACATGATAGACGACTGGAAAGTTGACGAAGGACTCACGAGCTCGGACCATAACGGCATCACATTTAAGATCTTCTTACAAAAATCTAAAGGCATTAAAGTTGAGCGAACTACTCGAAAATATTTTACCAAAAAAGCAAACTGGACCAAGTTTCATGAGAAATTTTCCCAGTTAAAAATTGATTTTAATCTTACACTAGCAGAAATAGATCAAATTAAAGATAGCGAACAAATTGACATAGTAACTGAAAACCTCACAAAAGCAATAGACGAAGCATGTAAGCAAACTATACCAAATATAAAAGCCAAAGAAGAACTTACCTTGCCGTGGTGGTCCGAGAGACTCGTCGAGATGAAGAAGGCCGTCGTCACCATGAAGCGTAGAATCCGCTGCGCCGCCCCAATCCGGAAGTCGAAGGTCATAGAAGAGTACCTGAAAAAGAAAGAGGAGTATGAGTTGGAAGCAGCCAAAGCTCAAACTGAGAGCTGGAAGGAGTTCTGTGGGAGACAGGATAGAGAGGGGATCTGGGAGGGAATATATAGGGTGATAGGGAGGACACAACGTAGAGAAGAGGACCTACCTTTGGAGAAGAACGGTGATGTGCTGGACGCAAAAGGTTCCGTGAAGCTGTTAGCGGAAACATTCTATCCAGAAGACCTTACGGAATGCGATAACGCTCATCACCGATCCATTCGAATAAAGGCCGACATCGTGAACTCTGGCGAGCAAAATGACCCTTGTGACCCACCTTTTACGATGTGCGAGTTAAAAAATTCAATGGAATCCTTTAATCCAAAGAAGGCACCGGGATCAGACGGCTTTACAGCCGACATTTGTTGTCACGCCATAAACAATGACCCGGAACTAATTCTACGGTTCTTTAATAAGTGTCTGGAATGCCATTGCTTCCCCACAGTCTGGAAAGAGGCAACAGTCGTGATACTCAAGAAACCTGGAAAAGATAATTACTCCAGCCCCAAATCATATAGGCCGATTGGGCTGTTGCCTATACTGGGGAAAATCTTTGAAAAGATGCTGGTGGCCCGCCTAAGGTTTCACCTGCTGCCAAACATGAGTACCCGTCAGTACGGTTTCAAGCCACAGAAAAGCACGGAAGATGCCCTCTACGATCTCATGCAGCATGTCCACAAGAAACTCGACCAGAAGCAAATAGTGACGTTAGTATCTTTGGATATAGAGGGGGCATTTGACAGTGCGTGGTGGCCTGCAATAAGGATCCGACTGGCGGAAGAAAAGTGTCCTGTCAACCTTAGGCGGGTCATAGACAGTTACCTCAAAGACCGCAAGGTTGCAATCAGGTACGGTGGGGAGGTATATGGTAAAGGGACGAGTAAAGGCTGTGTCCAGGGCTCAATTGGAGGACCAATATTTTGGAACCTGGTTCTAGATCCTCTCCTAAAAGCACTTACAGAAAGGGGAATATACATCCAAGCGTTTGCGGACGACGTCGTTTTGGTCTTTGACGGAAAGACCGCACATGAGGTTGAATTATGTGCCAGTGCTGCTCTCAACCATGTTTTGGCGTGGGGTGTTGAAAACAAACTTAAATTCGCTCCGCACAAAACGACCGCTATGGTAGTAACAAGAAAGCTGAAATACGACACACCGCGCCTGAGTATGGGGGGGATTGACATTGACATTTCGAAAGAAATGAAGCTTCTGGGTGTAACGATCGACGAAAAGTTAACTTTTAATAAGCATGTCTCAATTGTTTGTAGGAAGGCAATCGCAATATATAAGCAACTGTGTAGAGCTGCCAAGGTCAGTTGGGGGTTACACCCAGAAGTCATAAGAATCATGTATGTGGCGGTTGTAGAGCCCATTATACTTTACGCTGCAAGCGTCTGGGCGCCAGCAGTTGGAAAGTTGGGCATCAAGAAACAACTCGGGACCGTACAGCGTGGAATTGCCCAAAAGATGTGCAAGGCATATCGCACGGTCTCCTTGAACTCAGCACTGGTGCTGTCTGGGTTACTCCCCCTCGACATTAGAGTTCGTGAGGCGGCATCGTTGTATGAAGCTAAGAGAGGAGTACCCCAGACATTACTGGGAGACAGGGAGATCGAGCGAATGACTGCTGCAGGAGAAGATCCCCATCCTGCAGCACGTGACATCTTGAAGTTTGACAGCCTGGTAAACCAAGAGCAGCTGGACAGGTGCAGCTTTGACGTCCGTATTTTCACGGACGGGAGCAAGATCGGAGGAGGAGTCGGCGCTTCTGTGTCCATATGGAAGGGAGAGGCTGAGACCAGAGCCCTCAAACTTGCCCTTTCAAAGCACTGTACGGTTTACCAGGCTGAACTCTTGGCAATTGCAAAGGCAACCAAAGAGGTGACCAAGCTCAAAGCTTCTTCTTTTGGAGTTTTCAGCGACTCAATGGCGGCTCTACAAACATTAACAAATCCCGGATCACGCCACCCTCTTGCGGTAGAAGCTAGGAATAATATAAAATCTGCATCCCGCCAGAACAAGGTTATTTCCTTGTTTTGGATCAAAGCTCATGTGGGGCTACAGGGGAATGAACGAGCCGACCAGCTAGCGAAGGAGGCCGCTGAAAACTTCAAAAGAAAGCCCGATTACGACCAGTGTCCGGTCTCATTCGTCAAGCGAAGCATACGTACGGCGTCGCTTGACGAGTGGAACCTAAGGTACGGATCTGGAGCTACGGCCTCTGTGACTAAATTGTTTTTCCCGGATGTCCGGACCGCCTTTAGGATAATCCGGAAGATAGAAACAAACAGCCTAATCACGCAATTAATGACGGGGCACGGTGGATTCTCCGAGTACTTGAATCGCTTCAAGCTCAAGGAGAGTCCATCGTGCATCTGTGACCCAGATTCGAGCGAAACGGTCCCGCACATACTGTTCGACTGCCCTCAATTTGAAAGACACCGATTTAACGTCGAGCAAGCTTTAGGTACGAAAATGATACGCAATAATCTTAAAGACATTATAAGTAGTAAAAATAGGGAAATATTCCTAGATTACAGTAAGTATGTTGCACAAAAAGTAATTGTAAGAAATAAGACCGCATAAGTAAATATGCTATCAAAATATAATATAGTATATTCTGTTTAGCATAGCCACAAGAATGTTTAATAGGAAATGTAACATAGGATAAAAATAAATAGTATACTAATTATAATAAGCTTAAAATAGGTTATTACTGTGTATTGAGTTTCTCCCACTATTGTAAAGTGGGATATTGTTATGTGTATATTGTAAATAAAAATATGTGTACCTTTTACTTTGTAAATAAAATTACTGTATAAGAATAAAACAGGAAAATGTAGCACTTCAGACATAAAATAATTATTATTATTGTAACTTAGAATATAAACTTAAATTAAGGAACCCATTTTATAAAAATACATACCTGTCTCCCCATTTATTTTCCCGCAAACCTGTTATATAAATAAAGAAAAAGTAAAATATTAGTTAGATAGATTAGAAGCTATAGTTAGAGTGGGTAACCCCAACCCAAAAAGCATACGAGAGGATGAACGCTAGAAAGACACAGTATGAGGAATGAAAGTACGAGAGGCATACAAGCGAGAACTGGAATGAATGAGAATTAAATAAGCAAGCATAGGCTCTGACGAAAGTTGGAGGTAGAAGAATAAAAAAAAAAAAAAAAAAAAAAAAAAAAAAAAAAACCTAACCTAACCTAACCTAACCTAACCTAACCTAACCTAACCTAACCTAACCTAACCTAACCTAACCTAACCTAACCTAACCTAACCTAACCTAACCCAACCTAACCTAACCTAACCGCGGGTTCTCCGAGTATTTGAACCGGTTTAAGTGCAAGGAGAGCCCGGCGTGTGTCTGTAATCCCGAAACTAAGGAAAGTGTACTGCACCTTATTATAGATTGCCCAATTTTTGAAAAGGAAAGGTACAATTTGGAAGCAGAAATAGAGATGAAAATTTGTTTAGAACACTTACCAATAATGATGGCTGAAAAGAAAATAAGAAATAAGTTTTTGAAATATTGTAAAGAAATTAGTGCTAGAGTTATCAAAAAGAATAAAGCGTAGAAGATGTACTTACATGTATATTAATTATATATAATGATAGGTAATCATAAAATATTAGTGTAATGACGGCAAAAAACTTATTATAAGAATACTGTCATTGTGTTATGGTAAATTGTGTTTGTAAACTGTGCTCTAAGATTTTAACATAAGTAGTTAAAGATAATGTAAGATAAGAGTGTTTGCAATGTTGTAACTGTGTAAACAATAATAATATGTAAATAAAAGACTCTGATCCCAACACGTCGGAGGAAACACGCAATGCCCTGTGATGGCGGGTGCATTTATTAAAGAAAAAAAAAAAAAAAAAAACCTAACCTAACCTAACCTAACCTAACCCAGTTCCCCCGCAACCCTCGTGGTGGTCGGATCGTTTTTTTTCAAAGAATTGTTACACACCAAACGACGCGTATTAGTGTCGCGCAAGTGATTCTGCAATTTTCACACACCGGAAAACTCTGGAAAAAGTGCAGTGAGTGAAAAACCGAGATAAGCACGGACTTCGCCACTTTCGGAGCCTTATAACTCCGAAGAACGATCTAATATATATTAACCCCACCACAAGTGGATGAAATAAATAAAGAAGTCCTAAACTTTACACTCCTGTCCTGAAAAATCTTCAGTGAGTACCCCTTGTTTTTCAAGCGGATCCTGCTGCGCGCTCATCAGAAGAACAGGCTTGGAGGAAGACTATAATTTTAAGGTAATTTTTTTGTGTCAATAAGTCATAAATTATAACTTTTTTAGTTTTTTGTAAAATTTGGTACTTAAAATCTTCTAAATTTTAAAATTTAATTCTTTAATGTAAAGAGCTCTATTTGACACTAATTTAGGTATTTTTTTCAAAATTTTTTGTGTACAGGTCAAAAAGTTATTGAATTTTTTGTCTTTTTTCCCCAAGAAATAAAAACAAATAGATTTAAAATTATTTTAACAGCAGGAATAGCTTTTTATGACCTATTGCACCTTGTTAAAGCCAGAATTTGCCCCCAATAGCTCCAGGAACGAGGAAAATAGACTTTGTCGGCCATTTTGGTTTTTTAGGTTGTTACACTTTACCTCAATTATCTCCGGAGCCATTGGGCGCAGAAGACCCGGGTTTTCGCCTTTCTCAGCGGAGCATATGCGGGGAGCACCTCTATATATTTTCAGGCGTTTTCAGGACCCCGAAATTTTCAGCCCTGAAACCATTTTTGACGAATAGGGGAGGTGAAGCCAGGCACAGCATTTTTGACCGCGTTTCTTTGTGGCAAACGGTTGCGGAGTTATAGTCACCCAAAGTCGACTTTTGACAGTTATCCCCACCCTTTGGGAAACTTTGGCGTGGTATAGCTCCGGATCTGGGGGTCGCAGGGACTTGCCGTTTTCACAGTTGTGTTTGGGGGCACAATTTCTGTCCGATCCACTGGGTTTCAGTCGCTTTGAAGCTGAAAATTTTCGGGAGCCTGAAAACCAGTTTGCGCGTCGGAGCGGGGCGAGCCAAGCCAAACGAGTCCAAGCTCGGGTATTCTGCGACCGCTGAGGGGGAAGTTGTTCCGGTTGGAAGATTGACTTTGACAGTTCTAGGACTGTCAAACCAATTTTCGGACCCGGATAACTCCGGAGTCAGGGGTCGTAGAGGGCTCGTGTTTTCTTTGGGGACATCGGCGGGCTCTTCCTTACCCGAAAAGGTGGTTTTCAGCAGTTTTCAGGACCCAAGATTTTTCAGGCCTGAAACCTGCCCGACGGGGTAGATCTCTCCGAGCCGGTTCAGGAAAGCCCAAGCACGGTGCCATTCGGCTGGACGGTCCCGCAGATAACCACCAGTAACCAAATTTCGGCCGCCATCTTGGATCAGCAACCGGAATTTCAAACTGCGTTATCTCCGGAGCCCTTTAGGACAGGGTGGTCGTGTTTGGGTTCGTTGGATCGGGCTTGGCGGGCTCTATCTAGTGATAGTAACAGGGAGACTCTACATAGAGCCGCTCTACAAAAAAATTTTGAAAACGGTTTTTTACGACCACCATTCGACTGTAAGACCTATGTGGAGCCCCCTAAGGACGGCTTTCGGTTTTCGGACCCTGATTAAAGTCTTTTAAAGACGGTTTTACATTTATTTTTAGTTAGCGGCGGCTTTAGCGGTTTTGTTTCTATTGAACAACAGCTATTATATTAGTTTTATTATATTTTCAATTTATTTTCGTCCCTATTGACGTTATATTTTGTTGACGCATACCTCCAACATGTTCGGATATAGGACACCTTCAAATGCGAAAGACGGCGAAAAGTCACCATCAAGACCTGGGGCAGCGGTCCCCTCAAACGTTAGACGCAGTATAGGAGAGTGGGAAGCCTCAAACTCCAGCCCCACCAATGACACATATGTAATGGAGAAGACGTCGCAGGCCGGCCCTGCGAAAATCAAGACAAAAGTTGCTTCGACGCAGGAGAGTAAAGTGGCGACTGCAACTGCAGTGAGGAAGTCTGCCGAACGATGCTCTCCGCCAAAGCCCAAATATGCGGACCGGACAGCGGAGGCTAAAGCCTGCCTAATGAAGACTAAGCTACAATTAAGTAGCTCTAGGAACACCAAGACGGAGATAAAGACCGCTATATCCGAAGCTACGGAACGTCTTTACCAATTGATAAAGGAGACTGAGACGCAGTTAAAAGTGGCCAAGCAAAAGCTGTCTAAAGAGGGGCCAATAGAATCAGTAGAGACAAACCCAAAACTACCAGCCCCAGGACCGATCTTATATGAGGACAACGACACAAGTAGGCTACAACAGACACTAGAGCAACACGCCAGGCTACTTGCAGAGAGCAATGAAAGAATGGAACAGCTCAAGGAAAGAATGGAGCGCCAGACGGAGTTCTTGGAGAGAGGCACCTACGCAAGTGTGGCCGCAACTCGGGTCGAGAGGTCACTGCCAGGGCGCAGTACACTACACTCGGTTGTGGTTGCTTCCAAGAACGAGACCGAGACAGGCGAAGTAGTTCTGGACAGAGTCAGGAAAGCCTTAAATGCTAAAGAAGGATGGATAAAAGTAGAAAAGGTGAGAAAAGCTAGGGACCGTAAAGTAATTATAGGACTGGAAACTGAGGAAGAAAGAAACAAAATTAAGACCCGGCTACAAGAACGAGGAGTTGACCTCACTGTCGAGGAGGTCAAAAATAAGGACCCGCTTCTGATTCTCAGATATGTCTTAGTGATGCACACTGACGAAGACATCCTAAAAGCGCTGAGAAATCAGAACAAGAGTGTTTTTGACGATCTCGACAGCGGCGAAAACAGGGTGGAAATTAAGTACCGAAGAAGAACTCGGAACCCCCATTGGGGCCACATCATCGTCAGCGTTTCGCCTACCATCTGGCGACGCGCCATAGAAATCGGGACTCTGCGCATTGACCTCCAGCGCATAAAAGTAGAGGATCAAAGCCCGTTGGTCCAATGTACGCGCTGCCTGGGCTTTGGGCACGGTAAGCGCTTCTGTAAGGAGCCTGCCGACCTGTGTAGCCACTGCGGCGGTCCTCATATGAGACCAGAGTGTCCAGACTGGCTCGCAGGTTCACCACCAGCTTGCCGGAATTGCACGAGAGCCAATATAGAGCACGGCACGCAACACAGCGCGTTTAGTCTTGGCTGTCCGGTGAGGAAGAAGTGGGATGATGTGGCCAGAGCGGCGGTCGCGTATTGTTAAGGGCACCCCAACGTTCCCCTATGGAGTATTGCAGGCTAACCTCCAACGAAAAAAGCTAGCTACCAACGAGCTTCTGATGGAGGCTGCAAGGCGCGGCACGGCAGTGGCACTTTTACAAGAACCCTACGTGGCGGGGGCCAAAGTAATGAAGAGTCACAGGGGCGTTCGAATCTACCAGAACACTGTCATAGGAGAAGGGACTGTAAAAGCAGCAATAGCTGTCTTTAACAGCGACTTTACAGTCAAACAGTACCCGCAACTCACCACTAATAACATCTCTGTGGTGGGAATCCTGACAAGTGCCTGGGAGATCACGCTTGTCTCTTTTTACTTTGAGCCAGATCAGCCAATCCAGCCATACCTGGAACACCTGAAGAAAGTGTGGCTTGCAGTTGGTTCCAAGAAACTGATCGTTGGAGGGGACGCCAATGCAAAGAGTATGTGGTGGGGTCCGACAGTCGACTCCAGAGGCGAGGAATTGATTGGAACTCTTGGAGAGCTAAATCTCAACATACTCAACCAAGGGGAAATTCCGACCTTCGACACAATCCGAGGGGGAAAGCGTTACAGCAGCCACGTGGACATCACTGCCTGTTCCAACGACATCTTGGATCTGGTAGACGACTGGAGGGTCGACGTGGGACTCACGAGCTCGGACCACAATGGTATTGCTTTCAAGATCCTCTTGCAAAGATCAAAAGGTATTAAAATAGAGAGGACCACTAGGAAATACAACACCAAGAAAGTCAATTGGTCCAAATTTCATGAGAAGCTAGGCCAATTGAAAACAGATTTTAAATTTACAGCAGCTGAAATTCTTTAAATTAAAAATACAAAGCAAATCGACATAATTACAGACAACCTTACGAAAGCAATAGACGAAACATGTAAGCAAGTAATACCATCAAAAACCGTAAAAGAGCAACTTACCTTGCCGTGGTGGTCCGAGAGACTCGCTGAACTCAAGAAGAAAGTCGCTACCAAGAGGCGCAGGATCCGTAACACCGCCCCAGTCCGGAGGTCGAAGGTCGTAGAAGAGTACCTGAAACAAAAGGAAGAGTATGAGTTGGAGGCTGCAAAAGCTCAGACCGAGAGCTGGAAAGAATTTTGTGCAAAGCAGGATAGGGAGGGATTATGGGAAGGAATCTACAGGGTTATAGGTAGAACACAGCGGAGGGAGGAGGACCTGCCGTTGGAACTAAATGGAGACGTGTTGGACGCGAAGGGTTCAGTGAAACTTCTAGCGGAGACATTTTACCCGGATGACTCCCTGGAATGCGACAACGCTCATCACCGGTCCATCCGAACAAAAGCTGAACACGTGAACATTGACGACCAAAATGAATTGTGTGACCCACCGTTCACGCCGGCTGAGTTGAAGAGATCGGTAGAGTCCTTCAATCCAAAAAAGGCTCCTGGCTCTGACGGTTTCACAGCAGACATCTGTTCTCATGCAGTGGACAATGACCCGGAGACATTTTTAAAGTTTCTCAATAAGTGCCTGGAACACCACTACTTCCCAACGTCCTGGAAGGAGGCAACAGTGGTGATTTTGAGGAAGCCTGGAAGAGAAAATTACCACACTCCGAAATCATACAGGCCGATCGGACTGTTACCTATATTGGGGAAAATCTTCGAGAAGATGATAGTAGCCCGCCTAAAATTCTATCTTTTGCCAAGGATGAGCACCCACCAGTACGGGTTCATGCCACAACGCAGTACCGAAGACTCCCTCTATGCTCTTATGCAACATTTATACAGGAAATTAGACAAAAAGAGGATTATAACACTCGTATCCCTAGACATAGAGGGAGCATTCGATAGTGCCTGGTGGCCTGCGATCAGAGTCCGGCTGGCGGAGGAAAAGTGCCCGATAAATCTTAGGCGGGTCATGGACAGTTACCTCGAAAACAGGAGAGTCTCAATAAGGTACGGTGGGGAGGTATACGGCAAGGGAACGAGCAAGGGCTGCGTCCAAGGCTCAATAGGGGGCCCAATATTGTGGAACGTGGTTCTCGACCCTCTCCTTAAAGAACTGGAAAACGAGGGCATTTACATCCAGGCGTTTGCGGACGACGTACTGTTGGTCTTTGACGGGGAGACCGCGCTAGAGGTGGAGAGATGTGCCAATGCCGCTCTCGATCGTGTTCAGGCGTGGGGTGTCGAGAATAAGCTCAAGTTTGCTCCACACAAAACCACAGCCATGGTAATTACCAAAAAGCTAAAATACGACACACCACGCCTGAGCATGGGTGGGATCGACATTGGCATGTCAAGGGAAATCAAACTTCTAGGCGTAACAATCGACCAGGGGCTGACATTTAACACCCACGTCTCACTCGTCTGTGGGAAGGCTATAGCCATTTACAAGCAGTTGTGCAGAGCCGCAAGGGTCAGTTGGGGACTAAACCCGGAGGTTATCCGATTAATTTATGTGGCGACAGTGGAGCCCATCATACTTTACGCTGCTAGCGTCTGGGCACCGGCTGCCAAAAAAGTTGCAATAATTAAAAAACTGCGAACCGTCCAGCGAGGAATCACGCAGAAAATGTGTAGGGCATATCGAACAGTCTCCCTCAACTCGGCCTTGGTAATCACCGGGATGCTCCCCCTCGATCTTCGGGTCCGGGAAGCGGCTGCGCTATATGAGGCAAGGAGAGGGGTGCCCCAGCCTGTGCTGGGAGACAGGGAGGTGGAGCGCATGTTCCCGGCGCTGGAGGCCCCGCACCCTGCGGAGCAAATAAATCTAGAGTTCGGAAGCCTGGTAGACGAGGAACAATACAACAACCACAGCAATTTTGCTGTGAGGATCTTCACAGACGGCAGCAAAATTGAGGGCAAGGTGGGAGCGGCATTATCCTTATGGAATGATGCCGCCGAAACGAAAACCCTCAAGCTTGCGCTGCCGTCCTACTGCACCGTCTATCAGGCTGAATTCCTAGCTCTACAAAGAGCGGCGCGCGAGGCGCTCAAGAGCAGTGATACCACGTTCGGCATCTTCAGCGACTCTATGGCGGCTCTCCAATCGGTGACAAACACACGTTCCCCCCACCCCCTGGCGGTGGAAACCAGGGACGCCTTACGACACTGTAAGCTCCAGAACAAGAGCGTCTCATTGTTCTGGATTAAAGCCCACGCGGGGTTGGAGGGAAACGAGCGAGCCGACCAGCTTGCAAAGGAGGCCGCCCTGGGGTCGAAGAAGAGGCCGGACTACGATCTGTGCCCCGTTTCATTCGTCAAGCGTAGAATCCGATTGGGGACACTTGGCGAATGGAATGAGAGGTATAGGACGGGTGATACGGCTTCGGGCACAAAACTTTTCTTCCCAGACGCGGTGGCAGCGTACAGGACGGTGCGAAAGATGACCCACACGAGCATAACCACACAAGTCCTGACGGGGCACGGTGGGTTCTCTGCATACCTGAAACGCTTCAGGTGTAAGGAGAATCCATCGTGCGCCTGCGAGCCCGGCGTTGAAGAAACAGTTCCGCATATACTCTTCGAGTGTCCAGTTACCGCAAGAAAGCGTTATGAGACAGAGCAGAAACTCGCCGTGGACCTAGTCGCTGAAAATGTGCCACTATTAATGACGAAAAAGAAGATTGACTATTTTATGGAATACTGTAGTGAAATAGCTAAATTGGTAATAAACAGAAACAAAACCGCTTAACAAAATATGCTGTCATAATATAATGCATTATATTAAAGACTAGCATAGAATAAATAACTGTATACATATATAATTTAAGTAAATAGACAATAAGCACAACATGTAATAGAGTATAATACAAGTTGAGGAAAATGTTCCCCTTACCCTGTAAAAGTATTTATAAGTAAAGTAAGAAATAAGAATTTGTAATATTAGAAAGTTAAAACAAGAACGTTGATAGATTGATAGATTGATAGATTGATAGATTGATAGATTGATAGATTGATAGATTGATAGATTGATAGATTGATAGATTGATAGATTGATAGATTGATAGATTGATAGATTGATAGATTGATAGATTGATAGATTGATAGATTGATAGATTGATAGATTGATAGATTGATAGATTGATAGATTGATAGATTGATAGATTGATAGATTGATAGATTGATAGATTGATAGATTGATAGATTGATAGATTGATAGATTGATAGATTGATAGATTGATAGATTGATAGATTGATAGATTGATAGATTGATAGATTGATAGATTGATAGATTGATAGATTGATAGATTGATAGATTGATAGATTGATAGATTGATAGATTGATAGATTGATAGATTGATAGATTGATAGATTGATAGATTGATAGATTGATAGATTGATAGATTGATAGATTGATAGATTGATAGATTGATAGATTGATAGATTGATAGATTGATAGATTGATAGATTGATAGATTGATAGATTGATAGATTGATAGATTGATAGATTGATAGATTGATAGATTGATAGATTGATAGATTGATAGATTGATAGATTGATAGATTGATAGATTGATAGATTGATAGATTGATAGATTGATAGATTGATAGATTGATAGATTGATAGATTGATAGATTGATAGATTGATAGATTGATAGATTGATAGATTGATAGATTGATAGATTGATAGATTGATAGATTGATAGATTGGTATATTGTTAGGTTAGGGTAGGTTAGGTTAGGTTTTTTTATAAATCGATAGATTGATAGACAGATTGTAAGATTGAGAGATTGAAAGATCTAGAGATTGACAAATTGAGAGATTTATAGATTGGTAGATTGTTAGGTTAGGGTAGGTTAGGTTAGGTTTTTTTTATAAATCGATAGATTGATAGACAGATTTTAATTCATGAATCCCCAAGCGACACCCGGTGGCCGCGCATCTATTGTCTTACTATTGTGTCTCTAATTGACGGTATCTGAAGGGTTAAGATTGAGAGATTGAAAGATTGGTAGATTGCCCATCGATGACAAAACCTTTTTGCTACATACGCCGATGATTTTGCAATAATGTAAATAAATACCAACCCAGTAACTTCATCAGTAAACCTCCAGAAACACGTAACAGAGGTTGAAAAATGGCTGAACACATGGAGAATAAAAGCAAATCAAAGTAAATCGGTCCACGTTACTTTCACCTTTAGATAAGGTTACTGACCCCCGATTACTTTGAACGGCGATTCCTCATGATGTTACTGCGAAATACCTTGGCATGCACTTGGATAGAATGACATGGCATGTCACATGACATGATATTTGGACCAAGAGAAAAGCATTAGACCCAAGCTTCGATCTATGTTTTGGGTAGTTGGCAAACAATCCCAGTTAATCGATGCAAAACCATTTTAAAGCCGGTTTGAATATGGAATGGAACTTTGGGGAACAGCAAGCAATAGCAAAACCTTGGAAAGATTTCAGACTAAAGCTACATTCCAAAATGTATCCATAACAAATATATTCTGCACGACCTGGGTCTTAACACTTTGAAACAAGAAATCGCTGCGCGTAGCCTAAACTACCAACAAAAATTAACAACACATGTTAATACCTACTCTAGCTGCACTAACGGGTTCTGGAAGTATAATTTACTCAAGACTGAGAAGTAACAGCGTTCCAAATCTTCTATACCGATGCCTTAAAGAATAGTGAGAGTGGTCAATGCTCCAGGAAATAAATGCCCAGACATAGTTCAAACAACGGAATAGCTATTAATGTCTATTACAGATTGCTGTGCTAAGCAGGATATAAAAAAAAAAAAGTAATAAGTTAGATATAAGAAATGTAGTAAATAGTGTGTAATGTGTAATGAGGAACCGAGAAGTACTGAGAGAGCTGCGTCGTCTAGACGTGAATAAAGCTAATGGACCAGATGGCATACCAGCGATTGTTCTCAAGGCTTGTGCACCCGAGTTGTCTCCTGTACTCACGCGCTTGTATCGCCTCTCGTTTAGGACCGGTATAGTGCCCAAGTCCTGGAAGCTTGCTAACGTGCAACCCGTGCCCAAAAAGGGCAGTCGTGCCGATCCTTCCAACTATCGGCCGATTTCGGTAACCTCCATACTCTGCAAGATTATGGAGCGTGTATTGAACTCGCGCCTCATGGCATATCTGGAAGGTAACGATCTCCTCAGTGACCGGCAGTACGGGTTTCGCCGCAAGCGGTCTACTGGGGACTGCAGCATTATCATGTTGCTTAATTCGTTTAGCTAAATAAAAACTTTTTCGTTCGCGTTAGTTTACCTTTTTCTAATATTATTTTTTTTGATTTGAACTTAGAATAGGAAAATTTGTAGGTTTGACAAGGAAAAATTTTATTTGTCATTCGGCGACGAAATTTTCTGAGAAAAAGTGCTTGATGAACACGAATTAAAAAGGAAATGTGATTACAAGTAATGATCTAACTGCGAAATGTTTGGTGAAACTCGGTAGTAAATAAAAAACCGATAAGTGATAGTCAATATAAAGAACCGATTATTTGTCAATCGGTTCTTGGAGTATTTTTGGAGCATTCTGGATATAGACATAGAAATTCACAGAAGTGGACAATACAGCCCACTGCAATTCATAAATGCGTGCGCCAACTGGCGCATGACGATACTAGAGAAAACCCCGGTGGACATCGTGACGTCACTCCACGTGAAGTTTTCATGATCCCTATTTTTCCTTATTCTATAGCAGTAGCAAGTAATATTTGAGTAGTTTTTTTTACGCTATCTGTTTTATATGTATAATCACAGCAATTCGTGTAAAAAGGTTGCGGAATGAACTGATTTCTTTGATAGTTTACGAGTCCGCGCCTGAGGTCCCGTGATTGCAATCCCGTACCTATAGGCACAACTTCCAAATTATAATTTTTTATTTTTTTTATATATCCATCTCGCCACCTTACTTAAACCCTATTTTTATATATATAAAGTCGCCGAATTTTTTTATTTCCTTTTATAATTTTTTCTATGTTGTTTTTTTTTAAATGCAAAATTATACGTGTACAAGTGGTGACTTTTTTTTTTTTTAACGCTACAGGACCTACTAGCGTATGCCACCCACTTGTGGGGCGAGGCCCTCGAGAAGAATGGGGAAGCGATTGCCGTATCCTTAGACGTCTCGAAGGCCTTTGACAGGGTATGGCACGCTAGCCTATTGAGTAAGCTTCCAGCGTACGGCATTTCCCCTGGTCTGATCAACTGGGTAAAAGACTTCCTGAGTGAACGGTCTCTTCGAGTTCTTGTCGACGGATGCTCATCAGAGCCGATGACGATTAATGCCGGAGTTCCTCAGGGGTCTGTTCTCTCTGCAACTCTCTTCCTGTTGCATATCAACGATCTGCTGGTGCCCGGTATCTATGGGTATGCAGATGATAGCACAGTTGTAGAGAGATACCTGCCCGGTGCTCGGGCTAGTAAGGAGCTAATACAGTCCGAAAGAGAGGCTATGGTAGAGCGTACGAATATCTCACTTTAGGCAGTCTCCAAGTGGGGTGAAGCCAATCTTGTGGGATTCAACGCCTCCAAAACGCGTGCGTGTCTGTTTACCGCTAAAAGGAGCCCGTTTACCTTAGCTCCTGCTTTTCAGAATGTTTCCCTGGAGTGTACCGACCGTCTTCAGCTTTTGGGAGTCGAAATTTCCTCAGACCTTAACTTTGGGCGGTTCATTGAGTCCAAAGCCAAAGTAGCTGCTAGAAAACTTGGCATTCTTGCAAAAGTCCGGCGGTACTTCACACCGGAACAGCTTTTAATGTTATACAAAGCGCAGGTACGTTCGTGTGTGGAGTACTGCAGCCACATATGGGCTGGTGCTGCAAAATGCCACCTGGCAGCTTTGGACTCGGTGGAAAGGCGTGCGAAAAGGCTAATTGGTGATCCAGATTTGGTTAAGTGCAACCTTCAAAGCCTTGAGCACAGGCGTAGGGTAGCCAGCCTTTCGGTGTTTTACAGGATGCTTTTTGGAGAGTGTGCGCAGGAATTGCATGACTTGATTCCGCCATCTCAATTCTACCATCGGACAACCTGACGTACGGCGAGTATCCACCCATACGTTGTTGAAACCTCTACGGTCCGGACTAAGCGTTTCGCCTCGTCGTTTATACCGCGTACGTCGAAGGAATGAAACAATCTGCCTGCTGTGGTCTTCTTGCTCTTCTTGTATTATAATTTGGGTATCTTCAAGGCTAGAGTGAATAGGCTTTTAATAAACTAGTGCGCCTCACCATCAGAGATTGCATCACTGCTTACCATCAGGTGGGATCGCAGTCAAGCAATAGTTTATACGAATTAAAAAAAAAGTGTAAATTTAAACAATAATAAGCAATAAAAGGCATGTAATAATAGTTTAGAAAAAGTAAGAAATCATAAAATAAAGATAGACAAACAGGCGAAATAGCCAACCAAGAAATAAATAAACATGATAGGAACCCCGGATATTGGTCCAGGATTATATTATAGGAGGTGTAAAAATAATCCTGGCTAGCTCGCGGGCCGAGCAATGGCGCCCAGAAAGGTAGAAAAAAAAACTAAGCTAACTTAATACTGGGGAAACGGCGGACATGACGAATTTGTTCTTCCTATGAGCGAGTGCGGCGTACAGGACAGTGTCGAAGATAGGGATGACCCAGGCCCTAACGGGTTAACGTGAGTTCTCCTAATACCTGACTCGCTTCAAATGCAAGGAGAACCCAGCGTGCGCCTGTGATCTCGACAAGCAGGAGACAATCCTCCACCTGCTGACAGAGTGCCCTGTGTATTCCTCCCACACAAAGTCGTGCACTTTGAGATGAGAGTCGACACGGAAATAAAAAAGGAGAGTCTCAGTCTTCTGATAGTGGACATAAAGAACAGACCAAGGTTCCTAGAATATATATAAAAATTGTACAATCCGTCAACAGATGGAATAAGTAATTGACGAATAAAATGACGACTAGTAATATATATGTCCATGCGAATTTCAATTTAATTTTACTATTTATTAATAATATAGTCGATTTAATCAAAAAAGAGAAATGAAAAATATTTATTAATGACAATTTTGGTTATTATTTGAATTATTTGACATAATTATTATTTATTATTTGACAATGTACAATTTGAACTCTAAATAACCTACAGCCCTTCACAACAACGCTGCGTAACCTATACGGCCTTCGCATGGCAGGAGTGTGGTTTTAGCCGGTAGAAGTCCGGCACTACCCAGACTGCCTTCCTATAGGGTAGTCTGGGTGTCCATGACGAATTTCCCACCACTCTGCCACAAATAAAAATCCTGTCCTTGAGATTAAGGCACTTGGGTGTCCCAGGCATTTCCCAGCATTTTGTACATTTGACCTTGAGGTCAAGGCCACTGATCTTGATGTCAAGGTCATGCCGTTGGTGACCCAGACATTTCCCAGCATTTTGTATATTTGACCTTGAGGTCAAGGTTTGAGGTTGAATTTTTTCCCACCCTTCTACATCCTACCGGATCCCGAAGGCTCGATCAGGATCAATGGCCCGAAATAAACTATTGGGCAGTAGCTTGGACATAACGCCAGTGGTTAGAGTATCCTTGCTTTTCAACTAAAATATTTATGTGGGACTTTATATTCTGTTCCATATACCTCTATATAGGTACTTGTTTAAATAATAACACCCGTTTATCATGAAGTTGTTGTGTAGGTACGAAAAAATGATACTGATTTTGTTGTGTTGTAAACTATCACCACGTTACGGTACACTCATTGTTTTGACACGGAAATACCTACTTGGCTCGCTTACAAAACCATCGTACGATATTTGTTTACAAATTCTGGCGCATCGGTGAGTGGGTCGCGTGAGAGGTGTGCGCGGTGGTGTGGCGCCCGCGGCGAGTCAGCGCCAACATCGTCACGGCAGCGCGGCCTTCACGCCAGCTGAGAGCATTCGTAATCTAAACTTTGTCAAAACATGTTTTGATAAAATTCTGCTATAAAATTCGCAAACGTTGTTTACAATAGTTCAGTGCACATTAGAATACTGCTCGATAACAAGCTCTTAGCAAAAGTTCTCTAATAAAAGTGAAAAAACTCATATTTTTATAGAACAGGAAAGTGAGTAACTTGAGTGATTTCTGTGATTAGTGATTACAAATATAATCTGCGTTTCATTATAAGGAACGGTTTGAAAAATATTTTATCACTTATCTAAAATTAATATAATACCTTATAACTGAACCAAAAATAAATTTAAGTATTCGAAAATAAATAAAAACTTGTTCTTTAATGTTTAAATTATTCTGAAATACTACAAAGCACACCGCGAAACGAAACGTTTTTAGATTTGTTTTGATTTGCTCAGGTTGGTAGTTCTGCGTAAAGATCATCCGATTCTACGTCATGTAAACCTGCTGTCATTGATTTATTTATACTACTATCGCGAATTTAAACTGGTGGAGTCAAAGTTTTGCGCAAAATTCAGACATTATCGTGTAGAACTGTGGTGGGAGTAAGCCGTAATTTGCTAAATATAATTTACATTCGAAAGTGACGGCCGACGGGAATCTTGTGTGAAAAACATTACAGTAATTGAAGTTCTTAATTATAACAAAGACTTGTGACAATCACTGCTGTTGAAGGGATATAGTTATAAAGTGTAGACACAGCGCAAAGTGCGAAGTGTAATGAGCGCGCGACAGTTCTAGAAGCTGCTGGTATCGTTGTTCTGTCTCGAGTCGAGTCTAGTTCCGTGAAGATGTCGTCCCTGGGCGGGCAGTGGCGCGTGATCCGCCACTACCTGTCGCTCAGCAACCTGAACGCCGAGGTGGAGAAGCTGGTCCAGAGGATCAAACCCGCCTCGCCTGAGCAGTGGGACAGTACGTACTGCTACACTAACTTACTCTTCACAGCGGCTGTTTTGTTTCCAATAACTTATTATGTATGTTGTGGTTGGTTTCCTGACTAAACATTGGCAGCTTAATCCTAAACCAGCATTTCATACCATAATAAAATATAACTCTGGTTGGTGTCTAAATTACAAGACACAAATTTGATTATTCTTGTTGTAAACCAAGTTTATTTTAACAACCACCAATAGCTATTAACCCTTCAGATACCGTCAATTAGAGACACAATAGTAAGACAATAGATGCGCGGCCACCGGGTGTCGCTTGGGGATTCATGAATTAATAAATAGTATTCAAAATGTAATTGATTCCCCATGTGCACACAGTTTTAAGATGTAGACTGCCCTTAGTTTTTCTCTTTAAATTCCATCAATTAGAGACACAATAGGAAGACTATGACAGCACGAATTTATTTATAAAATTAATTAAACCCCAAGCGCCTTCGCTTCGGGTTTAATTAATTAATACCCCTAAAATATAAAATTTCACAGAATTAATACGAAGATTTGAGAAGGTAGTAGCTGTCCGCCTGTCTTCCGTCACTCAAGTGGACAAGACACAAATACCCGACAATAAAGTAAAATTTACAACTGTCGAAGAAACTACTAAAGCAGCACCACCAACCACCAAAGAAGTGACACCAACTCAAACTGAAAGCAAGCCTAAGGAGGTGGCGGCGCCCGGCGTGGGCTCGGAGATAAGCATCGAGAGCCTGTGGCAAGGCCTGCGCCTCAAAAAGGACATCCAGCTCGGCAAGATCTCTGAGCCTACATGGAAGGAGCAGAAACACACCGTGTCCAAGGTAACACTTCTTCAATGTTATAGCTAATAGATTACTAGTTTTCCAGGCACCTAACTTATGTCACCGGATAATTATAGCTCCAAATTGTAGTAACAAATCTTGCAACATGTGGAAGTCTAAATATTTTGACATTAGATCATTTTGTAATGCAATATAAACCAAACAAAATTTTATACTTGAAATATTTAAGTCTAATTTATATATATCTATACTTCTATACTAATATTATAAAGAGGTAAAATTTGTAAGTTTGTAAGTTTGTATGTAGGGGGTAATCTCTGGAACTCATAATCCAATTCTAAAAATTTTTTAACTGGCAGAAAGCTACATTATTCCTGAGTGCCGTATTAACCGAGCTATCACAACTTTTGTCTAGCAAGTCGGAAAAAAATACCTCATAAAACAGAATTATTTGCGTGCGCTACCTAAACAGTTGCTTAAAATTAAAAACAATGTATGGCTACCTGGTTCGTCTTAATTATTTCTACAAAAAAGTCCGCGATACCATATCTCTATCTTTTATATTTTATCTTTTATACTTCTTTTATTGCATTAAAAATATTTTTTTTCGGCATACTTACGTTTGGTTGATTATTTGAGCAACAAAATATTAATTCTTATGACAATAAAACTTAACCCTTCAGATACCGTCAATTAGAGACACAATAGATGCGTGGCCACCGGTGGTCGCTTGGGGATTCATGAATTAAAAAAATAAAAATAAGTAAAGGTAGTATGTAATGTAGTGTGTAGTAGTATGTGTGTACAATGTTCATTATGCACACTTATTATTGTAGTGATTGCACGCTAAACTGAATTGTTTTGTTATTTCTTCAACTTGGCTAGGTGTCATTATAATAGTATAATAATGTTAAAAATTCAGTTCTAGAATTGTAGCAAGACATCTCACATAATATTCATAACAATATGCCGATATCAAAGAGCTGATCAGTTGTTTGAGACATTGCTTTTGGGTTTCCCCCTGTACCAGTAAACACTATTAATACACAAATGAGCAATTATATTGAGAACTGAAATTCAGAACGACAAAATAGTAAATAACAGTGAAGAGTGCCGTGTCACAGTTGTTTGTGTTGTGCATCAAATGTTTTGTTATCATGGTTGATGTATCTGTTACGTGACATTTCTGATAATTGTGGCGCACATCCACCGTGCGCGAGCTACCGAGATCGCGGGATGGGCGAGTGATAGTGCGGAGAAATGAAACCACCATGCGATTACACACACGTGTTGCGTGATGACACATAAATAACAACAGAAGGTCAATTTCATAGAAAGTTTAACATCGTGTGGTCAAGAAAATGTATTACCTACCTGACAGATTAATACCTACAATCTGTCACTACCATTGTGATGTAAAAAATCCCATCACAATGGTAGTTGCGATTTGAGTAGGTACCTATCACATAGTTAAAGTGGGTCTTCTGTTATAACAAATTATGGCGTATCGATATGAACGTACCTACGTGTGGTGTTGCAGTACGCATGTGTTGTGTGTGCGGCGCATTTACTGTGTCAACTGTTATCTAATCAGCAAACACTCACGAAATTGGCTGATCAATGGTTTCACCTAAGTACATAGAATGGACACATTGTTCACGCACAGAGCCGAACGGTTGCATAGAAAACTGGTGATAAGCCTGAGCCGCTTATCTAACGCGCAGTTATAAATAAATGAGAGAAATGGGTCGATCACGTCATAACCGGCGACGAGCTAGGGAGCGGGGCCGGGGTCTCTACACTCGCTACGTTCGCTACTATGCGGAAGAAATCAACAGAGCTAAATATTGCTATCGTACCTATTCGCAAAAAATTATGCGATAGAAGCAAAATGCTTCTTGCTAGAAGTGCCAACCTTGATAGTAGATACCTACCTGTTTCAAGATCATGTTGAAAACCAGCGTAACATACTTGGTATATTATTTATTCCTGTATTAAGAACATCACGCAAAATAGTTTATTTTTGTAATTGTACTCACAATGATTGGCACTTACCTACGTAACATATGTCAATACTTTACTTATACACCATGATTAAGTCCAGCACTTGTCTGTGTAGCCCTGCTCCCGGACAGCGCATTACCTACATTAAATACGTCCATGTTATGTAAGTAGGTACTAGTTTAGTAAGTAGTAAGCAGTATTCCGCGTGATGTAGCATGGTCTACAATATGTATAAGCTGTATGCGTCGCGGGGGACACTGCTATCAGTTTGATGAATTCCAATCGAGATAAAGGTCGACAAAACATACGACGCACATTTTAGAAGACCTTGAAGTGTTCGTGCATATCGCGCGATTGCGAATAGTCAGCAAGTGTTGTGCACGAATACCACGAGTTAAACCAATATGTTTAGATTTACATAGGTACAAAAGATTGATGGACTTGAATTTTAAGCTAAGCTTAGTTCAAATTGGAGAGTCATGATTTTCCCCGTCGACAAAAAAAAAAAAGCTTAGGTAGGTACTAATAGAAATGATGAATGTATCTGGGCTGCTGCTGGCGGGCGGCGGCGGCGGCGGCGGCGGCGGCACTCTGGCAGCTTGCCACGACACATTATTGTTTAGAACACGATATATAACCAAGTGCGAAATACTATACAAACCAAGCATTTTAGACCCACTCAGCCCTTAGCACGTTCTTCTAGACTTGACCAAGAACAAATGTCAGCGTTCACTGCTGAAATTTCGTATCGTTGTAACTAGCCCACATGGACTAGCCGGTGCACGACTTCATCCGCGTTCGTCAAACACCACAACCACACAATCCCATTTTGTCAACATTTCAACAAGATTTTGTTTGTGCTACCGGGCTATTTATCAATGAAGGTTCCGATTAAATTCGTCCAGCCATTTCGGAGATTAGCCGGAACAAACAGACGAACAGACAGGCTGGCAAATTCATATAAATATTTAGTAATAAAAAAAAACATTATTTGATGTTACAAACTGGCACTTCAATTTTGTTAACTTAGTGCAAATAGTGCACTAAATATCGCGGGTACTTAGCCTTTTCGCTCATTGTTTTATTTTTTGATTTTGCAAAAGTCTTCAACTTAACCGACTTTTCTAACTTGGTCGTGGCCAGCTTCCATTCGTCCGACCTGATGCAGCTCAATACAAGTATTTTCAATAGTGACGTTTGCCATCCACTAATGAAAGTATACGCGTGCAGTTGTGCCGCGGTGTTCGATCTGAGATAGATCAGTTGTTGTAAGAGGTGGTCGTGTTGTCTGTTGCAGTCGTCGATCCACTCGCGCACGGCGTACGTGATCAGCGCGGTGCTGGCGGCGCAGAGCGCGGAGAGCGTGCTGGCGCGCGCCGAGAGCCTCGTCGAACATCTGCACACCTACCCCGAAGCCAGGGACTACGCTATTAAGGTATGCACTGCTCGCTTAGACGCAGATTCAAATCGTCAATTTCAAACACCAAGACATACCAAAGGCAGCTCTCAAATCACGTTCATCGCATCGGTCTTTTCTACTATAATAAAAAAAAAAAACTTAAAAATGATAAACTTCCCAGCAACATTAACCGCTGATGGTGAGTTGTGTTATTAAGGTGCTAAGATTAGGTCAGATAGACGACCGGGTAGCGACTAGCGAGCACGGTAGCGCAGTCTCTCCGACTCGTGACTAGACCGGAATACGGGATGGTACGAGTTCGAATCTCAGATATATTTGTATACGTCGGCCCATCAATCTGTTCCACGCGCGCCTCTCCTAGATGTATAACAGAGCCACTCTCCAATACGAGACAAGACCCACGAGGATTGGTTCACCACCAGACCAGGGCAGCGGTAGTCAAACTTCACCCGCCCCCGACGAGTGAAAACCGGGGTGGTTATAGTCTACTGACTGTACTTACTAGTCTGACTGTCCCCTGCACCTGCCCCAGCGTGGAGGACATCCGTGAGGATTTCCACCTCGAAAAAGGTAGACCGTCAGACGAACATCCGTCATCCGATTATTTCCCGCTGTGAAACTCGTCGTGTTGTTGGAAGATGCTTGTAAATGTGCAATAAACTATTTATTTATTGAACGATAAATCTACAACTAAGACCACACTACAGTCTAAATGGAAACAAGTAGCCCATGGTTTACACATAAAACATCAAAATTTTTAAAATTGATATAAGCCAGTGCTTGGCTGCGTTCCCACCTGATGGTAATCAGTGATGCAATTGAACTCTTCAGATACCGTCAATTAGAGACACAATAGTAAGACAATAGAAGCGGAACGCCGGCGATCGCTTCGGGATTCATGAATTAAAGATACTCGTAAATGTCGGCGACTGAACAACACTGAGGGACATAAGTTGCTATAATATTGACGGAGCCGGTAAAGTACCTCCATAGATAGGTGCAGTCGCAAGCTCTCCCAAGTCCATGATTAGCGTGATTGGTTCTGACTCATTAAGAGTAATTGAATACCACGAGATACCTCCGTCTGATAGCTTGGGACACAACATCAGGCTTACCGAACGGTTTACGTCAAATTTTATCTAATGAACACTTAGATATAAGTTAGAATTTATGAACAAACACGCCAGCGAGTGCGCACGTGCTCCACACGGGTGTTGTTTACGAGGCGCGAGCACTGTTGTCGCCAGTGCGCGAGCACCGAGCCACAGACTCGCAGTGCGCGGTGCACTCGCTGTGTGTGACGCGCGTCAGTACGGACCTAACCCATACGCTGCGTACCCATTCATACTACGTCGACGTCAACGTCACTGCTTTAAGGTCGGCTCTCTTGCTAATTTACTTCAATTATCAGGAAATATCTTATAATAAATAGAATTTTTGTACCTACCTACTTAGGAGGTTAAATTTTCATGCTGTACCTACCACATCAAAAAGTATTATGTACGTATGTCACAGTAAATAGTAACGATGTGGTCCGTGGCAGGAGGGCGCGGTGCGCGCTCTACTGCTTGTGCAGCAGTCGCTGGGCTCGTCGGCGCCGCTGGACGCGCAGATCGGCGGCGTCGTGAAGGAGGCGCTGGCGCTGGTGGGCTGGTGCGCGCCGCCGCGCGGGCCCGGCGCCAACATCCTCAGCATCGACGGCGGCGGCATCCGCGGCATCATCGCCATCGAGGTGCTGCGCCACCTGGAGCGCCTCACGGGCAAGCGCGTCAACGAGCTGTTCGACTACATCGTGGGCGTCAGCACCGGCGCCATCATCGCCGCCGTCATCGGCAGCGGCGTGGGCACGCTGGACACGGCGCGCCACATGTACTACACGCTGTCCCGCGAGATGTTCGGGAACACGTCGCTGATCGGTGAGGCTTTCTTTAAAACTAGATCATTGTCGTTATAGACAATATTATCCGTAGTAGGTATAATATGTATAACAACACGGTTGATGTCGTGCCACAGGCGGCGGCGCGCGACTGATGTGGACGCACTCGTACTACGACACGAACGCGTGGGAGAAGATGTTGCAGGACAACCTGCGCGACTGCACGCTCACGCAGTGCAACCGCAACAACGCGCCCAAGGTAACTGCACAGTACACACACTCTATGCACGCCTGGTACTGTGCTACCGTGGACACGCACTGACGCATGCCTGTCCGCAGCTGGCGGTGGTGTCGTGCGTGGTGAACTCGGGCTCGCGGCTGACGCCGTTCCTGTTCCGCAGCTACTCGGTGGGCTGGCGCACGCGCTCCGTGTTCCCGGGCACGTCGCGCGCGCGCCTGTGGCACGCCGTGCGCGCCTCGGCCGCGGCGCCGACCTACTTCGATGAGTTCCGCTTCGACGGATTATTACATCAGGTATGGTGGATTTGAAATGACATCTCTTGTCATTCTCTGTCAATGTGTTTAATATCAGCCTAAGATGTCTATAACTGGTAATAATGCATGCAGAACAATGAAGTAGTAGTATCTTTGAATGTTGTATGATCATTTTATAAGTGCTTAGAAAGAATATTTGATTTTGAAAAAATTCGAATAAAAAAGTGGGGTGTCATGGACTACAGGGGATCAAAGTCACGAAGAAGGTAAACAGAAACAAACTTATCTAAGCTCACTCTAATACCACTTCATGGTCCTGATGTCCTGGTAGTTGTGCCACCTGCCCCTGAAGACCATTGAAACCAAAGCCAAGTAAACTCACACTAGTGTGAATATACAACTACAGCCCTCTCTCTATATCCATACCTATATGTTCAAGTAAAACTTTTGTTTGAGTGTCATAGAGTAGGTAGTGAATGGAGGTGCGGAATGATTACTTTTCCTAGAGTGAAATTCATTTTGCATTTTTTAATGTATCCCAAAAACAATTGTAGCGACATCTATGACGCCATATAAGAACTAAGAAGAAAATACGAAATCCTGCATCGCGCAATCAAAGTTCTCCGCGCGATTTGAACATATATGACAGCCCGACACCAACTATCGGGCAGTCGCCCACCAGACTATAACACCCTGTCTGGTCGGAGGATCCTCCCTTTTCAAAGGAGGTATGTGGGACTTTACACGCTGTCCCACTTACCTCCAAACAATTATATGCTAGGCGAATTCTTTGAAATTAACTTTGGTTTCACAAAATGTATCATCGAAAAAAAAGTACTAAGCTAATAAAATGCCTTTATCATGCTTAAAATTGCACTACTACGTAACTTAAAGAGGTGTTTGAATTCATAATGTATTTCTTTTTGTGGTGTGTGCGATCAAAAAAAAAGCTGAGCTAATATATGTCATTGCATGGAATGCAATATGCTAATTCGCACATTCAATAATATATGGTTACTTTGTATTTTATCTCGTCGAAGATAGCACGTAATAAACACCGTTACCAAAAACCGTGGACATGATGACACATGTTTTGTTTGGGCTCGTAGGACGGCGGCATCATGGTGAACAACCCGACGGGCGTGGGCGTGCACGAGGCGCGGCTGCTGTTCGGTGCGAAGGCCCTGCAGCGCGGCACCGTCGTGTCCGTCGGCACCGGCCGCGCGCTCGCCGCGCACACCGACTACCGCCTCATGTCGCGCGCCATGCAGGCGTCCGGCAACAACGCGCCGCAGGCCACGAGCTGGAAGGACAAGTTCAACAAGATACTCGACTCGGCAACCGATACTGAAGGTAGGTACCGACTTCTAACCGGTTCCTATGGGTAAACAAATCTTCGAAAGAAAACCGCCATGCTTAAACCCAAACGTTTTGATACATTTGATATCTAGCGATCTGCTTTCAGCCCATGTCCCATGACCTATATAGTGGCCGTTTGCTATGGATTGCCTTAGAATCATGTTCGAATATATTTTTATACTCTTTCAAAATTAGTTATTCAATTCTCTCTTTGAGTTAAGTTTTTTCTGCAAATATATACAAAAAAAAATTGCTTCAGGGGTGCACCTGGTGATGAACGACCTGCTTCCGGCCGGCAGCTACTACCGCTTCAACCCGCCGCTCATGCAGGAGTGCGCCATGGACGAGATAGACACCGCCAAGCTCGACAACCTCGTCGTCGACACGCACGCTTACATAAGGTATGCGACTACTAGCAGTTGTACGGGCTCTGTAACCGTTTTCCTAGTATTTGGAACACCAATCGCTCGATACGATTACCACAAAATGTTTTTAAAAGCGTCGTTCCATTACTGTACTTTTTTATAGTGGATACTGAAGAATAAGGTTGAAATTATTGAGTCAAAGAAAATTCTTTTACCACTATGTCCTTCGCTATACTTTAGACTGATATATGACAAAAACATTTGGGTAACTGTATGTGCAGGCGCAACCAGCACAAGTTCGAGCAGGCCGCGGCCATGCTGACGCGGCGGCGCGGCCTGGCGCAGCGCCTCGCGGACTACGCCTCGCACCGCGCCACGCTCGCCGGCGCCATCGCGCACAACTGACAAGCGGCGCAGGCGCTGACCGCCCCGACAGGGAGCGTTACCGACGGGGACTGAACGCTCCATGCGATATGTACTCTGTGGTGCGACGTCGAGTGAACTCTGTGCTTCAACTCGGACGTGTGATGTGAAGTTTCTGTCGCGGACGTGCCGACTGTAGTGACGTTCAAGTGATACCTAGCAATATTATTATGTAGTGAGTGGACGACGACACAGTTTGTATTCAACACGAAATCAGTTCGTCAAAGTATGTTATTGGTTGAGATGTGATATAAGTGACGATGCTACACCTTTTCTCAGTAAAAAGATTGTGAGCATGCAGTTTGTATACGATTGTAAAATCTTTTTCAAGAAAAAGCAGAAAAGTTTTAAAATATTATCTTATAGTCATTGATTATCTTCGAAGTATTTTCGTGCTGGATATAGTGAGCTTTGTTCTAAAAGAACACAGTGAGGTGTCGACGTGTCGCATCGAATAGTGCCGGCCAAGCCTCGCGCGTCGTAGATATTATTTAGTTATAGTTGACTTGTACATAGATACTCTTCCTAAGTAGACGTAGCATCTCAACGATGGTATTCCTCTTGTACCTTTTCACGATTTTTATCGTCTTTTTATAAAGTAAACAACACTTTGTAACAGTGCATTGTGTGTGTGTATTGGTTTCCAGATCGATGTTTATAAAGTTTAACTACTGTTATGTTCACTGCATTTTATAGGTTACAAATAATTTTAAAGATGTAAAAAATATTGTATTGTTAAGTGTCACCATTGTAACGAAGATGAAACATAAAGTGGTACAGTCTGTCACGTTGTCGTGTTTGTCACGACGAACAAAGATAATGAGAATCATTTGTTGTAATGCTGCCCCACCGTGGTGGGTGCAAACATGTAAATTCATATAGGTACACAACACGCAGACCTCGAACAAAATCTGCCGTCCAAATATTAGTTGGGTGCGGCAAACGGACCGGGACCCGCAGCGCACCGGCCGCGGCCAGTCGCTCAACACTGCAGTCACTTTAGTGATTGATGCGAGACTGCGTGTTTACAAAATAAGATAAATTCACGTTACATTTGTGTTAGGTACAATCTAGTCATTAGTTACATTTCTGTACGCGACCAAGTCGTCGCATGCGACTGATTAGCGAACGTGACGGCTCGAGACGTTTAGTCGCGGGCGGTTGGTCTCAGCTTGATGTTCAGCTGCAGGCTATCGTAATAGTTTGCCTGCAACGACCTAGTCGCCGTTGCCTGTGAATCTGTTCAGCTTTAATATTATTGGCATCACAGTGAGTAGTCTCTAATAGTGAAACAATTTACAATTTTTGTTGTCGAATGTGATAAATAAATGAAAATTATTCTAAATATTCTGTTTATTTACAAGAAGCAATCACAATTCATTTCCCTTCTAAATCTAATACTAATGAACAGTAATTAGCTTATTAGGTACTTAAAATGGAAGTATTTAGTTAATGAGTTAAAACTTCGTAATCCTTGGCTCATAACATCACACTGGTCAACTGGTTACACAACTATTAGGCAAGGAGGCAGATTCAACACCAGACAGTAGGATTCAGAAGGTCGGCTCCGTACACAGACGAGTTTCTACAACTACTGTGCGTGCCAAATGAGAATAGGATCGATTTTTTGTTGTGACGTCACGATTTACTGTCAAATCTAAGAAATTTGGTCAAACTTGGAGATGAGTAAAATTGAAGAACTGAATTCTGATTAAACTTTTTTCGTTCACAGTTCGTAAATAAATTAAATTTTTCGTAAAATAGTTAGTCCTTTCTTCGATTTGACAGTAAATCGTGACGTCACAACATGCAATTGATCCTATTCTCATTTGGAACGCATTATACGTCTACATACAAGAAGACGTGTTCGGCGGGATTTCTTCGACTGAAGTTCAGTGGCTGTTATTAGGTATTTCTTGTAGATATTGTGATGTAAAATTGGTGCAGTTTTGTATCTCAAGTATCTGCACAATTAGACAATATGTGGTATCATTGAAACAGGAGCGATCTCAGGACGCTGGGCTCCATTCCGATTGTCCTAAAATCCTTTCAAATACCGAAAACGACACGCCACAATGTCGTACCTCTCTATTAACAACATCATTTTAGACCTGCTTTTTTAAATAAAATCCCATTCCTCTCATAATTCTCCGAAAAGTGTTGCAACTACCGTTAAAATCGATTTCGTTTCGCATTTCGGGGAACAATTTTGGTAGAGTAGGCAACTCTTTCATTTTTTCCCTTCTTTTTTGTGTAGACAGACAGGGGAACCAACATTACGCCGAAGTAACTTCTTAAATGAAACGCACTGGTGCGTTTCACTTATGAAGTTCCTTTGCCGTAATGTTGGCAATACGGAAAAACAGTGTTGCAATATATTTAGCAATTAAATTACTTAATATTAGGGAGATTAACCTATATTTCATTACTTTTAACAATTTTTAAGTATAGGGCGCTGGGCTCCATTCCGATTGTCCTGCAATTCTTTCAAATACCGAAAACGCCACGCCACAATATCGTTCCTTTCTATAACAACGTCCTTTTAGACCTGTTTTTTTTTTTAATAAAATCCCATTCCTCTTATAATTCTCCAAAAAGTGCTGCAACTACCGTTAAAATCGATTTCGTTGCGCATTTCGGGGAACAATTTTGATAGGGTAGGCAACTCTTTCCTTTTTTCCCTTCTTTTTTTGTGTAGACAGACAGGGGAGCCAACATAACGCCTAAGGAACGTCTTAAGTGAAACGCACTGTACCTACCTAATTAAAAAAAAAAAACCGGAGCACCGACCGATTTCGTCCAACTGTTTTCATTCCTTGTAAGTATAGAGCTGGCCTTTTGACCAAGTCTCTTGAGTCTCTTTGTTAACAAAAAACTTATAGTTCGAGATGGTTCCGAAACGCTTCACGTAGCGGTACCTCAACTTACAGGCGGCACTCTCACTTTCACTTGTGATGCGCCGTGGCCGTAGGCCGCTTGCCGGTGGAATGTACGTACCTACCCCAAGGAGTATAGCCTAGATAATAGTGAATGATATCAATTTATTGAAAATTCTCATTATTCATCTCAAATATAAAAAGCGCCTTTTTGTAAGGGTTCCGTCGGTACTTGTCTGAAAGACATAAATCTATGCGAAGTGAGCACCCGCGCGGCTCGGCCCGCGGCTCCGGCACGTCGGCAGTGTGTCGGTGGGGGGCTGGGGGCCGTCATTAACATTCAAGTCGTGCTTTCCCTCTACTCGACGCGGCCGTTCCACCACAGACAGTTTTGTAGCTTAGACAGCAGGCCACGCACATACGCACCATTACGAGTCAAATTTTATAAAAAAAAAAAATATAGTTCTTGTAGTGGTGGGAAGACGAAGTTGCCAGTGTAGCCGCAGTGACAGTGTTGGGAACATGCAGTGCCTCAAATATATCCTGGCGATGGTTTGTACTTCGGTCACTTATGTTTGATATTATTGTGTGTTGTGTAAGTTTGTGTGTTGTGAAACTGTACCTATGTAATTTGATCATGTAACCCATGAACTACGACACAAGGACGATTATCGTTTGTAAGGTTTTGGTGACATAATACCTACTAGGTTTGATGTGTTCGTTGGTAGAAATTCAGAACCAAATATAGGTACCTACTTATAATCAAAGCAACCTAGGTAGGTACATACTTATTAAAAAAAAACGTAAGATAGTCTATAAACCTAGCTAGGTAGTTGTCACTCTCACTAGCGACTCTCCTCCTTGCGTCGTGTTCCTCAATGCTGAGGGTCGTGACCTCCCTGCTTCATCACTTTATCCCTTATGATGTCTTTCCATCTGTTTCTGTCTCTGGCGATGATCACTAGCGACAGATCCCAATAATTTAGCAGGGATCAGACCGGATTGGGGTGACGGGTGACCCGCTTCGAGTCTTGAGTGGGTCACTGACATGGTTTTACTTTTCCTCTTCGAAACATATTAGGTACATGTAAGTTCCGATTATCGTTTCTAGATGGCGGGACGGACAAAACAAGTGTATGTACCTATAAATTTCCAATTTGACTGAATGGGAATGTTTTGCATAGTTCTTGCTAATCCCGGGTTTGGAAAATAAAATTATCGACACGCCACAAATTGAAAGTAAGTCAAGTGATGATCACCTAAGTAGGTAATTAGTTAAGTAGGTAGGTAATTACAGCAGCCAGGACTTGGAAACCGGAAAAAAAATCGAACCGGTTAACGCCTAAGTACCTACATAGAGAACTTATGCTTTCGGTTTCGTTCTACCCTTAACCAAAATTAAACGATTTGAAGCTAAAAACGTTCGTAAATAGGTTTTGTTCAATTTACCGGTTTTAAACGGTTTTTATTGCCTACCTGCAATGCGCAGACGTACTACCCCCGCCCAGCGCGCGCCCTTCTGAAAGAAAAGAAAGAAAGAAAGAAAACATGTTTATTCCGCCTAAATAGACACACAAATCATTACAGAAAAAAAAAGCTGAAAGCGGAGTGAAGGTTCTGAAAGCGGAGGCCGCCCGTCACTCGGCTCTTGCGGATTAAACCGGTTAATAAGGGTTCTTAATAACGTTCTTTTAACGTTTCGACTGCAAACGAAATAAAAGATAAAACCGATTAATAACGTTTAATAACCGGTTATTTTTAAACCGGTTCCAAGCCTTGACAGCAGCTATAGTTATTGAGTGAGTGACACCTAAACTTTTATCAAGCTTTATTTATGAATGTTTTAACATTTAGCACATAAGGAGCCTACTTATTAACTTTACAGGTAGACAACCTATACCTACCTTCTAAAAAGTTTGAAATGAAAGATTTACACTAGAACATCAGAGTACCTACCTAACATGACGAAGGTTCCATACAACTCGATTCCCACCGGCTTCCCTTCAGATGTTTAGAACACAACCACTCTCTACCGTAATTGAGAAATGGCACAATCAGAAATTATAAAACTACAAAGCTAACATTACATAACGGCTACACTAAGTACACTATGAACATTAAATCAACAAAATTTACTTTTCAACAACATGTAGCACTATAACATAAGCCGCAGGCGCAATCGACTTTTTAGCGTTTAAATTTCTATACAAGAATACGTCATGACGTCACATAAAGGTCGATTAACCTGCGCGCTCTAAAGCGCTCCGGCAAGCCGGTTTTTTTTCGAGTTATTTGATAGAGTTTTATTGAATAGGCTTAAAAACTACTAGACTGTTTTTAAAAATTCTTTCACCACTCGAAAGCTACATTATCCACGAGTAACATAGGCTAAATTTTATTTTGGAAAAAATAGGGTTCCGTAAGATATTTGGGTTTTTCGGATACAAGGTGTAAAAAATGAACCAGAAACATTACTTATTTTGCGTACGCTGCCTGAACTATTAAAGATAGAACCGTAAAATGTTCTAATTAATTGTAGATCTTACAAATATCTACAAAAAAGTCCGCGTAACAGTATACCTATCTAAGTCGAGTGAGGCACAACAACCATTTTTTTATCTAATAATCTTGATTTTTTTATGGACTACATTCAAATGCATTTATTTTACTCATGCTATTAACCCTTATCAAAATAAATTATTTCATCACTAAGTACAGTTTATGTAGATAATATTTGGTCTTTGAATGATTAAAATTGGACGTTTGGTTTTGAAGTTATGGCGAAATTAAAATATTACGATTTATGCTGCAAGCGTCACCAAGGCGGGGCCCGGGAGTGCGCGTGCGGGAGGGGAGTTTAGATCTATGAGAAAGGTCGTGCGCGAAGTCTAATAATTTTCGTGCGATTTTTTTTAGATTTCGTTCTTAACCCTAGAAGCCCAATCATATTTTGCTATCTAAAAAGCCCAATCATAGGTCAAATTTACCTACATAAATAAAAACACGTATAGGATAGTTAATGATGTTAAATTGACTAGTTTTCGTTATTATTTATTTTTATTGGTTATTCATGAAATTAAAAAACGCATAATTATATTAATATCTGTTTATTATATCTTTGAAAATACAAAAATACGTAAACATATAAAAATTTGGCACAAAATAAGACCCTTCCGGTTTTCTTCTTATAAACTAAATATATAAAGAAAAATCAACATAAAATCTTCTCTTTTTAACTAATTAATAAATGTTTCAAAACAATCAACAAGTTTTGTACAATAATTATCACATTATAAACAGTTTTGACACATGTCAATATTGTGCTCACGACAAATTGCTCTTTTGTATTTTGTACACTGCGAATTTGTCTTTCGCTGTTTTGTATAAGAACAATAACCACAATAGCGACGCTTTTTTGGCTCTGGTTCTTCTGTGGTATTCTCTGGCAATGGCTGCGGCTCCTTTTGAGGGATATTCGTGATATTGTCACGTACTGAGCGCTTCAATGTAGGGGCTTCCAGACGCTGTTGCATCCATGGCCGAGTCAAATCAGTGCTCAATTTTTTCATAAAATTTTGCGACTTAGCGGTTTTTCTTTGTGTACGTACAACATTGATTGAAGAAGTCCTACCGCTAGATCTACCCTTCACAGTGCTCCAAATATGTTTGTTGTTTTGAACGTTGCGGTATTACAATGATTCTACCTGATGATGACTGAGGTATATCTGTATTAGTTGATTCAATAGACGTAAAATCATTTTGAAGACTTTCTTGGCTAGTTGACTCGTTTGAACACTCAACATAGTCCACAACCTCGTCTTCCACGTCACTATTGACTTCGTCATGAGTCACGCAATCTTCTCCCGAGTCTGAGTCGCATGTCTCCGAGTCACTTAGGTATATTTTCTAAAAAGGACGCTATCTCGTCAGTTCCCAGTTGTCTAGAGGACGCCATCTTGTTTTTCTACCTAAAACACTATTTATTTTTTTAAAACAAACTAGAACATAACGTTAAATCCTGCTAAAATAACTATCTCCAAAAATTCAAAACCAGTGTAAAAGTTACACAAAGCCTAAACATAGGCCAAATTGACCTACAACATTACGATATCTACAATATGGAGGTACTTACCAAGACAATATGGCCGTCTCCTGTTGGCTCGCAGGCTGTACTAAGTTGGTTCGATCAATCACGGTGATCGAAAGAAGTACGCGAAAGAGAAAGCAATTATTAGTTTTCGTATAGGTAAAAATTACCTCGATTGGGCTTCTAGGGTTAAAACTACACCAACGCAAAAGTTCTTCTCAGAGCTGGTTTTTTTAAACATTTTAATATATCCCTTTACAATAAATATCAACATGCGTAATGCTCAAAAACAAGAACGATTATCTGATCTAGCCATTCTTTCTATAGAAAAACGTTCTTTACTAAAAATTAAGAATCTTCCCGGCTTTTATGATAATGTCTTAGCGCACTTTGTAAGAAAGAATAGACGAATAGCTTTAGAGTATAAGTAGTATTATTAGTACTTAGTCGATTAAGTTTTGTTTAATTTACATCATATCATCATTTCACCACAAACGGCTTTTATCAAAGCCACTTCTATTATGCTTGTAAGTAGCGTTGCCAGGCGTCCGGATAAAGCCGGACATAGTCAGGCTTTTAAGTGGCGGGTCCGGCCAAATTTGAGCATTTTTGGCTTTTGTTAGGTTTTTTAAAGACCATTTTGTTTAGAATTGTCATTAGATTTTTGCCTTACCTTGTATCGCTAGCACAAGCAGAGTGGATATGTAATAGTGTAGCAATAATATCACTTAATCTTATGGTTTTTTCATTAGAATTTAAAAAGATTTCATGAATTTTATTAGACTTAAAAAAAATGTCGGACTTTTCGACCAAACATCCGGCTAAATAGGATAGATTGTCCGGCTTTTCAGTTCCAGGACCTGGCAACCCTACTTGCAAGACACTGTTTCAATATCTCAGTGCTTACACGTATAGTAAAAGTGGACTGAAGATACATCTGCCTATACAAGACTGAAGCCAGGATGCCAATCACAGATTTTCGGTAAGGACTCAAGACTGCGTGCCCGCGCTCGGAGTAGGCAAGCATTTTTTTTTGCTCCGGCTTACCTCTTTCAATATTTCACGCTTCGCCACTGCCTAATAGGTAACTCGTTGGCCTGGGCTTGTAAGTTGACGTCTGGAAAGACTACTGCAAGATGATTTTCGCTGACGTGACAAACATCATGATGGCCCTTGCATGATGAAGCACTAGCGCTAGACCAAAAGCCAATGTCACTGTTTGACTTCAGGAAAGCCTTCGATAGCGACAAGTGGCGAAAATTCTGGCAGGTCTTGACGGAAATAGGTGTACCACAACACACCTTATGAGACGTCTGTATGAAGATGGCACAGCCGCGCGGTATTGTCAAAACGCAAGCTGGTGTCTAACAGGGATGTATGTTAAGTCCTCTATTATTATTAAACATGTCAACAGAGAGTTTATCATGCGGTTTTTTTCTCGAAGACTGGGAGAATGGACATTTGTCCATTCATTTGTCATTTTTTGTGTATTTTATGTGTACCAAACTCTCAAACTCTCAACAAATATCGCGAGTGAGGCCGTGACAAGACCCCAACCACTCTGTCAAGAGTGCACGACTAACCTGTACTAGGATTAGTAAATAGTATGCTGCACGAGAATTAAAGATTATACTCATGTTCCAGATGGTGGTGTTGCTCTCCTCGCTGCTAGCGGCCGACGGAACCATACCGCAACCCAGGGCACCCAACTTCCAGTACTTTGAGCGGTAAACAACTTTACTATCTACTCCAATTAATGGACCTACTCACCGCGAGCATTCGCCTGCCAAAGTTATTTAGTAAACATTCCCTGCAAACTTTTTAACAGACTTCAAAAAAAGAGGATATTCTCAATTCGGTTGTATTTTTTTTATGTTTGTTACACCAGAACTGTCGTTTATGGACCATTTTGCAAATTTTTTTTTCAAAATCTAGTTGTCATGATGGGGTCCATGAGGTATCGAAGGAACTCCTCATATATTATAGGTAACTATATAGTGATTTTGGTATTTTCATTGAGAACTTAAGTACTGCACTTACAGTCAAAAAGTAACATTTGATGAAGTAGAGCTTATGAAGAAGACTAGAAATGGGCAACGGAACTTCCAACTCACAATGACAATACAAATAAATAAATGGGTCTGAATAGTTATGTTAAAAACCATAGAAATATAAATAAAAAAAAGGTATCATCGAAGTGACCTGATGATGATGATGATGATGATGGAACCGGAATTCCATAATTATTCAATGTATCTTATAACTTTAATTTCGGAAGTCGGTGTTATACAAGTTAATATAAAAACAATACTGGCTTTTGTTTCGCAAATGTATTTTTTTTGTAAAAAGTTTTGAAGTTGTAATCTTGCTCAGCTGCATGATTGATTCGTGTGTTGCAGGCCGAACTACCGCTACCCGTACTACGACGAGAACGGCAAGGGCAAGCTGCTGTACGGCTACGGCGGGCCCGAGCTCTACCAGTACAAGTCCTACTCGCCGCTCGAGGGCATCTACTAGACATCGACTAGGTACCTACCAGGGATGCGCCCACTTTCTGAATCGCACACACGTGTCACCTGCTGTGATTGATTCACTGAATTGTTTGTGAAACCTTGATATACCCTGAAACCATGTGATTTGAGTTTAGTTTAGTTCCAGAAATTGGGTGTTAGTCTTACACAATTCTATTAAAATTTAATAAATATTTAAATCATTGACTATCGGCACAGCGGCCCAATGTGTCCATATCCAGATTATCCACAATGATAGCTTAACACAGTGAGGCTGTCTGAGATATACATAACAATAAATATTTGTCGTAGGTACCTAGTAGAGGTAGAGGCTATAAAAATTGTATTTGTAAATATAAGTAAGTAGATTGTTTGTACCTATAATAAAATAGTTAAGACATAAAACTTGTATCCATTTGATTGTATGTATGTGCTAAACCTTAGTGACTAAGTACGCCACGTAGCTATACATTATTCTACCTATATTAAATAAATTCTACCTATCTATACCTACTTATAATAAATCTGTAGAAGTGAAAATTCTGTACATTGCAAATATCAAAAAAACAAATGGCAGGGGGTGTTACTAGACCGACACCGAACCCTAAAATGTGATTAAAAAAAAATTGTCTGTCTGTCTCTTTGTTCAGGCATCACGCAAAAACTACTGGTTCGATTACGATGAAACTTGGTACATATAATTATTCTTTAATATCCTGGGCATCACACTGGGTACTTTTTATCCCGGAAATGTATATACAATAGAAAACAAACATAATTTTGCAGTTCGATCCCTAGACCAATTACTGTACCAACCGCAAATAGCGTATAGAGTTCGTCGTAGGTTACGTGACCCGCAGTGGAGTTCACTAAGGGTAATATATATTTAACGTCTTTGCCTGTACTGAACAACTGCCATCCAAGGTAGGTATCGTTGTTGGGCTGCGCGCACAAAACTACCTTGGCAGAGTCCGCCGTTAAGTCGGTGTGCGGAATAGAAGTTATGTTGTTGTGACTTTGCATCCAACATTGCGGACTCGAAATTACTTTGACCGCATTGTGTTTTTAACCCATTAAATTTTTTCGCAAAAAGGAATTGCTAAGTTCACCATTGCAGAAGCCCCTCGCGGGACTACGAAGCTGAAAAAATTACTGCTGAGAGGTCAATACAGACTTCCGAAAGTTTACAACGAAACCAAGGGTTTGCATTAGACTTACTGTTAAGTTCGCGTGACTGCGCTTCTCGATTCTGATTCAATGTTTATAAATGGGATGCAATAGCTTGAGTAGAATAAAGGTGCCCCAACTTTCTCCAGACACTTACCCGATGTTTGATTCTCCCGGCTTGAAAACTGAGACAATAGTCAACTCGTTTATCACGGATTCACGCCGCGCCGTGCCAGGACACTACGTCTCTTACCACATACCGTATTGACCGTGAGCCGAATAACTCTTCTGCGCTGCGCAGGATTAGAGCCACTAGTAGTGGATGGCCGATAAACTTAATTATTTCCTACCTTTGGAAGTAGGTTTATAAGATCTACCCTGCCAGGTGCCAGGATAGTTTAGTTAGTACGTTTCTTACCGTATACTGTAACGTCGGTGTACCGAAAAAACTCTTTTGTCCTTGCACAGGAACAGAGCCACTAGTAGTGGAAAGCCGATAGTTTGCACTGTTGCGCACAGGCACTATATTTCCTATTTTTGGACCGTAGGTTTATATGATCTACCCTGCAAGGATAGTTCAGTTAGTGCGGTTTGAAAACTTTTAAAACGCCTCCTTGATTACCTATGAAATCTGTAAACCATACACCGTCAAAAATTTAAGTAAGTACACTCATCAGTGGTCATTGCGTCTAATTCGGAAATCCATAATATAAATTGGCATAAGCCTTTTTGAAAAGGCTTTTTTTTTTGCTAAATAACAGCGTAATACACAGCAGCTAAAGAAGAATACTTAACGACCATTAACAAACAGTTACGTTTAAAATATTACTATCGAGCTCTTCAAAACGTGGGGTAGAATTATAAAGATTTATAGGTAGGTAAAATGAAATTTTGTAATTTTTTAAGTAATTCGAAACAAGTATTATTTATCTGTAATGAATGCGACTTGAGGGTAGTTTGCAATATCATATCAGATTATTATCCAGTTCAGTAGGGCTCGGGTGACATAGAACAGATTCTGTCGAACATGCACGACTGAGTATTATTTTTAACATAAGGTCATACTAGGAGGATACTTTTTCAGCGAGTTTTTCAAAAGTATCCTCTAATTTACTTAGCTTCATACGGCGGCGCTGCTCCTTTCGCCTGCGATGTTTCCTTTTACGCGCCGTCGAAGAAGACCTGCTGCTTCTACTCTAACCACTAGATTGCGACCGCGCACGTGGGGCTTTGTCCATACTAACAATATTAAAATTATTGCAATGCATTCACTTTTAAACACCAAAAAATAATTCTACTTAACACTATAATCTTTGAAAAAGTAGGACACCCTTTTTTAAAAGTAACGAGTTACTTTTAAAACGCGTCTACACCGCTCGGAATTCCGAACGCCAATGAGGTTCTTGGATGTCGTCATGCGCATTGCAACAAACGCAATAGCATCCCTACTACCCGCCGGATTAGGGGCAGATATTACGCTGATAGAGAGATTCACTCTCATAGAGAGGAGGCCTGAGTCCTAGTAGCGGGAACATTAAAAAAGGCTGATGATTACGCTGATTGGGGCTTATAGCGCTGCAACGTACAATGCGTTCCAAATGAGAATAGGATCGATGGCCATGTTGTGACGTCACGATATAGTGTCAAATCCAGGAAAGAAATGTTTAAACTTTAATTATCTAACGAAAAATGTAATTTATTTACGAACTGTAAAAAAAAGTGTATTCTGAATCCAGTTCTTCAATTTTACTCATCTCTGAGTTCTTGAATATTGCCAAAATTTCTTCGATTTGACAGTACGACGTGACGGCACAACATGGCCATCGATCCTATTCTCATTTAAAGTAGTAACAGACGTTACTACTTCGACGTTCGAACGTTGTGCGCACCGCACAGCGAACTTCGTGTGCTCCGAACAAAATTCGATGGTGTGTGCAGCGGTCCATCGCACATTATTATTGTTATTGACGGTTCGCTCGGTTCGATGGTTTTTCTACTGGATTTTGTGCGCTCCGCACAAAGTCCAGTAGAGTAGTGTGGCCGAGCCACCGCACCGTTCGGCGCTTTATTCGCAATTCTACATCCAAGCGAGACACATGTTTACAATGGAAGCCAGTGTTAAAGACAAAACTATTATAGAAACACGACTTTCGAAATTAAAGTTATTTTGTATTTTTCAATGTTTTTTTAACATTGAAGTCAGTACATAATATTTTTTTTTTTTTTTTTTGTAAAAAGTTCTTTTTTTCTCTTCTTTTCGATAGGTGTGGTAGCTACGACGGTTGGCGCAACTAATGCGATTTTAGCTTGTTTGGATAAAGTTGGAGGCATGTCGACGTGATCACTGTGTCACAGCACGGAACGCACTGGACCGTTTGGTGCGGTGCGGTGGTGCGGCGTGTCGAACGCACGGCAGTGCACCGTACAGTGCGCCGGTGCGGCCGCACAATGTTCGAACGTCTATTTATTCTTTTAGAACGCATAGTACCGGACCCGGATACGTAGGTATACTCAATTTATGGCTTAGAGAAGGGTAGGTACAGTTGAGCTTAATATTTTTTTTTGCAATTCGGAAAATCTTCGACTTGCAGTTGACCGGTTTTCATGTTTTTTACTATCTACTTACAACAAAAAAAAAAAGAAATTAAAATCCCAATCCCGCAAGATTGCCGTCTTCAATCCTGCAGGCGTGCGGGATCGGGAACAAAAGAAAGATGCGGGATTGGATTTCCTATTTTATTCACTCGAATATTTCACAAAACTTGTTCCAGGAAATTTGAGTTTATGAAAACTATTTGCGAACGAAGTCGCGGGAAAAACGCAAGTCATACAATACAAAGTAGTGAAGTGACATAGGTGTCAGTCTCAACACAAATATATTTATCATCTCTGTAACATATATGCAACACAGCTCACAACTTGAACATATCCTTGAGCACGTTAGTTTATCAAACACTAGTATTGGCACTCGCACACTAAGTAGTGTGTGCCGCACACACGGCTCACTTGATAGATTCAGTTCAGTGTATTACGTAAGGTAGCTCTGTAGACATGCATCAGGCAAGTTTGACAGTTCTGCTGACGCTTCTAGTTACAGTTTCATGCTGTGACAGTGTGTATGTTTACTCGAGTTTCTGGGCACCGCTGTTTGACAGACGTATTCTGAACTACCGTGTGGACGCTACTTTTCATCCCGACCATGCTAAAATTGCAAGAGAACAGTATACCAAGGATTATGGGTTTAGGGGAGAGAAGCTTATTGCACAACTGGGGAATGGTAAAGGTCCTGCAGATGTGACGAGGGATGTCAAGGTGAGTTTTCTATTATATCTCATCCCATGTAACAGACGGTGTGAATGCATGTTCTATGTCAATCAAGAAGATCTCTCTTTTCTTTCCATAACAGTAGGCCTTTGTAACAAATTACAAACTATATACTATGAACAAAAGTTTAGGGTACTTTGATTGTGGTTATCTTCATTTTCTTTTCTTTTTTCCACAGGTGTACGGAGGTGTGAAGTTTTACTACACATAAGATGACTTCTTGTTGTGTTATTTATTGTTTACTCTAGAAATATATCTTTGCCATTCCATATTTACCATTTTGTTGTTGTTTATTTTAAAATAAAACTACTAAAATGTTAGAGATTACAAACATTTATTATATTCTTAACCCTACCTTAAGACAATAATTATTAGTTACCTATATCCGTCTCTTCTGTGTGCTAATGTAGAGCACATTATTCCCACGGATGAACGCATCTCCATATTTGTTCTTGAGCTGTCCATTCACATACTCTTCAGTCTGTTCGAGTGCTATGTTCATGTATCCATCGAGGCATGCCAGTACTCCTGGAAATGAGTTTCAACATTTACATTATTTTGAATGTCAATTTTATGAGTGAATTACTTATAAATTGAGATGACTGCCTAACTTGACCCTCTGATCTTTCTTTTATAGTTCTATGTATGGCTACTATTGGTCATGGTTGTTATTAGTAGATCTTTGATAGTTGTAAGATTCAGGAGGCCTGATGCCAGAAATTTAGAAGTATCGTCTTCCCCAGTAACTGGGTTGTGGCAGTCACTCCACGTAAAACAGAGATTTCAGCCGCATCCGGCTAGATTGGCAGCCTACCTGTGGGTCAGGCTAGTTGGGAAAAGGGCTATGGAGATGATAATGAAAGACTACTTCCACAATTTTCATTTGAATCTTCGGCAAATTATACCAAACTTAACGTAGACGGAGAAAACTATGCTACGAAACTTAACCTATAACATTGGGTACATCTAAAACATAAACCTTGTTGCCACGATTATCTCATTCACTAGAGCTTCCTTATGTCTGTGGAAGGTAAATAAAGGTAACTGTGTGTATCTGATGTCATCTCGAAGAGCGCGGCAGTTCAAGGTAAGGTATCGAAGTAAATAAACAACTGATTTTAACCTCTGTAATCGACGCCGCTGTTCAGTTTGACGACGACGGGGCGCCCGTGGATCTGCTGGATGAACGACGACAGAGCTTCTTTGCGACTCATTTTTGGTATATATATAATTTGTACAATGTGGAAATTAACTGAATTATTTTAAGGAAGAATTACAATTAGGTACAACGAGAAACAATTTTTCTATCATTCACGCATGAAAAACGTCGAGTCGTTGACATAGTTGACATTTGACGTTCTTGACACTGACAGCTCTATCAAATTGTTAATTTTTGTTTCCGACGGCGACGCCCAATCTGTGCGGGCTAAGAGCTTATACCGTACTGCCTTGTCACCTATTCGTTTTTATATAGTAGAATACGGATGTAACATATTCTAAAGCTTGATGTTTTATTTCAGTGATTCCACATAGTTATCTACTGTCCAATTGTGCAGATACTTGAAATAACAACTAGATTAAGTTTACATCACATTATCCCATAGGAATTAACCTGCGCAGTAGCGTAACTGTATCCTCTGAGACCCGTGGCAAACTCATTGTGATTTATTTTTTACGTTCAGTTACTTCTTCTGAGTTCGTGGCAAATAAAACCGGAGGCCCCATCAGGCCAGGGGGCCCGTCAAACAGTGGGCCCCGTCAGACTGGGGGCCCGTGGCGTTTTGCCAGCCTTGCCATCCTATAGTTCCGCCACTGAACCTGCGAATCATTTTATCTGCCACAGAATTTCTTTCAAAGAAATCCTTCTAGAAAGTTTCAAACTGTGGTTTCCTTAAAACATAACAGCATTGCATCTAGAATAAATTTTAAAATTCGTTTAAATAATTCACATTCCGTTATCTTTTACTAGATATCATTAATTAGGTACACAAATGTAACTCTTAGACTGTTATGGTGCCAGACACATTGTACATAAGGAAGCAGCAAGTATACATTTGCAATGTTTTATAGGTAATCATCAGTTTCTCTTGATTGAATCTAAGTTTACTGTTCATACAATCTCAACATTAATCCTTTCTTCTTAGCATATTGATGGCAAAACTAGTGAAATTCCTTGCCTGGCCCAGATTCGGCCTCGTCAAACCTTTGATACCTGAGTCTGATACAATGTCCCTTCATCATGCAACACACTTTTTTCGAGAAACTATATAGTTTTTGTCCATCACTCTAAACACAAATTTAAAAAAGATGCTACAGTTGATGAAACTTTATATCATGAGAGTTGCCGCCTCTCACAGAATTGAAGAAATAATATTGCTTTCCATTCCAGTCCTTTTATGATGCTATGATATGAAAACCACAATGAATTCTTAAAAATATTTTTATTACTAAACAATATAAAGTAACAGCTAGTCTTATGTCTTCTCCTTGGGCTCAAGACTGGTCCAGATGTAGCCGCTGTAGTTGTTGACCTCGTTGTCTGTCAGTGGGTACGGGCTGTTGCTAGCCTTGTAGTAGTCGGATGGAGCATGCATCACAAACTCCATCACTTCCAGTTTGCGCGGTAGCTCTTCTTCAGGCCCTGTGAATTTTAACACTTTAGGATTACTTTATTAATAGCAATCTCTATCATAATATTTCTTCAATTGATTAAGTATTTTAGGATCCTATGTTGGTTTTATGAAATCAAAAGTAATATTCTTCATCTGTATGACACATAGTATGACAGCAAAGACAGGGGTTTGTTACATTATCAAGACATTTTATCATTTCAATAAAAGAAACAGTGTCTATTCAGATATTGCTTTATCAAAACAGAAGTTGGCTTGCTGTGAAAGTGTAATGATTATATGATTACTTATTTAAGGGCAACCAACAAAGCATACACCATTGTACATGCTAAAGATGCAACATACTTACATAGCCTTAATTAAAAGCTGCCACGGCATGCATTAAACATAGGAGATAGGAACTAACTTATTTATTAACATTTTGATCAACGTTAAGCCAACCAAAAAAAAAAGTTTAGAATTACATTACAATAAGAGAGCATATTACCTATGATATAAGTAGCAGGATCAAAACATTGCTCAGGCGGTGGGCTAGCCTTGGTGGGCAGTAACCATGTGACAACGGCGCTCTTCTCGCAGTACTGGTCAGTCATGAAGCCGCGGATCTGAGCGTAGAATGTGCCGCCGTCGATGTCCGTCATCGACACGATGTCGCCCACCTGCATGTAGTTGCCTTTGTAGAAGATAGAGTCGCTGGTCACCACCGTCGCGGTAGCTGTCGGGGCCTTCAGCGGCTGGCGCTTGAATATACTGCGGCGGCCGCGGCCGCGAGCCGCAGGGCCTTTGGGAGGCGCCGGCGCGGGCGTTTTAGGTTTATATCTAGTGGAACGCGTGCTCTTCCTAGTGCCCTTCCCGGTCGCTTTAGCGGGTGTAGTCTCCCCCTCACTCCTCCCGTTCTTGCTGTCCACGTCATCCTTATCCTCCCTCTTGTCGTCCGGCTCTGGTTTGATGCTGGCGTCACTTTTAGCTTCCTTACTGGCTGTGTTTGAAAGATGACACTCATTGCATATTTGTCCGTTTTCAGCAGAGCGCCACAGCAGCGAGTCATTAGTGCTACATTGCACACATATGGGTTTCGGCATTGTTCTGCTTGGATAGTAAGCAATAAGTTGTTTATATATTTTTAAATTATTTACATCATTGCCTGCCTGAAACCTAAATACAAACAGAAACAATGTGTAGGATGCTAACGTCACTTGAATGACAGCAAATTAATCGTCAAAATGACAGCGTCGAAACGTTTTACGAATTAAGTTTTATTTTCGTATTAATAAACTGGGTGAAACTGTAAAAAAAGTCGTTTGAAGTCTTCATAACAATTACTTAACATAATATTTATAATATTTTATTACAGATAGTAATAAATTTTTCAATGATAAAACCTAAATGGAACGTTAGTTCTAAGTAGCTTGCGCCATCTTTTGTCGAATAGTAGTAGTTTGTTTATATAATTTTGTCGAGAGATGGCGTTATGCTTCTGTACCTTGGTTATGAATAACTACCTATTTTAAAAATTATTATAAAACTAGCTTCTTCCAACGGCTTCGCCCGCGTGATAGCAAAAATTTATCCCAAGGGAACATATTTCCGGGATAAAAAGTATCCTATATCCTATTCCAGGACATGGTCCATGGTAGTTCATCAAAATCGGTTTTGCCATCGCGTGAAGACGTAACAAACAAACTCACTTTCGCTTTTATAATATTAGTAAGGAAGTAAGGATGAATTGGTGTCAATGTCCAGAGTCCATCTTGAGCAAGTACATACCGACCTGTAGGCTGTAGGTTCCAGAGGCGTAGCGTAGACTAATCTAGGCTTCGTATTATTCTCAAGATCAGAATACAAAAGCATAACAAGGATAAATTTATGATATCTAATGAAATTTAGCTATGCGGAAAACATTAAAAATCAAATCATGTTCAATAAATATTTTTTAACAAAAATATGTAACTGACTTTATTATAAAAAGAAAACACAAAAAAGTGCTAAATACTTAACTTTAATTACGGAAGTCGGTGTTTATATAATAGTTTTATCCACGATCTGTTCGTTATTAACACCGACTTCCGAAATTTAAAGTTATTCTGCACTTTTTATTGTTTTTTTTACACCTAGATCGGTTGTATATATTTTTTTTAAGATTTTTATTTTACACTTTTTAATAAAATTGCTGTCAGTACTTATACCTACCACAACAAAAAATTACCTCTCAGTCAAACTTAAAGTTGTTGCGTATACCTACGTACTACACTGCTGTGATTCTATAAAGAGTTTTGATTACTTATTGATTATTTGATTTTTTAATTTTATGATTGAATATTTAATTTTATTGATTGTTTATTTGATTGTTTAATTTTATGATTGATTATTTGATTTTTTAATTTTATTGATTGTTTATTTGATTTTTTTGAAAGAAAAGATGGATGGATTGTGTGAGAAGTGATATGAAAGAAAAGGGAGTTAGTGATAGCGTGACGAGTGACAGGACAGAATGGAAGAAAAAAACGTGTTGCGCCGACCCCAAATAAAACGGGACAAGGGCAGGAAGATGATGATGTTTATTTGATTTTTTTAATTTTTTGGTTTGTTTTGTATCCAATCCAATTAATAATTGTTTATTCTGTATTTTATTGATTTTTTTTCTCATTGTTTTTGTCTTGTATTTCTTTATTAGATAATAATTAATTAATTGTTCATTTTCCAAAATATAATTAATATTGGTTAGTTAAATTTTGTAAGTGCTGTGCACACCTTTAAGTCAAGAAGTCGTTATGATATAGGTTTACTAATAAGATTATTTTTTTGTAAATGTTTTTGCGAACTATTCGTTGGAGTGCCATAATAAATAAATAAACACTTAAATAAATAAATAAGAGTTCCGTTCCACATCTTCGAAGTTCATCATCAGATCATAACAATATTTCTATGGGACCAACCCGGAAGTAAGCAGGTAAATTGTTTTTATGATTAAGAGGGTAAAGAGAGACAAATAAAAGAGAAAAAAAAGAAGTAAATCCTTCGATCAATAATAGTACTATTGTTGATCGAAGACTAAATCAATGATAGTACATTAAAAAAAAAATAACAGGGATGTTACGGAGCTTCGACTCCGACTCCGTTAAGTCGGAACTTCCGATATTATTACACCTTCGATTCCGACTTCGTCTCCGATACTTTTAAATTGGAAGTTTTAATCGGAGGTCGAAGCATAACATAGCGGAGGCGGGCGGTCTGCGTCGACTGTTATACAGCTTCATATATGTTTATTTGGAAACATGCCATTTTTTTCATTGTGTTTTATTTTATAATTAAAAAAAAAATTGACTGAACAATGTTTGAACATGTTTGTTTGTTTGTTGTTTGAAAAAATCTCTCTCCTGCCACCACTTCTGACCATCTTCCGCCTCTGGTGCCGACTCCGGTTCCGATTCCGGTTCCGACTCCAATAAATCAAATTTAAAAACTCAGACTCCGCTTTCGTTTCCGATATAATTACCTCCGTTACATCCCTGCTACATTGTATACCTACATCCGAACATAGAATGTTTTTTTGAAGTCGTTAAAAACAAGCGGTCAAATGCGAGTTGGACTCGAGCACCGAGGACGAGGATTCCGTACAAACTTATCTTGCGAAGATTAACTTAGAAGTTTGATTTTATCACTGCTCTTAACAGTAGTTAATATTTGAGTAGGTACCAATTTGATATTAATTACAGCTTGATATCTACACATGTTCCCGAGAAAAAGGATCTTGAGCGACAAACACCAAAGTGATCATGTAAGGGTTTCATTTTTGCCGACTAAGGTAAAGCCCAATAGTTTTTATTGTTGTGTGACCTAATCTTTAACAACAATAATATCCTTTTTATTTTTGATAGGCTCATGTTTGACCATTATCTCGCCTCATAGTAAGCGGTGGTGTGAGCGACGATGGAATGGAGCTAGCTATATCTCGCCGTCTGCAAACCCGCGCCTATTGTGGTCGGTATTTGTCTTGCGAGTCTCGACACCGACCCGGAGCGTGAGGGCAGCCCAGCTGAACGCCTGCCAGAGGGTCATGGCAATACGGATGGTGCGGGGATACCGTACGATCTCCCACGAAGCGGCGAGCCTTCTTGCTGGCCTACCACCGTGGGATCTGGAGGCAAGAGTCTTTGAACACATGCACGACATGCGGAGATGTAACGCCGGGGCGAAAGTCCACTGCCGTGACAGGTCAAGGCATGGCGGACAGAGCTCCAGCGGGATCTCATGGTGAAATGGCGTCAGCGACTATCGCTACCCAGTGCTGGGCACGCCACAATTATGGGATTCCGATTCCGCCGGGATTCCGATCCCGATTTCTGGCCACCGTAGACGCGGGCTCGCGGACGGCGAGTCATGGGTAGCTCGCTGTCCGATCGTTCGGTAACTGTCCGGACTGAGTCCAAGACGTCGACGGCGCGCACTGTTCCCGCGCGTCTCAAGGAGTTGTCAGCAACAGCAGAGGCCCAGCTGGGTCGAAGCCTACTGGGGCCAGGGTTATCCGAAAGGAAACTCGTGCCTTGGTTTGAAGGCTAGAAGGAACGGGGTGGATTTTTAGTCAGTAAGAGTCTAACACTATCTCCCGCTCCACCCAAGGGCGGGGGTTGTCATAAGATGATTTTTGCCCACCTTAAAAAAAACCCCGGAGCGTGAGGCTTGTCTCCAATGCACAGTCATAAACTTCTAATTCATGTTATGTACATATGTATATTAATTTATATTAAAAAAATACAGACCAGTTTTAGTATTAAGGAAATATAACTCACTCACACACTCACCAGAATTGAATTTCATTAGACGTAGAGAGGACTATTCACTCTTCACATTATTGTACTTCGATGTTCGAACCAAGTAGTTCGTGTAAAACGAGGAGTATGTCAAACCTTCCTTGTAATATTTGAGCGTGGCGCTTCTGTTGCTAATGGGTCATTAGAGCGGTTCAATATTCCGGAGGCCAGCTTATAAATCAGCTGCGACAGATTGTGGCTGACCGCTGAGCACGCGCCAGCGCCGCGGTTAGCATCAGATTGTTGCAGAAGGTTCACTTTCCCCACAAGGCGACCCTAAACTCACTCAGGCGAGACAGACCTATCTATGTAGCATACCTGCAGCATTCCATGTGATGTAGGAGTAGGAACGCTAGGCACAGGTGACAGGCTGATAAGAGAAAGTTTCTTACAAAGACGGGTGAACCCCTTGATAATAAACTCCGCATAAATTTTGCGGAGGCGGAGGCGGAGGCGGATGCGAAGAAACGATTTCTAATAAGAAAGAGAAGTCCGACGTGGTCGTTGACGTCACAGTTGACGCCCCGCCCCTGTGTCTACCGCTGCCATAGAAAACGGTTTGGACGAGATGTACTGTTTTTTTGTTGATAAACTGATAGATAACAAATATTTTTTCATGGAAAAGCGTATTCGCTTTTCCAACTCTTTTCAAAAGTCCCCCGTAATACTCGTTTAGCTAACTTGACCTGTAAACTCTTTATTGATGATATTCTTCTGTGTTCCCGGGGTAGTGTGCTGTTGTGGACATGAGTAATTAGCATAACGCTTGTGTCCCGTGAGTTATGCGCGCTATCTGGCGGCGCCGCACGCTCGCAGTGTTTGCGAGCTGCTGCGACAGTTTATAGCCCCGACGCGAGTGCTGGATTCAGCCGAAGCACAATGTTTGCTCAGCGTTTGTATGAAACACGCATTTTCAGAGCTTTACCTGTCTGCACGTTCGACAACAATTTATGTACATAACTTTATGCTTACAAAGTGGTTCATTGTTGCATGGTCTACTAATCTCTAATTATATCCTAATTCAACAATTATTTATTGTAGCAGTTCCGATGTCGCTCAGCGGTAACACGACAAGAGCTCCACGCATTCTGAATTGTATGGGATACGTAATAGCTGTTTCCCGAGTTAATATAGCCTTCCTCGTTAAATGGGCTATCCTACACTAAAATAATAATTAATCATTTTATTACTCCTCGTTTATTATTTTTAAGATTATTTTATGTATAGTGTATATGGGCCATAGTAGCCTGAAATAAAGAATTATTATTATTAATTCATGAATCCCCAAGCGACCACCGGTGGCCGCGCATCTATTGTCTTACTATTGTGTCTCTAATTGACGGTATCTGAAGGGTTAAAATATTGTTTTAAATCAATTCGGTAGTTCCTGAGATTAGCGCGTTCAAACAATCCTTTCAGCTTTATAATATTAACCCTTCAGATACCGTCAATTAGAGACACAATAGTAAGACAATAGATGCGCGGCCACCGGTGGTCGCTTGGGGATTCATGAATTAATAGGTATTTATTTAGTTATAAGTAGAATTTCTGCATAGATATCCACACTAGCCCCTGGAAACTTTGCAGGCAGTTTGCTCCAATTATAAGTTAGCACAATACACGGCGCGCCGCCGCCCGCCGCCACATGACAGAACTCGGTGCTGCAACTTCTGGCTCTGCGCGCCGGTAATGATCGGACACCTCCACGGAGCATCGACAACGTGTCAACAAGTTTTAACGAGCACACTTCGTAACTTTAGCTTCGTATATATTGTATTTATTGCATGTGTTAGAAATGTCAAGGAAGAACACTATATTGATCTATATATTTATAATATGTACCTATAAATCATACTTGAATGTCAAGATGGATAGCGGTCATTTACTATGTATCAAAGCTCCTATGACCTGTGTGTGGGGGGAAGGGTTTTATGAAGAAAAGCACAAAGAGACAAGACTAAGTATTCATTACAAATAGGCTTGTCGGTTATCCGAATAAACTACTAGCGTCCGGAAACTAGGTCTTCGAGGTGAAGAACGGCCAAGAAACACCTCGGAAGCTCAGATATAGTATTTTATAGACACATCTTACAACATCATTAATTATGGTTATCACAATAAGTAATTTTATGTTATATGTCTTGGGCCATTTCATAATAATAAGGTAAATAACGTGAACAAGTATAAATATATAAATACCATAAAGCATAAGTAGAAACAAAGCCACAGAATGACACATGCACAAAATCAGTACAACTGTTAACAATATTAAGATATTATAACTTACATGAACTTTGGCGGTCAGTGGTCTATGGCTGGATCTCAAGTGGGTTCGTTTCACTAGGACTAGGACCGGTGGGGGTTTAACATTTAATGTCCCCCACCGGTCGATACCGTCGTTTTCCACAAATCACAAATCACAATTTCAACTTAATTTATGACCTATTTTTTTTTTTTTAATATTTTTTAAGGAGCTTTGTCTCAGTTTACTATATGACTATGTCGCTCCATCGTAGCCAAATTTTGTGTTACAGTTTATTCTAAGTGGTTGTGATAAATTTTGTACAAGACTCTTGCCTCGTCCCTCGTAATTTATGACCTATGATAACAATTGTTATATAGTCAACCCACTTTAAAACTTAATAAAAATTTCTTCTGTAACATTTTCAGTGACTCCGAGCACGAATTTCCATTGGCGATGCAAAATTTAAGACAAACTCTTTGTTCGATATTTTTGTCCATTATCAAATTCGCAATACACACTATAAATGATATTACTAAAACCAGCACTGTATTTAATATAAATAACAGATGCAACTCAAACTCCGCGCCAAAATGGAAAACAGTTGTGCCAATCTAACAACTACAAAAAAACAAAAATTTGAATTTGGAACCATAAACAAATCATCCATTCCCGATACTTTTTTGACTGAATGTATCTCAGAAAAAAATTACTGTTACTATACAAAATATTTGCACAATATTTACAATCATAAAGATTTTTACAACGCTCGATTTGTGTTTCTTAGTTCTTATTTCACAACATAAATATTAACTGACGATACTGTACTAGTGTGTGTGTGTATTTTAGTGTTTTTTTTTTTTTTAGTTGTATTTTTTTTTTTTAAGGTCAACTGGAAGAAAATGCCTAAGGCATTAAGTTCGCCTTTGTACATTTGTGCATAAAGTATTAAATAAATAAATAAATAAATAAATAAATAAATAAATAAATAAATAAATAAATAAATAAATAAATAAATAAATAAATAAATAAATAAATAAATAAATAAATAAATAAATAAATAAATAAATAAATAAATAAATAAATAAATAAATAAATAAATAAATAAATAAATAAATAAATAAATAAATAAATAAATAAATAAATAAATAAATAAATAAATAAATAAATAAATAAATAAATAAATAAATAAATAAATAAATAAATAAATAAATAAATAAATAAATAAATAAATAAATAAATAAATAAATAAATAAATAAATAAATAAATAAATAAATAAATAAATAAATAAATAAATAAATAAATAAATAAATAAATAAATAAATAAATAAATAAATAAATAAATAAATAAATAAATAAATAAATAAATAAATAAATAAATAAATAAATAAATAAATAAATAAATAAATAAATAAATAAATAAATAAATAAATAAATAAATAAATAAATAAATAAATAAATAAATAAATAAATAAATAAATAAATAAATAAATAAATAAATAAATAAATAAATAAATAAATAAATAAATAAATAAATAAATAAATAAATAAATAAATAAATAAATAAATAAATAAATAAATAAATAAATAAATAAATAAATAAATAAATAAATAAATAAATAAATAAATAAATAAATAAATAAATAAATAAATAAATAAATAAATAAATAAATAAATAAATAAATAAATAAATAAATAAATAAATAAATAAATAAATAAATAAATAAATAAATAAATAAATAAATAAATAAACAAATAAATAAATAAATAAATAAATAAACAAATAAATAAATAAACAAATAAATAAATAAATAAATAAATAAATAAATAAATAAATAAATAAATAAATAAATAAATAAATAAATAAATAAATAAATAAATAAATAAATAAATAAATAAATAAATAAATAAATAAATAAATAAATAAATAAATAAATAAATAAATAAATAAATAAATAAATAAATAAATAAATAAATAAATAAATAAATAAATAAATAAATAAATAAATAAATAAATAAATAAATAAATAAATAAATAAATAAATAAATAAATAAATAAATAAATAAATAAATAAATAAATAAATAAATAAATAAATAAATAAATAAATAAATAAATAAATAAATAAATAAATAAATAAATAAATAAATAAATAAATAAATAAATAAATAAATAAATAAATAAATAAATAAATAAATAAATAAATAAATAAATAAATAAATAAATAAATAAATAAATAAATAAATAAATAAATAAATAAATAAATAAATAAATAAATAAATAAATAAATAAATAAATAAATAAATAAATAAATAAATAAATAAATAAATAAATAAATAAATAAATAAATAAATAAATAAATAAATAAATAAATAAATAAATAAATACATATGTCGCACGTTTTTCACAAAATTAGGTTTTTCATCAAAAACCTAGGTTTTTGATGAAAAACCGGACGATGATAAATTTTAAACTCAATTTCATCATAAATCTGTTACAGTCCAGATTTTTGATCAAAAACCTGAACTAGTTTAGGTTTATGATGAAATTCTAGGCAAAATTGCTTTGTTTTATGACAAAATCAATTTAAATGAAATAAATAAAACAATCATTTGTAACTTTATAGAAAGGAAACAATTTATTATTTATCAAAATTTTACATCCATGATCCAATTAATATTCTCGTTCTTCAATCTAATTATGATAATGTTTCAATTTTACCTGATTTTTAGTTATTATTAAATGCGACTAAACAGAGTCAAATTAAAAAAAATAATAATAACAAAGAAAAGTTTACCACGTGCTTGCTTTTTTAACAAAGTTGTGCATAATCCACTGGAACGAAATTTCGGACAAAGCTAGCAAAAAATAAATAGAAATATCCACCACAGTAGTTGACTGGTAGATCTTAAAATCTTGGCATTAAATAAATCTCTTATTATAAATTATTTATTATGACAGTTTTTAGACTTGCGACATCTAGAGTTGCATAAAACATTTTTTTTTGCATGCACACCAATTAGTCTTGCAGCGTATTCTAGATTTTTTACACGAGCATTTCTTAAAACCTTGACCTCCAAATAAAGACATCTTTGAAACAATTTCACGCAAACTCAGTTAATTGGTCGATACAGGTTCGTTAAAGGCAGTAGCAGATTGATCATAAACCTAAACTAGTTCAGGTTTTTGATCAAAAACCTGAACTTTTACAGGTTTATGATGAAATAGAGTTTAAGATTTGTCATCTACCGGTTTTTCACCAAAAACCTAGGTTTTTGATGAAAAACCTAATTTTGTGAAAAACCTGCGACATATATACTTACACATCAACCTAGTATACTAAGTCAAGTAAGGTTTCTGTATAAATAAAGATTATTATTATTATTTTCATTTGTTTATTTATTTCAGGACCCGTACAAGGGGAGACGTACAAGGGGCCGAAGCCAACTCGCAGAGGCCCTTTAGGTTGTTATAATGAGACGTGATACCAATTATTATTATTAATACAAAATGCAAGACACATCATAATGATCATCAATAATTACGTAATAATTTACAGGATTATCACCAATACGTATTTTTATAAGTTTGGCGTTTTACACACAGTAACTTCTACATTTGATTTGAACTTTATAAATGTTACCAGTGTATAAAATACAAGAAACAGTATTCGTGAAATATTAAAAATATTACGATGACGTAGTTATTATTTAACTACGTCATACAAAATGAGATTCCTCATTAAATCTAACGTTTGCGTGTTGCTAACATCCCTTCACATAGGTATCTAATAGATTTGTCTGGTAGATTTTGCCCTGTACGATAATATTTGTTCAGTGTTAATATGAGGTGAATACCTAATAAGATAAATTATGAATAGGTAGAAACATAATTTATAATCCTCTGATTGTTGAAGGTTACCGTACTAAAGGCTTCTAACAATAACCATTTTTTTAAAAGAGTTACCATGGAGTTTCTTGCCGGATCTTCTCCACAGGAAACGACCAATTTGGAACCGTGCACTAGCTTCTGACTTTTTATAAGTGCCCGTGTAGGCTTAAGTGAAATTAAAACTTTTGTTTTTGTTTTTATGAATGGGAATCGATTTATTTTATTTTTAAATTATATTGCCTCCATTAGGACCTCCTAATGTGAGCAATATAGAAGAAGTCTTTTTTTTTGTAAAGAGTTTTTTTTAATCATAATTTTGACAAATTTTGCGGTACAAATTTATAATTTCTTTTTTCGTTTTTAAATTTGCCTAGTTATTTTAGGGTTTCGTAGCCAAATGGCAAAAAAACGGAACCCTTATAGATTCGTCATGTCTGTCTGTCTATCTATCCGTCCGTTTGTCACAACTACTTTTTTCAGAAACTATAAAAACTATACTGTTGAAAGTTGGTAAGTAGATGTATGCTGTAAACCGCATTAAGATTTTGATATAAAAATAGAAACTACAAATAGAGACTTCAGTAACGTATTATGAACAGATGGAGTAGGTATCCAGGTAACCTTAGCCGAACCAACAGGTACGGTTGAGTAGCAGTTGCCTCTCTAACTGTCTAGTCTATTTTGTTCCACGGCTACGTAAAGACCTCCTACTCTTTTCTATGCAACTCAGTCTTGTTGGTGAGTCGAGCTCGTGCCGCCATTTTCACCTGGATCTGTTCGATGTCGCCTGATCTGTAATAAGACCCACTGGGTGGTTCTCTTATGTTATTTAGCTCTAGTTTTATAAAACTCCTTCTTTATGATTTTGAGAGAAAAGCAAGGTTTAGATTTAGTGGTAGATGTAAATGAAAAGCCATGTTAGGTGGTAAAACGTTTATTCGCCGAGTCGCAGTGCGTGAATAAGTTAAGTTACGTCTAGCGGAATGTTCTGTCTTACAGCTACACAGCGTACTCGCACTCGCGCGCCGCCCGCGTGCGAACCACACGCTCGTACAACTTACACTAACACGTATTAAAGCCGTCGGTACTTACAGTAAATGCGCATCAACCCTCGCTGACAACCATACATACATTAACATTTATTGACAATCAGTACAATTTCACAAAATATCAACAACAGTGTAAGGGCGCGAACGCACATTTGTGACATTTCACCGAACAACACTCCGAACCCAGCGAGGCTCAGGGACACTCCAAGCAATAATGTCCTAACAGTTATCCACTCAGGCTTGTGATTGAATGACGTCGGAAGGATCTATATTATCATTTTGAACTCGAGTTCTGCATTTGATACTGTTGATCATATACTGAGTATTTGCAGACGATACAACTAACTACTGTTTTTAAAAAAGTCACTAAGTACAGAGTCAATGACTCTACATTAAACACACGGTTGCTACTGCTGTCACTGATGTAGAGTCTTCGAGTCTCAAGATCGTTGCTAGACTTGAACTGCATTGAGGTGGCGCTCAGATTATGAACGAAGATCAGCACTATTGATCTTCGTTTGATCGAAAACGCCTGGCTCTATGAACTCGAGGGGCTAGTCAGAAGCCGTCAATCACCTCGTACCAGCCTCAGGTCTCTAAAACAGGTCCTGATAGAAGAATGAGAGAATATTTCCCAAAATCACCTTCAAATCTCGTCTTGAATATGTTAAATAACTTCGAAGAAACCATGACCACCAGTTACCATCAGAAACTGAGGAGGCCATAAAATGAACCAATTCTAAGTGTGACCTCCACCAACCCCCACTGGGGTCGCGTGGTGGATTAGGTACGGCCTCTTTCCTCTCCTAGAGAGGAGGCCGGAGTCCCAGCAGTGGGAACATTAAAATGCTGATTGTGCTTATGCTTTACAGTGTAAATAAAGCATAAAACATATCAATGTTTTTTTAGTTTTTGCCAGTAAGTTAAAAACAGCATTTTTCAGGACTTCAATAGTTTAGGAGAGAGTGTGGTATTTACTGAGTTGTGTAAATTATAATGTGTAATTAAGAACTAGTTAATTTCTCGTCTGCGCAGTATTCGGCTGCCGTTAGGTCCCAACGTCACATAATCACATCAGACGCAGCTGAGAAATGTCCCGGAGTGGGTTCAAACGCTCTCGTCGATATGATTTAATGTCGCAGCCTTTTGTGAAGTTCTACTGATTTCCTCATAGGTACGTTTACTTGATATTAATATTTACAATGCAGTATTAAAGCGACTGGAGTTAGTTGCTATTGGTAAGTACATATAAATAGGTCAATCTTTTACAATTTGTTATTGAGTGTACACGCCGAAGAGGTATTAGATCCGTAGATTGTATTCTAACCAATCACTTAGCGTGTAGGTGCCTCCGGCCGCGCGTCTACTGTGCCAGTTGACTGTGGAGCTCTATAACTTTTGGTGTGCACACTCAGTTTCTGCTAGACAGTAGTTTCGCGATAGGAATGCGAAAATGCATCGGTGGTTAAAGTAACAAGTTACATGAAATACTGATGATATGATGCATACAATAGTTTATTATTAGTAATAACATTATGTAGTACAAAGGCAAGTAATAATAAAATACACTTTTCAAACTTTTTTCACGAACTAAAATAAATTCCATGTTTTCGACTTAATGAAAACTTTGTTGAGTAAACAATACAATTATTATTATGCTGTTATCACAAATATTCACAATCTTGTCACATTTCTATAAATTAATTATTAACACTAGGTACTTTGAAGTTCATTCACAAATAGTTCGTCGTTAGTAAATAAGGATACACACGCGTGTACTAATTCAACCGTATCGTATCAAAGTCCTGATGTAACGAGTTCATAAAATATGATCCGACAATGGTAAACCTGTACATGGCGACTAACCTCGATTTCGATCCGTATTCAAAACTTTGTGCTAACAACTCAAAATTTGGATTTGATCAAAACTAACTATGAAATGGATACCATTGTCAGGACAAATGTAGGTAATTGTATTACGATCACTGCGTTACAGCCTGAACTGAGTCTCGCTACAGCCCGACACAGCGCAGTCGCCTCGTCTGGTGCTGCGTCACGGTCGTGAGGCGTCGCGCGTGCGACAGTTGAGTGCGGACGCGGTCAGTTGCAGACGTGCGTCTCGGTGCGCGCGACGCACGTGTCGCAGGACACGCTGCAGCACCAGTTGAAGCGGCAGCGGCACTTGGTCTCCAGCACGCGCCGCTGCGTGCTGTAGCCGCGCCCGCAGCACAGGGACTCGCAGCCGTCGTCGCCTGGACACAACACTTTACAATATACTATTGTGCTATCGAAAGAGATCGCACGAAAAATTGCTCCTTTTATCTGGTTAAATAATTGTCTTTAAAAGATCTTTTCACCTTTTTAACAGTATCAACAACAACGAAGCCCACCGTGCGCTACTACTCCGTGGGTGCCGTAGGTTTGTCGTATCAGCTACGTAGTTCATTTGAGTATCAGCCATGCTGTTGTTCTTAGTGTAGTCTCAAAACATTTCAGTCACAGTACCTAACTTGGAGAAAGTGCAGGAACTGTTTTATGGGACAAATTTAATCTATTGCCAAAAGGTGCCAATTAATCATAAGTCATGCCTCCTCGCCAGTGTATATTGAGGATTTAATCCTGCCAACTAACTCACCCATGAGATGTTTGCAAGTTGATTAGATCACTGTGTGGAGTGGTGGAGTTAGAGTCATCTGCCAAGAAGACCCTAAATAGTGCGGCTTGTATCATGATTGGAAAGCTTGTTTACCTCTGGAAGTCCTGTTGCACGTCCTGTGGTGCGTGCCGAAGGAGCCGGCGGCGTCGTCGCGCTCGCAGTACGACGGCGACGGCGTCAGGAACACCAGCTCCGACTTGCGCGGCACGCGCACCACGCCCGGGTTCTGCTTCTGTCTGTACGTTACAGGGCAATTACAAGTAGGCCGTTTGGCTTATTGTAATAGACTGTGTTTATATAGATTGGTTTTTTTATTAAAATGTGTAAGATTTCAATGGACTAGACGTGAGAAGTACGTGAAAAAGCACAAAATTTCCCCATGGACAGATATTGGTAACTTCCTTGTGTTCAAGTTAAAATTAATCTAGAATTTTTTACTGTTTTTAAGCAAGAGAGAGACGGACTTATTTCAGAACTGACAATTTTAGTCAAACGTTATCGTTCTTTCCTCGACAAAGCATTTCTTGCAAACAAACATTTTGATTTGATTTGACTGTGAGTAACAGAGGCCAATATTCTCACAGTTTAGCTTGTTAAGACCACCAGTGTATTATCAAGTATTGTCACAGAATGTGGTAAATAAATTTCGGTAAGTGGTTCGAGGCAATCTTTACAATTTTTGATGATGGACACTTTAGGCGATTGCGTGTCAGATGATTGTTGGTCATTACCTCCTCACCAGCACCAGATGCTGCGGCGTAGCGCCGCGCGCGTGGCGCTGCGAGCTGGCGGCCACCAGCTTGGCGCGGTCGTAGCGCTCGCGCAGCACGGCGGCCACGGCGCGGAAGGGCGGCGGCGCGCGCCAGCACGTGCGCATGGCGCACGACCCCGACACGCCGTGGCACTTGCACTCGCGCCGCACCAGGTCCTTTACTGTCTGTGAACAAACTCTATTTAATACGAAACCACTTTTATTTTAAAACGACTTCAAACTAAAGAGGTGCTTCTCAATTCGGTTAGATAGAGGTACTTTTTATGTTTATGGAACGATTCTGAAAATTCTTTTTTCCAGATTGGTCCCATTTTTATCCAACCAATATTGATAATGATGCCATGAGGACTCGAAGGAAATCCAAAAAAAAAAAGAAAAAATAATCGAGAGTCTACCATATGAATTCAGAATTGGTTCTTGATGAAATGGATCATGAAGACCTCAAATGGCCACCACAACTCCACAAACATACAGATAATCTCTACCTATTTAGATGCTCTATTATGACGAAACCAGTTTGAACCAGCTAATGATGATAAACATACAATCAGTTCGATGGTACCGTTTTCGGAAGTTAGGCACGGAAAATGTATAAACCTAGCCGTGTAGTGTGTAGGGATCTGTGTAGGAATTTGACTAAAAGAGACACAAAGAGAAGTCGCTCCTGATCGATCGACGGTCGTCGAACGGCAAAGGACGTGATCATGCCGCAGCGGTGTTGGTGCACTAATGCTTCGAGCGTGACATTCCTCGAGTCACATATTCCTTTAAGGAGGGAATTTACTGGATATTCGATTTTTTTTACAAATGTTTAAGTATTTACAGAGAGCTGCAAAATCCCCTTTTAATCTAAAGGCAAAAGCGAGGCCTAGCCTCGGAAGCTACAAAAAGTACAAGGAGAAGGAGACGATCGTTAGTGCAACCCAATTTTAACTAAAGTCACTACTCAGAAGAGTCGGTGATGCCCAATCCTAGCGAAGATAGTGGAAGAAAGCCGAGACCAAGAACAAGGCCTGTAAAGGCAAAGGTGACCAAAAAGACGCCAAGGCTGCGAAGAAGAAAACTGTCAGGGCTCTGCACACAAAACACTGTCTGGTGGATATCGCTATCAGCGATAAGACCGCCTGCTACCCATAGATTTAAGTTTCTGTGAAATTGTTAATATTTTGATGTACAATAAAGTTTTTTCTATTATATCTGTAGAACCGAGCAATCGCGCGTTTGCGCGTGATTTAATAGATGAATTATTATATTTCTGTTTGAACTTATAATCTCGCACATGCGAATGTTAGCTTAATCACATAATTATGTAAATCACTACAGAGTCGCACGTGAGGCCGATGCGAGTCGTGACATCTGAACCTCGCCCCAAGTGGCGCCATGTTGCCGACCCGAGGAACCACTTCTAATAGCTTGCAATTTTTATTTCAATATAATATATTATATAAAACATTATTTTATATAAATAAATTAATTGGCAGTAGAGCTTGATTTGGTATTTTAGTTAACATTTACCGATACGTACTTACATAGGTAGGCTGAGAGTAGGCTCAGCGAGAGTACTGACAGCACAGGGCCGGACTAGTTCGTTGTCTTAACGTGACGCAATTTGTGCCAAAAACGTTTGACAGCGACATCTGAAGTTAACGAGCTCTCTGATAATATCTGTCGTATTGCTTTACATAGTGTAGAGCTGACGGACGATATATTACACGATTTACGACGCGTCCAGCAAGATATGTGTGACAATAAACATAAGAAGGCGATGTGAGGTGTTACGTTTTAACGTGCTCTGATTATTATCGCGAATACATTAAAGTTAATCTTAGAAAACTAATTTTATACCACTCTTAGCGTCAAGTCGACAAATATAATATAGTCTGAACGCGATGCTTGGTTGTGTTGAAATGACCAGAAGCACAAGACCAGTCACATCATCTTTGATCATTGACAGAAAAGTAATAAAATCACATGAAACATTATTCACGTTGACATTCAAAGAGAAAACAGACATAAACTAGCCTGAGGGTGGCTCGACAGACAGTTTCCCACAGTTTACTTTTATGATTTATTCGACACGGCAAATTAACGAAGTTATTTACACAAAATCAATAATCATAAAACAGGCATTACTTTAATAGCGCCCGCACTGCAGCGGGTGCACATTATTTAGATTATTCTCTGCCCACAGCAGGTTTTACCAAAAGAGAAATAAAACACGCTCGCCGGTCATTCCGCAGAGTTGCTCGTAAACAAGCTAATAGTTGTGCGATTGTGCGACCTGTAATGAGACGGCCAGAGCGTTTACACGTTCTGTGGGAAGCTCGTCTGTAACTGCAACGTATTGTTATGCCCGTCATTATAATTTAACTGTTGGATAAATGGGTGCAATCAGCGAAACGTATTACAATAATACCAGCGGGGATGATTTGCAAGTCTTGAAATATCTCGCGCCTTACTACCATGACTCATCTCCAGAACTCAACTGAGAAGTATGCACTCTGGTTATTGACAATATATTTGTTATGGTTTTTTTTTGTAATTATGTTAAATTAGGCACTTTTTGCCAACAAATATGTTTTCTAGAAATTAAGCATCTCCAGAGAGATACGCGTTTAAAGTAAGTACTAGTAATTTCCACAACTGTTACAAAACTACAGTTTAACCGTGAATGAGTGCGTGCGAGCTAAGCCCGGCGCGTACCGGCGGCGGCGTTGCCGCGGGTGCTGTGCGCTACACCCGGTAATTTCACACAATACGTAATACGCACACTCATACATTAGCCGCCGATCTACAGATACTGTAATGAGTGGTGTCGCGCCGGTCGCCGGCGGCGGCTCCAACCGGAACGATTTCTTCTTTTGCCGTCATTAGACGAACAGATAAACTGACTGTTTTGCGTGTAATGTGAGCTTGCATTTGATACTAGGTACTTATACAGTACAGGTAACTGTTCTCTATTTTCTGCTGCATCTTACACGCACGTCTATCTATTGATCTTTGTCTTGACTTTAATCTTAATACAGAATTTCTATGAATTAAACAGCTCGCTGGCAACAGTTTTATTGTGTCAATCATTCGATCAAATTAATTTTTGTTATGTTTGATATCATACAATATAAACGACCAGGAAGTAAGTCCTCGTTGAAATACGAGTATAATTAATAAGCAGCACGCCTCTTGTTGTTAAGTACTCAAGTTAATATCTGTACATGTAATGGGCGGCGTTCGGTGACCACTGAGTTTTTCACTTTAGTGCAAAAGTGCCCGCCTGCTTTCCGGTCGCGCGATCGCTCCCAATCATTATCATGTCTGCAGTGACGCGCACTTTCATATTCCTCACAGTTTGTAAGCTAGCGACATGGGCACTCAACTCTCTCGTACACCCGTGTGTACGAGAAACGCGCGAGAGGCCTCTCCCTGGGCTGGACAGCTGCAATCACAGGTACTGTGAAACTTCATTGTTTGAATTTCGTTGCCCCAGGACTTTGTTCCAGACTCGCACTAGCGTAGCAATCAAAGACCACCTGGACATTTGAGCACACCATAATTACGGCTGTAAGTCCTCTCTTTCACGTGTGGCTGGAGAGACATCATGCGGCGTCTTCACCTGTGGCATGACGCAGACCCTCACTGGTTGGTAAGTTTTTGCACCTGATTCAGGCGGAAGAAATGCTCGGGTGTCACGGTGAAGCATATGGTGGAGATGTACTACTCTGTCAAGAAAGTACCGGGAAAAGATCAATAATACACAAAATGTCTGTTATTCATCCAAATTTATTTTATCACCTTCAAAGTATGCTCCTTTAGAAACGATACACTTGCGCCAACGAATAATCCATTCATCAAAACATTTTTTAAACGCTGCTTCCTGAATTGAGTTCAGTTCTCGCCGCGAATTCTCCTTTATGTCTTCTATCGATTGAAAACGGGTGCCACGAAGTGGTAATTTGAGTTTAGAAAAAAGAAAAAAGTCAGCAGGAGCCATATCTGGTGAATATGGTGGTTGCCGGATGGTATTTGTTGAGTGTTTGGTCATAAATTCGTTCACAATGATAGCCTTGTGCGAAGGCGCATTGTCGTGGTGCAAAATCCAAGAATTTTCTTTCCACAAATCTGGCTTTTTTCGTCGAATTTGCTCTCTTAAACGCCGCATAAAGCTCAAATAATATTCTTTATTTACCGTTAGACCTTCTAGTAAGAATTCAGAGTGCACAACACCGCGATAGTCAAAGAAAACAGTCAACATGACTTTGACTTTTGATCGACTTTGGCGTGGTTTTTTCGGTTTCGGATCAGTTGGAAGGCGCCACTCCGAAGCTTGTTGACTAGTTTGCATGTCAAACTCGTAAACCCACGTCTCGTCACCAGTAACAATGCGTTTCATGAATGTTGGGTCCGAACTGACTCGTTCTAGCATGTCCTCAGCGACTTTCATGCGATTGAGTTTTTGGAGAAAATTCAGATCTTTTGGGACTAGCCGAGCAGCAACATGTTTCATACCCAAATGATTAGTTAAAATGGCACGGATCGACTCGTGAGATACAGAAAGTTCGGCGGCTATCTCTCTCAGAGTTGAATGGGGATTTTCAGTCACTATTTCCTTCACTTTTGCGATGTTAACTTCAGTTGCAGACGTTGACGGCCTACCAGAGCGAGGCAAATCTTCCATCACATCTCGACCGCTTTTGAACGCTTTGAACCACTCATAAGCACGAGTTTTTGATAAAGTCGATTCACCGTAAGCCTTCTGTGACATTTTCAGTGACTCCGAACACGAAATTCCATTGGCGATGCAAAATTTAAGACAAACTCTTTGTTCGATATTTTTGTCCATTATGAAATTCGCAATACACACTATATATGATATTACTAAAACCAGCACTGTATTTAATATAAATAACAGATGCAACTCAAACTCCGCGCCAAAATGAAAAACAGTTGTGCCAATCTAACAACTACAAAAAACAAAAATTTGAATTTGGAACCATAAACAAATCATCCATTCCCGATACTTTTTTGACTGAATGTATGTCGTTTGGGTGGAGTACTGACGTATTCTCGTGGGGACGATCGGTGGCGGTGACCTCTCTCGCAGGGCGCTGGTTCAAGCCATGGTCCAGAGCGAGGAGGAGTAGGCGGCGGTCGCCGTCCTTCTGCGAAGCTAATGTTAGCGAAGGAGGCGGCCGCACACGAGAGTGAACGAACCTCCTCACGCCCCAGCCACTGGGGTCCCGAGCCCGACTTCCAATCACAAATGGCATGAGGTTGTGGACGATGAGCTTTGCTCAGCTCTCCGTCCAACCGTCCAGTAACCGTCCTTACCGAACCCGAATCGTCTACGGCATGTAGTATTCCACGCGCACCGCAGAGAGATGTCAGTACGCCGTAGGGGCCTAGCAGGGCCAAAGCCAGGGCCATGGGTTGAAATTTGAAAGGGTAACCCGCGTCCTGGTACGCAAAGGCAACTGAAGGATTATAGGTATAAAAGTTTCAAAGGAACGGGTATAAAATCAGTTGTCAACGCATGCAGTCATAATTTATGGTTAGATCGGGGATAAGAGGTTAATTGTAAACAATATATGGAAAATTTTAACTTTGTATACAAGAAATAAAACATGTATCAGGATAAATTTTCAAAAACTCTACTGCAAGCAGAAAAGCACAGGCATAGCGTTCGGCTACAAGCATAAATATGACACATCGGGCTATCCAAATAGCTTCTATCAATAGATTTGTTGGCAGTTCATCGGTCGCGGGCCGTCCGCGCGCCTGCACCTCGATGTGTGACATTACGTCCGGCGACTACTGCAGTGCGGGCCAGTGGCAGCAGAAGCAGACGGTACAGTGGTGTGAGTACCTCACTCACCTTCCGGCCCACGCGGTTGTTGTGCAGGTTCATGAGCGCGCGCGCGTCCCGCTCGAGCTCGCGCGCGTCCAGGAAGCGCCGCGCGAGGCGTGCGCCGTACGCGCTCACGCCGCACCCGCCCCACTCGAACTGCTCGGATGTTGACGTGCCGCGACGACTGACAATGTCATAGACTAGGATTAGATACTTACACATTGTTTTTTGGCCTACACGTTAAGCCCTGGTCTATTCTCAAAGTTTAAACAAATAAGTAATAAACTAGATAGGTTTTGCCTAGGTTTACTGGGAAAATATAAGATTTTAAAGTATTTTTTTAAACGAATTAGAAACCACGATCTCTGTCGCGTGTCTGAGAGTCCTTTTTATCTAACTGTGAAGTTGAGTAGCAGTGCTTACCGATTGGTGGTGCACTGACAGGCGGGCAGGTCGCCGCGCGCGCACGCTTCGCTGAGCGCGTGCGTCACGCCAGCCGACGTGATCGCGTATGTGAACGCCGCTTCTTTCGTTGCTGAAGCAAGAAGAGTTGTCACTGTTAGTAAGGCTACTTAGGTACTTATCAATTATAAAAAATCTTGATGCTTATCTATTGGGTTGTAGTGGATAGATAAGAAGACGATCACGACGCGATTGAAAAAATCTACTCAAATGATGACTAATGAGTGCATATACAGAGAAATATCTCAGGTACAGATGACGGGTTTCTGGATTGAGTATTTTAAGTTAAGAATATTTCAAACGCTTCCTGAATGGCAAATTTTGTTGAATTGGCACAGTTTGAGATATAATTACTTAACTTCAAAAGCTTAAATCAGGAATCGGGTGTAGCTGTTTTGTTTACTTAGGTACTGATTTAAAAAGTATTTTAAAATAAGACAATAAATAAGCCTTTTGGATCAAGATTGCAACCGTAGTCAAATTACATTTCCATTTACAATGCCTTTCACACCGCCAGAGACAGTAACAGATGGAGGAATATCATAAGGGTTAGAGTGATGAAGCAGGGAGGTCACGACCCTCAGCATTGAGGAATACGACGCAAGAAGGGGAAATTACACTTAACAACAAATGACCGAGTTGAGTCCGACCCTGGCATGTGACAGACACTCAACAAAATATATTCCCTTTGGGCCATCAATTGCGCGTCTATCAAACGATTGAGCAAATGTGTCGAGTGGTGAGCTACGGCCGCGGTAGCACGATCTGACCATATCGAGCGCGAATGTTGGCGCGGCTGCATGTGTGCACGTCGGGTGCTGCACTGTGACACGTGGTGTGACGCTGTCGGGGAGTTAGGAGAGGGTCAGGAACCACTGAGCGTTTGCATAAATACTGTTTGATTTTAAGTTTACATTATTTAATACTAGCTTTTGCCCGCAGCATCACCGGCGTACATAAATGTCACTCAGGAATAAAGCAGCTTTCTACTGGTGAAATAATTTTAACCAGAAAAAAAAAATACAAATCTTACCTTTTTATTATATTAGTGTAATGAAAATTCTTAGATGTGTCAAGACAGTCAGTCTGTTAAATGCCAAATGAAAGTCTCCGTCTAAAGCTACAGCAGGGATATACATACATTATTGTACTGAATCAATCATATTTGGGTTATTTAATAAGATTGATCGATGGACAACCGAATATGATTCTGAATGATTTTCAAGTAGCATTTTCTTTCTAGGTCGTCAAATAACTACGTGTATAATTTTATGCCTTAAGCTGTGTACTTTGTCGCTACTCCTGTCCGTCGTTTAGTGCATTTATAGTGCAAGCGAGTACAGAGATATGCCACATATGACATAGGTGACCATGCAATTGACGTGATTTCAATAATTTAAACAAGATTATGTTTTCAGCAGGCAAAATGAGTCGTGGACAGTTATTTGAACAACGTCAAATTAAGTCATTCATGGAAAGCTAAAGCTTTCTGCCAAGTCATATTGTGAAGCTATCAAGCCGTCAGTCCCACCTGTCAGGCCCGTCGGCCAGCGTGCCAGGGTGTCAGCGCGTCAGACAGTAACTTATGCTGAAGTGTGACACGCAGCAAATGCACTGATAACTGCTGCATACTAATCGAATGTTTTAGCGCAACCAATTACAACATTCGCACTATGCAAACCTTAAGTAGCTTTTATTGCCGATGAAAACAGAGAAATTAGAAATAACTCCGAGATAGGAGCTAAAACTGTTAGGGGTGAAGCAACTTGAACAGTACTAGGAGTTCATAAAGTGAAATTGGCTACTTGATAAGGTGATGAAATTTCAAATAACAGCATAGAGGAAACTACAAAAAAACTCCGTTGAAAGCTATCTGATCAAAATTACTGTATTCCAAGGATACACAAAAAAGAAAAGTGTAAAAAAAACGAAGTGGTCTAATTACATTGAGAGTGTAGAAACGAAAATTTTCTTTCCGTCATTCATAAAATAAATCGAAACTGTTTTTGCGACAACTGCGGATATTGCACTAATTTCCGCAGTTACGATTTCAACTATCCAGCGAAACACAGATTAGCCGATACAATGTTCTTTCGTGATGTCATTCATAGAGCGAGTCGATCGGCTTCAATAGAAAATGCACCCGGAGTACTAAGCAAGTCAGGTTTTGCAAACACTCATAAAGAACTTTAGAGGATATGGCTCCACAAGACACGTGGGCTTCGCGACAGTGTTACCGTGGGAGATAATTACTCAAGTCTGGCGAGTGAACCCGTTTTATTCACTGACATAAACAAATAATAATCATTTCAACTGCCTGTGGTTTTGAAATAATTACTAACTAGAGACAGTATAATGTTGGATCGATTGTGACCCAAAAAATCAATATCAGGACACGAGTCAGTCTCTGGCGAACGCACGTTATTGTAAGTGAAGAAGTAAGTTTACCGACTCGGTCGCTTGTACCAATGCTGGAAAGTCAATACACGCTCTGTCAGGCCGGTCAGCGCCATAATGTACCTTTGAAACCAGTGGAACAATTCAAATATTTGGGGCAATGTGTAACAGCCCACCTGAAGGACCACGCCGCTATCGGAAGAGACAGAAGGTACAGTCTGAAATAGTAAATATGGGCTATCAGCCGTAGGTTTGCACGCTGTTCTAATCAAGTTAAGATTACGCTTTTTAAAGCCTTCTCCACCTTTTACATCTATAGGTTTCCTACACACGAGCGTCTAACAGTGTCCTCCAAATGCAGTACAACAACGCGTTCAGGTAGGGTTGGGGCTGCCCCAATTCTGAAGTGCCTCCGGCATGTTTGCGGACACCAACTGTGCCTCCGGCATGTTTGCGGACACCAACTGTTTCCACAGCACCATGCGCATGTACTCAGTGTTTGTCTCTGGTGCGCAGGGTGCTGGCAGCTCCAATACAGTTCTGGTAATGATTGCCGGGAGATTTTATTGCCCTTATATCGGACTTTGCTGTAGTAGACAGGATGATATTAATTGATGAAAGTTCCCAAGTTTGTCATATACCTAATCTAAATTCGTTTCATTTATCGCCTGTATATGCGTAATCCCAATGTTTCTCACACTAATGTCTATATTTCCTCCACATATAAATCGTTGGTCGCTATCGAAGCCACACGTTGGAGCAAGTCGTCCTTACCGGCCGCTTATCAGCAGTTATCGGCGTCTAACGCGGTAACACGCTTCGACAACGCGCTGTATCTACTGACAACACCTCACGACGCGCCTAGCAGTCAATTAGTAGGAGTACGTATAAGATTACACGAATTAATTGAATACGATGAGATCCTAGTTACGTCATGTTTTCACTGGTGAGTTTAACTACGGTGTTTCAACTGACTCGCGACATCGACCATCGATTGGAAAATGTCAATCGATAGTGATCCAAATCATATAATATGTATATAATGCACATAGTACTAAACTACACCAACTAATCAAATCTTAAAAATAAAAATAAATCCAAGAAGTTACCCATGACCGTTTCATTCAAGATCTTCGATATTCATGATTGCAATCACACAAACTCGATATTACTGCGACCGCTATTATGTTCAACTGCTCAGCAATCAGAGGAACATCGAGTGCGGAGCCTGACTCACTGTCTTACATTTGACCGACGGCGACGTTTAGAACGAACCGTCCACACTTATGACGTTTTAAAGGACTATATTCCGTAAAAAAAGACGAAAACTGTGAACGGCTCACAGTTTTGTTTCCTTGATGTATCTGAGGAACTGTGCATTTGCACATCATTTATTTAAAAAAACAAGTTTTTACATTAATTGGTTCTTACATTGCGTAGGTGCAATTTTTTTTTCTTTTATTTCATTTCGCTACAGTAGAATTTTGTATTTGTAAAAGAATATTCGTAAATCAGCCTCCTTATAATACTACTTTGTAAGTTAATGTGACGCTCCAGAACCGGACATGCATTGAAATGTCATAAATGTGGACGTAGCTTCATAAGAGTAATAGTCAGGTGCTAGACGGACAGGTTCGAGATTTACAGATGTGATGTTAAATGAAGATAGAACGGGAAATCACTCAACATTTAACTATGTCTAAGTATTGGTTGTATTGGAATTAAAGGCACGATTGCATAGATATAATAGATATTTAGCTTTCTTGGATAGAACATATTTTTTTCACGAAAACACACGGACAAAGTTAAACAGTGATCATGGATTTTATAAGGTGATTTTTATGCGTTTTCAATAAAAACTTACGACCTACCGACTCCTACTACGACTTCGAAGAAGAAGAACAAACACAACCACGTAGAAGTAGACAAACTGCTTTGTTGGTGACAGTAGTCACCTGCTAAGCAGTAAAAGAATCTAGAGTTAGATTCTTCGATCGGTAGAGATGTTTATGAGCTTTTTTCATCTGGTCGTAGCCTGAAGTCTAGCGTCATGATCAGTTGATGACAATAGGCTTGCTCCCTTTTGTATGGAATAAAAAGCTAATTTGCAAAACGTGGTTGCAGTATAAGTACTCTGTGGAACCTTTTGTGGAGTATGGGTGTGATGTTGTATTACCTACGTAGGCAGAAAGAAATTACACATTTAAACTTAAATCTTTTATAACCTCTAGAAAACATGACAGCAATATAAACGGAATGGAATCCATTGCTAGTGAATACAGATCCAGTAGTAAAGTTACCCCTTATGGAAACATCCGTCACTATCATAACTATTAGCTCAAAGCCAGCCAACCACTCGCTAACATCCACTGACATTGATGTGTCAAACATTGTCGTTACTGTTGTCAAGCTGTCGTCGCTACTGCAGTGTCATCCTCACTTATTTTATTTGTAAACGCAGTGCGCTGTGATCTTTGTATTATAAATGTGTACATTAATGTCTTGCCATTTACGCCATACTTAAAGAAAAAGGGGATCTAAAAGCGAATAAAAATTGATCTTAAAAAACGTTATGATTAGTGAATCACTTGGATACACTTATTCGTGAACACAAGATGTGAATAAGAACACTGAGTTTAGCACACAAAGTTGAAGTGCTAATGCAGTTCACCCCACACTGCCCCACAGATACAAATTGCCTTTACAGCTTAACTCACATCTACGGATATCAACAGTGTGCTCTCTGATGAGTTAAGCAGAGGTGCACCTATAGTACTGGGCGTATCATATTAAATTTGAATTGAGTCTGAGTCAATATTGGTAATCTTGTATTTTTCTCACGTTCTCTTTTTATCTATATGTCACCTATCCGAGGGCTCCTCGTGGGGGCGATCGGCGGCGGAGACCTCTCGCGCCGGACCTTGGTTCAGGTCATGGTCCGGAGCGAGGAGTGGTAGGCGGTCGCCTCCTTCTGCGAAGCAGTAATGCTAGCAAAGAAGGCCGACCGCATCAGGCAACAGCACTCTGGCCACCGCCGGGATTCCGATCCCGATTTCCAGCCACCGTAGGCGTGGGCTTGCGGACGGCGAACAATGGGTAGCTCGCTCTCCGACCGTCTGGTAACTATCTGGACCGAGCCCAAGTCGTCGATGGCGCGCACTGTTCCCACGCGCCTCAAGGAGAGTTGTAAGCAACAGCAGGGGCCCAGCTGGTCGAAGCCAGGGTTACTTTCGAGAGGTACGAGTAGCTCAGCCCCGGTATGAAGGCACGATGGAACGGGGTGGGTTTTTACTTAGTATAAGTCTGACATTATCTCCCGCTGCGCCCAAGAGCGGGAGATAAAAAAAACCCTATCCGAGGGCTCAACATGATTAGCGCGATATAATAAATAAAGAAGCATCGCGACTAACAAGATATAACAAGTACTTTGATTAACTATGAGTCTCTGAGTGTCAAAGGAAAACGACGTGTTGAAGCAGATCCTGGAACTCGAGACCTGAAAATGTGCAAGTAGTGGTGCTTCTGTGGTGGGAATTGGCTCAGCCCTGACAAGTTTATTGCCTCAAATGATAATTCTATTAACTAATTCACAAAACGCCATGGGAATAGGAACACAATGAATTCTCAAAACAATTCTGCTTTCCTTTGCATCCTAAAATTCCTAGTTTATGGCGGCCTATGGTAATTCTGACAGCTATTGTCACTATAAACTCCACCAATTTAGCTGAACGTGTAACGAATGATGGTGCAGTAGGGATTTTCATAATTGGCGCCAGCTGGAGAACAATAAAGCATCCCACGCGAACGCACGGGACGATAACACTGCCTCTTACAGCAATTTCATATACAACCTAGGGTTTACCTCGTACAATACTCTATCATCGACTCAGTGCAGAAATTCAAATTCCAATGTCAACATAAGGTATATTTTTATTACGAACGAGTTTTTAGCAGAGGCTTCTCTTTTTATTACTCTAGGTTTGCATTTGAAGAAAATTAAATTATACCACGGAAAAATACTATCGGGATAGAAAACTCGTATATTTTTTCTACATCAGTCAATCAATCAGGCAGTAAATTATTTTCTACTGGTGTTCCCAAAAAAACAATAAATTAATGTTATTTTTTTTTTTTATTATTGATAGGTTTGCGCTTGACCGCTATCTCACCTGATGGAAAGCGACGATGCGGTCGACGATGGAACGCGCTTACCTAGAAGAAACCTATTCACTCTCGACTTAAAGATTCCTGGGTTGTAGCTATCAGGAAACACAGACTCCGGCAAGGAATTCCATTCCTTAGCTGCACGCACAATGAATGTGTTTCCAAAACGTTTTGTGCGTGTAGGCGGGATGTCTACCATGTACCGGTGGCGCATCGCCGTACGTCTGGTAGTCCGATGATGGAACGGGCTAGGCGGAATCAGGTTATGCAATTCCGACGCACACTCCCCGAAATGCAACCGGTAGAAAACCGACAGGCTAGCAACTCGGCGTCGATGCTCAAGACTTTGAAGCTTCGAATCGACGAGTGTATCATCGCCAATTATCCTTCTGGCTCGCCTCTCAATTGCCTCAAGTGCATCAAGCTGGTATCGGGCAGATCCGTCCCAAAGATGAGAGCAATACTCCATACACGATCGAACTTGCGCTTGATAAAGTTTGAGCAGCTGTTCCGGCTTGAAGTACTGTCTGACCTTTGCGAGGATTCCCAGCTTTTTTGCAGCCAGTTGAGCCTTTGCTTCGATGTAAGGCCCAAAGTTGAGTGTTGATGACAGCGTTACACCAAGAAGGTCAAGATGGTCGGTTATCGGCACGGTTACACCCCGGAAAGTTGGAGCGGGGCTGAATTGGCTCCTTTTAGCGGAAAATAGACACGCCTGGGTTTTTGCGGCATTGAACTTGACCAAATTGGCATCGCCCCAATCGGAGACTGCCTCCAAGGATAAGTTCAAGCGCTCAACCATAGACTCACGGAGAGACTGGATCTGTGGCCCACTAGCTCGTGCACTGGATATGTAACTCTCAGCAACAGTGCTGTCGTCTGCATACCCAAAGGTACCGGGCTTAAGCAAATCGTTTATGTGCAGCAAGAATAATGTTGCTGAGAGTACTGACCCCTGAGGGACCCCGGCATTAATGGCCATTTGACTAGACGAGCAGCCATCGATAACCACTCGGATGGACCGGTCACTCAGGAAGTCTGCGATCCAAGAACACAAGCCAGCGGGTAAACCGAAGGATGGAAGCTTACTAATAAGACTTTCGTGCCAAACCCTATCGAAAGCCTTCGAGATATCAAGGGAGACGGCAAGTGCTTCCCCATGCTTCTCGATGGCCTCACTCCAGATGTGGATGGCATACGCTAGAAGATCTCCAGTTGACCGATTTCGGCGAAAGCCGTATTGACGGTCACTTAAGATATCATTAGCTTCTAGGTATGCCAGGAGCTTAGTGTTAATTACACGTTCCATAGTCTTACAGAGAATGGACGTTACTGAGATTGGTCGATAATTAGCTGGGTCAGCCCGACTCCCCTTCTTGGGCACGGGCTGTACGTTAGCTTGCTTCCATGCAGTCGGCACCTTTCCAGCCTTAAATGAGAGCCTAAACAGGCGTGTCAGGATCGGAGACAGTTCAGGCGCACACGTTTTCAGTACAATTGCCGGTATCCCGTCTGGACCACTAGCCTTGTTCACGTCTAGGTTACGCAGCACCCTACGGACGTCCTTTTGATGGATGCGAATATCCGACATAATCGTATCGCAACCGTCAAGATAAGCAGGGGGCCGCGCGTTACCAGGATCTAGACGCGAAGATTCCGCGAAGAGTGTGGCAAACAAATTTGCTTTCTCCTCAGCGGTATGTGCCAGCGACCCGTCGGGTTTCAGCAGTGGCGGTAGTGAGGGGCGGCAGAAGTTCGATTCAACCGACTTAGCCAGGGACCAAAACGCCTTACTACCCGCAGGGTACGAAGCTAGTTTGTTCCCGATGCGGCTAATGTGGTCGAACCGTGACCTCCGCATCACCTTCTTGCAAAACTTGGCAGCTTTGTTGAAGGCTCTCTTCTTCTGGCTCACGTCATGCATTTTGTGCATACGAGCCTGGACCCATGCCTGATATGCCGCGTGTTTGAGCGCGTTAGCGCGGTCACACTCAGCACCAAACCAAGGGCGAGCTCGGCCAGACATGGTTACGTCGGAGAACGGAATGTAGTACTCCATCCCCCGCCGCAACACATCTGTTACAGCATCTGCGCACGACGATGGATCATCCAAAGAAAAGCAAGTAGGCTGCCAAGGATAACATGCGAAGAAAGATCGCATGCCATCCCAATCTGCTGACCTGTATCGCCAAACCCGCCTGGTGCCTCTAGGGCAGGGATCGGGCGGAGAGTAGACTGATACAGATTTCACCAGACAGTGGTCGGAACTACCTAACGGTGATGATATTGACACTGAATAGCGGTCTGGATCTGTTGTCAGCAGAAGGTCCAAGCAATTGGCCGTGTGCGAATCAACATCCGGCACCCTTGTAGCTCCCTGGACCAGCTGGGTAAGATTTAACGCTAGCGCAAGCTTTCGCGTCTCTCGACCAGCATGGTCTGTGCACTGGTATGGGAAGAGCCACTCCTGATGGTGGGCATTAAAATCCCCCAGTAACACCAATTGCGCAGAAGGGTACTTCTGCTGAGCCGCATCCGCCGCCTCACTAAGGTACTGTGTGAGCCCGGTGGTCTCCAGATCTCCACTGTGCGAACGGTAGACACAAGCATAGATAATTTTATCCATGCCTGTGTCCACCAGAGCCCAAAGCGTTGAGAACCTGGAATCCTCAAGATTGCGGAGACGCCGATAGCATATGTCGTCCCGTGCGTACAAACACACACCAGCGCGCGGTTTAAAATTGTGCTCCAGGGTAAACCCTGGGTAGGACAGGTACGACACATCTGACGGACTTCGTATCTGCGTCTCCGAAAGAAAAAAGAGAGATGGTTTTTCAGTCTCCAGGTGATGATGGATTGCTGCGAGATTGGAGTGCAGACCTCTAATGTTGCAGAGGTGCACTTTAAGTGAGAGGGAGTGCACGCGCTGTTTAACATGTCTCTTTTTTGTCGACTTTTTCATACTGAGAGTGAGGTAGGAGAGGAGAAGGAAGTAAAATGGAGTCCCATGCTGCTAACCTTCAGTCATGCACTGGCAGGACAGCATCATTGGGGTACTAGTCTGGAGACTGCGGGGACGCCCGAGCCCCCCCGGAAATGACCATCGGGCCCTCTCATCTGGTCGCCAACCAGCACGATGGTGCATTCCGGGATTTTTCGCCAGTTGGCGGGGCAGCCTTTCTTGTGTGGCTGGCACATTACTTGGGCCCCCAACTAACTGCGGTCGGCCAGCGGTGTACCGTGCCTCGGATCCCGCTACCCTCCACGACTAGTCTCCCGATACGTCAATACCAGCACGAGTCTGGCTGGCCTGCACGCATTGGAACCACCACTTCGACCCAACTCCTCTGAATCGGCTACACTGGGCATCGTACCGAAACACGGCTAGGCCGTTTGGCGGTACGGCTTTGCCCAGTGGGTGGTCACAAGCCGTCGGTCGAAACCTACCACCAGTTTGACTGGCCTGTTGGTCTAGTGGTTAGTGGCCCTGACTGCTAAGCCAGAGGTCGTGGGTTCGATTCCCACCCAGGACAAATGTTTATGTGATGAGCATGATCATTTGTTCTGTGTCTGGGTGTAATTTATCTATATATGTATGTATTTAGAAATATATAAGTATGTTTATCAGTTGTCTAGTACCCATAACACAAGCTCTGCTTAGCTTGGGACTAGACAGCGTTGTGTGATAGTTGTGGAATATTATTATTATTATTATTATAGTTAGTGTCACCTGATTAGCACCACCCGGGGACCACGTGTAGGGCCTAGCAATGGGTATCCTCCTACGGACGCGGGTGACTCAGCCCCCATAATAATAAATACAAACATAATTTAAATTTAGAAAGATTGAATTTGTTAATTTTTGAGATTTTAGGTTTTGTTTTTAGTTAGTTTGTTGTATACATCTTAACTATTAAATATTATAAATTAATAGGTATATACAAACTTAAAATAATAATATGTACAAACGAGTAAAAAAGGCACAAAAACGGGGAAAACTCAAAGGGCATCAAAAAATTCGTCCACATCGATGTCAATGGGAAAAGTGCCCAGAACGCTGGCAGCATTGCCACGCTGGATGGCAATGCTGATTCGTTGACCGAAGAAAAGGCCAGCCCTCTGGTCACGCGAAGAGTCGACCAAACGTTTGCTGATATCCTTAAAAACTCGATGAGCGCTCGGATCCCATGGCCCTAGTGTTTCAACCCCAAACGGCTTAAATATATAACTTCCAATGAGGTTATTATATTTACGCCGTTTGAGGTTTTCTGCACCTACAGCAGCCGCTCCAGCACAGCCCACGGTACTCAGAAGATGGGATGGCGCAAGGGTGTCAAACCATCATGTGTATGATGGTTTGTTGTGATTTTTACATATTTTAAAAGTTATTTTATTCTATTCAATAATTTTATCATAGTTGTACAATTACATTAATAAATCAAATATTAAAAATGGTATAAGTTGAACAATTTGTTACGACCACACAATACCACTTCATGCAAATCTAATGCGAGCGAGAGAGAGGGGTGGAGTACTTTTTTATACCTTTACTTTTGTTCTATGACTTTTAACAAAACATAATTCATTTATCAAAAATAAACCTAAAAGATTTTGTTGCTCTACCACATTGTAACTCTGTGTTTTGCTAGACTTACCTACGTCTGTATGACGTGACGCAAGTTCATCAAGCACCCCTACCGCCCGATCTCCGGTCCCTTCCGCTATTGTACTATCGCTTGCTTCGCATGGACTTCGTAATATTTAGAACATTTAATTTAAATATTTTTATTTTGTATGGACATCTGATGAACTAACATATTTTTAAAAGTCGTAGAACGAAAGTTGTTATTTGATCAGTTATTGTTGTTTGTTTTTGTTGTTGTTTATGATGTCAGTAATATAGTCCTGAGAGGTGGCCAGTGTTTTACATATAACCCTTTATCGTTCCAACCTATTAACAGTTCAGTTTAGGTATAAAACGGATCGCGGTAAGGGCTCGTGGTAGCATTGCTGTTATTGGGCTTGATCATAAATTAGTGTCTCTGAAATCTTTTTATTATTGATATAATTTTCTCCCGAAAACTACCTTTTACATTACATCGCTCAATTACGCGCGTGGCATAAACCTCACCCCGGCGCGTACTAGGCTGTGGGTGTTTACTCGGCCCTTAACATTTGACACTTTTTATTGGGGTAGTTTTATTAGTTTTAGAGGCAGAAAATGAAGTATTGCAGCAAACAAGCCGTTATTACACCAGTTTCCATCTCAATGATGCGTTTGATAAAAAGGATTCATAATTCTGCCCCCGTTAGTAAAAAAGACGCATCTAACATTTTTGCCAGATTTGAGTTATATACATTGCCGGAATCAGGAAAAAAAGGCGCATCTGCCTGTATTTTTTAACACAAGGAAAAAAGGCCCGATTTCCCGTTTCATTCATTAAAATATTTTTTTTATCCGTTTTAACTTTTTGTTAGATACGTCTTTTTAACTATCAGGGGCAGAATTGGTGATGACGGAAAGGCTTTACAAATAGTGCTGCGTAGGCTCCATCCTCCTCCCTAACTAGTCGTTTAAATTCTCCGATGCGACTTTTTATTTATTAGTGTTTTTTTCTTGTGTTTTCTGTATATTAAGTATGTTGTCGTATCTGGTCTAATCATTTGATTATCTTTGTATGCTTTAGTAGACTCAATGAAATTTGTTGTAAATTTGAACTTCAACAAACGTCAACAAGTCTAAAGTTTAGATTACTTACTTTGTACTAATCTTCTGTTTCCTTCTTCTGTTCTTTTATTATTATGTGTAAAAAAATTGTTAAATAAATAAATAAAATAAGAAACACCGTTACTCTAAAACTAATGAGACGCCTAAAGCTACTTAACGGGTAGCTTCAGGTGTGTGGTAGAATAGTCGTAAGTGAGGAGTTCTTGAGGATAGTCAGAGGGTTTCGTGCTACAGTTCTTTTTAAACTACGGCCTGAAGTTTGTCGTTCTCACGACCTCATCTTGACAATAAGGCTCCTGGTTATAGCCCCCAAATATTTAGTGCTCATCAGAAACGTGGCGCCTCTAACTTTTTTTTTTTTTGTCGACGGGGAAAATCATCTTTGACGAAACCCGCTCTTGGGTGGAGCGGGAGACAGTGTCAGACTCTTACTGACTAAAAACCCCGCGCCGTTCCTTCTAGCCTTCATACCGGGGCACGAGATCCCTTTCGGACAACCCTGTCCCCAGTAAGCTTCGACCCAGCTGGGCCCCTCCTGCTGCTGACAACTCCTTGAGGCGCGCGGGAACAGTGCGCGCCGTCGATGTCTTGGACTCGGTCCATTACCAGACGATCGGACAGCGAGCTACCCATGGCTCGCCGGCCGCGAGCCCGCGTCTACGGTGGCCGGAAATCGGGATCGGAATCCCGGCGACGGCGGCGAGGGCGCCGTTGCCTGATGCGGTCGGCCTCCTCCTTTGCAAGCATTACTGCTTCGCAGAAGGAGCGCCTCTAACTTTATAATTAATTTTGGACAATCACCACCTCAAATGCCTCCGAAACATTATGAACATGAGACGGTCGGATTTTTCTGATAGACTTCTTGACAATTTAAAAGTGCCAGTAAATGATTAATTTGAAATAAATGTTTTGCTTGATTGACTGATGTGAACAATATTTTCCTGGACAGTCTGCACACACGCGCATGTTCCGTACGCGAAGTGAGAGGCAGTGATGCGGAGTTTATTCTTGTCTTGTCCTCCACTGATTGATTAGTAAAACATTCGCATTTTATTAATATTTTAATACAAATGTGTTATTAATATACAATTATTTGGGTGCGTCTGTCGTAAACAACTCAAGACTATCGTTGATGTTTACGAGTTTACGTTTCAAACAAATTTATTATATCCAATTAACGTATTGAAATTTCTATAACGAGTATTACAAATTAATCCTTGTTATCGCAATAAAAACATGAATGATTCGTCTGTCTATTTATTTTAAATGTTTCGGTAGTTAAAGTTTACAATCTTCGCATTGTAAAGTAATAAAATCAATTAATTTTCCGGCCATAGCCTAGACATTAGCATAGTCCGTTCTAAATATTCATTGCTTATCTCACGTTTGGACACTTAAATGGCAATATTTCAAGATATCGATCGCGAGTTTTGGAAATAAATATGATTGTTTGGTGGCGGCCAATTATTGCATTAATATTCATGATAGTGTTGTGGCGGCCATTACCCTCCGCTGCGAGCCGCTCGGCGCAGACGCCGCGCAGACAAAACCCCATTACATTGTACAGGTACGATTTGTTAATGACAAAAAGTAGTTGGCTTCACATTGCTCAAGCCTTCTTGATTTTGTACTGGAGTTACTGATTGTGACTGTATGAGCCTCAGTAAGCACTGGAATATATAGTGTGGTCATAATGTGGTTTTATTTATATTAGAATACGTAGGTTTGTCTGTAAAATGGATTAAATGGAATAGTGAATTATTTAGGCCAAAGAACGCGTGTGCCTAAGTGACTGATGAATGTTCATGTTTGGAGAGGGGAAAGAGATCTAAGAAATATTGAGTAAACCTAAACTAAGAAATGACATGAAAAAACATTCAGAAAAACTGATGAGTATATCGTCCACAACAAATAAAGGCACGGAAGAAGAATACGATAATATTATGCCTAGTTGAATATTTGGTTGTTGTTTGTTCAATACATGAAACTACAATACGAGTGCTGCGTATACAATATGTAGAAGCTGGGAAAGGCTGAAAAACTCAATAGCAAGATAATCTAAAATGAAAAAGATAGACATAAACGTCACAAATTGAATATACAATTGCGCAAGCACAGTTACATCAGTGGTATGCAGTGTCACAGACATTTTAAGATAAATCATTGTCGATGGGACGCTGGAAGTGGGAGGCGATCCGCACGATGCCACGACCGCGACGTCGATGCGTTTATTTGTTTCTACTATGTAGTTTGATCATATTGTATATTTAATTTACTAAGGACTTCAACCTGTTATATAGCAATTTAACCTTAAGAAAAGTGGTTTGCTTATTTTATAATATGCTTGTAGAAATAATCTCTGTTACTAATGATCCAATTACAATTCTTTGACTGGTAGAGCTGCGCTGTCACCAACGTTTTATCCTGATTCAAGATTCATTTATTCATTGTTTACATAGGTACATTATAAGATCTTATTTAATATATTGAAGGCGCTATTTTTTGCCTCTAGGGCGTACAAAGAGTAACTTTACATGCAAACAAGAATTTAATACATATTTATATACCACATAGAATTAAATAATTTTTGATCATTTATCACATTATGAATGTGTTGCAAAATCACGTTGAAAATTATCGTAATTACCTGGATTTTTTTTACCAAATAATATCATGGATCGTATTTATTGATTATGGAAATAAATAAAATAAATGCCACAGCAAGAAATTTATAACCAGCTTCACATTGATGCCTTTCGCAGAATTAATGCTGAACTTGATCCGTGTTAAAGTGAACTTTTTACGATCCTGATTTCAATTCGTCAATAAATAATCCGGCTTCTGTGGCACCTAAATCACCGAAACTAATAAAACTAATAGATGCAATAGAATATCATCCACATAACTCAGCATCTGTATCATCACATTTATAAGAAGCTTTATTTATTTATGAGAGTTCACAAGAAACTATTAATCAAGTTGTAGCTAATAAGTCCTCGTTGAGATTATAGGATAATAACGCTTGTATAATAATATGTAATCGTGCGTCGATCGCCGGCCATTCATCTAATAGTTTAATAGTATTACCGTGGCCAACAGATCATTAATTTGTCTCGCCGCAAGCAGCTCGGTACAGCACGACACTAACAACGTTGTAGCACACACCACCGATACTCGCGATAGGTCAAACACTGACGTTATCTATTGTCTCTGGTGCGCTCAGATTTGTAAGATGTTGACGATAAATTTTGTCTATGATTTTGTAATTCCATAATAATATCTATGTATGTATATTATGACTACACATGAATACAAAAAATAATGTTTTGTCGTACAATAATAATTGGCATTTATATAATATATCAACTAGGCCCAATATCACATTTCATTTCATGTCTTTTGTACATCTTTTGTTTCGGTTATTATGATCTGTTGAAAACTCATCAATGTATACGATCTGTAATAATTATAATATACTTTTGTAACGCTAAGCCCCGAAGTTAATCGGCTTTGTATAAGAAATAGTTAGGTACATGCTTCCCAATGAGATGAACAGGTCTCGTCACACTAATCTTCTTATTAAGCGACTTCAAAAAAAGGAGGTTCTCAATTCAGTTGTATATTTTTATTTAATTATTTGTATTTGCTGCCTCAAATTCTTGTATACTGTAACTTTGCGAGGTGTTCCTAAGTTTTAAGCCTGGTGAGCCTGTACCGATCAGTATTTAAATATTTACAAGGATTGACAACAAGCTTATCCTCCGTTAGAGACTTCTTATTGCGAGAGTAATGATGATGATGATGATGATGTTGATGGTGAAGATAATGGTCTTACCAATGGGCATGACGTGTCCGAGGTAGGCTCCGTCGCCGACGCCGGAGCAGTTCCAGCGTCTCCCTTCTAGTTGTAGGCGACACTCCGCGTACGCCATCCTGAGATAAACAAAAGTCATTGTTGATTACTCTACACACTATTATAGGAAATAAATCAGGAATTTAGCAGTAGCAATAGAAGAACCACGTTTATATTAAGTAAAAGCCTATAAATATAAACTTCGTTCCTTATAAAAACGGACGTTTAGAACTGAAACATATTTGACCGACATGACTGTGTGTAACTTGTAGAACTAGACTAAATCATATGAACCCTCCTGCGCATGGCTGCAGGCGTGATGCTGCATGGTATTATTATTAAGAGCTATTATTAAGGTGGTGCATCATGACTCACATTTTCACTGTTTTTCATACAACTGCTCATAATTGATTATGACGTCATTACACATTTTTCGGTAGATATTTTGGAAACACAGTATCTTGTGGATATTATCTAGGTTTCTATAGAAACTTATTTCTAAATTTGTGTAAAACTAACCCAGTAAAAACCTCTGAAAATCTCCTATTTTGTATGAACTTTGACACTTCATAATTTGCCTAAAAATAGAAACCTTGCAAATTTTATTAAGATTCTAAATGACGACAACTTTTTCCAAAAACTTTTAAGGGTTTAAAAAAAAACAGCTATTTCCTGGAGCAAGTTTTGTGAAATTTTCGAATAAATCTCGGAATTACCGAATACTAACAGAGTTTTCAGGCGTTATCTGTTTTTTTTTTGCGTTGCCTTTTCGTCAAACATCGCGTTGGATTACATTAAATGAAGTAACAAGCTTTTAAAACATTTTCGATGTTTACGATAGGCGAGTGGAAAAGGACCCTCTTAAGAGGTTTTTTCTATGAAATATGTTTAATATATTAGTAGTTGAATGGGACCGAATAAAGTCTTTTTTAAGACCTTTGAATGCTTTAATTAATTCATGAATCCCCAAGCGACCACCGGTGGCCGCGCATCTATTGTCTTACTATTGTGTCTCTAATTGACGGTATCTGAAGGGTTAAGCAGTATTGCTCTTTTACATTTTTATTTTTTTATGTTGATTGTTTAGTTGAAAAAGATGGATGAAAAAAGATTGCATGCAGCGGAGACGACAGTGTTGTGATGAATGTGTGGTGTGACGAGAAGGGATAAAGTGAGAAATTAGTGTATTAGAGGAGTTTGTATGTGGCGCCAGTGACTGACAAGTTGAATGGAAATCGTTTGTCTTGGTATGGTCATGTGAAGATGAGGGATGAAACACATGTTTCTTCGCTCATCTCCTTTATGGAAACAACCACATCTTTTGGACAAAATTGATCAAACTATTCGATACGCATTAACGTCCATTTTAAATGTGGCCCTGAATGACCGAGCGTGGATACAAGCCACGCTACCCATCCGTTTTGGTGGGCTCGGCATTCGCAAAATTTCTAGTGTAAGTCTACCGGCGTTCCTGTCTTCGGTTCACAGCACTCAACAGTTAACCAAAAAAATCTTAACTCCATCATTGGTTAACTATGAGGTGCCGTGCTTGACCGACGCCGTGGACGCCTGGAAAGTGGCTTGCCCGGATAAGGCGTTGCCCGAGAGTCCATTTTCCCAGAGACAGTGGGATGAGCCGCTCTGCAGGTTGGTACGGAATAATCTCATAAACACGTCCACCAATACTGCTGAGCGTGCCCGCCTACTGGCTGTGGGTGAATGGGAGTCGGGTCTCTGGCTACAGGCTCTACCTTCACCTAACATAGGTACTATGTTGAGTGACTCCACCTTCCGGATCGCTACATGCCTACGTCTGGGTGCTCCTAGTGGAGCTCCACATCGTTGTCAGTGCGGCGAAGCAGTCGACCGCCTCGGACACCATGGCCTATCCTGCAGTAGAAGCGCCGGTCGGATAGCACGACATGCCAGTATTAATGACATCATCCGTCGAGCTCTTGTCGCCGCCGGGGTGCCAGCTGTTTTAGAACCCAATGGCTTGGCACGCGACGATGGGAAGAGGCCAGACGGGATGACCATAATGCCTTGGAAGTTGGGTAGGCCTTTGGTGTGGGATGCAACATGTGTCGACACCCTTGCGCCATCCCATCTTCTTAGTACGGCGGGCTGTGCTGGTGCGGCTGCTGCAGGTGCAGAAAACCTCAAACGGCGTAAATATAATAACCTCATCGGAAGTTATATGTTTGAGCCGTTTGGGGTTGAAACACTAGGGCCATGGGGTCCGAGCGCTCATCGAGTTGTTCGAGATATTAGCAAACAGTTGGTCGACTCTTCGCGTGACCAGAGGGCTGGGCTTTTCTTCGGTCAACGAATCAGCATTGCCATCCAGCGTGGCAATGCTGCCAGCGTTCTGGGCACATTTCCCATTGACATCGATGTGGACGAATTTTTTGATGCCCTATAAGTTCCTTTTGTTTTTTACTCGTTTGTATATATTTTTTCTTTAAGTTTGTATATATACCTATTAGTTTATAATATTTAATAATTAAGATGTATATATGTATGTTAATAAAAAATACTCTACCTGTTACTAAAAGAGTTTTGAGTATACATGTAGATGGATGGAGAGGGAGTGAGAGGCCAGAGAAAAGATAGATTGATTGTGTGAGGAGTTTGTGACAGTAGGACGGGTGACAGGACAAATTGGAAGAAAAGAACGTGGTGGTGAAAATGGGATAAGGGCAAGGTAATAATATAATAATACAGATTTTATTTTCAGGAAAGAAAAAAAAATCAGCCTCACCATACAAAATTATAAATTTCATTGGACAGTTTGTATGGAGAGGCCGTTTCCTGAAAAAACTATTTGTGGAAGGTTGTTAAGTTTCATCTACTGAGCAAGCCCTTAAAGTTTGCGGAGGGCTGTCCCTTACACCCTGTATAATAATGAACTAACACACTACACTTAACTACGTAAAACACTACACTTATTTACGTACTAAAAAGACCTCAGCCTTTATGCTTTGGACTATTACTTATTCTGTGATTGTAGTAGGTTATTATTTGTACGATGACGTTAACACTATATGTAGTAAATCACGGAACAGTTAAATAAACCCGTACAAAACAGACTAGCTTAATATGAAAAAAACATGATTCTACTGAAAATACGGTGTTTTTATGTTTATTATTATGTTGTAATGTATAAATCATCCACGCTCTACGTGACACAGTTCGGCTGAACAAAACTCACTACGATACGACTGCCCATGGCAGTGGCACCATGGCTTTAGCTGTAAAACCAAAAGCCATCCTCTTCTATTTTCCCATGATATCCTTTTGCCTGGTGTTGATGATGGTTAGGCTGGGAATGTATTTTCTAGCGAGTATTACGCGTGAATGCATTCCGATTAATAGTGTATGTAAGTGGGCAATAAATCGCTAATCGGTCTATCGCGAGGTGCAATCTTTACGCCACGCTGCAGTTATTAGTGGAGGCTGATCTCTGTCTTCCACTTTATTTATACGAATTCTTAGAATAAATTGATTTTTGCATCAAGGTAGTAAAGTCCTTTTATTAAGTGTTAGTTTATGATAATAACTTGTGTTTCCGGTAAAACTGTCAATTTTTTTTTTATTCATTGCTTCAGCATCTTATACATAGGTATTCAGCGACAGGTTATACAGACTATTGAGGAATAATTATGATCTGCCTTTCTGATTAGTGTATGTGGACTATGAGAAAGCCTTTGATTCGATCGAGACTTGTACTGTAGTATCTCAAACGGTGCCAGATTAACTATCAGTACACCAAAGTGTTCGGCACTTGTGTTGTCTTAGTCCATCTTCGATGGCGGTGACAGCCGTGGAAGACCCACCAGTGTCACGCAAGCATGGCACATGGCGCACAGGCGCTGCGTGAGGCCGGGCGCGAACATACATATTTGTGTTGTGTTCTGAATGCCTAGTAGCTGGTGTTACCTGAGTCCGTCCCCGATGACGGCAATAGCGGCGGGAGACTGGCGGCACATGGCGCGCTGGCGCTCTGTGAGGCCGGGCGCGCGCGAGCACACCAGCGCCGCGCCCAGCGACCCGCCGCACACCGCTAGTCTGGAATAGAAGAGGCGCAGGTTACTGTACGGTTGCAATGTTGCAATGGTCTAGAGATCACAAGTGCGACTGTAAATTAGCTGTTCAAATAGTTCCACTATTTCGGAGTTATGCGTTGGGGACAGCGTTTTTTTTACCTAATATAAACTAGTGCTTGACTGCGATCTCACCTGATGGTAAGTAGTGATGCAATTGATGACGGTAAGGCGCACTAGTTTATTAAGAGCCTATGTTACAAGGGATGTCTGTCATGAATGTACACAGATACACTCGAGACAGACGGATGGCCACAGCCACCTGGAGGTGTGCTCTGTTTATAGCAATGTGTTCGTCAATTCAATTTCATAGGATTGCATCATAACAGGGTAGTTTCCAGGGTCAAAATAACTACATTTTATTTAGTCCGTATTTTACATTATAAAAAAATATTGGACACGTAATTTTTCTTTTTTCGATTAAACAAAAAATAACAAAGATATAGCCCATTAAAGTTACGTGTGACGTCACCCCGTTTACAAATAAAAAAATACGTGTCCCTTATTTTTGAATAATCTAACAGACGGACTAATTACATTTTTTACGGCAACTGGCCTATTATTAAATGATTAAAGAAGAAAAGCAGCATAGTCGTGTGCAATATCCTAAGCCATGGGGTTTTCAAGTCTCTCGTGCACGGGTGTCCCCACTAATTGTGCACATTAGCCTCGCTAAACAAACGCGTGCATTGTCCATCACACAATGTCATTAAGCCTCGCTCACACAGCACGGCGGCCGCGCGACGGAGCGTGCTTCCGCGCAGACGCGCAATCACGCCGCATTGTAGACAAACAAACACGCTTCCTGTCCGACACGGAATGTTATTGTGAGCGTGACATTAGCTGGACATGATGAGCACTTGTATACCTAGGTACTCATCGTGTTCAGCTAATGTCACGCTCACAATAACATTCCATTTATGATTACGTTAGTAATATAGATTTGATGATGGAAAAGTTATAACGGTTTATTTTCAGGTCATATAGATTCATACATTGTATGAGTGTACACTGCTCCATTATGCTTCATACAAGCTGATATAGATATTATGAATACATTAACTGTCTGGAGGATAGCGGAGATTAGGGTCTTTTGCCTGAAAAAAAATACTATGGAAGGCTGTCATGCCGATCTTGGTAACCATCGACCGATATCATAATCTTCTTACTCAGCAATATTATGAAGCGTGTGTTGAACTTAAGCCTCATATGCCTTGGCCGACCGTGCTCAGTGACCGAGAGGACGGGTTTCACCGTAATTGGTCTACTGAGGACCTAATAGTGTATATCACTTAGCGAGGCACTCAACAAGAAAGCCATTTCCTTAGATGTCTCGAAGGCCTTCGACAGGATATGACACGCTAGCCTTTTGAGTGTACGGTATTTCTCCTGATCTGACTACCTGGGAAGAAGACTTCCAGAGTGAACGATCTCTTTGTGTTGTTATCGGCGGATGCTAATCGGAGCCCATGACGACTAATGCCGGAGTTCCTCCGGGGTCTGTTTTCTCTGCAACTCTCTTCCTGCTGTTTATCAACGATCTGCTGATACCCGGTATCTATGGGTATGCAGATGACAGCACAATTGTAGAGAGATACGTGCTGAAAGCTCTGGCTAGTAACAAAACTAATCTAGTCCAACAAAGAGGCTATAATAGTAATAATTCCATTTAGTTTTTCACTCGTAAAAGGGTTAGTAACAATATATATGTAGAATTATTTATTTAATTATGTTAGTAACTTTAACTACTAGCTAAAATAATTCCATAATTATACAAAAATTAAATAAAATTAAAATAAATCAATCAGCTACGGTAGATACGCTCTGCCATAGCTGTCCAATGTCTTACTTCAGACAGTCTACAAATGGGGTGAAGCCAATTAAATGGGACTCAATGCCACTAAAACACAAGCGTGTCTGTTCACCGCCAAAAAGATCCCGTTCATCTTGGCTTTTGCTTTTCAGAATGTATCTTTGGAGTGCACCGATCACCTGCAGATCTTAGGAGCTGAAATTTTCTCATACCTTAACTTTGAACGGTTCATTGAGTCTAAAGCCAAGTTAACTGCCAGGAAACTCGGTGTTCTTACAAATTTCCGGCGGTAATTTACACCTGGACAGCTTCTAATGTTTTACAAAACACAGGTCCGATCGTAGGTAGAGTAGATGACACAGCACAAGCAGAAATGCTACATAAGCTGGTGCAACTACATGCCATCTAGCAGCTTTGGACTCAGTGGATTTGCGTGCGGAGAGGCTGACTGGTGGGCCAGAGCCTGGAGCACAGGCGAAAGGTAGCCAGCCTGTCAGTATTCTATAGCATGCATTTAAGAGAGTGGGCGCAGGAATTAAATGGCTTGATTAACGTACAGCAAATGTTCACCCTTGCGTGGTTGATACCTCAACGGTTTCGACCAATGATATTTAAATAAACAGATTTGCTATGAGCGCGCACTCGTGAAGGCTTGAAAGGATCCTAATTGAGATCCTTGCCTTTAGGCGTCACGCATCGGATCTAGTCACACAATAAAAAAAATGCTTTCGTGTGTGTTTAGAAAGTGTGCCAATTATGATACCAAAGTAAATAAAACAGAGGGGATCTCATACCCCAAGTGCTACAGCTGCTGCGCGGAACGCATTTTTCGGTTGACTTGTGAGTGTATAACATGTCTGTTTTTTAAAATGTCATTGGTTTCGACTAAGCGTTTTGCCGCGTCGTTTATATCGCGAACATCGAAGGGTAGGAATAATTTGCCTGCAGCGATTTTTCTGTCCAATTATAATTTAGGTTTCTTCAAGGCTAGAATGAAATAGGCTCGTAATAAACTAATGCGCTTTTTCATGAACGATTGCATCACTGCTTACCTCAATTTAAAAAAAAAAAAAAATGATGGATATCTTACGGCTGACTGAGTGATGAATTGAATGAATAATGTCAAAGTTAAAATTGATACAATAAATAATGTGGAGAGCTCGCTGTTATCACAGTACATTTTCAAACTCTAAATATGTCCTAAGACCATAACAGTGTCTCAAATTAGCGGCACACACATATAGACCATGACTAATATTCACATATCACCGTTAATCATTATAATTAATACAGCTACTCGACGTTAATGCCGTCTCCGTTCGGAACATTTCACTTTCCAGCAATCACATGAATTAACAAGTTTTCTTACAAACCGTAGGTATAGTTGTGTATTGCCATCACAAATTATCACGGTGTATTTGAGCGCGTGATTAATAAGGCATTGTCTGCACAGTGGCGGCGCATCGCGGCCGGCGTCGCGCGCAGCCGCGTGGGTGTCGCGCGAATTAGCGCCCCGTGTCGCGCCAACGCGATAATTGTCGCCACGTATTACCGACGACGTCTTAATGAAACAGACGACCTGCCACTCACACACGGGAAATGCACCTCTATTGCATAAAAACAGAGGTCCCAATAGTGTGGGTGTGTAGTTCATTTCATTAGTGTATCAGTAATGTGGGGTGCTGTGCGACTGAGTCGAGAGACGTCGCGTCGGTGGGAAAGTAACGTTGATTGGCAGACAGTGAGTGAAATCAAGAATAAATAAATGATTGCTAATGAAACGTCGCTCGTGCGGTGCCACAGCATAACTTAATGCAGCTGACCAACGTGGGTGTGGTTACAGACTTCCAAATAAGAGGAGCTAGTGAAAAACAAATGATTCAAGTGTTTGTTTTACATTAAAATAAGAGCAATTTGAAAAATAAGTATTTGCGTGTAAATATCAATTGAGCCTTCAAACTGAGGCATTGAACCACTGCGTGGTTGCAGTTTGTAGCCTGTGGTCATGTGGTTGTCCACGTATGTTCAATATAATTACTGAGTCTGACTGAATGTGGTTACCTTTCCTTATAGGGTCTAATTAGAACTTATGTCTGCAGGAAAATATTTGAGCAGAGTGTGTTATGGAATCGATTTGATGGACATTGATGTTGGCGTTCAATGTGGCTGGCTTTACAGAGACTGAACTATGTTTTTTCAAGGTTTGAAATATTTTCTATAAGTAGTTCCCGTTCCAATTATTCAAGTTATTCCAATCAATATGACATAGTGCACTGTGCAGACGATCTCGACAATAACAGTAAACATCCTCTCGGAATGTATCGACAAATGAAAGCCTCAATCGACTTGCATTGATTAACAAAATGTTAAATTATTATCCGTCCCCTCATTAGTAACATACTTCATCAGAATTTTATTGACTTTTACATCAATAAAGTAAAAATTACGAACCGTTTCATTAGCATATGAATTCGAGTCACTCATTAGCATGCTCGTATTGAAGTCGTCTAATGAGTGGTGTCCACGCCATCCGGGCCGTGCACCGTGCGCCACGTAGGTACAAGTAGTGGGAGGTGCTACACACTCTATTATTAGGGTTGGATCGCATTATAATATTAATGTCTCGAACACGTTTTGTTGTCTTATAAGGGAAGATCTTCAGGCTCTGTGATCATGTTATTTATGTGATCGTATTGTACGATGCATTCCTTGTTATTGTCATTGTTAGTACTGTCTTCACCCTAACTATATTTCTGTTAAAAGGATTCCTCTAAAAAACAAAAATTGAGCCTCAGAGTTTCGTCCAGAATCGGTTAAAAACTTTAATTACAATTAAAGTTTACTAACTTTAATTGTTTTTTTTTTGCGCCGAATTTAACACAGTCGATTTGTCCAGAAACCTTTTTCATGTTTCTGCATATCAAATTATCCTAATAACTTCCTCGTTCCAATAGAACTTTCAAGTTTTTATTCTTCAAATAGGACTTGTAAGTTTTGCACCGTTCTTCCCCTGGCCGCGGTCGGCGCAACATGTCTTCTTTCCATGCATCGCTATTCGCCGTAATATCGAAAGCAGTCTTTTTTCTGGCCAAATCATGTTGGAAGTGACTAGCAAAATCAAAAATCAAAATCAATCAAAATCAAAAACGTTTATTTCAAATAGACCAATTACAGGCACTTTTGTATTGTCAAAATGTCGGTCAGACAAACAAACAAGTGAAGCTAAATTGCACGTTCCAAAGAGTAGATCTCTATGGAGAAGAACGTGCAAGAAACTCCATGGACACTCTTTTAAATCGTATGTGTTACATATAGTGTTTGGTTACATATTTCTTGTTGCTTCTATTATGTGAGCACAATGTAGAAAAAAATAAAAAAAATATTAAAAGATAAAAACTGAATTAAGCCACTGGCAGCTAAGAGATGACCAGTCTCATCTGACGGCACCCGTTCACGAGCATGACGCGTGCATCAGCCCCACTCAGCTCAACCATTTTGAAGGGAACCGAATGACCCAATAACACGCGCCACCAACAGCGAGACATTTGAGTGAGCATGTCAAACTCTCAACTGCCATGCTCGCAATGTCAAAAAAATAAAATAATAAAAAGTTGTAACCTAACAAAAATGCTCCATGGTACTTCACATTCACAAATTTGGAAAAAAAGTGCTTCTACATTATACAATGCTATTATTTTTAGATATAACATGTAAAGAATCCTAAGTCCTATTGAAATAAACTAATCAAATAAAACCAAGTCCTGCCAGAGATGTTAAATGAGGGCCCCATTGTAGCCTCGAGTCGAGCGTGATTCCCAGGAAAACCGTGTTTTCGACGATTTCTAGTTTCTCCTTGTTCAATATTATTTCCAAGTCATTACTTTTAACATTTGGCAACGCAAATCTTATGCACTTCGTTTCTTTTCCATTTAGTACTAAATTATTAACAGTAAACCAGTTTTGGACCTGCTGTAGAGCGTTGTTAACGTCATCAATACGTGTGGAACGTCTATTGATTTTAAATATTAAGGATGTATCGTCAGCAAACAATACTATATGTGGTTGTTTTTTCAATAAATGCGGTAGGTCATTTATGTACACCAGAAAGAGGAAAGGACCCAATATAGAGACCTGTGGTACCCCCATTTTTATTTTTAAGCCCCGTGAATTTACACCATTTATCTGAACTTGCTGTTGCCTGTCATTTAAATAAGATTTCACTAGGCTTAGTGCAAGTTTACCTAATCCGTAATGTTCTAGCTTTAAAAGCAAGGTTTCATGATTAACACAATCAAAAGCCTTTGAGAGGTCACAGAAGATTCCAATAGCATCTTGGGCTTCCTCCCACGCTGCAAATATGTGTTTTAATAAGGAGACACCAGCATCAGTCGTACAACGTCCTTTGGTGAAACCATACTGCTGTTCGTGTAAGATTTTATTACTGTTAAAATGAATAAGCATTTGATTGAGCATAACTTTTTCAAAGACCTTACTGAAAACCGGCAACACGGATACAGGTCTATAATTATTGGTGTCATTATGGTCGCCAGATTTAAAAAGAGGTATAACTTTACTGAATTTCATTACATCTGGAAAGACTCCTTGGTCCACACACAAATTAAAAATTAAAGCCAAGTATGGTGCTACGGTCTCGATTATAGATGTACAAACTTTAACAGACATTCCCCATAGGTCCTCGGTTAATTTTATTTTTATTTGCCGGAAAGCCTTTATGACTGTCATGGGGTTTATATGTTTGAATTGAAATTCAACCGGACAGCCTGGCACGTTTTCTTTCAATAAAGCAATTGAGGCCTCTGGCGAGGAATTTAAAGCTTCCGTTGTCTTAAGAGGTATGTTGGTAAAAAAATTCACAAACTCTTGGACTACTTCTATGTTAGAATTTATGGGACCATGTGAAGTTTCCAATAAAAAATCCGTGTTTCGTACCTTATTTCTACCCGTTTCATTATTAATAATTTTCCAAACGGTCTTTATTTTATTGTCTGCCGATTTGATTTTTGTGCTAATGGGAAAAGGGCCTTCGCTACTTTGCAAATTTTTCTAAAGAGTTTAGAATATTTATTTACATACTTGTTAAAGCTTTCAGAGTTAAAAAATGGCTTAAGGCCATATAGTTCATATAGTTTTTCCCTACTTATCCTTATACCTTTAGTCGCCCAGTCACTAAATACAAACTTAGGGAAAACATTTTTTGACTTCTTTTCAAAACTTTTATTAAATTCATTAAGTATTACTGAAAAGAAATTATTATAAAATTTATTAGCATCATCAATACTATGGCCCAGAACATTTAACTTATTTTGTATGTTACTATTAAATTTTATTAATTTGCTAAGTGTAATTGGCCTAAATTGAATTTGAGTTTTTTCCAAAGTTGCTTTAGACTTAAAAGACACCGTTTGTCCACTATGATCAGACGGAAGATAATTCACTACGGCTTTATCTAAATAATCACAATCACAGAAAATATTATCAATACAAGTTGCAGAGGTTGGAGTTACTCTAGTTGGTTCTGTAAAAACATTAGACAGATTAAATGATTTAAAAAGGCTTAAAAATCTGCAGCTATATGAATTATTTTCTAAAATATTGATATTAAAATCTCCACAAATAATTATGGATTTCTTTTTAGCATGCCATAGACATACAGCGAGTAATGTTTTGTTTGCGCTGGGCGTCTGCTCCGAGTATATCATGATTGTATCGGCACCGGCGCTTTACGAGACACTTTCTAAACTGATTTCTGCTGCACGCCAGATTATGTTATTTATCGGCCACATTATTATACGATTAAACAGCTTCGTCCAGTGCACCGGCGGCGGCCGCGGGCACTTCCTTTGTTAGTGCTTTATGTTTGATATCAGATAGAGTTACGTCGTATAGGGTTGCTCTGATCGGATATGCTCAATGTAGTTTTAATTAAATTGTCGCCTGTAGATTTTATTAGCCAACAGTGCCTATTTGAACAGTTTGGTGTAGGTCATGCTTTGACTTCTGAAAACCAGCGCTGTGCTGTGTCCGACCATGACATACTAAGTGAGTGGTTTTCTTGTCTCACACAAGACGTGCATCAGCCCACTTATACGGGGTGCCTCTGACATCGACGCACAAACGAATATCACGGATCCAGTACATGATTCTGGACCCCCAGTGCTAGAATTTTTCGTCGACTTTTTCATAATTAAAAAGAAATCTGTTCTTTTTTTAATTCATGAATCCCCAAGCGACAACCGGTGGCCGCGCATCTATTGTCTTACTATTGTGTCTCTAATTGACGGTATCTGAAGGGTTAATTTAAACAGTGTAAAGTCGTTATTCTAACCGACCCCGATGATATTTTTATTTTTCTGTTCTGGGCTTTGATAACTTTAATTTTTCTATCCATGTTTCGTTACGTTATGCAAGTCGTAGTTTGCTCAATAACAACAAAAGACAAGTTAAATTACTGCAAAAAATGTCTTCAATATCATCAACATTTAATAATTTTTCTACCCTTATCGGATATGGCAAAGAAAGACAGTTTAGTAAATAATTCTACCGAATCGAAAACTAGAAATTTAAACGGATAATAATTGTTAATTGAACGGTTTTTACTAACTAATACGGATATAATTAAGAGCCGATCTGTGTCCAGATGGCGATTTTCAATTCTCATGTTTATGTTCGTTTACATCACAAGCTGAGCTACAGTTCAGTCTTTCGTAATGTTCAGGTTTCCAACGCGCTGCTCCTGGTAGCCCTTGTAGTTACATTTGTCAGCGCCTGACATATTGATATGAAGATAAACGACAACAGTTGTAGACTTGTCGCTACTGCTTGCAACTTCGTATCGACACAAAAATCACTCGACAAACCGCCAGGAGACATAACTCGCGACAATCGCGTGAACTATCGCGACACCGGTGTTACCCACGCCTCAACACGCCTCAACTTCAGTTCATTTCCCAGATTGGACAAAGTTTTTAGGTTTTGTTCAAATTCATTTTGCCTGAATGGCGATAGTCTTTCTTATAGGGAAATAATAATGGTTCCGAAAAACAAATTAATCTCCAGCGATCTGTGGCCGACTATTATTTTAATTAATCAGCGTTATAATGAATTACCGACAAAAAACCCAAAACATAAACGAAAAAAAATATCCAATTTAACAACAAATAAGAGCATGTTCAAATAACATTTTCTCCTAAAAAAAATGGATCTTCGAATAACAAAACTAAACTTCCGAATAGAATACTGAACCTCCGACAAAATTTTGAGGTTTTGTCAAAATAATCATATTTTTACAACTTGCATGAACTGTTTTAATTTCTATTGTTGGTTATCAAATTTATTTTTTAACTCTCAATAATGATGAAAATACCTCAATATTAAGGGATTTTTTGCATAATATTCTTTGTCCTATACTTTGGCATAACGATTTTGGCATAATATGTTTTGCCATAATAATACTTTCCCATATTTTTTTTTTGGCATACAGTTTATGTTGGCATAATCATCTTTAAGACTAATTTGTTTTGGCATAAATTTAATCCGCATAACGTTAGGCCTAATGACTATTTGCATTTTAATGTTTAGGCATACAATGAATATAACATAACATAACACCACATAGCTATAGTTTCTGTAACAATTCAATAATATCCTTGGTTAAAAATGTAATTTGTTGTGCTACAAAAGTTAGTTACCGAATCGCTGCAAAACCGACTTCACGTAGTCTTGTCTGCCCTACCCCTAGAGTGTAATATACGAGTAAAATGGCGCGTAGGGGCAAGGCGGCCCGTGGGCTGAGGAGCAGGCGGCTGCGAGAGAGCCGCCGCCGCTGAGGATGGCTGGCAAAGCCAGCCAGCAAACCGAAACTGCGGTGGTGAGCGAAAGCCGTCTGCGACGATTAGCACACGTGGGGCTGCCGGAGGCCCGTAGTGCCGGAGCCGTAACAGAAACCATGTCTGCTGCATGTGGCATGCTCGCTTGGAAGCTGCATGCTTGCTTGCATGCTGCATACATGCTGCATGCTGGCTTGAGTGCTGCATGCTTGTTTGCATGCTTACTTGCATGCTGCATGTTGTATGCTTGCTTGCATGCTGCAATTTATATTTCCGTAGTAAGTAAAATTCATGTTAAATGATGCAAGTAAAAGTTATTATTACAAGTACATGTTTATATTTTTTACTAGCTTCTGCCAGCGACTTCGTACGCGGATCCTGTTACTTATGCCAGCGACAACGGGGTCGTCAAAATCAAAGATCTGAAACGTCTGATGTCGAATTCTAAGAGCCCAGGTACTGGAAAACAACGTGATGCGCGAGACGATCCGAGACGTTCCAGATCTCTCCCTTCCACTTACGCGCGTGTCAGTGTGCACACACCTTAGATATGGTGCCAATGTCTCCGTGTTCGATATAATTAATAAATGGGTTATAGGAAAACGCGCTCCTTTCTTTATTCCCAAAAAGTGTTCCCATAGCGTGATCTAACTCGACACCAACGCCATTTACGAAACGTTTAGAAAACGAAAACTACATATTGTTTACCCAAATATTATAGTATCTCTAGAAATCTAAAAATAAATTATTACACTTAAGAGTAGACTTAAAGTCGCGCTGATAAGCACGGTTTGTTAAAATCAATTATTGTCTGTCAATAAGGTCGAACACTCTGAACGTCTATTCGCATCAACAGCCAAATATTGTAACGTCTATTCACATCAACAGCCAAATATTGTATGAAGCTCGCACTCGGACCTTTTTATACCTCCTGCCGCGAGCCGCGTCGAGCGCGGCTACAGTTACACAAAAATAACCCTTATAGCATGATTCAGTATTCACGCGCGATGGTTTATTAGCGTATTTCATGTATAACTTTGGTGTTTCTATACCGATTTCTATGATTCTTTTTTTATTGAATAGATAATAATGTTAACTTTTTTTAATTAGGGATAAGTGAGAGTGTTATAAACGTAAGAGTAGACAAAAATAAACAGAAAGCTCCGAACTGCTAAGCTATCGGGAGTTACACGTGTTATTGCGAGTCAACCATAAAAGATAGACATATGCTGTCGTGGGATATTTTTTATATAATTTTAAGGAAAATATTTCCGTAATACATGATTTCTGTATAACTTTAACCATTAAGGCTGCAAACGCGCCGGAAGCTTAAAAAATGGAGTAATTTCTCCCGTTTCCCCAACATTTTCCTTCACTGCTCTGCTCCTATTGGTCGTAGCGTGATGAAAACTATACTTTAACCTGCCCAGGAGTATGAAGAATGTTTGTACCAAGTTTCGTTCAAATCCATCGAGTAGTTTTTGTTTTTATAAAGAACATACAGACAGACAGACAGACAGACAAAAATTTTACTGTTTGCATTTTTAGCATCAGTATCACTCACTAATCACCCTCTGATAGTTAATTTGGAAATATATTTCATGTACAGAATTGACCTCTCTACAGATTTATTATAAGTATAGATAAGTTTCTGTATAACCACTCAGAATAATATTTTCAGTATAATGTTACAGTTAAAATAGTACCACAGTCTATGAAATATGAAAGGTAATTTATGAATTAATAGTAGGCAGGTAAAGATAAAAATTACAAAGCATAGTTTTCAGTAGAACGTAATTTATGCTGGTAGAAAAGTATTACAGCAGTAAACAGTCATGTTTATTTTTCGAAGATTTCAGTATCTCATTCGGTCGTTTTGGCATTTTTATTCGGACAAAAGTAGTCGGAAAGTTAGTATTTTAGGCAGTAGATTTAATATTTTGAGTAAGGCCAATTCTTTTTTTTTGTCGGAGCTTTTATTACTACCCTTTCTTATAACATGTATACGCTGAATCAACGTATTATATTTCTACTGCTTGACCACATGCGACCACCATATGAGAGGGATTGGTTCGTTATATACACCGCCAGTCTGTGGCCGAGTTTTTGGATCCATCTCTAGTGTAGTCTTCCACATAAAGGGATTCAGCCACAGCATACGTCTAGGGGAAGAGTTCGCTTATCTCTTCGGAGAATATGACATAACTGTGCGGCGCATGGTGCACCAACACTTCCAATATGTAACGACTACTGCACTATTGCTCGCTGTTGGCTGCACGCAATACATCAGGTGCTGTCACTCACGCTCATAAATCCATGGTTTCCAGTTGTATGCTAATGACTGTAGTTGTTGTAACGCGGTAACTCAGCGGGTCTGGGGTCTGACTTGCGGTAGGCGCCTGCGACTGTCGAGCCTGAGGTGGTCACGAGGAACATGTGGGACAGAAGGATCAGTCGACACGATGATCAGTAGTGGTGATGCAACGGAAGTGTCGCAAACGGAAACAGACGTCAAAAGTAAATCTTTGCGGATGCGGAAGCGGAAGTGTTAATACTATGAAGAATGTTACAATTTTATTTTTAAGACTTGTTTAATTGAATAATAGGTAGTAAACTTATTAGAAAAAATGTAATAATAAAAAAAAAAACTCTTGATGCATTTTGTGTACCGCCCCCGCGCCTCTTCAGTTGCGTCCATGTAATTGTAAATAAACTTCAAATTAACATAAGGATAATGTAGTCAAAAGAAAAGTCACCCTAAATGACTGTCAAATTAATGTTCACGTCGAAGATTAGATAATCTTAAATTCATCAAAACAATCGTTGCGAGAAAAAAATTAGGAAGAGGGAACTTCAACGTCACGTGACGTCCAGCAATACCTTCAGCAGACCTTCATACAGATGCATTTTTACAGTGGGAACACCACAGGTTCGTTATATAGAGAGACTACGTTCTGTAATACGTTCAGCTGCGCTCAGAGTTAACTTCGACTTTAGACACTCTTTTGAATCGTTACCGATTATGTTGTGAGAAAGTGATACTTTTTGGCTGATCCTTCTGCATCCCCTCCGGTCTGTCACAGGAATGTGTTCCGGCTAGAGTTGCGGTTCTCCCACGCATTGATAACAGTTATCTATGAGCTTTGTAATTAGCGCCGGCCTGCTAATTGATGGCCCCCACTATTGGGCATAAATTGAAAACGAGCCGGCGTCGAATCTGAGCCAGCAGTATCAGGCGCTCTGGCATTAGTCATGTTACTGTTACTCATGTTCTGGTTTTGTGGGTCTTCGCGAGACCCTCAGGAATAATATAATATATAATAATATAATAATAATAATATTTTTATTCAAAATTCTTTAAAGCATAAATTACATACAGTCTTAAATATATATCTTAATTCTGAGTCTTACGTGCCTGAACTAGGAAATCCTGTGTTTCAGGCAAGAAGAGCTAAAATAATTTAAAATTAACAAATAATCAAAAGAATTTTAAGTACAATACAAATGTGTAAAAAATCTGTAATGTAGACATGCCATTATTATAATATTAAAAAGTTTAACTTCTAGTTTCTTAATTATCAATATAGGTACTTAAACTAGGTAAATTTTTTATAAATTATAATAGTTTCTTAAATAACAAAGTACTTAAACTAGGTCAACAATTGAGTAAAAACACAAAATATAAACAAAATCACAAAATATAAACAAAATCATTTTAGCACAATCAGTAAATTCTCTGTATCATGGTATGACATTTTTTGAAGAGTTTCTTTAAGAATTCTCTTACAGTAGACTTGATTCAAGCGATAAATATTTGCTTTCGCGTTCAATCTATTGTAGAGGAGAGGACCGAGAAAAAGGTAAAATTTTGACGTGAAAGCATGTTTGGTATGATTTTGAGGACAAACTAGGTCTTTACGTCTTTTGTTAGTAAAATCCGTGCTATATGTTAAATCTGCGTGCTGTTTTAATACAATACCCATTATAAATAATTGCCGGACTGTTAATACTTCACATTCTTTGCATAGGAGGTTAGTGGGAAAAAGGAATGGACGGAAAGTAGACACTTTGAGAATTGCCCTCTGGGCTCTCTCGATAGTTAGTAACAATGTTTTACCCGCTCCACCCCATGTGGTAATACAGTAGGTTACTATCGATTGACATAGAGCGAAGTAGACTTGTCGAACTATTTTTGGATCTGCAATGTAGCGCAACTTTTTAAAAACAAATATCAATTTACGAATCCTATTATTTATAGCTTCTATAATTATGATGTTTAAATGAAAGTGTCTCATCGATTATAATTCCAAGGTACTTTACTGTATTTGACATGTTAATATTAGGACAAACACATTGGTTATTTGTGTTAGATGTGCAGTTATGAGCATACAATGTTGAGGTAGTGCCGGTTAGTTTTTGCTTGCGCATCGAAAACTTGACGTAATAAATTCAAAGAAAACGATATACTGACTCTGCATTCTCTTTATATCTTAGAAAGTATTGTTGCCAAAGGCGGTAACTTAACTAAGTGAGGGAAAAATACCCATGTAGGCCTATGTGAAATATAATACTTTGACTTTGTATGTTTGTGACGCTAAAAGCGACCGCATCGTTTGCTCTTCATAGTTGTTGTAGGCTTAGACATGCTGCTCTGTTCCTTTATCAAACTTTGAGTAGAGAACGGAGATGTCACATAACAAAAGACTACAAAATACCTGTCTTTCAGCCCCGGAAACGAAAATGGTTATAAAAATTTAGATGCTTAGCTTCAGATGTCTAGTTTAGGCTATTGTAAAATTCCACTACAAACGAACCCCAATAAAACTCCCAAACAAGGAAAACTAATTTGTTATAATTAAAAATGAATCCACCAAGATTAAATCAGAAAGAAAACTCAAAAATATTCGCTAACAGAGATAAAAGGATGTTTTTTTAAAATTGCGCCCTCCCCAAATTATGTAGTTCTGATGAACAAGAAAGATGATGAAAGAATAATCTAATCCATCACATCCGTCACAGACATAGCTTACAGTTTAATAAATCAATGGTTAAACAGGGCAATTAAAATCGAATGATGGCTTTCTACCCAACAAACTCCACATAATCTACGGAACGATGAATGAGCAAAGTCAACAGAAACAGTATCATGGCCCACGCACGGCGGCCAATTAATTGGTGCTTTATCCGTCCCATTCACACTCGCACCAGGAGACCACGACGCGCCGTCACTGCACCTCCACGCTGGGACCACTTAGCACAGGAGCTAGAGCTAAACTTTTTTTTTTATTGTTGATAGGTTTGCGCTTGACCGCTATTTTACCTGATGATATCGAGGATGCGGTCGACGATGGAACCTGCTTACTTAGACTCACGACATAAAGATTTCCAAACTCCAGCAAGGAATTCTACTCCTTAGTTAGCTTAGCACAATGAATATGTTCTCAGCGTATAAGTGGGATGTCCACCAAGTACCGGTGGTGCATCGCCATACGTCTGGTAGTCCGATAATACGGGCTAAGCGGAATTAGTTTATGCAATTCTAACGCACACTCCCCGAAGTGCAACCGGTAGAAAACCGACAGGCTAGCAACTCGGTGTTGATGCTCAAGACTTTGAAGCCTCGACTCGACGAGTGTATTATCACCAATTATCCTTCTGGCTCGCCTCTCAAGTGTATCAAGCTGGTATCGGGCAGATCCGTCCCAAAGATGAGAGCAATACTCTATGCACGATCGGACTTGCGCTTGATAAAGTTTGAGCAGCGTGAAGTACTGTCCGACCTTCCCGGGGATTCCCAGCTTTTAACCGACTTCTAAAAAAGGAGGAAGTTCTCAATTCAGATTCTTCTATTTTCTTTTTATGTTTGTCGCGCATAACTTCGTCGCTTACCAACCTATTTGAAAAATTCTTTTTTTGTTGGAAAGGGTATACTTCCTAAATGGTTCCACATTCACCAAGTTGGGATCTGACGATGGAATCTTGGCGAAATCGAGGGAACTCCTCAAATTCAATTCAATATTTTAGTGAAGTCGGTTATTTTTTTCTAAAAAGGTTTTTTACCTAAGGGATAAGTGGTTCTTTGGCGCAGGAGCTAGTTATTTCGATCCTCAAGACTTTTAAAACAGTCACAAGTTTACTGATGTTATAAAATTATGAAATTGTTGACTGTCTTCCAGGATCCTAAACGATTTATTCTCGTGTAGAAAATTACATTATAAACTGAAGCTGCAGGAACTAGCTGGTTCTCATGATCTGCGTTACTAATGTTCTAAAATGCTCGTACAGGCTTTATTAATAAACATATTTAATCTTTGTTCACTATTATTCAATGCGATGCGTTTACGGCACAAAGCTGACAGACGACCTCAAAACTTTAATTAAAATTGTAGGTACATTATTGTTGAATGTTAGTTCCAGACTCCCGGCCTACCTGTGTCCACAAGTTCATAAGCTCGCCAATTATCGAGTGCCTCCACCTGTGTGCTCTGTGTACATGTACCGCGTGTAGTGTACCTGTGTGTCGTGTTGTGTACACGAGGACTGCGCACCGTGTCTACACGTGCACGCTGACCACGGCGCTCGTTAGCGCGCGCCTTTGTTAGTGTTCACTTTATAATCACCCGCCGACAGCCTGGACATGCGGACAAGACGCGACTGCTCGGAAATTATAGCGTTTTCTATAACACGATGAACAATGGGAGAAACTATCAGTTGATTGTTTATCGGTTTTAAACAGAGTTTTGAAAACAAACGATATATTGTTTTGGTAATAATCTAGAAACAGTAGGTAGTAATGTTATGCAATTATCAGTTAAGATTACATTAATATTCATTATGTAGAAGAGGAAAGTCGCAAACAGTTTGATACAAAGTTTACTGTCGCTGTTTGGTACTAATTATAATTATAATGCTGTAACAGTCTCATGAAGCCATAATGGTGATTGCCTGTAACTGTCCCCCAAGAGGGCACAGGCTTCAATCAAAAGGTTTTTATTTGAGGTAGACATAGATTTCGTCGTTACTTCCGTACAACGGCTATGGTCTCACAATCCAGTTCCCACGGAGCGCGCGGGCCAGTGGGTGAGCTGCGCCAGGCGTGCTCGTTTGTCTCCGCCGCGCTAGTACGACAAGCGCTACAACGGTACCAGTTGTAGCGCTGGTGTTTACATCGCCCGCAAGGCGGCGCCGACGCGCCCGAGATGGCGACGATTGTGAGGCTTAGGCTTAGGTCTAAATTACCTCTGTGTGCTAAAACGTAAACTCTTGACAGTGTAAGTAAGCCAACATCTACGGGATGTCGAATCGGCTAAACTGTGGCGTTAGTTATTAACGGCAGTTATTACCTAGCCTTTTATACACTGCAATTTGGGAGGATAATTGAATAAATAGATAGATATATCGTATCCGGCAGATGATGCCGCGTGAAGACGCGCTGGAACTGTCCTACGTTTTGTTATTTGTACCTGATAATAGTGCACTGTACTGTACCGAATTGTATTCAGAAGTGAACTGATTCAGTTCCTAGTTACTTTTTATATGAGCTATGACCAGGTGGGCCTACGAGGATGATCATAGCTCGGACCATCTTGACGATATAAAATGTTATTGTACCTAAACCATAAAAACTTATTCATATCTAACCAATCAATATCGGTAATCTAGACATGATATTGATAGGTACAGCAGATGTCACGGTACAATGTAAGGGATTTTTTTAACAAATCTAACAGCTTACGATGAAAAACCATATTCTAACAATTAAATGATTTCCTCGTATTTTCACCTTCATCAATGAAGGAACGAGTTACAACAGTTCATGCAATAGGAACGCATGTACAGTACGTTGCATACAATGGACAGGTGTGCGCGGACCAGTCGTGTCACTATCGGGAGATAGTTGTTAATTTGCTGTAAATCCACCTGTGTGAAGAGTGCCGCCTCTGACACACGGTCGAACACTTTAGCAGACTATCGAATCAATATAAAAATTCAACATCCCTAGGCTAAGTGACTTTCTATCTGTGTGCAGCGCTCTAAATACATGGTGGTTGGCCGCAGCTAGATTAGATATGGTGTGCAATTAGACTAGCTGGTAGTGGACTGCTATACAGATGATAATTTAAAGAGTTTCAATTGACATTGGTATCTCTTTTGTACTCCTCTAGTAACACAACTTGAAAACGCAAATTATTAAAGGTGTTTTGACACCGGCGAGCCATCGATCGTTCCACGAGCACAAGGTTATGCTCCACCCAAGCAACGCATAATAGTGACACCCGGGTGTTTTTTCCGCCTGAATCCGAAGCAAGAACCTACGAACTTACAATATGTGGTAATCCTCACCTCTCCAGCCACTCCTCAAAGAGGTGCCACCATAACTGTGGTATGCCCAGGTGAAAAAGGGTCAGCGTTATAACAATTCTTGCTTATTCCGTCCACACCTTGCCTCGCGGGAGTAAACCCACCTGAAGACGTAGCGAGATGCGGACGGGCACCAGCTGTATATCCGTAACAACAGTGTGCCTCCAAGTTAATGTCTCTCATATAAAAAGCGGCGGCATACTTTATGCCGTTGCCGACACACTACCACCATCACGTCTTCACCAAGAAACACAGAAGGAACACTTAATAGAGCGATTCACTTCGGAGCCTATAAACTTGTCGTGCTGACAAGTGACACGCCTCTTGACAACAAAACTAAGTATATTTTACGTCAAAGTTAATCGTTTCAACGATATTCACGTGTCTTAAATTGTACATGAAATAAACTATATTGATAACCTAGCAATAGCTTAGCGTTGAGACTCTTTAGTAGTCCAGAGTTGAGCTACACACATACTGACAAAATAATGCTTGCACTGACACACGTCACTCAAATCTGTGTGAGGAAAGAATTCCTCAGAAAACCTATACACTGATCTTATACTCTGATTGTTCTCATATGATTGGACATGTTTACTGTGACAACAATAGTGCCAGGCTATAGATTTAGACCGCTGAGTTTGTTTCGGTGTTTCTCCTCAAGGTCTAATCTATTTGCAAAATAAATAACATTACAATACATAATCTAAATTTTATCAAGTTTTTCCGAACGTTTTATTAGGTACCAACGTCTTGAAAAGTTTAAACTATGCTATGCACTTTTGCTTCTCAGTTGCTTCCCTTCTCTTCTTGATAGGAGTAGTCTTTCTGCTCTAACCTGTATAATAACTTTTACTAATGTTTATCCAATAATTTGTTCCCCATAAAAATGTACACGATCGTGTGATTAGCCCCGTGCTCCGCGCTCGCGGTGGAGGAATGCCGCTCCGAGAGAGTCCAGCCGTCGTCGGCGGCACTCTCCGCGAGCTAGGCCATGTAATGATGTTATCACATTTACATAATTTGATGATGGGTCGCAGTAAAACGAAATGGTGAATGTGAGTTATTGTATGGTTATTAACTTATTATTAAGATAGACTTTCGTTATGGTCGTTTGAAGATGAAGAAGGTTATAGTTTTTAACAATAAATCAGAATAATGGGACTAAGAGAGCCAATATGACAGACAGTATGACAGACTAGTTAAAAATATATCATTATTGTACCTTCCGATTTCTTTTTTTAAGGAGTGAGGGTCTAGAAACTATTGGAGCCTCTAGAGAGGCTTCAAAAACAAAGTGACATCAATTGAACGATAATGACTGTCGAAAAGTCAAAAATATATATCGACTATCATTATCACCGATTGAAACATCGCATTGTCTAGAAAAAACACAACAGACCACACCGACAAGATGGGTGTAATTATTGAAATATGCGCAATAAATTGATAGGATGCCATTAGGATAGAAATAAATATCGGAAGTAATCAAATGGGCAGACATACCGACATCGGTGCCTACTACATAGTTGGCATAGCACCTACATAGTACATAACTACGGTCCACATACCAGGCTCGCAGCCACTACGTGGAGCTCATTCTATTAGCATGAAAGAGAAGTGCCCACAGTAAAACAAGGGAAAATAAATCATGATCATAAAAACAAATTTTAATTAAAAGTTAAAGACATCATTTCAGTAACTTTAAGCGGCCTACCGCATTGTTCTTACTTTGTTATTGTTCATCAAATCTTTGAGGTTAGCTAAGTGTTGCAGTTTTTTCTAAATCTAATAAGTAATTATAATTTCAAACGGTTTATTTTAGGTGGGAAAATTATCCAATGACATCCCTCGCTTTTGGGCGGAGCGGTAAATATGTGACGAGAGATGTCAAATTTTTACTGATTAAAAAACCTACTCTTGTTCTTTCTTTGCCTTTTGGACCAGGGCCGAATCTACAGATCCTTGGCCCCAGCAGGCTTCGACTCTGCTGGGGCCCTACCCTAAGGTTTGCAGACAACTCCTTGAGGCGCGCGTGGAATAATACGCGCCGTGTAATGTAGGACGTTACGTTATCGTCTAATTGCATTTGAGGATCAAATGATTTCTTTTCAATAGTCACAGCCCTTAGATCCATGAAGCGTTACGGAAGCGTCATGAAATCAAAAGTAATAACCAGTCATATTTGTGATATGGTAACCTCAAAGTCTATCTCCCTTCGCACCAACTAAAGCATGTCAGCCTAGTAACTCAACACCCGACCACAGCCACAGATAATAATGTCGCAGCGGGACAGTAGCGACTAGCGCGTAACACAGATTCGGAGATCACGTTACATTAGATATTACGTTGCAACTCGTTATTGTGCTACCTCTTCGGAGCTCTGTGACCCTGGTACCACGACACAATTCATACTTATAATTCATCATTCATTTCAGCCGACAGACGTCCACTGTTGGACATAGGCCTCCCCTAAGTGTCACCACAATGATCGATCCTGCGCGTCGCAACTTATACATATCGCGCATACTTATAATTACATAATCTAATTAATTGTTAGCGCATGTCAAAAGTATAGTAGTTATGCCAAATAAACGTAGATTCTATCGTTCTTTCTACTTTTTAAGAAGTTCATTCAGAGCAGAACTGCCATCATACTCATTTCTATTGCCTTGAAGTGTTGCTGGGTAACGATTTAAAGAGTTCAAGTTAGTGTTATTAGAAGCTCACGATAAATAGTCTCTAGGATAACCACGCAGCTGCCACACCTGTAGTATTGTAGATGTCTACATATAAGCGGTGATAGGTATGTTAGCAGTTAATCAATATCATCATTATTATCACGAAACTAAATGGGCAGAAGCATCGAAGACTTGGTCCTTTAATTTTTCACTCTGCCTCAAAAGCTGTCACCGACACCGACGATGCTATAGAAGTTTTAGGGCGATAAAATTTAAAAATTTATCATTGGTAATACACCCTTATCCCAATCTATTTGGGGTGGGTGGAGCCTGTCTTTTTCTTCCATACTTGTGCTTTTACTCATAATCCCAGATGTCAACCACTTTCTAGCTTTAGCTTGTTTCCCATCCAATAAAATAAAATAGTTTCATATTTGAATATATAATGGTCGACTTCAATTCTATCCAAAACCGTTTGGATATCGTAATTCCGATCATAGTTATGAGCCCAGCATGTAATAGTGATATCATCCTACAGGCAATAGTTATTGGAATGTTAAGCTTGCTGTCCCTCCTCACAAGGCCCACCCAGGAATCGACGCTTCCTGAACAAGATTGACGCACGGCAGAGTGAGAAAAGTTTTTGAAAGGCCGGCTATCCATCAGCTCCGGTACATATTACTTTTGATAGGGCGAGAGCGTTTTGTTGGAGCCAAACAGAAAGTTTTTATTGATACCGTAAAGTTTCGTTCGGTTAAAGGTGTCAAAGGTCTGAAAGGACTACCTATGCTAATATTTGTGAATCAGTAAACAGGAGGAAAGAGATTAAAATCAGGTAAACATAACACAACATTATATCTGAAAGACTGGGCCTATGTATCTTATTAGAAGGAAACCTTTTTATGTTTCTCTAATACACACAATAATAACTTGGCTCTTGTTTAACTTTTTTTTCCAAATTCTTATTAAATTATTACGTAAGGTCCTCTTGTGAAGTGATCTACGGCGGGTCGCTCGATATATTATCATTAGGTCGATATATCCCCAATAATCGGCTCATTAACATGCCGGCCGTGATTTACACGCGTCGTGTGTCGTGTCGGACGCGTGTCGTGCCGCCGCCGCCGCCGCTCGTCTCCGAGATACAGGGATAGCCCTCGCCCTGCGCCTCGTGGGACGATTTATGGGGATTCTTTATCTAAATTAATGGTTTGTTTGCGATGTTACTGGTTGGAACTGTCACTTTTATAATGTAATACTGGGATGCGGCTTGTTGTAAATGTGTTGAGTTTGAATGGTTTTACAATAGAAGCATATTCTAGTATTAATTTTGATAAAAAATACCAAAATTTCATCATCAAGCGTAGCCACATCGACAAGTCCTTTGCTTCTCGAGTTCAGTAAATTTCCGCGCCTTTAGATGTTAATTTTGGGCCACATAGGTAATATCTTTTCGTAATTCTATTATATTTAAAACAGTTGCTGTTTATTTTTATGATTTTGACACGTTACTAATAACTATTTCATCACTGAAACAAATGACGTGCGGTTTCGGTTTCTCTCGCCATTCTGTTCAATATTGTTACTGTCTAATGTAATTATAATAACATCGTATGAGTTACAAATAACCGCGGTCGTATCATGATGTTAGCATTACAACTGCTGCCTATGATCTGTGGTCAGTAAGACGGGGCCGCGTTGTGTCCCGTGTAAACAGGGGTTATTGAGTAACCACAGACAGAGTTACCGGTAAAGCATTATTTACGAGCATTACTTCAGTTTTCTCTAACTTACAATCATTTAGGTTTAATATAATTAATGGTTTCATTAGAACTTTCTCTTGCTGGTCACTTGTAGGATTACGGCTTACCTATAATACAGGTAGTTGATTGCATAAATTGAATTTATTAAGTTTGTAATAATGACTTGTCACGATTCTAAGCTAATTCTGGAAATAAACTTGTGCTAAGTACACAAAAATAAAATTGATTGAAATGGTTTGCATTGATAACAAGAAAAAAAGGCAGTGAAAAGCGAAACGGTAGAGACAGTGAAGAACGTGTCGCGCCGAGTGACATGAGAAACAATAATATCATAAAGATTTAGGAACACCAGGAGCAAAGACAAAGGACGATCGCAATTTTCATCACTAAACATAGACTAATTGGTAGCATCAGTGATTCATGAGGATATCATAATGACGTACAAACGTGAAACAACTGAATACAGTACCTACTAGTAGTGTGGTCGGCAGACCGCGGCCCATTGTGCGTGCCATGAATGAACTTGTGATTCACAGCCACAGGACGCATGCTGGCGTCCATCTTTCTCATTTTCATAGAAATTGTTCTGTATTGTGAAAATGCGTTGCGTTGTGGCATCGCGCCTGTAACCCTTCATGTTTTTTTTAACCTAAAAACGTTGGTAGATAGATATGTAAGCGATAGTGGGTGTAACATTAGTCAACCCTGCAGTGTTAAGTTACACTAGTTTTTGTAATCAGTGTAATAAAGGATCTCCTCCGGATACTATATTTCGATAAGTCCAGTGTGCTGGAATTTATTTAGAATTATTAACTGTTTATTTCAGTATGAAATTATTTGATTATTCAATTTATTCTCATAACGTCAATCGTGCCATAAAATATCTTATGAGTAAGTGCAAGAGTGATTTCAAAATTGACATAACTCTATGAGATAAGAATCTTGTTGCCAATTTACTAGGTAGACGCTGTTGCAAAGCCATATTTTCAAAGATACTTTATGCTAATCTATTGTCAATTTCAATATAATTTATTCATAAAGTCATAACCATTGAGGTCACATTGACATATCACAGTCATAACGCACTTATAATTCAATCAATTTGTGCAGAAGACAATGGTCTCGCTAATGGGACGCACCCCTTGCATAGAGCGCGCTCGCCGACCGTGCAGCCGCGTGGTCGTTCGTCTGCGCCGCCCTAATGTCATCATTGTCATGAATGTCATGACACTTGCGTGTAATGGAACCGCACCCGGCCGCTGACCGCAGATTCATATCATTGTATGAAGCTATTAGATTGGAATTAATGTTACTTATTGAATGTGTTTGTCTTTGTTTGTTCTTTTGATACCTTGAACTATGTTTTGTTTTGTTTGAGTACCTACTGGTAAGTACTTATAAATTATTTTATTTTATTGGGATAATAAGCAGCAGTATATAATACAATAATATCGGTACTTAGTAAACAGGAGTAACATATACACTACTAACGACGTTACCCAATCAAAATAGCTGGCTGTTAAAAGACAATATAGATAAAATTTAATTGTTAGGAAGAAAGAGAAGGATAAAAATCTAGAAAAATAAAAAAGAAGTAAGTTATCTCCATACGGACTCCGTAGCTGCGGGCAAATGCTAATAAATAAAATAACCGTAGCTAGGACAAGATATTGTAAAGTGGCTACCTATCGCAAAAAGTCTTCCCGAGTGCTTCTGTCAAAAGGATGAGCAGTTAGTTAATGTACTAGGCGAGGACCACACAAACAATAATATGCAATAAACTGTCCAATAAAACGCACATTACACAGCTGGGTACCGACACCTTCCGACCGGCGCTAGCGTGACGCCGGCCGCGGTGGTGCATCAGCCGCACAATACATATTCATAGAGCACGAATCTATAATAAACACTGTTATTTATATTCTGCATTACTCGGACATGCGCGCGACTGTCGTTAAAATAATATAGTCGCACAATAGCAGTTATTATCAAAGAGGTTCCATGTCGCTGTAAGTGATGGCGGTGTTAACGTGAGGTGATGGCTGCGGCTCGGGTAAGTTATGTCGAGTCAGTGTCGAAGATGCAAAGTGGCTTCATAATGTGACGATGTGCTGTGCGTAGCGGTCACAGTGCCAGACGTTAGCGTTTGTTTTGGACAAGATAAGACGGATGGGATCTCGGGCCAGCAGGTAACACCCGCTTTTCTCCTCACCTCATCCCGTTTTATTACTGGTTGGCGCTGTGCAACTTCTTTAAACTTCTCTATTGGCCGTCATCCAAAGAGTTACTTCCTATCTACCTGTTCCATATTCACACAATCCATACATCGTTGCTGTAATTTTCCTCTACTCTTATTTTTAACCCTTCAGATACCGTCAATTAGAGACACAATAGTAAGACAATAGATGCGCGGCCACCGGTGGTCGCTTGGGGATTCATGAATTAAAGCATCCACATCATATAATAGTCAATAGTTCCACTAATTCCTACAACTTCTTACCGGCGCGGGCGCCATCTTTAGACTTTCTTTAACATCCGTAGATAACCGTGATAAATTGGACGTCACACGTCACACGTTGGTTGTCAAAATTAGACACAGGAATCAGACTCTCAGTAAAGCAACAGACGCCGACGAATTCGTAGAGTCCGGACCGAGCCCAAGAGGTCGACGGCGTGCACTGTTCCCGCGCACCTCAAGGAGTTGTCAGCAACAGGAGGGGCCCACTGGGTCGAAGCCTACTGGGGCCAGGGTTATCCGAAAGGGCGCTCGAGCCCCGGTATGATGAGGCTAGAAGGAACGGGGCAGGTTTTTAGTTAGTAATAGTCTGATACTATCTCCCACTCCACCCAAGAGTGGGGGTGATCATTGGATGATTTTTGCTCACCGTAAAAAAAAAGACTCGTAGAGTGACGATTTGCAGAGTTTGAGCAACATTTTCGGATTTGTAGAGAACATTTTTGGTCGAGTTACTCGTACCTGTTTTTATTTGACTAACAATCAGTGTGCTGCCTATGATAGTTAAGATAATATCCGCTGTCACTTCCGCGCCCGCTTGCTTTAAGTCCGCTACCCGTGAATAGACCGCGCTAATGCAATAATCGCAATAAACAGTAAACACATAATGATAATGACAGCTTTACGAACCGACCGCTGTTAGCTCCACGTTACTGTGCTGGCGGAGCTTTACACACGAGATGAACACTAAGGCTTGGGGCGGACAGGCGCGGCGCGGTCGTTAGTAAATATACTTACAAGTTGTAGGTCGCAGGTTCAAACCCAGCTTTGGTCACTACTTTGTGTAATTTGTTTCATTACTACTGCTCTCAAAACAGTGAAAGAAAGCATCGTAAGGTGATGAAATTTTCTAGAATAATCGGCGGCGGAGACCTCAGGCCATGGTCCGGAGCGAGGAGGAATAACAGGCGGTCGCCTCCTTCTACGAAGCAGTGATGCTAGCAAAGGAGGAGGCCGACCGCATCAGGCAACGACACTCTCGCCGCCTGCCGGGATTCCGATCTCGATTTCCGGCCACCTTAGACGCGGGCTTGCGGACGGCAAGCCATGGGTAGCTCGTTCTCCGACCGTCAGGTAACTGTCCGGACCGAGCCCAAGTCGACGAGGGCGCACACTGTTCCCGCGCGCTTCAAGGAGTTATCAGCAACAGCAGGGGCCCAGCTGGGTCGAAGCCTACTGGGGCCAGGGTTAGTTTCGAAAGAGTAGCTCGAGCCCCGGTATGAAGGCTAGAAGGAACGGGGTGGGTTTTTAGTCAGTAAGAGTCTGACACTATCTCCCGCTCCGCCCAAGAACGGGCGTTGTCATTGGATGATTTTCCCCTCCAAAAAAAAAAAAATTGTTTTTGAATAAAAAATTCGAAGACATGACTGTGACATCCACCAAAGTGTGGTGGATTACGGCCCATTACCTCTGGGTTGGTGGATGTCACATGTCTTCCAATTTTGTTCTAGGACATGCCGGTTTCCTCACGATGTTTTTTTTCACCGTTATGAGAGCAGTGGTGATGAAATAAATTACACAAAGTACTGAAGTCGGCTGGGTTTAAACCCGCAACCTACAACTTTTAAGTCGGGGCCGTTACCACTCGGTCACCACTGTTCTCAAAACCTGCTGCTTTAAACACTTGTCTGCACCGTAAAAAAAAATTGTCTCCATGTCAATGCCACCAAAATTAGAATAAAATTGTTGCAGTACATTATTGTTTGGTCTGTACCCAGCCTTTTAGTAAACGAATCGTAGTTGGAATGAGATTAAAAGCTCTTTAATTTCTCGTGATTACTTTGAAGCGAAATTAAATGCAATTTGATCAGTAATGAGAGCTGCGGCGACCACACAAGTAGGCTCGCCACTGTCAGTGTCACGTTATTTAGTTCTGTGGACTAGGTTCTGAGGCTAAAGTTCCATCTTCTGATCTTTGGATCTTCAGTTTTTTCATGTTAGGGAATCAGCAGTAGCCCGGTGCCTTGACTGTTTTCGGTCGATGGCATAGAAATATAAATAAATCTATGGTCGATGGCAATGGGCACTTCATATTAAATGTGACTTCAAAACGACGTGGCTTACCTTTTTAAAGTGGGAAATTATCAAATAAATCTTTGTTCTGTTTGGAACCAGACGGAGTATTATGTCTTTACTGACTGAAATTCACCTGTGTTCCATCAGTTGTTTTTTGCGTTCCAGGGCCACGGTAAGTAATAATAATAATAATAATAACTTTATTAGGAACTCAACTTACAATTTACAAAAATAACAGTGAAACCACACTAGGCAGAGCCTGAATCGTGGCTATCAAACAAAAACGATTACTCTAATAATAGTTCAATAATTTAAATCTGAATTAGTTTTAATGAAGTTGCAGTGCGAGTGTGTTGTAAGTATATGAGTGTGAATTGTGTAAATAAGTGTTTGAGAGAGTATTATGTGTGATATGTGTTATGTGTGTCGTGTGTGATAAAATTTAATGAGAGTGTTCAGCTTAGTCTTTAGACATCTGTACGTAGCAATTGTTCCATCTGACAGTAGTTCATGCCGGTGATTAATTTCCTAACTTTAACTTTGGCTTCACGCGTCGTATTATGCTGGAGCTGATATTTATTTGCAATTTTATTGTACAAGTATGGAAACATAAACTTCTGTGATCTTCTAGCAAATGAAGTTTTACATTTAGTACTAGCGATTTTAAAAACTCTACGCTTCAGCATGTCATTGTAACATGGCGAATTTATGACTAGCTTATGAGTGGTGATAATTGCATGCATTGCATAGAGCCCTCGCACGCTAAGTAGATCAGCCTCTTTGTAAAGATCCTTTGTTGGATATCTAATAGGCTTCTTTAACATCACTTTTAGAACTGACCTCTGCGCTCTTTCCAACAGCATGAGGTGTGATGTCGATGTGCCACCCCATACGCTTATACAGTATGATAAGACAGATTGACACAAGGAGATATAAATAGCTTTAATAAGTTGCATGCAAGCAACATCTCTAAGTTCCCTAATGACATAGATTAACTTTCTGGTTTTGGCTGAGAGTGCAGTGATATGTTCCTTGTATGTCAATTTTTCGTCAATAATTACTCCTAGATATTTCATGGATTGTGTTCTTTGTAAATTACAGCATTGACATTTGATGTTGGAGTACTGCCTTTGGTCGCATGTATGTATTTGGATATTTAGTAGAGAAGAAGGTGAGGAAGCTGCAGTTTTGTGAAAACATAGAAACTTGGTTTTGTTGGCATTTAATGTAAGTAGATTATTGCTTAGCCATTTTGCAATTGTATTGATGCCCTGTTCAGCATTTCTAAAACAGTCTTTCCAGTTACTATCGTGAAATACAACAGCAGTGTCATCTGCATAGCAAACTATTTTAGCATTTTTCAGAGGTAAATTAGTCAGGCTGTTATTATATATTAGGAACAGTGTTAGTCCCAAAACGCTGCCCTGAGGTACTCCAAAAGATATTTCTATGTAAAATTTCGCCACCGCACACAGCAGGTCTAACTCTACCCTGAGTTCTAATCTAACTCTTCGATCAAGATGAAGAAGCTTATATTATTAACTGATGTTCTCAGTTAGTCGTCCTATATCCAGGCGCCAGGCATGCCACCGATTCAGGCCGCTCGGAAGCGACTCAACCGAACACAACAAATGAATGGCTCGCAGCGTGTTATCAACGAGTGCGCCGGCGCGCCAAACGTCACTGTAGCACCTGTCGCTATTCGCCGCGCCGTACGTTTGGCACAGCGTGCGCGTTACACTTCATTCTGCTAAGTGGACTATCAATATTATTGAGTTAATTAGGGTTGCCATAACATACTGCTGGCGACTTTGGCGCCCCTCGTCATTAAACGATGTACCTCAGATCAATAGATGATGGCTAAATCAATTACTTGCTTTTAGCGCCAAAAGATTGTGGTGGAGAGATCTCAATCAACTTTAATGTCAATAATAATTTAGAAATGCCAATAGTGAGGTACCAAGGAAGCCAAGCGAAGATATGCACTGAAGGCATTATTCCGAAAAATATCTTCAACGTAGTCGTTTGTCGAAAAACATGCTTGTGTATGTACACAATTTTACCTGCAAGCAGTGTTGTTTAGCAGATTAGCATAAGTCACAAAATATTTTAAACGACTGATCATTGTGATTTATAAAAGCCAAGAGAATCATCAACAAGTGCATCTTGTTGAGTCGAAGTTCCAAAGCCTTGGGCATCGCCGCCCAGATGCTAGCTCGTCGGTTTTTGTATCGTTTACATATTGGGGAGTGTACACAGGAATTGCACAATCTAATTCCGCCAAGTTCGTTCCATCATCAGACCATTAGACTTACGGCGTTGCGCCACTGGTACATGGTAGTCATGCCATCCATACGCACAAAGCGTTTTGGGAACACATTTATTCGTACAGCCAAGGAGTGGAATTCCCTGCCGGAGTCTGTGTTTCCTGATAGCTACAACTTATGGGTATTAAGTCAACAGTGAATAGATTACTTTTAGGTAAGCGTGCTCCATCGTCGGCCACATCATTGCTTGTCATAAAGTGAGATGGTGATCAAACGTGAGTACTATTAATCATAATAAAAAATGCTAAACTGTCGCTATGCTTTGTCATGAATAATGCACTCGAAAATAAAAATACCACGATTTACGAAAATTAATATAATTAGAACGCCAAATGAGACTCCTCCAGATAATACCTTATAGGTGTCGTTTATTACAAGGGAAAAGTCAAAGTCAACATATTTTATTTCACGTAGGCCTACATGGGCACTTATAAAACGTCAGAAGCTGGTGCACGGTTCCAAATTGGTCGTTTCCTATGGAAAAGTACCAATAAACCAAAATCTATTGCCTGTTCCTAGTAGTGGGCAGCCCTAGTGATGAGTAACGCGCTATCATCTCATAGTGAATATCTTCATACACTAGACAACTCCTCACTGTCGTGGAACCTATACCTGCACCGGCTCTTATTGGATAACAGTTAGTGTGGCTGTGCACTGCAGCGTAACAGGGCAGCGTGAACGTTGTCGCTTCATAGAGAGTCACAAGTAACAGCTTATATCTTCTGTAAAATTTTTTTCTGTATTCTTTTTTTTATAAAATCCGTGACTACTATAAATTCCAAATGTCTGGCGCAGATATTTCTGATTTACCAAATTCATTGAACCAATAATATGCAAAACCGGATTTACAAAATCTGATTAGCCTATTGTCCCACTGCTGAGTAAAGGACTTCCTCTCCTTTTTCCATAGGGTATGTTCCCAAAAATAAAGTTTTTTTTTTGTTTTATTAGTAATCAGGAGTTAACAGTGTATTTCCGTGGCTTTGGTTACAATAAATTTTTATATACAAATATAAACATTTATTTTCGTCTATTTCGCCAGAAACTGCAATTGCTGCATCACTGCTTACCATCAGGTGGGATCGCAATCAAGCACTAGTTAATATCACATAAAAAAAAAAAACTGAAGCTATTTGCACATTCCAAAAACAGAAAGCGCTATATAATAGCCAAAGAAGTACCAACTTCAAATCAATATTGATAACATAGAATAACAATCATACTAAGTATGTGACGCAACAGTGCAGTGAGCACAACCCCTCACACCACCCGCCCACACTGATGCAAGACAGTGGGATGGTCCCGCCTAGCTCAACGATATCGCGTCTATATCGCTTCTGTATCGCGTCGCACTCGTTACAGTAATGTGTTATCATTACTATAGCCTGTAACAGACACTGAGCCAACTATCAATTAGATAAGTGCGCCATTACTGTAATAAGTAGCTATGAGGAGCCGTTATAGATTGTACTAACATGTTATGAAGAGGTACGTCGTAAAAGGTGGAACTACTGATGTGATTACGAAAATTCTTTCACTGAAGAAAAACTACACAGGCGCTGTCTGTTTTTAAATATTTTAATAACTTAGGTATTTTAATATGCTATTTATATATATTTTAATAATTTATGATTGTTGGCCTAGCTAGTAATTGCAAAGTTATCCATATGATACAAGTTTATGAAATAAATATTTTTTTCGCTTTTGACAAGAATCTTTTGCTTTGTAGTAAAATCTCGTGTAATCCAGTTGATGTTCTGATCAGTTTAAATATGCAGCAGTCAGAGGTAGGTTAATAAAATTCATTCGAAAATTTGGAGCAAAAATCTGGAAATACTTTTGGGAGGTTTTTGCCCAGCAGTGGGACAGTAACGGCTAGTAAAAAACCTCGTCGTCGCTTCACGTAAATACTGTCCTAGTGACCCATCTGAACACATCAATTCATACCGCTACCTCTCAGCCTCTACACTATAAGGCGCGAGTAAGTTGTCTCAGCTCTATTACCGACATTATTACACGATTACTACAACGTAAACGTTTAATAAATTACTATATTATGCTCACGAGGCGCGAGTACCGCCGTAGTGCCGGTGCCGTACTCCGGTAACACTTAACACTGTCTTAGGACGACGCACCACTTGAAGACAAGCGACCACCAAGATATTATATTAGCGCGTATTAATATTAATATTATAGTTATAATATTATTACTGCTCTCAAAATAATATCGTGAGGAAACTGGCATTTCCTAGAACAAAAAATCGAAGGCATGTGACATCATTATGTTTAAGCTTTTGAATGGATGCATTGTGCTTACGGAAGAAACAACGAATTTCTTCATGATGTATATATAAGAATCAAAGTTTTACATGAATTTTGATTTTGAATTCATTTTATATTATGTCCATTAGAAAATGATCACATGCGTTTTTTAATATTAGTTTACTACGCCCAGATTACCTGATAAGTTCGAATACTTTTGTCAAAATTATAGGTAAGCATCTATTCTCTAGAAAATAAAAGCGAAAGTAGTGCAAGGAACATGCAATAAGGAAATATAGGTTACAAGATGATTTATCTACGCCAGAATATAGACGTCAAAACCAACATTTGTGTAAGATTTATACTTATAGTGCTTGTTAGGGCTTATTAGTGGAAATTTAGAAAGACTGCTGGCAAGCTTAGTGTGAGCTTGTGCAGGCTGATAGACGAGACTTCGTCTAAAAATTTCCAGAAGTTCGAATGCACGTAAATAAATATCTTTGATACTAAATAAACTTTTGAACAAGGGTGCACTGCAAATCTAGATTGAAACGTAATTGAGCCCACTCAGAAGTACCACTAGTTACACTAATATTATAAAGGCGACAGTTTGTATGTAAGTATTTAAGTGTGTGTGGCACACGGGTAGAATATATTTTGGAACAGGTCCTACTTTCCGCGGGTGAAGCTGCTGGCAGAAACTAGTGGTTATACGAGTATATAATATTATTAAACATTTACACACACACCCATAACTCAAGCTCTACTTAGCTTGGGATTAGACGGTGTTGTGTGATAGTTGTGGAATATTATATTATTATTATTTACTCTGATATAACCATTTTATTGTTTCAATATTAACCTGAATCTTTCAATGTCAATAACACGATAGTTACTCGGCCTGTGTCTATCTACAGTTTGTCTCATCTTCAAGTGTAGTCTCGCCCTAACGTCAAAGGCTCACCCGTTATTAAAGGCAGTTAATTTGGTTGCAGGCGGCGAGGAGTCGTAAACAGGAAGATGTTCATCCGATAGTGCACGAGGAAGATGTGTCCTGAAGCCTTGTGGAGTGATCTTGTTTAATGGAGAAACATATTTGAGGTCCTTAAACCGTCGAATTTAAATGGTTATCGTACTGGTCGGTTTAGTTTAGTGTCTGTAGCTAATAACAATAAAAGTAAATGGATTGACAGCGAAGAGTTTCTACCAGTATAATGGGAGTCTCCGTTATGTTGGTCAACTCTCAACTCCGCCGGATCGAACCTCCGAGTTCTTTCAGATTGCTGTGAGTGTCGACTGTGTTTCGTTTCTTTTAATCTACTCGTTCACCTATAGGGTCGATATCTGTAGGCTATTTAGATTAAAATGTCGCATTTTAAACAAATAACTGAGAACACGTCTTAGTAGTCGTTGTAGAGTCTATTTTAGCATCCCGAAATTGCGTTTTACTAAAGTATTTTGGTCTCATAGATATTTGAATTAACGATGAGAATATGTTATTTTACATAAGTACTGTATTATTTTTTATATAATGTAAAGTCTATTTCATTAAACTATAGTACGATACTATTAAATAAAGTACGAGTAGTGACTCTATATCTACTCAACTCAACACTATACTTAATTAAATATTAAAATATAAGTGGTGCGGAATTGTTCGAATGTATTCCTGTGGCCGAGGAACGCAAACGACAACTGAAGCAATACTGATGAGTTTGACACACCCTCTAGCTCCGCTCAGAGCGGGAGCTGTGGGAGGGGTTATTTTATGGTTTTCGAAAAAAAGCTTCCTATTAAAAACTCGCGTGCCGAGGGTTCCGTACGGTACAATCTTACTTCTGTAAATAGTTTCATTGGAAAACCTTGACAGACGGACAGGTAGGTGATCTTATGTAAGGGGTCCGTTTTTCCAACTAAGACACGGAATCTTAAAAAGGTTGCACGGCGGTATATTTTTTTTTTGTAAAACTGTAAACAGAACTATTTATCAATAATAATAATGATGTTATCGTAAAACAAAAATATTACAACACGTATTTTCCATAAAATTCGATTTCTGCGCAGTGGTAGCGTTTAACATAATTACAGGCAAAATTATTTTCCGATAAATAATTTATGTTCGTTTAGTAATTTGTTAAAATCGATGGCTGTTAGATTGAGCGCCGTGTTCTCGGAAGCGCAAGATTTATAGACGTCTCCAGTCGGCTAGCAGCGTCGTGATGTCGTTATGTCTCGCCATTTGACCGGCCCGGGGTTTTTGTTGTTCATAGAAATTGGCTGAGGTTTCTTTTTATTTGCTTCTGTTCCTACGTTCGTTCCGGGGTATTTTTTAATACAAGTTATCGCTTAATGGGATGGAAGATAGATATAGTATATTTGGATAAAAAAATATTTTCCTATTTATTTATTTTATAAATTATGTACATACAAATACACAGAAGAAGATATGATATTATAAAAAAATTACAAATACAGTTATAGCTTATTTCTTCAAGCAGACCCGCGAAAGGAGAAATTAGAAGAGATGTTGTGTGTGAGACGTGTATTTAAAAGTAAAACGTTACATAAAAAAAAAAACAGGATCTTCGTATCCAGATTTCTATAGAATTTGATCTTTCCTTGTTCGCATATTTCTCAGAATCATACCAGGTCCCAGCTATTGATGCTCCAGACAAATTATAGAGGAAAATATACGGTTTACAAATACTACTTACTAAGAACTATTCGAGTCGGAATGCAGCTAATCGTTCGGCGCCATCTTCTAATTTAAAACCGATACAGATAATTTACCGTTGCTATAAAAAAGTCTATTATAGTGAATGTATTGTAATAATACGCGCTAACAAGGTTGCGTAACACACCTCCGTGGCTTTGTTCGACGTCCACGCAACACTATACATAGACGCTGACCGCTGTGAGCCCACTGTGCGACCACAGAACACAAACATTCAGAAGACGCATTTGTAACCGTGAAATGTAAAAGATGATAACGTTTACTGGCATTTATTTGTCATAATTTTATTGATTTGACCTTTTGTGTTAATTACTTTATGATGCAGCTCTGTGTCATCGCCGTCTACCACGGCCCGTTTGCGTTAGCACGCCTCAGCTAAAGCCTACACAACTGAACGTTAACTCGACCGTTAAACTAAAAGGCGTATACGGACTCGTGGGCGAAGGGGCGGGGCTGTTAATTTTGAAATCGGAAATGATCGACTGTCATAATCACGTCTAGACACAATGAATTTTAAATTCTAGTCCAACGAGCTAGAGTTTAGTTTTATTTACTAGCGGAAGTAAAGGTGATTTTGTACTGCCCTTATGTGGTTGAGTTAAAAGGATTGGCAGTAATGATGGGTTTGCCGTCAGCGTCGAGTTACATCACAACAATGATCTTTTGTGGAGCTGTTAAAGTTCTCCGTGCATTCTCTGGGCACAGAACAAATTGAACAAGTGTCTTGTAATGGCTCGTAAAACGCAAATGTTTGAGATCGATAGCTTTTAGATATAATTGTTGGAAAGCAGTGTACTTATACTGCTATCTTGCAGACGTGTAGATTTATGTACGTTGATTTATATTTACATAAAGGCAATGTTAGCAAAGAATTATGTAATTTCCGACGAGTAGTTAACATTTTAAACTTTGAACACTAAATGGAAATGAGACGAGCTCGTTGTGAATCACACACATACATGACATAGCAGCGGAGCCCAGCCAGCCAGCAGCCGGCAGGTACGAGCATGAACAACTTTTAACAAGCGCCCATTACAGACAACAAAAACATCATAATTGGCCGCTCCCGGCTCGCGAGGCTCGAGTCTTCAGCCCACAATTTTGGGCCAACGCACACGTTCACGTTAATTTTGCCAAAAAAACCGAATGTTGACAAAATAAAACTTACATGCTATTGACGTCGGTGCTCACGCTGATAGGTTTGATGCTCACAGAGATGTGATCTCGTCTGTTTTTTGTGAACTTGAAATTGGTTCGATCCACAATTTGCGGATTTATTATCGGTAATGACGGGGTGCGCTGTATTGTTGGTACAACCTTTTGTTGAATCAAATCCTTTTGTATTTTTTTTCGATCAATCTCTCGTCGATGGCTTATTAAAACTTGATGTGGAGCTCATATAATTTGGGTTTTTTAAGCTCTGAACTACGAAAAGCGAAGTAATTTGGTAGCATGTTCACCGGCAGTCAGGTAGTTGCTGTAGAAGTGTAGATTAAAGGCAATTGGCCGTAACTACTGTTTTGATAACTTTGATAAGTGCCCGAATACATTAGCATACTATTTGAATGATGAATATGTTTATTTTAATAATTTGATTTGGCTCGACTGCGCTGGTAACGATACTGCTTGAGGCTGCTACTGCTTTTATAACTAGTTTTACAAGAAGGATAAAAAAGCTATTTATAAATTGAAGATCAAAATCAGAATGAGATCAGAAATAAACATGGAAATAGAGAGAAAGATTGGGATCGTCACTGCTTCTCTTTTTTTTTTTAAATGGGCGTGGCACCGATGCTCACGTGAAAAACGTCCAGGTTACATAAAACTGACAGTTGATTCTTTTAGCGCGCGAATGTGCTAATAACATTCGCAATACCAAGTGTCATAACTTACGAATTAATGTACAAGTTCGCGATAAAATGCAGTGTTCCTGAACGAACCGTTCCGTCGGATGACATCGAATGTTATTTGTTTTGAACCGGTCTGACGGGTTCAAGCTTAACACGGAAAGAATCTGCAATTGAAGCAGGTGCCGTTATTTTGATGACTCCTGTGAATTGGTCGTCAGTTTTTAAATAGTGAAGTAACATTTTTTAACTGTCAACAATTGTCAATAATTAACAATTAACGTTCTGGGTTAAGAAAGCATTCTCTATTTAGTATTTTTTCTAAAGCATGTACATTTCTTATCTATATTATTTTATGTACTGTTCCAAATGTTACGTCTTCTGCTATGCAGAATCAACCTTTCGGCCTTATCGACCATTCGTTATGGCCGCAAGGCTCTTTGCAGAAGAATGACCATTTTTCACCTGACAATGTTTAGTAATGAAATAAATGTGAAAATTTAGCCGATTGGATTCTGTATCTAATACCTACACTTAATACAATTTTAAAAGAAACGCAGGAACAAAATATTTTTAAGTTTTTCTATAAGCTTATTTTATGTTTAGGGTGCACATATTACCATGGTTTTGAACGCATCTCAATTACCTTTTGCTACGACGTTCCATTCCATGACGTTAATAAAAATCAAAGCAAATCCTAACCTAAAAATAATCATTAATATTTTTTGGATTTCGTAGCGTTTAAATCGTAAAAATGACTATGAGGCATTACTTTCTAAACTTACAGGTAGTCTATCTACTACACCTTATAACTATACACAAACTTTTATTGTCAGGTTTTGAAATGTATGGAAAGTGGTCATTCTTCTTTACAAGATTTTGAGCTATGTAGGTGGTCTTTAACTCTAGCTCTGCAAATCTCTACAAGCAGAACAACTGCGAGCTTAGTATTGATAGGCTCATTGTTGCCCTTTGGATTACTCTTCTGGAATCGATGGTTTTCTTTTCTCTTAAAGTTTTTGGGCCTAGTAGGTGGCCATGTGTACAGCGGCGACAGTGGTGTTTTTAAGCTCAATCTAAGTGCAGATGTAGGCCATCGTCTGGTCAGGAGCACCGCAGGCCCTCTAGGCTTTGGCGGGGTCCATAATCCCGCATTTGATCCGGTTGTTTGCAACGGCCTACTTGATTGTGTAGTCTTTAGATTGCTTTCCATCTCTCACATATCAGAAAACCATGTAAAATCCTGTATGAGAATATATGTTGTGCTCACCAGCTGAAATGTACTCGAGTTCACATGTGTTCGAGTGCATTTTTGGTAATGATATGACTGGTCTAAATGCGTTCGGCAGTATACTTGAGTAGTAAATACTGAGCTAGAAATATAGTTAGTTCAGTTTAACGAGTCGCGGACGGCACGCTGAGCATTTCCTCCTTTCTGCAATACGTGTAGCGCCTAAATACTCGCCAGTTTGGTGCCATATTTCCCACACACACGTTCTTATATCATAGATATTTGACCTAACTTAGAAAGAAAAGAAAGAAAGAAAGAAAGAAAACTATTTATTTGGCATACACACTCGTAGATACACACACTTACATTGATTGGTTATTTTTTTAATTGCACGCGTGTCAACATATTACTATGACCTACATAGTATCAAAACCGTTTACCTATTCATCTATACTAATAGGTAAAATTTGTAAGTTTGTAAGTTTGTATGTAGGGGGTAATCTCTGGAAGTACTGGTCCGATTGCTAAAATTTTTTCACCGATAGAAAGTTGCTTTATTCCTGAGTGACATAGGCTATATTTTATGTACGCGGGCGAAGCCGCTGGCAAAAGCTAGTATTATTATAAAGCGAAAAGTTGTATAAATCTAAAAATCAGCACGTTTTGAACATCGAACGATCAATCGATCGGTCGTTTCGACCGCCCCTCACCAATGCAGCAATACATCTGTCTCTTTACTGAGAGGAACTGGTTAGGAATATAATTCGCTGTCTAAATAGTGTTTTGTTCCGTTTCGAAATCGATTTATCAATATACAAAGTACATGTATTAAAGAAGTTAGCTAACTGCGACTATCAATTAATGTGATCTTACCTCGCACACTGCAGCAAGCCCAGTAGTAGGACCGTCCGTGCGGCCGTGTGTGTCGTGCGTGGCGTGTGTCGAGCGGCCGGCGCGCGCCTCGTCGTGCTCGCGCCGTGCACGCATGCCACCATGGTTCACATCCTCACTCTCGTAGCCATTTTTATGTTTTTTAAAACATTTTCACTGTTTCGCACTAATCCAGAGTCGCGTTATTAGTATCCACTGCGCTCTACACTTGATGGCACATTGTTGTTTCGACTGTTTTTGATGGAGTCTACATGTTTTTAATTTGTAAATCTTGCACAATTTGCAAACGGTGTCCGGTTTTGTAATCTTATCTGGAAAAAATAAATAAGTGTTAATGACGGAACACATATTACATACGTTGATTTTTATATCACAAACGGGGTCAAAGAAATTAAAAGAGTTCGTATTTAAATTAATTTGTGATAGTTTTGATATTTTAAAATTTAGTAATTTATTTTACAGTAGTCTAACTATGCAAGAGCTAGAGCAGCTGCGGACGAAGGCTCTCTCTCACTCCACCTAGAGCAGGAAATGATGGGCCCTCAAAAAAACTAGTTTAACTAAAATTACTATAAAGCGCTTACTTAAAATATTTTTGAGAATTTTTGTAACTTTAAAAACCTTGAATTCGAAACTTTGTCACAAGTCATGATATCGTGAAGAACCTAAGATCATCAGCGTAAGAGTACTCAGTTCGTTTCCCTACATATCTCAAATATGAGCACCGCGGCTTGCATAACAATCAGATGACGCTGATACATAACTACACACTAAAGCTTGGTTCACAAAATGGAATGTAAGTTTTCTTCGATATCATATAGGATATACTGATATTTAAAAAAGGTAAAGCCTGTCTGAGTCCGTATTATAGGAGTTCTATCTATATAAGATAATGTGTTTCTCTTTTTCTCTGTATTTGGTTTTAAAAATATAACAAGGATGGTGAAGCGTCAATGCCTCTTATAATTACCGATATATTTTTTAAAAGGATTTATATAATACCTTAGTTACTTTCCCGCATTCCAAAAACATTATTTCGTTTAAAGGTAAGACAATTGAGTCTCTGTTGAATTCCGCAAACCAAATATTCACTACCGCAGGAGCCCATTGGTCGGAATCGAACGTTTCCTTGAGATGCTTGCGAACGACCGACAGAGGGCGCCCCTTCTTTTCCGCTCCGCGCCATCTTCAATACGTATGTTCACCCGCTCCGCAATAAAAATCCCATATCTGTTGAAAACCGGACAATTTTCGTGAAATAAGTGCATCTGCTGCCGTGAGACATTATAAACTTCGAGTGCAGTGTGTTTTTCACGAGTTCTGACCAGTCCACCGGTGGATGAAGGCTGATATTTCGCCGGCCGGCATCACACGCAACGACGACAAGCCCGTGTATAAGGTGATTTCCCGTCTCTCTGGATTCGCAAGGTACGTGGGCTCTCTTGTTGCAATAGATGTAGAGGATATTGGTTTCAGAAGGATCTTCAACAGAGATTTGATTTTTATAATTTTAAATCTACATACACCCGCATATTTTTCGGGAGGTCTTAAAACCCCCAAAGCTTTCAGATGAGGCTATTTACACGCCTCATCATAATTATTTTGGTCCTTTCGAGCCGCATAGGCAACCGCTCCCTAGTTAGATTTCACGTAATATTTGGTGAAAATCATAAATTCAGTACCGCATAATAGGTATAGGTTATAGATGTTTACGTAAACTTTTGGTAAACTAATCTTACCTACTTACTTACAAACCGCTCCGCTAATAACATAAACATAATTGACAATAGATTCTACGTAGGTTTTGGTAAATCTGTCAATATTGTTTCATAGAATTGAATGTATTACGTAATAATTGGTAAAGTTCATTCTATGTAGGTATACATAATTTAATATTTCACTTTGGTAGCACGTTCAATAAGGAGGTAGTTACCCATCACTTCGGCTTTGTGCGTATTAGTCATTTTTATTCAGTTACCTCCACATAGTTGGTAGGTGCATTATTATTGTAAACCGCCTGATAAGTTTACCGCATATTTTTAGATATTGTTCTAGATATTAACTTAACAAAATGACTGATAAACAATTAAGGCCGGAAGATTTACTGACGATCCTTCATGAAAAGAAAGGATTGTTATTCAAACGCCTTAATCGATTATATGATTTATCGAAAAATATTTCGTCGTTCGATTCGAGAAATAATGAAAGTTTTATGACTGAATCGGAAACTATTGACGACATTCGTGTCAAATTTGAATCTTATGTCGATCAAATTAACCACATAAACATTAATCTGAAGCCTGGTTCGAGTCCCGACTATGCTTGTTTAGAATCCTTTGAAGATTTGTTTATTCATGTTAAGCGTATTAGGAATAAAATCAGTAGTAGTCAATCTCTGTTATCACAAAGTAGTAATTCGAAGACGCTGTTTGAACCGCTAAAAATAAAGTTGCCGCCTATCGCACTGCCATCTTTCGACGGGAAACCCGAGAATTGGCCTGTTTTCTACGAGTCATTCAAGTCGAATATTCATAACAACGATCAGCTGACTGACTCGCAGCGCGTGCAGTACTTAGTAGGTAGGCTTACACATAACGCGTTAAAGATTACAGCCGGTATTGTGCCGACGGCTGATACCTACTGTTTTCTATGGGACAGCTTAGTTAATAAATACCAGGATAAACGCACATTAGGTATACACTATTTAAATAATATATTAGATTTAAAAAGTTGTTTATGTAACGCAAATGGTCTCGATTCTTTCATTGAAACATTTAGTGCGAGTATTTCTGCCTTGAAACAGCTTGGGATTCCCGATCTGGCGGATTTTATTCTTTTACATTGTGCTATGAGAAAAATAGATTCACAGACTGGTCAATCATTTGAACTTTCCGTTCGTGATGTTGAAATTCCTACAACTAAGTTGTTGATTAGTTTTGTTCAAGATCAGGCTAAGATATTGGCACGCTCGAATTTATCTCATTCGAACGCGAAATGTAATTATAACAAACCTCATGGTTCCGCACCGCGTGACCCTCGCACGCAGACGAGAGCGTTTGTTGTGAGTGAGTCCCCTAACTTATCCGCTTCTACCGCGACTTCGGTCAGGAGCTGCGCGTATTGTAATGATGGCGCTCATGTTCAGTTGTATAACTGCGCTAAGTTTCAATCCGCGTTGACTCCTAGAACTAGGTTTGAGTTTATTAGATCCAAGCATGGCTGCGTAAATTGTCTGAGCACTTCGCACGGTTTGAGTAATTGTAGGTCGACCTCAGTTTGTAACGTGTGTAAAAAACGCCATCATACCTTATTACATTTTAATAACTATAATAAACAACCACATACAACTGATGTTAAACCGACGAATTGCAATGTCGCCGTCGCGGCTAGCCTGGCGGTGACACCGTCCGCTGCGCCTCTCGCTCATCCCCCGCCCCGCGCGGCGTCTTCGCTTGTGCCGCGCTCTTATTCTCATGGTCATAAGGTCGATATTCCCGCACCGGTGACCGTGTGTTGTTCGGATAATGTTTCTCAAACGTTTCCGACACATAACACGGCCGTGTTAATAGCTGCAGATACGAAGACTAAGTCGGCAATTCTGTTATCAACCGCTCAGGTCTATGCGCGCGCTAATAATAATAGTTCGGGCCTTAAAACAATAGTCAGGTGTTTAATTGATAATGGTTCGCAAAATAATTTAATAACTACAGCTTGTTGTCGAAAACTCAACTTAGTAGTAATTCCTTTGAGTAATTCTTTTGTCAAAGGAGTTGGTTCTGTCTCGCGGCCGATAATAGGTTATGTAAACTTAGATATCGAGTCTCGCGTATACTCGCATCAGAAATATACTATTCACGCGTTAGTAGTTGAGTGCATTACGGATCAGCTACCTTCGCACCATATTAAGTGGGATTGTCATGTAGACTTCCACTCGCTTCCGCTCGCTGATTTAAGCTGGAATATTCCAGGTGATATTGACTTAGTGTTAGGCGCTCAACTGTTTCCGTATATTTATTTGGGAAATAGGGTAGACTTAGGTTCTCATGCGCCACCCGCATTATTAACTACATTCGGGTATGTCCTTATGGGTGATTTTCCGCATAGTAAAGATAATTTGAATTTATCTAGCTCTTCTTTCACAGCACTCGCCCTTAATGATTTATTACAAAAGTTCTGGGAATTGGAAGAAGTTGAAAATAAACGTTTTTTATCTCCCGAGGAGACCGAATGTGAGAATATTTTTTCCTCGACCGTGTCACGCGACGATGCGGGACGTTATACTGTCGCGTTACCTTTCAATAAGAATCCCGCCGAGTTAGGTAATTCCCGCACCGCCGCGTACCGTCGACTGGTTGCGCTGGAGAGAAAACTCCGCCAATCGCTGACGTTGCGTGAGAATTATAACGCAGTGATTCGGGAGTACATAGATAATGGTTACTTAAGTCAAGTCGACGAATCCGCCATTTCGGATGACGGGTACTACATCCCTCATCACGCTGTCGTTCGACCGGACAAACCGATGCCGCGCATTGTATTGGATGCGAGTGCTAGGACTCATACCGGTTTATCTTTAAATGATGTACTCCATAGTGGTCCAAATTTACAAACAGATTTGTTTCTTCTTTTAATCAATTTTAGATTATTTCCTATCGCTATAAATTCTGATATTAAGCAGATGTACTTACGAATTTGCATACCTGTTGAGCAGCGTAAGTACCTACGCATTTTGTTTCGATTCAGTGAGAACGATCCTGTGTTGACATTCGCTTTTAACCGCTTACCTTTCGGACTGAAGTCGAGTCCTTACATAGCTATGCGCACTGTGCGACAGCTGGCCTCGGACAGTCCGCATTATCCCGAAGCTGCTAAAGTAGCAGAGACCAGCTTGTATATGGATGATCTGGTCTATTCGGTGAATAACGAAGAGAACGCTATACAGTTGTCGCATGATCTCATAAAAATGTTTAAGTCGGGCGATTTTGACCTTATAAAATGGTGTAGTAATTCACCCGCGCTTTTAAACAGCCTACCTGATTCACATCGTAAGTCACTCGATTTCCACGAGGGCAATGATGTGTCCAGGGTTCTAGGTCTTTCATGGGAGCCTTCTCAGGATAAGTTCTTCTTCACTTCCACTCGAGTGGCCGAGAAATGTACTAAAAGAAATATACTCTCGATAGTTGCCCGCTTATTTGATGTTCTCGGTCTCGTCGCTCCAGTGATCTTTTATGCCAAGTTGCTCATCAAAGAGTTATGGCTGAGCAATATCGGATGGGATGATGTCGCTCCTGACGAAATCGTCAAAAGTTTTTCGCTTCTCATGCAAGAGTTTCCTTTGCTGGATTCCTTACGAATACCACGTCATGTGGGTGTTACCGATGACGGTAGTGTTCGCATAGTCGCATTCGCCGATGCCAGTATGGGTGGGTACGGTTGTGTCATTTATATACACTCGACGAGTCCGTCCGGCGTCGTAGTTCGTTTACTTTGTGCGAAGTCAAAGGTTTCACCTACCAAGGTCACAACTCTCGCGCGTCTGGAGCTGTGCGCAGCTGTGCTCATGTCAAAGTTGGTGAAGACTGTTCGCGATACTTACTCTTCACGTGTTCCTATTGCAGGGATTTACGCCTTTTCAGACTCTACGATAGCTTTATCGTGGATTCATTCTTCTCCGCACCGCTGGTCAGTCTTCGTCAGCAATAGAGTAGCTCAATGTCAGGAGAACTTGGGCTCTCAACATTTCTACCATGTAGCAGGTGTTGAGAATCCAAGCGACTGCCTATCTCGTGGCATACTTCCTTCACAGTTGGTGTCACATGAGCTTTGGTGGAGCGGCCCTTCTTGGCTTCGTTGTCCTCCGGAAGATTGGCCTGTCAAACCGTTCTGTCCCACCGACTGTGGGGAACTCCCCGAGCACAAGGCAAATGTCTTAACTGTGACCACGCAAGTAGAATTTCCTCTTCTTTGTCAACTCGCGCAACGCACCTCATCATGGGATAAGCTGTTGCGCATCGTTTCATATATACTTAAATTCGTTAGACCGAAGGTTCATTGTGAACCCCGGTCTCCGCAGGGATTGTCAGCGGCGGAACGAGTTATGATCCGTGCTGTGCAATCTGTCCATTTCGCAGATGACATTAAGCTCATCAAATGTGGTAAATTGTTACCAAAGAAACTTAGAAGCCTGTCTGTCTTTCTAGATGAAGAGGGCATATTACGCATTGGGGGAAGACTTTCAAAGTCATACCTTCCTTTTGATGCTAAGCATCCCCTTTTACTTCCCAAACATGATCCTGTCGTGGATCTGATAATTCGTCATTACCATGTGATGAATTGTCACACTGGACCAGGGCTACTTATGTCTATTTTACGACAGCGATTTTGGATACTAGATGCCAGGACTGTCATTAGGTCCAAGTTGCGACAATGCAACACATGCTTTAGAGTTAATCCGACGCATCCCACTCCAATGATGGCGGACCTCCCTGAATACCGTGTGTCGGAATCAAAGGCATTTGTCCATACTGGAGTGGATTATGCTGGTCCCATACGCATAACTCTCACTCGTCGCAGAGGTCAACACGCTCAGAAGGCTTACATCTGCCTCTTTGTATGCTTGGTAACCAAGGCTGTCCATGTAGAATTAGTCTCTGAACTTACTACCGACGCCTTTTTAGCCGCGTTTAAACGTTTTATCTCGCGTCGAGGGCCAGTATCCTGTCTTTATTCGGATAACGCTACTAATTTCGTTGGGGCTAAAGCTCAACTAGATGAACTTTATAATTTCTTAACGAGGTCAAACCTCAATTCTTCTCTTATAAATGAGTTATCAACTCGCCGCATTAAGTGGAAAATGATTCCACCTCGCTCCCCACATTTTGGCGCCATGTGGGAAGCTAATATAAAAACATTAAAAACGCATCTTTATCGCGTGATTGGAAATCAACTTCTCACTTATGAAGAGTTCCAAACTGTACTCATTCAAATAGAGTGCATTATGAACTCACGCCCTCTGAGTGTGTTGTCTTCTGATCCGCATCCTGAAGTTATCACTCCCGCTCATTTTTTGATGTCGACTCCATTACAGTACTTGCCGGCAGCCGGTTTGTCTGGTCAGCGCTTAAATCTGTCCCAACGTAAACAGTTGTTAGATAGTATGGTGCAATCCTTCTGGAAGAAATGGCACTTAGAGTACCTGCATACGCTGCAAGTTAGGCAAAAATGGGCAACTCCGGACAAGCCTGTAGAAGTTGGAACTGTCGTACTCGTGGGACAGGACAACTCGCCTCCTCTATGTTGGCCATTAGGAGTTATAACTGAGGTTTATAAAGGGACCGACAATGTAGCTCGCGTTGCTATGGTGAGGACAAAGTTCGGTAATTTTAAACGCTCTGTCACAAAACTATATCCTATCCCAACGCAATAAAATTTCATTTTTAACTATACTCGTAGTTTTTTAAGGTTTAGGATTAGTTTATTAAATAATTTTATTTTCCGCATTCAGTCATAAAATTTGGACTTTTCTGATCATGATTTAGGTCAGTTAATCTTCATAATTTTGACCTTTCCCTTTGAAAGCACTTGCGTCCTTCCAAGGGGGGGAGCATGGTGAAGCGTCAATGCCTCTTATAATTACCGATATATTTTTTAAAAGGATTTATATAATACCTTAGTTACTTTCCCGCATTCCAAAAACATTATTTCGTTTAAAGGTAAGACAATTGAGTCTCTGTTGAATTCCGCAAACCAAATATTCACTACCGCAGGAGCCCATTGGTCGGAATCGAACGTTTCCTTGAGATGCTTGCGAACGACCGACAGAGGGCGCCCCTTCTTTTCCGCTCCGCGCCATCTTCAATACGTATGTTCACCCGCTCCGCAATAAAAATCCCATATCTGTTGAAAACCGGACAATTTTCGTGAAATAAGTGCATCTGCTGCCGTGAGACATTATAAACTTCGAGTGCAGTGTGTTTTTCACGAGTTCTGACCAGTCCACCGGTGGATGAAGGCTGATATTTCGCCGGCCGGCATCACACGCAACGACGACAAGCCCGTGTATAAGGTGATTTCCCGTCTCTCTGGATTCGCAAGGTACGTGGGCTCTCTTGTTGCAATAGATGTAGAGGATATTGGTTTCAGAAGGATCTTCAACAGAGATTTGATTTTTATAATTTTAAATCTACATACACCCGCATATTTTTCGGGAGGTCTTAAAACCCCCAAAGCTTTCAGATGAGGCTATTTACACGCCTCATCAAAGGAAAAGAAAGTCATTCAAAGTAATAAAGAAATAATTTGAGGAAATTAACAGATTTCTACAGTATTTTAAACTAAATTAAGATATACAACAAACGGTTGTAGAATATAGATATCCGAGTAGCTCCTGCAATGCTGATGTCACGATAAGGAAGGCTTGCTTCACTTCAAACTTTAAAACTTTATTGAGGTAATTGTTTGCATGTTCCTGCACAAGTGTACCTCATGTAAAGACCTCACATACCATTCTAGTTTTCAATGTCAGTGCAGCAGGCCACCAGCTGCAAGTCGTGAGTGTATCGTGCCAGTGCGTCGTTTGCACATCACTTAGCGCGGCGCCGCCGCTTGCGCAATATTACTTGTCGCTGATTTCACAGTATCCAGTGTTTCAGAGGAACTGACGATATGAAGTCACGCCTCTACAGGTGTTAAAGTACGATGTATGGCGATTATATCTCAAAAAGATATCTGTGATGACGTAGGTATGACAGATGTAGTGAAGCAAACATCGTCAACATCTTCACCTTTCTATCCTTGTCCCCTATTACTTGGGGCCCGTGCAACACGTTTTCTTCTTCCATTCGGTCCTGTCAGCCGTCACACTATCACTAATTCCTATAACGTAAAGAGGGAAACTTATTGCATCCAAATTAATAATGTAGGCAATTTATATAAGAGATGATGTTGCTGATGGGGAATTCCCGGAAGACAAATTATGCTCCAAAAGCTAAACCAGATTCGTCAGAAGTAGTTTTATAATTCAAATTAAGCCCCTGATGAGGGCTCAACCAATATAGTTTGTCAGACTGAACGATAGTCGGAAAATTTAAAGCTTTACATTTAGGTGCAGTTGCAGAAAATTCCTTGAATGCATCAATGAATTCTGTGACAAGGATTCCGCATAACATGGATTTAACGATAATTCGTTTATGAGCCGTTGACTGCTCTGCATGAAAATAATAATAATAGGTCAGCCGTTTTACTGTGTCCGCTGACACATGAGCAGTGAATACGCTGCATCGATGTATCGATGTTATGCAGTCTACATGCAAAAGTTTAAACATATCATGTTGTGCATTCTGTGTCGAGTCTCGTGCTACATCTAGCAAGAAGTAGACAGAAAACTCATTCTTCATCCAATATCATGGGCATCCAAATTTTATCATGTGGTCCTTTCTTGGCAGTAATTCTAGTTGTCTCCCCTTTCCCAGCCTTAATGATTCTCTATTGTACAAGGCACCCAGAATTTCTCTGGAACATTTAAACTCCAAACTTTCTCTACAACTTGTTTCTCTATCCTTCACTTTACGTCCTATTGATCTAAACCGACTGCGAATTATTATTAATTTTTACAGCGGCCCCCAGGATGGCCGCTGTAAAAATAATTTGGCCAAATGAGGCTTCTTCGACCCATCTCTAACACAGTGCCAGTGTAAAGCCTCTGCAGAAGACATGCGTCACCTGCTATGCTGTCTATCCTGTGTAACGACCTGCAGTTTTCAGGATCGAGGCTAATACTGTCACGCCATTTAAAAAAATATCCATAACTTCAGAGTGGTGCTACTGTATTTCTCCACTGTAGTGTCGGCAACTGTTAACAGTAGCTACATTGGGCGTAACGAGACTTACGACGATATTCGCGTATTGTGGAGTATGTGGAGCATTGCCGAACGCGTTATATTCGCTCTGGAGTTTTCGTTCTGTAGCAATAAAAGATTTCCTTTATGAATGGTTGGCTCATCTTGGTAGATACCTCAGATTAGTGTTCCACGTGCGCTTCTAAGAGACGTTAGCAAAAGCTGAGAGCAGACTTCGGGCCACAGGTTTCCTTGTTTCCAGTAGTCCTTGAACACAAATGCCCATTCAAGGACCCTCCCACTCCACCCTAGAGTGGGAGAAATTGGATGATTTCCCAACTAAAAAAAAAGTAAACCATCGATAGCTTCTTTGACCTATCAGTCTTCCGTACTCTCCATATACCTGTCCTCTTGCTTATCTTATAGTCTACTGAAAACAATTTTCATAACGTATTTAATTTCTATCAACTGCTGGTGACACGCGTAACATTTGCTAATGCGTTCAGTCCGTCTGTCGAGCGTCACGTCAGTTTACGAGGCATCGCCTCAGCGTACAGTCGCTCGCGCATTGCTTCCGACTGCAGTTCGACTGACCGACGCGTCGCGCGTCGTAAGTTACAGCCGGCTGAGGCGCAGACATGTGATCCTGACACTTCACGGAATTGTATGCTTTTAGGACGATATGCAGAATAGTTTAACGTTACTAGCCATTATTATTTTCAGTAGCTGTTATTGTCTTTTTGCAAATCTCTATTAGGCAATGGAATTCAATACTTGGCACGAGTCTAATAGAATCAGAGGATCCAGTTGTCAATGGAGCAGGGTTGCATAAAAATAATTTAGTATTCACTCGAAATCTAAAGAAGGCACTGGCCCCAGGAGGAATACTATTCCTTAGAAAAATATTACCGCTTCTCCGATCATGGAAAATAAACACTTGAATAGAGTTTATTTTTCTTTTTTTATAGCCTCTTGACATCTAAACCGTTCTTTCCACCAATATTATTTAAGTATACCTATTATCAATGTTAAACTAATAGCAATAGTAATAATTCAGATTTTTTAAATTTCTTTTTCTTTCTTTTTGTAACGACTTCATACCAAAACAATTGAATCAATTTTGATGAATATTGACTAGATAGATTATACTATAGAACAACAACAATCTTGTAATAATATCTGACTTCTACACTGGTGAAGCCACAGGCAGAAGCTAGTGTATCATATTCCTCTGATTCTGTCAAATGACCGAGGCGAGGAATGAGATAGTGAAATATTGGTATATGAGAAAGCACATATTGATAAGTCATGGTGAACGGTGGTGACGAAATTACTGTTAGTTGCTCATTTTATTAAAGAGACGATATAACATCAGATTTTTATGTCGAATTTGTTGTCAGAAATCCATCGCCTGTTATACGGCGTCCAGCAGTTGAATAGTTGAAGATGGAAATAAAGAAGCGATACCGATAAAACTAGAGTATTCTCATAATAAAGCAATCTGAACGTTTTTCATCAGCAGCTGCCTGCCCACACACCTGGCCAAGGGCACATGTTAATACTACAGATACATAGCATTACCGCTAACTTATCACTTGCCACACACATAAATCACAATAATTAATATTACCGACTCGCGCTACTCGATACACTATGTTCGCAGTTTTATTGTGTGGTTTACGATACTGTACTTGTGTTGGACAATGCCTCTGAATAATTAATTTGACTATAGAATTAATGACACAATGTAAATAGATGTAACGAAACATAATTATTTCTAAGTTATTAACTACGATATTGAACTAAAACATTACAGCGGAATTGTTTTTAAGATAGGTAATATCAAAACTATAATTGTTATTGTTTGGTTCCGACCGTTTGGTATATTTTACCAATATGCACAAAACGTTTTGGCAATGTGTTCATATGTTGAGTGACTTGGACATACAGATAGTGAAGTGAATCTTCTTGCCAGTATCTGTACTACAATCTAGAGCTTGGTGAAAAGGGAATTTGTAGGCAGGTGTGCACCATCTTTAACCATTATGACAAACACTATCAGAAAAGACAGTTTCTTTTCGTTTATTTTCTTTTTAAAAACATTACCTAACATTAGGAATTACTCCTGTATCGTGGGTGCACTGCGTTCATAATTTATAATGTAAACTCACACACGAAAGACATGCAAATCCGGATCTACTATTTGTGGCCCATATAATTGTTTGTTCCGTGCGGGAATTAAATCCGCAACACGCAGTACCACTGCCAATCGCTCAGCTACTGCGACAACCGTACTGTTTGTGTTTCTGTTGATTTGAAACAGTGGTTAAAAACCAGTTTGACATGTACCTAATAGAAAATATGAAACATTTCTTAAGAATATATAGGTTTAAACGTTTTAGGATTTAGCCTCAATAGTATGATTGTTTCCTTCGCTGGTTCTGTTTTACCAGTTTCCTTAGGTCGTGTATTGCACGATGTGGTGCTATTGACAAGACATCTATCTATCTGACATCTATTACCGAGTAACAAATGGTGCGATGACAAGTTGATACAATCTCTGTGCGATCGTCAATCATTCTCTCATTACATTGGTCCTGTTGTGCCAATTCATTGTCATTGCAAACTCAGTCGTATCTTGATCGTATAGAGTTTCGTTTTGTTGTACAGTTTCTTGTAAAGGTAAAATATATTAAAATTTGTTCACAAGTTCTGCAGTATCATTAATATTAGAAGTAATTACCACATTTGACATATTATATTCATGTAAAACAGTAGCAGTGTTGCAATACACCATAGACACACTGCATCAATCACGTACGATGTATAATTATGAATAATTTATTTTTGATTTGAATATTATAAAACTTTAAGCATTTAATTTTCGTATTGCGTGTGCAAAATCTCGGCTCATTAATTTGCTATAATTCCTTAATAAGTAAGTATTTATGAGGCGCACCGGCAGCTGGTGACTCCTGCCAAACGACACGAGTTCGACGTGAGTGACGCCGGGTGGCGCACATAAAGTAGCCTCTTTAGTGCGACCTAAACCTAAGTTATAACATGGCTTAGCTTAGCTTAGCGTGTGGATTGAGATTTATTGAGATACCTACAAGAAGTTGCCCGCCACGTCGCGTCGCGTCGCGTCGTTTGCGTCTGTTCACAATTTCATTTCACCGAATACCAAGTATATTATTTTTCAAAAATAAAAGTACAAAGTATTTAACTATCAGTGAGTGAAAGTCCCATAAATATCAATCTGGGGGTTTCGGGATTAACTGGAATATACAGACAGACAAAAATATTAAAAATTGCTTTTGAAATTGAACGATTTGTTAAGTACGGTAACTTAGTTAAAAGCTGTTACAAACAAACACATCAATTATATTTCCTTCTACAGAAACATTGAGACTAAGAGGTATATTGTGACTTTTGTACAAAATCAGCCAAATAGTTGTTATTTGTATGAAACGAATTATGTCTCAAAATTCAGACAGTTACTTAAAAAGTATGAATAATTGTGTTTAGGAATTTCCATGTCTAAGTACTATGTCACAAGTTAATGCTCTACACCCAGCTGTATCTTTTGCGTATATGAGATCAATGATAGAAGAAAAATTACATGAGATTTCGGTAGCTGTAAAATTCTATAACTTCTTTGAGTTTTAAACGATCATTGTCAATGATAAAATGTCACCAGGACTAGAGTCTCCGGTACCTACCGTCCGTGTCACTTCATTACAGAAGGCTGACACTTCCGCAATCATTCGATTGAGTCGACTCGTAAACGACGAGTTTTCACTCGGCAATTAAAAGTAAAACTTGTTCGATTACTGCTCGAACATTAAATTAACGATAAACTTTTATGGGGAAGGCTTCATCAACGTCCAATCGTTGTAAATCACTTATCTACTTCTGGTATCACCTTTATATGATCGGCTGTTGACTTCGCACTGGTAACATTACCATTCTAACAGCGCGCCGTTTTAAAAAGCTGGCATATTTTTTTTTGAGGTGGGTAATCATAAAATGACTACTCCTACCCTAATGTGAAGCAAGAGGGCGTGTCAAGCTTTTACTGACTGCGTCCTTCGCTTGCCCTTTGTGTTCCAAGACGACAGTAGCTCTTTCGAAAATTTTCGCGACTCTCGTTAGTATCATATCACAATACTTATTTCTAAACTTTAACTAGGTATTACATTTTCGCAATAACAAACTAAACTGTTATATAATTTCGTTATTTAAAAACTATAACAATTATATGATAAAGAGACCTTCCATAACGGATTACAATAATATCAAAACTGGCAGACAATGATACCAGGATCTCATAAAAGTATAGCGCCACAATTTAAACATATTCCACATATAATTTACATACCGTACTTATAGCACGGTTGACATAAACTCGGCTTTCTTAATAGCATTCTCGTGTCGGGCGCGAGTAATGAGTAATAACGAATGCTGCAGGACCAGGTACCAGGGGCACAGGGCGCGCGGGAGATGGCGCGTTTGAAGGCAGGGCCGGTGGTCGCTCATAAATGAGGAACATCATTGCTTGTTGAATCACTGCGCATTGTCTGGGAGCCGTGTGTGGTCTCTACATAATGTTCAATGGCTTTTTACCTGTGTTCTACTGTCTAGTGCTCTGAAATGTTCGTTGTTTTAGCCATCAAGTTGTGTGTATTATCTGGTCCCGTCACATTTTTGCTCTTCTCTGGGAATATGTTTCCCCTGCTTGAACTTTTACCTGCCCTTGCCCCATGTTACGTCTGTTCGGCTTAAATATTTTTCTCTTCCATTCGCTCCTATTACCTGTTTCACATTATATATTTTTCTTTTGGTTTATTCTTATCTCATGCCCTTTATCTGTCCACAATGATACTATATTTAACACTCCATCTTCATCACAAGGTGATTTCAGAAAGGTTTAGCTTAAAGCTTATTCGCCTTGTGCTGTTTACGCCTTATTCCCATGGATCTTCAATGCGACTTGTAGTGAACCAAAATAAACGAACAGCGAGTCGTTAACGTCTCGTAGCCGTCGGGACAGACAGTAACGCCGCACTTATAGATAACAAGAACATCGGACACACCTCCCATATACACATGTGAATGGTTTACGATGAAATGGCATCAACATTAATTATTTGCTAACATGACATACGAGTATATACGACGCTATATTTTTAATAAAAGGAGAATAATGCGAACAACATAAAATGTTAACCATATTTGTAGTACTTGGTGAAGTTTCACCGCGGGACTTAGAAAATGACAAAAAGCTTTGTGGTTCTCAAAATATATGAGTATGTGATGGCCCTTCAAAATAGATTGACAAATCGATCGATGATGGGCCAACACGGTTGGGCGACCACTAAGTGACAAGTGGCAATAGCGCAGAAACGCGACGCTCTGAAAGTCCTTGTTCCCTTCAGAAGCTCATACTTGTGTGAGGCGGGATTACGGCTATGATTAATACTAAAACTAAATTGTGCGATTTAGATTCGTCTCATTGCTATCAAAAGTTTGATGTTCTTCTTCTTCTTAGCGTATCGATGGCAAAATCAGTCAGATTCCTTGCCCAGCCCAGAAATCGGCCACTGCAATGCCGTCCGCTGATGCTGTCATTAGGTCCTTACGTAAGCAGGTGACCGGGCACGTGGTGCAGGACGGAAGGTGAGACATCGTCTGCAGAGTGACGCCGCACAGACACTGAAGATCGGAACCATCCGAGAACCCCCACCTGTGGAGATTGTCTTTGCTGCACCCAACCTGGGTGCGGAGTCTGTTTAGGGTTTTCCAGGTTGACCATGGCAACTCGTGTCCAGGAGAGAGGCTCTCCGATGGCTCGATATAATCTTCAGGAGGTCTAAACTTATCCCGCCAGAGGTCGCATCTCTCCGACGTCGCGTCACTTTGAGATGGGCTCACGCTTGCAACAAAGCTTCTACGACTTTTAAGTCTTCGAGGCACCGAGCAGTAATTGTGCATTGGATGGCGAGGGTCACTTTGTTGTTTAGCCCTTTCTATGCAGTTAGCCACAGCCCTGCGAACTTCTGGGGGCGCAATACCGATTAGTGGATACAGCATTCGTACCGGAGTCGGTTTAAGGCAACCAGTAGCAATCCGGCATGTCTCGTTAAGTGCTGTATCCACTAAGTTGGAGTGGGCGGAGCGACTCCATACTGGACAGGCATATTCACCAGCAGAGAAGCAGAGCGCCATCCCAGTCGTTCGCAGAACTTGTGGAGACGCCCCCCATTTAGTGGATGTTAGGCGACGTAGTAGGTTATTTTGTAGGTTTTTTTAGTTTGATGTTGATGCTAAGGTACAAAAAAGAAACCAAATCTATTCTTCTCATTAAAAAATAGCATTCCTTGTATTTAAATATAACTATTGATGGGAACCTTCTTTGGGTAGTCCTTTATTCGTATAGTCTTTTTCTAGTCAGACCCCCTAGCAATCTGCAATAGTTAACGCTAGTAGAAAGCTCCAAATGTAAGGGAGCGACGTCGTCTGAACGCTCAGTCACGTGGTCAGAACAAAAGAATTAGCGGCAAGGTCAACTTGAAGCGTTCGTCGCAAGCGAGACGGTTGTAACTTGGCTAGGGGGGCTGGTATATTATCCAGTCTACTATAGTCTTTCTACTCATCTTTGAGAACCACTGCTCCAGTGAACGTGTTCATTCTCAGCTATACTGAGACTGGACGAGATTGTCATAATGTTAAAATTGTATAGAAGTTCTGCACCCGAAGGATAATCGACAAACTCTATTACTCTGCACTGTTTATCCATCCGTTCCTGTGTCAGCGGGCTGTCTCTTATGAAACACAATATGCACAATATGTAAACAGTTGACATTTACACAGATAGTGTATTTCTATTGACGCTTTTTTATGCATGTCTTGATTGAGTTTGTTCAATTTGCGTCAACTGGTGACTGACCATGCTCTTTTGAACTGACAAACTAGTTTTAACTTTTGATTGTCACGTTAAATATTGAAATTGGCTTAAAAATATTCTAACTATTGAATAATACCTTTTCGTGAGTTTCTTTCATCAGCGGAACCCTGGACACAATGAGCGAGTCTACATTAGACTAGTCCAATATTGTTTACAGTGCTGCTTGTGAAAAAAAAAAATGATTGTTCAAGTGCAGAATTTAAAATTCATAACTGTCTCATAAGTTGACCATGAACAGCCTCCGTGGCCGTAAACTGTTCCATTACACTCTCTGGTATGAGCCTTCCAGCAAATACCACACACTTTTACGGACATAGCACTGAGCCTGACCCGTGACTCACACAACATACTAATGAGTTGGATTCAAACTTTATATAATGAATTGAATAAAATTTCCATAACCCCTGATTCTGAGTTGAAATTTTAGCTTCCGGGGAACAGAAGAGTTTGACCAATACTTAAATTAGTAACAGAATTCGGCCCTAGCCTGAAAGTAAACCAATTTTTACGATAATTCGTTTTCAGTTTAAGCAGTGAGCCTATTTAATGCTTTGCCCATGTTACTAAGATAAGCACCCACTGTTCCATTTTTTTTTTTAATTATGGTTTTTCTATTACCGTCACACATTTCTTTGCTTTCATATTTATTTTTATACGTAGGTTTATTATTGCTATTATATGTAATTTATTAGTTATGCATTACATATACTTACTATACTATGAACGACCTGCGTATTTTTCTTCTTCTCTGTGGAATCATCCAAAGGATGTCTATAAAAAATCTTTTTTTGCGATAAGACCGCTCGTCGCTTGAAGAATAAAGAGTATATTATACTGACTGACTATTCAAAGTGCGTATATCAAAAACCTATACACAAGTTATGATTTCTCATCCTCTTGAATTTATTTCAATAATTATGTTTCCATTAGGGCGAGCCCCTTTCTTCGATCATTATCGTTACCTCATTTTCTGTCATCAGTCGATTTCATGACAATCATGAAATCGATTTCACAGCCACACTTCAAACTTTCCACTTTATCAACATTACATATCAATAATATAAAAATATCCTTCGCCTTTCGGAAGCTCTCGCGCCATAAATATGCGATACCCGTGCGTCAGCAATATTGCATGAACACCGCGGCCGCGTCGTATATCTGCGGATCTGTCCGACACAGAGATTTCAATTAACCACTATATGTATATTTACTGCGCTTTCAAACCTCTCCACTACCTATTTCGTACTTAACCAGTGTTGTTCAGCAGTCGATAGATTTTATATCGAATAAACTTGACTACATGTAACTTTTTTCCTGTCAACAAGATTTTACTTTTTCATTTTGCTTTTCTTTTTATTAGCTATACAATAATGCATAAGTCTCGATATTAAAGAGTTTTCTGTTCTCTGCTCCAAACCTATAATTTTACTGATCACGATCATACTACGAATGTAAGAGAATAAGGGAGCCTGCCTATGAAAATAATAGAGAATTTATCAAACTGCTTCGAACGTCTTTATTGCATGCGAGATAAATTGCGATATCCATGAAATACAACAGTACCAATAACATTAATGGCTACTGATCAAAAGAGTTTGACAACTCAATCGAATATAAAATTACAGACACTAGCGATAGTATCACCAATTCAAATCATCGACATCACAAAATGATCGATACTTTTATCTGATTTTATTTGGCATCAGCCAACACTATCACAAGCTGTCACGTATATTAACAACTTATTTAATTTGTTACTTCATTTACTTATAAAGACCTTGCCTTATAACTTAATCGGAAAGAGGTGTGAGGGAAGATTATCAGAGAGCTGACCTCGGAGATATATGGGCAGTAAGTCAGTGCGGTGAGATGGGGCTTGATTAGCATTATTATTAAGTGATGGGCCATCTGTTCGAGGATTATGAGCGCTGAGACTGCTTGGTAATCAGACATCAATCAGACAACCTGTATTACTTTCGTCAAGTTACGGTGCTTGAAATGGCTTTGGATGTTAATTGGTAATTTTACTATAAAGCGTGTAATAGGAATACTTTCTATAATCTGTAGTGTCTAGATATGAAGAACGTGTTGGAATTATTGTAACTGCTTGAAACGCAAATACTATATCTAATTGATTTCGAAATACCAGCAACAGTTTCTTTAAATAGGTACTAAATAATGAGTATCTCTGACCCTAAAATCCTCATCAATTCGGCCTTCGGCAACAAAACAATTTGATGTCACATAAAAAATAACTTCAACCAAAAGTTATTTCTGTAAAATTAACAAACATACCATAAGAATTCTCAAACATATTCCTCTTGGGGCCATAATCATGAATCAAGCAATGTTTAATTATTAAACGATGGACAACGCCGCGGGCCGCGCTAGTTTATAGTCGATAACTACACGATATGTAGTTAAAACTACGAGAATGTCGTCTCGTCGTTAACATTGGAAATTAAATCTATGTTGAAACAAATGAGGTGTTTACACCCGTACACCTCTGGTACCCTGGTACTAGGATGGATGTCATGAGAATTCATTTTGTTTTTTTAATTGTATAAATAGGAAAATACTACTTATCATTGCATGTGACTATCTTGTTATTTAGATCAATATCACTGTTTTCTGTTTGAATGATCCCGGGAGAAAACTTTTATACTTTCGGTGGGAGATCATAAATTTTTCCCACTCTGAGAGGAGCGAGAGATAATAGCAGATTTTTTTTTACTAAACCTTACTCAGGTGTTTTTTGCGTGTTACGGCCTACAGCCTTGGATTACATGAAATGTCTGAAGACGCAATTAGACATTTAGATGCTGGATATATTTTTAGTGTACATTTATTTACTTCTTATTTCGTCGATAAACTCAAATTAGTTGCGTCTTATTCTCCTTCTTCAGTATTTTTATCAACCTGTACAGCTCTACTAGAGACCTCGTGTGAATTTTTGAAGGTGTAGGTTGTGCAGGACAGCTAGCAAAGCAAGTAACGCATGTGTTGCGAAGGGTTTCCACATTGGCAGTGTTTGAAATGGATACAGGAAGTTTCATTTGACTAGAATATTTATGTAGCGACCATTTTAGGTCCTTGGGTTAGAGATTTTCAGAGATTTTTTAGCTACTGCAGTTTGCGCCTAAGAATAATATATATAACTTACTACGAATTTGAGAAAACCACTATATTGTTTTAGAAGAAATCTTGTCAATGAATAATATTTCGTACATAACTGTCAGTGAGATGATTATAATGAAAGGCGGTGGGTGGAGCGCGGGCGGCGACTGACAAAATATGACATACATACCATATTCCGACAACCGCGGGAATCCAATACAAACGATATGAGTTAAGGCGAAGATAGGTTTTTATTAAATGAAAAACTAATCTAAAATAAAAAACTGCACGAAGCACTGGCTAAAATCGTTTTACCATTATAAATAACTGTTTAACTTTTTAACTGTCTCTAAAATATGTATCAATCACATCTCAATCTGGATTCAATTTTATGCAGTATTCTTTCCACTTTCACTAAAGAAATTCATAAAATCATTGGTATGATGGAGGTAAGGACGGTTTGCCAAGTTCCTATATTATCAAACTAGTTTTTGCTCGTAGCTACGCCCGCGTGCGTTCTATCTTTGAAGCATTTTTGCCTTCGGACCAGTACTTTCAGAGATCCTACAAACAATAAAACAGGTGCAGATGAAAGAATTTACCCGCGCTGCTTATACTTTGTGCTTATTACTAAGTAGGTTTATTTTTAGGTGCATTGTCGCATATAACTAACTCATACTTTATATTGTAAAATCTATATTCGATAAGAGTAACTGTTATAGTTTCTGGTCCAATTTCCTTTTTTTTTTGACGATGACTTTGGCCTAGTGCAAGTGCTACGTGAATGTTTGATTATATGTACATGAGGGAAAGTAGACCAGATAGTGTCATGTGGCAGGTCCTGGTCCGGCCACTACCGCCCGCGACCAGCCGTAACTCCAGCTCGACGTGGCACTAAGCGTAGTATATTGCGCTGAGCTCCCAGCTCAGTGTGGGGCTGGTGGAGTAGTTTATGATGATACTGCTGAATCATTTGCTAACTATTAATACTAAGTTATTTGGTGCAGAAAAATAGTAGCATTAAATATTGCATTTATAAGTTTATTCTATTATCAACTGATAAACCAATACGATTAATTAAATTGCGAAGAAAATAACTGTATAGTTTTACAGTATATAAAAAGTTTATCTGGGAAAGTTGTTTGTAATCATGAGTACAATCACGTGTATAATTACCAGTCACAGTATCGGTCACTAATTACCAGTCACCCTATTATCTATTATAAAATTCGATGTAAAAATAACTTAGAAAAGTATCAATTCATAGCTAACCTGATAAACTGATGGTTTTTTATTAACATACATATATACATCTTAATTATTAAATATTATAAACTAATAGGTATATATACAAACTTAAAGAAAAAATATATACAAACGAGTAAAAAACAAAAGGAACTTATAGGGCATCAAAAAATTCGTCCACATCGATGTCAATGGGAAATGTGCCCAGAACGCTGGCAGCATTGCCACGTAAAAATAATAATAACTAAATTGATGGTTTAAGTGCTTCGTAGTACATCGCCTTAACGCGTATTACAAAATAGTACAAACACAAATGAACATGGTCTCTAATTATCCGCGTCACATATTCCTCATAATCAGTGAATACTCTCTCCGCGTCACCGCTCACCGCTCACGTTACATACAACAATATTTGTTGAGCGGACGACTCGCTCCTATCGGCTGCGGCCGACACGATCTCCAGGGCTGTCAAGCATACCACTGACGATTGAAGTTGAATCCATCATTCAATCTCATCATCAGATTACCTTTGGCAATTCGTAAGAGATAGATTTAACAGACTCTCAAATCCATGAACTTCATAATAGAGAATTTGCAAGCAATTTTTTTTGTTTCTTAAATTAAATAAGTTTTAGCTTTAATAAAAAGTTATTACTGTTATTTTTTTTGGTAATACACACTAGCAGTATTGACTGAAGCGTGTTTTTCATATAGTTCGGAGACGTATAAATTAAAGGATTTATAAAATATTTTTGTCAACAACAAAGTTATGAAGTCCAAAGTGGACTATGTCTCAAAGTTTATCAAGCTCTTACGACCGCCATAGATTTCTACGGCAGCGCGTCGAAGCTTTGACGTGAGAGACAGATATAAGTTATAAGTTATATCTTGTTTGCTTTGCTACTAATTCTGATACTGTTTTCATGCATATTCCCTCTGTGCTGTTTTTCGATTGCACGACTATCAGAGTAAGGGCCAGCCCTACCAACAAGTACGTAATGATAATGAACCTGCGCGTTGCTCTGCTCTCCTGGTGATCCGCTCCACACAGCGCTGCAGCCATTGTTTGTGTCTCTTACTCTTTACGACTCATTATGTTCAGATTAGCCGCAAGCTTTCTCTTCTAATACATTACAGTGTCTATAAGTTTCATTTGAATGGCAATTAATTTTAAACGGAGTCTTAAAGTTGTCATGTCTGTGAGTGAGTTTTCATCTGTTTTCAGATTTATGACTCAATATTATTAAACCTCTGTATAATATTTTTCAATAGGTATGTACACTCAACTCAACTCAAAGATTATTTCATTTATGCAAACTTTTACAAGCAGGTATTATCATGGTCAGTGAGTCACCACAAAAGATAAAGCTGTTGTATTTTCTAAAAAGTAGATAGCTATGGAGAAGAATGTGCAAAACACTCTTTCAAATAAATAAATAGTTACAAAATGTTGGTAAATGGTCAGTATATTTGAGGAGGACTTAAAAAGACGTGCATGTTAGGTGACGGTCGGAGTTAAAAACAATTCAAAGGACACATAATTAAAACAAACTGAGAGTAGATGAGAGCGCTCGTTCACAAATATTTAACTTACATAACTCATGTACTAAAACAACTCAACTCAACCGTTTTGAAGGGACGTCGACGGCGCGCACTGTTCCCATGGAGGAGGAATGGCAGGCGGTCGCCTCCTTCTGCGAAGCAGTAATGCTAGCAAAGGAGGAGGCAGACCGCATCAGGCAACGGCGCCCTCGCCGCCGCCGCCGGGATTCCGATCCCGATTTCCGATCCCGATTTCCGGGCTCGCGGACGGCGAGCCATGGGTAGCTCGCTGTCCGATCGTCCGGTAATGGATCGAGCCCAAGACGTCGACGGCGCGCATTGTTCCCGCGCGCCTCAAGGAGTCGTCAGCAACAGCAGAGGTCTAGCTGGGTCGAAGCCTACCAGGGCCAGGGTTATCCGAAAGGAAACTCGTGCCTTGGTTTGAAGGCTAGAAGGAACAGGGGGGGGGGGTTTAGTCAGTAAGAGTCTGACACTATCTCCCACTCCACCCAAGGGCGAGGGTTGTCATAAGATGATTTTTGCACACCGTAAAAAAAAAACCGTTTTGAAGGGAACCGAATGATACAATACACGAGCCACCATCAGCAAGACATTTGAGCGAGCTTGAGACTCCCAACCGCAGTTTAAGGTACATATTACTCACACATGTGCTCTTAATGCGTGAAGTAAATTATAGTGATACATAAATTGTCTTACTATCTAAATTCTTTTCAATTAGTTTGTGCACATTATGATGTAGGTAAACACTTCTCTTAGAGTATCACATCAGCGGAGATTGTAAATGGTCCTGATGGTTTTTTTCTGTAGTACAAAAATAGATTCAATGCACACCGGGGGTCATCGTGACAGTGATGTGTGATTAAAAATATTAAGCCTATTACGTACCTTAGAACGTGCGAGTGGTTGTGTGATACGACAGTGGCCGATTCATTTTATGTTTTTTCAATTTATGAGATTGAATAATTGCCATCAAAGATGTTTCATCTACTTTCAATTTTTTTCTGATTTTAAATTCATGACATTCTGTGTCTCCTAGGAAGGGTGGGGAAGGAGGAAATGCGGTTGTTTTCGTCCGCAGTGAACTAATGACAGGCTGTTAGAAGTGATAAATATTTTTTGCAAGAACATTTTGAATTATAAACGAACGAAATATTTAATTGAATGCGGTCGATTCGACGCCACGCGACCTCAATAAGGATCCGTTTTTACCATAAATGGTGCCATACTTAACAAATTAAACTTTGAAGGACCAGTGTTCTGGTCTCACCATCTTCCACCAAAATACTAAATACATACTAATTATACCTATTTAAAAGAATTTTTCATTTGAACTTTCGTGGACCTACTCGCTAATACTTCGCAGTAGCACTCTTGATTATTGTGCATCCTAGATCTAAATGTGGAATATAAACGTCTGAATCATGCCATTAGTCATTCATTCATGACATCTTAATCCACACATGACACCACTGACAATGATGTCTAATACTGACCATGTAAGGGTCGGGCCACACTGGTTTACACAGAAAAGAAAGGCAATTCATAAACACGTCTTGGCATTACTGGAAGGCTCACCAAGTAAAGTATTGCCGGGGTCGGGGTTATCCGAAAGGAAACTAGAGCCCCGGTATGAAGGCTAGAAGGAACGGCGCGGGGTTTTTAGTCAGTAAGACTCTGACACTGTCTCCCGCTCCACCCAAGAGCGGGTTTCGTCAAAGATGATTTTCCCCGTCGACAGAAAAAAAAAGTAAAGTATTGGCCTTACACGCGACTTTGCAGTACCTGATAAGCCGCAGACACTCTCATCAGTAACCACTTATAGATTCTACATTAGTATTATTACTAGAGCTGATTCTGTTATTGCCTGCTCTTGCCTAATATTGGATTTCTTTATTTCTTCTCTGCCAGTAGTCACGTTATCATTTTTCCCTTTTATGTGTCTGCCTATCTATTATCGGCCTTTTTAATGTTCCCACTGCTGGGACTCGGGCCTCCTCTCTATCCTCTGCTCGCGGCCCATTCCCTTTCCTAGGGAGGAGGCCTGTCTGTCTATCAATTAATTATATTATTCATCACTCTCTAGACTACATGCGATTTATCCCTCCTCATATCACATCACGAAATATTATGATGCGAATGTGTCGTGTGCGCAAGACCTAACATCTCACTGGGATTGTTCATCTCGCGAACAATTGCGGCGCTCTCCGCTCAAGGAGATTAACCACTTAGCGCATTATCCGCGGCTCAATTGTGGGCTAACTGGTGATCATTGGCGAGTGGCGTTATCGTGGCCGCTAGCTTCCAGCAATTAACAGCTTCTTCCGTCTGCACCCATTCAGCTGATGAATGAATGGTAGATTGTCTGCGAGATACAACGCCCGGTCGAATTCATTGAAGAAACACGTAGGATAGACGTCAAGAACTGTGTTTTTATTGCTTTTCGGTTAGCAAGAAATAATGGACTAAATTCCTTTACACCGCTGTAAACCGGCTGTATTTAAAGCCATTAGTCAGAAAAGTGATTGATATCAGTGTCTTATTAGCGACTTGGGGCAATGCCTTGACAGATAAGACTCTTGTTATTATTATGCTTTTTGAGAAAAGCTCGCCAGTATAGGAAATCAGGATTTATAATGAATACTGATCCTGTTTTATATATCTGTGATAGTGACGGTTCACAGACAAGATTTAATGGTCTTTGTTTTCTGATTCCGTCAGAAAAGAACAGCAAACGATTGTTTAAATCCATTCAAAGCCCGGGCGACTTTGCGGGGCTAAGAATCGATTACTATTGGGACAAAGCGAATTGCCCAGTAGAGTGAAGCAACTCCTAAAGATATAACAATAGTCGAATATCCGAGCATAATCGTTACATAACGCACGTAACCGAACCGAATTAGTTTCCGATCGGTATCGCTGACTCACCGAGTCATCGCGCGTTGACCTCTCTTTGAGCAGCTCGAAGTAATTCTCTTCAATAGTTCGATGGAACTACTTACTTACACAACGCGGTACACAATGTGTGTTGTTTTGTAGCATCGTTTGATTTGAGACAACATGATGCCACAATATTAGGTAATGTAATACACGTCTGTGTTCTCTGAAATACTACTAATATTACTACTACTACTACTAATATTTGCCTGCTGCGGTCTTCCTGTCCGATTACAATTTGGGTGTCTTCAAGGCTAGAGTGATTATGGTCTTAATAAACTAGTGCGCCTAATCATCAACGATTGCATCACTGCTTACCATCAGGTGAGATCGCAGTCAAGCACTAGTTTATATCAGTTAAAAAATTGAATAATAGAAACGGGGAGGAAATATATTTCACTAGATTTATCTCATCATCTTATATTATACAGGTAAAGTATTGTCACAATCAATCTGCTCCTGTAATATTCTGTTGCTCCATTTTGCTCGATCTAGCATCAGAAGGATCAATCTGCCTAAGCTTATGTTGGGATCGGCATTTTTTAGGCTCTTAATAAACTAGCGCGCCTCACCATCAACGATTGCATCACTGCTTACCATCAGGTGGGATCGCAGTCAAGCACTAGTTTATATGAATTAAAAAAAAGATACAGTTGAGTTCCGGTATTTTACGTCGCTCAGATAGGCAGTCGCCTATTTGTCCTCTTCAACTTAGTTATTGCGTAACAGAGTTTTAAGGATACCGCTTGGCAAGACTGATGTCAGATTTCTTAGCTTCTGGTTATTCGTAACGATTGTCACAGATCTACAAACAATTGCCGTGGGCAATGGTTTGACGTTCTTGTCAAAGTATCCAGGAATCTCGGCATGTAAGATAGTCACCCATCCGCGATCCGACCTCGGCAAGCGTTGCTTAACTCTGGAGATTGACCCATATTTTTCTTGGTTTTGAAAAAATATGAAGGATAAGATGGCAAAAGAAAAGAATAATATGGCGAGAGATCTATTCTGTGACAAAAGTTACTCAGAGATGATATATTTCCTTTAAAAAATATCTGGATTAAAGTAAGTAAAGCCACTAACTTAATCTAGTTTCACAATGCGATTGTTACCATTGTGGGACTGTTGAACTCGATCGAATTCCGCACGTCAGTGTGAGCGGTGACAAAGTGGGCTTGTCGAATCTCTTTCAGCTGTTTACTTTGAGAGCTAGACGCGGCGTCGCGGCGAACCACGATGAACTGAGCGGCGCACGGTTACATTGTCAGGAAAAGAGAGGGGCTGGACTACCCTGCAACGAGATCCGTCAAGTCAAAATACTTAAAAAGAGATATAGATATCAAAATTAATTTTAATAAAATACTGTTTCATGAAAAATAAAACAATATACCTATGTACACTAAAGGCAGTTAAAACTCCCAGCTAAAATATGGCGTCAAAAATTCCTTTGATCACTGTCGACTGGAAGTGTGTCCAAGACTGGCGATATTGTCACGTTGTATGGCAATGATTAATTGATCAAGATAAAATCCAGCTCTTAGGTCACGCAAAGTGTTCACAAGGCGTTTGGATAATTCTTTAAAAAGTGTTTCATAACCCCAAAATAAAATAAACAAAATCTAAAAAAATATTCGCTAACGAAAATTAAGTGACATTAAGGAATGAACGTGTAACTCAATCTGCGTCGCAGAACGTAATTTGCCTATAATGTCACTATCAGGCATTATTAGCATTCATTTGTTATCTCAATTACCAGTGCCACTATAATTTAGTCATCAGCCGCGAGCCCGCGGTACCTCTGTGTCGGCGGCTATAGTGCAGCTAGGTACAGTAGACCCACGTTACTTGGTATGATGCCAGTGTAAAAAGGCCTCGTATTCTGTACAAACACCGCGCTACCGACAGTGATCGCACAGGGGATCTTCAAATACAACATATTGTTACAAATACTTTATTGACTAACATACAAAACTATATTAATTCATGAATCCCCAAGCGACACCCGGTGGCCGCGCATCTATTGTCTTACTATTGTGTCTCTAATTGACGGTATCTGAAGGGTTAAATTACTAGCTTCTGCCAGCGGCGTCACCCGCATGAAAGTAGGTTTCTCCGTAACTTTGGATCCCCGTATTACCCCCTTAGAGGTGGAGTTTCATAAAATCCATTCTTAGCGGATTTCTACACCCATAAGGAACCTACCTGCCCAATTTTAATTTTGTTGGTGTTATAGTTTCAGAGATTTTGTGTGCTTTTATACTCGTATGTATAATAATTTAGATTTTATTAGTAAATATGATTTAAAACACTTTGCTCTATATTGTCTTGGTGATGTCCTGTTGTACTTTTCTGTGGAAGTGACGGAAAACCATACCCTGTGACCAAGAATCTTCATCCATAACTATGTTCAGAAAACATTTCGGTACTTGCACTACGGACTCATTCAAATTGACGTTATGGTCCGGTTTCAATAACTGCACTGTGTACTTCAACTTTCGGCGTACATATTCGCTGATGTCCTCCGCTATAGTGCAGTTAGCTGTGTCAGTATGCATAGTGCATCCACGGTTGATGTGTAGTGGGCGATCAATTTATATCGACACGTTGACTTACTGCCGCCGTGACGTGTGTCGCTTGTTAGGGTTTACAGCTGACTGTTACAGCTGCACACTATAGCTGTACACTCATGACTTTTAGTGTTTTACCCACCACTTAACTTGTAACAGTGTGTTGACATTTTGTTAGCGGATCGGATATTTTGTGAACACGAAGCACTCTACAAAATTAAGTATTCTTCAAACAAGTTATTTGTGCAACGGGTCTGTAGACTTTTAGAACTTAATAAGGCACATTATGGGCGTCTAATTTTATGAAGCCAAAACACGATGTGAAAATAGATTTAAATTGGTTAACCTTTTCTTCCATTTATGAATCTTTTGTTTATGTATTTATAAAATGAAAATTTTGTGAACATTTATGTAATAGCTACCTCTCTTACTCTTCTAACCACATTCTTCAACTATATCATAGTAAATAGGTAAAATGGTTTGTATGTGGGTAGATGGTGCACTTGATCCTACCCTCGAATATATTCTCTCTCTGTAACTCAAAGGTTACTGGCAGAAACTCATTGCTGAGTTAAGTTCACCTTTGTACATGAACTGTACAATAAAGAACTACGAAGTGATCTTGGTGAGTAGCGATCAAAGTCAAAGTCAAAATATTTTATTTCACATAGGCCTACATGGGCACTTATAAAACGTCAGAAACTAGTGCACGGTTTCAAATTGGTCGTTTCCTATGGAGAAGAACAGGCAAAAAACTCCATGGTTACTCTTTCCATGGTTGTCTTTCTTTGATCCTATTACAAACATTATTTTGATAGTTTTTATTTCGGAAAAATGCTCAGTTCCTGTTGGATTACGAAGCAGTTCACCTTCAGCCTTAGCGAGTCTCTCGGCGTGCGATATTGTAAATCCGCTTGCGTTAGTTAGTGCTTTACCACCGGTTGTTACCGCTGGCCGCCGTGAAGCGATCGTTATCCGTGACGGCGATCAATCCGTGCGATCCGATCTCGAGCTGTCGCCTGTCAATCGTTAATCACCGTGACATTGAATACGGTACATGTACAACCGTGCTAGGCGAGTGTAATATTTTGTCCACTGTTTATAGTTTGCGAGCGGGGTGATACGCTTGCGAAACATATTTCATTAAAACTAAGAAGTTTAATTATTTATTATTTATAAACGCGAGCATAGTTTGCCCAGTATCTCATCTGATAGTAAGTGATAATGTTGCCGACGATGGAGCAAGCTTACCACTCTTGACTTAAAGATCTCCAGGTTGTAGCACAGACTCCGGCAGGGAATTTGACTCCTAAGTATGCACAATGAATCTATTTCCAAAACGCTTTGTACGTATAGGGTGGGTCGAAGTCCTCCATGTACCGGTGTCGCAACGCCTTACGTCTAGTGGTCCAAAGATGGAATGGATTAAAGATTTTTGGAAAAAGAGATTAGATTTTCAAATTTTAGTAAAATTAGACTACAATTGTATTTAAATGTTATTGAACACCAAATTGACAGTTTTTATTAAGTTTTTTTTTTAAAGAATATTTCGAACTACATATAAATCAAATCTTTCCTTAAAATATACACATAGGTATAGCCAATACCTGTTTTCTGCGCGCCAGCGATAGTAACCTTAAACTCAACTCCTGTATTTTCTATGTAGAGCACCTACACGTGTTCACATTATGCGAGTACTCACTCACGTCTCAAGAACAACAGACTTGATGTTTGCCTCCAATTACCATACTTCACAACAGAGCATATTCAGGCGACCAGTTCCGTTCAGTTCCCGCGCCCGCTCGCGTAGAGGGAAAGTTACGCCGAACAAACGGGGCATTACCATACCATTAGTTTCATGAATACCTGGTACCGACTGCTGGAAAATACACGGCACTCGGTGTTCAGAGCAATCATTGCAGTGTTTTTGATTAGTTTAGGTTTTGTCTGTGTACTGGTATTGATAGTGGACGTTTTGAATAGTGAGTCTGTAGGGAAAATTCTGATAAAACCAAGGACAGAGCAAATAAAATCTTAACTAAAAGGGTCCAACAGACAAGCGCCATGCAATAACAAGACTAAAAGTTTTAATTTAAAATTAGTTCTATATTTAGGTAGAGTAGGAAAATCTATCTCCTCCCCCTCCCCTAGTTTGGGTTTTGGTTAATGATAGTTTGACGGGTGATAGACAGAATGGAAGAAAAAAATGTGTTGCGCCGACCCCAAGTAATATGGGATAAGGGCAGGAAGAAGAAGATATTTAGGCAGAAATATATTATGTCATATGAAGATTTACGGAGACTTCTACACATATACATTAGACATTCAGAGATTAAGCTCTGTACTAAAGACGTACTTCTACTAAACCTCGATGAAAATAAGTAAACACTACACCACGTGTTGACTTTCCACGCGGTCTATATTTATCTCAGAGCGCTTTCTTCGAACACCACTGAAAGTACGCTAAATCGCACACTGGAGCTATAGAAGCACCCTTATCGCCTTGAAATACGGTACTTTGCGAACTGATATAGTGCACTTTCAGCGTACTGTACTGATCTCAATATAATGGTCCTGTAGTGAACACTAACGCGTGACTGTTGACCTAATGAGTTTACTGCGAACCGGCGCGGCACACGGGCGGAAGGAGGTCGACATGCGGACAACAGTCTTGTATCCGCATTTCATCCAGAGGCTAAGGAAACGATGGATGGGTTGTGTGAGTAGTGATATGCAAGAAAAGGGAGTCAGTGAGAGCGCGATGGGCGACAGGAGAGAATGGAAGAACAAAACATTTGCAGTGATTACACGTAACATGGGGCAAGAGCAGGAAGATGATGAATGTCGTGACGTGTTACCGGTTGCAACTAACTGATCTTGGGAAAATTATAGGTTATATTCTTTAAATAATTTTAGCTTGATTGCCTTAGTCGTAAAAAATTACAACCATACGTACTGTTTAAGATAAATCTGTATTATATAGTACAAGATAGAAGTCTCGTTTGGAAACTTTTGTGACGGTGATTTGCTTTTTTACGTTTTGGAATATGAAGGCTGGCGTCATACAAACGTTCATAAAAGTTAAATAATTGAGTATTACAATAAAAAAATTGTGTCCAAATTATCAACACCCTGAAAAGAAACTATATATCAAGCACCTCAATCACTTTCATTTATTACATTACTTTATCCGTCATTACCTGCCTAGTTTTCCTCATTATGCTGGGATCGGTTTCTGTCTAGTCGGGTGACAACACAAGTATTCAATATAAAACAACTGCTTCCACAACCCAGTTATTTAATAACACGTTACCAATCGTACCGTTCAGTATCTTAATATGCCAGATTATAAGATATAAATATATAGATAAGGTGTGTTTTATTCTATCTGTTCTCTAACTTCAACATAAAAACTGTTATTATAAATTATCATGGCAGGCAATGCCACAATAATTTTCAACCACGAGCTATTTATGAATGGAAAGTCCCAACTAAATTAAATACTTGGCAGCCGACCTTGCATTGCAAGGCTTTGCAACCGCTAAAATCTATAGAACCATAAGGCATGTTATAAGCCGGTAATCCAAGGTCAGTCAATGGGTCCTTGTTTTTTCTCGACTATTTCGTTGTCTTAAAACTAATTTTACAACTCCTCATAACTCACAGCTCCTGTGTTGTCGTCCTGGTAAGTACATACGTTTGTGACAGTCTCGACACCACTTCACATATCGTACATTAGATATCTTTTTAGTAAGAGTAAATAGATAGACTGCATCTATAAGAACTACATACCAACACTTCATGCATTTGCCATGGAGTTCTAAAAACTGTTGGCAGTTCGATGCAATTTAGTTGAATTTGCAGCAGAAAGTGCACCCAAATTACAGTTTTCTAGCTGGTGTGCATGTTACATAATTATTTTTATGCAGCAGTTATTTTACTACCAACTCCTAGTCAGAGGAAATCGAGACATAACTGTATTTTGAGACGAAGTACCAGGGTGACATAAATCTAAGGATGTGCGTTATAAAGTCCCTCACATTGCTGGAGAGTAGTAAAGTTGAGTTTATATAGTTGTTTCAGTCCATGCATATGAAAGTACTGGGACCGCATAAACAGATAGAGATGTCTGCTTTGGAAAGTAGCAAGCTGATGATTTAATTCACCACGTCTTCAAATTGTAAGGTTGGCACCATTCACACCTGTCAAATGTTTTCATTACTTGGGGGCCAACAGAGATTTCATTTTGGAATAGATAATGAGTTTAAATGTGTTGAAAAACACGTACCGGTCTATTAAGTGTTTCATAAAAGTTCCATTATTATCAATTCCTACTTTTGGTGTGCAATTGTAATGGAAACTCGCTGTTTTTATACCGGTTTTGATTATCAAAGTTCACCTGTGTGTAAAAATAAACTGTTCTTGGTAGTTGAATCATTTGATTGACCTAGACATCACAATAATTTAAGACAAGTCTAGGAACAATAGCCAGTCACGGCTGCCCACGGTCGTCTAATCCGTGTCATGTAATAACCGTCGATCGCTCAACAGGCGTGGCCAATGGTATCAGCCTTCCAGCCAGACGCACAGACACGCGGACGTACAGACCTATCATTAGATTAGTTTTTGTGACTCTGGCTGGTTCTAGAATACGGTGTTATGTTCGCGTATGTTATTACATGTTGCCTAAAACGAATTTAACAGGACTAGGTAAAATAAAAACGACTGGAGGTAGCTACACCTATTGAAAAATCGAAATAAAATTCATATGCAAATCTCATTTTGTCAAACGGTTTTGTAAAGAGTAAAAGTTACAGATAAGCTCACAAAACATCCATCCTTATCTAACTCCGTGCTTACAGAGAAGAGGCGCAACACACCTCCAGTCGTTCTTAATCTACTATATAAAAATAAGTCGGGTTTTCCTTCCTGACGCTATAACTCCAGAACGCACGAACCGATTTCCACGGTTTTGCATTCGTTGGAAAGGTCTCCGTGAGGTTTATAGCAAAGAAAATTTAGAGTAGGGTAGAGTAGGGTAGAGTAGGGTAGAGTAGTGTAGAGTAGGGTAGAGTAGGGTAGAGTAGTATAGAGTAGTGTAGAGTAGGGTAGAGTAGTGTAGAGTAGGGTAGAGTAGTGTAGAGTAGGGTAGAATAGGGTAGGGTAGAGTAGGGTAGAATAGGGTAGGGTAGAGTAGGGTAGAGTTGGGTAGAGTAGGGTAGAGTAGTGTAGAGTAGGGTAGAATAGTGTAGAGTAGGGTAGAATAGGGTAGAATAGGGTAGAGTAGGGTAGAGTAGTGTAGAGTAGGGTAGAGTAGGGTAGAGTAGTATAGAGTAGTGTAGAGTAGGGTAGAGTAGTGTAGAGTAGGGTAGAGTAGTGTAGAGTAGGGTAGAGTAGTGTAGAGTAGGGTAGAATAGGGTAGGGTAGAGTAGGGTAGAATAGGGTAGGGTAGAGTAGGGTAGAGTTGGGTAGAGTAGTGTAGAGTAGGTAGAATAGTGTAGAGTAGGGTAGAATAGGGTAGAGTAGGGTAGAGTAGTGTAGAGTAGGGTAGAGTAGGGTAGAGTAGTATAGAGTAGTGTAGAGTAGGGTAGAGTAGTGTAGAGTAGTGTAGAGTAGGGTAGAGTAGTGTAGAGTAGGGTAGAGTAGTGTAGAGTAGGGTAGAATAGGGTAGGGTAGAGTAGGGTAGAATAGGGTAGGGTAGAGTAGGGTAGAATAGGGTAGGGTAGAGTAGGGTAGAGTTGGGTAGAGTTGGGTAGAGTAGGGTAGAGTAGTGTAGAGTAGGGTAGAGTAGTATAGAGTAGGGTAGAATAGTGTAGAGTAGGGTAGAATAGGGTAGAGTAGGGTAGACTAGTGTAGAGTAGGGTAGAATAGGGTAGGGTAGAGTATAGTAGGGTGCAGTAGGGAAGAGCGGGAGCGAAGCCGCGCGGGCAAAAGCTAGTTATGCTTTTAAAAACGAGGGGCTGTTTTCTGTTCTTGTTAGAATGTTTTAGCAATTTGCTCATACCATAGAACAATAAATTAATTTTTTGACCTTTTTTCTGGAGAAGCTGTTAATTTCGTTTTATCGCGATCGTCCTATTGAATAAGCGAATCAAAAAACGTTGCATTAAGCCCGCGGCTTTCAGAACTATTGAAAAAATACTGATTTGAGGTGGGAAATTTTCTAATTATTTATTTTGCTCTAGTGTGGAGCTGGGAGGCGAGTCAGACTTTTACTACCGTTTGCGTTCTAGGCCCACGGGTTTCCTTTTCTTTTAGGGGTTCGTAATGATACTTCGAGAGTCACATCATGGTCGATTAATAAGAAGTCGACTGAACGTTTGACCGAACTTATTGCGAAACAACCTTTTATCGTCAAACGCTACTTCGACTGAACGATTCACCGAACGTTTATTAATCTATTAACTGCTCTTTCGAATGAATTTTTGTGGTTATATGCCTAGTTTAATAGTTAAAATTAAATTATAAAAAAGATTTTTTGTCACATATTTTTTCATACGTAATCGAGGAAATCAAACACTTTTGAGACATCGTACGTTCTATTCGTACATTTCGAAACATGATTTTGGTAAAAGGAAAATAATAAAACACTGATGAAGGGAAAAATGTTTTGTAGGTGTGAGTGGGTTTAGTCAGCAAACGTTTGACACGCCCTTTCTCCTCTCTGGAGCGGGAGAAGTAATACAATTTTAATTAATAATTTTCCACCTCAAAAAAAAACATTACAAAATTTTGCATTGTATTATAAATCACTGTGATTTATTAACTTCTGGGCCAATGTTTATCTAGATATATAAAAAGTCTAGACTACCTCAGCTTCCTATATGATTAGCTTCTAGTGCCGGCGGCAGTAACGCGAGATGTCTGCATCCGCGCGCGTGGCATTATGTAAGCAGTGCTCTCTGAGGGACGCGTGGTCTAAGTGAAGAGGACAGAGCGGGAAGTTCATTCTAGTCAAGTGCAGTCCAACTATAAAAATCTTGGAATCATTGAAGAGACATTCAGGCAAGTGGGAAGCTGAAGTTGATGAATAATTGGTATAAGAGTGTTAAGTACTCATCAAAAATGATCAGTACACATACAAAAAAAAAAAAAAAAAACAACAAAGAACGAAAAATAAAAACGTGACCTTTTTGAATTAGTTCACAGAAACAGAAATGACGTCAGAGTTTTCAAAGCGGATTCATATTATTTGGAATATATTTTGTTATAAATATAGATAGGTACAGTAGGTTCCTATCTATATGTATAAGAATTTTTATTAACATGTGTACTTAGTACTGGATTCTAAGACCAATTCATGAATAGTGCAGCTCGAATTTGACTTGCCTCAAAATAACCATTATATCTGATACTTACCTAAATTATTGGCAAATAAATTATTTCACGTTTTCAAAAAGCTTCTTTCTTGCACCGCTTCTTAATCAGCTCTAAATTCATCCGATATCAAAAACGAACATAAATCAAACAAAAACTGACAGTATCGTTCAGCTAATCCTCTCCCGCTGTCTTTGTGGCCACACCGCGCGCCTGTGGCCACACGGCTAATGCGAAACTTATTGCTCTTATAAAGCTAATTAGCATAGAATATATTAGTTGAAAGCGCGGTTCTATTATGATAATGCAATTTTAATAATTATGTTATTTACTATTATTTCTTCGGAATGCTAATAAAGTAGGTTGATTTAGTTACCGTGAGGTCGCGTAGTACAATTTACTATTATCGCATATTATTTACATAGTAAGTTTTATGAGCGTATGTATCCGAGTTAGCGAGTGAATGTTATCATTTATTTCGTCCATAACTCGGCAGTTAGTGGCCACTTGTCGGATACATAATAGTAAATGTCTGTACGGCGCATGTCGTTACACAGAATTAACTCGGGGGATTAATACGACTCTTATAAACATGTCGCGCGGTGAATGGGACGCCGCGCCGGTGAATCTTCGTACGTGCTTCATGCTTCATACATACGTGTATAGTTCGAGGGGGTAATTAAATCTGTATGTTTGCGTAGTAGACATAGGTTTAATAAGAGTGGAAACTTACAATTGTGGCGGCAACATCGCCATAACCATACAGATCACTAATGCCATGCCCCAACTTTTTCCTTTCGACTAGTCATGTGGACGGTTCGGGCTTCTGGATTTTCATCACGTGATATACAACGTGTAACAAAAAGGGGGTATACATACCAAGTGCAAGGCCTCTTGATAAGATAACAAACGATACGGAAAGGGTTTTCTAACCTTATGTTTACATGGTAGGAAGTTGTGATTTATTCCATACATATGATACCAGAAACCGAACATTTCAAACTGAAACCAATACATCACTAGCAAAAAGTCAGCTGATCGGTGTCATTGAACTGTTTATGACTAAAAACAAACCTCTTACTCCTGGTATTTCTTCAAACAGTGGATAAAGGGTTCCGCATGTTTATTTTTTCTAACATTTTTTTTTAAGAAAAATAGTTTTAAGAAGAAATAAGTTTTTCCTACAAAGACTAAGATTATGTTTGTGTACAACAAACCAAGCCAAAAACTAGAGCGAGTGCGTGCGTTGGCCATCGAAAAACCTGCGCGCCGCGTAGGCCCGTGTTCGTTAGCGCGCAGCGCATACCTATTATTTTTCGTGCGACTCACGCCGCTTTTAGAGAAGACTAATTAGATAAGGGTATTCGTAAGGATATGGAATAATTAGGTACCTATCTGGTATTTACGTGAAACAATAAGAAATATCTACATACTTTTTTATTGTTTTCGTAGATAGGATAGTAACAAATACTTAATTTACGAAAAATTTAAACGAAGTACCTACCTACGTAAAATCTAAACGAACGTTGTACTCGGCGTTAGACGCTGCGAAAAAGGATTTCATATCTGTTAAAATGAACCCAAATATCATTTCTAAGCAACTTATGTGCCTCCTGGTACAAATAAACTCCCAGTGGGTTCCGTTCTTGAATTTAATTTAATTAGAGGACTTCAATAAGTTGTCACTTTTTGCAGGGTCGAGATGAATTTTCTTACGTACCTAATTCTTTTTATGTCGGTTGCTATACATAGGATATGTACTTAGTTAACAAGAAATTAATTATTTAGATGTAGTGTGCGCATTCACGACGCCGCGTGAATGCGTGTGAGTTTAATTTTACCCCGAGATTATAATCAAATCAACAAATCTTTCGCGTTTATTTCTAAATAACTATACGTTTGCGCACAATTAGGTCTTTGCGTAACTTTTTGCCTTTTCTACAAAAACATTACCAGTAGTAGCACAGTTTAGTCTTAATTTATCATTTTAAAATAAATGAAAAACATGCGAAAGTACTAGGAGTCCATAAGAAACGAGAATTGTTATTGATAATTTTAAAAAACGGTTCACAGATCCCTAAAAAAATTCCTTTGAGAAGCTCAAATGTTATTGAACACGATAAAATAGTTTTGTCCCAGTCGCACGCGCCGCCTGCGTGTTTAATGTGAGAGAGATGGCAATGTTGTCGTCGTCCGTTCGGCTACTCTCTTTGGCGGTACTGGCGGCGTCTTTGTACGCGCCGAAAGTCAAATTTAGGTAAATAAATAAATATAATTTTGCATTAGTGGATGACCAATAATCTTACGATGCAGTCGCATAGCATAATTATCCGTTCCGGTGTTTGTGATTTGGATTTTAAACATTATTTTATTGCAGTTGTGATAATCGTGTGTGATGGCATTTCTATGGTGATGGTGTTAAGTAATAGTGAATATTATGAGATGATGTTGTGTGTCGGAAGAGAGGACGGCCGGTAATGTGCGAGCTGCTCGCGAACTTTATCGTCCTCGATTTATCGCGGGTACCTAGAAGGAGCTGAGCGCCGACAGTTTCTTCGGTGGCGGGCTTCCATCGGATAGTAGGTAGGTACATTCACCATAGGTACTGAAAGGTACATCGTCTGCAACAAACTGGTTCCACGCTTCTGGTTTAGGGGGTCGCCCAAACACTATCGATCCAGAATTTGAGGAGGCGCACTCGGCGAGCTGCATTAGCGCTGTATACCTCTAACCATATGCAAGTAGGTATGGCGAGTGTTGCAGAATGAAGGTCAGCACCTCTTCCGTCGCATCCAGGAACTGACACCTGCAGATATTTTGCCTCGCGTGACCTTCTGCTTTTTTGAGGCAAAATTTTAAGTAGGCAGGTACTAGGCAAACAGCGTTTCATTCACACACGCGCCGCGCGTATCGAAATTAGGTAGAATTAGGAAGAGAGGTACCTACTAGGCGATCAGATTTACAGAAGAAGTCTTTATTAGTATTAGCAAGTGACGTGGAATGTTATTGACCCTCGTAGTGTCGTGACACGTTTGTTATGATTTGAATTCGAGAATCATACGATACCAAGGATACCAAGAATTTGGTATCAATTTTTTGAGTAATTTATTTTGAGCTGAAACTTTGTATAGAGATTCTATACCACCAGTAAACTTCAGGGCTTTTTGATGTATATACCCTTTTTGTTACACGTTGTATAGGTATAATGAACAATACCTACTTGAGTTGTATCTTGCCGTATTTTCATACTTACCTGGTTCCCTCATCATCCAACAAATCAACACGTTTTTTTTTAAGGGTGGAAATCGTTCAAGACTTCCCCCGCTCTGGGTGGGGCGAGAGGGCGTGAAAGACTTTTACTGACTAAAACCACACTTGTGTCCTTCAGTTGCCCTTTGCGTACTAGAGCCGGTTGAATAACGGACGGCTGGACAGCGGGCTACACATTGCTCGACGTCCGCAAGCCCGCGTCTAACGTGGCTGGTAGTCGAGGTCAGAATTTCGGCGGCTGGAGCGTGCCGCGTGAGGACCTTTGCTCACTCACGCGTGAACAAATCAACACGTTGGGAACACATTTTCCCAAATAATCATTCTGATGATTCAAATCTGTCCTTTCTAACTATGTATGAGTCAGCCTTCCAGTCTAACCTGGCACTGCTAAGAACCTGTATTCATCATAGAATGACTGCCTGCTTCCATTACCCAGTAACTGTGTAACACGATATCCCTTAACACGACTGGTGTAAGATTTCCTGACTTCTAACTATCCGTAACGACTGCCCTGTGGCGTCATTTGTGGACCTGTCACAAATGACAGCCGGGACCAAACTGCTTAACGTGTTGTCCGAGTCATGGAGGAATTTAGATATGCTATATATTACTACTCGTATAACCATCCACACACCGAACACGGTAAGGGTTGCTTAACCATGGGGATAGACTCATGTAACTGTTGAATTACGCACTAGCTATGCAATAAATCTGTTCGTTTATCGTGTGAGTATTACAGCTGACAACGCATCATTAACAACAAGCACAGCGGTGGTTGTGTTGAGTGACATTGTTGCTCTGATTCATTTTGGAATTCGTTTCTGTTCGAAGAATTTCCACCTCAAAAAAAGGTACTATACATATTTATAGTGAACTATTTATATATTGTGTGTATTACAATTTACTATACATTGTTTTGGGCATTGCAAAAATAGTTTAATTTATTTGAGAATTTTGCAATAAGTAGATACTCAATTGTTTTGACACATTAAATTTAAATTCAATTGACTGGCAAAAAATCGCACCATCACGCGCTCGGTTACTAAAACACTGTCGCTGCATGAATACTTAGCTTTAGGCTACAAGATGCAACTCTGAATGTATTCAGCATCTCCATGCGATAATTACGGACAAACAGCCGCAAGCCTTATAAAGATATCTCTATTAATAACGTCGCCGGCTGCAGATAGTAAATGGCACAAAAACTGAGGCTGGACGCGACCATCCTACTGAAAATATTACATATCGGTGAGAATGGCCAAGCTCTTTTGTTTTAGATTAAAAAACTGTAAGTAGTATAAAAATGGTAAAGAATTCTTTGAAATTAACATAAATATATAAGCATTACTTACCTACGCCTGAGAGCAGACAGTTCTCAGTTTGTTTCCGAGTCTGGCATATTATTGATTTTGTCTAAGAAGAGTTTCTCCGTGGTAGTCTGGTCTGGATTTGAGCGAAAAGGAAGGGGCGGCGTGCGTGTCCTTCCGCGAAGCAGTAATGCTAATGAAAGAAGCGGCCACACGCGTGAGGGAATAGTTGTCCTCATGCCCCAGCTGCCGGGATTTTAACCCCGATTCCCAACTACCGTAGGCATGGGCTTGCGGGCGACGAGTAATCGTAATCTGGCCGTTCAGCCGTCCGGTAACCATTCGAACCAATTCGGACCGAGGCCGAGTCGCTGATGGCGCTTAGTCATCCACACGTGCCTCAAAGAGATGTCGGTAAAACCGTTGGAGCCCAGCAGGGCCGAAGCTTACTGCGGCCATGGGTTGACTTCCAAAAGGGAAACCCATGGTCCTTGAACGCAAAGGCAAAGAAGGAAAGTAGTCCCTCTCCGCTTTAGCGCGGTAAAAGTCATTGAATGATTTCCACCTTAAAAAAAACCCAGTCTGTATTTATGCCAGGTTTTTAATAAAAGCTTCTAAGAGTAACTTGGCTATTCTCTACCGTACACCCAGATCCAGTTCTATGTTACACGACAGTTTATAAGATTTATTTCAGTGTATCGCGAATCGCGATTCGAAGAAAAACATGAAATGTCAGGTTATATTGAGAGCATCATCAGTAGTATGAGACAGAGTATTATACACGCGGTATTTATTAAACAGAATAGTTATAAAATATTAGTCTAGCATCAACATATAAGAACAGCGTTTGCAATGAGCTCAGTTTTACGTTGAGCTCCTTAGTAGTTCTAAGTTTGAGTTACACGAGTACTAACAAATACTTGCACTGACTGGACAGGTCCACTCAAATCTGTGTTGGTCTTACTTCAAAAGACCCTCTGAGCCACAAATCTGCATGGTTCTTAAATGATTCGACTGTTATATGTTTACTGTATGAACTATAAAAGAAACTTTAACTCCTGGGTTTATTTCGGTGTTTCTTTTCAGGGCAAAAAGGGCCAGCCTCATCTAGTTTAATTTAAACTGACGAGAAAAAAAAAAGCACAGGCGGTGCCACATAAAACAAGTTTCGAATAATCTACAGAAATATTATAAAGAGAAGAGTCTGTATGTTTGTTTGTGAAGTAATGTCTGAAACTATTGAACCAATATTGAAAATCCTTTCACCTGTAGACTACATTATTCCTGGTGTTATATTTAAAATGCCAATGTTTGTTGCGAAGTGGGCACGAGTCATTGTATGTATCTAAAAGTTTGTAAGAAAGTTAAGCTTCCCACTTTCCGTTCACTATTTAGCTAAAGTGATGTATTATTTATAATACAACTAGCGAGTCGTCCGGCATTCGTTAGGCTGTAAATTATTATTTCCACAGACCTTTCTCATTACTAGATCTTCCTGTTAATAAAAGTCGTTGCGTGGTTAAAACAAAGTAAGCGAGGAAACAGACTGAGGTAGGTAATGACATTGTTTTTTACTATTACTATAGATCCTTGACGGATTTACACGGCTGCAAATTATATGCATAGACTTTGTTCATTTATTCCTCTTTCTCTTAGTGAAAATCGCATCAAAGTTAAGCATTGTTAGGTTAGAGAGAGACACGAAAAACGACTTTATTTTACACTGTGTCAAGATTGAACAGAGATTTTATTTACGAGCTAGTTTAAGCTATAATCAAATCGGTAAGTCCCCTCTTTGAGGCGTGGCTTTAAAGACCTCACGGCGTCCTTACCTTCCGCATGACGCAGGTCCTCACCGGACACGGCAAGTTCGGGAGGTTCCTGCATCGGATTCAGGCGGAAGAGACGCCCGGGTGTCGCCACTGTGCGCAACGCCCGGAGGACACGGTGGAGCACACCGTCGAGGTGTGCCCTGCCTGGGCGGAGCATCGCCGTGCCCTCGTGGGGGCGATCGGCGGCGGAGACCTCTCGCGCCGGGCCCTGGTCGAGGCCATGGTCCGGAGCGAGGAGGAATGGCAGGCGGTCGCCTCCTTCTGCGAAGCAGTAATGCTTGCAAAGGAGGAGGCCGACCGCATCAGGCTACGGCGCCCTCGCCGCCGTCGCCGGGATTCCGATCCCGATTTCCGGCCACCGTAGACGCGGGCTCGCGGACGGCGAGCCATGGGTAGCTCGCTGTCCGATCGTCCGGTAATGGACCGAGTCCAAGACGTCGACGGCGCGCACTGTTCCCGCGCGCCTCAAGGAGCTGTCAGCAGCAGGAGGGGCCCAGCTGGGTCGAAGCCTACCGGGGACAGGGTTGTCCGAAAGGGAGCTCGTGCCCCGGTATGAAGGCTAGAAGGAACGGCGCGGGGTTTTTAGTCAGTAAGAGTCTGACACTGTCTCCCGCTCCACCCAAGAGCGGGTTTCGTCAAAGATGATTTTCCCCGTCGAGAAAAAAAAAAAAAGCTATAATCAAATATTATGTAGTCATATTCTAATTTCTCTTCTCATTCTAACTTGGTTGCTTAAATCTATAACACCCTCGCCAGCGGCTTGGACAAATGCTGCTCCACGCTCACAATGACAAACATTCTCCACTTCTATGAAGTCTACTATTTATTTTTAAACCACTTGTACTATTTATTTTTAAACCTGCCTGCATTGTGGGCATTCGTGGGTACGCACCCGCGAGTAGTGTACACCCAGACCCAGAACATCTATGCTATATTCCTGTATTCAGGAAAAGAATCCGCGACACGCAGCATAGCAGCTAATCGGTAAACCATTACACCTATCGCGCCGTCTTGAATATTATGATAAACAAGCGACGATCACCCCTGAGAAACAATCCGCTTTGCACCGCGTATGGCGTATCTACGAGCTCATTACAACGCTTAAGGTATAACCCCTAATTAAAAGATAATTTACCATAATATAGCTCTTGCAGCGCCATACTTTATTGCAACCGTTACATCGAGGAGAATCTAACTTTGCCTACTAGCTTTAAGACTTACTCTTCATGGCACATAATGATAAATATGTTTCGGGGCAGTCGCTGATTTATCAACGTGCCTTATGTCAAATAGAGAGGTCAGGGGTCGATTGTGACATAGTGTCTATTATAACATAAATATAATTTAACATTGTCAATAGATTTTCCATTGGTTTTTAGCTGAACAGCTGGTTAGCTGAAGATACCATCATCATCGGAATAGCCCCAAACATCTCTCTCAGGAGTGGCCGGCGGTCGCATCCTTCTGCGAAGCAGTAATGCTAGCAAAGGTGGAGACTGAACGGCCCTTAGGCCCCAGTCGCCAAGAAGTTATCAGCCTAGAGGCCTAACAGGGTCGAAGCCTACTAGGGCCACGGGTCTACTTCTGAAAGGAAGATTCAGCTCCGGTATGAAAGGCCACGAAAGAACAGGAGTGGGTTTTTAGTCAATAAAAGTCTGAGACTATCTCCCGCTCCGCCCAAGTGCGCGGAAATGTCATTGGGTGATTTTCCCACCAACAAAAATACCCCAAACATAATTTTACTTCATGAAAAGAAGTTGTTTCACGCTAGGAATGACTATTTTATCGTGGTTGCGTTCACAAACGTTTAAACTCACATATTTAAAAAGACACCCAGATCCGGAGCAATCTGTAGGCCATACATGCATTTGTTCTACGTGGGGATTAAACCTGCGACACGTGACCGACTGCTTATCTGACCTCCGTAACCCAATTACTGTGTGGCACGATGCCCCTCGGTAAAATGGGAGTCAAACTTTCAGGCCTCTGCCTATTCGGTGGTAACTTTGATTCATTATCATCTTTTCAGCCGAAAGACTTAAGTCCACTGTTGGACATACGTCTTCCCTAAGTATCGTCACAACAAACGATCCTGTGCGTCTCGCATCCATCGAATTCCCGCGACTCTCACCAGGTCATGGCCACACTTTGTGATAGGCCTTCTAACACTGCGTCTTCGGTTACGCGGTAACTCTAGAACCTTTCATGCCCATTGACCTTAAGTTCTGCAAGCAATGTGCCCTGCCCATTGCCACTTTAATTTGGCCACACGCCACGTAACTTCTGTCAGGGATCTACAAATAACAGGTGAGATCAACAGTTACCAAATGCCTATCAACAGAATAAATTTTATATTTCACTGTTAAATCAATAACTTGGATGTGTTTCAACCTTGACCTTCTCTGACAGAGGTGACTGCACTCGCTCGAGAACAGCCGATGTTCTATGACTACATTTTTTGCAGATTTGGCAACGGTAACGTGAACACGCTGACATGTGAGTGTGCCCAGTCCTTAAGTTTAATGGAAAAACGACAGCTTTTTGAGTTACCATAAATTAACTATAAGACCTGCTGTGTCACCAAAAAGCACACTATTGAATACCTACTTTGACTTTGAGTTGTATTCGCAAAAATTAGACAACGTTCAGATATGTTACAAGTATACTCCCACCAACAGTTCTATTTGTTAAAATAATAATAATAATTCATTGGAACAACAATCATGTTTACGAAGTTGTATGTATGTTGTTAATATCTACCACTACTAACATCTGTACCTCTTATAATTTTCACAAGCTTTATGACGCATTGCTTTTATTTCATCATGGTCTGCGAAAAGCTTTACGCTGCATTTTGAGGTGTGAGATCATCCAATGATTATGATTATAGTAGAGCGCGAGCGCGTGTCAGACTTTTACTGACTAAAACCACAACTATATCCTACAGTTGCCTTCTGCATTCTAGGATCACGGGTTTCCTTTTCAGAAATTCCCCGTCTCCTCGGCCGTCTACCCTAAGATTTTGCTGACATCTATTTGAGCCACGCTGTCAAAGACTACAGCTAGGTCCGAACGGTTACCAAACAGCCAGACCTGCAGCTGCGGTGGCTAGAGATCACCACCTACACCGTGTCCTCCGTGCGGTCCACACAACGGCGACAACCGGCCGTTTCTTCCTCCTGAATCCGGAATAGGAACCTCCCAAAGTTACCATGTCCGGTGAGTACCTGCGTCACGTGGACGTTGTGGCGCCTCCTCTACCAATCGTTTTTTGTTTTTTTTTTTTTGTGTTTTGCTAAACTTGTAAAAATCTCGACTGGAATCTAGTTTCAAATTTGATATTCACAACTGATCATGATGTTAGAGCATAATGGCTTTAGTATTAATTGATGAAGTGGAGGTCCAAGATAATGTTGTGCTGTCGTTTATTTATATTATGAAATTTATTAACTCACCATCAACGATTGCATCACTGCTTACCATCAGGTGGGATCGCAGTCTAGCACTGGTTTATAGCAATAACTAGCTGCCCCCAGCGGCTTCGCCCGCGTGATAGCAGAAACTTATCCCAAGGGAACATACTTCCGGGATAAAAAGTATCCTATGTCCTATTCCAGTATATGGTCTATAATAGTAACGCATTTTGATCATCATCATTATTTTCCTACTCTTGCCCGTGTTATTTGGGGTCGGTGCAACACGTTTTTTACCGACTTCCCAAAAAGGAGGAGGTATTACGTTCGGCTGTTTGTATGTTTTTTTTTTTTTTTTTTTTTGTATGTTTGTTCGTCGAATACTCCCCCAAATGTGGACGGATTTTCAAAATTCTTTTTTTGTTCGAAAGTAGATAGTTCTGAGGTGGTCCCATTATCACCAAATTAGGATCTGATGATGGGATCTTGGAGAAATCGAGGGCAACCTTCAAATTTTATAGGCTCACTTATTGATTTTCGCATATTTTATGAAGTATCTTGTGTATTTGCGTATGGTCGTCACCATCTCAGGTAGCTGGGCTGATGATGGAAGGTACAACTCCTTAACAGTAAGAAGTTACTCGAACAGGCAAGGACTGTTTTAGTAAATTGTTTTGATGTTTGATAGGGCATTTGCCACATTTGGTCTCATGATCTGACGATCATGAGTCATGACCTGATGCTGCAGTCAGGATAGTCTGCAGAGTACCTAAGTCCTCGACAACAAACAGCAGATATATCGAGTTTAGGCTCATTGAAAACGGCTCGATGTGTGGATAAACGTACTGCTAATAAAGAACACCAAAGTACATAGACCTGATGCTGAAGCCAGGAGCATCAGGAAAAGTACAAACCTTGAAATTACAGCACCGTAGTCGTGTTTGGGCTCATTTTAAACAGGACTAAATTTTAAGTTCATTGCAATGTTGACATAAATCTGGCCTGATGCTACAGCCGGGATTATCAGCATCTAGTCTAATGACTGATTGAAAGATTTACCTTTTAGCTTCATCATCAGATCAGTTCGATATATCCTTTCCCTCTCCAGCATCTAGTCTAATGACTGTTTGAAAGAAGAGGGGGAGAGGATATATCGAACTGATCTGATGATGAAGCCGAAAGGTAAATTAATGTAATCTAACCGTGTTTGGGATTATTAGAACCGTTATGAGATGCGCTCTGACTATAAGGTATTTAAGTTTGACTGAGGGGTACTTTTTAGTGGTGGTACCATAACTAAAAAGTGTGAAATAAAAAAAACTTTTTACAAAAAAAATATAACCGACTTCAATGATAAAAAACACTGAAAAGTATCAAATAACTTTAATTTGGAAGTCGGTGTTAAATAACGAAGAGACTAAACTATTGTAGAAACACCGACTTCCAAATTAAAGTTATTTGATACTTTTCAGTGTTTTTTATCATTGAAGTCGGTTATATTTTTTTTGCAAAATGTTTTTTTTTTCATCTCTATCTCACTAATTTTTTTTTTTTTCATAACGAATTTTGATAGTTCCTTAAAAAATTTCCAAAGGATAAATTTATAAAACTATTATGCGTGCGTGACTGGCAGCTACACAAAGATCATTAACAACATTCAATATAGACAATTAAGTTTTTTGTCTAATAATAGATAAATCATCTCCGAACTAAAACAAATTACAACTCTATCGCCCAACTGTAAGCATAGGCAGTAATAAACTTGTCAAAATCCGAACCACATCCGATGAATTCAAATAAAAGATAGCAATTACTTGTCTATGGTTCTAAGAAAAAAATCCAAAGTCTTTATGGATCTGTCAGGTGGTTGAATTAGTTAGTAATTAAATTAATAAATGTGTGATAGACGAGTATCAGCGGGCCGCCGCCGCTAGATAACGAGCAGCCGTAAAAACCAATAAATAATAACGTAGGTACGCGCAGGAACTCGACTAACACACTATCATTACTAGTTTTTGAATTGAGTCTGTAGTTGCATGGAATTCATAATTACATAACTACTAGTAATTTATAAAATATGAGTCTGTATATTTATTTATGGTTTCATGACATTTCTTTGAAGATTTAGGCCCACTTGCACTGTAAATTATATGTTAAATATATTTCACTCTCAACGAATTTAAAACATAATACTGGCTCTGTAATAGAGCAGTGATTTAAATTAATTTAGCGCTCAATGCATTTAGTGATTTGTGATCGCCATTAATTCAAATGATATTTGAAATTTATTTAGTGAGTCAAGCCATGTAGGTAGTGTATTTCAGTATTTCTGAATAATATTTCATATTAGTAAGTTATAAATGAAATGCTCTTCTGTAGAGGCCGTTAGTGCTACCTCTGAGCTATTAAAATACTGAAGGTTATGGTCTATGTGTCATGTTCAGTGCCAATTCTAGGAGTTTAACTATTTTACTGGTTTTTAATTGGTCGTATTATTAATGGGCGAATTGTCAAGGTTTGAACGAGACTAGGAGCTAATATATTGGTTTATTTCTAATATAAATAACTCAAGTCTAGAGACGATCGTACGAAATGGTTTTGAAGTGGCATTATTATTATTATTTATTAAGTCTTATTTCCTAGACAGGTGATAAGGTGGTGAGTCAGAACTAATGCTTTAAGCATTTTCTACCAGACAACCACTGTTTGTCCCATTGGTCTCGCGGACGCAAGTTGACTAGCGGGCAAAAAGTTATATTGGCCTATTTTATTAAGAATTTCTTAGTAGCTGTTCAGTGTTTGAAAGGTAGTGGTGCAACAACCCTGTGCCTCGAAAAAAACGCCATTGCGCTTTTGGCCTTTACCTCTGAGCTACCGTGAGAATTCCCTAATAAGCCTCCCCACTTGAACAAACAAGCCGTGATTGACAAATCATTTGTTGTTATTATATTTTCTTTAGCATGTCATCGTTTATGACACTTGAATTACCAAATGACAACATCGCTGTTCTCATTATTATATTTGACAAGTGTGTCATATCATTTTGTAGATATTTTTTGTGTGAATATTATTTCTTGTGATGAAGCCAATGTGTCAGTTTGTGTTACTGTTAATGTCACCGTTAACACAACATTTTGGTATTGATTGTGTCGACCGCACTGTTGATCTGTTAGGCTGCTTACAAAGAAGCGACTACACAAGTGCGTTTAGAAGCACATATTTATTTGTTTCTCATATTATGTTACGTATATATGTTTTATGATGGCTAGATTTAGGATAACGTTGTTTATCATGTATTATATTAGAGTTATGTTAATATACCTATCTCAAAATTTGAACAACGCCAACAAGACTATTATGAACAATATGTGACAAACTTCGCAATGCATTACAAAGTAGAAGGCTGTACCACTTGGATATCTTCTTTGAATTAGCAAGATGGATAAACCTTTCTTATTCCTAGGAATCTAAAATATCAGAACCGAGACCCATGGAATTAATTAAACAAAACCTCTGTCCAGCAATATGGCAGTACAGGCTACTAAACTTACCTTCGGTAGAACGGGTACCCCCGGTGTCATTATGTGTCAAAAATTGCAGAAAGAATTTGTATGCTATAATGCCTTTAAACTTTGCTAAAAATAACTATGTGTTCTTATAGAAAGGTGTACTTATACACCTTTGGTTCCAAACAGGCGGTTATAACCTATACTGTTTGTTTTGCTCTTCTCAGTTGAATCTAGATTTGACACAATTAATTTAACTAGTTCTAGTTAGTTTTCTAGCAGAAGCTACTCAATACGATAGGCGCAGCTCATTCATTAGCTTCAGCCGCCCCCTCCATCACGCAAGATTATCGACAGATCTCTGAACCGGCACGACTTAACTAATCGTTCAAGTTCCAGTATCTTTCAGTCATTACAAATAAGTAGTTCGTCGTGTGGTGCTGGACTAGATTTGTTGTTTAAGATACCATAAAATATAGTGTCTACTATTAATATAATAACGTAAAAATAATTATGTTTTATAGATAAAATCCCCGGGTTATTGAGTTGGATGTGTTCCTTCCTAGCTTTCATTTGAATTTTCTTGACTTCTTCTTATCATGACACTATTTTCAGAGTAATCTTAATCATTGTGTAAGTCGTCATCATAGTATTAATGGGGCCACCTGATGTAAGGACTTTAGCGCTGGCTCCTAGAATCTCAAAAATAAATAAATTCGAAAACAATATTTTCTATTCTATTACATTTTGTATCAAAATCTAAGTGGCTTTTAGCTTGGTCAGAGATTAAGCATTGTCATATAACGTGACAATGCTGCCAATCTTTTGTGCATACTTCCAGTCAACAGCAATGCGGAGGAAATTTTTGACTCTATAGTTTAGGTAAGAGTTTTAGAAATTAAAACAAACTTAAATAATCTCATTAGTTTCCAATCAAATTCAAATCCTGTTCTAAATTTGCACAAACGTTTAAAAGTGACGACTGACCAGCCGACTGCTCTCAAGATACGTTTACCAGATATCACGCACCGATATCAATGGATGGATATGGATACTATAAATTAAATTATAGGTACTATAAATTAATCCAGAGAACCGGGTTATAGAGACGTTTTGTCAGCGATAACGAGTGTGTGAAGTAGTATGTTCAGGGGTGCCACGACAGAAAACCTCCACGAGTGCCCGCGGACTGTAGTTCCCTTGCGGACACGTCCTGAGGGAAGACCAGTCTGCGGGACGGTGCACCCTGGGAGGCGGCCATAGACCCCCTTGGGCACTCCAACCCAAGGGCCTCTATGGCCGTCTGCGAATGTTCTGTCCGACGGACCACTTCAACGCGTGTCCCTCTGCCATGGCAGAGGGCACAGTGGCGAAGCAAGAGCGGGCTCGGTGTGCACTCACACTGCCGCCGGGCAGGCAGGAGGAAGACGTGTTCCTCCTTCTGCCACCGTTAGTCTCGTAGCCCCAGAGATTGTCCAAGGTCATGTTTCTGACTCTTGATGGGGGACGAGGGCCTTGGCTTAACCGCCCGGGCCGCGAGGAAGACAACCTCTATAAAAAAGTACCCCAAACCTCCAAGCGGCGGCGCACCGTGAGGGAGGTTGTTAGCTTGACTAATGGGTAGCTAAATTAGTCTCTAGTGCGAACCACGTACTTGAGCCAGTAATATATATATACTCGTGGGAACAAAATGCAAGAATCTAAATTTTTTAAAACCCCAAAGGAGAGTGACGCGCAGTCGGAGTCCGACGCGCAGTCCGAAAGGAGCTCGGAGGGCTCGGAGTGTGAGGAGGCAGCGGGGACTTCAGGGAGAGGATCAAGCCTCTCCCAGAAGAAGCGCTCCGCTTCCTACAGGAAAAAGGAGGACGGGTCGTCCTGCTCGGAGGGGCGGGCGAAGATCCCCACCAGCAGCCGTGGCGCGGACCGAGCCCGCGGGAAAGGAAGGGGCCTCACGGCCAAAAAATCCGTCGAGCGAGCCGACAGGCTTGCCGCGGAGGGGCGCCACCCCGGCGCGGGCGACTCTGGGAGGGACCTTTCGGAGCCGGGCAGCGAGAGGCGCACCGAGGCGGAGTCAGGCGGGGAGGCGGCATTGCCCTTCAAGGAGCTGGCCGTCACCCTGCTTAGAGACATGGCCCGCCAGAGGATAAATCCGAGGCAATGTGCTTCCACGGCCCTCGGAACGCGCCACCACCGGACTCCCAACTTACGGTAGGAGGAGTTCGCATCGGCATCGGGTCGACGGTGAAGTAATTGGGACTCGTCCTCGACAGCCGGTGGAATTTCGTAGAACATTTCCGACGTCTGGCTCCCAAGCTTCTCCGGGCTGGGGCTGCTCTCAAGCGGCTCCTGCCCAATCTTGGGGGTCCAGACGCCTCCTGCCGGCGGCTCTACGCGGGGATCGTTCGGTCCATAGCCCTCTACGGGGCGCCGGTGTGGGCGCCGTCGCTGGCAAAGCGACCGGCGTCCATACTGAACGCCTGCCAGAGGGTCATGGCAATACGGATGGTGCGGGGTTACCGCACGATCTCCCGCGAAGCGGCGAGCCTTTTGGCTGGCCTACCACCGTGGGATCTGGAGGCAACAGTCCTTGCACACATGCACGACATGCGCGTGGAGATGCAACGCCGGGGTGAAAGTCCACTGCCGCAACATGTCAAAGCATGGCGGACAGAGCTCCGGCGGGATCTCATGGTGAAAGGGCGTCAACGGCTATCGCAACCCAGTGCTGGGCACGCCACGATTATGGCGGTAAGTCCCCTCTTTGAGGCGTGGCTGGAAAGAGCTCACGGCGTCCTTACCTTCCGCATGACGCAGGTCCTCACCGGACATGGCAAGTTCGGGAGGTTCCTGCATCGGATTCAGGCAGAAGAGACGCCCGGGTGTCGCCACTGTGCGCAACGCCCGGAGGACACGGTGGAGCACACCGTCGAGGTGTGCCCTGCCTAGGCGGAGCATCGCCGTGCCCTCGTGGGGGCGATCGGCGGCGGAGACCTCTCGCGCCGGGCCCTAGTCGAGGCCATGGTCCGGAGCGAGGAGGAATGGCAGGCGGTCGCCTCCTTCTGCGAAGCAGTAATGCTTGCAAAGGAGGAGGCCGACCGCATCAGGCAACGGCGCCCTCGCCGCCGTCGCCGGGATTCCGATCCAGATTTCCGGCCACCGTAGACGCAGGCTACGGGTACGGCGAGCTATGGGTAGCTCGCTGTCCGATCGTCCGGTAATGGACCGAGTCTAAGACGTCGACGGCGCGCACTGTTCCCGCGCGCCTCAAGGAGTTGTCAGCAGCAGGAGGGGCCCAGCTGGGTCGAAGCCTACTGGGGACAGGGTTGTCCGAAAGGGAGCTCGTGCCCCGGTATGAAGGCTAGAAGGAACGGCGCGGGGTTTTTAGTCAGTAAGAGTCTGACACTGTCTCCCGCTCCACCCAAGAGCGGGTTTCGTCAAAGATGATTTTCCCCGTCGATAAAAAAAAAAAAAAAAAAGTAGTATGTTCAAGTTGACCTCGAGACAGTCCGATAGCACAACACAAGACGTAAATATATCTTCTTTTATACTAAACTAGCTTTGCCCGCGCGGCTTCGCTCCCGCTCTTCCCTACTCCACCCTACTATACCCAACTCTACCCTACTCTACCCTACTCTACCCTACTTTACCCTACTCTACCCTATTCTATCCTACTCTACCCTACTTTACTCTACTCTACCCTACTCTACCCTACTCTACCCTACTCTACCCTACTCTACCCTACTCTACCCTACTCTACCCTACTCTACCTTACTCTACCGTACTCTACCCTACTCTACCTTACTCTACCCTACTCTACCCTACTACTCTACCCTACTTTACTCTACTCTACCCTACTCTACCCTACTCTACCCTACTCTACCCTACTCTACCCTACTCTACCCTACTCTACCCTACTCTACCCTACTCTACCTTACTCTACCGTACTCTACCCTACTCTACCTTACTCTACCCTACTCTACCCTACTACTCTACCCTACTCTACCCTATCCTACCCTACTCTACCCTACTCTACCCTACTCTACCCTACTCTACCCTACTCTACCCTACTCTACCCTACTCTACCCTACTCTACCCTACTCTACCCTACTCTACCCTACTCTACCCTACTCTACCCTACTCTACCCTACTCTACCCTACTCTACCCTACTCTACCCTACTCTACCCTACTCTACCCTACACTACCCTATTTTTTTTTCCATAAGAACCTTCTCCTCATAATAACAATCACAACAAAAAAAAAATCAGCCAAATCGGTCAAGCCGTTTTCATGCCAAGTCGTGACAACGGAAAACGGGGGTCATTTTTATATATATAGATGTCATTAAGTTGAAGAGATTGTTAGTTTGAGTGCGCTAATCTCAGAACCTCTAGTTCAAATTGAAAAATTATTTTATTCTTAGATTTATGAGCCAATTTATCTAGGATGTCTATATAACACTACAACCAATGAGAGCAAAGCAATAACCAAAGATGTGGGTGTCGCAAAAATCGCAGGAGAAAATTAGTAGCTTTTTACTCATCTTGTACTCATCTTTATCTCGTTTTGTCCAGGCTGTCTATTCATCTTCTATTGGTTTTCTAAACTTCATTTCAATTCGTTTAGCAATTAAAGCAATAAAAACTTACAAAAATAATTTAGTCGGATGAGCGTTAAGCCGCGTCGTGACGATGGCTGGCGAGTATGCACGCAGCCTAAACAGTTTGATTGGATTATGACAGAGCATCGCCGATGATTTGTTTACGACGTAGTTTCTTATTATTTACGACGCGAGCTGCTCGACGTGCTCACTTCATTACAAAAAATAACATTTATGGAAGCCATTATACACCGAACTCGTTTCCGATGCCATTTTTGTGATAATAATGATTTTGAGCGGAACGCCGTTGGTTTTGATGCAATATATCTTATTTGTAACTATTTGAATTTTATTGGACCCTACATTTGGACTGTCTGTGTAACGGTTATTCAAACAGAGTTGTTCGTCAGTTTAAGTCTTTTGTAGCGGGTGAAGGCGACCTCTGCGGTGTCATGAAAAGGACAACATAAAAACTATCCAGTAGTTTATACGGCGTACGTAGAAGGACTGGAATAATTTGCCTGCTGCGGTCGTCGCGTTCGATTATAATTTAGTTGTCTTCAAGACTAGACTGAATAAACTCATAATAAACTAGTGCGCTTCACCATCAAGGATTGCATGTACTGCTTAATATTTGGTAGGATGGCAGCTTAGAGCTTAGCTGCCATTCTACATCATTTGATCTTCTGAGCATTTTTTCTCCTCCTTGTGTCATATTCCTCAATGTTGAGGGTCCGTGACCTGCTTCATCACTTTCATTCTAACCATTTGTAGTCTAAGTCTAAACTATTTTTTTTAATATGACTTCCTAGAATTCGTGAAGTTATAATTGTTACGCAGGTTTTTTTTTTTTTTTCTGTCGACGGGGAAAATCATCATTGACGAAACCCGCTCTTGAGTGGAGCGGGAGACAGTGTCAGAGTCTTACTGACTAAAAACCCCGCGCCGTTTCTTCTAGCGTTCATACCGGGGCTCTAGTTTCCTTTCGGATAACCCCGACCCCGGTAGGCTTCGACCCCGATGGGCCCCTCCTGTTGCTGACAACTCCTTGAGGCGCGCGGGAACAGTGCGCGCCGTCAACGCCTTGGCTCGGTCCGGACAGTTACCGGACGATCGGACAGCGAGCTACCATAGTGGCGCATTCCGAGGGCCGTGGAAAAACATGGCCTCGGATTTGTGCAGCGCCACCTCGAGTCCCAACTCCTGGATCCCAACCCCGCGTGTCGCTAGAGCGACCGCCGCCTGGTGCGACTCTCCGTTACGCAGGTAGAAAGCTTCACTATTGCTGAGTGATGTAGGCTACTTTTAATTCTGTGTACTTTATTATCTGGGATCAAACCCAGAGCTCTTTGCTCACCAGTCGATATAATACTTCTAGTCCACCGATTAGTAAGTACGAGTTGTACAAGCAGTTGATTTATGACAAGACTTGAACCAAGTTCGGTTCAGTTAATAGAGTTTGACACGCACTTCATTAATTCATCGACCAATCAAATCAGTAGATTTACGTGTTTATGTCGTGAAAGCAGGACCATTGCTACTGACAACTTCATTACGTATCTCTTCTAGAATCTGTGCATCCACAGACAAAGCTTATTTCGCTAACACTAACTTATCTTTAGGCTCTCAGCAAGTAATACCCTGTTATAATGGATAATAATTAATTCGCTGGAACTGGGACATTGACCTTGTGTGTACATTCGATAGCACTGCACTTACTATTTATATCCCATATAACGTTGGACATAGAGTAGTAGATAGTAATACAGAGACTAAGCATTCAAGAGTTTCTTTACTGATGGCCGCATTCATTTAGCAAGTCACAGGCACTAAAAATTATTCGGATTTTTCTTTTAGAACTTCTTAATAGCTTAAAATATGTATTTTTCCAGGATTCTATTGTATATCTACATAGTATTATTAATATTATCTAATATGTAAAAATCTAATGTCACAGTGTTCGTTACCAAACTCCTCCGAAATGGCTTGACTTTGAAATTGTTTCTGTGTATTTGGTAGGGCTATTTTTTACCCTCCTACCACCAACTTCTATTTTTTTTCTTTGATATTTTACATGGCAGAACAACGGTTGCAGTTGAAATTAATACTTGTTTCTGGAAATTGGGTTTGTGTCAGGTTTACGGCAATATGTTGTTAAGTGTTGATTTTAAACTTAATACGATGAATTATTTTAATCCTTCTTTTCACGAATACATGCTCGATGACATACTATCATTAAACTCAACAGTATTAGTCAGTTTACACATGCTCGATTCATATTTACAGCGCGCTGCCATCGCCCCAGCAAAGTTCGGGCTCTGTTGACTACCTACTCCTGCCATCTCAGTGCCCTTTCAGGCAAGTGCGTGAGATAGCGCGGAACCTCCTCGGTGCGTGTTTATTGTAATCTGAGCGTAGTATCATGGTAATGAGCCGGCTGTGAAATGGGCTGTGTGGTGTGCTGTGACCCTTAATGTAGGTAACTGGTGAGCAGGTGCGAATAGCTGCTTACGAACACAATACCATAGGCACAGAGCAAGATAACACACTGAGTGTTAGATAAAGAGTTTCGAACTCTAACTAGAGTGTTGAATGTTTCACTATTCTTTCCAACTAAAGAAATGGTGGTGGGGTGCTTTTTGTAGGATTTGTAGTTTTTTATCTATATAGATAAACGAGTTTTCATATCTATTGATTTTATATAAGATAATCGAGTGACTAGTGCATTTGCAAAGCTGAACCACGGTAATAGTATCATACAGTATTGTAACTCGGCCGTATCTTTGAAATAAATGCCTACAGCCGCGCGGTACGTAAACATGCGATAGGACTGCCCACCATGCATTCTAATTACATTTGCCTACTTTGTGTTTCCATTTAGTTTTGTGATTATAAATATACTTACTTTTTTATATAAACAAAATACTTTGTGGATTGAATGTGTGTGTTCAATGAAAATGCGTGTGGTTTTTTGATTGGTAGATTTAAATAAAATGCTTTTTCTAGTATTTTGCATACACATAGTACAACATAGACACGTATACACATAGTACACGTAGTTCCTGTGCCCGGCAGGGTCCATGTGCACTTATTTAACTATTATCAAGACCTTATGTAACACATGTGTTATAGCAATAAAGAATTGAATTGAATTAAACCACTATTATTAATAATAAAATACCACGTCTTTACTTTGAATTATACAAACTAACAACAATCGCACGATTATTGTTAAAAAAAACTATCGTGTCCGTTCGTCACTGCGGCACAGTTGCGACGGCCGCGACTGTCTACATGCCGAGCCCATGCTACAACCGAGGCGCGTAGGTATAGCTCGCGTTTCGTCCGTTTGTATGAAGTTGGAATACTGTATGATATTATTACCGTGGCTGAACCTTTTTTAAATCACGACTAATCTAAACCATAAGCAGCTAAGCTATTGAATAGAAATTGTCAAACTATTGAAAATGATTACGGACCGAATCTTGCTGAAAAAGGAAATATGTGCTGGGTTTTTCTAACAATGGGCTCCTCCCTTTCAATTTGGTGTTTTAAAAGACAACTGAGAGGCGATATCACTAAACAAAGACTCAGAGTAAACGTGACGTCCAAAAGCTAAACAATTCCTCAAACAATAATGAACTGGTTGTTGAACATCACAAAAACATCAATAACGTTATGAATCACCTGCCTAGCCTTTTAATTAAACATGACAAAAATGATCCAATTATACTAAAGCTCGCTCACCGAATCGTCTATTTGGCAATGAGCGGAGATTATCCGCCACTCTATCACAATATTACTATAATCCGATTAGGCACATCCGATGACCGGTCACCCATATGTTATGCGGATTATATGCTCACTGCCATGTTTGGGCATATTGGGAGATCATCGATTGATTCACTGGCTTAAGAAGGAAACATAACTTTAACAGTTCACGGTTGACTTTTGATAGCTTTTACACGCCGAACTATAGTTATGCTTGATATTGATTGCAAGACTACTTCATCATCATTATTTCAACTGAAAGACATCCTGTGCGTCTCGCATCCATCGGATTCCTGCGACCCTCACCAGGGTCATGATGGGTTCACCTTGTAAGAGATCTTCCAGTGCTGCATTTTTCAGTACGTAGTCGCCACTCCAGAATCTTTCGGTCCCATCAACCATCTGTTCTGAGAGAAATGTGCCCTGACCAATGCCAGTTAAGTTTTGCGTTTCTTCGGACTACTGCAAGACTTGCCGAAAAGGTAATTACGTTGAAAACTCTACTCTAACTATACTATGCGTAATCTAATTGACTATAGTACGCAACCAATATACAATAACAGCCCAACAATAAGGCTGTGATTCTCAACCCTATAAAACAAAAGAAAAATTGTTGACAACTGCAAACATTGTACACAAATCCCGCTAGGTAGGATGAAGAAGCTGATGAGGCTCAAGAAGCTAATAGCGAAATAACCTTTTCAAAAGCCACATAACAAGGTTAATTTTAATAACGTCAAATAAACCAGAGTAGTAACATTCCGGCGTTTTCCTAAACCAACATACACGAAAATGTCGCAATTCGGAGATGACCGCAGAATAACAATCGCGTTGTATTAAAGTTTAGGCGCTCATTACCGAGCCGGCGCGCGGCGTTCCGTCACAACCTGCACATTAAGATATACATCATCTTTAGGGTTCTTGTTACTTAAAAGGAAAACGGAATTGTTGTAAGATCTCTTTTTGTACGTCTGTCACAGAGATCCACGTAACGGAAGCATTTGAATCACAGCACAATATTTAAGGTCTCGATGACGCACAATATACAGGTCGACAGTCTAAGACTAAACCATATCATTTTTATATTAGTTTATGGGATTAATATTATCAAACTAAGCAATGAATCGGTTTAGAAGTCATTTGATGGATACATTTACAAGAAGTTCAACAAATTCAGAACAATTTTATGTTCAATAAAATTGTTCTGAATTTTTCGCCCAGCTTTCTTAAACTTAGCGGAACCATATTTTACAGGAAAACTATTAACTTTTAATTATTATTTTTACTTTATATTTAATTATTAAATTTTTTTTACTTTATTTTTAATTATTAAGTTTTTTTACTTTATTTTATTTCAAATAGTGTTCAGAATCCTAGTTTTGTGCGACCGACTCGCTCCTGGCCGGTTTTATACTGCAACACTAAAATATGATTGCTTATATTTTTAGTTTTACGACATCTTCGTCATTATTCTAGGAGCTGTGGGACATGTTGAGGTCACCTCTCTGTCTGACCAGATGCAATCAAATTTTGGGTATCACAAAATATAAGCTAAATTATTGTGCATTATTTATTTTATTAAGACAATTCTAGTATCTAGAGATGATATGAGATGATCTAGACGCGGCTTGAGACGGCGCAGAAGAGGAATGACTGGAAGGACTTGTGGGGAGGCTTTGTCTAGCAGTGGAATAGTAATGGCTAGGAAAAAAGAGAAAAGCAGTTTCAAGACCTTTGTATTGACTAGATTAAACGGAAAAACATTGACATAACTTGGTAATTTAAACAGTTATTATCTAACGATTTTTAAGGTATTCCTTATTTTTCTACCTTTCTTTTGAGACATGGTTATGTATGGTATAGTTAAGGACTCCATTTCTGGGATTTAGACTTTTATTCGGTCCGTAGTACATCCTGGCAAATATGGCAAATATAGCTTTGCCCACAAAATGGAGGGTCTTTAAGTCAAGAGTGAATAGGTTACTTCTAGGCAAGCGTGCCCCATCGTCGAACACATCATCGCTTAGGTACCATCAGGTGAGATGGTGGTCAAACACGAGCCTATCAATAATAAAAAAAAACCTTGGGATTTTTATAGGCTTTATGGAGTAGCCACACTAAGGTGCACCGAGATTCTGTGCACTTTACTGAAAGACGGCGGGTGCTTTAAAAGGCATGTCCCGTAAGATGACGTCAAGAGAAATTAAATATAGACACTATAGAACGCAAACTCCCTGATGAAATTAAGTAGAAATTATTTAAAATGGTGCAATAATCAATATTGGCTTTAACTCACTAATAACAAAAATAGATGTCCAACCTTCACAAACCAAATACCAAATAAACTCTTGCCATTAGCTCTCTGTTCGTTCTAATTGCCATCCTTCACCATCCATCATAAACTAACCCAGTTCCATTCACTCCATATTGACATAATTTAAATGTCAATTACTTAATATCGCCGTAACCGTCACGCTGTCGTGTCGCGGCGCGGTGGGCGCTGTTACCGTGACACATCACCATCCATCATATCGACGTATTTGGAGGTAGGCAGAGAAGTGCCGGGCCCACGCGACGGGTGACGATGGCTATTGGTTCTTTAGTGAGATTGTATCTATTGTCGAGAGGTTTGTATTGGGTATTGGCCAATAAGCACTCATTGATAAAACTATACTGTACCAATGGATTTCAATTTGGTAAGACAATCCGAAGCCCTTTCCCGACGGCAGCTGTACAGTACCTGTACTTTACTCAGTAAACTTTACTAGTAGGCACTAACAGCTGCTGGGCTACAATGCGATGTCATGCATTTGTAATTTACGTTTCTTTGACGTTAGGTATGAAACAGAATTGTCTTATATTCTTAAACACTTGCGTGCGCTACAAACCAGAACATAGGTACAGTGATGTTCCACCGTAGTCGCGAGATGGCGAAAGCGACCAATGAGTAGCTCGCTGTCCGGTCGTCCAGTAACCGTCTGAACCGAGCTTGAGTTGTTGGCGGCACGTGTGTACCATATATGAGTCGACACAAAGGGCAACTGAAGGACACATGTTTGGTTTTGGTCAGTAAAAGTCTAACGAGTATTATGTATTAAAATTATATTTGATTTCCACCAACAAATTATTTGGAAGTGAAATGTTATTGTCACACGTTTCTTCTTGAAATGCCTTCCTACACATGTTCTCATCTCCCACACATCCCCATAACCTCTAATTAAAAGCCAATCAAGAGTGTTGCTCGTAAAGTTAATGATTATACAATTAGTAGGAAGCGCCGCAGACGCGGGACACTGCCACGCTTTGTTTGGTGACTCGGTGCCCGGACATGTTTCCAAATTGGCGCTGTTTTACTGCCAATTAAAAGAAACTGTAGAAGACACAGTACAGGCAAATTCAGTAGATCAACAAAACCATAATAAATTAGAAAGATACAAAAAAAGAACATGACTGCTATGACGGAGGTCGTGGGTTCGATTTCCAACCAAGACAAATGTTTATGTCATCACGCACGATCATTTGTTTTGTCTGGGTGTAATTTATCTATAATATGTATGTACCTATTTAGAAATAAATAAGTATGTTTATAATTTGTCTAGTACTCATAGCCCAAACTCTGCTTAGTTTGAGTTTCGTAAGCGTTTAGTATTCAATAAAGTTGTGGATTATTAATTCTTACATCCTGTTAAAATCGAAAAGTTTTTCAAAGTTTTAAAAAGTAAAAAAAAATCTTTAATAAGGTTCAATTTTAAATTCGCTATGGAAAAGGTATTAGCACCTATCAGCACAGGTTCAAACACAGAGACTACGATTATAAATAAGTTTGTATGATCAACAAATAGTGAAAAAATTGCTATTAGATGCTACTAGAGATTTAAAAACACCGATGTATGTATAATCGAGTCTTATTACGAGGAATAATCGCTTCATCAACGCAAGCAGATCTTACCAAAAAAGCTATAAATAGCCTCTCTGTCATTCCTGCACAGTTAGTTTGTCATTTAAATGGCTTATTAATAAAGTAATATTTTAATTAATGAAAAATAACGTTCGTCCCACGGCGTCGTTAACAACGGGTGGTCTGCCATCTTGGATCTTGTCATAGACATAGCGTTGCTTACGAACATGACCTTTTGATTAATAAATTATTAATCAATTACTATTGCAATAAATTTCTCGTTTCCGCTTGCGGATGAAGATATCAGTGTCTTTTATAGTTATTATTATTTTTGTTTTATTCTGTCATTATTTTGAGATGCCGTTATTGTGAAGACCGGTTGACTTATGATTGGTTTCTGTCTGTATATGTCAAAGGTTTACGTAGGTTAGGTTGAACTTATGTTTAGCTTATGGTTTATAGGTATTCCCGGTTTTTTATTGTTATTAGTAAAGCTACTGAATCTATCACTAGAACAATTGGTAGTAGTCGACAACAGTTTTTTGTTTTCTTAACAAAAATTTATGAAAAGATTTGGCGACTTTTTCTGTTCATACAATGTCTAAGGTATTGAACCTAGCGGTATCGGTATCAGTATCTAGATTTTTTACCGTAACCGATTAATCAGTTAATTAAGAAATGCTAATTAGTTCATTATAAGATTAGTTAAGTAAATAATTAAACGCAAAATGTTCACGCTCAAGAACTGGAAATATTTTATGATTTATGACAAATTCCTACAAAACAGGTAGTTAAGTAGACACAACAGGTTATTTTTTTTTTTGAAAAATATATCTAATTAGGTAACTTGGAATGTATCTGTTTAAATAACTAAGAACCTATGTTAATAATAAGCTACCCACGGTAGGTATTGAAAAATGTTATTTACCACAGTTACTACAATACTAATTTAACCATTTACTATCAAGATATACAACGGTTTCAAAATTACCAATAAATTCAAATCAAGTGTCAAATCTCATGTCGGTTTGGGATTGGTTATCCGAGCTAGTGATCACAACACCTAATGAGTTTCGGTGTCTACACATTTTATTACATATTCTATGTTTTCAGAAACTTAGTCGAGCGTAGCCGGCTCACGCTGAAAACCAGCGCCGTATACTCGTCGCTTTTTGCGTGTACGAAAGTTCAAAAAAGAAAAAAGAAAAGTTCAAAACGGCCGAAAGTTCAGCATAAATCCGTGACGGATTTATGCTGAACTTTTGGCCGTTTTGCTTGGAAGTGGCTCATACTTTTCATTAAATATATTTACAGTTTGCCTCTTTTTGCGCCTTCCCATCAAATTAAATGTTTTTCTTGCTTTCTATACTATATTGCCCATTGTTAGTTTCTTGTCCTTATTTCAATGTATTTATGATCAGTGTATATGGCTTCGAAACCTACTTATCCATATCTTCTCTGATCTCTCACATTTGACAGGTCATCCATCCGTTCCTCTGCTAGTACCTTGTACCTACGTCTGCAACCATTGGGTCACATCTCGTTACACTGTATTCGCTGCTCTGTGCACTGAGTCACGGGCTCACGGCTCGTCTGGAGAGGCTCATTATTACATATCTATGTCATCTATTACGCGCCGACATGTTTGCGGCGGCGCGCGGCGCTTCCGCTAACAATTGCCGCTCGCCGATATATTGGTAGTTTCGCAGAAATGCTACATATAAATAAACACTTGAGAATCTAGGCGACTGATGCGTGGGATAGTATTTAGGTTCTTTATGTAGCATGCTAGTTTCATAGCCCTTCTGATTCTGAAACAAATGACTACAAAACTTAGGTATTGTTCCAATTGTCTTAAAAAGTAATCAGTATTTATTTTAAAATGTCACCATCATCAACATCATTCCCCAAGTGTCGCCACACCAAACGATGCTGAACATCTCACATGTTTTGGATTCCCGCGACCCTCACCTCAAATGTATGACTTCTACATTACGACAAACTCGAACATAACACCTCTAGCAACATGAATCAAAGGAGCTCAAGCACTTTGGAGTGATAATACTTTGCGGAATACTTTGTCCCGCTGTGGACGTCTTCCAACTAAACTAAACTAATAATGATGAACCAATGACATTCACGCGTAAACTTTAATAATAATACTGTCTCAAGTCAATTATTCTGTTTTAAGAAAAAGGGCGCACAACGAGAAAACATATATAAAACGTTGAATGTTTTGTAGAAAAACTGTAAATGTAAATAACTCAATTTTACCTAAAGGTCAGGTAAGTACAATATTTTTTCTTTGAACTTTAAACTTTCAATAGTTATGGTTTCCATTAACATCAGCATAATTGTAATTTAGTTAAATCAGTCATATAACCAACCTTTAAATGTCGCTTTGAAGAAAATCAAAGAAAGTCATGATCTTAGAAAATTTCTAATGCCTAAGTTTATATACCGTTCGAGTAAACCATAAAGTCTTAATTATTCCCGCAATGAACTGGCTAATAAACCGTGACTTAACATAAATATACGACCTGTAGGCTGTAGGCACCTCGCATGATGCTGTCGTGAATGACGCCATTCCATAGAGTCAGACTGCAAAATAGGCGTGAAATTATATAATTAAATCTTGAGAATGATTCCATTAACTAATGAAGATAATTTAGTTTTCAAGTGCCTGCGATTAGACAGACGATCTTATAATACTTAGGATTTCAGTGATGCTCTAGATTAGCATCTTAGAATCATTAGAAGACTCATTAGAATTTCTATGGTTTCTAACGGGTCATTTGGCAAGAGTCAAAATATGAATTGATCCGAGAAAATAAGCTTTTTCTATCAGAAATGTGGTTATTCTTTGAAAAAAAAAAAAAAATATTCGGGTTAGAGACTTTCATATGGCTTAGTGAAATTACTATCTATTTTAAAACAAGGTTGTTTGTTATGCATCTGTCGACAACCTTACCTAACGAAGGAGAGTCGTACCTCCCCGCTATGGTCTTCAGGATGTAGTTGAAGCTAACCCGCACTCTGCAAAACAAAGAGGCCGATTTCTATCTAATAATGGCTTAGAAACCAGCGACGTGGCAATACTCCTTACTTTTTGATTTAAGAATAGGTATGCTTCAAGTTTTAAATTTATGATAAAAGTTTAAAAAAAGAAATTAATTTAGACCTTCGGAGGACTTTCGAGGGGCCGAAATCAACCCTAGGCTAGCGTCTAATAGGAGGCCCTATTAGACGCTTTTAATGGGACATGGTACCAACCGGTGATTATCCCTGTGCGCGCTGTGCTAGTGCATGCAAGGAAAACCCCCGTTGGTTGCTCTAGATAAAGATGTGTAGATTAAAAAAAAAAATGAATGACTTGTACTCCTAACAGGTCTCGTAGGCAATCTCACTTTTATTTTAAGAATCGCTATTACTGACAGAATGACATCAGTCCAGAGACCAAGTCGTTCTGTTCCTGTATCAGCGTGTAGGTTATTTGTAAAATGGTGATTTCAGCCTTGTGTATTCAATGTCCAACAAAAGCTTACAGGCAAATAGGAAAACGAGTATAAGTAGATATAATAAATCTGCTGTTTCTTACATCTTTCACTGTGAAAATTTCATAAAGTATCACAAAAAAGCTCATCTGTATTAACGGTCTAATATGGTAGCTTCAATTGTTTGTGATGCATTTCTTTCTAAAAGTATTTACTTATTTATCGTTTTTGTTGTACACATACATCATAAATACAAACATTCACACAAACAGAAGACAAACATTTATAAAAATACAAATGTATAGTAGGCAGTCTAATATTGCACAACGTAATCTCTTACAGCCAACTTTGGATAAGCTGAACGAAAGGATTGACAGATTCAATTGGAATTCTAGACCTAGTAATGCTTAGAAATCTTTCGTGGCTATACCTAAGTCACGGACCGATGGAGCCCACTCCATGGTGACAGCAAGCTAACGAACGGGCTCGTCGTCATCAAGATTAGATGTACTTGCTTTATGTACTAAATAATGATTACCACTAGGGCTGATCTCGCCGACGACAAGTCAAGTTCAAGTAATGAATATAGGCCAGGTTTTGCAATGACTTGTAGTGACAAAGTTGTATCTAAAGTCATTACCATCTTCATGCCCTTGTCTCGTGTTAATTGGGGTCAGCGTAACATGATTTTGTCTACTCTGCCCTGTTATGCTATCACTAGCTCTTCACATAATCCATCTATCTTCCCTTTCCCTCTCCGTCTATTCACATGCATCATCATCATCAGCCTTTTTAATGTTCCCACTGCTTGGACTCAGGTAACATGATTCACATGCATACTAATAACTATTTTAGTAATAAAAGCTTTTGGTTTATTTGAAACAAAGTATTTGTTAGTATTTGTAGTATTTGTAATGTGTTTCTATAAACCATATGCAGGCATTTTCGACTTCATCATCATCATCGTCATCATTTTTCAGCCGAAAGACAACTAACGGTCCTGTGCGTCTCGCATCTTTCAGATTCTAGTAACCCTTCCCAGGTCGTTGGTCCATCTTTTGGGAAGCCTTCCAAAGCTGCGCCATTTGGTACGTTGTTATCCATCGACCATCTGTTCTGTGAGCAATGTATCCTGCGCAATGCACTAAAGTTTGACGATTTTTCGAGCTACGTCTCCGCGTCGGTCTCAGATCAAGCAAGGAAAAGGTACGTGTTTGTATTGTCAATATAATTTACGATACTTTGAACCGATCTTGAGTTTCTAGTACTTATGAATACTTCCGGTATCACCGCAGCCCTGTTTATCGCAGCACTTTGTGCTCTGACTGGCAGTCAAGCCGAGATTTACACAAATTGAATCGTTTCCATCGCGTAAATACAGTCCAGATTAAGTATCGTATCGCTTGATTATCATGTCGACGAGAAAGTTGGTATCGGTATCAGATTTACGGTCTCAGTATCGGTATCATGCAGCGTCACTAATTGTAAGTAAGCTTGGGGGCGATATCGTAGTGAGATCGTTAGGGCCATGATTAGTGGGCCGGGAACTATTTCCAGAGATAAATGTGTTAATTTACAGGTAAACAGTACAACGCATTGATTAATTTTGTGTGAAAGTAACGAATTTCTAGTTCCAGTCTCATTAATGTGGTGGTTAGAAGCATGATGGCTTAGCAGGGTATTTTTGGTTTGATTCTCAAGTTATGTTATGTTTCTTCAATTAGAAAATCTTCTGAGTATTCTGTAGTCTGGATTTATGCCTACTGCCCTAAAAAAACATTTATAAAAAAAAAATAACTGTCTTCATTAAAAAATTGAATTGAATTTGAGAAGTTCCCTCAATTTGGCCAAAATTCCATCATAAGACCCCAACTTGGTGACTATGGGACTATTTAGGAAGTATACCCTTTCTAACAAAAATATAATTTTTCAAATCGATTGGCAAGCGACGAAGTTATGCGTGAACAAACATTAAAAAAAAAAAATACTAACATCCGAATTGAGAACCTCCTCCTTTTTCCGTTAAAAATGACACTATCTATCTGCTCTCCAGGTCCCATACTAGACTGGGTACTACGACAACCTCAACCCCACTCCTGGGGTTAGATTTTCTGGCTTCTTACTACTTGTGACGACTGTTAAGATGTTGAAATTACAGCCGAGACCGGTGGCTTATTGTGATATTGACGAGACACGGAGACAACGAGACAACTCACTATGTGCTGGATGGTAACCCATCCACGAGCCGACCTCGGCAAACGTAGCTTAACCTCAAAGTTCTATCTCCATGGCTCTCAGTATTTTACCACGAGCGCTACATTTTCCCGATTATAGACTGTTTAGTATAATTAATTTGCTGAAACAGCCCCTCAATCGTCCACCCACTCTTCCAATATCATTATTAGCTCAGCCGATAGACCCACCGTCACAGCTCAGGCTAATCTGCTCCATAACTATGAACTGTATCACTGTACCTCAATCAACGAGGCCTGCTCCTCTAGGACTGGACCTCTAAGATTAGCTGCTATGGGACGAGTTTATCCGAGGCTCTTTATCAGTGCACTTTGTCGCATTGTCAACATGCAGAATTGTTAACGAAAGTCCAGTCAAGGCAAAACAGTGAAAAGCTCTCAGGATAGTTTGATTCTAAAGATGAGCCTATAGTTCGAATTTGCTACTATTCATTCTACTTATATATACCTGTGATTATACCTTCATTAATTTTACTTCTCAATTCTCTCTCTTGTTTGATTTCACATTTAAATAACGTAAGTTTTGCAAAATGCATGACGATTTTCAGAAAAAATTGTACTTTTTAAATTGATATTAAAATAAATAATTTGGTTCCTGATTAGGAAATAACAATTGTTTATGACAACACACACATCCTTTTGTTGATATATTTTACAAACTAACCATAGTTATGCATAATCAGGCTTAAAATGTTCCCATTGTTAAGGCACAAGCCTCCTCTTTAGGAAAATGGACCGAAATCTACTACACAAACCTAGGGATTGATGGATATCGTGTGTTTTCTAATTGTTGTTTCTAGGAGATGCCAGTTTAATCACGATGTTTTCCATCACCGTTTAGAGAGTAATGGCAATCAAAGCGACTGTCTAGGTTTTAACTTACTCGTAAATTGGGGCCATTACCACTAGACCACTACTGCTCGAAATATTTGTGCCTAAACTATGCTTCTACGTCCAGTCATACCAAAGTCATGAGTCTTCTGAACTGTCCTGCAACATGTCCTGATTTAACACAACGGAAAGATTTATTTCGATGGTAATGCATCGCGGGGTTGTTGTCGAGTTATTAGAAACAGATACTTAGTGACAGCCCCGCTCAGTTCAATATAAATTAGTACTAGAGAGTTCTATTATATACTAGTGGTGTTAAGTTGTCAAGGGTGAGAGCGATATCTTGACTTACTTTAACAGTTATTTTAATGTCCAGTTTTGAAACGAGAATTTAAATTGGCTTTAGCGTTTCCGTTACTGAAATAATAATATCAGTTATAGATAAAGTGATTTGATTGACACTTTATCTGTAACTGATATTGCTGTACTTAAGTAATCATTTATTTATTAAAAAGATGTGTTTTCTGTGTTTGGGTTGTGACAAAACTTTAAGGGTGTATGCTCTCACACACGCGTTTATTTTTGTACGCGCGTTTAAAAACCATGTGTGATAAATTTTGTGGATTAAGGCAGTTGAGAGCTTTAATTATATCAGTAGCAGTGTTCCATTTGTAAAACAATTGTACATTCATTTTGTTTGATCACAAATTCAATAGCCGTATTACATGACTCGATTTTCGTTCGAAATCGATCCTAGTTCAATGTCTTGTTAGTCACCGCCACCGTACATAGACCGGTGTGAACGTTGTAGCTTGTAAGTCGCGTTTCAATAGATTCAGTGACTCTTGCTATTGACCCGGCGCCGCCTGCGCGACAGGTCGCACGCACGACTCGACCGACACGACTCCTGTTGCTTACCCACACTAAAATAAAATGTATCGGTATTCTATCTTCAACATTCAATCAATAATTCAATTCTATGAGCTTAGTTGTTTACATTGTAATAGGTGCGTTTCAAAGCGAAGATTTTTATACAGAAAACTGTGCAAGAAACTACACGGATAGTATTCAATTCAGTATTAAACATACAATATATATACTATCATTTTACTTCTCATCCATTTTAATTAATCTACTTTTAACAAAAAAAGACGTTCTGTGTGGGGTGATATGTATTTTGTTTACTAATATCTTTGTTCAGCAAAGCTGCACCCCAAAAAAAGGCTCTGAAGGTCAGACGTTGATCGATTTCAACTATCAATGTTATAGTGCACCATAACCTAACCTAACTCAAAAATTGCAATTTGTGGAAAATGAGCCAAAAAGTTTTTATATCGCAATGTTGTAGAGTAGGCTTTTTAAGGTTACAGCAAATTCAGAATTTACTGGCAGTTCAGACCTTCATTCTAAGGGTGCGAATGAGGTCGAACATAATCCAAACGCCGCAAAACCAACTGTTGAGGTTATGTAACCAGGATCTAATGAAAAACAATAGTCAATCCAATAACATTATTATAAATTCTTGACTTTATATGATTGATGTCAGAGGCTAAAGTTAATTCAATGAACACGGCAATACCAACACAATATCTGTCTCCATAAAACCGCCGTACCCCCATTAGTCGCACCTACTAAATAATTCAACAATCGCCAATAATATTCCGCAAGTTATATGAATGGTTGGAGCGTGTCCTGTCCGGGCGTAACTAAAGGCGGCTCAGACATAACTTGTCGCGCGTATTGGTGCTGTCTAAAGGTTAAGCATTTACTTTACTCTGTGTCAGTTCGCACTAATTGATAATGGGAGTTATTGAGTTGGCGCAGTGTTTGGCGTCTGTCGGATAAAGCTGGGTTATATGGAATGCAGTACTTTAGCTAAGCTGTAAATATAGCTCTATGTTTTTGATTGGTCTAGCAAAGATTAAGACGGCTCATCAAATCATCAGATGCTCCATTCATTGTGGGCGTTTTCAAAATAATATTTTTTTAAAGTGAGCACTAAACGATCTGTTTTTTAACAGCCCAATCCAATCCATTGTACCTAAAATTCACTTAGATAGATTGCTTGGTAGGTCTCTATAAATATCCGAGTAGTTTAATTTCACTATGTCAAGTTCACTATACAATATTTATTGCTCTAAAGTTATATTGATTTTTCCTAAAACATTATAATTTTTCCGTTTCCTGGTACAGTAATTCTTTACGTCAGATTTGGTTCATTTAGTTTAAACCTAATGCATTGAACACCAATGTCTACGTTTCCGATAGAATTATAACAACGGCGATAAACCATGGTTGTCTAAGATTACTCGTTGAAAGCTATGAATATTGACTGGCTGATACGGAAATCCTGAATGGTATTGTAAATTATAGTAATGTATCCGCAAGATCACATCGCTCAACCAGTGTGACGTCACCCTTATCAAGAAGTGCTATATATCGATTATTTCTCAGAATTAATCAAAGAATAAACAGAGCAGAAAATGGATTAGTTAATTGATTGAGAAGTTTGGCAAATGTATGTAAATATTTACGTTTATTTTATGCAAGGTTTATATTATACAAGAGTTCATTTAAAGTTTATGTAATTTTAATTGTGAGTGGGAGTGAGTCAGAACTTGCTTTAAGTTGACTTTTTATTGCTAAAGCTATGTTTAATATTTTATGGCCGGTAATAAAATTAAGCGCATGAATTAGTTAATTTAATTCGCTCAAAATGTTGTCAACCTCTTAACCCTTCAGATACCGTCAATTAGAAACACAATAGTAAGACAATAGATGCGCGGCCACCGGTGGTCGCTTGGGGATTCATGAATTAATTGTATTTTCTTGCATTTTTTTTTTTTTGTAGCTAAGACTTGGAGATTTTGCTGATAAAGTGTTTTGTCAAATGTTGAAAACGGTTATTGAACTTGTAATACAGAAAGTAGGAAATGACGTCACTAACGCGTTATCTAAATCGTTTTAAAAAGTGCCGGAAAAGTGTTCCAATCAACAGTTTTCTATATTCGTATACATTCTTCATTATCAATTTAGTTCCGTCACGTTGAGAAAGCATTCGTTACGTGTTGTTCCTGTCACTCATGTCAGGGGTCACAAACATATTTACTAACTATGTAGTATCTTATATTTTGAACAAAGTTAGGTAAATAAACTTGCTTATTCTAAGTAAGGCGTCATTATTTTACATGAATATTTTATTTCACACTTTGGTATGCGTCAATTATATAATTAGGTATTTTAGAATTCGCTTTATCCACGATCAATCTGATTAGCTTTTTTCCAACTATTTTGCGGTCGGCATCCAGTAGAACCGCATGTAGCTGGGTATCAGTAGTTTACATAGAAAAACGGCTTCTCTGACCTACACAACCTGGGTAATTGGGTAACACGCTACTGCTTATGAAGACAGGAGACAGATTTCTTAGCTTCTGATTGTTCGTAACGACTATCAAATAGGTCTATAAACGACAACTAGGACCAAAAGCTTCACTGGTTTTCCGAAGCATGAATGAGTCTTTGTATGTTAAGCTGATCACCAATCCACGGGCCGACCTCAACAAGCATTGCTTAACCTTGGAAGTGGACCCGTGTAACTAGTGTCGTTCTAGCCACGTTTTATCAATATCAAACTTAGATTTTTTTATCTATTAACATTCTCCTTGTTAACTAATTAAATTTATAATAACAACAGCAAAAAAATATGTACGTATTTTTTCCTCGCCAGCCTCGAGTGGTCCGCCCCTGTCGGTCTGATTACGCGGCGTGTTGTGACAAGTTCAAGTAATTAATTAATGCTACATTAGCGCCGAGTGCTAAGTGTTAAGTTGTTGGAACTGGTTCGTGTATTAACATAATATCTACGTGTCTCTACTATCTAGTGGCCGCTGATAACTTTTTGTTCGAGTTGTGTTAGGACAGGAGTGTTCAGTTACTGGTATTTTGAAATGAGGAGCTCGTGGTACCAGGTGATTGTCGTACGGATCGATCTGTAAGATTAAACAAGAATTGCCAAAGTTGAGGGCGAAGGGGAGGGAGGACAGACTTTTACTGACTAAAACCACACCTATGTTCCTATAGTTGCCTTTTGCGTTCTAGGACCAAGACTGACCACGAGTATCTCTTTCAAATGTTATCCCATGGCCCTAGTAGGCAAGGCATCGGTCCTACTGGGCCCATACCGCTTGCTGACATAGAGAGATGTCAGGCGCATGGAACAGTAGGCACCGTTGACGACTCGGCTGGGTGCTATATGTCGAGCGGAGCTTACCCATTGCTTGTCGTCCATAAGCGCACGCTTATGGTGGCTGGAGATCCGTCTGTGATGTCCTGTCCTCCTGTCGCGATGGCTGGGGCATGAGCTTGTTCGTTCCCTCACTCGTGCGCTCGCTTCTTTCACTAGCATTACTACTTCGCAGAATTATAACATGCGACCGCATCCCATTCTCGCACTCCGGACCACGGCGTGAACCAGGGCCAGGCGCGAAATGTGGATATAATCTCATTAAATTACTTTTGAATTGATTCATCATCACCATTTCAGCTGCAAGACGTCCACTTCTGTACGTCTCGCATCCATCGCATTCCCACGACTTTCACCAGGTCCTCGAAACACCTTGAGGGATGCCTTGCAACAGTGCGTCTTCCGGTGCGCGGTCGCCATCAATAATAATTAATCTATCACAAGCTTTAATTACAAGTTCTGTTCAACCGAGATGTATTAATAGACTACTATCTACAATCTACGTACATAACGTAACGCGTCTGTTTATGGCGAGAACTGGGACAAACTATGACATGGAATGAATAATGCCAGGTTATAACACTGACCGGTGAATATCATTAATCTAATAACTAGCCTAGCTCCATGATTTTACCTGTTTTAATACAAATACAGAATAGTTTAGTGAGTTTTTTTCAAGTTAAGTTCGTTGGCTTTTAACCCTTCAGATACCGTCAATTAGAGACACAATAGTAAGACAATAGATGCGCGGCCACCGGGTGTCGCTTGGGGATTCATGAATTAAATAATATTATTTGCAAACTGTTGGCTGGTTGGCTGTTTTAATAATATTATTCCAAAACACAAATCGCAGACGTAGGTAACTCAGACGCCAAATTAAAATGGAAATTACAATTAAAATGAGCAGGTCACATCTGCCGCATGTTGCAACAAAATTGGGCGAAAGCAACTGCTGACTGGACTCCGAACAGCAGGAACCGGCGACGTGGTTGGTCCAGAAGAAGATGGCGAGATGGTTAGGCCTCCTACCTTAAGGATTAGCCAGAAGTGGCTAAGGACAGAAAAGAGTGGAATAACGGAAGCCTTTGCCATGCTGTGGGTCACCACGGGCTCATAATAAAAATAATTCGCAAAATTGATGTAGTTTTATATCTCAAGAGTCTACCCAGCTGGACAATATGTGGAATCATGAAACAGGCATGATTTCGGTAAAATGGAGCAGAAAATTATTGCAGTATTGACTACCACAGCGAAGATTACCGAAAAGGCTGACCCGATCCATTTGCTGTCAAATACTGCAAAAACATTAGGATGCGCTATATCCGCGTTCTAATGGAACTCAAAGTAAACTTCAAGTGACTGAAAACTGAATATGAACTTGACACTGCCTAAACGCACAAACAGTGCGAAGACAAAAAAAGAATGTTTATTTCTGTAACAACTAGTTTAGTTTAACAACTAGTCAAAACCTTTTAGTGTTTCAATGTCATTGTTGTGGTAACAAGCAGTTGACGTCACCTTACACATGAACAATAACTTGAGATTAAGCATCAGAAGCAAAGATTTTGGATAGGATAATATCCAAAATCCTTGCTTATAATCAAAGATCGAAATAGGTAGGGCTCATTAGGGTAGGTTCATTGACCGCAAACATTGATGTTAATATTCCGTCAGATTCCGGCTGATACTGTGAGATTTAAGATTTTTTATAATTTTACTACTTTAAAATCAAATCCCGGGACTCGAGGAATATCGATATTATTCTAACTTATGGCAAGTAAAAAAAAGAGCCCTACCTATTCCGATCTCTGCTTATATACTTTCTAACCTGGCCAAAGAGTATCGGTGCTAAAATAATAACTGGGTAAGGAAAGTAAAAAAAAGGCAGTCACTGCATGTGCTGGCCGTCCCATTCCCTCACGTAGAGAAGAGGCCTGAGTCTCAGCAGTTACAGTATGCTTACACCATACCCAACAAAACAATCCGTATTTCTAAAGCTGCAGTATAAAATCAATCTCGCAACAAATTGATCATCTTTCAATATTCCGAACATTTGCTCAAGTTTATAAATATTGATGTCGGCAACTGTTACAGTTTGCGCTCCGGTTATAATCGTTAACACGACAAGTCTTCCTCGTCAAATTTATTATAATTTATTTAATTATTTATAGCTGTAATTATTAAGTGCGGTTTTACGGCGATTAGACGAAGCATTAATTATATATCGACCTGCTTAAGATTAAAAAAACTGGTCAAGTGCGAGTCGGCCTCGTACACTGAGCTATTATAATTTTGGAACTTTCTTGGACTGGATTCGTGCCGAGGGAACGCCCGGGTGTCACCATTATGTGGACCAGCCTGAGGACACGGTGGAGCATATGGTGGAGGTGTGTCCTGCTTGGGCAGAACGACCTTTTGCGCCGGGCTTTGGTATGGGCTTAGGGGTTGGTCATGGTCCGGAGTGAGGAGGAATAACAAGCGGTCGTTTCCTTCTGCGAAGCAATAATGCTAGCGAAGGAGGCGGCCGCACACGTGAGGGAATAGACTTCTTCACGCCCTAGTCACTTAGATCTTGACCCCGATTTCCGGCCACCGACCGTAGGCATGCGCTTGAGGACAGCGAGCAATGGTTGTGACCCGTGACCGTACCAGAACCAGGTCCGGTGACCATCCGGACCGAGACCGAGTCGTCTACGGCGCGTAATGTTCCACGTGCGCCTCAAGGAGATGTCAGCAGAACCGAACAAATACAAAAGCAAAGAAGGAATATAGGAATGGGTTTAAGTCAGCAAAAGTCTGTCACGCAGTTCATGAGATACAGCCCGCTTACAAATACTCTGGACAATGGAGGCTTAGTATGGTCCCGTTCGCACCCTTATGGGTGCGGAACCCTAGTAAAGGATAGACAGACAGCTGTAAAATTAATACAAATAGACAAGTTTAAACAAATTACGGAATATAAAGTGATTATCTTACACGAAGAAAAAATAATGCTGAGAAGTCAAACTGTGGAGACTCTCGTGCGGGATACAGTACTGAATTCGCTAGCGTCTATATTGACTAGCTTGTATGGAGATGTTCTAACGATTTGAATAATCGACGAGGACAGTCACGTCCACCACCCTGCTTGTGATTCGCTTCTTATTATTTTATTTTTTAAGTTGCTACTCCTACAAATAGTTCCTATATCGTGGGTACGTTCACAAACATGTTACCTCACACACACAAGACACCCAGACCCAGGTTTTCAGGGTAGTCAGCTAGGACACACCGGTCGCATCTAGTTTAAACTGACGAAACAAAAATTACGTGTAAAAGGGTTTTATAAAACCTATTAAGCTGTATGTGTTCGCCATACCAATATTTATCCCGTACGGGATTTAAACCCGCAACACGTAGAGTACCAGCCAATCACTCAACCACTGGACCAGTCGTTTGAATAGCCTCTTATTTACAAACTGGAATACTCTTGATACTAACTTTTTATCATGATTTAAGACTTATCAAGATCTAAAGATAAAGAGGTGCTGATAATTCCATCTAACAATAATTTATTATCAATAAACCGCATGCAAATATTGACTAATTAAAACACATAAATAACGTCGGCTATCTGCAACATTTAGCTGATCTATAAAATATTAATTAGCAATATTTAGATCCGTTTAGAGCATAGACAATTAGCATAGATAACGATATTACTAAACACGTAACTGTATCAGCGTTACAGGTATTTCATTAGCTCAGGATTGAGATACATTATTTATTGATTAGTATTCATTTAATGGGTGAATTTGTGTTTTTTCACGATTTTGGTTGAAACACAGATAAAGTGATGGTTGGTTCTGGTTTGACGACTCAGTGAGCCAGATTCCTTTGCCTATGTGAGAGAACTGAATAGTTGACAACATTCTAATTAACTTTATAGATTTTAGGTTAGCTTCTAACTAACACATTGAGGATAATTGCGTATTTTATTATTGATATGTTTTAAAAATTATTCGAAAATTGCAGAATCGGCGCGTGAGAATGTATAAATGGCCTGTGGGGTGATTTGAAAGAGTAACTCTGCAACATAAAGGATAATAGAACGAAGAGAGAATAGATTTGAGTTGGTAAAAGTCTGCCACTCCATTAAGAGGTCTGTAAAAAAATCCTTATCGATAAGAATGCCCATTGTTAGACCCTAATCATTTTAAGCTCCTGCTGTAATTTTTAATGATGTAAAACAAATAGTATATCTATCTATATATCTCCCTCTCGTTCCATTTAAAATGGGAGAAGTTATTTGATGCAATTAACAAAATAATGTAAATAGAGTAGCAAGAAATTGTGAATCTGATTTGTTTTATTATCTTCCAAGCTTTTTTAAACTTGAAGTAGGCTTCCAGTCTAACCGGAAGCAGAATACCCGTGTTTTACATAAAGCGACTGCCTATCAGACCTCCAAAACCCAGTTACTGGGCAACACAACACAGTCTTTGCATAGACTGATGGTCAGACTTTCTGTCAAAGATCTCGGATGACAACCGGAAAAATTGGCTTTACGCGCTTCTCGTGACACGGGGTGTCTGTAATGTCCTAGATAAACTAAGAATCTGATTTTTGAATAAATAACATAAGTGTATAAAACTTGTCCAAAGTAATTGCAATCGTGCCATGAGACTAACATTTCTAAAAGCGCTAACCAAATTCTATCAAAACAAAACAAGCAATCTCTACCGCGCCTGAGAATCGACCCTGGCTCACATAAATTTCATCAATCTTAAAGCGAGCTTGTAAACCACTGCACAACAAAGATATGGATTCCGAGAGAAACGCGATACGATACGAAACGTCCCAGGTTCGGAGCTCGGCTGGAGCATAAATAGAATTAGTGAGTCGGTCACGACTTTACTTCCAATGTTTATCGCGACCGGGAATCGCGAGCGCAGTCACGGGAAAAGCTAGATTATCATATTCCATAGTAAGGTAATGCAATGAGAAATATTCTGGATGTTTGCTAATAATTATAGAAGTAGCGAATTTATTATCATTGCTCTCATCTCGTGACAAAAAAGTGTTGCTAAAAAAGTTATGAGTTTACATGTGGATGGATGGAAGGGGAGAGGGAGGCCAAAGAAAAGATGGATGGATTGTGTGAGAAGTGATATGAAAGAAAAGGGAGTTAGTGATAGCATGACGAGTGACAGGACAGAATGGAAGAAAAAAACGTGTTGCGCCGACCCCAAATAAAACGGGACAAGGGCAGGAAGATGATGCTCTCATCTCGTGACAATAGTTGTAGTCATAGTAGTTTGTTGGTAAGGGATTCTTACAAGTCATGTATAGAATATATGATTAATATATGACTACTTATAGTCAATAAATTATTAAAAATAATGTTACATTGTTAAACAATGTTAAATAAAAAAAATAAAAAAATATCAAGCAATAATAGTAGATTAGGTCGCATGTTGAATTCCGAACGAAATGAAGGTTGCAAGTTTTAATCCCGAACGCTAGTGAAGGATATATTTAATAAACGCTCGAGTTTGGCGAGAGAGTTAATATAGAAACCTGAGTGAAGTAAGAAATTCAAGCAGCCCAAGACAAAGACAGCCTTATCCCCGTGTTGGATACTCTACGTGTTACATTATCGGTGAGATAATTAAAATACAATATAGTAAAACAAATCATATTTATTAATTTTTTTTTGAAAAGTCGTCAGGAACCGTTTTTTTTTTGTTACTCGTCAGTTTGAATTTTAAATGAACTTGTTTGATACACATACATTTTAATTCACTTACTGTCCCAGAACACGGGCCAAAGAAAAGATGGATGGATTGTGTGAGAAGTGATATGAAAGAAAAGGGAGTTAGTGATAGCATGACGAGTGACAGGACAGAATGGAAGAAAAAAACGTGTTGCGCCGACCCCAAATAAAACGGGACAAGGGCAGGAAGATGATGCTCTCATCTCGTGACAATAGTTGTAGTCATAGTAGTTTGTTGGTAAGGGATTCTTACAAGTCATGTATAGAATATATGATTAATATATGACTACTTATAGTCAATAAATTATTAAAAATAATGTTACATTGTTAAACAATGTTAAATAAAAAAAATAAAAAAATATCAAGCAATAATAGTAGATTAGGTCGCATGTTGAATTCCGAACGAAATGAAGGTTGCAAGTTTTAATCCCGAACGCTAGTGAAGGATATATTTAATAAACGCTCGAGTTTGGCGAGAGAGTTAATATAGAAACCTGAGTGAAGTAAGAAATTCAAGCAGCCCAAGACAAAGACAGCCTTATCCCCGTGTTGGATACTCTACGTGTTACATTATCGGTGAGATAATTAAAATACAATATAGTAAAACAAATCATATTTATTAATTTTTTTTTGAAAAGTCGTCAGGAACCGTTTTTTTTTTGTTACTCGTCAGTTTGAATTTTAAATGAACTTGTTTGATACACATACATTTTAATTCACTTACTGTCCCAGAACACGGGCCTCAAAAAATGCTAGAAGCAGCCACAAAAAGAAGCTAGAAGCCGCCGCAAAAACAGCTGAAGCGCGCTACAGCTTGTTGCCGGAGAAGCTTGAAACGACTTCAAGCGTTTTTTTTTGTAGCGGCACCGCCGTAGACGAGCCAAATAGAAAGCTTGAAGCGGCGTTTTATTGAGGCCCGTGTACGGAGAGGCTTAATTTTGACGTTCCAAATTTCAAATCTCATTATTCCCTAGGGATCGCTCATACTGCATTATCTCCCTAGGGACAAAATTACTTACTTTAAGTGATGGTTGTATATAATATATAGGTATAAACGGTCATTATCGAGCAGGTGGTGTAAAAAAAATATTCTGACTGTGCGCTTTTAGCACACACAGAGACAGTCTACTGTCGAGGTAGTCCGGAGGATTTCACATTAACTGCAGTTATACAATAATTGATTAAGAAAGTTGGATGAGACTGTTGAATGGTCGCTCGGAATGCAGAGTAGATGTTATAATGTCAGTGCTCCGATTTGCATAGATAACGCGGCTCAACCTTGCCGTATTCGACAACTAACTATAGTTACTGCGGTATCTTTTTCTTTTAATTCGTTAATTAATATAGGTAATATGTTGTCTCTTGTGGAGAAATAATATGTTACTAAATGGTTTACGACATTTGGAATCAAATGATAAAACACAGGGGTGATCAGTGTATTTACACTGATCAATTAGATATTGCTTATCGTAATCTTTTTCATAAAATAAAATAAAAACCCGCCAAGAGCGAAGCGGGCTCGCGCACGAAGGGTTCCGTATCGTCCGTAGCAAAAAGCAGCAAAAAATACACTATTTTAATCTGTTTTTAGTTTTGATTATATACTACTGCAGTCACGGTTCATGAGGTACCGGCGGCGTGGTGACAGACGGACAACGCCGAGTCGGAGTGATAGCAATAGGGTCCTATGGTAAACATAGGACCCTATTGCTGCTTTGGATACGGACCCTAAAAATAGTAAGTCCCTGGAAACGGAATCGTAATTTTATTTTTTCAAAAAGGTTTGAGCATTATTAGACTTCATTTCTTTTTCGCAAAATGTTGGTTTGAATAGGATTTCAAACCACCCTTATCATTCAGAGGAAAAATTTGAACAACAGTCGAAGCCCGAAATAAGAAGCTCAATGTACTAATCCACCCCCGTAGGCGCAGGCTCGAGGATGGCGAGCAAAAGATAGCTTGCCACCCGCTCGTCTTATAAAAATCGAGCTGGAGTCGTCGACGGTGCGTAGTGTTCTACGCGGCCATTATAGCGTTGTCAGCAAACCATAGAGACCCAGCAGGGCCGATACCCGCTAGAGCCATGGGATCGGTACTGAAAAAAATATACTCAATATGGTACTGTAACACCCAAGACAACTGAAAGCACATGGGCGTGGTCAGTAAAAATCTGACACGCCTTCTTCTTCTTCTTTTCGTGTCGATGCTTTTAAAGTATATTTTTTCAGATCAATATTTGCCAACCAGTACAGCTCTATTGTCGGCTTCGTATAGATCCTAAGAACGGCCTACCCTAGGGTGGAGTCATAAGATGATTTGCCACCTCAAAAACAAAATCCACTATTCCAAGAAGCGTCTTAAAATTCATCATCTTGAAATTCGTAGTTACAAACAGTCTGCCTAAAGATTATCTAACATACATATATATCTTTGATTGTGTGTGTTGTGCAGTGGCATTGAGTATCTTACGATTCAAAGCACCGATTACAAATCAAAGATCAATTGAGGCTTTGAAGCGGAGTTAACGCGACCTATTGTGCGTCTTACATTTCACGTGTGTATGTCCGTCTTCATAGCTGAGAGCGAATCAAGTAATGCCGAGTTGTTGGCCGGCGCTATTTGTCCATCATTAGTATTTCGACACGCAGCTTGCAATACTTCGGATCGCAACTAATATCTCCAGCTCTCGACCATTCAATGGAAATTTGTACACGAATATATTCAACATTTGGTGATGACATGTGAAGTTTAGAGGGAAATATTTGTTAGAATAGTGATCGGTTAATGCCCAGCCATTTTGAGCATACTATCGATTTCATAATGTCAGTGAGCAGTGGTGGCCTAGTAGTAACGGCCCCGACTTACGAGTTATAGGTCGCGGGTTCAAACCCAGCCAGGTGCATTACTTTGTGTAATTCATTTCATCACCATTGCTCTCAAAACGGTGAAGGAAAGCATCGTGAGGAAACCGGTATGTCCTAGAACCAAAAATTTAAAAACGTGACATCCACCAATCCGCATTAGGCCCGCGCGTTGGATTACGGCCCATTCCCTCTCCAAGAGAGAAGGCCTGAGTCCCAACAATGGGAACATTATAAGGTCGACTACGCTACGCTACATACTAGGAATTACTCCAATATCGTGGGGGTGTTCATAAATATGTAAACTCAAATACACAAGAAACCCAGACCCTAAAAACCTATCTGTTGGTCGTACAAATATTGGTTATGTGCGGGGAGTGAACCCACGACCCGTAACGCAGCAGATCACCGCTCAAACACTGCAGCAACCGTGCCGGCAACATGTATTACTGACTATCTATTCTTGAAGAAATACATATAACTGAAAATATATTTTTCGGAAAAGGTCCTGAATTTTCTATTTTTCTTTTGAAATAAAAGCTATCCTAAGACAAAAATATGTTTGATTACGAAATAAGTTGTTATAGCGTTGGTTGTGTTATCGTAGCCATCAAGCCAAGTGTGAAATATGAGAACCACTTAGTAAATAGTCGCCGCTGACAACTGCAATAACTCTTACAAATAAATTCAATCTAGATCACTTCAAATTACTAATATTCACTTCCCACGGGTTTCCACCTCCTTCCAGGGCTCGTTTACACGGGGACAGTTTTTCGCTTAAAATAGATGAGTTAAAAATGATTGCCCTGGCTTTTTGTACTTGTGTTGAGGTCGGTTTAATTTATTAAACCCCAGGCAAACGCGGCATTTGCTCTCTCATTATCTATCTATTGTGTGCCTCTAATTACGGTATTTAAAAAGTTAAGGCACATGCCTTAAATTTGCCAACTTAGAACCAATTTGAGGCTTAGTTAGCTCTAATACAAAATTGTTTATCGTAAATCGCCGTTGTTCTTTTAAGATATGTGACCTCTTCCAACCCGCACTGAGCCCTCGTGAACCTAATTCCTTATACTAGAGAGGCCTGAGTACCCGCAGTGGAAACGTAAGGCTGATTAAGCTTTAAGCAGTTTCCAATTTAACTGAATGCGGGCAGTATTCAGTTCAATTGTAAACTGCATCCAACTAATGTAACCCACGTCCAAGTAAGTGGGTAACAAGATAGATAATGGTCTGTAACTTTTAGTAATCACCGGAAGTTTGAAAAAGTAACGGAAGCATGTAATCAGTCCATAGTTCTGTTTTATGGTGTTAACATGGAGGTAACCAATCGTTTTCAATCAACATCTAAAATACACTTATTTCAATAATACACGTTCTAGGTCAAGCCAATTTCCTTCGGTCACCAGGGAGACTGGAAACGTCGAGAGATGTCGTGCGGTGTTCCGCAGGGGTCGGTTCTGGGCCCACCCTTGTGGAACATCGGATACGATTATGTGCTGCGCGGCGACTTCCCTGACGGGGTCAGCGTGGTTTGCTACGCAGACGACACGCTGATCCTAGCGCAGGGAGAGTCGCACCAGGCGGCGGTCGCTCTAGCGACACGCGGGGTTGCGATAGCTGTTGGCAGATCCAGGAGTTGGGACTCGAGGTGGCGCTGCACTAATCCGAGGCAATGTGCTACCACGGCCCTCGGAACGCGCCACCATCGGACTCCCAGCTTACGGTAGGAGGAGTTCGCATCGGCGTCGGGTCGACGATGAAGTATCTGGGACTCGTCCTCGACAGCCGGTGGAATTTCGTAGAACATTTCCGACGTCTGGCTCCCAAGCTTCTCCGGGCTGGGGCTGCTCTCAAGCGGCTCCTGCCCAACCTTGGGGGTCCAGACGCCTCCTGCCGGAGGCTCTACGCGGGGATCGTTCGATCCATGGCCCTCTACGGGGCGCCGGTGTGGGCGCCGTCGCTGGCAAAGCGACCGGCGTCCATACTGAACGCCTGCCAGAGGGTCATGGCAATACGGATGGTGCGGGGTTACCGCACGATCTCACGCGAAGCGGCGAGCTTTCTGGCTGGCCTACCACCGTGGGATCTGGAGGCAACAGTCCTTGCACACATGCACGACATGCGCGTGGAGATGCAACGCCGGGGTGAAAGTCCACTGCCGCAACATGTTAAAACATGGCGGACAGAGCTCCGGCGGGATCTCATGGTGAAATGGCGTCAACGGCTATCGCAACCCAGTGCTGCACGCCACGATTATGGCGGTAAGTCCCCTCTTTGAGGCGTGGCTGGAAAGACCTCACGGCGTCCTTACCTTCCGCATGACGCAGGTCCGCACCGGACATGGCAAGTTCGGGAGGTTCCTGTATCGGATTCAAGCGGAAGAGACGCCCGGGTGTCGCCACTGTGCGCAACGCCCGGAGGACACGGTGGAGCACACCGTCAAGGTGTGCCCTGCCTGGGCGGAGCATCGCCGTGCCCTCGTGGGGGCGATCGGCGGCGGAGACCTCTCGCGCCGGGCCCTGGTCGAGGCCATGGTCCGGAGCGAGGAGGAATGGCAGGCGGTCGCCTCCTTCTGCGAAGCAGTAATGCTTGCAAAGGAGGAGGCCGACCGCATCAGGCAACGGCGCCCTCGCCGCCGTCGCCGGGATTCCGATCCCGATTTCCGGGCACCGTAGACGCGGCCTCGCGGACGGCGAGCCATGGGTAGCTCGCTGTCCGATCGTACGGTAATGGACCGAGTCCAAGACGTCGACGGCGCGCACTGTTCCCGCGCGCCTCAAGGAGTTGTCAGCAGCAGGAGGGGCCCAGCTGGGTCGAAGCCTACTGGGGACAGGGTTGTCCGAAAGGGAGCTCGTGCCCTGGTATGAAGGCTAGAAGGAACGGCGCGGGGTTTTTAGTCAGTAAGAGTCTGACACTGTCTCCCGCTCCACCCAAGAGCGGGTTTCGTCAAAGATGATTTTCCCCGTCGACAAAAAAAAAAAAGCCAATTTCCTTCCGATGTTTTCCTTCAACGTTTTAGTGTAAAAACAACCAGTCTTTACACTAAAACGTTGTCATGTTAAACAAATTGTCTGTAGAATACAATACATGTTGTTGATAATGTCGAATCAAGAATCAACGGTCAAATGTGTTCAATTCGCCGGGCCATTCAGACGAGTATGGCTAAACTATTCAGTTCTCTTTGGGCGAGAAACCGACCTCATCTAAAAGAGCCTTTATCCCCGCCAATCACTGAAATCTAAGTTAAGATATAATCGAATAATTTCTAATCGATACCGAGGCGAGTGTTCGCAGCAGAGAGCGAGGCAGAGGCGTAATGTGACAGAATTTACATTTAATATCCACTTGGAGCCCGTGTGCTGTTTGTTTGATTTATATCGCTTGGGCAATGTAGCCATGTGCTGCTCAGCGGACTGCTTAAAGACAATAATATTCCTGAGAGATTTTATTGATATGTTGATAAATATTGAGATATACTTGTTAAATCAAATCTCTAAAGTCTTGAGCATCAACGCCAAGTTCGAGTAACGTGTCTTGGAATTGCACAATTTATTTCCACCAAGTCTGTTCCATCAGTGGACCACTAGACGTACGGCTTTACGTCATCGGACAATCGTTTTGGGAACACATTCGTTATGCGAACAGTTAATAAGTGGTATTCCCTGTCAGAGTCTAAGTTTCCCGATAGCTACAACCTAGGTCAAGAATGAATAGGTTATTTCTAGGCAAGCATGCTTCATCATCGGCCATATCATCGCTTACCTATAGGTGTTAAACACGAGCCTATCAATAACAATAATAATAAAAAAACCGGTCAAGAGCGTGTCGGGCCACGCTCAGTGTAGGGTTCCGTTCCATTGTTTCCCGTCCGTCACAATAAGTGTAAAAAAGTGCATTGCCATCTCTTGGGAAATTGGGTCACTAATTTATACAAACTAGACGGGTTATGTATATTGAGTTTTCGGCGGTAATTTTGGATTACGTGAATCGATTTTAATCATTTTTTTTTTATTTGAAAGAAGATTTAGGATAATAAAATATGTAAACTAAGTTAAAAAAAATGCTTGCATATGTATATGGTTAAATTACAAACTTAGTTCAGAAATTATTTTGTACATTTTTTCAGAAACCGTTCAACCCATCAAGTCCAAAATAATTTTCCTAGAAAATCCTCATATAGTTCTACTTTGAAATTTAGTTTTTTATGTTTTCTAAACTTATGGTTCAAAAGTTAGAGGAAGGGGGGGGGGGGTAAAAAAATGTGTCACCACACATTTTTTTTATCTTTTGGCGCGATTATTTCCAAAAAATTTACATTATCAAAAAGTGATTTTAGTAAACACCTATTCATTTTTAAATACCTATCCAACAATATATCATATGTTAGGGTTGAAATAAATAAAAAAAATCACTCCCCACTTTACGTGTAAGGGGGTACCTTAATAAAAAAAAAAATTGTCCATTTTTTATTTCACCACTTTGTTGGCGTGATTGATATACATATATGGTATCAAATTTCAGCTCTCTAGTGCCAACGGTCACTGAGATTATCCGCGGACGGGCAGTCAGACAGACATGACGAAACTATAAGGGTAGATACCCTATCTAGTCAACTAGATAGTTGACTAGATACCCTTATAGTAGATTATTAAGAGCCTATTCACTTTAGCTTTAGCTAGACGAGAAGACCGCAGCAGGCAAATTGATTAGGTCCTTCGATGTTTTGATTAGTTGGGTCTATTTTATATTGATATACAATAAGTGCATATTGGGAAACAGATATAGGATACTTGTTAGAAAAAGATTATTTCATTTCAGTCTGCTCTGTTTTTTTTTTCTTAACTAATTCCCATAGTGCGAAAAATTCAAAATTCGAATGTTTTGTCACTTGCGATCTACATAATATAAACTGTCACGTTTTATATTGTTCTTTTTGTAATTTAATTAAAAAAAGAACAATTTAATAAATTATTATAATGTTTATTTAAAAATCGAAATGTTGTTATTTAATTTCCGTCATAAAATACCTATTTTGTTTATTTTTGCACAATGCGTTTAAATGAACTGTGCAACGAGATAAGTTTTTTTTGAGTTCAATTGTTTACTTATTTTTCTTCCAAGTGATAAGGTTAAAATGAGTCGTTCAGGAATAATCACTAAGTATTAAAGTAAATATTAGTATACTTATCTATGAATATATAGAATAAAAACTTACGAAACTTTCGTCGAAATTTTTCAGTTTTCAGATTTTCACACTTTTAAATAAAAATGACTAAAACTGTTACTGCAAAAATCTCGTTTTACTACTCAATATTATTGTACAAAAAAAACTATTAGTTCAAAAAACCACAGTTCACTTCACACACGGGGTTCGAACTCGCGACGTAAATATTGGGAGATTGTCAGAAACACGAGCGACGTCCGTTCACCTCGCGCACGCAGCATCCACTGGCGGTCATCGCTGAATGGACCGGCATTTCGCCTGCATACTACTGCCCGAAAACTATCATAACTAGAAAAGGACATCCATTACCGGCTGTACTCTATTTAAAATATTGGTCGTTCTATTTTTGAACAGCAATGGAGAAGTGTTGAAAACTTTTTTTCTTATACATATGGCTTTTATTAAAACCTTTTCTTAGTTTGAAAGCTAAGCCAGGTTATTTTTTGCAAGTGATTGAAAGGAGGCTGTATACTTGTATGTGTGAGAATGTGAGACATTTTAACGAAGGAGGCTGAATGTTAGAGCTGCAGTTAGGAGACATGTGCCAATGTGCTAATTATAGGATACTGGCTGGAGTGGTGCAATGGAAGAGTATTTTTAGAATCTTATTGAAGGTAAGAGATAACAGTCGTTATGTAAGAGATAATAACAGCTATATACGTATATTGATACTTCACATGTATTAAGCGTAGTCCTGTCCATAATTTAATAGCATAAATGGCATCAGTTTAAATACAGTTATCTAAACATCAGCACCCAGAAGTATTATTTTTTAATAAAAATAATATATTGACAATATTCCTATTACTTTCACATAACACCATCTAGTCTCAAACTATGGAGAGCTTGTGGTATGAGTACTAGACAACTGATGAACATACTTATATATTCTTAAATGAATACATCTTATAGACAAATTACACAGTGATAGAACAAATGATCCCGCTCAGCACCCAAACTTTTGGTTTGGGTGGGAACCGAACCCACGACCTCCGGCATTGCTGTCAGGCCTACTAACTACTAGACCAACAGACCAGTCTAGTTGTTTTATAAGTTTAGGTAAGTTAATTACATAAATAATAATAAATAACAATAGACCCAAAAGACTACCTTGTGGGACTCTTCAACCCTCTATTTTCTGACTTGTAGTTAATAACTTTGATTTTTTTAGGAACAGCTCGGTGTCTGTACTTGTACCGGTTGGAAGGCTTAAAACCTAAGAAAGTCATCAAACAACCCAACCTTTGGGGAGGAGGAGGATTCCAGTTTCTGACTTTTATTGACTAAAACTCACCTGTGTTCCTTAAGTTGCCCATTTCTTTTCTATTAAGGCTATGGTAACTCATCAAATAATCGCGAAACTCTGTCAAGGTTTGCTCCCAAAACTATTCTATGCCCATTGTGACATTCCTGATGATATAATCACTATTTCTACTGAAAAACGTCCACTGTTGGACATAAGCCCCTAAGTGACGCCATAACGACTGGTCTAGTCATCCAGTGCATCTCATATGCATCGGATTTCTGAGACCCTCACCACGTCATCGGTTGATCTTATGGGAGACCTATCAACGCTACGTCTTCTAGTACGTGGTCGCCACTCTAGAACCTTTCGTCCCCATCGTCCATCTGTTCTGCAAGCAATATGACACTGCCAATTCAAGTTCAGAGATTCTTCTTGCACTTGCAACTTCGTAATTTTGCCTCACAGGTGTTCCTACTATAGAAGCATAATAAACATCTTAAGGTCTCGAAACACTCACTAAATGAACTACCTTCTATGTTTAATTTACAGATACATCTAGTATCCATAAACTAGCGTATTTACGAACCTTGAGTCATTGATTACCACAAACAATAGTTGCATTCATATCAGCCATTTTAATAGTTTCCTATAACGTAATGCTTTTATGGCTGGAACAATATTGCTGATGTGTTCATTTCCGTGTCTTATTTTAAGGCCGTGTGATAACTTGATTGGTAAGTACAGAAGGTGATGTTTTGCTTGCACTTTGTTACTTGCATTAACAGTAGCTGCGACCTGCGGCTTTGCCTGCGTGATAGTAGAAAATACTTCTTAGGGAACAAACTCGTGAGATAAAAATTTACCGATGTGCTCTCGTTCTGTTCGAATGTGAAGAAGTTACAAACCACACAAATTTTCACGTTTATAATATTAGTTTTTTTTTAAAGACAGGAGGATCATCCAATGGCTTCTCCCGCTCTAAGATGGAGTGCGAGGGCGTGTTAGAGTTTTACTGTCTTAAACCTATTTACTTATTTATTTACAATGTACTTGTACAAAATAAAAATAAAAAAAACTATATCTAATGCGTTGTACAATATACACTAAGGAGTAAACGAAAATACACCTACATTACCACTAAAATAAAACCTCTCACAAAACAAATAAAACAAGATTTACTTATTTGTCATCCAACCTCTCACAAAACCTATGTTCCTTATTTACCCTTTGCGGTCCAGGATCACAGGCTTTCCTTTCGAAAATCAATTTATGGACCCAGTAGGCTTTGGCTCTGCTGGGATCCTAAGAAAATATTAGTATGTTTGCTTTGACGTTAAAACAATACGATTTTGCTACTTTTTAACCGACTTCGAAAAGGAGGAGGTTCTATGTTCGGCTGAATGTATGTGTTTTTTTTTGTATGTATGTTCACCGATATTTCGGTCAATTGTGGACCGATTTGGAAATTTTTTTTTGATTGAAAGGTTATGCTTCCAAGTTGGTCCCATAGAAATATTGTTATGATCTGATCATGAACTTCGAAGATATGGAACAGAACTCCTCATAGAATCATAGCAGAATTGTCGTAACAAGTAAAATTGCTTTGTTTATGCGTGTAGTCGATGGCTGACTGAAAGAAAAGAGATTATTATTTGTTTAACACCGACTTCCGAAATTATTATTTTTTTACATTGAAGTCGGCTTTATTTTTTTCTTTTTGTAGAAAGTTTTTTATCTTTTCGATAATTTGCACTATCCTGAGATCAAACCGCTTACTGTTATTTACTCATTTTAACAGAAAAGTCTACAGCAAAATTATCACCATTAAAGCTCCATCAACTTTCATAGCAACAGTGACCAGGCATATTCTGGGCTTAGTCTTTCCATCGTAAAACTTATTCATCGCTTTCCATTAGAGACAGGCAGACGCGACTAAAAACGGGGGTCATTATTGTGTACAGGCAAACGAAACTAGATCTAATAACATTTACTCAATTTCCTTATCGTTGTTTCGAATACATTGGAGTTGGCTGATATTCTACCTTTTTGTAATTGATTGCTAGTATTTTACGTGAAGCGAATATTTATGTGGTCTCCACATTCTAGTAACTGGGTAAACAATTCTTGGTAAGAGGGCAAGACTAGAGTTATATTCTCGGGTTTATGACTACCCATAACAACCGTCAAAGATATGCAAATGACAGCTAGAACTAAAGCTTTGGTTTCCTAGGAAAGCGGTGCAGTCATATAGCGCCTGTAATATTACGGACGCAAAAAGGCGGCCGTCTTTACGGTGACGACATATGGAAAGTTCCACGGCCGTTTTAACACACCGTCAGTCATTTTTTAAAACAAACTTCAAACGAAAAGTATCCAAGATAGAAAATGGACGACCTTGATTTAGCTTTAGTAATTTACTTGGAGGATGAACTCTCATCAGAAGAGGAAAATAGTCGTTGTTCCGGAAAAAAAACACAAATACGTATTAAAAATATCTTCATCGCTATCAATGAAACGTTCACAAAACCTCAAATCTAACACTGACAAGACGGCCGTCATGCAAATGGCGGCACCGCTTTTTGACGTTACGGCGCAGTTACTTCTCTCTAGAAAACCGCGCCATTTTTTTTACATAGACAAGGTTCTAGTGACGTCATTCATCGCTGTATTACGGCTGCTATATGATGGCACCGCTATCCTAGGAAACCAGAGTTTAACAGCGTAACGTACTACTGGGATGCAATGAAGTATCGTTACGTAATAAATGATTGCACATCCTCGAATCGATCTTGGTCAGCCTTACTTAACCTTGAAGCCCAACTCGTATAGCTGAAATGATAGAATCATAATCCCGACATTAACAAAAAAATAAATAAAACAATTGTCTAAAAGTCATTTGTAAAAAAAAAGAAAGTCATTTGTGTAAAAAATATTTGTAAAAAAAAATAGTTGGGTAAAAATCATTTGCGTAAAAAGTGGTTGGGTAATTTGTGTAAAAAACAATTGGTTAAAAAACAATCGGTTAAAAAAGTAAAAAAAAGTCCGTACGGTTGAGAAAAGGCTTTACAGAAGATATAAGGGCCCTTAAATATCGCGAGGCTACATAATAAAGTTCTGCTACAGTTATAGATACACGCACGTCTCCGCGGTGGTCCTAACTCGCGACTTTTTGCTTCGTTAGGCGTCTGGTCTAGCCAGCCGGGCGGCCACGCATTCCTAGCATAGCTCCGTAACGATCTCATAAGTTTGACGGAGGATCTTAGATAAAAGGGATTTGTAGTGTTTAGTTTATTGGTGGAATTAAGTCTTATAACTACCGTGGGTGGCCGAGAATTAATTAATTATTATTATTAGTTACTTTGGCGTGATTTATTTGGGATTTTAGGTATATTACTTGTTACAAAGTAACCTAATAGGATTATTAAGTTGAAACATGGGATTGATTTATTATTTGAAGTAGAATTTAATAGATACTTTACATAGTTTTAACTGTATTCAATATAAATTTATTTAAAACAATTAAAGTGTTGATCTATATAAATAAAAAGCAAAGTCCTGACTCACTCACTGACTCATCACCGTCCAACCCAAACCCTGGACCTAAGGAGTTGTCAGCAAACCGCAGGCGCCCGGCAAGGTCGAAGGCTACTGGGGCCATAGGTGATGCAAAAGAGATCCCCGGGGCAATGGCAAAGAAGGAACAGGAGTGGGTTTTTAGTCAGTAAAAGTCTGACACTATCTCCTGCTCCACCTAAGGGTGGGAGATGTAATGAGATGATTTTCCTACCTAAAAAAAAAAGAATATTTTTAAACTCAACTCCCAATGAGATGGAACAGAGGTTTAAAGTTTGTATGTAAAAACCTATTGAAGCTGCTGACTATAGCTATTATACCATAATTAGATACCCTTTCAGAAAGTAAGCATTTCTGAAACATGAAAAAATAATAACTATAGAATTCTTAAATGTAACAAATTAATTTGAGTTAAAAAATTCCGTGTTATTTTTTCAAATAAAAATCAAAGTATGGTCTCTCGTTGAAGTCTTTTGTAGGGCGGCGCGCGGCCGGTGCTTGCGTACTTAACTGTAGCTTAATAAGCGCCGTCCTTACTGCGCTTTTATGGTTATGAGCGTTACGTACGTCGAGTTACGACTCGTGGTTCATAGACCGTATTGTAATTGGTACATGGGTTATACATTTACATATATAGAGAGGTATAGCTATAACTATTGATAAGATTACTGTTAACCACAATCTTACCTGATGGTAATCGACGATGTTGTCGACGATGAAGCACGCTTGGTCAGAAGTGTCCTATGTACTCGTTACTCGAAGACCCTTAGGTCACGGTAATAGTATCATACAGTATTGTAACTCGGCCGTATCTTTGAAATAAATGCCTACAGCCACGCGGTACGTAAACATGCGATAGGGCTGCCCGCCTCCAGCATTCTAATTACATTTGCCTACTTTGTGTTTCCATTTAGTTTTGTGATTAAAAATATACTTACTTTTTTATATAAACAAAATACTTTGTGGATTGAATGTGTGTGTTCAATAAAAATGCGTGTGGTTTTTTGATTGGTAGATTTAAAGAAAATGCTTTTTCTAGTATTTTTCATACACATAGTACAATAAACCACTATTATTAATAATAAAATACCACGTCTTTACTTTGAATTATACAAACTAACAATAATCGCGCGATTATTGTCAAAAAAAACCGTCGTGTCCGCTTGTCACTGCGGCACAGTTGCGACGGCCGCGACTGTCTACATGCCGAGCCCATGCTACAACCGAGGCGCGTAGGTATAGCTCGCGTTTCGTCCGTTTGTATGAAGTTGGAATACTGTATGATATTATTACCGTGCTTAAGTTGTACATCAAAGCACTCCGTATATACGCACAATGAAACTATGTATATGTCGCAGGGAAATGAGGATATCAGGGATTTCGCGAAATCCTTAGATTGATGTCGAATATTCTTGTTTATTACGTCTTCGCTCCCACTAGTGCCCCTGTGGGTACTAGAGCGAGTGAGAGAAAGCATAGCTCGATTTTTATTCGGCAATATCCGCTTGTCTGATCTTTTTCTAGATTTAGTTTAGTGAAATAACATCACTGACGATAAGTTGGTGTTTTGTCATATCACCAGATACTTTTGGTAAGAAGACGTAATAAACAAGAATATTCGACATCTACCGGGATTTCGTGATATCCCTAGGGATTTTTTTTTTTTTTATTAAGAATACAAGGCCACGTTTAAATTTTATTTGTTTGAGAATAACAATACAGCAATATATTTTATTATTCTATTAGACGACTGTTAGATTATTGTGTACTTTGTTCATAAATAACTATAAATTGTCCTGAGATCATTCGAGTATATCTAACAAACAATATTGATAGTTCAAGTCGATAACTTATCCCGCGTTATTATCTGGTTTAATTAACGATGCACTTAGTCTCGTCCAATAACTTGCCGTAATTAGCACTTGTCGATCGTATTGGCTTCATGTCATCATTTATATGTAAAGCTTATTTCCTTATGTATGTGCTATAACTTTACTTATTAATGTATTTATCATCCTGAGACCATTTTGATCTAAATCTTTATTAGAAGAATATTTATCTAGAAATATAGGTCCGATTAAAAAAATTCTTACTCTGATAGAAAGTTGAGACAACTGACAATCAGAAGTTATTTCTGAATTACAAAAAAAAAAGACAAATCAAGAGGCGGAAATATCACCTAAAGTCAAGATAAAACATTGTAACTATCGTACTTAAATAATTTAGTAGAGGTGATTAAAATGGTAGTCGCTCACAATGGGCCTCATCAGAAGACTTAAAGTCATCCAAAAGGCAATGAAAATAGGAATTCCTTGCGTCATCGAATCAGAAATGAAGATATCCACAGGAAAACCAAGGTTGCCAACATATCACAAAGTTCGCCAAAGGAGGGTGCAAATCCTGGTCCCACCTTCCAATAGCTATGTGTGTTACATCGTTGGATAGGTATTTTTGAGCTGAATAGAAGTTACTATGGCACCAAGTTCCAAATCTTTGTCCGTTCATTTGTGCTTTATTCACGTAGTGTAGACGGTAACTAGCAAAGAAATGCACTTTTGGACTGGCCGTAGTTTTGAGCAATTCCAAGAGATGTTGGAACAAACTCCATCATTGAGCCTGAGATGTAAAAATCCTAGAACCGCTTTAGGTATCTTTCTAACAAAGCTGCGAACCGGTGACCCAAATGAGAGGCTCGCGACAGTATATTAATTGTTTTTATTTAAAAAAAAAAACAAAATAAAAAAATATTCAATATGTCAAGTCAAAACTTTGAGCGATTGATAGCCATAGCTCGTGAGTGTCTCACTAATGAGTATTTGGAGGTATGCGGTGTGTACAGAGTGTAAAGTCCCGCAAACTTCCATTGAAAAAGGAGTATCCTCCGACTAAAGAATAAAGAATAACTCTGAACGGACTAAGATTTGGAACTTGGCGCTAAAGTAACTTTTAATCAGCTTAAAAATACCTATCCAACGATGTAACACACATAGCTATTGGAAGGTGGGACCAGATTTCATAGAAACTCTGGCATCATCCTTTAAGTAGCAATGGGCAGGACTTATAACCAAAGCTCGAGATCCAAAGAAAGGAAGTAAAAGATGATTGCAGTCAAAATCAATATCCCACAAAATCTACGTGCACCAGAACTCCCCACTTTTCAAGTAAACATAATCAAAATTAGACTAATGGAGGAAACCTAGGCTAACCTTAACCCCACTGATCATTGGCCGGGGCAGTAACTCAGTCTAGATTCCAGCCTGTAGCTCGGCCTAGTGCTAACTCAGGCTGTATCTAATCTACGCTACACGGGCCGTAATTACAATATATAAAGGTAACGGGAGCTCCTAGATAATTTATACAATGCATACGTACGGATATCTGATGCTGGCTTGCCACCAAACTGTGTGAGCGTATGGAGCTCAAATCCGGCTATTGTGTTGCTGTAATTGAAAGTTCATCAGATTAATTTTATTAGTCTAATTGCGTGAGTAAGGTCTGTGGGACACACACGTATATTATGAACACTATTACTAGCTTCTGCGAGCGGCTTCGTTCGCGTGAATAGGAGATTTTTATATTATAGCTAGCCCGTATTGTCTCTCTTCTGGGCAAAGGCGGAAGGCCTCTCTTCACGTATATACGAAAAGAAAATTTTCAAGGATATTTAAAAAAAATCAGAGAACTACCTTAGTGAGATGAACCTGGTGGGACGGAAATATTCTTCACAATATTTGAAGAACGTAGCAGGCTTCATTTTTGGAAAATTCAGCAAAAAAACGTCTTTTCTAACCACGCCATAGTGGCTACAGTCCTTTTATACTCTGCTAGAATCAGAATCAGAATTTTATTTGTAGAAGATAGGTAGGTGTTTACATGAAGGTCTTGCTTTAATTTAATGGGCGCTATGTTTTGCCGCCAAGGCGTACAAATATTGAAATTATAAAGTCGTTAAAAAACTAAATAAAAATAAACTAACACAAATAGAAATAAAATTAAACTCTCTCAAGAAAAAAGAAGTGACTTTTTTACATTTACATAAAAATCTTTTTAAATTAATAATTAAAGCAAACTTACTTAAAATTAAGATATAAGTTTTTAAAATTTAATATTTTAAAAGTACATCACAAGTTTATTATAATATTAAACAATTATTATTATTATATAAAACAATCATTACAATAATTACTCTAAAAAAGGAAGTAAAAAGTTAACAAGCCTGTTAGGCTTATTTCACAACTCAAAACAAAAAGGTGCTATCCATTGCCGCTCAAATGTAAACAGAGTGAATATTGTAAATGGCTCTGCATGGTATCTACTCTGCACTACTTTACCGCGGGATTCATGAAATCTACCATTATAGCACTAATATTATTGCGTGCCCGCAGCTATCGGGGAAGTATTGCGAATGTATCGGGACTGTCTCGAGAGTGTCTGGCCAGGTAATCTACGTGCAGTGTTGACTGTCGTGTGCTGTACTGTATCCAGGCTGTTACAACCAGGGACCTGTAGTAAGGATGTCTCTGTACATGATGCTCTTTGGGCAGCTGTTTTAGTTTTTTTTCTGTCGACGGGGAGAATCATCTTTGACAAAACCCGCTCTTGGGTGGAGCGGGAGATAGTATCAGACTCTTACTGACTAAAAACCCCATTCCATTTCTTCTAGCCTTCATACCGGGGCACGAGCTCCCTTTCGGACGACCCTGACCCCAGTAGGCTTTGACCTAGCTGGGCCCCTCCTGCTGCTGACAACTCCTTGAGGCGGGCGGGAACAGTGCTCGCCGTCGACGTCTTGGGCTCGGTCCATTACCGGACGATCGGATAGCGAGCTACCCATGGCCCGCCGTCCGCGAGCCCGCGTTAGTTTCGCTGGCTGGTTGATGTATTTAATGCCACAACAAGATAGTGTACGATACGCGATAATACTCATATTGTTTGGAAGTTTTTTATCTTTAACTGCAGTTACAAAATACTTCTGTTTCTACAGCAACTGTTTACTTTGATAAGTAACGTTTACGACTGTTCACAAATACACTACGACAATTTTTATTTCTAGAAATTCATATTTTAATGGATTAAAAGAAATGCTAGATTCATAATCTACGTCGGGGTCATCCCTATCTCCTTGGTACCGTTAGCATCAACACACGGGTTCCATTTCAGCCGCAAACCACAGCTTTCCCTAATATCGTGTGCCGACAGCAAAACTACCTCTTTATAATAGCACAGTTATTGTGAGACTTTCATTACGAAGCCATTATGTTAATAACACGCCGTAAATCGTATTGGATTCTACCTTATTTGAACTTGAAGACATTTTAATAAGTTGTCAATACTGCTTGGTTCGGTGTACGGACAGTAACAGGATCGTTGGCGATAGTCGCAATAGCATATTGGTGAGTGAAGCATGCATTTAGCTTAGTAGAAATAACAGCCGATTTAACAGTTTCTATCAGTATTAATGTATTTTCAAGATTATTTTAAATTAGAATTTTTCCACAATTCTTCTTAGAATAGGGTCTTATAGGAATAATGATTTTCTTTCCTGAATAATTGTAGCCTTCGGGACTCATACTGTAAAGGAGTATTCAGAATCTTTTTCAAACATACAAACAAAATTCATCTGTCAACTATTTTATGTTTCAAATAAATATTCATTTTGATTATGGTCTTTCAACTCTGTGTACGACCTTTGGAAAAAGTTATCTTGGTTATCTGCAAACTTTATTTTAATACGTGCTTTATTTAAAATACTCGTAGATAATATCCTCCTCCCTTGGACGAGCGTCGGGGTCTGCTCTTACAGACAAAACCGTACGGTATTCTGTTGTTTCAGCAGGTGATATTGTCTTGTTGTCCCAACCAGGATCGGCCTGCGTGAATCATGCACCAACGGCATATAAGTGTAATGTGGGTTAAGTTTTAGTATTAAAAAATATAACCCAACAAACGATATCATCTACTTTATACTCTAACAGTACCTAATCACAATAATATGTGAAATTATACACAATGTAACTGAACACGCCCCCTCTCCGGCCCGCACCCCGCACTCCTCTCTCGTCCTCTACCTTAGCTGTAAGGATGCAAGTACTAGGGGCACATAAACTATCATTAGGTAAGACAATTAATGCACATTCCTAATGATGCAAGGTTAAGGTGGGATCAAGTTTACTTGGGTGCTGAACTGGTACGAGACAATTTATAGTCTGTCCATATTTATTCTGGTTTTGGTGAGATCTTTTTAATGATATCATCTAGTTAGAAACCTGTGTCAGACGTAATCGACGTACATATAACTTTAAGAAAGTCTGGGAAATGTTTTAGAGAATGAATGATCTGAATAAATATATTCGGAATATAAACTATGAAAATTAATTGTGTGTCTTAAAAAGAGCTGATGCAATTTGTATAGGATTTTCGATATTGAAATACATATTTTAGGGACGGTTTTAGTATATAAATATTAGCTGACTAAGCAAACGTTGTTATGTCATATAAATTATAAAATAAAATAAATATGGGGTGGAGGTAGGAGAGTAAAAAATAGCAGAGGTTCTTTTTTCAGATCTACCAAATATACATGATTTTTTTTATAAAAATTATTCAAGCCGTTTCGGAGGAGTTCAATACTGAAAATTTTTAGAGATTAACAATCTAACTATTATAAATGCTACAATGAAACTATCAAATAACTAAAAAGAGAAAAACATTTTTATTTTAAAAAAACGAAAATATATCCTGAAATTACAAATGCTTGAATTCTTTACAAAATATTGAAACGATTAAACACAAAAAGTCGTTACTATTTTATCGAAACCAACTAAGAAAAGAAAAAATAACTCATCCGAAATGTTGACGATTGTGTCGAGTTGATCGAAGTCAAATCCAATCAGTTAGCTGGTCGCGCCAGCCCTATCGCGTATCGGCTTCCATTAAACCAAGTCATTCGTGTACAATGATCTGACAAATTGTGACAAATAGAGCGTCGGTGAACACCGCGCACTATGATGGACGAGAGGGACCTGGCGCGGTGACGTATTGTTGTGGAGCATACGACGGTGAAGAACTAACAGAATGTTGATCGAAGCATGGAGCTCGATACTAATGCGACAGGTGCTAAACAAATATTGATTCAATCGAGATTATGATTTAGCAGTGTTCTTGAATAAGGGTAATTAAATCCAAATACCATTTTTATAACTTATGCGAGCGTCGTGCAATTTTTATTTAAACTGAAACTGTTTATTCTCATGACTAGGCCAGAAAAGTCTTCGGCGCGCACTGTGCCCGAGCGCCTCAAGGCATTGTCAGCAACAGCAGGGGCCCAGCCGGGTCAAAGCCTACTGGGGCCAGGGTAATCCGAAAGGGGGCTCGAGCTCTGGTATGAAGGCTAGAAGGAACGGGGTGGTTTTTAGTCTGTAAGAGTCTCCCGCTCCCCCAAGAGCGAGGGCTGTCATTGGATAATTTTCCCCACCATAAAAAAAGGCCAGAAAAGTCTTCATAACAAATCCAAGGTGTAGATGATACAAATTCCTCATAACTTAACAAATCCTGTCAAGATTATCGGGTGGATTTATCATAGGCAAAAATTACGAATGTTCAAACCAACGATTTGTATGAAACAGGTTGTTCCCACTTATCCTATTTACTTTAAAAAAACAATATATACTTCCTTATAGTTAGTAGTATAGAATAAGAAGAAACAGTTCACTTGCTCGCCATATTTAGGGAACTGCGTCTTACACACAATCGTATATAAATCACAATAGATGAACAATCGAACGATAACAATGGTAAGTCTTTATTATAACACAAGAACAATAAGTAAACAAATAATAAACAAAACGAATCATGAGTGGGTTAAGGCCGATCAGTTCAATATTGAGAGGATAATGCATGTACACCATGAGAGCAGTGGTGGCTGAGTGGTAATGGCTCCGACTTACGAGTTGTAGGTCGCGGGTTCAAACCCTGTCAGGCGCATTACTTTGTGAAATTTATTTCATTATCACTGCTCTCAAAACGGTGAAAGAAAACATCGTGAGGAAACCGGCATGTCCTAAAACCAAAAATTCGAAAACGTGACATTCATCAACCCGCACTGGGCCCGCGTGCTAGATTAAGGCCCTTTCCCTCTCCTAGAGAGGAGGCCTGAGTCCCAGCAGTGAAAAAATTAAAAAGGCTGATGATGAATGCATGCACAACACTGTGTCAATAAGATGTGCACCCAATAAATGTGCTGCAATGTTCTGCCAATAACTTGACGGCGGAAAATCCGACTACAATCTTACCAAGGAAAATCGTCTTCTTCAGTTCCTGGGTTCACATGCAATGCTGATATTCGACGGTATAGGCTTAGACTGGTAGCTAACTCCAACATAAAGCCTCAGACACATTAGAGACCAAAAAGTCCTCCAACATGCAGTGTCACGTAGATTGAGCGTTCCACAACTTGCCATAACTTCTTATAAATCGTTCACATGACGCGGGAGGTGTTGTTAGATTATTTGACAGTGTTTGGGGCAGTTTGTCGATTGGCAAAAAACAGCAGGTTATATGATCAAAGCCTTTATAAAAAGTTCTATTTCATCTTGATCATCATCTTTTCAGCCGAATGACGTCCACTGTTTGACCTCTCCCAAGTGCCGACATAACGATCGGTCCTAAGTGCCTCGCCTCCATCAGATTCCCGCGACCCTGACCAGGTCATCGGTCCACATTGGGGAGGCCTTCCAACGCTGCGCCACTCCAGAACTTTTGGTCCCCATGGACCATCTGTTCAGCAATGAGAACGGCCGGCTTTCATCTTGGTACTGTAACGGATATAACTATTGCCACCATTAACTACAGAGGTCATGTTCGCATTTAATGTAATTTAAATAGTTATTACCTCTATATCCGCAAGTCCGATTGCCATCATATAAAATTTTATGATCAATGAGAAAGCTGGAATAATTACTGTTTTAATTATTTTGTTTAATTACTTATATATATATCGACTAGAAATAACAGTGTGACGGCCAGAGAAGTTCAACGGTCAATGAAATACCGCCGCTACAAATGCTATTCATTCAATGAATAGCATTTGTAGCGGCGGTATTTCAGTATCTTATGTATTATTCTATCTGTGTGAGTAACAAATATACACACATACATACAGAAATACAAACTTTCGTTTTTAATATATTAGTGTGATTTAGGTACAACTTGGATGAAAACAGCAATTTTTATTTATTTATGTATACTTTATTGTACAACAACATAATGAATAGTACAATTTGAGCCTTACACTTAAAACAGCCTTATCGCAAGCAGCCCTATCGCATTCTGCGATTTGTTCCAGGCAACCTGGGATGGAAGTAATATCCACGGATTTTCTGAAAAGGAAACCTTTGTCGCTAGAACGCAAAGGACAACAGAACTGCAACCTACTGAAAAAGACGCCTTCTGACAGGGGGACTCGTGGCAACTGAAGGACCATATGCAGGTATGATTATGATCAGCAAAACTCTAACACAACCTCTCGCCGCGACACCCTAGACAGGAAGAAGTCATTGATTTCCCGCCTCATAAAAGTTACTTTAGCTTTATAACTTACCGATCAAATTCCAAGCAAAAAAAAGATAAGTGGACATGACGCATTCTTCCAATCTAGATTATTGGCTTGCTTTTTAATTGTTATCTCGCAAAATTTGTCATAATGACTTCTACAAAAGCTTTAAATTGATGGCCACCACCTCTGCAGTACACTAATGCTGTTTTAATAAGAAACCCTTAATTTAAGAGCTGGCGACAGCCACCGCCTGAGGCTCCATCTAATAAACTATTTCCTATACATTTAAGTAATTTACAACGTAAATAAACACGACCCACGCACGCATTTATTTTACATCAACTGTAGCAATAATGAGATCTAATTGACATGGGCTTACAAAAACCGGACAAGAGCGAGACTGACTCGCGCACTTATGGTTCTGTACTTGCAAAAATATTGTAGTTGTTCGATATTTACCGGAAGACGCAGCATTGGATGCCCTTCCACAAGGTGGATCGATAACCTGGTGAAGGTCGCGGGAATCAAATGGATGTGAGACGCTCATGATCTTTCGTTGCGGCGACACTTGGTGGAGGTCATAATAATAATAAACGTTTAATTCAGTTAACTAGGATCGAATTTGTTAGTAGTATAAAAACTAAAAACTAGTGTGATATGATGATAATAAGACACTTTGGGCCAAAAATCAAAAACATATACCTATATTTTTTTAAACTAGTGCTTGACTGCGATCCCACTTGATGGAAAGAAAATAATGGATAAGGTTCACGACCATTATCTAAGACAATGCAAAAGTGAAAATAACTGTTCACTTTTACTTTGGTCGTGCCAAAATGTCTGATCACATTAGCTTTGGTAAGAAAAACCAAATCTATATCAAAACCTTTGTTCAAGGAACTCTAACCATGGCTATGCCCCGCGGCGTCGCTCGCTCATTACCGCGTCATTACTGTGTCACTGCGTCCGTCTGTCCGTTTGTCTGCACGCCATGGGAAGCATGTTACAATGTGGGATAATCATATATTATGTTTCGTTGCTGGCTACATTTGTTCGTAATGTTTGTAGCTGGGGTCTTTTTAATATTTTGCAGTAAATCTGTAAAACAACTGTATAACATCCATTTGCGATAATATGACATACAACCCGTGCGCATTGACCAAGCATCTGGTTTGAATAAGTGATATTTAATGTACAGAGTAAGTATAATTTTTTAAATTTTATTTTAGTTTTTTGATATTAACATTTATTTTGCGCTAAGTAGTCTTTCATAACAATACGCCAAACCCAGAGCAGCAAGGCGTATCGCGAGAGAGGCGGTGGTGCGGGACTCGACCGAGACATGACCACGACCACACTGTCAAGAGTGTACGACTGACAAGAGAGAGTTTTTCATAATATAATACTTTATGACACTTTAAAGGTGACTACAAACTATTTTCGACTATTCAATGTGGTTATAGATGTTCATGCGCACGGGTTGTAACTCAAAAATATTAGATTTTACAAGAAGGCATATTATATTTTACAGTAAGCCAGCTAGGTTTTTTCTAAAGTTAACTCTAGGTAATCATGAATCTACATAATAGATAAATTTATTCAACAAGCCCTTTGAATAGTATGTAGGTAAAACAAAGCAAAAAAGGCAGACAACACTACCAGATCAGTTCCAAAGATTAATGGGGTGTGAAAACAAAAGATAGACTTTTAAAGAGCTATTAATCGAACCATGCATCTGTATCCTTCACTTTGTTATCTCTGACTTCCATCCAAAACGTGTTAAGTACATAGCTACATGGAGCCAAAACGTCGTAAGTCACATTAGAGTTAACAGCTTTTACGCTGTTTTGATACTGAGCAAATAATTTATTTGTTTTAAAAAGGACAAGCCTAAAGAATTTGTTCGTCCACCAGTCAACAAAAAACTGTCCCTTTCATCTGACGCCAGTTATTGAGGCAAGTAAACGTTTGGCCCAATTAGTTAGTTAACTAATAGTGCTGCCCCAACAAAGGGACGGAGGTGACAGATATCAGCGATGCAACTGATAGGGCTGTGCCGGCGACAGATCAAGATCGGACTGCCGTCAACATTTTTTCTCGATTTAATGTGGGAAAAGAAACGATAAACTGTTGTAATTAAATCTGCAATTAGTTTTTATGTTCTCCTTATAATAATCGTTTAGGCTGTGTTATTTAAACTGGTTGCAACTCCAAACGGCTTAAACATATAACGTCCGATGACGTGATTACACTTACGCCGTTTTCTGCACCTCCAGCAGCCGCCCCGGCACAGCCTGTACTCAGAAGATGGGATGGCGCACGTGTGCGACACATATGGCATCCCACACCAAAGGCCTATCAATTATCTTAGACCGACGCACGTGGGCCACGCCTGATTTGTACGTAAAACGACGTCGTGTGGCGTCACGTGCCGTGGATCTAGTGTAGCTCTACAAGTCTAGTTTCTATATGAAATATAGGGAGACTGACGTATGAGTGTAGTTCTATCTTTATCTTCTTCTTCTGAGTCGGTACACTCTTGCCAGAGTGGTCGTGGTCATCAATGTGAATCACGATGAGTGATCATCTTTGTAATGCGGCGCCATTCATCACGGACTTCAGCTTCTACCTTTATAGTAGACTACTATAAAGGTAGAACTACGTCACGGCTTATAGCAGTCGCGTCTCGGTTCCACTTCCAGTAGCTTGGAAATAACAATAAGCACCTTTTATTACTATTTATTTATGACTTTACGACTTAATGTTGATGGATCACCGCTATTAAATACTTCGCTACAAATTAATTTAAGATAATAAAAGCTTTAAATGTCAAACTAGTAAATATTTATAAGGAGACGGAGAATATCATGATTTAATTGTTATAAATATCACACGAAAATTATAAAGGCGAAAGTTTATATATATTTCTGTGTATGTTTGTTGCTGTTTCACACTCAAACTGTTGAACGAATTTTGATTAAATTCGGTACACCATATCCTAGATTAGTTTTTTTTATCTCTAGAGTATATTGTACCATGCTTCGAATTTTCTACTTTGGCACAGGCGAAGCCACGCACGCAAGTGCGTTCATAAAATAAATCTTTGTTTGCTTGTGACAGAGTATTTAAATTATTATAGACCTTTCTGGCATACAGCGCGAGAGTGGAGCTCCTGATCAGACGATGACCCTCTTATTAGAGTGCCCATAGTGTCCCTAAACGTCATTGACACTGCTATAAACGTGGCAAACTACTGGGCCCAAAATCTTTGAGGGTGGGGAGGGCCATCGATTGATAAAGAAGAAGAATTATTAAAATTCACACACTGACAGAAACTACAGTCTTACTAATTACCATGGGATTATTTTTATAACGTTAGAAGCAAAGTTTCCGTAGGGTATAATAATATAATATTATTCCACTACTATCATACAACGCCGTGTAATCCCAAGCTAAGCAGAGCTTGTGTTATAAGTACTAGACATACTTATATACTTCTAAATACATACATATTCTAGATAAATTACACCCAGACACAGAACAAATGATCATGCTCATCACACAAATATTTGTCCTGTGTGGGAATCGAACCCACAAACTCCGGCATGCAGGCCACTAACCACTAGACTAACAGACCAGTCAAGCTATGCCTTAAAAGCAAAGCCTAGAAATAAAAACTAGTTATGAACAAAATACAGATGGTATAAGAAACACTCGATTGTTATGGCCGAGTGGTAAATCAAAGAGGTTTTACGGCTAAGTTTATATTGCTGTACAATTAGCAATTTTAATGTCTGCCCGTGTGGTAGGACTCGTTCGATCGTTTTGGAAACGTGTTGTACCGGTCACTTCAAGTGTTTGTGAAAAAGCCACTGAACTTTATTTGGACCTGGTCGAGTCTATCGTGTGCCAACATATGAGTCACAGAAATGACATCCGACATTGCATAGACTAATAAGTAGGATGATAATTTATTTTATTGCAATAAAATATTATTTAACGATGAAATAAATGTTATTTTAATTATTCAAGTTTTTGACAAATATTTTTTCACGTTACTTGAAAGTAAACCCAGTAAGTTAAGCAGGAAAGGTCAGTTTTCTTTTTATAAAGTATTTATGTTTAATTTTGTTATTTTTATACCGAGGTATATCTAAAAGTCCTTTTAAAAATAATTTAAAGTTCTAATTATTTACCCCACTCTGCTTGTTACTACATACTACTTACATATAAATTATAAACTAACTATACAAACATACATAAAAAAAAACCTGCTATAGTAAAACAACGCTGTTTATAGTAATGCATCCGAAAGTCTAGCGGCATTCCCAAGCTGAATGGATTGCCATTAAGCAAGGCAATACTGTCAGACTTTTGGAAATATTAAATCGTTGGTATTTTCTTTAAATCTATGGTTTATCTTTTGCACAAGAAATTTGTGCTACGAGTGAGGGCACATCACTCGTAGCACAAATAATGTTATTCCAACTTTGCCTAGTAACTTGCTATAAGTATAAACAGTGAACCTCGCTAACTATCTTAGTGAACATAGGTAATCTTGTACTCTAAGCTGAACAACAAATAACTCAATGTGACATTGTACCACTAATAATTTCGTCACATTAGTACCGGCGGGTTGGGACAGCCCTAATATGGTTTGATACTATTGTCACCGTGTACTGCTCCAAAGTTAGGGCTGTCGAACACCTGAATAAGATTGTTCTTGTTCAAGCCGGTCGCGTGTGGGTGCTTTTTTGAAGTGGGAAATCATCGAATGACGACTAGGGAGGGTGTGTTAGACGTTTACTGACTAAAACCTAGGAGTGGGTTTTGTTCTCTTTCGCAAAACTCATGGCCCAGTAGAATTTGTGTGTATAAACATGAACAAATCAAAAGGAGTGTGTTGAAATAGTAGCAGCTTGAGTTTTAGTTTCAAAAGCAAGTGCACGATACCAAACGGTTATTTCCTGTAGAGAAGAACCGACATGAAACTCCATGGTTACTCATTTTATTAAAATAGTTATCGATTTTTAAAAATTTTCTATAATGCAATATTTTTTATTTATTTATATCCATCAACATTGGATCATAGAATTACATTAAAATAATAATTATAAATATGATTAACGAAATACATTTGAACTAAGGTCAATCATAAGTACAAGCATATACGTATATTAATAGGACAGTGCAGACTAGACAACATGGGTGCAATGTAAATGTGGGTATAAATCTTTGAATCTGTGGAGTCTGCAGAATCTATATTAAAATGCTTGAATCTCTGAAGGGCATCGTCATCTGACATCGGTGTATCTATGCCGGTTATGTATTAGTCCCATGTAAGAGAGGGTGAGCAGTTCTTTATTTTATAACAAAACTTTCATGACGTAAGACGGGGAGATCGGGAGCCTCAGCTGCCGTCGTGTGGCACCCCTGTCGGCTGCGCTCGCTCCGGTAGCGATCCGTCAGCCAGTTTACGGCGTCAGATATGAATTCGGAAGGGTTTATAGTTTTCGACGCGACATGCAGCTAATTCGCCGTTAAGAGGTAAACACTTTTTATTGCTGGAGTGTTGACTGTCGGGGTTAGGGAGAGGACGCTCTGCATGAGTGGAAGCGAGTTTAAGGGTAGTTCAGGAAGATTGTCAAAAAATAGATGATATTAATTCATCTGATGACCTGGATGCCGGACATTCATTGTGGTGACACTTGGGGGAGGCATGTGTTGCTTCCCGCTCCAATCAGTACCAATTAGAACGCAGTACCCCGCTCCCCCGTATCTCGGCTAGTTGACAAAATTATTTTGGTGCAATAGTTGAACTACTAAAGCGTCTAGTGGCTGTAAGGTAGTTTTTGCATTTAATCCATTCGCGATAACGAAGAACAAGAGTCTTCTAAAATACCAGGAAGTATGTAAAACCGTAAACGGAGAAATAGAGACATACTCAAGTTAATCTATTGACTTTGAAGGCAAACAATACAATTTATAACTAAACAAGCCGAGCGTTTGTCTCAGTCACAATAAAAGGTTAATCACATTACTGACTACCGAGGTTAAAAGTTAACGTTACGTTTAGGTTTGCTTTACGTTTTAGTTTAAAAAGGTGTTTAGCCTTGAAGGTAATGCCAGTTAAAAGGTCGATGACATGAGACTTTGATTGATTGCTACAAGTGACTGAATGTTGCTCTGACATAAATTGTAAAGGTATACGAACAGAATGTAGGATTAGCGATACGATGTAACATTCAAATTATTCTTCTTTCTGCTCTTATAAATAACTTGGGGTCGGCGCAAAACGTTTTTTTTCTTCCATTCTGTCAAAAATCAAAATCATTTCTTCTATCTCATTTATTTCAAATAGACCATTTGCAGGCACTTTTGAATAGTCAAATGTCGGTCAGTCCAAGAAAAGTGAAGCTAAATTGCCATTGTCACCTGTCAAACCATCACTAACTTCCTTTTCTTTCATATCACTCCTCACACAATCCATCCATATTTTCTTCAGCCTTCCTCTCCCTCTCCATCCATCTACATGTATATTCAGAACTCTTTTAGTAATATGTGCTTCATCCCTCCTATTCATATGACCATACCAAGACAACCGATTATCTTTCAACTTTTCAGTCTCTGGCGCCATTTTCAGACTTCCTCTAATATATTTATTTGTAACATTCAAATTAAATCTTTAGTTTCCTGATAGCTACAACCTAGGGTCTTTAAGTCAAGAGTGAACTACTAGGCAAATGTCTCCATCGTCAGCCTCTTCATCGCTTACCATCAGATGAGATAAAGGTCAAACGCGAGTTTATCCGTAATAAAAAAAAATACTCCAATTACTGCGTGTCTATGTTTGTGATATGAAAGCAAAAGGAGTTAGTAATAGTGTGACAGGTAACAGGATAGATTAGTAGAGGAAAATTACAGATGCAAAAGTTACCTGAGCTACAATTTGTTCAATATTTCATGAAGTTAAAATAAAGCACTATTTTTCCGGTGTATAAAGTTATAAATATGTTTGAGTTTCTCACCATTATTGTTGTGGCAAGATCTCCTTGAAACATTGGTGTGATGTTATTTGATGTCTAAGTGCCCGCTTTCCTGACCGCTCCGCTTGTACCCGCGTCGCTGCATTACATCGACGTGTGCTTATGCAACAGATTCAACGCGAACTGTCATTAGTTATCTGTCACCACACAGCTACCAACTAAATCCCATTTATGTATATTATTATCAAATATTTTGTCACTAGCAGATTCCGTGGTTTTACTTTTTATTAATGACTGTTTGCTTTTGCCACATATACAGGGTATGTGCCTACGCCACTATGTATCTGATGCTCTTGTAAAAAATAAAAAATAATTTAGGGTCTGTGCAGCACGTGTCCTATATTTAATCACAGTAATTAATGCGAAAATTTAAATGTATACGTGGGTATGAATGCTTGTGAGTGTGTGTTTGTAACTTCTTCACGCTGAACTCAAATGAACATCCAAATTACTGAAATGGCGATAGATAAATAGCACATCACTTGTTTTTATCCCGGAATTGCAATATTGCACCTTATTAATTAAATACATGAGTTTAAGTAAACAGAAAGTGTTGTGTAATACCTGGATACTAGTGGTCCAAGCGGTCGTCCAGTAACCGTTCAGACCGAGCCCGAACGAGTCGTAGTATACCAAAGAGATTCTCGTCTCAATATACACAGACAGCTAACCGTAGGGGCCTAACAGGGTCGAAGTCTACTGGGGCCACGGGTTGACTTCCGAAAGAGAAATCTGGGATCCTGGAACACTCGCCAAAGAAGGAACGTAGGAGTGGGTATTAATCACTGAAAGTCTGACACGCCCTCCCAGAGCAAGAGAAGTCACTCGATGATGTATTCCCTACTTGTGTATTCTTCATTGATAAAACTAATTTTGGATTCCTATCGAAGTAATTTTCGTAAACTGACTACTGGTTTTAGAGATATGCCGTCTACAAACAAACAACCAATGTTAGCTCTTTGTGCTTATTACTTAAGATTAGTAGTTTAATAATATAATTATAATAATTGTGTGAAATGTTTATTCAAGACTTGACACCGCGCGATTATATCGGCATAATTAATTAATTAATAATGAGCCTGTTTCTGTAATATATTGAGACAAATGTTAAGATGAACAGTATGATAGTGACATCGTTTAAAAGTCAAGAGGAAATGTCATATCAAGATCTACTATTTTTTTCGGATTGGCAGTACGTCTATGCTCAGTGGTCGCAACCCGTCGGTTTAAACCTAACACCGCTTAATGTCACCTGATTAGTAATCATTTTGATCCACCTGGGGACCATATAATATATGGTGTAACTATGGGTAGCCCCCTACTATTAATTTATACCTTAATATGAAAGTAAAGATAAGATTTTTTTTTAAGTATTAGGTCATTTTCGCGATTACGCGAGGCCTCGGTCGGTTGCCCTGCTCGAATTTTATGTGGGAAATCATTCATGTCTTGTCATTCTAGGGAGCAGAGGGAGGGCAAGTCAGACTTTTACTGACTAGGCGAGTGGGGCGTGAGGCCATTCGTGCCCTCACGCATGCGTGCTGCGTACTGCTTCGCAGAAGGAGGCGACCGCCTACCATTCCTCCTCGCACCGGACCATAGCCCGACCCAGGATCCGACGCAAGAGGTTGCTGCCTCCACGAGGGCACGGCGGTGCTCCACCCAAGTGGGACACACCTCCACCGCATGCTGCAACGTGTCTTCCGGGCGGTCCACACAATGGTGACAACCTAATGCAGGAATCTCTTGAACTTGCCAAATCTGCTGAGGACTTGCGTCATGCGGAAGATGAGTTCGCCGAGTTGCTGTCCTGGTCACTTCTCAAAAAGGGGACTTACCACCGTGTTAATGTGACCAGCACTGGATAAGCCCACGCCTCCGGTGGCTGGAAATCGGGGTAGGGATCCCGGTGGCTAAGGCGTGAGGAAGTGAACGATTCGCGCCTCCTTCGCTAGCTTTACTGGATGCAGATGTGCTTCACCCAAGCGGGTCACCCCTCCACCGCTGTGTGTGACCATGGTGTCTCGGTGAAATATAGCCTTTAAAGAGAGGACTTACCGAACCATAAAAAGGTTACACACAAGGGCCCCTGCAAAAGATAGTTTGTTGTGTTAACAACACTCCCGATTATTTTAGTTACTAACTAGCAGTCATGCTCATTACTCCAAGTGGCCGCTAGTCAGTGCACTCTGGCGACAATAGAGGCAATAAATACTAGTCTCATTTAATTAGCCACGGCCCGCGGCCACCATCTGACTTATGATATTTGTTAGCCCCGGCGACGTTGTTGTAATGCTAATGTGCGCGCTTTATGAGTGGCCGACAGATCGCGGCGGTATCAGCGTTACTTTGTTACATTATGTTCATTTGTGCAGATAGTGCGTGATTACATTTATAGCTTGTATACTAGTGGCTGCCGGTGGCTTCGCTTATGTGAAAGTAGAAAACTGGTCCTGGTCCGACCTGGTCAGGGTCGCGGGAATCCGATGGATGCGTGACGCACAGGACCGGTCGTTGTGGCGACGCTTGGGTGAGGCCTATGTTCAGCAGTGGACGTCTTTCTGCTGATATGATGATGATGATGATGAAGTATCTTATGTTCCAGAACATGGTCTGCGCGTGTGCCAAGTTCATTCCAGCGTGAAGAAGCAACAAAACATAGACGCGCTCACAAACATTCGCCTTCATAATATTGGTGTGATTACCCTTTTGCTTCAGAGGGTGAGACGTCATCAAACAACTTCTTCCTCTTTAGATGGATTCAGAGGAAGCGACAGACTATTACTGACTAAACCCACCAGTGCTCCTTCAGTTGCTTTTTGCGTTCCAGGGCCGCAGTGATTATTCCGAGCTATCCCGCTGTCCAGGCAGGTCGAAGGTCTTTGCAAACCTGTCTTGTCGACACAACGTCAACCCGTCTGATCCTTTTCGGACATCGAGCTACGAGTATCTATAGCTCGTCGTCTGTAAGCCTACGCCCACGGTGACGGGAAATCGCCCTGCGACTGATGACCGACGCCCAGGGTGTCTGCTGTAGTGGCAGACTAGGGCTTAGGAATTGCCACGCTCTCTAGGATTAAAACGGAGCTATTTATGACTGAAAATATTGAGTTTAAAAGTATTTGAAAACAAGAAGTCGACAGCAAAATATTTATAGATTTCCATTTAAAAAACAAGCCTCATTATCTCCGATACAATGTGAGCTAATTTCAGTTAGTTATCAGACTTATAATTTAACATAATTTCAAGCATAATATTTATTATATTTCGTATGCGATAAGTCACAACCCGCTTTTAGTTACGCTTTTCATACCAAATGAAGCTATTTCTTGAAATGCGAAGAGACTTAAGTAGCTTACTTCAGGCGCATTATAATGTCTCGTACCTTATTACCATATCAGCTTAAACGCAAGATAACAGGTTTGAACATTATGTATTTAACGCGAACTAAGTCTTGGACAAAATCAAAATGTACAACCGGTAAAGGAGATTAGTGTGCTGCACTGTCAGGTGGTGCCTCACATAACTGCAAGTATTATTACTTGTGGCGAATGTACTTTGAAGAGCGATGATCGCTTGTTTCGTATTAAGATACAAAGAACATTATTTTTTGGTACCATTCAGTCTAAAACTAAGTTTGAGATTAATGATTAAAAATATTTATCATCTAGATTTATACTTTTGTTTAATGTTAATATTTTATTTTTGATTTAGATGAAAAAGAAAAAATCCCCTATTTTGAATGTACTAATAATTTATATTCATAACTAGCTTCTGCCAGCGACTTCGTACGCGGATCCTGTTGCTTATGCCAGCGACAACGGGGTCGTCAAAATCAAAGATCTGAAACGTCTGATGTCGAACTCTAAGAGCCCGGGGACTGGAAAACAACGTGATGCGCGAGACGATTCGAGACGTTCCAGATCTCTCCCTTCCACTTACGCGCGTGACAGTGTGCAAACACCTTAGACATGGTACCAATGTCTCCTTGTTCGATGTAATTAATAAATGGGCTATAGGAAAACGCGCTCCTTTCTTTATTCCCTAAAAGTGTTCCCATAGCGTGATATAACTCGACACCAACGCCATTTACGAAATGTTTAGAAAACGGAAACTACATATTATTTACCCAAATATTATAGTATCTTAGCCATGTGCAGCGCCCCTTAGTGAACTCCACAGCGGGTGATGTAACCTACGACCAACTTATTATTTGCGGTTGGTACAGTAATCGGGTCTAGGGATCGAACCGCAAAATTAAGTTTGTTTTTATTGTATATACTTTTCCGGCATAAAAAGTACCCAGTGCCCAGGATATTAAAGAATAATTATACCAAGTTTTATCGTAATCGGACCAGTAGTTTTTGCGCGATGCCTGAACAAACAAACAGACAGACAAAAAAATTTTTAATCACATTTTTGGGTTCGGTGTCGGTCTAGTAACACCCCCTGCCGTTCATTTTTTTTATATTTTCAGTGTCCAGAATTTTCACTTCTACAGATTTATTATAAGTATAAGTAGGTACCTAAACTACGTCCATCGTGACTACGTCTAATAGAATGAAATGACCTATTTGATGCCTAGGTACTTACCTATTTTAAACTACAGCTAAATAAATAAAAAAAAGTTTAATTTATAATTAAGCTAATACTAAGAAATATTTAAACACTACCAAAATAACTAATACCTATTTTATAAAATAACAACCAAAGATATAAAAATAATGACGCTAATAAGCACGGTTTGTTAAAATCAATTATTGTCTGTCAATAAGGTCGAACACTCTGAACGTCTATTCGCATCAACATCATCATATTGCCGCCGAGAGCCGCGTCGAGCGCGGCGACCGTTATCGTTACACAAAAATAACCATTATAGCATGATTCAGTATTCACGCGCGATGGCTTATTAGCGCATTTCATGTATAACTTAGGTGTTTCTATACCGATTTCTATGATTCTTTTTTACTGAATAGATAATAATGTTAACTTTTTTTAATTAGAGATGAGTGAGAGTGTTAAAAACGTAAGAGTAGACGAAAATAAACAGAAAGCTCCGAACTGCTAAACTATCGGGAGTTACACGTGTTATTGTGAGTCAACCATAAAATATAGACACATGCTGTCGTGGTATATTTTTTATATAATTTTAAGGAGAACATTTCCGTTGTACATGATTTCTGTGTAGCTTTAACCATAAAGGCTGCAAAAGCGACGGAAGCTTAAAAAATGGAGTAATTTCTCCCGTTTCCCCAACATTTCCCTTCACTGCTCTGCTCCTATTGATCGTAGCGTGATGAAAAGTATACTATAACCTTCCCAGGAGTATGAAAAATGATTGTACCAAGTTTCGTTAAAATCCATCGAGTAGTTTTTGTTTCTATAAAGAACATACAGACAGACAGACAAGCAGACAGACAGACAGACAGACAAAAATTTTACTGTTTGCATTTTTGGCATCAGTATCGATCACTAATCACCCCCTGATAGTTATTTTGGAAATATATTTCATGTACAGAATTGACCTCTCTACAGATTTATTATGAGTATAGAAGATGGATAGGCGATTTTTTCTTATTATTAATTTTGAATATACAAACTAGTACATTTACCTTGACTTACTGCCAATTTTCCGTTTTTTTTTTAAGGTGGAAAACCATCCAGTCATTCCGCTCTAGGGTGGAAGGCGTGCCAAACTTGTACTGACTAAAACCACACCTGTGCACGTTAGTTACCCTTTGCGTTCTAGAACCACGGGTTTTCTAGTCAGATGTGCCCTGCAATCCAATAAAATTGGCGTACTGTCACAACCACACAGCAAATGTATTTTAGCAAATTATTTATAAAACTATTCGTATGTCTATTCAAGAAAGACAATAGCATGGTAATGGTATTCAGCTATACTATCAGGCGAAGACAGCATGCTCAGCAAGCAATTTTGCTGTGTGTACACTTGTGTCCTAGCATTTGAACACGCTAGTAATAGTAAATATAATTTATGGCGCCGTAGTGAAACTGGCTCGCCTCACTCACTCTCTCGCTTACAATCATACACTTTCGTTTTCAACACATTGTTGTCTGTACGAGTCCACCCGACTGATCCTGATCCTGTACGAACGGATTACGGTAGGAAGCTGCAGTTTGATTCCTATTAACAAAAATTTAAACTTAGTAGCTCATGTTTTGCAGGTGACTATGGAAATTGCATATAAGGAATTTATTTTCAGTGTATCATTGAGATATATTTTTTTGCATTCCAATTTCGCATAAAATTTAGTAAATATATAGCTGAAGTTTCTTTTCTTTGAGGTGGAATGTTTTCCAAGCACTAACGTGACCCGAAAGGGCTTACCAGACTTTTACTGACTTAAATCCACCTGTGTCCTTCAGTTATCCTTTGCGTTCTAGAACCATGATTTAATTTTCATAAATGCCTCATGGCCTTAGTGGGCATCGGTCCTATTGTGGCCTTACAGTTTTGCTAATATCTATTTGAAGCGCGCATGGATAGTCTGGCAATCTAAATTGTTCACCGAAAAAATGTGGATAGCTTAAATATGATAAATGATATTTACAAATAGATCAATTTTTACTGCTAACGTTTTAAAAAAAAATCTTTTTGACATGAGCAAACGACACAATGTCATAATCATTTGTACCTGCTTGCACCACACCACATGTTATCTCCCTCGTCATTGTCAAGTCCCACGGGGCAACTACTACCATCAAAGTCACTGCCACCACGCACTTATCCGAATTCCAAGCACTGCTTTCTTTTCCTAATCCTTTAGTAGGTGCGCTCCAGTCAGCAGGTATTAACGCCATTTGATCTCTGTCTATTGAATTGTAAATGGTGCTTAGTGTGGTGAGTAGTGACGAGTTTCATAATATTGTGACACGTAGCGACAATGACAAAGATACCTCGAATCGAAGGCCTCAGTAGTACAGGGTGAAAAACATAAAAATTAAGTGACTTTTGGTAAAATTACATATTATTTCGGTAGCCATCTTGCTTGCTGCAGCTTGTCGTGCTGTGCTGGTGCTACCGCTGCAGCTGCGGAGAACCTCAAGCGGCGGAAATAATATAATAACATATTCCACAACTATCACACAACGCCGTCTAGTCCCATACTAACCAGAGCTTGTGTTTTAGGTACTAGACAACTGATAATAACCTCATCGGTAGTTATATTTTTGAGCCGTTTGGGGTTGAAACTCTTGGGCCGTGGGGTCTGAGTGCTCATGTGCTTTTTAAACAATTATCCAAAGGCTTTTTTGACACTTCGCGTGACCCAAGATCTGGCTTTTACCTTGGTCAGAGCTTTGCAATGCCGCCAGTCTTTTGGGCACACTTTCAGCCGACAGCAAAGCGGAGGAAGTTTTAATTAGTTAAGTGTTTTTATTTTTCATGTTCTTTCAAGTTTAAATAATTAATAGTGACATAAATTTCGATATCTATTTATCAATTATTTTTTATTTTTTAATTGAGTTAATCCCGTGTTCAATATTGCAGTATCAAAATGATATCAAACAAATTAAAAAATTATAATTGTAATCCATTGCAAGTACTCTATCTTTTGCCTAAAGATTTTTGTCGCAATCTTAGTGTAATTCAGCACACATTTTTCAACAACACTACATTTTGTTTGCCTGCAGTACCCGCGCTACCTGTCTCCAACACAAGTGTAAGGTAATCGGATTATGAACATCAACTTATTATGATTTGAACTGTCTTATTTAGATATATCTTGAAGCGATCGTAGGAATAGTGGAAAGTTATGAATTTTTTAAAATAATTTCTTATAAATTTTGGGACCCATTTAGCGCCATCGTAACCTAATAAAAGTAAAGCTAAAAACTACTAGGCTATTAGGCTTTTAAAACCTTACTCACTATTTTATAAACAAAGATAGCTTCGTTAGAAAAAGACTCGGGACTAGGGTATTTTGAAAATTATAATTTCAAATATAAACAAAAAAGCCAGCGGGTATAGTAATATAACCAGTCGGTTATATTGGTTGACTGAATAAACTAGGCGTGCAGCTTATATTAGAGAAGAATCATAGAATTATAGCAGAGATTTTCTTATGAAATTTGTGCTTTATGATCGATATTAATATCTCACCATCCCTCCTCTTTGATACACAATGAGCTCCATTAAACTAGTCTACGTAGAAACAGCAGGACACCAGACGTTATGCTGCAAGGAGACATTTATTAGCATGATAAGTAACACAGAATTACTTAATAAACCCAAGTGACGATATTATACTGAGCGGAGCGCTTTCCACACTATTTGTCCGGCTCTGGATGACGCCCACGAGACGGAAGCCGCCTCCACACTACACTGTGGACACCTGTTCAACAATTATATTGATCTGTTTGAGATTTGAATAAGTGATGGAGTCTATGATTTAGTCGTCAGTTAATTTGATCGGGGGGTTTGTAAGTCAAGAGTGAATAGGTTATTTCAAGGTGTTTCATTGTCGACAACATCCTCTTTTACCATCGGGTGAGAGTGGTCAAGTGTGAGCTTGTCAATAAAAATAATAATCTAAGGGGCTTCAGACGCACAGGATCGATCATTGTGGCGACACTTGGAGGAGGCCTATGTCCAACAGTGGACGTCTGTCGGCTGAAATGATGACGATGATGAAGGGGCTTCAGCGAGCTTCCTTCCAATGGTCCAGAACCTCAGGCTACTGAAATAAATAAGTGAAAAATAATAATACAAATATTTTTGTTATAATAATTATTTGAATAAGTCCTAAATTCTTTAAATATCGCACCATATGTAATCAACGCTCATTGAGGTCATCCCGTGGCGAAGTAAGCATCCACTACAAACCAAGACTACTCCGTACCTCAAGAAGCACGTCAAGCTATTGTTTCCCTCTATCATTTGCAGATCATCGACAGTCGATATAGTAGTCAAAACAAAATAAAATGACAATATGCCCGTGTCATGTACACATATCATACGAGTATTGTAAGTAAACTTATTTTGTTGCAATCAGTAATTTTAAGGCATCATAATAGAATATAAGTAGATGTCATACATAACAATCTTTCTTACCACAAAAAAACTAAAATTAAAATTTATCACAACCACATAAACTGTAACACAAAATTTGGCTACGATGGAGCGACATAGTCTAAATTGAGACAAAGCTCCTTAATTCATGAATCCCCAAGCGACCACCGGTGGCCGCGCATCTATTGTCTTACTATTGTGTCTCTAATTGACGGTTTCTGAAGGGTTAAAAAAGATAAAAAAAAAAACAATCTTTCTCCGCTGAATGACTACAGATCTATTGCGCAACTTCTAACTACAATGTTACGAGACGACAAACAAAACCAAATGTGATCCAATAAACGAGAAACACTTAACTATAACTTTACCCGCAGACAAACTGACCAACTTAATAAACTGAGTTATCCGCGCGTAACCCATAAATCTAACATTATGTTACAAAGCCGAGAAATAGTCACAATAACGCGACAACCACGATATATCTCTCTTCAATGCAAATATAGGGGAAAACGATCGCGAAATCGCTCTGAAACCATAAATATTTGAGTAAAGCTATTGAACAGATACTCGTTTGAGCATTATACACAATTACAGTCGTCATTTATCATGAGTTATCACCGGGGAATAATAACCGGTGAGCCAGAATCAATTACAGGTGGGTGGTGTGAAATTTGCGTGTAGTGTGCTGACTGGGCCGCACCTCTACTGTGCGCGGTTGTTATTGGTGGGTTTTTGTGCTGAAATGACAAGGAAGCGATGCACACCACATCGACACTTAGAAAAAGAATCATTTATTCGTAAATATAGGTGGTAATTATATTAGACATCAAGCGTTCCTTTGTGTCTCACATCATGCGGATTCTTGCGGTTCCCACCAGGATATCAGCCCATTTTTGGACGGTCTTCTGATTTGTGAGGGAAGTTAATGTAAGTTTTGAAGTTTTAAAACCTGACCAAATTGGCTTCGCCCTATTCGGAGACTGCCTCCAAGGAAAGTTCAAGCGCTTAACCGTAGCCTCTCGGAGAGACTGGAACTGTGACCCACTAGCTCGCGCGCTGGATATGTAGCTCTCAGCAACAGTCCTGTCGTCTGCATACCAAAAGATACCGGGCTTAAGCAGATCGTTTATGTGCATCAAGAATAATGTTTCCGAGATCAAAAAGAAAAAGAAAAAAAAAGTATATGATATAGTAAAAAAAAACTGAAAATATTAAGTTTTCTTACACCTGTGCGAACCTGGGGTAGGTCGCTAGTTTTCAATAAATCTATTAATGTTTTTTTCTAGTCAAATTCCGGGTAGTTACCCGGGCCAGACCTAGCACCTGTCTGGTCCGAGGTTCCTCCCATTTTAATGAAGGTTTTCAAAGCTTTACACCCTGCTCTGCAAATCTCTAAAGACTCCTTCTTATTTAAATAGTAGAGTGACATTTATACACAGCTCTCCCTAAATTATTTTGCTTAGAATGTTGAGTATGTAATGATATGATCTATTAGTCCATAGATTTCTCGTAATGTACTGGTAAGTATGTAATCATTTATCAAACAGCTTGTACAGGTTGATGATGACAAATAGTCGGCCAATTACGCACGTGTAACAATCGGTCACGATCGGGCGTCATCGGGCTTTGTCGGGAATCTCCGGCTCAGCTCGTAACTCATTCACTTGTAACTTTAATAGTAATATCATTAAAGTAACAAGTGCTTGTAACTTAAGTTACACAATTGATATTTAGAAGAAGAGTATATCTAATATATAAAATTTCCATGCGTATTCAGTAGGTCTGAGAATCGGCTACTATCTATTTTTCATATCCCTAAGTGATAAGGGTTGTTCACCCATAATTTTTTTTTTTGGACGAAATTTTTTGTTTTTATTTTTTTATAATGTGGCATTAAAAAATACATACAACCCTAAATTTTTATTTTTTTTATTGCCAACCCCTATTTTTTCATAGCAAAAAATAATTTATAAGGCAAAACAACGTTTGCCGGGTCAGCTAGTAGATAGATATATATGTATGTACAGTCTTTATTGTACAACGAGGCACTGCTAGAAAAGGAGGAAGCCGACCGCATGAGGCAACGGCCCTCACGCTCAGCCGCTGGGATCCCGATCCTGATTTCCGGCCACTGTAGGCGCGGGCTTGCGGACAGCGAGCAATGGGTAGCTCGCTGTCCGGACCGAGCCCAAGTCGGCGACGGCGCGAACTGTTTTCGCTCGTCTCAAGGAGTTGTAAGCAACCATAAGAGCCCAGCAGGGTCGAAGCCTACTGAGGTCCAAAGTGTTTCTAAAATGAAGGGCCCGGCATGAAAGGCAACGAAGGAACGGAGTGGGTTTTTAGTCAGTAAAAGTTTGACACTATCTCCGCACCGCCCGAGGGTGGGGGATATCATCTGGATGATTTTTACCCACATAAAAAGAAAAACATACACGAAGCACCCACTGCTGTTAGACAATTTCGTGCGGAAATTGAACCTACGGCACACAGCGCATCAACCAATCTCTCAAAAACAGCGCCAATTTATTATACTGCGATCTTTAAAAAAAGACCAGGGTTTCTAAGCACTTTGTAATGCATAAAGTTAAGTAGATAGTGGAGCCTCCCACACGACGTTACTAGGTGTATGAACCATTATGACTGATGTGCGAAAGCTTTGGACGTCTGTTACTAATAGTTTGTGATAGTTTCTCATAGAAATGCACAACTTTGAAGGATGGGTGCTGCTTAGTCAAATAAATGGGGAGATGAAACTAGGCTTCGGCCGGGTGGAAGGCCCTCTAGAAAGTAGTTTCATGTTAGTAAAGACGTTTAGCTCGCTGCCATTTGAGCTCTCAATGTCAACATTTTGGTAAATGTTGCTGAGCGCTCAACTCGTGATAAATACTTCCCATCTGTCGCCTCTGGTCAGTTTTCAAAGGGAACAGTCGGCACAAATTGTCACCCCGGTGACAACTGGGATGACAATTCCCAGCTGTCACCCCGGAGGACAGGGCTAGAGGGGACAATTGGGAATAATTCGATACTTCCCATACAACCGCTCCTACATGATTATGACGTTGTTACATATTTCTTTACATATTTTAGATTTTTCGCTTTAGGATTTCATTAAAATTCATTAAATATTTGACAACTGGTCGTTAATGTGTATTTTTAACCGATTTTAAAAAAGGAAGAGCTTTACCTTTGCTAAATGTTAACTTATTTTTGGATCTCCATTTCATTTCACGTGAATATTGGATGAAAAAGTTCGGAGATAGAATGGAACTCATTTATAAATGATAGCAAATCTTCTGGGATAGCTACTATACATAGTGTTGATGTAACATTTTTTTTCATGAGTAGATAATTAATGTATAATATATATATTTTAGGACAATAATAAACTAATTAAATTATAAAATACACTTAAATAATTAAAAATAATATGTACACTAAAGGCCTAAATATGACGTCACAAAACTCCTCCGCATCGCTGTCGACTGGAAGTGTGCCTAAAAAGCTGGCGGCATTACCACGTTGTATGGCAATGCTTGGCAATATTGTGGCGACACTTAAGGGAGGCTATGTCCAACAGTGGACGTCTGTCAACTGAAATGATGATGATGGCAATGCTTAATCTCTGGCCGAGGTAGAAGGCAGCCCTTGGGTCACGCGAAGAGTCAACTAAGCGTTTGGATAAATCTTTAAAAATCATATGAGCACTCGGTAGATAATTTCAATGATAATTTTGGCGCTGTGCAATTATTCTTTCACTCGCTATTAGGATACAACCGACAATTAAAAACCCATAAAACGACCATTAATTACAAATTATACAACAACACATACAGCCTACATTTAACTAATCTACGTAAACCAACATTAAACGCATTACCAACAAACACGGAACCGTAAATCAACATAAATAGTCCCGATATCGGCCGCGGGGCCCGTGGGACCCGCCACAATCGCTCGATGACATGTTTATGGGCCCGCGGGACCCCTTATAATAGACTCACTTTGTATTTCATAAAAAAGGCTGCGTTTAGGAAAAGGCTTCGGTAACGAAATAGTTTTGGATTTGTAATAAAATAATCTGGTGGTTTTATGTGGTGTATGTTGATTTGTTCAGGTTAATATAGTAGCGACATATATGGCAATACATAGGAACTAAAAAAATCCGAATCATTCTCTCCACGCGATTAGAATATAATCAACAGCCCGAAATCATCTTTCGGGCAGTGGCTCAGATCAACGCCCTTCTGGTCGAGGATCCTCCCTTTACAACGGAGGTTTGCGGGACCTTACACCCTGGACCTTACATACTTATAATAATAGTACAGCTAGCTATGAAAAATAAACTGTTTTATAAAAAGTCTGCTTAATTTAATAGGATCTGACCAATTAAATTTATTTTGTGAACACTTTGACACGTCAACCTTTTATGAAACTGTATTAGTCCGGTGTTTCTAGCTGATAAGTTTAAGAAGAAACACCCAAACAAACTCAGAGATCAAAGTCTATTTTAGAACTTTATATTTCCAAAGTCTTCTACATAATTATTCGTCTTGTGTTAACATTTCATTTCATGTCCATACAAATATTTGGTATGGCAGCACCAGTACCTCTAGCCAAGTTGCTAATCTGCAATAGTTAACGCTACTAGGAAGCTTCAAATGTTCGGGAATGACGTCATCTCAACGCTCAGTCACGTGGTCAGAACAAAAGAATTGGCGGCAAGGTCAACTCGAAGCGTTCGACGCAAAGTCTACTAGCTACCAATTCCTTTCAATTATTAAAGGTACAATGAAATAATAATACTAATATATTTTAACAACGTCTTATGGTCGTCCAGTTCCTCGTAAAAATCAAAAGCCGTACGTATTTACATTTTATCACCGACAAATTGTCGTCGTCACTGATAACTTACAATATTTACGAGTGTTCAAGGACATTACGGTGCTCTTACACTAATTGTAACTGGTCTCCATTAAAGGACCATAAAAGTTAAATAATGTGTGTTAGTCGAGTTATCGTGGACCTCCTGTGACGACAAACTAGGTAATACCTTAAAATATTAACAGTATTTTTAAGAAATTATATTATGAGGGTGAAGTAGAGACATTTAGGGTAATCAAGACTATACAACATGTAAATACTTAAAAACCTTATTAATATAACTCTGTACGTACACGTGTTCATTTGTTTTTTCTTAATTTTTTTTATGAAAAAACAAATGAACATTATTTATTCATCATAATGTGTCAAAGATTTGTAGATTTGTGTTAATTAGTCACACCTTAACTGAACTTCGAAACACTGGTAGATATAGACAATACACGGGATTGTGGATGGCGAGCAATATTATGGGTAGCTCGTCCTTGGCTCTGGCCGTCCGGTGCGTAAGGACTGAATTCGAGTCATCGACGGCGCGTAGTGCTCCATGCACGTCTCAAAGTGATGTCATGGCCCGGGAATATAAAGCGCAACTAAAGGACACAGATGGGTTAGTCATTATAGTCTAAGTTTAAGTTAAGGTGTGCAATAAAGCTATATAATAATAATAATAATAAAGTCTGGCATGCCCTTTCGCTGTACTATACCCACATTTTCCATCTCAAAAAAGAGAGGTAGATCATAGCATACAATCTAATATCACATTGGATACTTTTTGTCACGATAGTATACGTTCTTTTAGGATAATTATCAACTTTACAGCGGAACCGCTAGCAAACAGCTGCCCAAATTGAAATACTTCAATTGTATCTACTCATAAATCTTTACTATTTGTGTTCACTGTAGACATGCCACGACACACATTACCTTCAATATTTTCAATTTCAAATAAACAATATTATCCTTGGCAAACTTTTATGACAATAATGTTGCAGAATCATTGTGCTCATATTCTTTTGTTTTTATTGTCATTGCCTTGCGCTTTACACTGAAATATGTCGGCGCCTTGCAGAACTGACATAAAGGGCTTTTAATATTTATCTTCTGATTCAATAAGTGCAGCACAAGCTTTCGTACCTTTAATCTAAATCTAAGTTGATATAAAAAAGTTATGTTGTTGAGTTATTTGTAAGAGAGACTGTGGAGGTACAGATTTGAACAAACTTTACTGTTCATAGAAGTATAGAAAGCTATTGTACTGCTACTGGATGTCATTGGTTTCCCTATACTGAAAGCGTTTGTCTCGTTGTTTATACCGCGTTCATCAACATGACTGGAAAATTTTGCCTGCTGTGGTCTTCTAGTCCAATTTATAATTTAGAAGTCTTCAAGGTTAGAGTGAATAGGCTCTTAATAAACTACTGCGATTCACCATCATTGATTGTATTTAATGAGGCGTGTAAATAGCCTAACCTAAATATGAGGAAGGAGTTTTAAGACTACCCGGTTGCATTTCGGGGAGTGTGCGTCGGAATTGCATAGCCTGATTCCGCCTAGCCCGTTCCATCATCGGACAACCAGACGTACGGCGTTGCGCCACCGGTACATGGTGGACATCCCACCTACACGCACAAACCCCACCAACCGTGTTCCCACGTTGTCGTCGTGGTGGGGCTTGCGTGTCTCAATGACCTTGAGGGCTATGCCGGTAGAGCTACTCATGCCGGAAGGCCTCAAGCGAGAGACCAGACCAAGAGGAACACACGGCGGAGTCCAGTTGGACCGCCCGGCGGGTGCGCTGTCCAGGAGCGCTGGCACCTACAGCTGTTGGCGCCTTCTGGACAGCGATTTTGGAGAGTGGGTTCGCCTCGGGTACGTGTCTGCTCATCAGACACGACCACGATGGCGAACGTGTATTGGGGACCTTACCCCATAAAAAAGGCAAAGCTGTGTTCAGCATACCATGGCCGCGACTCCCAAAAAATTATTACCCCAGGAGGGTACCGCCTGCCCCGCAGGCGGAGAATCCCTCCCCGAGCAGAGCTCGGGCTGCCCCTCGTATTCTGGGGGGGGGCAAAGAGCGCGCCAGGTCCGTTAAGGACCTGTTTTTACCGTCCTTCGCGGACGCATCGAGCCAGGGTGGCTCACTAGCCGGCAGCGCGGAGTCCCTGGGACCAGTTCCCAGCACGTCCGCGACGCCGGTGGAGGCTGAGCGAAGCTTCGGCCTCAGGGAGGTGAGTGAAGACGCGGCGTCGGACTCTGATGCCGCGTCTTCACACATCTCCGATGTTATGGAGGTGGAAGAATCCACCTCCATCAAAAGGAAGGCGGAGTTTATACGCTCCGTCTCCGACGACGATTCGGTACCTGCCCGGAAGGTCTCGACCGCGGGGCGGGGTACCGCCCGAAAGATGGGCAAAGGGAGAGGGCTCCCCGCTGAGAGCGCCAGCGAGGGACGCCAGGCCAGCCTCATACCGCCGGAGATCCCTACCGAGCTGCCGGAGGGAATGGAGGAGGCTATGGCCAAATTTAAGGAGGTTGTGGCAGCCGCCATCATGAGTGTGGCCAACAAACGGGAGAGGGTGGCCAAGAAGCGCTCCATCGATCTGGCCAATATCACGATTGGGGGGGCTTTGGTGTTCGTATTCGAGCCCTACGAGCAGACCCTCAATGGGAGGATTGGCCGGCTCGAGGCCTTGGCTGGTCTTCAGGACCCCCGTCCCGAGCAGTCTGTCAGCCAGTCGTCACTGGAAGGGCGTAGCACGCAGGAGCAGGGCCGATCCCTGCCAATGCCCCAGGCGGAAAGCGAGGTGATAACCTTGCTGCGGCAAGAGCTGGCTGCTGCCAGAGAGCAGCAGCAGCAGCAGCAGCAACGGTTTCAGGAGCAAATCCAGCGCCAGCTTTCCGTCCTGGAGAGCATTGTCCTGCGCCCCCCTCTCGCGGCTTCTGGCCAGAAGAGGGCAGTGACGTATGCCGCTGCCACCGCGGCCACAGTTGCTGCCCCCAAGGCGGCGCCGGAAGCGGTGAGGCCAGCCCCGGTGATCAGGCAGCAGCAGCGGCAGGGGAAGCCTGCCGCTCCCCCGAAGGGCAAGATGGCGGCTGCTACCAAACCGGCGGGCCCTCCTGCCGCGGCGGTGACTAGGTCGCGCCTACCGCCCCCTCCGCCCGAAGACTCCTCGGCTGGCGCCGAGTGGACGGTCGTCGGCGCCAAAAAAAAGGCGAGCAGGGCGACTAGGGCGGCCAAGAAGCGAAAGCGGCGACGGGAGCGGAAAAACCGCGCCATGGCCGCCAGACTTCGCGCCCCAACTTCCGCAGCTGTAGTGATCACACTACAACCAGCTGCGGAAAAGAAGGGCGTGAATTATCACATGGTGATGGAGAAGGCGAAACAGGCGGTGGTGGGCCACCTCGACGAGTACGGAGCCTCCGGGGGCTTCCGTATGAGGCGCACTGCAACCGGAGCCCGAATACTGGAGGTCCCAGGTGCGGACAGTGGACAAACCGCTGACGCCCTAGCTGAAAGGATCAGGGCGTCCCTAGACGTCGAGGTGGCCCGAGTGTCCAGACCCAGCAAGTGCATAGACATGCGCATCATGGGTCTGGACGACTCCGTCAGGGTGGAGGAAGTGGTGGCCGCCATCGTCAGGGCGGGAGGGTGCACGACCGATCAGGTCCGGGCGGGCACCATCCGTCCTGACAGCATGGGCATGCGAGCCGTTACGGTGAGCTGTCCCGTGCCGGCGGCTAAGGCCATCACGGCCGAGGGCCGAAGGCTTTTGGTGGGCTGGGTTTCAGCCCAGGTGAAGATGCTGGAGCCCAGACCTCTGCGGTGCTACCGCTGTCACGTGGGGCACCACGTGGGGGCTTATTGCGCCGCGGAGGTTGATCGCAGTGACCGCTGCCACCATTGCGGACAGCCCGGACACAAGGCCGCCGAATGCCGTGCACTGCCGCACTGTTACGCATGTGCGGCGGCAGGCAAGCCGGCCGAACACCGGGCTGGGGGTAGGTCCTGCGACCCTCCCACCAAGGCCAAGGGCAAGGTCAGGAGGGGCATCCACCCTGACGCCCTCACCACCGCAGCCACTACACTGGCTGCCGCCGCCATCGCCGCCGCTCCCGCCGCGGCAAGAGCCTCGCAAAAGGCTCAGGAGGAGACGGTAATGGAATGTCAATAAGGACACCATTACGTCTCCTCCAGGCGAACATCAACCACTGCGCCGCCGCTCAGGATCTGTTGCTCCAGAGCATGGCGCAGTGGTCGATCAATATCGCCGTCGTCGCCGAGCCGTACTTTGTCCAACCCCGTGGAGACTGGGTTCAGGACTTGGACGGCTCGGTGACGTTAATTTCGTCGGCCGCCGCCGGTACCCTGTCCCCCGAGTCCGTCACGAGGGGGCGGGGTTGCGTGGCAGCACGGTTCGGGGACATCGCCGTGGTAGGCGTCTACCTGCCCCCGAACAGATCTCTCGACGTGTTCCAATTCTCCCTGATGGAGCTAAATTCCGTCGTCGCTGGGTTCGGTTCCCTCCCCGTGGTCGTTTGCGGGGACTTCAACGCCTGGAATACGGCTTGGGGTTCTCGGCACACGAACCGACGGGGTCGGATGGTGGAGGACTGGGCCTTGGAGCTGGGCCTGGTCGTCCTGAACCGGGGCTCTGTCCCCACGTTGGTGCGGATGCGGGGTACATCAGTGGTGGACATCTCGTTCGCCAGCCCCGCTCTGTCGCCGCGTGTCGTCGACTGGCGCATTATGGAGGAGGTGGAGACGTACTCCGACCACCGGTACATCCGGTTGGACGTCTCCGCCGAAACCTCGGCAGCGCCGGTCCGACAGAGCCCTTGTGGTCCGCGGTGGGCGCTTAAGCAGATGGACCGGGAGCTCCTCCTGGAAGCCGCGACGGTACAGGCCTGGGTGCAAGCACCGGACAGGCCTGTCGACATCGACGTCGAGGCGGAGTGGTTCCAGGAGGCCATGTCGCAAATCTGCGACGCGGCAATGCCCCGAGTCCCTCCAGGTCGTGCTAAGCGCCACGTGTACTGGTGGTCGCCGGAGATCGGCGCACTGCGCAACGCGTGCAACCATTCGGTACGACAGACACTGCAGGCGCCGCAACCGCCAGCCGGATGCGGAGGTCAGAGAGGCGGAGCTGTATGAGGGGTACAGAGAGGCAAAGCGCACCCTCCGAACGGAGATAAAGCGGGCCAAACTCGAGGCCCGCAACGTGTGGCTGGGGTCTCTGAACGCGGATCCGTGGGGGCGCCCGTACAAATTGGTACGGGACAAGCTACGCCCCTGGGCTCCGCCGCTGACTCAGAGTCTCCAGCCCCAACTCGTGGAGGGTGTGGTAACCACTCTGTTCCCTGCGCGAGGGGAACACTCCCCCCCGCCCATGGCTCCGCCCCCGCCAGCAGTGTCTGACGCGGACCACAACAGCGACGACGACGATAACGCTCCAGAGGTGACCGAGGTAGAGGTGAGAGTGGCGGTGCGAAGGCTGAGTGCCAAGAACACCGCCCCAGGACCCGACGGCTTGCCAGGGAAAGCCTGGGTCCTGGCCATGGAGGCTCTCGGGCCTCGACTAAGAAGGCTCTTCAGCGCATGTATGGAGAGGGGCCAGTTTCCACTTCGCTGGAAGAGGGGGAAACTGGTCCTCATCGCGAAGCCAGGGCGCCCTGCGGACTCTCCGTCCGCGTACCGGCCCATTGTGCTGCTCGACGAGGTGGGCAAGCTCTTTGAAAGAGTCATTGCAAACCGCCTCGTCGCGCGGCTAACACGGGTGGGTTCGGCTTTCGCAGGGCGCGCTCTACGGTGGACGCCATCATGCGCGTGCGAGCCCTCACGACAGGGGTTGCGGTGTCCCGGGGCAGGAGTGTCGTGGCAGTGTCCTTGGACATTGCCAACGCGTTCAACTCCCTGCCCTGGAGTACGATCCGGAGGGCACTCCGGTACCACCGGGTGCCCGAATACCTCTGTCGAGTGGTCGAGGCTTACCTGTCGGACAGGTCCATTATCTACCCCGGTCACCAGGGAGAGTGGAAACGTCGAGAGATGTCGTGCGGTGTTCCGCAGGGGTCGGTTCTAGGCCCACCCTTGTGGAACATCGGCTACGACTACGTGCTGCGCGGCGACCTCCCTGACGGGGTCAGCGTGGTCTGCTACGCAGACGACACGCTGGTTCTAGCGCAGGGAGAGTCGCACCAGGCGGCGGTCGCTCTAGCGACACGCGGGGTTGCGATAGTCGTTGGTAGGATCCAGGAGTTGGGACTCGAGGTGGCGCTGCACAAATCTGAGGCCATGTTTTTCCACGGCCCTCGGAATGCGCCACCATCAGACTCCCAACTTACGGTAGGAGGAGTTCGCATCGGCGTCGGGTCGACGATGAAGTACCTGGGACTCGTTCTCGACAGCCGATGTAATTTCGGAGAACACTTCCGACGTTTGGCTCCCAAACTCAACCGGGCCGGGGCTGCTCTCAAGCGGCTCCTGCCCAACCTTGGGGGTCCAGACGCCTCCTGCCGGAGGCTCTACGCGGGGATCGTTCGGTCCATGGCCCTCTACGGGGCGCCGGTGTGGGCGCCGTCGCTGGCAAAGCGACCGGCGTCCATATTGAACGCCTGCCAGAGGGTCATGGCAATACGGATGGTGCGGGGTTACCGCACGATCTCCCGCGAAGCGGCGAGCCTTCTGGCTGGCCTACCACCGTGGGATCTGGAGGCAACAGTCCTTGCACACATGCACGATAAGCGCGTGGAGATGCAACGCCGGGGTGAAAGTCCACTACCGCGACAGGTCGAGGTATGGCGGACAGAGCTCCGGCGGGATCTCACGGTAAAATGGCGTCAGCGACTATCGCAACCCAGTGCTGGGCACGCCACAATTATGGCGGTAAGTCCCCTCTTTGAGGCGTGGCTGGAAAGACCTCACGGCGTCCTTACCTTCCGCATGACGCAGGTCCTCACCGGACATGGCAAGTTCGGGAGGTTCCTGCATCGGATTCGAGCGGAAGAGACGCCCGGGTGCCGCCACTGTGCGGAACGCCCGGAGGACACGGTGGAGCACACAGTAGAGGTGTGCCCTGCTTGGGCGGAGCAACGCCGTGCCCTCGTGGGGGCGATCGGCGGCGGAGACCTCTCGCGCCGGGCCTTGGTTCAGGCCATGGTCCGGAGCGAGGAGGAGTGGCAGGCGGTCGCCTCCTTCTGCGAAGCAGTAATGCTAGCAAAGGAGGAGGCAGACCGCATCAGGCAACGGCGCCCCCGCCGCCGCCGCCGGGATTCCGATCCCGATTTCCAGCCACCGTAGACGCGGGCTCGCGGACGGCGAGCCATGGGTAGCTCGCTGTCCGATCGTCCGGTAACTGTCCGGACCGAGCCAAGGCGTCGACGGCGCGCACTGTTCCCGCGCGCCTCAAGGAGTTGTCAGCAACAGGAGGGGCCCATCTGGGTCGAAGCCTACCGGGGTCGGGGTTATCCGAAAGGAAACTAGAGCCCCGGTATGAAGGCTAGAAGGAACGGCGCGGGGTTTTTAGTCAGTAAGACTCTGACACTGGCTCCCGCTCCACCCAAGAGCGGGTTTCGTCAATGATGATTTTCCCCGTCGACAGAAAAAAAGAAAAAAAAAAAAAACCTACACGCACAAAACGTTTCGGAAACACATTCATTGTGCGTGCAAGGCTAGTGCTAAGGAGTGGAATTCCTTGCCGGAATCTGTGTTTCTAGATAGCTACAACCCGAAAATCTTTAAGTCGAGAGTGAATAGGTTTCTTCTAGGTAAGCGCGTTCCATCGTCGACCGCATCGTCGCTTTCCATCAGGTGAGATAGCGGTCAAGCGCAAACCTATCAATAAAAAAAAACCCAATATGGCGGTGGAAGCAAATTTAAATTTCATAAAAATTAAATCCCTGTTGATGATTCTTTATGAGACCAATACCCACTACATCTATTTGCAGCAAAGAAAGCTCCCGTACCTTGCGAATCCAGGGACCCCACTTAGAACCAGGATGATTGGAAGAAACCTCGTTCACGGGTGCGTAGTTGCTGTGTGGGCCTCCGGCCGGCGAGCCATCTTGATTATCCACCGGTGGACTGGTCAGAACTCGTGAAAAACACCACTGCACTATAAGTTCACAATGTCTCACGGCAGCAGATGCACTTATTCCAAGAGAATTGTCAGGTTATCAACAGATATGGGATTTTTATTGCGGAGCGGTGTACATTCGAAGCGTTGCGAATGGCAGCGAAAAAGCGGTCTGCAGGACGCCCTCTATGGTCTTTCGCAAGCATCTCAAGAAAACGCTTGATACGCTTAACCAACGGGCTCTGCGGTAGTAAATATTGGCGTGCGAATCATAATCAATAGAGACTCAATTGTCATACTTTTTAAACTAAATAATGTTTTTTAAAATGCGGGAAAAGTACCTAAGGTATTATATTTATTCCTTAAAAAATATATCTGTATTTATAAAAGGCATTGACGCTTCACCAGTATTACTGCTTATCGTCAGAGGGGATTGCAGTCAAGCACTAGCTGTGATTTAAAAAAGGCAAAATTTCCATGTGAATGACATGCGGGCAGAGAGTATTTTGGTATACTGTTCCACCTATTATTATGTAACCAATGCTTTTACTATAAGTCAAATTAAAATAGAGTTCAACAATTTGACAACATGTTTTGTTAGAAATCATTGATTTGAAAAGACTATCAGAAACGGTTTCCGCGTTCCAGCATTAAACACGAAACCACAAGACAGCCAGTCCCGCCCCCACCCGAGCCAGAGAATGCTCTCAATAAATAAAACATATTAAAAACCCCTTTATATGAGAAAGCTCAATTTTATCGAGGCTCCATTCATTAGGATCGTATAATGCTTTATTTGAATAGTTGTAATTATAAGGAGCGGAGGATCCCGTGTGGTCTGCAAGGAGTTTGTATGGTCCATTGTTATGGTGGGGCTGTTCGCATTCACACACGTCACGATATTTTGAGATACTCTTATCTGACGTGTATTTAGGTATTGATCGCCGTCTTTTTTTTCTTCTATGCTAATATAATAAGGTGGAGGTTATATAAGTTGGAGGTTATCTCTGAAATTACTAGTCCGATAGCGAAAATTTTTCAATCGAAAGAAAACTGCTTTATTCCCGAGTGGCTATATTTTATGTACGCGGCCAAAGCTGCAGTCAAAAGCTACTCATTAGTGTAAAGAGGGTTTGATCTAGACAGATTAAATTGTATATCATCATTACAAATCTAAACATTAGCTAGACGCTAAACATTAGGTACCTACATTATGAATTTGCAATACGCCTGCGTTTAATCCCAATTATTACCCGTTTGTACATCATGCTGGTAGCTTCTGAATTAGGAGCAGCCAGGACAGAGTAACTTAGCCCATTATCGAAAATATGGATGGTCATCAAAAAATCTCTCCTCTCTGTTTTGGTCACACTCCATTACGATAAGGATACATCTTTAATCGAATTTCATTTATGTGATAGTGATTTTGTTGGGTCTACTTTATTTAATTTTAGAACTAGTTTTTTAGTAACGTAGTTTATTTCTCAAAAATCCTACATTTGTGAGATTAATAACTACTTTATAACTTTCAGCAATAGTATTAGGCAAATTCTTCTATTAGTAGTAGATTATTTCACTCACTTACTTCTTTTCACGTACTTTTCATTACCACCGTTCCATTACATTACTTTTAATGAATCTCTACAAGGTAACACCGCAACCTTAATAACCGCTTAACAGTATACAATTACACCAATATCGTGTATCAATGGAACCAACCCGCTCACCCAACTATCGTTCACGGTGTGACACTTAATACTTCCTCCGGGGTCGGCTTTGAATAATGTGACAATAACGACCCATTTATTTGAGCTATCATCTCTAGTCCCGCCGGGCCTGTGGGGCCCGCCGCACATTTTATAACGATTATTTAATAGCTGGCGTTTTAGGGTTGATGTATGACGTCATAATTAACGGCTACAATACATTTTATCGGTTTCGGATTTGTAATGAGTTTTCGATATCTTTTTTAGGGTTAATTTTTTGTTGACTCAAATTATGAAGGGATTTTAGTTGAATTAATGAGATATTGATATTAGCATTTGAGAAAATTATTTGTTGTTTGTTTTTATGAGGAATTTCGTTATAATTTTGATACTTTTCGAAGTCATTAGCTGTACTAATAAAAAGTTATCAAAAAACGCTAAAGAGTGGAATTCCCTGCCAAAATTTGTGTTTCTCGACAGGTACAACCTGGGAATCTTTAAGCCAAGAGTAATTAAGTAGCCCTAATCTTTTTTGGAAGTCGGATAAAACTTGCATTCATCTATTTATTAATTTCGTAAAAACATTCGTTGCCAAAATGTCGACTAGAACGCTCTATGGCTTCGTTCACCCAGAAGGTATACCAATTACGATGTTTTATAAAGATAGTAGGTACTGTAATTAAACTGGACTGTATTTTTACAAAGACTGTCTTGAAGCTGGCTTAATAAAAATACATTTCCTTGTCTTTAACTTAGAATAATATATGTGATACCTATAGAGCAGTGGTGGCCGAGTGGTAATGGCCCCGACTTACGAGTTGTAGGTCGCGGGTTCGAACCCAGCCAGGCGCATTACTTTGTGTAATTTATTTCATCACCACTGCTCTCAAAACGGTGAAGGAAAACATCGTGAGGAAACCGGCATATCTTAGAACCAAAAATTCGACATGTGACATTCACCAACCCGCACTGGGCCTGCGTGGTGGATTATGGCCCATTCCCTCTCCTAGAAAGGAGGCCTGAGTCCCAGCAGTGGGAACATTAAAAAGGCTGATGATGATGTGATACCTAAAGATAAGTATATATTTTTTGGGTACGGGACTCAAAAACTCGTCTTTATAACTGACTGTTACGTTTACGACCATATAATGTATGGTAACGTTAGTTCTGTGGAAGTGGGCGCCATTCCCACATAAACAGCGCAGGTTAGCACGGACAGCACTGACAGCGTAATGTCAGATAATGACACCAGCCATGGGAAGAGCGCGCGTTCACGGTCGCCGTGTGCAATGGTCAATGGTACCTGCATTATGACGTCACAAAAAAGTACTTAGAGGAAAATATACTGGCTTACTCTTTAGTAGTAGTAGTGTCTTTATTCATAACAATATACCTAATTGTCCGTATACGTACACATTAAGCATTATATAAGTCATCATAATCATTTCAGTTTGGTACATCGAGTACATCACTCATCTTCAGTAACTACGGACGAGCTCAGAAATGCTCACAATGCTCAAGTAGAGCTTCCGAAAAAGTGGTCTTAGAATGAACATGGACAAAACTAAAGTCACGATAAACAACCATGTAGCACCCACTCTTATCAAGATCGGAGACTCTATACTCGAAGTTGTAGACGATTCTGTTTGCCTCAGACAGACAGTCCAGTTGGGTAGATCTATACGCATGGAAACTCCGAGCTTTTCATTATCTTTTGACTGATTTTTAGCCTTCTGATTGTCCCATTGTGAGTAACCACAATGTAGATATTTTTTATGATAATTATACGTCATGGTTAGATGTTAGATTTGACCACTTCATTTTGTGACCGACCATATCATGAAATATGGCTATTGCAGTTAAACACATGATTATTTCACAATTATGGTCATAAATGGCTGATCGTAAATTACATTGTCCACCAGTAGAGTTCACTGTTCCTTTATGTTACTACATCTAAATACTTATACCTAGTGCACGTGCGATTCTGGGTGGTGTAAATAAAAAAAAAACTGTGAAGTAGATGGCACCACATGTTTACCAATCATAATAAGTGTGAATTGCAAAAAGCTGCTGACACAGCACGAGTCTTCACCTCTACAATAGCACTGACGATGAGTATATTCACAATACAAAATACTCTTTGTCATTATAAGCCGCGAATGCATTAGTGTAGCTCTTAACTGGTAAGTGGTCGAGCAACAATGAGCAATTTAGTTAGCGATCTAGCGCCCGCCTGCCGGCAGCGGTGATGTGTATCGGGAGTGGAGCGGATGCGCACTGCGGAGCTGCATAGATAGTGCGTGGTAATGTATCGTGATGGCCAGATGACTCGAAGGGTACATCTAAGCGTCTATCTAGGAAGAAATAGGTGTTTGAAAAGTCATATTAAGCCATATTTATTAAGCTAGGCCGCAAAAATAACGGGTCATATAAGACAAAATGCTGACAAAATTATTATGTTTGGGTATATATTGCTCATCCTTAATGTTTTAAGCAGTTTAGTAATCCTTCTTATAAATACTAAAAGAGGTTTTATTCGGATCAGAACTAAAATTTCTAAATTGAGAGAAAAAAGTATGGATGTTGTGTGTGCGACGCCTCAAGGAGTTCTCAGCAACAGGAGGGGCCCAGCTGGGTCAAGCCTACTGGGGCCAGGGTTATCCGAAAGGTAACTCGAGCCCCGGTATGAAGAGGCTAGAAGGAACGGGGTGGGTTATTAGTCAGTAAGAGTCTGACACTATTTCCCGCTCCACCCAAGAGCGGGGGAAGTCATAAGATGATTTTTACCCACCGACAAAAAAAAATCCCCTGTGCTGGGGATTCTCCAAGAATTAATATGTGCTGTGCCTTTATAGTCGCTTAGGTATATATACACACTTCTACACTAGCTGTTGCTTACACTGTTTGTTACTTCCTCCCGACCTAACGGCTGAAAGGGTTTGGATGACACTTGGCACAAGCGTAGACAAAGTCCTGCAATTATCGACTTTTACACACATTGACAGAATCTAATAGATTTTAAGCGCCCATAGGTTATGTGTTGTTACAACTTGAGGAGTGCTGGCGTCTGGCGAGCAGAAGATGGCTTGTGCTTAACAAAATATTTGCGATTGTAAAGTAAAACTCTGATTTCATTCATTATACATTTAATTTTCTAAATTGCATTGATTTTAAATATTCTTATTCAGATAATTGGCATTCATTTTATTAAACTTAAAAACTAATTTTGGTTATTATAATATTGCATTGAAATCCTTATAAAAAGAACTAAAAATCTATTATATAACAATAATAAAACACAGCAAATATTAAAGTTGAACTACATTAGACCGACGCACACGTGGACCACGTCTGATTTGTAAGTACTCGTAGAACGACGCGCGATGTCGCGTGGCGTGGATCTACTGTAGCTCTACAAGTCTAGTTTCCATATAAAATGTATGGACGATCTCGAATCCATACGTCGTGGCACACGTGCGCGCAGTGTAGTTCTACCTTTATCATATCTTGATGTGGTTCACATGTATTGCATGCTCCTCATGACGATCCTGGACTCGTGCGAGTCTCGCTGCAAGCCATCATTTAGTGCCCAAAGAGACGTCTGCTGCCGAACCCAGGGCACATAGCGCGCGAAGTCGATGAACCGCGCCGGAAGAGCGCAGCCTGGGCCTAGCACGCTCAAGCCTAGCTGTAACACAAAGCAACACTGTGCCACTTTTGTACTACATACAACCGCGCAACCTGCCCCCCTAGCCAAGTTACAACCGTTTCGCTTGTGTCGAACGCTTCGAGTTGACCTTGCCGACAATTCTTTTGTTCTGACCACGTGACCGAGCGTTTAGATGACGTTATTCCCGTACATTTGAAGCTTTCTACTAGTGTTAACTATTGCAGATTAGCTACTTGGCTAGGAGTACAGACCTTGCTGGATAAGGAAACACATTTTGTTCTCCGACAGTAACAGGACCGAACTCAGGACACCCACGTATTTGTAAGAGATAAACAATCAAATCATTACTAGATGGAGTGAGAGAGAGTAGTTCTACATCATCATCATCATCTTCCTGCCCTTATCCCGTTTTATTTGGGGTCGGCGCAACACGTTAGTAGTACCTACACGTGAGTAGTTCTACATAATTGTTAAAAAAATTGTATCGTCATACAAAGTTATTAGTTACAAACCAGTTTCCATCTCCTGAGATGATGTACAGCGAGCGTCATGCCGGACTCGAACACACACTTCTCAGTGCTGAACTTCTTGCGGAAGCACTGGTACTCTGTGGGGTTTATCCATTGGTTGTCCAGCTGCAAATCAACGAAATTTGATAGACAACCGTAATGTTTCTAGTATGGTCGAACTAAGAGTTTGGCATAGGGGTAAACAAATTAAACTACGTTATCACTCTCGCCCTCAGCCTTATTAATTTAGAGTCAGTACAGCAAGCACAACTACCTACCAAGCATCCTCCATAACTTAAACGAAGCCAACGACAGAGCTGTCTAGGTGGCTAAATATTGGTCGGGCATAATTTGAGTCAAATCGAAACGAGAAGAAGAAGAAGCACAGCATGGCTTCCTCTTCCACATTTTTGTAACCCCGGGAGTATGCTCCACAATTTTCTACTGTCTTCGCGGGCGAACCCGCTAACAGCAGCTAGCATCTCTACGTTTTAGTACAAGAAGGATGACACTTACGTCTCTTTGCTTGTAGAACTTAGTGCACTCGCGCCGCTCGACGTATTCCATCGTGTGCATCACTTGCTCCAACTCTTCATGGTCTAAAAAAATTTGACAAAGCTTAAGTCTATAAAGCTCTTTCTCTACTTTTCGCTTAGCATCGTTTGTAGGTAACCCATTATATTTGATATCATTTCTTAATTATGTAATGTGGATTTACCAGCGAATAAAGAAGGAAAAAAACTAATGTTTAACATAGTTGTCTTTAGTGCCAAAACTGGCATAAGAAATGTACCTGTGTTGATATTGAACACCATGTACCCAGGTACCCACTCACCGTCTACATATCCGAAGACATAAATATTCCCGACCTGTTGATTCATCTGCTCGTTCTCCCTGGGCCAGTCAATCAGCACCCCTGTCAACATAGTCAAATAAAGTGGCGTTTTGTAGAATTTGACTCAGACATGGTAAAGGCGGGAGTTTATAAGGGAATGAAATGAAATCGTAAAAAATACTGCAGAAACACGGCACTCCAGCATCAATGATATTATTCGTCGAGTTTTTGCCATCGCCCCGCCGTACCCATTGGGCTGGAGAGAGACCAGATCGTAAGAAGTTGGTGCTTCTAGTGAGGAACGCAGATAAACTGAGTTCCTTCTACGAAGCCGTAATTTTAGCGAAGGAGAGGGCCGCACGCGTGAAGGAACAACCCCCACGGCAAGGCCCCACAGTCGCCGAGACCCCGAAACCTTCCAGCCTACCAGCCATCGCAGGCGTATGCCAGCGGCTTTTTTTTTGCATTCAACATTACATTTTCCCAAAACATAACTCTTTAAAATTCTAAAGGAAACATGAAACTAGGCCTCATAGTAGAGATTCAAGAAATAAAGACCAACAGAAAGCAGAGAAAATACATTACAGTGAAAGATACTCTCGTCGTAGTCGAGATAGACAAGCGCGATGGTGTTCAACGTGGCCTCGTTGAACTCGGGGTGGATCACGTAGTCCGTCACTGTGGCGTAGCGCACCGCACCTTCTTGTGCTAGGAACATGGCCTTGGTAGTGTTTCTGGAAAGAAAGTAAGAGAAAAGTACATAAAATTGAGTGACTTGGCTTGACTGTCCCTTTCAAGGTAGGTTAAGTTTTCTATGGGTCTATGCCACCAGAAAAAAAGTTTTTTTTTTTTATTCATCATAAACACATCCAAAACATACCTGATGTTAGTTTTCGTAATACGCGCCACGTCATATGCATTTGACAGTCCGAGTTTCATTTTGATTAGAGTTAATCCGGTCAGAGCTTCGGCAGAAAATTTTGCTGTAATGAAAATTGTGTAAGACATTATTACTATATCGGCCGCAACTTAAGAAAACATCGTCTAAAACCCACCCGACTAAAAAAGAAATTGTACCATTAGCCAATTCAGTGTTTTGAAAATGAATATACCTACCTGACCTCTCCCTATTTTGTGGTCGATTTTCAGTTTAATCAGCTGAATACCAGTATTTTAGATGGTGAATGAATGACTGCCTATCTACAAACCAGTAATTGGGTTACCAATACCACTTGGGAAGACAAACTGTCATAGGTCTACAAATGATAGTGAGACCAAAAGCTTAGCGTGTTTGCTGAGGCACTGAGGAATATTAGGACGCTAAGATGGTCGTCCCATCTACAGATTGACCTGGGCAACTTTTGCCTTGGAAACCTAAATCAATCATGAAGCGAGAAATGATAAAGCTGACTTCATAAACAATGTGTTTAGAGTGACTACAACTAAAGGTGATGGCAAGTTTCACAAATTAATTGTCAATAGAATATGCATAATGTTGTCAGTTCTTACTCTCTTTGTGGCTCAGCACGCCGACCCAGGGCACTGAGAATGACTGGATCCACTTTCTGTTGGAGCGGTTGGCTGTGTAGCGAGGATGTGCATAACCTGGTGGAACAAATATTGCTTTTGAACATTGATATACAAAAAACCCTTTTGAACAAGCGCCTAAATTGAAAACCTAGCTGCCATGCGCTTGTATGCCACTGATGCGTTATTCAACACCGATTTGAACACATGATGCTTATGACGTTGCCGTCTTGTTTGTAGATGTGTCGTTAATATAACAGTGAATAGGTTACTTCCAGGCAAGCATGCTCTATAGTCGATCACATCATCGCTCACCTCCAAGTGAGATAGTAGTCAAGCGTAAACCTATAAGTAATCAAAAAATTGAACTTACCCAGCGACATGAAAATGATCCACTTCAAAAGCATTTTACCAGGAAACTGTGCCTACACTGCAGCGGTACCAATCGTCTCACTCTCACGTGTGCTTCATAACTGCTCCTCATGATGACCGAGTATTACATGAAAATGCGTATATTGACCAAACTATATTATTATAAACAATAACATCATTGTTTTGTTTTTATTTGTAACACGATTTACGGTAGCTGTGACACGGTGATGATATTACCGTGGCCGTGGTATGTAAATAAATAAATGAAGATGCGGTCATCACAGATTTGACATTTCTTCCCGATTCATTATTTGAAATGGTGGACAAAAATCCAAATTCAATTCAAGGCCTTATATATTTATGAAAAAAAAATTTATAATATCGGCAAAATCTAGACTCACTTACTAACCCACCACCCCAAACCCTTGTTACTAAAATGAGCATTATGATGCAAGGGTAAGTATTGCACAGAGGATCCTTTTATGATGTATACTAAGTACAAAAACTGGGCAAGTGCGAGTCGGGCTCGCGCTTTGAGGGTTCCGTACAAACTTATCTTTGTAAAGAGTTCGATTCCTGATTGGAGTTTTTCCAAATCGTTAAAAACAAATTGTTTATGTGACGTAACAACAATTTTTTTCGTTTCAGATTTGTTTCCTATATTTGTGTTATAAGACTTTGCTTTGTGCAAAATTTCAGAGTTCTGGGGCAACGGGAAGTGCCTACTATAGAATTTTGGTTCCCATGAACAATATTTATGTTTTTTGCGACATAAACGGCCATTTCTTTTTTCGTTAATTTAGAAGTTTGATTTTTTGACAGCTTCAAGGGACCGCAGACCTAAGTATATGGTTTTAATTTTAACTCGATAAGACCACGCGTTCCCGAGATAAAGGATCTTGACAGACAAGCAGACAGACGGACCGACGAACAAAGTGACTCTATAAGGGTACCGGTTTTTCCTTTTGAGGTAAAAAAAGTATTTCCCATAAAATTTAAAGATTGCATGCAGTAACCTACTTTTACGCGGCCGAGGATGTTGACAGAAGCTAGTACAAGGATAAAGTCTAAATAATGGCAATGAGGCTCATAATTACCACTAGAAACCATCTATTGCATTATTATTGTCCCAAACACTCAACATAACAAACAAATTATGCAATTTTCACACAAAAACACAGTAAACAATAAAAAGGCAGAGAAAGAAGCGATGCAAATGAAGTCAGTTGATTTACTGGCGATTGTCTGCGGTGCTGTGGCGCGGTAATTACGAACACCAAACAAGGCGACGCTAATTACTGCGACTCGCTCCTGTGATAAATATTTAACGTATGTATTTCTATGAGTGTTGCGGAACGTGTATTTTTAGTGATTTTGCAAGGGTTTAAGAGGGTACTCCCACATTTTTTGACAGTGTTTTGTTTCTTGGTGTTCCCTCCTACAACTTGACAAGACCACACGCGAACCCCACAATGATTCATAGGTATCAAGTCAACTTGAACCTTTTGAACACTACGCCTGATACGAATAAAATCTAATAAATCTTCAAAAGAAAGAAAAAAAAAAACAACCGACTTCAATGTAAAAAAAAACATAAAGTAAAAAACAAAGTTTTCAAAGCCAAAGTCAAAAGTTTTTATTTCACATAGGCTTACATGGGCACTTATAATACGTCCGAAGCTAGTGCACGGTTCCAAGTTGGTCTTTTCCAATAGAGAAGAACCGGCAAGAAACTCCATAATTTAATTTTTAATTTCGGAAGTCGATGTTTCTAGAATAGTTTTTTCTCTTCGCTATTTATTGTCATGTTTTTATTTTTCTATCCTGTCAGCCGTCATGCTATCACTGACTCTTTTTTCTTTGACATCACCTCACACAATTTTTAAATGTATTATTAACCTCCCAGTGTCTTTACATACATTAACATTTATTTTCAAAATATGCGTTTCATCCCTCCTCATCACATACCCAAGCTGTTGGTAAGTTCACTTTAAGGTATGCAAGTCACCTGGCCTGAAATCAGTGCAAATATAGTGCAGCAAGATCTGTGTAGTTCTCAGGTATCAGTACAAGGCTACATCGTCGTGTCGACTACCAACAGGTACTCGTGTAGATCACACCAGACTGGTTTGTGCCACTTGGGACTTTTCGTTTTTCAAGATCAATCAAAATAATATCTGTAAACTGTTCACGACTTTTGATAAAAAATTTCAGTCAGGTAATTGTACTCGAAGGTTGTAACAAACAAGATTTTTTGGATGTTCTATGAATATTATTTACTAGCTTTTGCCCTATCACTCAGGAAAAAAAAATAGCATTCGGATTCGTACTTTCAGAGATTACTACGAGACAATGGGGCACTTATTAAGATGTCAAAAAACCTTTGTTATCAAAAGATCAGACAGTTTTGTCACAAGATCACAGACTAGGCAATGAAAGAAAGAAAAATAATTTATTTGTGGCTCGCGTAGGAATAAATTATTAACTATTCATAAAACCTAAGCTGATTAAAATAAAATAACAGCATAAAATTAAAAATAAAATATCTGTGCACGATGCAGGATTTTAGTTATTATGTTTGCGTCATAGATGTCGCTACAGACAGTGTCAGAGTCATTCAGTTTTCGGTAAGTTCAAAAGAAGGATTTTGTTTTTTTAATTAATTAAACTCCGAGCGAGCCGGCGTTCGTGCACTCATTGTCTTTCTATTGTGTCTCTAATTATCACGAGAAGAGAAGAGTTAAATTTTTAATTTCGAACGCTCGAAATCTTGACGTGTGCCAATTTTCTCTGGGACTATAAATGAATGGTACAATATATTGATTGTATAGCTGTTTGGGAAATAAAGCGTGTTATGTGCATCGGAGCTCAAAAGGAACCAACCGTTTACATTCCTGTAAACGTAGAAATAGTTAACCTTTCTGTACTTTGTAAGCCTGTAGATTATTATTTAAGATCCAACGTGTCCTTACTACGACCAAACTATCTTGACCTACCAATACACTTTGCTATTAAATAGACAGAGTTCAAGTTGTACTAGTAACTGAGAAGTTCTCATCGAATAAGTATTTTCAGCGAGCAAAGATTCAAAAGGTAGGGATTCAATTTTATTACCAGGCCGTGTAATTGGAGCTTCTTGGTTGGTGGGCAGTGGTTCAAGTTTAGAACAATCCAATCGTAATTTGTTCAACCTGGATTTTGAACCTATCACAAAGATTATATACTTTTAAAAGCATATGTGACCAGAAAAAATATATTGTGGAAGGTTGTTCTGTTTCGTCTATTCAGCAAGTTCTTAAAGTTTGCGGAAGGCTGTCCCTTACACCTTGTATGTATGTTTATCAGTTGTCTAGTACCCATAACACAAGCTTTGCTTAGCTTGGGACTAGACGACGTTGTAGTTGTGGAATATTATATTATATTATTGAATGCTGTTGTGTTTAATTTAAAAACCAAACCATTATAGTTCCAAACATGTATCTTTTCATGCAGTCTGATGCAGTTGGTGTAATTTACTTTCGAAACACAAGTTACTAATCTCCAACTATTAAAAAAAATCTACTTAGTAGTTATTAAATCGATTAACTTAAGAATCATTAAAATCGGCTCTTGCGTTTGGTCTTTAGACCGCCTTGTAGAAATAAACATAGAGAGCGCCATCTATTATTAACACATAACTGGAGAAGCTTGTCAAAAAAGTTATGAGTTTACATGTGGATGGATGGAAGGGGAGAGGGAGGCCAAAGAAAAGATGGATGGATTGTGTGAGAAGTGATATGAAAGAAAAGGGAGTTATGGATAGCATGACGAGTGACAGGACAGAATAGAAGAAAAAAACGTGTTGCGCCGACCCCAAATAAAACGGGACAAGGGCAGGAAGATGATGATGATGATGAACTGGAGAAGCTTGTCAAGCTTGTCTATCCTGCTGTAGTGTTTTTTCTGTGTCCAAATGAATACTTCATTGATCATCTATTCTATTCTGTGTTCGTAAACAATTTTGTGATTGTTTGTCACAAATAACAGCTTAATGAATTCGCAATGAGTGGCTTGTAGCAATTTCACGGTCGGTATAAACTGGTCATTAGCTGTGATTAGGGATTGCTTTATGTCTGAACTTCATTTGTTTTGAAGCAGTTATTTCTACAATGAAGGAGATAAACCTAGTCTTTGTCAAATTGGTATTTTTTTTCATTGGTGAGTTAAATAATGAAAACATTCTACTGCCTATTAATACACCTGCCTACTTTCATTAATTAGTAATTAAATTGTAGAACAATCTCTACTTTCTTTAATAAGATGTTTTACTTTGTAGTTGTAATAAGAAAAGAAATCTGCTGACGCTCATATAGAAGTACCTACTGAGCTACTATGCCATCAAAAAAATACAAAGGCGTTATTTTCCAGGTTGTTCATCATCGGAGCATTGTGACGTAGCCACTACGGCCCGGGTGCAGGAAGGGAACCTCGGACAGAGCGGAGACTTCAACTGGCTCGGGATACTACACGTGCATAACCGTTAGTACACACATCTTCTACATCACTTTTAAATAATCTTACGTTTTTCCGAATATACAAAACTATTTCTTAGATACAAAGTAAATACCGATATGGAAATCAGTATACTGACTCTATACAAGGTGTAAGGGACAGCCCTCCGCAAACTTTAAGGACTTGCTCAGTAGACGAAACTGAACAACCTTTCACAAATTATTTTTCAGGAAACAAAAAAATAATCGGCCTCTCCATACAAACTGTCCAATCAAGTTTATAATTTTATATGGTGAGGCTGATTTTTTTTTCCGTTTCCTGAAAAAAAATTTTGTGGTAAGTTGTTCAGTTTCGTCTACTGCGAAAGCCCTTAAAGTTTGCGGAAGGCTGTCTCTTACACATTGTATAGGGTGACTGGTAATTAGTGACCGATACTTAAACACGTGATTGTACTCATGGTTACAAACAACTTTCCCAAAGAAACTTTTCTTTTTAGACATTCTTTTTATTTTTTATCACAATAACATAATTCTGCTAACTGATGATCGATCGGTGGCAGGCGCACGTTCGCGAATTTTATACAGCTGTTTTGTTATTGTGATAAAACGATTGAAAAGAAAGAAAGAAAAACTTCTTAGTTGCCGGACAAGGCACAAACTTAAGACTAACATATTACAAACATTTTCCATGACAAAAAAAAAATAGTATAAAAAAAGTTTCTTTGGGAAAGTTGTTTATAATCAGGAGTACAATAACGTGTCTTAGTATCGGTCACTAATTACCAGTCACCTTATCTATATAGATACTGATTTTTTTTTTTATGTAAAGGACTTACACAAAATAGGTGGATCATTTTACAAATTGCCCGGATTGCGTTCTTTTGGTATATCAAAAATTTAACCTACATTATTCAGCGGCGTCTCTCCACAGTAAAATGGCTTAAGACAATGCTGCTTAAAGTAATCTAACTTAGTTGCGTGTATTAGTTAACTGCCTTAGTTTTCGCATTGCATATGTTTTTAAGCATATCCTGATTAAGGAAATTCTAAAATCATTCACATTAAATCCACCACAATAACCTAAAGTTGCAGTTTTCGTTATATTTATTCATTCATTTTGATAGAGTACATCCAATTCAATATTTGGATAAGTAGTTTCATTTAAAATTTTAGCTTACCCTATCTGTTTATAAAAATCTTTGCAAATACTTTTTATCCAAATACTTTCTCACTTTTTTGGTATCACAGCGCATTTTAAATAATCTCTTTAGCCGTCAAGGATCGAAGCAAACTTGGTGTACCAACATTCGGTATTGCAAATTAAAGATATTTAGTTTTTTTTTTTTTTTTTTTAATCTTTTTTTAAGGAGCTTTGTCTCAGTTTAGACTATGTCGCTCCATCGTAGCCAAATTTTGTGTAACAGTTTATTCTAAGTGGTTGTGATAAACTTTGTACAAGACTCTTGCCTCGTCCCTCGTTCCCGGTTTAGTAACTGTTCAAATAATTTTAATTTTACGTTTAAAACTACGAGCATTCCATTGTATGACGTTTAAATCAATATTAGTTCTTGTGTGATTAACCATTATCACTCAGAAACATTTTAACTATCCCTGGTAAGTCTGGCAAAAGGTTAGCAAAAAGTGAGGTAAACCAGTCTGTACAAATCTTAATAATAGCTTTGAGCTTAACGACTATACTATCCTTTTTTTCTTTGATGAAATTCTTAATTCTTTGTAAAACTTCACTAAATGACCATGATTTCCAATGTGTCTGATCCGTGTTGTCTGTCCGGTACGTTTGATCAGATATTTAGTTTCTATTGCATTAAGTAAGACGTTATTTGCCACGAATCACTAAGAAAGAACCGCCACGTTTTGTAGCAAAACACTCGTATATTTAGTATTAATTAAAAAAATTAAGGGACGTGTTATCAGTGAATGGAATTATATTGAATAAGCTAACTAATAGAGAAAGATTCCCTCTTTAAGTAAACTAAAATAAGGGAAGGGCCAAGAAGAAAAGATTAAAATCTGGTAGCAGGATCGTTTCTTTTTTAACGAATGAACACCATTTTTCTTAACCCCTACACAAATTAAAACCATTTTAATTCATTAAACCCCAAGCAAACGACGGCGTTCTCTTGTGTCTCTAATTATCACGATTGAAGAGTTAAATTAGATTTTTTAATTCGTACACAGATGAGGAGGGAAAACTTCGAGTAGCCATGACTGGGATTGTGCTCATCAAGATAACCTACGCGCTTGCTAACGCTGACGACGTGGTCAAGATACCGATGCCACTCTTCAAGTTAGTGCCTTTAGATGCAACATGTCCTTAGTATAATTTAGCCTTATACATCCTGATTATAAAATTAATAATAATATTTTGGAGGTATGCGGTACAGAGAGTAAAGTCCCGCAAACCTCCGTTGAAAAGGGAGAATCCTCGGACCAGACAGGATGTTATAGTCTGGTGGGCGACTGCCCGATAGTTGATGTTGGGCTGTCGTATATGTTCAAATCACGCGGAGAACTTTGATTGCGCGATGCAGGATTTCGTATTTTCATCGTAGTTCTTATGTGGCGTCATAGATGTCGCTACAATATAATTGAAGTTTTGCTTAAATGCACTATGCTACCTTTTTTTTAAGAGTTTTGTATTTATTAATTAAAACTTATAAAAGTATAAGGACAGAATTGATGCAAAAATAAGTGTTTAGTGCTTAAGTCAGTTATTTTTATAAAAGTGTGCATTGGCCAGCTACTCAAAGGTGAACCGGTTACTTGGTGAGGGTCACGGGAATTCGATGGATGCGAGATGCACAGGTCTATGGGGAGCACTTGGCCTATGTCATCCGATATTTGCTCCACAGTTGGACATAGGCATCAACATACTACATTGATAGTGCATCGATATTGGTATCTACGCACGTACAGAAACACGTGTTTTATCAACAGCTTATAAAAATAATTAATTTTGTATCCTTTAAGATGATCTAGAATTATTGTAGTATCCCCCTAAAATGTATGTGTTCACTACAAGATCCATCGTCTGTACCAGATCCGAGAGCAAGGCGATGTTCCTGCCGGCTCGCGACTCGCCGTGGGAAGCCAAGCCCAGCTCGTACGTCACGCACCCGGAGTACGAGTACGCCACACTCAACACCATCGCCGTCATCGAGCTGGACCTAGACGACGTTGGCGATTGTGAGTCGATGGTTTTTATTTTATTTATTTATAAAAACTTTGTACACAGTACAAAGGCGAACTTAATGCATTAGGCATTTTCTACCAGTTGACCTTAGGGTGGTGCAAAAATAAAACATGGTAGGAAATCTAATAAAAAATTAAAACCAAAATAAATATATAGTAAAACTTTTATAAATAAAACTTCTATAATTAAATACTTATAATAATATAATAATGATAATATTCCACTACTATCACACAACGCCGTCTAGTCTCAAGCTAAACAGAGCTTGTGTTAAGGGTACTAGACAACTGATAAACATACTTATATATTTCTAAATACATACATATTATAGATAAAGTACACCCAGACACTGAACAAATGATTATGCTCATCACACAAACATTTGTCCTGGGTGGGAATCGAACCCACAACCTCCGGCATAGCAGTCAGGGTCACTAACCACTAGGCTAACAGGCCAGTCAACTTATAGAAATTACCTGCAAATAAACAAAATTATTATGAGAAACGAATCCACCAAACCAACGCTGTGATGATTCTGTCAATTTCGTGCGAATGGCGAAACTAGTTGCCAGTGATTTCTTGCCCATAGGAATAAAAAAAAATAAGCTTTCTTTTATCTTACCGTGATGACTAACATTATTACCATTACCTAGCTAAGGGACACCTCAGCTAAGTCATCTTTAGTTTAGTTTCCTGCTTTAAGTCATTTTCAATTCCCAATTGCCAATTCCTAAGGAGACGTACAAGCGTAAACTAATGGGCATGATATGTATTCTCCCCATACTGATGCACAGGCTTGGTCTTTGAATTACATCCAAAAGTCCAAAATTAAGGTTTTCCAATGTGCTATAGTCCAGAGTTCTCGAGACGCCGTGAATCGGGACAAGTGGAGACGCATCGCGGAAGCCTCACTCACCAACGAAAATGCAACATCGTCAACCACGACCACTCTGTCAAGAGTGAACGACTAAGGAGGAGGAATGTGCTATGGAGCACAATGTAATAGGTGTTAACGGATCGCGATTGAAATCCTCCATCTCCAAAACGCAGTTATTTGTTGGGGCTTTTATGGCTGTCCAGCTAAAGTATCCGTCCAGCCCAGTCCGGGCTGGATGGCGATTTTAATATTATTTAAAAAATATTACAGATCCGTTGAATCCGATATGCATTCCAACCGGCGAAACATTCAACGCTTCGCGATATCTGTACCTCACTGGTTTTACGGACGGTAATTTTATTTTTTTATACTTTTCTTTTTCACGGTGAAGGAAAACATCTCGAGGAAACCGGCATGTCTTAGAACCAGAAATTCGAAGACGTGCGACTTTCACCAACCCGCACTGGGCCCGCGATTATGGTCTATTCCCTCTCCTAGAGAGAAGGAATGAGTCTCAGCAGTGAGAACTTTAAACAGGCTGATGATGATACTTTTTGCCGAAACGTTTCAGTAATTTTGTGATACAAACTTCTTTTTTTTATTAATTTTGCAGAAAACCGAAAAATGGAGAAAGTGATTTACAACGTACAGTATTTAGACAAAAAAGTATGCGAAGAGTTTTATAACAGAGCTGGGGTAAGCTAACACTTTTAAATAAAGCTCAGTATTCAAATATTGAATTGTATGTGACCTATCAAATTGAACGAGAAATACCAACATCTAAATATTTCTGTTTTCAGAAAAAAAATGTTTCTGTTTTCAGTTGTCATCAAAAAAACGCGAACCTTCTGCGTACGTGTGCGGATACGCGTCCAGCAACAAGACGCAGTGTGTCTGGGACAACGGGATGGTGCTCGTCTCCAACGTGACGGGGTACTTCAACCTGGTGTGTATACCGTGTCGCAAAGTCTGGACTGTCTTCTGTGCTGTATGATAGAACTTTGGCTTTTATTATATCAATTTCCTTTAGTACTTGAGGAAGATTGACACGATGATATTTAGCATCGATGCAAGTAGCACTTATCACATTTGCAGTAAGGCACTACTCGATTGAGATCAGTGGTGACCGAGTGAAAACGGCCCTGACTTACAAGTTGTAGGTTGCCGGTTCAAATCCAGCCAGGCGCATTACTTTGTGTAATTTATTTCATCACCACTACTCTCAAAACTGTGAAGGATAACATCGTGACGAAACCAGCATGTTCTAGAAATCAAAAATTCGAAGACATGTGACATTCACCAACCCGCACTGAGCTTGCGTGGTGGGTTACGGCCCATCCCCTCTTCTAGAGAGGAGGCCTGAGTCCTAACAGTGGGAACATTATAAGGCCGACTATGTTATGCTATGCTAACTGATCGATTTTATTAAGAACCTATTTACTCTGCCATGAAGACACCTAAATTAAAATTGGATGGGAAGTCCGCAGCAGGCAAATTGTTCCAGCCCTTCAATGCGCCTACTTTGGAAGTTTTTCATCTCGACTTAAGCAACTTCGATAGTTTCTTATTTTATATGAGAACCATGAGTGTTAAAGTAAGTCAGAATGATGACGAAATAATCTTCGTGGTCTTTGATTATAAAGTAATGCATAAAAAAATGATTTCTGGTGAATAACGTTTGATTCCATTCACAATCGCAAGTTTTTTCCATGTCCTATACTATCTAGTCAGTATTCAGGTATTCGTTATTATATTTAAAACATTACATATTACATCCTGCGTTCGTCAGATTGGCTTCGGCATCCACGGCCCCGGCTGCGCGGCGCCCGCTCGCTTCATCGACTTGTTCCCTTACTTCTACTGGATCAACTCCATCATCAACCCAGACGAGGTGTATGATGACGCTGACTTCAGACGCAAGGATGATGACAAGTTTGTTTCCAAACATGAACTCTTGAGGTTAGTCTTTTATAGCTGATGAACTACCGACTACGAAAATGGTACCGTGAAAGTAAAAATAAATTAGGCTTTGGCAAAAAAAAACAATAATTCTTCTTTTCTTTCTACAGTACAGTTTATGTTTGAAACTACAGGATTCATTTTGTGTGATCTTTGTTTAAAAAGCAATAGTCTGGGCACCGTGACTGCATTACGTTCTTCTTTAGTACGCAATTCTAACCTTTGATCAACATTTTTGTGAACTAAGTTCTGCCAGCGGCTTTGCTCACGTTAAAGTAGAATTTTGGACCCTCGTTTCATCTCCTTACAGAGATCCTTCTCTTATTGTTCACCTACGCCATAAAAAAAAGAGCATTGCACTACTTTGAGACCGATTGTCAATTGTTTCAGAATGAACGATTCTCTTCATAAATCTGATGATATTCGTGATAACTTCAAGCAGTATCCGTTCGTCACAGCCAACATGGACCACCATATTAACAAACTCTCCCAGGATGAGACATCTATACTTCCTTGTAAGTGATTTGTGCTATTAGTCAAGAATATATATTCGTAATTCGATCGTTCATTGTGGCGACACTTGAGGGAGGCCTATGTCCAACAGTGGACGTCTATCGGCTGAAATGATGATGATGATGTTCGTAATGTTTTGTAACCTAATAACATTGTACTTTTTCTGTTAAGCGAATAGCTCCCGTAATTTAAGGTATGTAAAAGTTAAAACTATTAATATTAGTGTTTTATTTTTAATCCGAAGGTACTTTTCTACCTATATACTACTACTGTACATTAAGTTAGACTAAACAACAGGCATTTACTAATTTTTTTTGGTCTAAATACGATCAGAAAGATTATTACTTTAGGAGCTTGCTTCAAATACCACGTGATTTTTTTGTCAAATAACAAACATATTGTTTAAACAAATAAGGATGTAACGGCTGCTTATGTTAAAAACTTGGTAAATCCAGTAAATTTTGTTTGCAGCTTAATCGTGTTGGTCTGCCTTCATCTTGACGTGATCATTTGTTATGTTTTCAGTCAACGAATCGTAGGAGTTATTCAAGGACGCTTTCACCACAGCGGACAAGGTTCAGTTCTATAAGATTAAGGTACATAATTAGTAGAATACTTCAAATTAGTTAAATTATTTGATCTTCTAATAAAAATCTATTAATATATTTATTAAATAACAATTTGATATTAAATAACCTACTAAAGTAGTAATTATAATAAGAATAACTAAGAGTTCTACTAGCTAACTGCTTCTTCTTCCTGCCCTTATCCCATATTATTTAGTATTTTTCTTCCATTCTGTCCTGTCACCCGTCAAACTATCACTAACTCCCTTTTCTTTCATATCACTCACACAATCTATCCATCTTTTCTTCGGCGTTCCTCTCCCTTTCCATCCATCTAGATGTACACTCAGAACTCTTTTAGTAATATGCGCTTCATCCCTCCTTCATCCCTACTAGCAAATTGCTAAGGTTGGAATAATCAGGATTACAACTTATAAGTTAGAAAAACCGTCCAAAATCCATACTAATAATGAATCTTATAATATTGAGTACGCTGGAAGAGAACTCTCTGGAAGGACATCATAGATCTTAATAAATTGAGTACGCTGGGAGAGGACTCTTAAGTATGATATCATGTAGTTTAACCATCAAATATTTAGATTTAACCTTTTGTTTTTGCAGGTAAATCATCAAAGTGGTGTGAGAGAGAGTGTCAGACTTTTACTGACTTATACAAACATGTATTCTTTCAGTTGTTTTTTGAGTTCCCGGCACGTTGACTCCTTGACCGAGTCTTTGAAGATAATTAACTTTATCCAATAATTTGTATTATAAGAAAATTATTATAAATTATTTTTTCTGAATTCGTTTTATTTTCCCTTAATACAAAACAATAAATAAATTAAAGGTAAGCCGTCGACTGTCCAAGCGACATTTCAAAAATGTTTGAATCAAATTTTATTTACTTTTGCATACAATTCAAAACTCTATTTCGGAACACATGACTTAAAATTACATTTTCGTGAATTCTTCGTTCATGGTGAAAGGTTCTACCAATTAAGGCATGCAAATTTTTTTGTGTCAATTTTGCATGCCTTGTAGCACGTTTACAATGCACTACATGATTAAAACACAAAATCGTATGTTTATCTTTCTAAACCGATCAAGTTGCGCATGGAGCACTCATTTATAAGCGCTTGCACTAATTGTTCACGCACCCAGCATCCTTCCAAACCCTAAAATGCCTTACAACTTGCGGAAACGCTTCTCTTACTTCTGTTTTTTTAATGCGCCAGGTCGTACCTTAGGGATCTCTTTAAGTCCTTTTCCTCACCATCCATACCGATTTCTATTTCTACTCCTTCACTGCGCACGCAATGCGATCGTAGAACCTTTACAGACAGAAATTAGAATGGACCCGCTATAGTCATGGCGGTAAGTCCTCTCTTTGAATAGTGGGTGAAAAGTCGGTACGGCATTCTCACTTTTCGTGTGACGCACGTTTGCGAGGTTCTTGTTCTGGATTCAGGTGAAAGAAAAAAACGAGTGTCAGCATTGTAATAACCGCCTGGAGGGCACTGTGGGGCATACGATGGAGGTATGTCCACGAAGATAGTGATAGGCAGGTCACTGGTCACAGGTCCTGCCGTGTCATGGACCGTGAAGACGTCCGTTTCCTCACAGTTGTGGCTAATTGCATTTAATTGCATATTTACTGCTCCGCAGAAGGACGCGACCACCAGAGTTGGTCGTGATAATATTTAACCTTTCAAATATACCGTCAATTAGAGCCACAATAGTAAGACAATTGCAGTGCGAACGCGTTTGCTTGGGGCAGAATGATTAGTGCGTAAATACCTTAAATCAAGCAAAATTTCAAATTCTAAATGGATACTGCTAGACTCAAAACTTACTAGACGTTCTACTCGGGTATTGCACTGGCAACAACCAACTAACCAAAGCCAATGACACTATAAATCGCACTCAATTTGTATTTCAAACATATTTGTTTTGCTCAAGAAATTGTTTGTATTTTTTTACGAGATGTTTACTACTATCTTACGAAAACAAATATGTTATTGTATGATGTTTAAACAGAATAGATAACATGCTCGTGGAGTGCTCATTTGAAAGGAGAGATGCGTGATCGGAGTGAAATTTATTTATGTACAGCACTTCTACTGCCTTGAAGGACCTACAAAAGACTTTATTCTGTAGGATTTTTAATTATTCCTTTTCATGCAACAAAATTAAAATGATGGTTCATTGCTCTCAGTAGATTTTTTTAAAAAGCAACCTTAGTTTCCACGCGACAAGAACGCTTTTCAGATTTTTTGTTGCTGAAAGAATGAGTCGTCCATTTACTAACCACTCCATGTCGGTGAGCAATTTCAATTGTTTGACAAATTAAAAACAGTGCATGATTAACGTCAATGAAAAGAGTGCCTTGCAGTTATTACTCGGGTTATATTAAATATTGGTGATTGTACAAAAACTAAGTTTGAATATACAAAAAAATATGGGCCCTAGAAGGAATATAAAATAGGACGAAACGAGAATAAAATAATTAAAATTATATTTTGGGACGAAGGAAGCACATAATTTGAGACGATTCAAGATTTATTTTTATGGGAAAAAAAAAATTAATTACGTGGATAATTTCTGAATCGATGACGAGACAATGGCTGTTCTTCACATTGATGATTGCTCTAAATGCTGGTGAGTTGATTGGTTTACTAACTAAAATAGGCAAATAACCGGATTTTGGTAGAAGAAACATTCGAGCGGCAGCATTGTAGAAACCACTCTGGGCGTTCGGCGGAGCGTACGATGGAGATCTGTTCCGCTTGGGCGGAATACAATAATAGTAGATTATGCGAGTAGGGGATAAAGCAGTGTCTTTAAGTCGCGGGTGGCATGTTGAATTCCGAACGAAACGAAGGTTGCTGATTTTTACAGCACAAAATCTGCTTATGTTGAGCTAGTTGCGTAAAAGTGATTTAATATTATATTAAGTATGTCGGAGAAGTCAATAGTACGGAAGCTTGAGAACGAATGAACGAGCTAAGTGACAAGTGACGCATGTCACTTGACAGAATCCGGTCTGACGTTTGCACGAACCGAGCATATAAAAGTTCCGAGCACAGAGGATCGGGGCTCATTCCTCTGTCGGCAGTCGTGCGATGTACAACGTCCTATTCTCGGGCGTTTCATTGGGAACATTATTAAAAAAAAGGCTCGATGATGATGACGAAGTTTACACGATGATCCGACTATAGGAGATTTGATTCGTAGTCGTAGCTTAATAGAAATCGGTATCTAGCGGTCACAGTAGTCCATAAGTACGCGGTATTCAATTCAAATTGTGATCAAACCTGGGACGTACTGTGGGAAACCATTAAGTCTTGAGAGACTTGGCGATCCTCGGGGGATGCGCAGGCGTGGTTGAGTAATTAGAAGTTACTAGGCTATGAGTAGCCAGAGATCACATGTAGAGATAAATGATTATTGTTTTGGATTAGTTTGATTGGTTGTGTGTACTCGTATTGTGAAGGTATCACGATAGGTTAAGAAAGATGTCGGAAAGTCGTGTACCAGTCGAAGTAAATAGTGATCACAGTGGTGATGAGTAAGCCTAAGTTGTGGGGAGCACACGAGTAAGGTTCTCTACCGGCCGTAGTAAGGACCTAGTGCTAGTACGCTGTGTGCGTTTAGTGCTGAAGGAAGGTTCCAGTGCTAGTACGCTGTGTGCGTTTAGCTCTGAAGGTAGTTGACGAGGCCATGCTGACGGTTCTAGTAGCTATTACGTAGTCGTAGCCCGGTAGAAATCGGTGTCTCTTGGGGTAACCCAAGTAGTCCGTGGGTACGCGATGCGCGTTTAGCTCTGAAGAAAGTCGCAATGGCTAGTCAGTGAGTACGCGCCGCGGCGTCACGGCAAAGATTGCCGTGGCGTCAGAGTGGTTTGCTCGTGGGGGACTTCTAAGGCTTTAGATGAGAACAATGAACGCTGGTATATGGCTGGATGACAATTTTTATTACCCAAATTTGTTTTATTTGGTTTATTGAGTAAAGTTTTGTTGTTGTGTAAACATTGAGCGATTGACTGCGTATTGCGGGTTCGATTCCCGCACGCTAAAGAGATTTGTGTGGCAAGCAGATGGTCGCTCATGGTCAAGATGTGAACCGATGGTCTTGTATGTGTGAGTTTACATGCTTGGGAACGCACTCACGATACGAGAGCGGTTCCTAAAGTTTGTCAGGAGTGACCGAGCTATATGATACTGCGAGATCTGTTTTGTTTCAGAGTAATACACAGAAACGAACATCTAGTTTGGAAGTCTCGTGAGTGGACTTCCGGACGATGGTGATGATGGACACAGCGACGGATGTCTTGCTAGGACGTCCTGTCAATAGATATCTTCCAGCTGAGGCGGCGAAGATGACTAACACACGAGGGCGTGTGTTCTGCAGGATGGCCGTGTCGGAGAAGTCAATAGTACGGAAGCTTGAGAACGAATGAACGGGCTAAGTGACAAGTGACGCATGTCACTTGACAGAATACGGTCTGACGTTTGCACGAACCGAGCAAGTAAAAGTTCCGAGCGCAGAGGATCGGGGCTCATTCCTCTGTCGGCAGTCGTGCGATGTACAACGTCCTATTCTCGGGGACTGTCTCACGGCTCGTTATGTGAAGTGTAAACCTAAAGCTTGCATTATAATAAATCAGTTGTGTGATCTGGAAAAGTCTGTTTATTGCTCGATACCCAGCCATCGCCCACAAAACAGTCTTTGGAAAAAGCTTCAATGATAATCGGTAGAGATGAGAGGTATATACTGGTAGAGGTATATATACCAAGTATGTGCTTCCCAGTACACAGACCGGGTACGGACCAAAATACTGGGTAAATACCTTGAAGGTATGACGTCAGACGCATAGTACGATACGAACCGCTACCACAAGGTAGCGCCCAGTTTTTGTGGTATCGGTAGTTCGGTACGCCGAAGCCACCCGAAGCTACCCGACACCTTACGAAGGGACCCGAAACGTCATTCGTGCTTTATGAACATTCGGATGATTTAATTTAGTTAGAAAAAATGGGTACCTACTTATTTTTACGTGCTTAAGGAACATAATTGCATAATTACATTTTTGTCACGACGTGAAAGAGTTCCTTAGTTTGTTTATGTTAGGGAATATCTAGTGTAGGTACTGGTAATCTCTATCTAGTGTGGTACGTACCTAACGTACTTAGGTCGACAATGTTTTGATTTTTTGCGTCAGTTGTATCTCATAATGCATAATTACGTATACCTACTTGAAACGTCGTACCTACATTATATTGGAGGCATACCATACTTATCGTAAACGTTTACTTATCGAAATCCTACCACACCCAAATACTTAGAAGTATTTTAATACCTGGTATTTGTACCAGGTATTTAGTGATACCCATACCTTAAAGGCCGGGTATGCAGAATGGCAGGTATATCTCATCTCTAATAATCGGCATCTTCCTCCGACAAGTATTATTAACTTTATTGCAACTTGTTAATTTTCGTTCTAGGTCATTCATCAGCGGAGCACTGCGACCGGGCGAGCACAGTGCAGGAGCGCGAGGGGAACCTCGGTCAGACCGGCGACTTCCACTGGCTCGGAGTACTTCACGTACAGCTACGTTAGTAGAAATATCTCGTTTTGGGCTGCAAAATGTTTATCTACTTATTTATTTATTTGTTTAATCTTCATACAACACCAAGTACATAGGCGGACTTAATGCCTTAGGCATTCTCTGCCAGTCAACCTAGGGTGGTGCAGAGACATTATGGTAGGTGCATAAAAAGAGAATTCTTCATTTATCGTTTTTTGGCTGAAGCTTGCGAGCAAGGACACACTTTCTTCTGTAGTGTAAATGGCATGATAAATAGACGGCAAAGTGCTCATAAGTACTGTCGAATTCAAAAATGTCTTGTCCCAAAAGCGTTAGGAACTAACACTATAAATTGATATGTTGGTTTAGTTATAAGGTTTTTCCACAATTTAATTTGATGCTTCAAAATTCTACTAAAACATGCGGAATACATTGAATTCTTATGCGCTAAAAAGTAATTATCTCAAAAAAGGTTTTCAACAGGTTTTTGTCTGTGTTTCTGTCTGTATATCTTTTAATGCATGATCAAATTGATCACAAAAAGACTCTTTGTATATTAGAGAATCAATTTTATCACAGGTGAATTGATAGCAACGTCTGGGATCGTATTGATCAAATTCAAACACGCGCTTGTTAACGCAGACGACGTGGCCAGGATACCACAACATGTCTTCAAGTAAGTGTTAAGAGTTTTTAATAACTTTTATAATTGACTTTAAGTTAATGAAGATTGTGCCTAATTTATGACTGACGATTAAGATTTGTACAAACACTAAGCATTTGGTGAAGATTAAATTGCACTGGATCCTAATCGACAAGAAATAACTACGATGGCGGCAGAAAGAGATGTTGAGATGAGAATAGAATAGAAATACTTTTATTTAAGACAGGCACAGCATAATGGTTACAAACATAGAGTAAAAAAGAATAAAATGCACCTAGAGTGCCCCTAGTTTGTACCGAAAGGGTTTGCTGGGCGAGAGTTGAAAAAAATCCCAAAGAACTAACTCAAAACTACAAAAGACGGAGAAAAATAAAAGAAGGGAGTATTTGCACTGCTAAAAAGCATAAGCTCATAGCAATAAGATTTCCTTAAAATATAAGCGGTCAGTACGAAGAAAAAATAGTATTCGGTCATTGTCTTGTTTCGTCGTCTGTGACAGTTAAGCTGACTTTTTGTTTTGTAGATCTAACAGCAGCATCATGTTCTTAGCAACTCGCAACACCCCCCGGTTTGTGAAACCAGTCTCCTACATCACGCACCCTGAGTACGAGTACAACACGCTCAACAGTATTGCCATCATCGAGCTGGATTTACATGACGTTAACTACTGTGAGTCTTTTGGCCTTCAATGTTTCTTCTTCTTCTTCGGCGTATCGATTATTCCTACATACGCTTTGATCAGAATTTGGCCGCAGTGACAGCATTAGTATTTTCCTTGTAAAGATGCAAGTATTGTTGCATAAAGAACACGAGAAGCGGTGAGCTGTAGTTTGGGATGTAGCTCCGCAATGGAGAATATTCATGAAAAAAATATTTTTAATACAGTTACTCTAAAACTCGCTCTTATCCCAGGATAGTTTTGTAAAGGCACGCAATAGATTATTTTACGCACTAGTGCAGAAAAGTGCGCGTGCTCTGCTCCGCCACAATTTTATTACATTTATTGTATCAGGTTGGGCACGCGTCGACCCCCACGTGTCACCAGTCAGTCCCCTTTTATACATTTCTTCTTAAGTGTTTAAAAAAAAGTCGTTTGATACACGTGCTTTGTCACTGCAGCACTAGGTTCCATAACACAGTTTCTGCACTTGTATCAAAATGTACTATTGTTATCTAACCGCTGATAATTTTATATTGAGTTGCCCAGTTACTGGATTAAAGAATAAAACACAGTAGTTATCATGTCATCAGAATCTTCTAAAACAAACGTCTTTATTATAGTTCGGTTGACGCCTGTCTGCCTCGCCACCACAAAAACATTCAGAGCTTCTAGATATCTCTACCTCACTGGATTTACGTATGGTAAGTGATTTATTTATTGGTCACTAGCTTTGAATTCTTTGTTTTTTATGTTTTCTGTTTGTAGGAAGTAAACTCTGAAAGTACTGGTCCGACTGCAAAAATTTTTTCACCAACAGTAAGTTGCTTTATTCCTGACTAACATAGGCTATATTTTATGAATGTGGGCGAAGCAACGGGCAAAAGCTAGTAAATAATATTTATAGAACATCCAAAAAATATTCCAAATCGATAATAATGGGTACAATGGTAAAGGTGGACTAAATACGTTGAATGTTGTCATCTGTTTTAAGAGAAAGTTAAAATGTACTTCAAATGCAAACCATCTTTACAATCACTTCAGGAGGTTAAAATTAAAATAAGGTCCTTAAAAAAAACGTTGAAGCCTTTGCTAAGCACAATCATAACTTTTTTACAGAAAATGAAGTACTGGAAAAAGTGATCTACAAAATTCTGTATTTGGATAAAAAAGTATGCGATGATTTTTATAAGAACAAGACAGAGGTAAATAATATTTCATAATATTGGTTCTGTGATCGAAATGAATTACTGAACGTTTTTTATAACCAACCAGGGCTCTACTCTTCTTTACTTAGGCTTACACGACTTCTTATACTAAACTTCCCTTGTTCGTCTGTCTATCCGTTTGGTCAGCTAGTCGGCTCTTTTTTTTTAACTGCAAATGATGGTGGACATTTGATTTTTTTCACAAAATGTGTATGTGTATTTCTATTGGTGCTATATATCTTATATATCTTTTGCTTGCCTGTTTTGTTTCTTTCCTTCCATCTTTCGGGTGGCCGTGTTTCTGGTTTTGGCACTATTCAAAATTAATTCATGAATCCCCAAGCGACCACCGGTGGCCGCGCATCTATTGTCTTACTATTGTGTTTCTAATTGACGGTATCTGAAGGGTTAAATGACCAGTGCAAGACACGTGATGTTTTTGACCTCTGAAAGAAGGATAAAGGTCTAGTAATAGCTAAAAACGTAAACAACATTAAAACTCTTTTATTTTCTACAATTCTCAAAACCATTACAAAACTGTTTTTTAAGATATGAAAAAGAGCAATTGACACCTTGGTAAAAATATAGTTAAAGAAATTGTTTAAATGAATAATTGGAAAAGTTTTTCTAACTAAGACTGACTTTTGCTTATTTTGTTTCAAGTTGTCATCACAAAAACCTATTCCGTCTGCTTACTTGTGTGGATACGCACCGTACAGTTCAACACAATGTGTCTGGAATAACGGAATGTCACTCGTGTCCAACGAATTTGGATATCTCCATCTGGTCTGTATAACGTACGCCACGAAATATGTCGTTATTTTCCGTTCTTGTTTATGTGATATGGACTCTTGCGCTTCATACTAAAATATTTATAGATGATACAATCACAATCTATTCAAAGTATTAATAGTCATGCTATGCAATAAACTTTTGTATTTTTGATTAACTTTGTAAGTCTACAATCTTTTTAAACAAATATAGATGTGTATTGACACTCGTCCGGTAATGGACCGAGTCCAAGACGTCGACGGCGCGCAGTGTTCCTGCGCGCCTCAAGGAGTTGTCAGCAGCAGGAGGGGCCCAGCTGGGTCGAAGCCTACTGGGGACAGGGTTGTCCGAAAGGGAGCTCGTGCCCCGGTATGAAGGCTAGAAGGAACGGCGCGGGGTTTTTAGTCAGTAAGAGTCTGACACTGTCTCCCGCTCCACCCAAGAGCGGGTTTCGTCAAAGATAATTTTCCCCGTCGACAAAAAAAAAACCTTTAAGTTTTTTTAAATGTGTTTTTTTCTGAAAATAAGGTCTTTTAAATTAAAAATCATAACGTTACACGTTGTATATTATCATCATCAGATTGGCTTCAGTGTCCACGGTCCCGGCTGCACGGTCCCTGTTCGCTTCATCGACTTGTTTCCTTACTTCCAATGGATCAACTCCATCACCGACAGGGTTGAATACAGGACCAAGATGGTCTCAAATGTTCCTATTCACGATCTTTATTTGTAAGTGACTTTTTTTACAAGCTGCAATAGCATCTTTGCAAGAGTAATTACAGGCGCCTGAACAAAGTCATCCCAAATAAACATGATCAGTTCACGTGAGTGGCTAGCTCTGTATCAGCAACAAGGTTTCTGTAAATATTGGCGGAGAGGACTCCTCGTCTACTCTGAGGCATGTTGCGTAGAGAATTGATAAAAGCTATACCAATACACGTGTTACTAAATATTATTTGCACAACTTTTTTTTTAAATTGATATAAACTAGTGAAAAAGAAATCATTTTATTTGCCGGAAAGGCTAAAAAGTATTTACCAATTACTAGTACATTTAAAGAAAAGAATGAGATCCCACCTGATGGTAAGCAGTGATGCAATCGTTGATGGTGAGGCGTATTAGTTTGCTTTAGACTTTACAGCATCATGATAATCATCATTTCAGTCGAAAGACGTTCACTGTGGAACATTGGCTTCCACAAGGGTTGCCATAGCGACCGGTCTTGTGCCTCTCACATTCATTGGATTCCCGCAACCCTAACTAGGTCATCGGCAACAGTACATCTTCCGATACGTGGTCACTAGTACAGAATAATATGCCCTGCTCACTGCTACCCACTTAATTTGGGCTATGCGAAGGAAACTCCGAGCACAGCCTTTTCCATTGCCCTTTGGGTGAATTTAAGCCTTCTAATTAGGCCCATTATAAGCGGATGAAATTTAACTACCAAATAATAACTTATAATATCTTCAGTGGTGGCCGAGTGGTAATGGCCCCGACTTACGAGTTCTAGGTCGCGGGTTCGAACCCAGCCAGGCGCATTACTTTGTGTAATTTATTTCATCACCACTGCTCTCAAAACGGTGAAGGAAAACATCGTGAGGAAACCGGCATGTCCGAGAACCAAAAATTCGAAGACATGTGACATTCACCAACCCGCACTGGGCCTGCGTGGTGGATTATGGCCCATTCCCTCTCCTAGAGAGGAGGCCTGAGTCCCAGCAGTGGGAACATTAAAAGGCTGATGATGATGATGATGATGATCTTCAGATACGACAGTTTAATTCCACCTGATTTATGTTTCAGACAGGGTTCTCGTCGCTTTGAGGTGTTAGGTCATCACTACGAGGCGTATCCGTACGAACTCCTGACCTCGAAGTTCCTTGTCAGGAAGCCTACCGAGAAAAACGGCAGTTATCTGATTTATTGTAAGTACTCAGAGAATGAAACCAGTACAACAAAAATGTAAAAATTTAGACTTATATTGTGACATCGTAACTTGTACGTGCCTGCATGGTCAATTACGGCTCACAAGCTCTCACAGAAAGTGGCGATATGTTTTAGCAATGAGACAATTTTAGGCTTTCTTAACCAAAAAAAATACTCCATGTTTTCTTTTACCTAATTTAGTTTTATTCTTAATTATAATCCTATTAAATGTTAATTCATTATTTCTTGTTTATAGTTTAAGCACTTTTTACCCTGAAACCTGAAGCACAGGTTCACGCTGGTTCAGTTAAATATGCATTTTTTTTTATTCGTATAAATTACTGCTTGACTGCGATCCCACCTGATGGTAAGCAGTGATGCAATCTCTGGTGGTGATGCGCACTAGCTTATAAAATTTGTGTTTTTTTTTTAATTTTTTTGATAATTTTATTGTAATCGTGCCCTATTTTATAAATTCAAAAATTATTATAATTGATTGGCTCACGCTTGATTACTATATCGTCGTTGATAGAGTCGATGATAGAACGTGCTTGTGTAGAAGTAATCTATTCACTCTTTCAAGCTTGACCTCTTTTTTCTAAACTATCAGGAAATGTTCGTTAAAGTTCCATCTTTACAATAAATTTGTTAAACTGGCTGATTACAATATCTTATCCTTCAACAATGCTGAATTTTGCTCTCAATAGAGAAGACATTGCTACTGCCTTCTGGCTGCGATCTGGTCACATTCCATCGAGGAAGTTTACGTTCCTCATGGGTATCACAGCATCACCTAATTGTGTAAAATGCGGAATAATCGAGGACGTACAACATATTCTGGTGGAGTGTGAGAGGGGTGAACGCCTCAGGAGAAATATAATTAGCACTTTAAATATGTTAGTTATAGTTATTTGCAACAACATCTTAGCAAAGTCGTCAGACGAGGCAAGAGTCCTATACAAAATTTATTACAACCACTTAAAATTAACTGTAACACAAAATTTGGCTACGATAAAGCGACATGGTCTAAATTGAGACAAAAATACTTAATAAAGATTTAAAAAAAAGTCACCACAGGCGAAGGGCCTATATGTCGACTGATTGTATTAGGCAAGCTTTTTTTCTGTAAGGAATTTCCAGATTTGATTATTACTAAAAATTTCGTATCTTTGGAAAATAGATCTACATTTACCTCTGCTTGTGCTTTGAAGGAATACAGGCTTGATGTTTTTTTTCTTTTTTACAGTTTCAGAGAAATGGAGCGAAAATGAGCGCTCCTGTATATTGCCCACAAGGCAAGTATATCGCGAAACTTTCGAGTTGAAGGCAGTGGACCATTTGAAAGGACATGCAACATATAAGGTTGGTTGCACAACTCACCTATATTCCGTGTTCTATTTATATATATACTAGCTATAGCCTGCAACTTCGCCTGCATAGATAAATTCGGGCCTATGTCACACAGGAAAAAAGCAGCATATAAGAAAGAATTTTAGCAATTGGACCAGTACTACCAGAGGTTACCTCCTACAAACAAAAAAACACATTTCACCTTTTTATTATATTATGATAGGTACGGTGTGTCATGTAAGCTGTTGATCCAGGTTGTCATTCATAGATGTTTGACAGTCGTTAAGTCAGACGCCAGAAATTCTGACCTTCAGCCTCTCCAAAGTCTATCGTGTTGCCCAATGAGTGGTTTATAAAACGTCTAATAGACAGTCGCAGTTAAAATTTCAGTGAGCGAGCAAGTTGTCTATATTGGTTTTCCATGTTGTAATAGAATAGAAAATATATATGTACAACATTATTTTTAGTATATGCAAAACCTAAATATAGTTTTTTCTGAATCTGAATTTTTACATCATGTATATTTTCCCATAAATATTTAAAAAAGGTCTTTTAGAAGGTTTGTTTTTTTATTTAGAAACCTTAATGTTAGTTTCACTTTAATTCATTAAACCCCAAGCGAACGCCGGTGTTCGCTCTCTCATTGTCTTTCTATTGGGTCTCTAATTACGGTTTTTGAAAGTTTAAGCCACAATTATTCTCAATTCGCACAGACTCTAGTATAATAGTTACCCTATCCAAAAATGAATCTTCAGACCTGCTGATTCTGTAAATATTTTTAGATTTCTCTATTATGTTCTCTTACAACAATCTTGTGCATGGAACTTTTTCTCCGTTTCGGCATTCGGAGTCTTTGTAAGCAATAGTAATGTACATCATTTTTTTGCAGTTATCATTGTACGACTTGCTTAACTCGAAGATTATCTGTGTTCGTCTCACTGTAAGTATCATAAGGTATTTTATTATACAGGCTTACAGGTAACTCAAATTAAGCCAAATGTCAAATGTTCTATCGATATTCAGTAGTTTTTGAGTTAGTACGATTTTTAGATTTTATATGCAAAATCCCAAATTTAACCATTTGAAACCCATTTGAAAATTGTTTACGACGTGATTGTACTGAAATTTAAGTTATTAACATAATTGATGCCGAAGCTAAAACATGATAAAAACTTTGGCAAAAATCACTAATCAAAGAATTTTTTTTTGTAAATTTTGCTAATATTTTATTCTTAAACTAAATGTTGTCTAGTGCAAAACAAAATAGTACACCTGATGTGCAAATTACTGCAAAAATGTCCTTGTCTTATCAGCTATACAGAAAAGTATGATTTTCAATACTTTTGCCTGTGTGACAGGGAAGTGAAGAGTTTTATGGGGAGCGTTGGTTAGTTTCAACTCTACGTCCCACCAGCTCATGTTTTGTTAACTAGCTGTTGCCGCGTATTTTGCTCTAATGCTGGGCTATGCCTTCAAAAATGCTGCCTATGGCTGGATATTCTAATCCTGAACCTTATTGTAACGCTGCTGAGTCGCGGAGAGAATATTACTCTGCTTTCCCAACTACCGACTCCTACACACCAGTATCTTTGGATCGACTTATCAGTGGTTATCTCAAACTGGCCGTACCCAAAGAAGAAAGCGAGGTGATGAATAGCTAGGTAGTAAGTAATTAAAGTAACAATGTTTTCGATCACTCGGTTCGGAAATAATATAGTGTTGCAACTGTTACTAAATTTTTTAGTTAAAAAATATATTTGTCGAAGCGTTGGCGCATATCAGTCGGTCTGCATCAGCGCCACCTATCTTTCACTGGAGGAACTATGTAGTTAGATTGAACAGCTTACGTTTGGGAACGTCAAGTATTAACTTGGGGATGGTTAGCGTGGAGTAATAGCAACACCGAGCGAATAGTCGAGTCAAATGTCGATCCGGAGGTATAATCGATTATTCGACATTGACAGGTACTGACGTTGACAGGTAAATTGGCTAACCGGAAGGGGGTAGGTTCACGTGTCGGGTGACGGTTGATTTGGAGGGCACTTTGAATCGTTCCGTCGGTCCGAGCAGACGTTGGTTACTCCACGCTAAACTTCCCGCGTTCCTAAATTCTTAATCAAGCCATATCTCAGGCATCCTTGATTATTTTGTACTGAGTGTGTGTTACGAGTAATTAAAGATGTTATCAAAGGTTTTTGTGAGTGTTATTTCCGATGTCGCGACCCACTGATATCGATCCTCCGTTATCAGAATTGGGATTGGACCACGACGACCCACGTGTTCAAAAATGAAAACGCTAGCGACGAAAAATGGATGCGTTTGTTGGAACAACAGAACCGCAATTTTCTGACGCTGATTCAAGCCATGAAAACACCTACTACGTCATCACATGGCCTTCGTTTACCGGATTTCGATCCTGAGAAACAAGATGTAGATGCACGTGCTTGGTTGACGACTGCAGAAATGTGCTTGACGGACCAAGACCAACATGGCGCCCTGCTTATGGTCGCTTTAAGAAAGTAAGAACCGGATTGAAGAGCTGACTTAAATGGTCTGATTAGGTTTTTTTCTGGGGTTGTTCCCTAATCCTGAGCAACAAATGTTGGACCATGGTACCGCTGTATCCCCAGAGAGCAAATTACAACGTACCACCCAGCTAGTGACCGGGAAAAGAGCGATGGGTGCAAGTGCTCGTTTACGATGTACTACTTTCCGATACGTGCTTCGCGTGTGTGTGTGTGTGCGTGCCTGAGGTGCAGTGTGTCGAGTGCGATACCAGATCAGAAAACGATTCACACAAAACGCTTGAAGTCGAACGCTACCTGTCAAATGTTACATTGTGGAATAATTGGACGAAGCAAGCGACGTGAAGGCGATGGTGGTGCCAAGGCATCGCGTAGCGAGTGACTGGATGACGTATGTGCTGTCAAAGGAACCAGGAACAAGGTCAGGTATTCACATTCCATTTTAATTCTGATGCTGAGTGTTATATCTCTTTCACTTTAAAGTCTGTCATCACTATTTCACGGCAAACGTAAACACAGTTTTGTTACATTGAAGGGTCAGTTTAGCGTGTTCAGATTACTTGCGTAGTTTGATTGAGGTTTTATTCACAACATCTATTTGCGAAGTGATATTTTGGCCGTGAAATATTGTTGCAAGGATTCAGTTTAAATAGTATGATCGTGCGTGACACACTTCTTTTGTTAAATTGCTAAAGTTCACGACATAAACAATTGTAATTATATCTACCCTCGGTATATCCGGTAGATACCGTTTCGATTTTTGTTTGACAGTGATAACTCCTCCATAGATAGTTTTTACGTTATTGACACTGACGTGTACCTGACAGTATAGTATGCTATAAACGCGTGTTACAAAAAGTGAACTTATTCGTTTAATTGACTCATCTTAGCAAAAGACGACCATAGCGGTCTAGCGCGAAAAAAAATAAATAATAATGCGTGAGCGGGTAGATGAATTGTTGCGTGCAAATATTATTTTACCGAGTAATACGGTGTCTGTTAATTTAGCTCTTTCGGCTTAAAAACTCGACCGGTCAGAAATAATGTGCAAAGACTACTGTAAACTAAACAATAACGTGCCTTACTGGTATTCGTTGCCACTTATCTCGGACCAAATAACTCGTTTACATAGTGCGCTTTATTTTACAAAAATTAGATTGTATATAGGCTAGGGTTAGGTTAGGGTGTTGTGTGTGTTTGTGTTGTTTGTGTAGGTGTAGTGATAGCGTGACGAGGGACAGAACAGAATGGAAGAAAAAAATGATGATGGTGATGATGATGGTGATGATGATGGTGATGATGATGGTGATGATGATGGTGATGATGATGGTGATGATGATGGTGATGATGATGGTGATGATGATGGTGATGATGATGGTGATGATGATGGTGATGACGATGGTGATGACGATGGTGATGACGATGGTGATGATGATGGTGATGATGATGGTGATGATGATGGTGATGATGGTGATGATGGTGATGATGGTGATGATGGTGATGATGGTGATGATGGTGATGATGGTGATGATGGTGATGATGGTGATGATGGTGATGATGGTGATGATGGTGATGATGGTGATGATGGTGATGATGATGATGATGATGATGATGATTTCAGTAGTGTTTCAGCGGTCAGTATAAACATTTGACTATGCCACTCGGTATTGAAACGTGATCTCTGTTTTTCAACGGGGTTTTTGATAAATCGGTAAATACCTACGTCATAGTTTGAGTTGTCAATATTTTGATTATTTTGGAATCTATTAAGAACTTCGAGAGACTTAATGTAGTATTACAAACGTTGATTAAAGCCGGATTTTCATTAGATTTGAAAGAGTGGTTGTTTTTCATAATGCAAATCGAGTTGTTTAGGATATGAAATAAAGTCAAGTGCTGAAGTTAGGAGATATAGAACTTCAGAAAGCAGATCGCGATCATAGTTCAGTTGGGACAGTTAATAGGTCTAGTAGTTTACTTCGGGTGGTTTGAACCTAAATATTCTCGTGTATGCCGTTCTTCTAAAGATTTAACGTGCGGTAAAGTTTCTTTTTTTGACAGCAGCGCCACGAAAACTGAATAAGAATTAATTTAATTTTTTTATGAAAGAGTCGGTTAACCTTTAACGTTTAAAATTTTTCAATCGTGTCAATATGAGGCGCAATAGAAAGACAGTGACACCGCAATAGAAAGAAAATGAAACGCAGGCGTTTCAGTGGGAACATAAAAAAAAAGGGCTGATGATGACGATGAAGTTTATAGGATGATCAGATTATAGGAGATTTGATTTGTAGTCGTAGCTTAATAGAAACCGGTATCTAGCGGTCACAGTAGTCCGTAAGTACGCGGTATTCAATTCAAATTGCGATCAAATCTGGGACGTAATGTGGGAAACCATTAAGTCTTGAGAGACTTGGCGATCCTGTAGGGATGCGCAGGAGTGATTGAAGTTCTTAATGGTGACCGGTATGTTTCGAAGTACGCACATAACCGCCTGCGAAAAATAACTGACGTTGACATGCACGTAGGCGATGATGACGAGACTAGCTATGACGAAAATGATAACGCTGACAAGACTAGTTGAATACTAAGTAGTCAACTTAACATTTAGAGTACCTAGCATAGTAAGAGTTTTCTTATAATCTGTAACGTTATAGGAAAAATAAAGCAACATGTTGAACAAACCTACTTTAAGGATTATTTTGATTAAAGGCTCAAAATGATTATCTTGATGGTGTTATTTGTAACCGGATGGAGGTTACATGTGGAGGTGACCGGATAGAGGTTGCCTGTTGTGTTAGTGACCGGATGGAGGTCGATTGGTTTGATGCTTATAGCCGGATGGAGGTTATAAGTGTGATGATGAAGACCGGATGGAGGTCGATTGGTTTGATGCTTATGGCCGGATGGAGGCTATAATGTGTTATGATGAAGACCGGATGGAGGTCGATTGGTTTGATGCTTATGGCCGGATGGAGGCTATAATGTGTTATGATGAAGACCGGATGGAGGTCGATTGGTTTGATGCTTATAGCCGGATGGAGGTTATAAGTGTGATGATGAAGACCGGATGGAGGTCAGAGTATGAGCACTGCAATATTTTAATGAGTTTCCTATTATTTGAATGAATTTGAGTGTTGTTCAACATGTCGGCTTTGAGAGATTGAGATTGTTGTGATTTTCTTCTAGACATGATTGATGATTTTGATCAGAGTACCTTTTATGCCCCACCACCTTGGGCCAGGATTGGCCGAACGACTAGAATGAGTACTGTTCGAGGATTTTCTTTCATTCCAGGTACTCCACACGAGGACGTGTGATCATCAGGACGGCCGTGTCGAAGCGTTGGCGCATATCAGTCGGTCTGCATCAGCGCCACCTATCTTTCACTGGAGGAACTATGTAGTTAGATTGAACAGCTTACGTTTGGGAACGTCAAGTATTAACTTGGGGATGGTTAGCGTGGAGTAATAGCAACACCGAGCGAATAGTCGAGTCAAATGTCGATCCGGAGGTATAATCGATTATTCGACATTGACAGGTACTGACGTTGACAGGTAAATTGGCTAACCGGAAGGGGGTAGGTTCACGTGTCGGGTGACGGTTGATTTGGAGGGCACTTTGAATCGTTCCGTCGGTCGGAGCAGACGTTGGTTACTCCACGCTAAACTTCCCGCGTTCCTAAATTCTTAATCAAGCCATATCTCAGGCATCCTTGATTATTTTGTACTGAGTGTGTGTTACGAGTAATTAAAGATGTTATCAAAGGTTTTTGTGAGTGTTATTTCCGATGTCGCAACCCACTGATATCGATCCTCCGTTATATTTAATATCTACATAAAGTAAAAGTTAGGATAACACAAAAAATGCTTTTTTTACAGGTAGATTGTGATAAACGATCAGATGCTATTTTGGCGTTCAAAGAAGAGATTAACTTCAAAGAAGATTTAGCATTGTTTAAATACCCTGAAACACCAGAACAAATATTTAAATACTTTCCTAGTAAAAAAAGAACACGGAAGCCAAAAAAAATAACGAATGTATGGGAAGCCAAACCAGAATTATTCCATCCTGCTTATGTCGAAGACAACGATCTCTTATCTGGACAAGTACAGAACTATGAATTGTATATTACATTCGAATTTATTGAGTGGGGCAAATTGGAGTTTGAAATGTTGGCAGAATTTCCAAGAGTTACAACCACAACTATTGCAACGACAGAACCAACTAAAAAAGACATGCCAGGAGCGCCTAAAGCAAGAAGAGGAAAAACAAAGGTAAAGGCAAAGTCAAAATCTGGTTGGGGACTAGACAACTGGGCAGATAGTATGTTAACAGAGGGCAATCTGAGTGTAGTAGCTGACGTGGAGGTATACGAGCTACAGAATGCAGCGCGTGGGGAGAAGGCACCGTGGGCTGTGGTAATGGTTGGTTCACTGCTAGCTGCTTCTCTGATGAGAATGCGCTAAATTCATTACCATTATCAAAATCTGCTTACACTTTTACCCATTGAGTTAGGTTTGGCTTTCAGTTTATCCGCATGCAAGCGGACTTCCAAAGTTTCCAAATAGAAGACGATATTGTCAGACGTCTATGGTTTTATGAAGACTATATTATTTTTGTTTTAATAATTAGAACAGTTACTTTAATTCATTATTGTTTTTATATTTATAGAATCGCATTCATTTATTTTATAATTAATTTTAATATTATTTTCAATAAAACGGATTTCAGACTTTTTGTTTTTATGAAACTGTACATAGTTTTATTTTACTTTGGAGTTCATCAGAAGAATAATTGGCGTCAACCTAGCGTGAAACATGTTTTATGGCTTCTAAAGAAACTCACTATCCAGCATTTTGCAGTTATAATAAATTAAAAACAAGAAAGGGCCAAGAAGAGTACTTTGAAGAACGCCTTTTACAATTTCTATTCGGTTGTTTAGTTACCATCATTAGTTCGAAAAATGTTTTGACCGAATTTCGTTTCATCTAAAACTTTTCAACTAGTATCATTAAGTTTTTATTATTTCATCGAAGTCACGTCTACCACTGTATCAGTTGACCTAAAAATCAATTCGATTGTTTTCGTTACTCCAACGTTTTATTTGATCGAAATGCAAAGATTTCCGCCAAACTAAAGTGGCAGTAGGCAGGGCATATTGCTGTAGGACTGGCCTGTTGGTCTAGTAGTCAGTTCCCCTGACTGCTATGCCAGAGGTCCTGGGTTCAATGTTGTGTGATGAGCATGATCATTTGTTCTGTGTCTGAGTGTAATTTATCTATAATTTGTATATATGTAGAAGTATATAAGTATGTTTATTAGTTGTCTAGTAGGTAAGTACTCATAACACAAGCTCTGCTTAGCTTGGGACTAGACGGCGATGTGTGTTAGCCGTGGCATATTATATGATTATTATGTATCGGACGGGAAGACCGCAGCAGGCAAATTGTTCCAGTCCCTCGATGTACGTGGGATTACTTACGTTATACTCATATGATACTTTCCCCTTTTTCTTCTCTCTCTTTTTCCTTTCTTTCTTGAGTATTGAGTATTGAGCTTAATGTTATTGTTTATTAAGAATGTTTGTGAGATAGCAACTCTAAGTATAATCAACAATGTCATTCTCGAGTATACCTATGGAGCCTTATCATAATGGATAAACTTATGGTCTATAATATATATGATAAACTCTTTACGTAGATATAGTGTACAAGTGTAAATTTTCAAATTGTCATTACTATTAAGCCATCAAAAAATTGGCGACTATATCTAACACCATTTAATACTTAGTCTTAAAATACGCTGTACATGTGTACACAGAAACTATTGGCAAAACTAATTCTTTTTATTTTTAAATCGAGTAGGGTAGGGTAGAGAAAAACTGATCAACCCATCTATTTCAAAACAATCTTCCTAGAAATTAATTATAAAGTTTTAGTTTTAATTTTTTTTTTTCATATTTTCTAAACTTAAAGTTAGAGGGGGGAACACATTTTTTAAACTTTTGGAGTATTATTTCCGAAAATATAAACATTATCAAAAAATAACTGCAGTAAACCCCAATTAATTTTTCAAATACCTATCCAACAATATATCACAATTCACAAGTAAGGTTTGAAATGAAATAAAAATATCTCCCCACGTTAGGGGTAGTTGAAGAAAACATTTCATTCCACTTTTTATTTTACCACTTTGTCGGCGTGATTGATATACATACCTATTTATATTAGCTTTCTAGTGCTAACGGTCACTGAAATTATCCGTGGATGGACAGACAGACAGACTTGTCGAAACTATAAAGGTTCCTAGTTGACTACGGAACTCTAAAAACTGGCCCTGTAGAATATCGTAAGACAAACTGGAGTAAATACTTACTGGTTCACATACATTTTCGATCTTAATAGACTTGGATCAAAAAAGCTGTAAGTAGTGAGCGTTAGCCTAACAGTCAAATGATGTAGGCTAATATTAATAATTAGTTTACTTATTAATCTAGAGCGCTATCCTCAGAGCAGCCGCCAGCAGCCAGCCCGCCATCACCGCAGCTCCGGGCGCCCCCTCCCCGCGCGCCACACTCTGCGGCTCGTACACCTCTTCCACGTGTGCTACTACAGCGTCATCATCCCCTCTGAATATACTATCCTTCGTGTTGACTTTTCTCTTGGGTGGCTCCGGCGTTGCCTGTTCTGGAAGCTGTTGGCCACTTGTTTCCGTCGACTGGGGCGGCTCTGTCGATTCTGTCGACTCCGGCGGCTCAGTAGGCTCCGAAGTCGTGGTTGTTATTACTTTTTGTTTTTCCGCTAACATTTCAAACTTTAACTTAGCCCGCTCAGTAAACTTGAATGTAATATACAAATCATAATTCAATATTTTTTTAGATATAACATCATTGTCGTTGATGAAATGGGGAGTGAGTAACTCTGGCTCGACTCCCTTTTTTGGGACAGGAAAATGTATCAATACTTCTTCGGGTGTTCTGTCTACTTCGATTCCATCGTGATGAGTATCTTCTTTAAAGTTAATCTCTTCTTTGAATGAGAGAATAGCATCTGAACGACTGTCGCAATCTACCTGTGAAGAGACATACTGTACACACTATCTGCAAATATCTTCTTTTTTTTTAATAAATAATTGACTAAATTTCAATTATAATACTATTTGATGTAGTAGTTTTCTTTTTTGAGTATACGGTTAGTGAGTTACAATTTTACATAATATTAAGTTATTACATTCCAAGCAGCTTCAAAACAACAAGATTTCGAAAGATGACAGAAATACTTTTCTGAAAAGGCTTTAGCACTACAGTCCACATTAAGCTGCTGCCGGTTGTATGGAAGACCGGACAATATAATCTGCTTCTCGATCGAGACTTGGGCTGTGCTGCAATCTTTCCAATGGTGCTATTGACTATCGTTTTCGATGTGCAGAAGTATTTTTACGAAAACCGATCCGAACCAGACCTCAAAGCTTATCTCCTTACAGAGGAACGTGAGGATCACAGCCGCAAAGGAGTATAGTATACCGCTTTGATCTACTGACGTTTTCGCTCAAGGGTGGAGCCAAAGAGCTTGTAAGACTTTAGCTATAAAAAACCACTGGTTTCCTTTTCAAAGATTTGCCTTGGCCCAAGCGGGTACCAGTTTATTACTATACTGTACTGTGGTAACAAAGCCTCTCTACTAACTTAGAACTGACTTTTAAGAATGTACGAAATAGACAGAGCTTAATACAACCGCGGTTAATAAATTCGTGAGGAACAATGAAAAAACAAAGTATTGAAATGAAAATAAATGGAAAAGGTAGACAGATCCTTGCGGTACTTACAGTGAGTCGGACACAGATACACTCCGTGTTAGTCGAATCATACAATGATAACTGAAAAAAAAACATTGTTATGTAGATATTTATTGCAACAGCTGTTAACTATAGGCTTGATAATAAGACTCAAGGCGACAAATAATTTCTATGCCCGAGAATATACTAAGATACCTTGTCGGAGATAGGGACCCATGTTATAATATGTTTGCCAGTATACTAAGTTTATTTTCTTGTTTAGCCATTTCAGCTTTTAAGTAGCAGTGGACAGGGGCACATTGCTCGCAGAACGGGTGGTCGATGAGGCCTAAAGATTTAGGAGTGGCAACCGCGTACCAGAAGATGTAGCTTTGGTAGACCTCCCACAATAACACAATACCGTGTTATTATGGGAGAGATGTCGTACCCAGGGAGAACCAAATCCCGCAGTCAATATTTTTCACTTGAACGATAATTATGGTGATTATCTCGTATTGATCCAACTCGTTATTTGTATTTTTTAATTCATCATCATCATCATCATTTCAGCCGAAAGATGTCCACTGTTGGAAATAGGTCTCCCCCAAGTGTCGACACAATAAACGGTCCCGTGCGTCTCGCATCCATCGGATTCCCGAAACCCTTACCAGCTCTTCGGCCCACCTTGTAAGAGGCCTTCCAAAGCTACGTCTTCAGGTCAGGCCATTCCAGAACCTTTCGGCCCCAATTTTTAAATTATTTTATCGATACTTCTCATCATCATCATTATAATTTCAGCCAATAGACGTTTATCAGCTGGATACTTCTATAGAAAAATATTTAAAACTTGAACACCTGGATAAATTACGCAGACGTAGATTGTATAGTATAATATAAAAGTTAAAAAGGCTAAGTCCAACCTTATAAATGGCCGATCCTTGTAGATGGTCTGTTGCCGTCACTTTGAAAGTCTCTTCATATATTACGACAGTGAGTTTAGAGCATGAGGTTTCGTTTCTTTGCCATTGTTCTTTGACTAAAACAAAACAGCATACTTATAGGTACTCCTCAAAAGAGCCTATATAGGAATTCTTTAGTATTACTTGGAACACCCTACTTTCTTAGAGGCTAACGTTGCTAAGGAAGTAAGCCTAAAGCCTACCAATCAGTCCTTAGTATACTCGTAAATATAAAATAACATAATCAGCCTGAAGTGTTCCTACTATTGGTACACAGGCTATCTTTCAGTGAGAGACTATGGGCTGTTTATCAACAACGCATACATATATAGGTCGAATTTTGTATTTTAAAATAAGATGGTTTCTTGGTTTTCTTAATACTTACAAGGAAAGATAAGATAAGTGTTATCATCTTTTGTAGGCTGAATGAGGTGGAACTTCATGCTGTCAATGTCGAACGGATAGGCTTCGAAGTGATGGAATATCGAGCCTTGCCGGCGAAGTTCGCCCTTACTGGAACAACAGACAAGGTCTATATAGGAACAATTCTACCAGAAGATCCAAGTGATCTAAGCAAAATACTTTCGGTGGTTGCTATCGTCGTAGACAGAATATCAATTGGCCACCAAAATTGTAACAAGAGTTTTGAGCGATCGGTCTGATATTTCAGAGTGCAAAACAACTAAATTATGTAAATAGTAAAAAAAAGTTATAACTATTGTTAGTAGTACAAAACAAGCAACTATAATAAACTCGTAGTTTAGCGATTCTTCGTGCTATGTTTGCAACCATGGTTCTCCTGTAGATATCTTCATTCCTGATTCGATCGCGCAAAGAAACTTCGAGCCTAGCCCTTTCCATTACCCTTCGGGTGACTTGAAGTCTTCTGATGAAGCCCATTCTGAGCGATTACGTTTCGGAGACATATATCACTGGCAACACGCACTGGTCATAGACCACCACTTCCTACTGAGAGATATTTTAGCTGATGAGAGACATAGTACTTACGTGAACAGTTCGTGTATAGGACTATTTTGAACGACCTTCTTGCGTTTGTATTTCGGAATTAATTCGTTGAGCGCATTATTTGGGACAAATTCATCCTTGCGTCTGTAGTCGACACTGCGGGTGATGAAGTTGATCCAGGGAAAGTAGGGAAACAAGTCGATGAAGTGAGCGGTGGCCGCGCAGCCGGGGCCGTGGACGCCGAAGCCAATCTGATGAGGACATATGTATAGTTGAATAAACAAGTATCAAGTTACACCTATATTCTTAAGGGAATAAAAAAACAAACCTTATAAACATTTCAGGAAGTTCTTTGATTGTAACAGGATGTATACTACTAGATAGTTTCATAACGCTGGTATTTTCCGAATAAATAAACTACTCTCAGATGTATCAGTTATTCTCTAAAAAGCATATTACGGGTTAGCAGTAGAGACTATTGCATGTTAATGAAAATTTCATGACGGTGACTCCCAACCAACATCATTGTAGGATCCAACGCAAAACCCCATTAGAACATATGAACAGAGAAATACAAGACATTATACAGACCAGATTGAGATATCCAAAATCATTAGATAAGAGAATCATTCCGTTGTCCCAAACACACTCTAACGCACTGTTTGGCGCGTACCCGCAAAGCTGTGCAGAAGGAATGGGCCTTGATGACAACTGAAAATAAAAGCATTCTAACGTTCAATCATAAGGTTTATAAGAAATATACAAATACGAGTGCAGATAGAGTAATATTCAAAAAAGACGAGTAGTACTGAACTCGAATGTACTGAGTGAACGCCAAAAGATATTGATTCTAGAGAAAACAAGATTATTTATTCATACGATATTATTGCTGCTACTTCATAATCCTTGCACATGTGAACATTAAGTGTGATTTCAATTACTTACCTCTGTTCTGTTATAAGATTCTTTACAAACTTTTTCATCCAAATGTTGTATTTTGTAGAAAACTTTTTCCAAAATTTGATTTTCTATAATAAAAAATATGACTGAGTGCATGAAACACACGCAATATCTTTAAGCAAAATCAGTTTACAGATAAATTAACGAATTTCTTACCATGTGTAAAACCAGCAAGGTACAGATACCGAGAAGCCCTGAATATTTTCACGGTGGCAATGCAGACAGGCGCCAACGGAACTGAAACCAACATACAAAAAGGTACGTTTGTTTTAGAAGACACTAGCGACCCGCCCCGGCTTCGCTCAGGTAACAGTATTTCTCCACTATTTAATAGATGTTATTATACATATAAACCTTCCTCTTGAATCACTCTATCTATCAAAAAAACCGCATCAAAATCCGTTGCGTAGTTTTAAAGATTTAAGCGTACATAGAGATATAGGGACAGAAGAAGCGACTTTGTTTTATACTGTGTAGTGATGAGAGAACAACTTTGTTTGAGTCAAACTACTAGACATTGATAGAAAAAAACTGGTTGAAAATTAAAAGGGTATCATTTAAGCTATCGCCAATTTAATTAGTTTTGTGTTTCTTAAATAATAGGGTTTGCCTGCAAAATAGTAGATTTGTCACCAAAATGTAGTCACCAAACAATGTAAAATCAATTCCACAATAAATTACCTAAAATCATGGAGATATAAGGTCTAGTACCAAATAATTGTTTTTGTATATATTTTAATAGGTTTGTCCTAATAAGCATTTAAGCAAACTAATTGAAAGAGATCACCAATAAACTACTAGTATATATTATGTTACTAGAAAATTTCATAAAGTTCCAAAAAAAATTAAGGGTTGTCGTCATCATCGTTTCAACCAAAAGAGTCTACTACTTAATTCATGAATCTCCAAGCGACCACCGGTGGCCGCGCATCTATTGTCTTACTATTGTGTCTCTAATTGACGGTATCTGAAGGGTTAATTGGACATACGCCTCCCCTAAGGATCTTAATTTCCAGAACCATAACCCAACAGGTAGTATAAATATATTTTAATAAAATTTCTAGCAGAATAGTAAATAAAACACTTAAAGTCAAAATAATCAATATTTGATAATGATAGTCGTATATGATAACGATAGGAAAGCGCGCCAATTTGTCTCCGCCTCTTTGAACATATTTTCATTAAAATTATAAATTGATGTATTAACCCTTCAGATACCGTCAATTAGAGACACAATAGTAAGACAATAGATGCGCGGCCACCGGTGGTCGCTTGGGGATTCATGAATTAAATTGGTAACGAATACTATTATTTCAATAACCGAACGAAATAAAATGTAACTACTGTATTGGTGACAAAATAACAAATAAAAAGGAGTTGCAGTCAGGGATCGATAATCGATTTATTTGGTGACAGATCTACCATTCTGAGCACAAAGCTATTAATTAGGTAATAAACTATTATTATAAGAACGAAGTTTATAGTAATCTAATGCACTACAGTTTTATTGGTAATCCATCTCTTATTTTACACATATACTAACATTAATTTGATAATTCATACCGGGGAACACTTTTTGTTTATCTGAGAACGAAAATATTTCGTGGCGATAGATCTATTTATTAGGTAATACAACTTGATGACAAATATAAAGTTTGGTGACAAGAAATATAGTCCCCAAATTAAAATAATGAACTATACTATATAATTTATATCTGTATATTGTAGAACTTTCCGTTTCTATGGGTGTTAACAACGTGATGTTATACGGCCGTTTGGTCCTTGCATTAGTAGATCATTTACATTTATCTACGTAGACAGAAAGTAAACATCAGACCCAATCAGATCAACCTTACCAAGAGATATCGTATTACTCATTAACCTTGTTGTGTAGGTCTAACAAACAGCAGCTCTTGAATGTAAAATACTGGTAAGGCAAGAATTGAACCCCAATATAAACATATTTGGGAAAAGATTTGCAGATCAATAGTGTAGCTGTACTGTTGCATGGCTGGGCAAAGACCTGTCTATATTACTTTCATATTTCGTGTGAATTCTGACAAGCAGATAATAAAATAAAAAATAAAATCTCACAGTCGTCAACGTCATCTAGGTCCAGCTCTATGATGGCGATGCTGTTGAGTGTGGAGTACTCGTACTCAGGGTGTGTGATGTAGGAGGCAAGCTTCACGAACCAGGGCGTGTCTCGAGCTGCCAGGAACATGGCGCGGCTGTCTGATCTATAAGAAGGCAGAAAGAAAAAAGTAACTAACACAGATAAGGTATTACAAAACAACTATTTTCGTTGTTGTTATCGTAAGTAAAAACATAAATTTTATGCATAATAATTAAAAGTACACAGATCTCATCATGAATAGGGATTGGTCGACGAACTATATGGGCGGAGGGTATTGCATTTTACGTCGCAAGCGTTATTGTTGCCTGTAGTCCCCACTGAAAAGATGAAAGAAGTTGGAATGGCCTTGCGGGCGGGGTAAGCGTGCCTCAAAATAAGATCATGTTCATAACTGGCACAACCAATAGTAAACTTGCAATCTAACTGTGCGTGGTCTGTTAGTTATGTAATGCGCAATCCTATTGGTTTATTGCCTGTAGTGGAGTTAAAGAGTGGCAGACCAGCGGTGGCACTCGTTGTAGTACAAATCGGAAAGTATTTCCTTTCTAGCCTCTTTCGTCTGTGGTAGTTCCTTATAATCTAAGACACGCTAATTTCCTCACACTATTTTATTTCACTCATTTAAGAGTAGTGGCAATAAAATAGGTTTTAAGAATTTATTCTCATAAGAACAATTACAGTTCACTTAAAATGAGATACAAATAGTTTATAACGTGTAACATTTACATTTGGTGTGTTGGTGACATCATCGCGTCATAGGTTGCATACATTTTTTTTTTTAATTTAGCTTTAAACATATTAATATTTTCACATTTCTTTAATTCTTCGGGTAAATCGTTAAATAGCCGTGCTCCGTCAAAAAGTAAATTCCAAAAAATAAATTACGTACAACTACAACTCATAATATGGGCTGTTACTCATAAGCTACCATTGTTTATACACTTATGTTTTCGTGTTTATGTTTTCATTTATCAACAATCCATAATATTGACAAGTCTTCACACTTACTTGAAGATATGTTGTGGTATCCTGGCCACGTCGTCAGCAATAGCTAGCGCATATTTAATTTTTATTAAAACTATTCCAGTCGTGGCTATCCATTCAGGATCTGTAAATGAATTAATGGGAAAACTTTCTTCATAACTTTGGGCCCCTCTTTTCAACCATGCATACCTACTTACAAAGGCATAACTGTCTCCCTAAGAGTAGGACACCACCTGCTTTGATTTTTAACTGGTCCTAGTACGTTCATTTTGATCATATTATATGCTCGCGTTTGTGACAGTACTTGGCCTTCCTGAACAACATCGCTACTAATATCTGTATACCTATGCAACATTAATTTTAGTATGTGTGAAACCTGAAACACGTGCCTAGTATTTTATGTAAAGAATCTATGTACAAAATTTCATAACTGTATCATGAAAAATCACAATAAAAAAACAAAGTTATGTATAAGCTGGTTATGTCAGCAAAAATACATCCAAGTCATCCAAGAGACTGAGGGGTTTTTTTGCACTTGCACCGCTATGACCTGCCGTGATCTGTGTTGTACTTAGTGTCGGTGGTGACCAACTTTTTAAATATTTTGGGAAAAAAATTAACAACATTGTGTAAAAAACAATTGGAATCGATTCAGTTACTGATTCTGAACAAACTAGGTATATTCAGATTTTGCATAAACTATATATTTCATGGATTCTCCCTTCCCGACTTCATTTGTTTGTTGACTTTCTTGTATCACTTTTTTTTTTGTTTATTCTATAAATTTTATTAACACACATACATATATACATCGTAATTATTAAATATTATAAACTAAAAGGTATATATACAAACTTGAAGTAATAATATGTACAAACGGGTAAAAAACAAAAGTGCGTTTATCACTTGATAGATCAAAATGAAGATTCATGACATGACATCGCTTAAATCCTACATTGCGCTACTCAAATCTCCGCGTGATTGGAACAGCACAATGTAAGATTGGATTGTTGTATATCCAACCACCAAGCAGTTGCCCACTAAACAGCATCTATGGTCGGAAGATCCCCCCTTGCCAATGGAGGTGCTGGGTTTTCCCACTGTTTTTCGCATACTAACCTAGAGATACGTGAAGTACTCCGAGCCAGCTATAGACTTCGCTTTGTCCAAGGTTTCCCTCGCGATTCTGCGCCGTGCTCACCCGGTCGCAATGTTTTGCTGAACGACCTGGACAGAATATAGTAGTAGTTGAAATAACACTAATCAACCTAGGCCTTATCCAACTATTTTGGAAACGGCGTCCAGTCTATCTGGATGTAGCTCAGTAAGAATCAGTGTTTTGCATGGAACCAATGGCTATCTGACCTGCACGACTCGGTTGTTTAGCAAGTTTTCAATTTCAACAAATTTTAAAGTCACTTATAATGCAATTAAATTCATTTCTATATATTTTAGACAAACACCCAAAAATTATGTTAGTAGTAGTATAATTTATCTTAATGTTAGTATTAAATTAAATTATAATAAACCAATGTCGCCACAATAAACGGTCCTGTGCGTCTCGCATCCATTGGATTCCCGCAACCTTTACCAGGTCATCGGTCCTCCTTGTAGGAGGAGGACGCCGCGTCTTTCGGTATATGTTCGCCACTTCAGAACCTTGGGGCAGGCCTACGTCCACCAGAGGACGTCTTTTTCTTTGTCCTCGCCTCTTCCCGTTACGCGGGGTCGGCTTTTTTAATCATGGGCGCCATTCATTTCGCTGATAGGCATCGTCAACTGTAAGGCTAAGCTTTTGCATGTCCTTGCGGACATTTGTCATCCAGGTGACTTGCGGTCTACCTCTCTTGTGTGTAGCAACAGAGTACGTCTATTGGCTAAAATTATGATGATGATGATAACAAACAACTAATATCCAGTCAGTCAGCCAGTCATTTGTACATCTGTAGTAACTCAGTAAAGATAACTCTTTACAGAATCATACCAACGTGCAAACCTGCGGGTCAGCAACGGGCAGCTGGTGACCTGCGCTGCCTGTCTATGTCGACATTGTTTATTAAGGTCATCAATGATCAGTGATGAAAGGAAGGCTCGTTGGAAGGCCTCCAACTAGGTGGTCTGATGACCTGGTGAAGGTTGCGGGAAAACGATGGATGCGAGATGCACAGGAACGTTCGTTGTGGCGACGCTTGGGGGAGGCCTATGTCCAACAGTGGACGTTTATCGGCTGAAATGATGATGATCATCATCAGTGATAATACATAGGTACAGTATCTCCCGTTCATGAAGCATGGAACATTCATAATGACGCTGTTAAAACAATTACTCACCAGTACCAAGAAGAAACATCAATTTTAAAAACAACCGATGTCCCGATGTCATTATTTCAAAAATAAATAATCCAATAGGCACAGTTTTATACAATCCACGAAATATTACGACAAGTCACAGTTTTCAATGAACAATTTCAAACACATTCATTATAAAACTGTTGTTAGTTAGACAACACTTTAAATTGCACATCGACACGGAGTGATTTACAAATGGAGCATTTAGTTTTGAAGCGAGAGATATCTGAAAAGCGGTATTGTTGTCTTTTAAACATTGTTTGAACATGCAGCCATTAAATTAATTTTTTGCCTTAGAAGAAAATAATCTAAACCTCCACAGAATCACTAGGGTTTTTATATGTCTGAGTAAGATATTTTCAAAGATTGGAAAGATGAATAACAATAACCATCAGTATACCAACCTACCTACGCACGCATTTTCAAATGAGCACTCCATGTGTTCTTTATTCTGTATTATAAAAGCAAATACTAACATTTTTGCTTTCGTAAGTTATTAGTAAACATCCCGAGTTAACTAAACATAGATCATTTCCTACGTTTCGTAAAACAAACACATAATAAGGGAGGTGTGCCTAAAACCGGCGGCCTGCCTAAACCTGGTAAACCTACTTTTAAATCTAGGGAAACTACGGGCTTGCATACGGCGAGCAATGGGTAGATCGCCGTCCGACCGTCCGGTAACCGTCCGGACCGAGCCCAAGTCGTCTACGGCTCGTAGTGTTCCACGCGCGCTTCAAGGAGATGTTAGCAACTGCATGGCCCAGAAGGGTCGAAGCCTACTGTGGCCATGGGCGATGCGAAAAAGAACCCCGAGGCCTTGGAACGAAAGCAAAGAAAGAACAGGAGTGGGTTTTAGTCAGTAAAAGTCTGACACGCTCTCCCGCCGCGCCCTAGGGCAGGAGATGTCATTGGATGATTTCGCACTTTCAAAAAAAAAAAACTCCTATAATATAATAACCCTAATTAACTAAGCCAGTGACTTCAACCTGTGACTGTAGAAAATTATCCCAGAAGGACCCCCTCCAGGGATTGATTAACTAAATAAATGAAATAAATGAAACGAAATTTGATATTTAGTCAAGTTATGGTCTACCCGTGTGCCAAATTCATTCAGACCATTGAGTTTGTAGGATTAACAAACTGTTTTTTATAAAAAAGAAATAACCGACTTCACTAAAAAATTGAATTGAATTTAAGGAGTTCACTCGATTCAATACTCGGTTCAAGATTCCATCATCAGATCCCAACTTGGTGACTATGGAACCTCTATACCCTTTCCAACAGAAAAATAATTTAACAAATCAGTTGGCAAGCGACGAAGTTTTGCGCGCGAACAAACAAAAAAATATATATATACACCCGAATTGAGAACCTCCTCCTTTTTTAGAAGTCGGTTAAAATTTGTGCGAATTATTTTAATTAAAATTGCGCACTTTGCTTGAACAATGTTTTTTTGTACATAATTGATAGGCTCGCGCTTAATCAATTGAAATTACCTGATGTAAAGCGACGATGCGGTCAACGATGGAGCACGCTTACCTAGAAATAACCTATTCACTCTTGATTTACCCAAGATTTTAGCTATCATCACACTACGTAACATAAACGATTCTGTTCTACAATATGATGACGTAATATTGTAGAAAAGAATCTAGCATTACGTCTACTAAGACTAACCTAGATTAGGAGACAGGATAATTTTTATCCCGCTACCACGTTTCCTGCATGATATATTTTGGTTTTCGAGCTGGCGTAATTAATCTCAAAAGCGAGCTGTATAATTAGGTAAGCAATATTAACAGTGTTGTCGACACGCCACCTCGGGATGCGAGAGAGATGTATTCGTAACGAGAAATATGCGCCCCGGGCGACTGATGCGAGCGACACGGGAACTTACATTGATGTTTAAGCATTCGATACAAAACGAGAGATCCTTTCTCACTGATGTAGTAAGATCCAGCCTCGTGGAAAGCTAGAACTACGTGTGCTTCACACACGCCAATCTGGCCGCGTCGGTCTTCACACATTTTGCATGGAAACTAGACTTGAAGAGCTACACTTGATCCACGCCACGCGACGTCGTTCTTATTACAAATCAGGCGTGTTACACGTGTGCGTCGGTCTAATGTAGTTTAAGTTTAATGCTCTCTAATGTATAATGTCACATCTTCAGGCTAGAAATTTAGGCTGTATTAAAATTCCACTAAGTTAAAGCCCGCACTTAATAAACCTCAGTTGATGGAGAGCGACCGATATCAGTAGAGTGACCGAGCCTAGTAGATGCCTTGAAAGCTGATGCGTCATACGTAGGCAGTAAGGAACACGGAATCTGACATACAATACTTGCTGCACTTTAATTTAAGACCCTTTTCAATATTTGTTTACAATTATAGCAACTTTTGTATTCTGATCAGAAAACTCTTTGTCTATATTACTAGGAAAAGTTACAAGGTGTAGCAACACAATGTATATATTACTGGAAAAGTTATAAAGTGTAACAACTAACAACACACGGTTTAAATTACTGGGAAAAGTTACAATGCGTAACAACACATTATCTATATTACTGGGAAAGTTAAAAAGTGTAACAACACACGTTCTATTTACTAGCAAATCTTACAAGGTGCAATAACACACACTGTCTATATTGCTGTACAAAATTACAAGAATTATCAACACCCTGTCTATATTATTGGAAATAGTTACAAGGCGTAACAACACGCTGTCTATGTTACTGGGAATTTTACAAAGCGTAACAACACATTATCTATATTACTGGGAAAGTTACAAAGTGTAACAACACACGTTCTATTTACTAGCAAAACTTACAGGGTGCAATAACACACACTGTCTATATTGCTGTACAAAATTACAAGAATTATCAACACCCTGTCTATATTATTGGAAATAGTTACAAGGCGTAACAACACGCTGTCTATGTTACTGGGAATTTTACAAAGCGTAACAACACATTATCTATATTACTGGGAAAGTTACAAAGTGTAACAACACACGTTCTATTTACTAGCAAATCTTACAGGGTGCAATAACACACACTGTCTATATTGCTGTACAAAATTACAAGAATTATCAACACCCTGTCTATATTATTGGAAATAGTTACAAGGCGTAACAACACGCTGTCTATGTTACTGGGAATTTTACAAAGCGTAACAACACATTATCTATATTACTGGGAAAGTTACAAAGTGTAACAACACACGTTCTATTTACTAGCAAATCTTACAAGGTGCAATAACACACACTGTCTATATTGCTGTACAAAATTACAAGAATTATCAACACCCTGTCTATATTATTGGAAATAGTTACAAGGCGTAACAACACGCTGTCTGTGTTACTGGGAATTTTACAAAGCGTAACAAAACACTATCTATATTACTAAGAAAAGTTACAGTGTTTCTTTTCCTAATAATATAGACAGTGAGCGACAGTGACTGTTGTGCAATATTTTGTGATTCTTATAGTATATCGTGCATATCAAGAATTCAAAACTCGAAATCAAACTCATAGTCACCAACCAGACTACATCATTTTAATATGCAAACCGCTATCGACATACATCTACCATGACTTTTTGTTTGTTTCGCATTCATAGTAGGTGTTAATTATATTACAGACATCGGCAGGTGCGAGGCAGCAATGTACAGCAATGTATGACGGTGCCTCGGGGGCTGTCGACGCGTTATGTTGATCATTCAATAACTGCAGATTGGATGGGAGATGAGACTATAAGGAATGCATGCATAGTATTAGTCTTATAGCGCTAAATAAGGGAATATTGGAGCTTGGAGATATTTCTGTCTGTAATGTAGGTATGCCTTTTTATAAAATGTCATGAGAAAATTGTGATCATTTGCAATATCTGCAGAATTATAATTTCGCGGTTTTTCATTTGGTTTTAAGCTAGTTAGAACATGGAGCCGATAGTTTCATCTAGAAACTATCGGTTATAAGTCATCACACATGATGAATATTCTGTACAGAGTTTTTTTCATCGGTAGATGAATTGGAGAGTATAGAACTAATAATGCATTATAAATATAGCAAAATTAATTCAAGTTTGAGAAAGAAGAAAGAAAAACATTTTAATTTGATTTACGCGAAATAAGACAATATATAATAATACTTAAAGCTAGATAACAAACATAACATAACATCAGTCGATAGGGAAGATATGCGTCTCATCCGCGCAAAACGAAATAAAGAGCATTGTCAAGTTGTAAAATCTACTTATCGGGGTACTTGTAAGTTTTCATATAATAATGTGAAAGATAACTAGTCTAATTTCGTAGGAATAAATCTAACATTAATTCGAGAATAAGCTAATAGTTATAAAAATAACTTAAATACTAACTAAACTATTTATGTTAAAACCTATGTACATAAATATAATACAAAATGATAAAGTACGCTCAGGTGTAAAACTACTCCTCCACATTGCTGTCATCCAGAAATGTGCCCAGAAGACTGGCAACATTGCCACGTTGAATGTCAATGCTAATCCTTTGGGCGAAGAACGAACCAGCCCTCTAGTAATAATAATAATATTTGTAATCTGATATAACATAATTCACAATATTTCCTGGCGTATAGTCTTCTTCAATAAATGGGGGCTAAACGACACTAAAAGATATTTCAATTCTAACCTACTGGTTTTTTTTTGTCGACGGGGAAAATCATCTTTGACGAAACCCGCTCTTGGGTGGAGCGGGAGATAGTGTCAGACTCTTACTGACTAAAAACCCCGCGCCGATCCTTCTAGCCTTCATACCGGGGCACGAGCTCCCTTTCGGACAACCCTGTCCCCAGTAGGCTTCGACCCAGCTGGGCCCCTCCTGCTGCTGACAACTCCTTGAGGAGCGCGGGAACAGTGCGCGCCTTCGACGTCTTGGACTCGGTCCATTACCGGACGATTGGACTGCGAGCTACCCATGGCTCGCTGTCCGCGAGCCCGCGTATTCTAACCTACTGGTTTTTTTTTTTGTCGACGGGGAAAATCATCTTTGACGAAACCCGCTCTTGGGTGGAGCGGGAGACAGTGTCAGACTCTTACTGACTAAAAACCCCGCGCCGTTCCTTCTAGCCTTCATACCGGGGCACGAGCTCCCTTTCGGACAACCCTGTCCCCAGTAGGCTTCGACCCAGCTGGGCCCCTCCTGCTGTTGACAACTCCTTGAGGAGCGCGGGAACAGTGCGCGCTGTCGACGTCTTGGACTCGGTCCATTACCGGACGATTGGACTGCGAGCTACCCATGGCTCGCCGTCCGCGAGCCCGCGTATTCTAACCTACTGGTCAAACAAACAAAACTTAACTTTATAGTATAGTTAGTTAAAACGGTTGAAATGCTAATATGCTTAGAATCGACGCGACAATTATATGCATTCGTATTTTACAACAGAAAAAATCTGGGTGTGGATTGTAAAAGGATGTGTTTGTAATTTAAAAAAAATTGAATGGTAATTATTTCAAACTAAAGCAAAATCTTTTCATTGAGACTATAATAATGTGTTACTAAATAAGATTCTAGGAATAACTTGAAACTGATTAAAAAAATAAGTACCTAACTACATCTTGCAGATAAATCTTCAAGGAAAATATTACAACACCTAAAAATCTCGCAGAAACCAAAATACACATTTTACGAGCAAAAACTGAGTGAAGAATTTCACACGCTCCAGCAATCCAGCACGTCTGGAGGACTTGTTGATTATCACAAAAACTTCCCGAATCATAATTAGTTTGCTGGAATTGAGATGGCGTGAGAAACAGACAGCTTTGGAACACGGAGTAACAACATAAATCAAAACACGAAGCATTATGACCGTGGTAAATTTAAAATCTTGAAGGCATAGTCATCATAAAACAAATAAATAAAACAAATCCACAATTTAATAATATTGGTCTTTACCTATGAAATTGCCGTTTTGTATGAAAAAATTTAAACGAATTTTTTTCATGTATTTTTTATTTGTATTAATCGAAGTAATCACCCATGCAATCAATGCATCTTTGCCAACGCAGTGGCAGTTTATTGATGCCCTTCTTAAAGAAATCAGCTGGACGGGAGGCAACAAATTCTTCAAAGGCATTTTGTACTGCCTCTGGGGTATTGAATTTTTTTCCCGCCAAGAAGTTATCCAAATTCTGGAAAAAGTAGTAGTCTGTAGGCACAAGGTCTGGTGAGTAGGGTGGATGACGGAGAGCTTCCAACCCCAGTTCTTGCAACTTGGAGACCGTCTGCTGTGCAGTATGAGGCGCTAGACCACTCAACAGTGATCATCACTTTTCTAGGGGTAAGTTTCGTTTTGGGCATTGTTTAGGTGCTGAACCAGGATCCAACCAACTTGCTGAGCGCTTGCGGTTATCAAACAGAATCCATTTTTCATCGCAGGTAACAATGCGGTTCAAAATTCCTTCATTTGTGTGTCTGTTGAGCAGTGCAAGGCACGTCTCGACGCGTACTTCGCGCTGGCGATCATTGAGTTCGTGGGGCACCCATTTGTCAAGCTTTTTTACCTTGCCAATTTGACGTAAATGGACCAATATTGTTTTGACGCTAACGTCGAAAACTGCTGCTAATTCAGCCGTTATCATCAACTTCCACAATCGCCTTTAATTCGTCATTGTCGACTAAAGTCTTCGGACGACCGCGAGGTTCATTTTTCAGGTAGAAATTTCTAGAACGGAAGCGAGCAAACCAATAACAGGTGGTGCGTTGGTTTGTAGTGCTAGCTCCGTAAACGTCGTTGATGTTGCGTGCCGCTTGTGCCGCGTTGCTGCCACGACGGTACTCATATTCCATAATTACTCGAATTTTTAATGTAACCATGATGACGAAAAAGATTGAAATGCGATGAAAATGTAACACTAATCAATAAACAAATGACTACTTTTGGAAAAAGAAATCCATGATTTAAAATAAAATTAATTTGCAATTAGAATCCTTAGCCAAACAAAAATTATTTTGATTTGAAATGGCCAGTACTGCAGAACGGCAATTTCATAGGTAAAGACCTATTATCTGAATTCTAACTTATTTTTACAAAAATTCCCACTGAGACGATTTTAATTAGTTAGAGAGGATTTCAGTGCGCTAGTCTACATGGAGTGTAGAGCTCTTCAAAATCATTTGCTATTTAACTAACCAGAAAAAAAGACATGATACAGACGTGATCAAACTGATCTGCCATCTTTATTTACCAGTTAACATTCCGTTTATTTCATACTCTTTGGAGAATAAATAGCATGAGAGACAGGAACCAGTTTCAAGAAAGTTTTTGTGGGACTAAATCACGGTTAGGTAGCAGTTTTGGTAATGGCAACACCAAATTCTAGCACATTCATTTTTATATCCTTACAAATACTATAAAACGCTTCGTCACTCCCTAGTTTGTCTGACTGTTGATGTACTCGTAACTCGAAAACTGTGAAAAAAAAATCAACAATCAAAATTCTTTCGTGCCTCGGAAAATATGTTAAGTTGTAATTTGGAGAACATAAACAATCTTCAGATGTCTTATAAAGCCAGCAGTCAGCAGAATATACGGTCGGTACGGGAAGGTACAGTATAAGATATGCTTTTGTTATTGGGAATAATCTAGTTACTGAGTTGTGGATGTCACAAATAGGCAACTATAACATGTAAATAGGTACTGGTTTTTTATACGGTAGGTATGCTTAGAAGACGACCCAAACATGATAAAGAAAAGACTAGCCAGGATGAAAGTCCATATAAGCAAAGCCGTAGATAAAAATGATGACTCAATGCAATGCACAAACATACCAAAAATAACCCAAACTGTACTCTAACAACAGATTAACGAAATGACCTTGCTATACATTCATCATCATCATCATCATCAGCCTTTTTAATGTTCCCACTGCTGGGACTCAGGCCTCCTCTCTAGAAGAGGGAATGGGCCGTAATCCAATGAGCAGTGGTGGCCGAGTGGTAACGGACCCCGACTTACGAGTTGTAGGTCGCGGGTTCAAACCCAGCCAGGCGCATTACTTTGTGTAATTTATTCCATCACCACTGCTCTCAAAACGGTGAAGGAAAACATCGTGAGGAAACCGGCATGTCCTAGAACCAAAAATTCGAAGACATGTGACATTCACCAACCCGCACTGGGCCCGCGTGCTATACATTCAATAATGCAATATAAGGAATCTATTGGCCACTATTATTTGACCTGTCCCATCCTACTGCATCATGTACATTTTGTTCAAGACTTGTAAAAATAAATGGAAGTACGAAAGGTCGTATCAGGCTGGTAATCAGTATTGGAAAAACAAGATAGGCTTATCAGATTATCTTTACCACATTGTTAAGATATAACAAAGAAAAATGTACTTTATCATCTAAATAGAAGGTTCAAATTGCACTGCAGTAAACAGAGGAAGATTACGGACAGTCAGTCAGCTATGTAAATTGTTTTTCAATAGTATATTTTGATATGGGAGATATATTTCTATTACGAAATAATATCCTTAAGCAAGCAATTGCCTTGGGAAGTACATAAGCCGTTGATACCGGGTGTCATTTGTAGATCTTTGACTGTCGATACCAGTCTTGCCAAGGGATGTCCCAGTTACTAGGTTGGGGAGATCAGATAGGCAGTCGCTCCATGTAAAATACTGGTATGCAGCTACATCTAGTTTGTCTCGAAGCCGACCCTAACACAATTACGAAAAGGCAGTCAGATTGATGGATTAAAAGACTTCCTTTTACTTACGAGTGTTTGTAAAATTTATACAGTTTTAGGAGTATTAAGGTGAGTATAGACTACAACATTTTTTGAAGCATTTCTGTGTAATGTAACATTCTTACGAATGGTACAATACAGGCAAAAGCTCAGTTTCTTAAGCATTTCCATGTAATGTAACGTTCCTACAAATGCTCGGCGTTACGTTACGGGTAAATGCTCACAGCGAGTGTGCATTTACCAACATTTTGTTGTACCTTGCGTTAATTTTTTTTTAAATGTCACCCCGCAACCGCGCATCGCTCGCGCTCGTGGCTCGACGAAATGTTACACCAATATGTTCGTTGGTTTGTAACAAAGGGGCGAGTGTGCTCGACGGTTCATTCGTAAAAGGACGATACACTAGAATATATCATAGAGCGGCTCGTTGTTCTGTTACAAGTAAATGTTGTAGTTTATATTCACCTTTAGAGTGATGCTAACAAACTACACATACCGGCCTGCGCAGATAAAACTGTGGTGAAACTTGTGCACGTGGGAGACCAATAAAGGAAAAAAAAATAGCATCTAGAAAAATAGCAAACGATGTAGTAAGAACCTACCAATGTCAGATGAATAGGTCACAAAATATTAATTTAGTATGTAATTGTATACATACACACCGTAAACCATAGTTTTTGTAAGCACCCAGTCATCATCATCAGCCTTTTAAATGTTTCTACTGCAAGGATCCAGTCCTCCTCTGGAGAGGGAATGGGCCGTAATTCACCACGCGGGCCTAGTGCGGGTTGGTGAATGTCACATGTCTTCGAATATTTGGTTCTAGGATATACCAGTTTCCTCACGATATTTTCCTTCACCGTTTTGAGAGCAGTGCACCCAGTATCGAAAGTTAAATAAAACTGATGATGAGTTATTGATTTTTTGCCAGGTTTACGTTTAAAACCGATCAAACATTTAGTAAGCCGACAGAATTTGGTCCCACAACAACAACTATGCATAGATTTTCCAGCTAACATAAAACTACTAAAATCAACCCACAAACACAAAAAACCACCAACACAGTGTCATTGATCGATCATACTGTGTCACAATCACTATCTCTCAGAGAACATACAAGATCAACGTCAGTTGTCAACGAACGAACGAGAAAGAAGAAACGATCGAATTGGGTTCGAAAATTAAAATCATTTAGAAAGTTGAAAGTGTTATTCTATCTAAATATTTGTAACACCAAGTGTTTTTCGATCTAGTCCTTTGTGAAACGAAGTGTTTTTCGATCTAAAATGTTTTTGGCGGTAAAAGAGGCAGTGTTTGTGTGTTTCCTAGTGGTTGTGTTCTTTTTGGTGTTTCTGTACCTGCAGATATGCGATGCGGTGATTGGGCAATATGTCTTCAGAGTTTTTAGTAAGTTATTTGCTTGTATTTGGCGTGATTCAAGCTGTTTTGAATGAACGATCGAATTTATAGGTTATGTATGTTTCGACCATCTGTGGCACTACTATCTCTTTATCTTCATCGATATTGTTCAATTCCATCTGTTTAACCTTATTTGAACTATTTTGGCGTCAGTTCCTAGCCAAACTGGATATAGTTGGATATCAGCATTTTACATGCATCTGACATACACTACCTAGTTACTGGGTACAAGATAGTGCTTGTATTTGTATAGACTGATAGTCAGTCTTTCTGGCGTCTTCTTACCTTTAACGACTGTCCAACTAAAAATGACTCTTAGAACCAACGTTTACTGTTTTCCAAGGTACGGGGTGACAGTAAATTGAAAAATTCACGTTTGGTTTTTGCTCGGTTTTGAAACCATATCCTCCTGTATCTCCAGTGGCTATCAACCAGTGGTTAAGGCACTCACCTCTTGTGGGTGCTTTAACCACTGGTTGACGGCCCAGTTGATAAGGCACTGACCCACGACACTAAACTGCTATCAGCAGCAGGCTAATGTGATGTATGAAAATAACAATTTGCGGATTTTAAGAAATTGCTCAAAATGTACCTTGTCTGGTCGTCCTTGTCAAAGTAATACAAATTACTTTAAAAGAATTTGTTTGTTAATGGCCACTTGGGGTCATTGACTGTCCGAGCATTGTATCGATTACAACGTATACCTAGTACTTAGCATACCTAATCTTTATAATCTTGATTAGGTTGATGAAGAGGAGTGTCTAGACAGAGGAAAATGTATAAAAATAAAAGTACTCTGTTAATATTGTGCTTCTAAGGGGAGATAAGCTGAAGTGGCTAGAAGAGATTGAACTCAGGAACTTACCCTCAGCGAGACTGTTCGGAAGAGTCACCGCGGTCCTGGAACGCAAAGGACAACAGAAAATATCAGGGTATAGTCAAAGTCAAAAATTTTTATTTCACATAGGCCTACATGAGCACTTATAAAACGTCAGAAGCACGGTTCTAAATTGGTTGTTTCTTATAGAGAAGAACCAAGTAAAAGTATAACACTTCCTTCAGCATTTCCCTCTCAATTATTGGAAGCCTTTGAGCACGCCTTACTTCACTATAAGTAATGCATTCCACAATCGAGCATAGCAGCTTGTTGTAAAAGAGGGATATAGAATCATACATGTTTAGATTTTCTGATGATCTCAAGGACTTAGCATGTGTGTCACAAAGAAACTGAAAGCGTTCGATAAGATAAAAAGGAGTTCAAGAATGAAATAGTACATTGTAAAACAAAAAAGTAGGTAAACATTCCGGCGAAGGTAATAGGAAGCCATTTGAGTTGAGTCGAAAATTTAGAAACATGGTCATACTTGCGCAAGCCAAATAAAAAAAAAATTCGTTTAAATTTCATACAAAACGGCAATTTCATAGGTAATATAAACCTAATACAGAGATTTTTAAGTCGCACTAGCTTACCGAATTGGTCTCGGGTGCGATGGCAAGATAATGGTTTGAGACGGCACGAGAGAAGAAAGACTGGAAGGACTTGGGGGAAGGTCGTGACAATATGGGCTAGAGAAACAACAAATCCTTGATTGGCCCTATACGTTCAAGACACGCTGCAGCAAATTCGAACCACGCGACCAAAACAAAATACCTAACACATTTTTGTTTTACTAGCAATGCACCAAATTACGGATTCAAGTGGTAGCTTACAACATTAATGAGAATATCATGACACAACGAGTAGGTGTTTCCCAAATCCTTTCAGCGTTTCGTTAACAATATCTGACTAATTACATTTGGGTATCAATTTGAACTGATACTTTATCTACCGTTTGATAATACTCCGAGACTGTCAGTTGCCGACGCGAGCTGGTACTATCAACATGGAATATGCCGTTCTGTTCCTTCCTTTCTTAGTGCTCATCATTTTCTACTCCATCACTTGCGTGTGTTTACATTGCTACAGAATTTGTGGTAAGTGTTTAGTAGAAATTTATGTGTTTAATTTTGTAGTGATACTAGCTTCTGTCAGCGGCTTCACCCGCGTAAAAGTAGGTTTCTTCATACAAACTTTGGACCCTCATTTGATTCCCTTAAAGAGTGAATTTTAGAAAACCCTCTCTAAGTCCTCACCTACGTCATAAAAGGAAGCCTTGTGCAAAATTTCACGAATCTAAGCCTTCTAGTTTCGGCTGTGCGTTAATATATCAGTCAGTCAGTTTCCCGTTTTATATATAGAGATTATGGAATCGGGAATATTTTGATTGTTAGTCTTTTGTTTCGTTCTTGTGCGTGTTCAGTCTGGTCTAGTGTGCTGTTAGTTACATTGATCGGTAATTAAGCTAACCAATCAAAAGCTTTAACTTTAGTTTTTAAACATTTTAGATACCTGTTTTTTTTTTTAATTTGTCTCACATTAGGATTTACTCCTGTATCGTAGGTGCGATTAAAAACATTTGAATTCACATACACAAGACACGCAGAGCACTTGTCTTTAGGTCATACAAATCTATATTCCGTGCAGGAACCGAACCTGTGATAGCGCAGCAGCTAATCTCTGAACAACTGCGTCAACCACGCCGTCAATCTTAAAAAATCGATGCCTCCTACTAGGATTTAAATACTCTTGTGTACACAAGATACCTATCAGCAAGCCATACAAATATTTGTTCTGCGTGGGAATCGAACCCGTGACAAGTATTGATTGCGATAACGTAAACATTTCTTTATTTATTTAAACTTCATGTACAGTAGTTGTACATAGGCGGACTTAACGCAACAAGGCATTCTCTACCAGTCAACCTCCATGCATTAAACTAAGCAAAGCAGCAAGCAGTTGTTTATGCAATAAGACCGCCTATTGTACACTTATATTTTACAAATGTTTGTCCTGTGATAAGTTAAGGTGGGCAATATAAAGACACGATGAATGAAAAAAATAATGAAAAATAGTTTATTCACAGAAATACATATTCAGCACTATGTATTGGGCACACCAAAATTATGGCGGTAAGTCCCCTCTTTGAGGCGTGGGAAAGACCTCACGGGCGGCGTCCTTACCTTCCGCATGACGTAGGTCCTCACCGGACATGGCACGTTCAGGAGGTTCCTGCACCGGAAGAGACGCCCGGGTGTCGCCACTGTGTGGAACGCCTGGAGGACATGGTGGAGCACACAGTCGAGGTGTGCCCTGCTTGGGCGGAGCATCGCCGTGCCCTCGTGGGGGCGATCGGTGGCGGAGACCTCTCGCGCCGGATCTTGGTTCACGCCATGTCCGGAGCAAGCAGGAGTGGCTAGCATTACTGCTTCGCAGAAAGAGGCGGCCGCCTGCAGTCGGAATCTTCCCGGCTGTGTTGTGAATGTGGTAATGCTCTGTCCCTTTACGCGTTCCCCATCGCCTCCTACGCTAGCATTACTACTTCGGAATTTTACCTCTGAAAATTTAATTTCAGCTTTTTTTATGCCGTGGGGAAAAACTAAAAAACCAAGTCAATAGAATCTATTTGTAAGCTAAATTAATTGACATCAGTGATTGTAAATACATTTGCACGCTATGGCAGGATATACTGAAACATTTGGAAATGTCCAAATGTTTCAGTATATCCTGCCATAATTGATCACGTTCACATTTTGAGCGTAATTGATCACTGACTATAATATATAATTAGTAATCAATTACACTTATTGTAACACTAAGAGAGGATTTAAAAAAAAAATGCCCATTAACGAGATGTCACGTGAGTCCCAAGTCTGTATGGAAAAACCTATTTCAGGCGGGCAAAGCTGCAGGCAAGTTGATAAAATAATAAAATATATTTATTTGCTAGAATATGATACATATGTACCTATACATTTATTATACTACATATGTATGTAATGAAATGACATTTCATTACGCGCGTTGAAGTTGTCAATGGAATTTATATTCTGTGGAACGGGGTGACGTGTGATTGAATGACAGATGATGTTTAGATTATTTTGCATATTTTATTGTTAAAAATTCTATTGTAAAAAGATAAAATAAAGGGATATAATTGAGGAGGCGATACTAGTAAACTTTAATTCATGAATCCCCAAGCGACCACCGGTGGCCGCGCATCTATTGTCTTACTATTGTGTCTCTAATTGACGGTATCTGAAGGGTTAAATGTCGTTTCTTTGATTTTCAGGTAAGTTATAGGTGTAATGGTCATAGTTAAACGTTGTAATATAGTAAAGACGTATTAAATAAACAAATCTTTGATTTTCAGAGAAACAATTTGTGGTTTATTTGGAAAATCCTCAATAACATACCTTATATGTATATACTTTTTTTTACATTTATTTATTTACAAAATGATATTATAACATCTTTACAGACGCGTCCAAGGCGATGTTATAACAAACCCAGTACATGGTAATAAAATATTATGAAATTTATTATTGAACCTTTCTCAATAAGTAAGTATCATATTCAAGCAGCAATAATAAATATAATATATAGCATAATTCCTGCAGCTTTGCCCGCCTGAAATAGTTTTTTCCATACAGACTTGAAACTCACGTGACATCTCGTTAATGAGCAATTTTTTTTAATCCCCTCTTAGTGCTCGCCTACGTCATAGCTTTATGCAATATTTTATGTTCCTAGATTCGTTTTGATTCCTAATAGTTTTGTCTGTGCATACTAAATGTTAATCTCTCAGTTTCTCTTTTTATTTAGACAGGGTTATTTGTAAAACACTAGCAACCTCTCAGGACTATGTTACTTACATCATAAAAAACAACTTTTGTTCTATGATTTTTAGAAATTTGTCCTATTTTAGTTCATCAGATTTTCATACAAAAATAAAAATATTTAAATTGAACTAAATATTACGAAGTCTATGCGAAGCAAGCGATGATAGTACAATAGCGGAGGGTAGCTGAACATAAACTTGACCTATTTACGGGCGACCCTCACTAGTCGGTCGGTCGCGCCTTGATGCGCTCGCGTCGCGTCATAGTGTTCTTGTAGCGAAATTCGGCAGTGCGGACGTAATTATCTTTACATGCTGGTGTATCAATATTCTAATGTCAAACACGGAAATGGTGCGAAAGTTTTGCTAGGCATGATGACAATGTTTCGAAAGCCTGCTTACTATTACTACGACAACAGTGCGCGGGAGGCGTAAGTAGATACGGCAAAATGCAGAGTTGAAATGTGTTGGATAGAACAAAGAAATCTTGAAGGTTTGTTTTTGGTAATATGTATTATGTTTTGTAAAAAGTCATAGAACAAAAGTTGTTGATTATGATGTTAGTAAAACAGTTCTGCAAGGTGTTTCAAAATAATATAACCCTGAATAATCACTACATAGTATAAAACAAAGTCGCTTTTTCTGTCCCTACATCCCTACTAGCTTTCCGCCCGCGGCCTCGCCCGCGTGGACTGCAGTTTATATCGCGCGGGCAGAGACCCGTTCTCAGCAGTGAAATTATAGGTAGCCTATGTGTTATTCCAGTGTCTCTTCTACCTACCTACCAAATTTGATCTAAATCTGTTCAGTAGTTTTTTGCGTGAAAGCGTAACAGACAGACAGACAGACAGAGTTACTTTCTCATTTATAATATTAAGTAGGGATGTACGCTTAAATCTTTAAAACTAAGCAACGGATTTTGATGCCGTTTTTTTTTAATAGATAGAGGGATTCAAGAGGAAAATTTATATGTATAGCATTGCACCCGAGCGAAGCCGGGGCGGGTCGCTAGTACATTATAAAGTTATCTAAGTAGGTTTAATTATTCACTGGATCCTACCCTCAAATGTGATTTCTCTCTGTCACTCAATGTTTGCTGGCACAAAACTCATTGAGCATTGGTACCTACACAAATTGTCAAATCACTTGTGAATGTAAGTTTGGTGTACTACAAAGAATTAAGATATCACAGCTAAAAAAATGATCGATGACAATGAATAGTCATTATTTAACGTAGAATTATGGTTTGCCAACATAACATAACAATGATTTGCAACATATTCAAGTAGATGCTGTTATTTAACAAATTAGGTATGAATTGTCATACAACTTGAAGTCGATATCAATTGTTATATCGATTGTTAATTAATCTCTACTAATCCTATATTGGCTTATCTAAATAAATTTGCATGAGCTTGCAGATTTCTATAGGTACTGTATGTATACAAAACTTATATAAATCAATCAATGATATTGAAGTGTCAGTTTAAAACACCAAAATAATATTTTTAACTAAATGCATCTTAAAGTACGTACATTCAATACCTGTAAGTACCAAAAATTTAATGTTTAATATTTTGTTTGTGTTTTTTTTTTATTTATTTTTGTTTTATTTTTGTTTTAATCTTCGAAATGGACCAATTTTGGCGAGACTTTCTCTGGTAGCTGATGTTAGAGTAACCTAATTTAGTGCTTAATAACGCGACAAGCTGATTTATGAGATGATAATATTTATGACAGTGACTTAAAAAAGCAAATAACTTACTCAATCGGCATTTAAAAAACCTACGTGAAGCGAGTCTTGTACCTGATAAGTGTCCAATGAATTTTTGTTTCCTTTATCTTTATAATGTTTACTAAAAACAAAGAATTCACATTAACATATTATCTACTGATTAACGATCGAAAGAATTAAACTAGAAATGTGTATTGATAATATAATTTATGAACGAAAAAAAACTTTAAATATTGATGAAAGAGCAACGAAATGAAGAATGGAATGTAGATGAAATAATAGGGCTTGAATCCTTTTTAGACTTTATTATTTCTAGATTGTTAGGTTTTTGGGTGACTAATGAGATACAAGCACGGGATACAAGTGAATAAAATGTGTGAAAACAAAAGAAATGCGTCACCGAACATTTAGTCTGCTTTCCACTCCCAAAAACATCGAAACATCAAGCATGGTAGACCATGCTCGATGTTTCGTTGCCTTTGCACCTTTCAGATATCGATACAATACTAAGACAATAGATGCGCGAACGCATTCGCTTAGGGATTCATGAATAAGCTTGTTACTTCATCTAACGCAATTCAACACCTGGATCAATGAAGAGGCAACGCGAAACAGAGAGATCTATAACGCCTGAAAACACTGTTAGCATTTGGTAATTCCGTGATTTACTCGAATATTTTACAAAACTTGGTCCAGGAAATACGTATATTATTTAAACCCTTAAAAGTTTGGCAATAAATATTATCTTTAACAGTACCAAGAACAGTGGCGTAGCTACTGCCGTATCATACGGGGCCCTCGGATCACATGGGCCTCGACCTGTGCATCCATCACATTTTCGAGCTTACTGCCGCACTCAGAGACGTCATTTAACTTTAATGTCAATTAAAGCAAAACCTAAGGTACTTAACGTCATAAAGATATAGACTATTATTCAATGACAAAATTAGTAAATCAGAGATTAGCGTTAATGGGCGTCTCTGAGTGCGGCAGTTAGTCTAACATGATCAGTTCCATTTCTACTTAGTATGTACGTAACATGTCCAGTTAGTGTTGTAGCGACATCTATGACGCCACATAAGAACTACGAAGAAAAAAATGTCAAGTCTACTAAGATAATTTTGGTATTATTGTCATCTGAAAGAGTTACCGAGGTCCTGGAACGCAAACGGTAACTGAAGGAAACGGGTGGGTTTAGCCACTAAAAGTCTAATACGCGCTCTCACTCCACCCTAGGGCGAGAGAAGGCATTTGATAATTAACTATCTCAAAAACATCTCATTGAAATTTCATACAGCGCCATCTAGTGGTGAGTAGCAGATTTAAACGAACTGCTTTTACTACCATCTAGTTTGTAATAGCTAAACTTATTTAGTGTTTATTAGCTGTAATAGATGGCGCTGTCAGTCTTATTATGGAGATCGTCAACAACGTTGTTTACAAAATATTAACAAGATAAGAAACAAAAACTTGCTTCTTAAAAAATAAACGTAGATCGATCTTTATTGATATTGATCTAATTGATATCGATTATGTTATTCAATATGTTGTCCAAAATATTCAATTATTTAGCCACTCGACCTTCACTGAGAATAATTATATTTCAAATAAATTACTTTTACTTAATATAAATTATTGGCCTTTATATTTTTTTTCGCATTAATCCCTTCTATTTTCACAGGGTCATATTTTTATATAAAGTACCTACACTTAACTTATAATTAAAATTTTGCAGACAATCTAATAACCTTGAAAAAGAAAGAAAAATACTCATAATATTTGAACTGGGTATTTATTCTATACAAAGCTCTAGTTGAGTTGAAGTGAAAATTCTTCATTCCTTCATTCTTCAAACATTCAACTGTTGGTCTCCCATCAGCATCTTTTCTTCATCATCATCTTCGTGCCCATGTCCCGTATTACTCGGGGTCGGCGCAACATGTTTTTTTCATCTATTCTGCCTTGTCTCTTTCTTTTTTTACTCACACAATCCTTCCATGTTTTCTTTGGTTTCCATCTCCTTCCATCCAAATAATATACAGGGTTATTTGTAAAAGATTTGCATACTCTCAGGACTATGTTAAGAACATCATAAACAACAACTTTTGCTCTATGACTTAAAAATTATCATATTTTAGTTTATCAGATTTTTTACACAAAAATAAAATGATTTAAATTGAACATTCTAAATATTACAAAGTCTATGCAAAGCAAGCGATAGTACAATAGCGGAACCTGCTTACTATGATTACGAGCACAGTGTGCGGGAGCCGTAAGTAGATACAGCAAAATACAGAGTTGAAATGTATTAAGGAGGACAACGAAATCATGAAAGTTTGTTTTTGGTAAATCTATACTAATATTATAAAGAGGTAAAATTTGTAAGTTTGTAAGTTTGTAAGTTTGTATGTAGGGGGTAATCTCTGGAACTAATAATCCAATTCTAAAATTTTTTTTACTGGCAGAAAGCTACATTATTCCTGAGTGCTATAGGCTATAAATTGTTTCTATAGCATGTATATTAACCGAGCTATCACAACTTTTGTCTAGCAAGTCGGAAAAAAATACCTCATAAAATAGAATTATTTGCGTGCGCTGCCTAAACAGTTGCTTAAAATTAAAAACAATGTATGGCTACCTGGTTTGTCTTAATTATTTCTACAAAAAAGTCCGCGGTACCATATCTCTATCTTTTATATTTCATCTTTTATACTTCTTTTATTGCATTAAAATTTTTTTTTTTCGGCATACTTACGTTTGGTTGATTATTTGAGCAACAAAATATTAATTCTTATGACAATAAATTATTTCAGTATCACAAGAACATTATACAGATAAGATTTGCCATTTACAGCATAGAAATTGGTCATACAGTTTCGAAGATAATATAAAATTACTAAAACGCAAAATGCCCCTAGCGTAACTTTCATTGTGCATACGTTTTACCTATTTTTTTTTATGGTGGGCAAAAATCATCTTATGACAACCCCCGCCCTTGGGTGGAGCGAGAGATAGTGTCAGACTCTTACTGACTAAAAACCCACCCCGTTCCTTCTAGCCTTCAAACCAGGGCACGAGTTCCCTTTCGGATAACCCTGGACCCTTGCTGACAACTTCTTGAGGCGCGCGGGAACAGTGCGCGCCGTTGACGTCTTGGGCTCGGTCCATTACCGGACGATCGGACAGCAAGCTACCCATGGCTCGCCGTCCGCGAGCCCGCGTCTACGGTGGCCGGAAATCGGGATCGGAATCCCGGCGGCGGCGGCGGGGGCGCCGTTGCCTGATGCGGTCTGCCTCCGCCTTTGCTAGCATTACTGCTTCGCAGAAGGAGGCAACCGCCTGCCATTCCTCCTCGCTAAGGACCATGGCCTCAACCAGAGCCCGCCGCGAGAGGTGTCCGCCGCCGATCGCCCCCACGAGGGCACGGCGATGCTCTGCCCAGGCAGGACACACCTCGACTGTGTGCTCCACCGTGTCCTCCGGGCGTTCCGCAACAGTGGCGACACTCGGGCGTCTCTTCCGCTTTAATTCGGTCCAGGAACCTCCCGAACTTGCCATGTTTTCTGAATCGCGGTGTTAAGACTTTCTGTGGATTGATGACCCTCTCGAATTATTATGCCCACGTTGTCGTTAGTTGGAGTTCTTCTGTCAGTTGCTTATTGATTTCGGTTGTTTCGTTCGTATGGTTGTTGTTGTTGATAGATACCTCATAATCGAAAATATCGTAATTTCGTTGTACGTTTTTGTATGTTCGTAGTTTCGTACTTCGTTCTATCGTAATAATCGATACGAGTTATTCGATATTACGATTGTTTTGTTTTGTAAAGGCGGACGGTGTTCGAGTCGCTCTCCTTTTGTTCATAATTGTTTTCAAGTCTGTGCGTAGTTTGTTGAGAGCATGTCTAAAAGGAAATCTCAACTGTCCCGGCAGACATCACAGACAAGAGCCGCTCGAGTACGCCGTACGGAAGAATCTGCCCCTGAAAATGAGCAGCGCCTCTCGAGAAATAGAGAATATATTTCGCAAGCACGCGCTAGAGAATCTAGCTCCGAGCGCTCACAGCGCCTGGCTAGCCAAAATGTGAGGACATCGCGGGCCCGTGCTCGAGGAACTAGCGCTGAACGTGCGCACCGTCTATCTGAGTTAAGGCAGCATGTCTCTGAGACAAGGGATAGGGAGACTAGCGCTAAACGCTCGCGGCGGCTTGGTAGGCAAAATGTCATAACATCGCAGGCCCGTGCTCGGGAATCTAGCGCTGAACGTGCGCAGCGTCTATCTCATTTAAGGCAGCATGTCTCTGAGACAAGGGATAGGGAGACTAGCGCTGAGCGCTCGCAGCGGCTCGCTAGGCAAAATGCCATAACATCACAGGCCCGTGCTCAGGAATCTAGCGCTGAACGTGCGCATCGTCTAATCGAGTGTAATCTTATTTTAAAACAAGAAATTTTCCGCGGACGAAGTCGCGGGCAGAAGCTAGTGTGTTATATTTTGTAAAAAGTCATAGAACAAAAGTTGTTGTTTATGATGGTAGTAATACAGTCCTGCGAGGTTGTTAGTGTTTTACAAATAACTCTGAATACTTACTCATAACTCTTATAGTAAATTTACTCGTTTCATCCTTCCTTTTTTATATGACCATACCAAGACAAACAAATGCCTTTTAACTTTTCAGTCACTGGCGTCACTTTTAAACTTTCTCTAATATAGATACTCATTTCTCACTTTATCTTTTCTCGTCACACCACACATCTATCTCAACATTCTCATCTCTGCTACATGCAATGTTATTGCATCCGCAGTCAGCAATACTTCAACAATTATTTATTTAAATTGACCTCGAAGGTTACTAATACTCCACAATAAATCCAAAACGGATATGGATCTCACGCTTTTATGATTCGTGATTAAAAAAACTCATTGTGTAGTATAAATGTTTTGTCTAAGAGTTTCTAGCCTGTTAAATTCGATCCTTCTTGATTAGCTAATTTATTAATATGGCAAACAATTTAGTCTTTCAAGCTTTGGGAACTAAGCTAAGATTTGTTTGATCCATTACAAGAAATGGGTCAGTTACGTCAGTATCATGTACAGTAGGTGCTAATAGAAAGAGAAAGTTAGATAGAATAAATGAGCAATGATGGCCCAGTGACAGTGGGGTTATTTACGAATCCGCAACAGGTACTCCAACTTAAAATATCAACAAAAAACGAATCGGATTATCCTTGAAACCATAACATTTTAACTAATTTATATTCCGATTGTGATAGTTCGTGAGGTCAAACCCAACTAGATGCACTAAATTGTAGATTCATGAATAAATACTGCTCTCAAAACAATGAACGAATATAAACAATCAATCAACAATAAATAAAAAAAATCTAAAACGCTGTGAATCATTCACGCTTTTATAAAAAAACTTCGGAGTCCCAGCGGCGGAAACATTAAAAGGCTGATTTTATTTTTGAATACATTTTAGTACTTAGTTGTAGTTTTAAATAAAATTTCTTCGTCCATGGTTTTTTTTTTAATTTAATTATGGAAACCGCATCAAAATCACGAAGAACGTTAACGTATGAACAGGCAAATGCCGTTCTTTTATAACATGTAATGTAAAAGAAAGAAAATAAAGAAGATTATAAACCAACATAGTAACATATCGTGTTCTAAAAATGCCGGTCATTAGCAACAAAAGACCCGCCGTAATGAAGTCGATTACCACAACGAGGCTCACTCTCGTTCAGTCCGACGTCACGCGACCACTGGAGCGTCAGCGTCGGTCACATTACCCTCAGTCCTGTGGCACACTCGTTATTGCTAATGCATGACGATCGCGTGACTTTGGTCATCACGTGAAGTATATACAGGAGTTCCGTCAATTGGTTTGGTACCAATAACTATGGGCCTAGACATAGTGTCGTCTTATCTACAGTAATAACTGCCAACAGTTCAATATCTAATTATTTAGTGATTAGCAGTGCCGAAACTACCCGTTACCACGCCTGGTGTCAGTTTCTGTAACTGTGCACCAAAAAAAAGTCCGAACTGGATGAGTTTGATTCGCTTGACCAAGGTCCTCATCGAACATAAGTGTTTTGGGAGATACATGTTTCGGATCGGGTGAAACGCTTGAGTGTTACCAGCGTGCTATGAAACCTAATTTAATGTTAAATTGTATGTAAAACGAAACTTTCAGCAGACGCTTCAGCAGAGGTCCAGGCTCGAGGTTTGTCAGCGAGCCATGGAGCGCATTATCCTGAGTATTCGAATTTCCGACCGCGTAAGGAACACAGAGCTGCGCGCTAAAACTAAGATCGAAGATGTTACCCGAAAAGCTGCCACTCTAAAGTGGGATTGGGCCGGACATGTTTGCCGCATGTCGGATGAACTGTGGGCTAAAAGAGCCACTTATTGGGTCCCATTGAACGCAAGGCGACATCGTGGCAGACCAAAGCGAAGGTGGAGAGACGAGCTTGATAAATACCGGAGGGACTGGCCCGCAATGGCTGAAGACAGACGTGTGTGGAAAAGAGAGAGGGAGGCCTTCGCCCAGCAGTGGGACATAAATGGGCTAACTAACTAACTATAACGAAACCTTAAAAAATAGGGGTAAAGGGTAAAGGGCAAAGGGGGCCTATCTATTTAAGCTAATGGATCGTAATCCATTACGCGCACAAAACGAGCTGGTACACGTTGCAATCATCTTTTTGCAGTCTAAATTCGGTCAGGAAACGGAAACTCAGTATTTCGACATAAACACAACCGAACTGAGCAGTATTACTAGACCATGTCAGATATTCGATCGACATAATCACAGTTATGCAACTTGAAACACAGTAAGTTGCAAGCTGTATCTTGTAGATATACTTTTTCTTCTCTGGCTGTGGATCGTATCGACAAGAAGTCATATAATTATTGCCAATCACAATGGCGCAAAACAGAAGTTTATTATAAAAACCGACATTAAACTTTTGGTTTTGTAACTAATTAAATGCTGAAACAAGAATAACAAAGCACACTTAACTAATTAAAACGCTGTACCTAACTATACAGTCCAGGCAATAACTTCTATTAAAAATATGGCGTCAAACAAGTAAGAAAAACTAAAACCCGACTACAATAAAAAACGATACGGAAAAATTATGGAATAAGATTTTCAGGATGCTGCAATTAACAAACACTGCTCTAGAGGGCTCCACATTGAGGTTTCACACGTCATACAGCCTATGTTCAGCGGACGATTCGATTGATATGTAATTTGTCGAGTTCCGATGAGAAGTTTGGGATTTATGAAGGAACAGATGAATATACACACAGCCTGTCAAAATTGTAACCCTCCTTTGGCTTTGCTGTAGTTGGGAAAAATAAATCCTCCGCATCACTGTTGACTGGAAGTATGCACAGAAGATTGGCGGCATAGCCACATTGTATGGTAATGTTTAATTTTTGACCGAGGTAAAAATCATCCTTTGGGTCTCATAAAGTGGCAGCTAGGCTTTTAGCTTTACGTACTACTACAAGAGTTTCATCCATAAACGGTTCAAAAATTACACTGCCGACGAGGTTGTTATAGATAGATAGAGAGAATATGTCAGTCAGACAAAACAAGCTAAAAATAAAACAAAACAAAACTGCCAGTCAGGAAGATGGAAGCGGGACCGACTAACAATGGACAATGCACCGTAGCGTGTCGATGACATCAGAATCAAATTATGCCGGCCCAAGCTACGTATTAAGCATTATCATTGTAGCGTACATTAGTTCCGGTTGCTTCTCTACGTGCAGCGGCATGCCGCCTATCATAGCACAGCACGATTTCCTTACTAATTTTATAAAAGCGAAAGTGAGTTTGTTTGTTACGTCTTCACGCCTAAACGGCAAAACTGATTTTGATGAAACTTGGTACACGGATAGACCATGATAGGACATAGGATACTTTTATCCCGGAAATATACCCCTTGGGATAATTTTCTGCTATCACGCGGGCGAAGCCGCTGGGAGCAGCTAGTTTTAATAATAATTCTTTGTAAGAAACATTCTCTTTAATATTGTTAGGCTTGTATTTAACCACTATCTCACTTAATGGTAAGCGATGATGTGGTCAACGATTGCTTAGAAATAATCATTTGTTCTGTGTCTGGGTGTAATTTATCTATAACATTATGTATTTAGAAATATATAAGTATGTTTATCAGCTGTCTAGTACCCATAACACAAGCTCTGCTTAGCTTGGGACTAGACGACCACGGACGGTGGCTTGAGTTGTTTGTGATAGTTGTGGAATATTATAATTATTAATAAAGACCCCTAGGTTAGAGGTATCAAGAAACTGAATCCAGCAAGGAATTATAATTATTCTAACGTGCAAAGACAACAGTAAAAAACGAGGCCTTAGAACTGTTTTAGGTGGAAAATTATCTATTACTTATTGATAATGAATTAATTAACTAAAACAGTTCTCTCTCACAATAGCGCTCCCACAATGAATGGAAAATAGAATTACAGTCAAGAGTGGGTATTGGTATCTGACAGATTTTTTTTTTTTTTTTTTTCTCTCGACGGGGAATATCATCTTTGACGAAACCCGCTCTTGGGTGGAGCGGGAGACAGTGTCAGACTCTTACTGACTAAAAACCCCGCGCCGTTCCTTCTAGCCTTCATACCGGGGCACGAGCTCCCTTTCGGACAACCCTGTCCCCAGTAGGCTTCGACCCAGCTGGGCCCCTCCTGCTGCTGACAACTCCTTGAGGCGCGCGGGAACAGTGCGCGCCGTCGACGTCTTAGACTCGGTCCATTACCGGACGATCGGACAGCGAGCTACCCATAGCTCGCCGTCCGCGAGCCTGCGTCTACGGTGGCCGGAAATCGGGATCGGAATCCCGGCGATGGCGGCGAGGGCGCCGTTGCCTGATGCGGTCGGCCTCCTCCTTTGCAAGCATTACTGCTTCGCAGAAGGAGGCGACCGCCTGCCATTCCTCCTCGCTCCGGACCATGGCCTCGACCAGGGCCCGGCGCGAGAGGTCTCCGCCGCCGATCGCCCCCACGAGGGCACGGCGATGCTCCGCCCAGGCAGGGCACACCTCAACGGTGTGCTCCACCGTGTCCTCCGGGCGTTGGTATCTGACAGATTGTCATGTTGCAGAATACACATAAAAAAAAACTGGGTGGAGCGAGAGGCAATGTCAAACTTTTGCTGACTATAACTTATCTGTTTTCCTTCAGTAGTCCAGGGTAATTCACGTTAACACTTTCGAACCTGCCCCCCTAGCCAAGTTACAACCGTTTCGCTTGCGTCGAACGCTTCTAGTTGACCTTGCCGCCAATTCTTTTGTTCTGACCACCTGACTGAGCGTCATTCCCGTACATTTGAAGCTTTCAACTAGCGTTAACTATTGCAGATTAGCAACTTGGCTAGGGGGGCTATTGCCCTGGTAAACGTCGACCCTAAGCCTACAATGCAAAAGCTTTAGACAGGTGATTCCGACAGAGATTTCCACTCCTTAGTTGTACAAACAATAAACGTGTTCCTAAAACCTGGTGTCTATAACTTATCAACCGACTCGTTTGTGTCTGTAGGTCAAGTCGAATGCACTAAGCACAACTTACTAATCACACCAATGTTAATAGTGAAAAGTTTGTATTTAAGTATGGGTGTGTATTGTTACTCTTTTATGTTCACATGGCTGAATGGCATTGGATGAAACTTGGCACAAGAAGATGAGACTCTAGACAAATTATCTTTTTATCAGCAATAACGATTATCGAAAAGTCAAAAATGGATAAGCTAACAGGCGTAATAGAAATGTCTCTAATAAAATGTGGTTCTGTCGCGAGCCCCTTAGCTTGAATGAAGACTAAAGATTTATGCTTTTGATCTCGGTTCTAGTTATGTTTGGTAGGAATAAAATACTTTACCACTATCTACCACCACCACCATTGTCCATCAGTCTATCCAAACAGTATTGTGTTGCCCAGTAACTGGACGGTGGAGATTTAATAGGCAGTTGCTCCATGTAAGACACGGATAATCAGCCGCATCCGGTGCATCATCAGTCTTATTAATGTTCCCACTGCTGGGACTCAGGCCTCCTCTCTAGGAGAAGGAATGGGCCGTAATTCACCACGAGCGCCCAGTGTGGATTGGTGGATGTCACATGTCTTCGAATTTTTGGTTCTATTACATTCCGGTTTCCTCACGATGTTTTCCTTCACTGTTTTGAGAGCAGTGGTGATGAAATAAATTACACAAAGTAATGCACCTGGCTGGGTTTGAGCCATTACCACTCGGGCACCACTGCTCTCATCCGGTTAGTCCACCCTTAACTAATTGGGAACAAACTAGGTAGATGATAACAAGCAGACACCACAGGCAGAAGCCAGTCTACAAATCAAACAGGTCATCTCGTCTCAAACACGGTGGTACTACTACATTACTCAACCGGTACGCGCTTTGATATGTTTCGCAAGACAGCCATTCGCTTCTAACTCTAGGTCGCGACAGACATGACCTAATGCACGCTGGATTTTAATGATCTTTGATGACTCATTGTCCTGTATTATGTGACTTTTATAATATGACCCGCCAGCCTTCAAAGCTGGCAGCTTCTTGGTGCCCGCTCTATTCTAAACCTCATCCGTGACTGGAAGGTACAGCTAGGTTGACATAAAAGTACGAGAACGAGACCTTCAGAGGCAATAATTTCAGTGGCTTCACCCTGATTTAACCCTTCAGATACCGTCAATTAGAGACACAATAGTAAGACAATAGATGCGCGGCCACCGGTGGTCGCTTGGGGATTCATGAATTAAGCATTTGAAGTTGAGTAATTCTCAAATTCTACTTTAGCCTGTAAATCAGTCAAAATTTGGCATTAAACGTGCTAAACTTAAAATACTCAATCCAAAAATCTGCCCTTAGTTATTTAATGGCTTCACTCCATAATTGTTTAACCTATTACACTAGCTGTGTAACCAAGAGAAATTGTTCATCGACAATTTGACTATAATTACGAAGTCCCATTTAAACTTCTACATCCCCTATTGCACACGTGAACATCCCAAAGGGCAAATGAACAAATATATAAGAATGTTATACAGTACCTATATTGCATTGATCTCTCGTTGCATCATTTGCCTAGCCTTTTCTTATCACGTTGAGATCATCTTTGAGTCCTATTTCCTGGATATGCGATATCTCTTCTTAACGGGTACGCAGTACAGGTATTTGCTGTGCTTCTCATGCACATCAGACTAATTGGTAGTCTAAATACGGTAAATGGAGTCTTTATCTATTTACATATCGGTCCGTACTAACATGATGACAAACAGTATTATTTTTATAGAAGATGCTCACGTTATTAATAGATCTATCACACACTACGTGTCTAAGATTAAAACCGGCAACAACAGTTATCTGAAATCTTAGATTCACGGTGACTGTACTTAAGAATCTCTCAATCTGCAACTTTCCTGTTTCGTTACAAATTCTAAAGATCAGTACGTCGTGTCCGATGGTGTAATCTAATATAGAGTTATTTTCACTGATCGTAGACAGAGATTTGCCTACTACGTTGTTCATAATATTTTATCATATTATGGCTGCTTTGCTAAGCTCCATGTGTTGTAGTCGTATATTTTTTGTAATTGTATATGTTTCAGAAAATTCCCTAGAGCAAGAAACTAAATTAAATTCCAAAAATCCCAAACTTGGTAGAAGTAGGTATTTGCATTGGGGCCGAAAGGTTCTGGAGTAGCGATCGTGTACCGGAAGACCTCCTACAAGGTGAGCCGATGATCTGGTGAAGGTTGCGGAAACCCGATGGATGAGAGACGCGCAGGATCGTTCATTGTGGCGACACTTGGGGGACGCTTATATCCAACAGTGGACGTCTATAGGCTGATATGATGATGATGATGAAGTAAGGTGTGTCACGGTGGCTATGACATCATCAGGTCGGTTATCGGACTCTTTGTTAGCCAAGACATTATTTAAAAAATGACAAGTTTGTCTTAATTGATTGAACACACAACCAATTTCGTCATATACAGATGATAGACGGAATACGGTCAACTAGAATCGAATAAGAACTCACGCCATGACACTTAGCTCAGACATTTTACACTTAAACAATATTCGAAATGATAATACTATTCATGGAAACTGCTTGTGTGAATTAAATTTATGAACAGATTACGAAATTAATTATTAAGTTTCGTTATATTCAAAAGTATCTCAAATAGATAAAGAAGATGTAGAAAAACAAAATAACTTAATGTCTGGCACAGTACCGGTACGAAGCAGCATTATGATGACATATCTAATGTGCCAGGACGCCTAATAGTAGTAGTAGTAGTAGTAGTAAATGATTTATTATTATATTGTATGAGTAGATTTAAAGGATTCAGTGAAACATCCCAGCTCTATCTTTAGGACGTCTAAAGACAAGCGACACTGAAAGGTTCATTCATTATCCCTTTTTTTACGCTCTTGGGCAAAAAGCATCCGGGTCTACTCCGGTATTATTATAGATTGCTTCCTATGTCTACCAGTCCCAGTACCTTGCTAACTACTCAACACACAATTATTTATTGCATTCCATAATGTACATGACAGGTGGTAGGTGTAAACATTGGATATAATCGAGGACCGTGTTGGGCACAGCAAATGCGCGTTAATGGATGAAAAAGAGTTATATGAGGATGATAAAGGGTATTTTACGATCAATTTTATTATACACTAGCTTTTGCCGGCGGCTTCACCCGCGTACATCAAATACATCCCTAGCCTACATCATTCAAAAATAAAGCAGCATCGGTGAAATAATTTCAGCAATCGGACCAGTACATTCAGAGATCCTACAAACAAAAAAACATAATAACAAAAAAAAAATCCTCTTTGTAATATTAGTATAGATTCATTACATTTTAAATTATTACTATTTGATATTATTGAATAGATTGGGATGGATGAAGTGGAGACAACTCACAGACGTCATATGTGATAGAAAAATGCCAGTTAAAGTTAAAGGCCACTTGTATAAGACGGCAATTAGACCAGCCGTCTTGTATGGATCCGAATGTTGGGCAACCAACAAGCAGCACTTAAATAAACTGCACACAACAGAAATACGTATGCTTCACTGGTCAGAGTGAGTCACACTACTAGATAAAATCCAAAATGAGTACATAAGAGGCAGTTTTAAAGTTGCTCCGATATCTGACAAAGTCAAAGAGAAACGCTTACGTTGGTATGGTCACGTACAAAGTCGCCCAAATGATCATATGGTGAAACTTGCCCTTGAAATGCCTACGACGAAGCGCACGCGTGGAAGACCACCCTCCACTTGGTTGACGACGGTCCAAAGAGACCTAAACGAAGCTCATCTCGACATCAACATGGCATAAAATCGTGCACAATGGAAGAAAAAGACAAGGAGGGCCGACCTCAAATAAATGGGATAAGATCTAGCCAGAAGAAGAAGAGACTATTTGATACTTATTTGATATGACTTCTATTTTTTTTATTTTTTTTGTTTATTTTATATGTTTGACATTATTTAATCACTTGACATTATATGTAATCATTTTGTTGACAAAGTATAATGTAACATTATGTAATTGACTTGTAAGTATCCCTTACCAATAAACTACTATGACTATGACTATAATTATCGCATGATTGCTGTATTTTGTTATTTACTTAGTACTTACCAAACAGCCATCCATTAACACCATCAACATTTACCCAACTTCGGCACTAAGCAGTAAACTTTACACCAATGTTTCACTAATCACCGCTTCTGTCATCATTGTCTATAATGACGTCAACGACTAACCTCATTTAGTCTTAAGTCGCTGGGACACTCAAATGTAAATGATATCGCCTTTGTTATGTCCGAGAGTTGTTCTTTTTGTTTAAATAATAACGACACTGTTTATGCTGTTAAATTTTTTTGGCAAGATTTTACTTGGTCGTTTGATCCGGAAAGATTTCATTAGGCAAAAAACAAAACTGATTGTCATAGTAGAAAATGTAAGGAAATGCAATCCTACTAAATTTTTTGAGGAAGGAAATCGTCAACTAACTTTTCTGCTCTGGGTAGGGCGAGAAGGAGATTTTACTAACTAAAACGCACCTGTGTTTTTTCAGTTGACTTTTGCGCTCCGAGGCCATGTTGACTTGCGTCTTTAGGAACACAGCAACTCGATCACTCACTAGGGCTTCATAATCAGCAGGTTTGTTGTCACTGCTGGAATACAGTCGTGCCTCCTCTATTTGAGAGAGAGTGGCCCGTTACCGACCACGCGGGCCCAAAGCGAATTGTCACCACAGCTTCATTACAATTATTGAAAATTCATTGTACGTTGTCATTTTCAACAATCGTAATGAAACTTTTGCTAAAAATTGAATTAATATTAATAAATTGAAAATTACGATTCAAAAAGTAATAAAACTTATTGCAGCACAGCTAGGAAAAACAAAGTGTGACGTTCACATACATAACAGAGAACCTGTTTGTTTCTCAAATGTTCTAGTATATTTTTGTACTACATGTTATAAGAAACTGTTCTACACGGAACATCTTAATATAGACCTGTCGTTCAGTTTTGAGCCAAGGTCGGTTAAGGCCTTTGCTCTCCTTTAGAGCCACAAAAGGGAGCCTACTCGTTGGTAACGGCTGGATTAATACCTAGATTTGAAAAAAAAAAAAATTATATTTTATTCATATGATTTACTCGTGTGACTAATATTTTGCCAGAAAAAAAAAATTCGCTGTTTTCAAACGGTTTTGATTTTCAGAAATATATTTACATAAAAAAAATGCTGATTAATTCATTAAATCCCAAGCGAACGTTCGCGCTGTCATGCATTCATGAAATATATAGGTACACAAGTCAATCTACATACAAAGCGCCCTCGAGCAACGCACACATAGACACCACTCACGGACACGATGTCTCGGTAGCGTCGGAGACCACTCGTCGAGCAGTTCCGGTTCAAACGCTCATTAGCGCGTCCACCGAGCGTAGGTATAAAAAGTGAAGTACATACATGCGATTGTCTTCTGTACGTAACTATTTTGTGCTATCGTGTCTCTAATTGACGGTACTCAAAGAGTTAGGTATCATTCAGAATGTACTTTAGCTTATTTAGATTAATCAATTCATCAAGTTTAAACGTCAGCGGGCGCAGTTCCTTCAACATCTGGCCAGAGTTAAACGCATATATACTCTCTGTGGGTGCAGGCGGCAGTATGAGCATGAGTGCATTTCACTCCGACTAGCTGATGGTTAAGGGATTGTACGCCTTAACAGCGAGATTGTAGTAATAAGATAAATAAATATAGGTACCTATTGCGTAACTTGAAATAGGTACATTCACTTATTTGAATTTTTAAACTTCACGTGTAGTAACGAGTGTCTAGTGGACACATTGCTCGCAAACAGACGGTTGATGGGTCCAAAAGGACCACGTACTGAAGGACCCAGCATTCGAAGAGATCTCATAAAGTAGGCCGGAGACCTGGTGAGGGTCGCGGCAGTCCAATGGATCAGAGACGAGAAGGACCGGTCGTACTGACAACTGTTAAGAGAAGCAGATAGGATATATCCAGTAGTGGATATGTTGTGGCTGAAATAATTACGATGACGGTGGGTAGATACCCACAACCACATCGTTATCGTCAACATAGACCCATTAGTAGTAGATACTACTAAATAGATACCATAGGCGGTATTATTTATAAACTCATTTTTAATATAGATAATCCGCTTTTTTACAATTCTGTCTGATGTTTCAACCTAAATCTTCATCTTATACTAATAAACCACTAAGCAGAAGGCACAGCGTGCCTGCAACCTTCCCTTCCTACAAGATTGATCAACGATCTGGCAAAGAGTATAGAAATTTTCTGAGAAGAACAGGATCGTACCATTCTTGAAGGTGACCTTTTGACCATGATGATGATAATGGTGATGGTGGAAAGGTTCTCCAGTAAGCAAGAATATCATTTTTAAATACCTCTCTTTTGCTGTCTTAATCAGCTGAAGTTAATTATTCATCGTCATTGGTAGGTGCTGATTGATATGCATTTCGAAAGTCAATCAAAGCATAACATTTTTTACCTTATCACTGGCGATTGTATTGTACAGGTGAAAATAACTGGAACCGTTCAAGACTTGATAGTTGCAGGAATGTATATTTATAATTCGTGTTTTAATATTTCGTCACTTAGAAAAAAATTCTCTTGAGTGTTTATTTTGACTGACCTGTTGGTCTAGTGGTTAGTGACCCTGACTGCTATGCCGGAGGTCGTATGGTACTCAGGACGAATGTTTGTGTGATAAGCATGATCATTTGTTCTGTGTCTGGGTGTAATTTATCTATAATATGTATGTATTTAGAAATATATAAGTATATTTATCAGTTGTCTAGTACCCATAACTTTTTTAATAGGTGTATTTCACGTATTGTAAAATTGTTTCCGTAGACCATCAATTGAGTTTATTTGATTTAGAATCCCAGCGGTTACACCTATGTAACATTATAAACATAATCAGTATTTTAATGTTTCCACTGCTAGGACTCAGGCCTCCTCTCTAGGAGAAGGTTACAATCATGTGAAAGTAGAAAATTGTCCCAAGGTAATATACTCATGGAATAAAAAGGATAAGACCTACCTGTGTGACGAAGCTGACGAAGCTATTTAAGCATGCTCCCTCCTTCCTGCGTCGGTTGTGACCTAGCTTTATCACTTTCCCTTGAATAATATTCCTCCATCTTTTCTGAGACACTGACAATCTGATGCATGTGTCAGTGTTTATGCGTGTAGAAGTTTATGTCAAATCAACCAAAGTCACTGACGGTACCTATTTGTAAGTTTAGGCCAAGTTTAGACTATGAAAATAGTCATCATCATCATCATTTCAGCCGAAAGACGTCCACTGTTGAACATAGGCTTTCTCTAAGTGTCGCCACAATGAACGGTCCTGTGCATCTCGCATCCATCAGACTACCGCAACCCTTATCAGGTCATCGGCCCACCTTGTAGGAGACCTTCCAACGCACGATAGTACCTAGATGTAAAAAATCTGGAAAAATAAATAAATGAGATTTCTTTACTAATCCTTATTAATTCAAAATTATATTCGATGACAACTTTAATTTTTATTCCTTCTGGTATATTCGCTAGGAGACTTTATAAAACATGTAAGAGACCTTGACCTGTATCGACAAACAAAACAGGCACTGATACCATTTAGTTATTAATAACACGAGATAACAATAAAAATAACATGGTATTAGACGCTTTTATCATTATCTTTCTCCTTGCACCAATCGATAATAAAGGAAAATTACTAGATCTGAGAGATATTAATAATTACAAATTAGAGTCGTTATTGTTACGATTTTTTTTCTCTGGAACCCTGACCGATGCCGACGGTAGCTTAGACCCTGTACTCGATACTGGTCTGATACTATTTTTTTTTTAAATATTTTGTTCATGTTTTTTAAAAATGTATATTTAAAAATTACAATTTTCGTATATATATTTAGATGAAAACTACAAATGATACAAAAATAATATACTATTAAAATATTACTCGGCGGTTTCTTGCGACAGTCACGGCGGTTTTATCAATGAACTAGAGATTATATTATGTGTAGTAAAACGTCCGACGCCGACGCTCAGCAGCCTTTCTGTTACTATTTACTTCAGAACCGACGCGAAGCTAACGTGCGCGCCAACAAGATCCAACAATACGCTTTAAAATAACTAAAATAACAAACACTTTTTTGAAAAATTCTGAATTTAAACTTATATTTTTTTGAAAAGTGAATTCAGTGTGCGTAATTAAAATAAAACAAATTGAATAAATTGCGTAGAAAATGTTTTCGATTTTTAAATTCAAGAGTGAATTGGAAATATAAAATTGATGGATCTATTTTTTTTTAATAAGTGTGAAATTTTTGACAAAATAACTTGTTATTTTTGTGTGAATTAAGTGAAGAACACTTTTATTTTTAAAATGGAGGTTCAACATGCGGAAGCTAAGGGAGAGGAGTTCCCTTCGTACGTGGCTGACAAGAGACTGATAGGCTTACTGCCTATGTTCATACTAGTTCTAATCATTGTCTTAAGGATATCCTGGACCCTCTACAAAAGTTTCGGTAAGTTTAAAATAGTTAGTTTTTTTTTATTTATTCAACCGGTTTGAATTAGAAGTTTAACGTGTTTCAACTTAGTGACCAGTTTTTTTTTTAATTTGATTAAAGGGCTTTGTCGCTTAGCAACCACATCGTCCAGTAGTGGCCAGTGTTGGTGGAATTACTGCGAAGTTCGGATTTATTTATAATCGTAGATCTAATCTACATATAGAATTTAAATGATTAGTGTATATTATCTCTGATACAACTCGAAGATAAACGTTGTAAACATTTTATTTCGCGTTCTGGTTAACTAACCTTAATACTAATCGATGCTATCACCGGATTATGGATTCCAAAACAAAACAATCACTAGCAAAACCATTCAGATTGGAGTGAATTTCGAAACCGATTTGTTTTAGTACAAGACACACCCCCATTTTTTTAGGATGAGAAATCATCATATTACTATAGACTTGTGTGGATCGAGTTACAGTGTCATACTTTTACTAATTAAAACTGACCCGTCTGTTCCTTGAATAACCCTTTGCGTTCCAGGGGCAGCGGTGTCTCTTCTAAACGATTTCGCAGCCCTAGAGGTGACACAGAGCCGTTTTCTGAATTAGTTATTTCAGCAACAAAAACAAAAGAACAGCTGGATACTTTTAACACTCTATATAAGTTGAAATATGTAATTTTAAACATGCACTTTGGGAGGATTTGGCTTGTTCTCTAATCAAAATTATCAATTTGAAAACCGGTCTCAAGTGGAGTCTATTTGTTTCATTTGAATTTTATCGACATATAAAAATATCTATGGAAACCCTAAAATACTAGTAAATTATGATAAAAAAACGTCTGTCTGTCCATCTGTCTTTGACAAAGACAAGTTGTTTCTACAAACTTTCGGGTGTCTGTACCAAAAGACCTGAAATAATGATGGTTAAATATTATTGTCATCTTATGCGTAAATACCGCGAATTGCGCAAAATTAAATGCGAATTGAAGACTGACATTTACAATATTTATTTAAGAAGGTGAACGTGAAGGTGAACGAACGCAGTCTTCATCAATAGGTTCCGGGTTCGTAACTATTTTGAAAGTTATGGTAGCCTTTGCGTTAATCTAGGATTTACGGCTTAATTCATTAAATCCCAAGCGAATGCTTTCGCTATCTCATTGTCTTTCTATTGTGTCTCTACTTAGGGTATTAAAAAGGTTAAGTAGCAATAAATAGAAATAATGATTTTCATTTATTTATTCCTCAACATAAAATCATTTATTCGGTCTGCCAACTCCCAATTACATTAGTGTCGGCTTCCGATTTGCAATGATGCAGTGACATTCAGCCCTTTACAACTCAGTAAATGAGTTACATAATACCTCTGGGTTTCTAATGATCCGAGATATTCTCATTTGTAAATCTATGATTACACCCTCGCTAAACTCGATTTACACCCTCACTATACTCGTTCATAAAACGCCTAAGTTCCAAAACTGTTACTTCGAACTGTTACTTACAAACACATTCACTACGCTTTCTTAAAGTATTTTTAGAAAACCGGCGGCGTCTGATAGCATCAGTGTGTCTGAGGTTATTGTTGGAATGGACCATTTAGACGCAACTGTGAGGCATAATGTGTTACGATTTCAAATCATCATTTATTGTTCTTTCGAGTAGCTTGTGACTAAGCTTCACCAACTGCATGGGTCAATGTTTAAAATTAAGCCATGCTTGTCATTATGGACTAGTGACCATCTTATATCAATATTCTCCCATGCCTTTTCTTTCTTCCCTTCTTTAATAAGTCATTTTCTTGGCAGTCGTTACGGAAAGCTAGAAGTCGAGAATTCCGCCACCAATTTTGCCAAGGGGAATTGTGTTACTTATTTAATTACTGGTCCGTATCAAAAATACTGATACCTAGCTGTATTTTTCTGAAAGCCGACCCTTAGACAGTTGGGAAGAGGCTAGGGAGGCTTTCGTTTTTCTATGAAGATGCCAAGCAAGTCTAATAAACTGATGCCTAATGCTTCAATGATACCTATTTTTTCCACTATGAAGTTATACGTACTGACTAATCTATCAAATAAGAATCCTCTTAATGTTTTGTTTTGGTTCTCAATAATATTGTACTGTAGCTACATCCCCCCACAATCTTGCCTCTCTCTCTTTTTGCTCGGTCCACATTCCTGCGCCACAGTACGTATCGACTATCGACTGCATTCGATACGACCCGCTCTTTCGAACAAACTCGTTTATAGACACTGCATGTACACTTAGTTATAATTGTACTGTGTGACCTTTTGACACTACGATAACCAGTCTGTTTAATGGAATAATTGTTTGATTAATAGCCATCTGATTAAATATATTAAACTCTATTTATAATTTATAGTGATCAGCCAGTAATGTTAAAATAACTATCCATCGATTTGCAATGAGCTCGCGTGGTGGATTATGGCTCATTCCGTCTCTTAAAGAGGAGACCTGAATCCCAGCAGTAAGAACATTACAAGGTTGATTGCGCTTATGCTTATAGAAATGTTTGGAAGCTTCAATTTAAAAAACTTCTCGTTCTTTGTAACAATCTAAGAGATCTCTTGCAACTCTCTTCCCTTCTTCTGTTTAGTCCTCTTCGTTCTATTTGTCATCTCCGGTTTATCATTCCATAAATACTTATCCATTAAATTGTCTATTTTAGCGTCCTATAAAAATAAATGGATGTTCTATTATGTGACCTGTCCATCTTCATTTATCTTTGCTCGTTAATCCATCTCTTAATTACTAATTTACCGTTCGTGAGAGAATTTGTCCTTCGTGACAATGTTCACGATAAAGATTCCACAGTCAACCTCCCTACTAATTTTGTTCGAGTGGCTATATAATTATTTTTTGACAAGCCCGAACCCTCAGCTATATAATTACTGCCGTGATTTAATAGTATAACTACCGTCCTTGATACTAAATGAATAGAGCCTCCGATAATAAGTTCAGTGGCTCGACGAGGTCTCGATTTTTATTGCGTAACGTAATATAAGTGCCGCGTCCGACTTAGCTGTTAGAGTATGTTGTAAAACTTGGCAGAAAATGCTGCCATGTTGTTCCGATTTAATTAAAACTATGCGGTGCAACCAGTTTGGTGTTCAATGCAAGTTTAGAATGGATAATTTTTTAATGAAATGTTTATTGGATAATTTTTTAATAATATTATTATACATTGTGTATATTTTTATTTGAATAAATTAAAAATCTATTTAATGGAAAAGATTATAATGTAATTACGCATTATCATTACAATGCCCTCGTATTTCAAATATCTAATCATTTGCTATACATAACAATAAAAGCGGTGATTTGAAATGGTATCAAACGAGTACCTATGGCTAAATTAGAGATGATAGACTCCAATTTATTCAAAAGATTTCGAATAATAAAAAATAACATTTCCGTAATGGCCTCTTCGAGATCTGTTAGGACGATCTATTCATAGACTAATCTAATCTATATTCTAAGATATACCAGCATATAAACAGAAATCTATTTCGTTCGGAAGTACACTAGATAAATTATTTTAAAACCAGTTCTATACGTTTATTCAGATGAACTAGTTTTGAACGACTTTGCAATCGTATCAAATAGTTTGTATACTTACTACAAATAACGACTCACTAATAACCTATAAAACAACAATTAGCTAATCGGCGAAAATTTGTATGTATGTGTTTGTGTCTATGTCTGTTACACTCAAACTACTGAACAAATTTGGATGAAATTTGTTAACGGGTTAGCTTAATATCCTATTTGGACATAATAGACTATCATTTACAAATGGGGGAAATACTAGTTCTGAGCGGCGAGGCATTTGCTGCAAGCTAGTTTAAATAAAATATATAGTAGTGGAGTCTAAATGCAGTAGCAAAACAAACAATATTTATGAGTGTAATAAATCTGATAACATTCATAACAGTTAAGTAGCTTGAAGACTAGTAGGTTATTGTCAGATAGCGCTGGATACATAATAGAATGGGATCATAACAATCGCCACTTTATTGCGTCGGTGATGCACCACTTTATGTGTGTGCGTTTGTAATGTTTATAAGGTTGGTTGTCGTTAAGCATCATTTCTTTTTGTGATGGTAAATCAAAACTTGTACTGCCTATAACCCCCTGTGGTTCTTTCAATTATTACTTCCTACCCTTGTCCCTTGGTATTTGTGGTCGGCACTGTGCGTTTTTTTTTCTTCTTTTCTCACTTAACAACTGTCACTCTATCAGACACTTCTTCCTCTATCGTGTCAGTCCTTACATGATTTATACCTCCTCTCCCTCTCGATCCATAAAAATTCATCATCATCATTATCAGCCTTTTTAATGTTCCCACAGCTGGGACTCAGGCCTCCTCTCTAGGAGAAGGAATGGGCCGTAATCCACTACACGGGCTCAGTGTGGGTTGGTGAATGTAGCATGTCTTCAAATTTAAAAATTGATATTCGTATTTTAAGATACATGTCATCCCTCCTTATCGTATGCCTAATATGCCTAAACAAACAATTCTCTGAAATTAATCTGTGCCAATTCAGAATTAGTCTTTACAAAAACAACAATTGGTTCTTTCGTACAGACTTAGTCATCATTCTATATTTAGTCTGCGTGACTAATGGCTACCAATATTTTTTATATGTACACGCCTCAAAAATATATGTCAACTTGTCAGTCCTAATCTTAACATCTGGCCAAAAACAATTTTTCACATGATTCACTACATTGTCATCTTTTCTTGTCAGTCTACTGTCTGTCCATCTATGCCGATGACCGTCTGAACATAATCTTGTATTTTGGGGTTATTGAACATTGTATAAGCTTTAGTTACACTTCGTGTAATATATTTGGTTGCATATTCATTTCTAGTTATGTTATTGCACACAATATTTAGTTTTATAAATTTGTGTGTTTTTGTTTGTTACCTTTTTACGTCAAATTTAACACATGCGTAGGTATATCCTATAATAATAGGATACTAAAGCATAGGGCACTTTTCTTTTTTTTTTTTTCCTTTGGGATATTTTTCGACATATGCATGTCGTCGTCGCAGGCGAGGACGTAGTCGGAAGCAAACTTATCTACAGATTCGAGATATGTAGATTTATTTAAATAACTACATACGAAGGAAGTGTCTTGGATAATGAGCAAGATCGTGATGATGTTATGACAGGAATGATTAATGAATAAAATATGCATAATATATGAGTTTTCATATACGATGCGTGTTTTAATACTACTAACAGTTACCTTACAACTATCTGTTTGCACAACAATTCTAGAGTTATTGCCAGATTTTAGCACTTTAGTGTCGTTACCTCTAGTAAGGGTTTAGTGTCATTTCGCAATTATATATTTCGAGCAGGTTTAACCTAAAATGATTTCACGCAACAACGTAAATTAACTAATTCCTCTTCATCATCATCAGCCTTTTTAATGTTCCCACTGCTAGAACTCAGGCCTCCTTTCTAGGAGAGGGAATGGACCGTAATCCACTACGCGGGCCCAGTCCGTGTTGGTGGATGTCACATGTCTTTAAATTTTTGGTTCTAAGACATGCCGGTTTCCTCACAATGTTTTCCTTCACCGTTTTGAGAGCAGTGGTGATGAAATAAATTACACAAAGTAATGCGCCTGTGTAAATTAACTAATTATTTTTATAGTACCAAGTACTGCTAAATGGAGAAAAAAAACGAGCTGCAGCCTTCTTATTAAACATGGAACAAGGGTTGAAAGATGATGATTGAAATAAGGATTCGGTCAACATAAAAGGCATTTCCATTTCAAGTGACATCTCATGACCTTTGTGCATACTATGATACGGCTCCTAAAATAATATTTGTAAAGTCCTGTGGTTTAGTTCTCTTTGCTTTGTCCACTTTCTGAACGTCTTGTATGTACCTTATTGTATTGTCTCTGTACTAATACACATTAGTTTAAGTTTTTTGTGAAATAAGGACTTTGTCAGAAATTTATAAAAAATAATATAATTTTCCATAAGGGAAATAAAGAAAGAAGATGATTTTGATGATTGTTATGGCATTAAACAAGTTAGGTTAGGTTAGGTAAACACATAACAAAAAAATGGAAACAAAAATACAATTGTGTTGCTCACGGCTATACCAAAATAGGTCCTGTTTAGCATAAAGACCAGACAACTAGTGCCTGACGTTGTTTTTTAACTGAATCAGAGGTTATTGTCACCTTAAATCTATTTTATGTATCATGCGTAGATTTTAATTTATATTTTCTTTAAAGCAAATAAATCTGTTTAAGACTGACAAAGTTCTGTAGCTAATATGGACAATAAACAGTTAAATAAATATTCATACCTAAATTATTGTTTGAGTTTGAAGTCACCTTCTACAAAATTCTTCACAGTTTGGAATACGAATAATGTATTATATTCTTATTCTAAGGTTCAGACCCTGACCCCAATGCTACGACTATTGGAAGTCATCACATCACCGATGACAAGACAAACACATATTTATGTCGAAGCAAGGCAAACTTGTATACAACACGAATAAAAAAATAGTAAATGTGTCTGCAGATTTGCACGTGAAAATATTCATATATTTTTTCCAAAACAACGTTGAAGTATATTTAACTTAAAATAGAAAATTTATTACCTTGAGTATGCAAGTGATTATGTGATATTTAGACAGAATCAGCTTAGAAACAGTACATTTGTATTTCTTGAAAGTTTATGCAGATATGATCCATTATATTTCTGCCTTATTTGTTTTTTAATGTTTTCCACATTAAAAAATTCCTTCTGTAGCGTGGGTCACAAATATGTAAACTTACATACACAAGACTGAGAACAGCTATCTCAGGCAGAAAAATATTTGTTACGTGCTCCATTGAGTCAATCATATTGTCAAAAATGTTTCACCATAAGGATGCACGAAATTGATAGGCATGTTGCCTATCAATTTCGTACAAATCTAGACTAAGAACTGTTACTGACCAACTGCTACTCACTCCAACTAGGAAGACCAAGGAACCTCATGTACCAGCATTGATACTTGCGTATAAATTCCCTGCTGCATGCAAAGTACAGATTCCGTCCTTCTGTGGCAGTTGAGTAAAAACAAGTATACAAACAATTTACAATTTTACATGGAGCGACTGGTTACCTGACCTGTGCAACTACTGGGTAACGAGTAACTGTACTAGATACCTCTTTAGCAAGACTGTGTATCGCAGGTGTACTGGAAAAACTTTATTTAGATAGTTGGTTTCAAAAGGAACATACTCCTGGAGTAAAAATATCCTATAGATCCCAATTTCGTGTGCCAAATTTGATCATGGCCGAGAAACACAAGCAAAAACACACTGAGACAATAACTACAAACTTTCGCCTTCATAATATTGATGTTGTGTTAAGCATCATAATCATTCTTACGGTATGGTAATAGTTGAATAATTTTCTAATCTATAAAAAAATAGAGAAACTGACGCACATAATAACGCACAGGCGAAACTACTGGGACTAGGAGAGTAAAAATTTGCACAAGGCTTCCTTTTATGACGTAGGCAAGCACTAAAAGAAGATTTTTTTAAATTCACCCCCCTAAAGGGATGAAACGGGGCTCTGAAGTTTGTATAAAGAAACTTACGTTCTCGCAGGCAAAGCCGCTGACAGAAATAAAAAATAATAAAAATAATTTTAGAAAATAAGGCAAGAACAAACAGTGGGTACCTACAGGGTAGTTATATTATGTAAAGATTCAACAAATACCGTGAACTGGTTCCACCAGTTCGGATGGCGCTGGAAATAGATTTGAATTCTCTCTTAATACATTCTCACATAATAGTTCAGGTTTTGGTGGTTTTTATAGATAGAGCTTTTTAGCTATATTGGCTGTAGCAAGACATGCTTAGCTAAAGGTTAATTATACCGTTTTTGGATAAAGGTTGTTAGCGTAGCTAGTTTGTTCGGATGTAGATTGTTGAGTATAATTAATAGGTTTTTGCTTTGCCTGACTTTTTCATCAAGATGATGTAAAACAGTTGTAAAATAAGAAAGTAAGTAAACATTTATTTGTTTAAACATGGTGTCCATGATACATTGCATGCAAGATAAAGTGTAATATAAATTCTGACATGTTCAGCTGCATAACGTGGCGTACAAATATTTAGGAAGAAATGGTGCATAAACCATGATCAACAAAATTTTATAGGTACTTATTAAATTTAGTTTAGTACAGTTGGTATAACTATTAAGATGAAAGCGCCAGAGAAGCCTGCGAAACACAATTTTCCTAAAGTTTTTATTCTTTCTTAAGTCAATGTCAAAATTATAGTAGACGGACGTGAAACTAATTAATCGTTTGTTTGTGAAAGACAAACTTTAGTGGTGCTAATTGTTCACACTAAGTTTATCTCACTGACGCCATTGCAGGCGCGGCCAGAGGCGCTGTGCACCATATACAGTTTATCACAACCAGCTATAAACATTTAGTTGGTATTTAAAATGACTGGTTGCATCGCCACTAGTCTTATATTAAGATAAAGACCAAATATAATACGTCACTATTCTTGAGAGTACTCTTATAATTTTCGTTCTTGTTATGCCGAAAAAAAAATTCTTTTTTACAGATTTTTACAAATTTATTTGCTAATTTATTTGTATACACTGTTTTTACATGCTTGTTGTACCTCAGTCCAGGCAATTCTTATCTTTATCAAACCATTGTTTCCAGTTCTGATGAAATCTGTCCAGTTCATCCCACCATCTAGACCCTGTCTCACTGTCTCAAGGCACTAACTCAGTGTTATTTTGGTCGAAAGTTGGTCGGGCATGCAGCCTGTCCTTTCATAGCCTCTTTTTTTTTAATGATATAAACTAGTGCTTGACTGCGATGCCAGATGATAGTAAGTGATGCAATCGTTGATGGTGAATCACACAAGTCTAGTACCTAAATTATAATCCCCTTTTAAGTTGGGCAATATGTTGTTTTTAACTCGATCCGTTAATTTAACACCTAGTATCCTCTATGCCCTTGCTCGTTGGCAAACCTTGACTACTAAGGATTACTAACCAAATTGGTTTTCACACTGAAACCTACGAACTGTAATCCAATTTCAATTAGGCTCTAATAAGTCTAGTAGGTAACTAATACTGATGTCCGTTCATCCGATATAATTAGGTTAAATATACATGTATAGGCGTGGCGCTAATGGTGAACGTCTCTAAAGTATAATAGATTGGCGTCGGTCTCTTGTGGGCAGAGCATCGAACCTTTAGTTGTAGCCAAGGATGACGACATTCACGTATGTAATTATTTGAGACTTGCTTCTGGCAGCGGCGTCGGCTTTGTGAAAGTTGAAAATTACCTCAAGAAGGCATGGTGTAGGGTTCATTTTTAGCACTTAGATTACTTTAAAAAAAATTATACTCCAAGAGAACTTATTCCTGGGATAAAAAGTATTCTATGCCCTTTTTCAAGGCATCATCATTTGCTTTCATCCCTGTACCGAAATTCATCAAAACAGATTTTCTTTAGAATTTATAATATCAAGAACTGATTTTAATAATATAGGTAATGTTTAACTTATTATGAACATTTTTTTTACAAATAGTGTTATGATCAGTTACCATGACCAAGTTCGGTATCTATGTATATTTATAGAAGTAAACTAGTTTAGAACTGGTGGATGGTTTTTAATCCACCTTTGTACCCACTTTGTATAGACACGAAGTCTCATATAGTGACTTAGCAATAAATAAGATGTGATCTATAAAAATAGGAATTTGTAATAGTCGAAACAAAAATTGAACCCAACATGGACTTTGAGTTCATTATTATTATTATTATTATTATATTCTTTATTGTACACCACATAAACAAATACATAGGACAAACATTTTAAGAAAAAAGTGTACAATATAGTGTATATATTTTATATATCTAGTTATAATACAACTCGTGGCTCATTCCATTTTAAAGTATGATTTTTTGTTCATGTTCTCGAGCATTCTACCCATTATACCAGTCAATGTTTGATGAGTTCACTCACAAAAAGTTTCTATTCAAAATTACTACTGGTCATTGAAACATAGGTAAACATGAATGTAGCTGAGTAATTTGCATGATATTGTCACAGAACAGACAGATACAAAAGACAATCTCATATATGCATTTCATTTTTCATACCTATGCAATGCTCAGCAATCGCGCTAGGGCACCGTCCGAGCCACAAAAACAAACAAATGAAGTATCAAAGTACGAGTACAAACAAATAACAACCTAATTACGTAGTATTAAAAACTCTAGTAAAAACAAAGTATCAAAGTACAAGCAAATAACTACCTAATTACGTCTTAAAACTGTAGCTGAAAAATCTAATCTATTCTTATAATTCTTGTCTATATATTCTTCTATTAATTAATGGTGAATTTAAAAAAAACGACCACTAAACAGTTATAAATTTTATTTTTGCTCCATTATTTCACAAAATAGTTCACAGACGCATGTCTCAAGCGAATGCATACGCGCTCGCAATGAGCTGAATTGATCCGAGATATCGAGTCCGTGAGCGGTGTCTATATTGTGTGCATTGCTAGAGAGCACTTTGTTTGTTACTTCTGTACCTATCTATTTTGTAGTATAGTGCTTATTGAATCACGATTCAAATGTGATTGTAGGTACTCATGATGATGATGATTGACTCTAAAAATGAGTAGCTATTAGTTAAACTGGGGGTTTTAACTCTTCAGGGCTGTGATTGTTTATAAGAAACACTGCGCGAATAAAAAGGGCAGCTGATAGAACACGGGGCTAAAGCTAGAACTACATTAGACCGATGTAGACTACGTCTGATTTGTACGTAGAACGACGCGTGAAGTCGCATAGCGTGGATCTAGTGTAGCTCTACAAGTCTAGTTTCCATATGAAATATTGGGAGACCGACGCGCCTAGTGGCACGCCACGTGGCACACGTGTGCACAGTGTAGTTCTACTTTTAGTCAGTAAAAGTCTGATCTCGGGAGACACAAAATGGAGTTATTTTTCTTTTTTATTTGAATGAAATAATTTTGCTAAGTTTGTAATTTAACTCTTCAATCGTGATAATTGGAGACACAATAGAAAAACAATGAGTGCGTTCGCTTGGGGCTTAATGAATTAAATCCCTTATTTTTATTGACAGCAAAAAAAAATAAAAATTTTAGTGAAACATTTTATGTTTCTGACTTAAATCCCATAATATTTAAAAAAAAATCTTTAGAGTTTTCGTTATTCCAATTTACTAGGAGTTGATCAAAAAACTACCATGTTAATTTTTTTTTTAAATATTATATTAAATAGGTATGTATAAAAATAAATAAACTACCAATAAAACAATAAAAGAAAGTAAATCTCCCTACTATGAACGATAATTTTCTTAGTAATACTGTTGATATTGACAGCTACTACGTGACCACGGCAACGTAAGCCGAAGCCTGAGAGAAATCGAGAGTTGGTTACTTGATATGCCAGTGCCATTCGTTTTGTCATGGCACCCGCGTGAGGTGGCGGCTGAGGCCTTCATACTAAGTACCAGGGAAGTAGTGAAGCTCCAAAACTATCGGATATTTGAAATAAAAAATATCCGTAAAAACTTAATATAACCGAAATGGATATAAAAGTTTCTAAAGAGAAGTCTAAATGAGAGATTACGACAGATTTTTATTAATTTCATCCGACTAAACAAATGACATGATAATAGTGATAATCGACTCTAGAAATAAAAGTAAAATCTTGCTTTTTTTTATTTCCTAAGGTAAATTCAACAGCTTCCTTGTACAACATTTGAAAATCAAAGTCAAAAGTTTTATTGCAAACCAAGTATGCAAGGTGTAACGTTAAATGCGCAAAACCTGAAATTAGTTTGATCAGAATAACGAGCAGAATCAATTAAACCACTTTTTAATATAGTACAGTAGTTACATTTTAAAAAAAAATCTTCATTAAAAACTTCGACCTGTCTATTTATGAATAGGTCAAGCCATCACGTGCGCAAACCCGCTGAAATACGTGAACAAACACAAATAGTTGTAATCCAATCAAATTTTCTCATACACGGTTTAAAAAAAGTTCTTATTTCAATGTAGATATGAATTTTAAACAAACTAAAAGTGCTCATAAAAACTTTTTTTTTAATGTTTTTTTTTCTCACGTAATTAGGTCAATCGAATTAAAAATATTTCGGGGTGTCTGAGGTTTTGCGCATTTAACGTTACACGTTGTATAACGTTGATATTATAAGTATTATTTTAAAGCTCATTAAGTACTTAGCAGATTTTTTCAAGCATTGCGATTACAGTTATAGATAACAATTGGCCCAAGTTTTACACAGTCTCTAATTACAGGTCAAACAGCATTCACTAATTAATATGGTACCTTACTATGATATGTTAATTTCTTATATCTGTGATCGAAACGAGAGGATAATCCGAAATAATTTCGTATACATACCTAACTGTATCTAAAACTGGGTACAATATTATTTGTATATCTGTGTATACGGATCCGAATTTTCTTATCCTCAACATCCTTGCTACGTACTTACATATTTGTATATCTGCCAGCTAGCGCGAGTTCGGGAGAGGTCACTGCTCTACTTTAAGTTGACATCAAATACTATTTTCATTGTGTTGGAAATTCAGAAAATGCATTGGCGTAACAACATTTTCATGAACGGTTATTTTTGACAAAAGACCAATTTTATTTGGTCCTTTCTATTTGAAACTGTAAATTTTTGTTTAGAAGGAAAATAATTTATATTAACCTTTAAATTTTAATGTTTTCTCATGAATATTTATTTCCAAGTCTCGAAGGTATGATGTCATGTTGATTATTCTGTTCACATTTTAATGCATTTATTTTTATTTTCTTATTTTAGATTTAGATTTTTACATACCTAAATAAGATCCTGTCGCGACTACACCTGGTCAACTTTATATTATTTACGTTTTATTAAGTATAATAATTAACATAAGAGGTCTCGTGTCTACCGCACTTTTTAAATCTAGTTTTGTGCAACGATAAGAATTTTAATCTATTTTTATTAAAACAACAAAAAGAAAGCTTTATGTGACGCTATTATTCTTAAGACAAAAGCTGCATTTGTGTAGGTGCTTAAGGATATTTGGCACGCCCGCTGCATTCTGATGTTGGACTAGTTTGTCTGATAGGTTTCCTTAATACTCCGTGATATTCTCGAAGTGTTCCTAAGTAACAGTTCCTAACATATTACCTACTCTTTTAGTTATTTCTATCGGCCAATTAAAGTCCTCTGCACGATGCATCTGTAAAACATTACAACAAGTATTGAATTTCTCGTCAATTCTACTCTAAAGCAAACTCTTTTTACTCAAATCTCATCACTACAATCTCAATAGTTCTTTAAAGTTACTACACATTTACTAAGCTTATTCCATTCTATAGTTCTAACCTAAAAGCGAAGTAGCTAGTTTGTCTGCGGTTACAGGGCGACAGGGCGTGCAGCCGTCACCTAGATATTGTGTTACCTTACAATTACGCACGATCGTGACATAACGTAGGTTAAACTAGTACTGACAAGTATAGTCAGACGAAGGCGATATTGATTTCCATGGAAAAACGAGGGCAAGGCACGGATCTATTAATGGTTTTTAACAAATAAATGGAAGCTTTTAAAAGCAATGTCACTCTATTAGTTGTATATTTGTTTAGGTTCCAGTTTCAATTAGTTAGAAATTTAGCTGAAAGTGTCACAATTCTCCTAAAAATTTGAATGCAATCGAAACAGTTAAACTATATACAGAGAAATTTCTGAAAAAACTGTGTATATTGCAACATCCCTATTTGTAAGATATCGGAGGATGAGTTATGTTCCTAAAATTGATGTGCTGTTAATTATATTATTTACCACCGATGTCATCATGTTACTGACAATATTTTTGAAGATATTCGTAAGCAGACAGTACAAGCACGAACAGACAAGCATTTTGCTGTCCCGTCGTTATGGCAATATCACGTTGCAACTGTCTGTAAGCACCTTGTGTGTTTTAAAAGCTAAAATATTTTACAATTAAATTAGCTGAAAACGATCTTTTCATAAAAAAGAAAGAGCCTAAAAGACAACAAATTTAATTTCTAATCGTTGCAAATAATTATGCAATAATTAACTGAAGACTTTATTAATATAATAATTTAACATAGTAATTTGTTAATATTAAGTAATTATTATGGATGTAAAAATCTTATATATAGCAAAAAGAATCATCATAATATTTTAACCAAATATTAGCCAAATTACTACAATTAGTCTGCACGATTTAACTAAAGATTTGCTCTCATTTAAAACGTTCCAAGAGTTTAACAGAGCTGTTCACAATTTTGCATAATTTATCTAAATTCCATTCCGATTTGGACATGAATAATGGAAATTAGCATTCTTTACCCACGTATACTTTAGTTTGGTCAACGAATGATAGATGAAATCATACTTTATTTTATAAACCAGTTAATTTTGTTTTATAATATAATTTTTTTTTTTTGTAACAATGTTGTTCTATATAATCATATCAACACTAGTGCATATTCCATTCATAGTGTTACAGTACAGACTGAATAATTTGCAATTAAATTTAATAATTCATCATTGTTCCCAAAGATTTATTCAGAAAATTATTTACTGTTGACATTGCCATCATCATTGTGTAGGTCGTGGATAAATAATAATAAGGTTACTTCAAAGGTTCAGGAACGATTTCTAAAAACGGAGAAGTTCGGGGACTTCTTCGTTTTTCAGCCACCTGTCAGAAATCTGAAAGTTTGTCACCAATATTAACATAAAAAATGGTTTATTTGCACCTTCAAGTTTACCAAATTATAATAAATTAGGTCGGTAGATTTATGTAATAGTTTTATCTAAGTATGATAAGGTATTCTGTTACCCAGTTACTGGGTTGTAGAGGTCAAATAGATAGCCGCACGGTGAGACTGGTAACCGACCTCAATATAACTGGGAAAATACTAACCAGATTACCCTGTTTTGCATTGTATTGCGATGTACTTACTACCCAACTCAGTAGTAGGTAGTATTTCATTCTTAGTACTTATTGCAATAATGAATATTTGAATAATTCATCACTGTTCTCCGAACATCTATTTAGAACGTTATTTATGGCATCATCATTACAATAAATAAAGAACTTTACGACTTTAATGCAATGTGACTATACAAGTTATTAAAAGTTACTTTTTTTTTGGTCCTTAGTCACTTAACAATGAGAAAATTTGGTCCTTCGAGCCGGATACTCCTGCAACGTGCGGTCTTATTCAAATTGAAAGTCGTGTCATCACGACTATTTCTCATTCGAATGCACAAAGTAGGTGTCTATGTATTTCATATTCAAGCTAAACCTACTTGACGTGAGCTCAAACAATATTTACTGCGGATCGTGCAATGTTTGCGCAAATTGTAAGATAAGTGAGCTCGAGTGAGGCAAGGCTGCGCAACCATGCATATTATTTTAAGAAACTAAAAGAGATCTTTGGTAGTTTGTGATTTATTGTGGCGTGCAAATGACATCTATCATGGATGATTTCTGAACAGAAATATGGTTAGATAATTTTTTTCTGTTGGCTAGATAACCTTCTTTGATTCATTTTAGCAGTTATATGCTTCTAGGTTGAAGTCAAAATTGAAATTGAGTAATGTCGATGTACATGCCAAGGTTTCCAGGAAATATAATAGATTCGAGTGTTCCAACCAAGAGATATATATAGTATCTACACAGAAGACTGGATGGTGATAGAAGATAACTTACCTTGTTGTTTGTAATAGTTGCTATATATGCCGCTATCCCAAGCAATTAAATAGCTGCCTATGTAGTCAAATCAATCAATCATGACTATCTGGTAAGTGCTATTACCATAGTAAGGGCTATTCTTGTGTTCATTTCAACACAAGAAGCTATAGTAAGACTATCGTAAACTTCAGAAGCATCAAAGAACATTAGACACTTTATCACTGATCCAAGTGAGGAAAAAAACACCAAAAACGATTTGGTATAAAATTCTTTACATAATAGTTATGAACCTCATAAAAATTAGCGTTATAACCACGAAGATTAGGTTTAAGAGAACGTTAATATTTACCCAAGACTCGGCTAATTACACAATAATAGGAACGGAAAGCCCCGTCAAACATTCGTCATTGAGGGTAGAGGAAGATTCTAATTTAAATTATTTATTTAATATTCCATCTTGGTTCTTAATATTAAAGTGTATTTCCTGTAAGGGTGATTGAAATAATTACTTCATAATATTGTGCATTTTGTATTGGTGTTGCTTTGATAAAAAAGTTTATGCCATCTGTTTGTACGGTTCAGGTGAATGATTGCAAAACTATTTAAAAATTTGGCTGTTGTGGTGTGGAGCTTGCCCGTACCTTGATGAAAAAATATATTAGGACGACTCATCTCTTAAAAGAAGGTTTTGTACTTGGATAGTTCTAGGCATACAGCACACACGAACGCAGAGTTTTTTAAAATTAAAAATAACAAATTTTAGACGATTTTGAATTCTGTTGAAGGACGCGATACGAACAGAATAGTAATTTAGACCACATTGCATTTGCGAGAGTGTCGACAAAACATCAATCCATATTTGAATATCTCTCTTTTTCTCGACTTTTTCTTTTTCTCTTCTTTTTCTTTTTAGCGCGACACAGAAGCAACTTAACTACCATCGTTGATAACTCGACTAGTGATACTAAGCACCACCACATTTATTATATGCACGTTCAAAGTGTTGAAGGATAAATTATGTTTGCTGAGGTCGATCTCTGTTTTATACATATACACCAAGTTTTCTTTGTGCTTTGTAAAGCACTTTAACCCTTCAGATACCGTCAATTAGAGACACAATAGTAAGACAATAGATGCGCGGTCACCGGTGGTCGCTTGGGGATTCATGAATTAAACTGTTGGTCCCGACTATCATTTGCATATCTTTGACAGTCATAACGGATAGTCAGAAGCTAGAAAATCAGACACCAGCTTTGCCAAGGGCAAAGTGGTATCGTTTTACCTGATTACTGAGTTGTGGAGGTCAGGGAGCATCTGATTAGAGTAAGAGCCGGCCTCAAAGGTGTGTCTACGATAAAGGAGCTGCGCACGAGTGCAGCACAAGTCGATCTCAAATTCGTGTAATGTCGCTCATGATCGGCTCTTCTAGAGTCGGTCGGATCCTCTAGAGGAAACTACCTTTACCATCACCATATCCGGGAAAAGGTTTTACATACTTACAAGATGTTAAACAAAATTATGTCCCCTAGAAAGCAAAAAACACCATAATTTGGACCGTACCAATAGCTTCATCTTCCTTAAAAGACCGACTTTGTCATTTCAAAACTGGTTGTAAATGGTTTAATTAAAACAAACGCTTTGAGTGTAAGATAATTTTTTTATCGTAGTCTGATCTGAAGATCTCACTTGTTCAAATGTTTTCCGGTGCAAACAATCTTAGAGATACAACTGCGTTTTATTTTTTCTCACCTTAATGTCAAACTTAAGTGGAAAGATTGCAAATGTGATCAAAGGAATTTCTGATAGTATTGTTATACATATATTTCTTTTTAATGGGACATTGAAAGATCGAGGCAGTTGCACAATATTAAATACACAAACACGCAGTACTCAGCTATTTGACTAGACTGAAAGTCACTATATTGGGAACAAGCAAATCAGTTAGTTTATCATCATGATTTCAGCCAAATAGCGTCTACTGCTGGACATAGATCTCCCCCAAGTCTTACCACAACGACCGGTCTTGTGCATCTTACATCCATTGGATTCCCACAACCCTCACCAGGTCGTTGGTCCATCTTGTGGGAGGCCTACTAAAGCTCCATTGGAAGATCAATTGGTTGCTGTTATTCATCACCATCTTTCTGCCCTTATCCTGTTTTATTTGGGGTCTCGGTGCAACACGTTTTTTTTTCTTCCATTTTGTCCTGTGACTTGTCACGCTATCACTAACTTCCTTTTTTTTCATATCACTTCTGACGCAATCCATCCATCATGGTTGCTGTTATTAATATATTAATATAATAGAAAAAATCTGCTTCAAATTCTTGAAAGTTTTTATTCGTAGAACTTCTCACTCTTAGAATTACATTATATCCATCAAATAAATTTTAAGAATACTTTCGAGCCTCAACTACTCTTGAGAAAGTCCTGAGTCTAGCAGCTGTCAACTCATTTATATTATGCATTTCAATATTATAATCATAACATTTATCTTAGCCTTTCTCTTTTCTATCGGTACTTGTACAGATCCTTATCATCAATCTAACTTGTTTAAAATTAGAGAACGCATCTTATTTTGAATATGTTTGTACCTTTTACTTGTTTGTCTTGTACGTGAGTATCTTTTTTCAATTCAAGCGGATTTTCACTTTCCTCTAAACGGTTTTCACCACAAAACTGTAAACAAGTTCTATGGTAAGGTCTATAGGTGTGAAATAAAAAGTCAAAATTACCTAAATCTACACATTAGTGCTGTTTATAAAATTGAGGATGAACTATATACATCTGCGTATCCCATCAGAGCGTACTGGCGTGATGTTATGGTACGAATAGACTAGTTGCCGTAAAAATGTAGGATTGTATGTTAATAGACTATATCTTTGTCTGTTATTCTTTAATATAGACATCTTAATTATTAAATGTTATAAATTAATAGGTATATACAAACTTATAATAATATGTACAAACGAGTAAAAAAGGCAGAAAAACGGGAAAAACTCAAAGGGCATCAAAAAATTCGTCCACATCGATGTCAATGGGAAAAGTGCCCAGAACGCTGGCAGCATTGCCACCCTGGATGGCAATGCTGATTTTCTTTCTATTTGTCTATTTGGTTTAATTTACAAATAAAAAAATAAGTGTCCAATATTTTTTTATAATCTAAAATACGGACTAAATAAAATGTAGTTATTTTGACCCTGGAAACTACCCTATTGTTATAAATGATACTAAAACATACAATCGTAGCAATCACCGATCATTGCTGTCAGTTACTGAAGAGTTCCACTATCTCCGAATATCTTCATCAGATTATAATTTATTGTATACCTACTAATATTTAATCTGAAAGATATGCATTTAAATACTTCCTGGTGAGTACACTTGAGTTCAAGTCAGGTCAGTTCCCAAAAGTCCAGGTGCTATTTGAAGGTTTCCCCAACAAATATAAAAGGTATAACTTTGGAATCCCACGAGGAAGTGGTTATACCTATTTATAGTAAGAAAATAGTATAAATTACATAAAGAACACTTCTGTATAATATAATCCGACGAATGACTTTGACGTACCAAAAAACAAAATTCTATAAAACTAAAATTTAAAATTATAAATTTCACTCCCATTTTCCATATAATTTATGCACTTTGACGGTTTTTATGATATGGTATGATCATAGCTCAATTTTACTTTATTTTTATTTGTAAACATGTAAGCTGTAAATATATCAGCTAACATTTTAAATCATGTCGATTAATTGTTAAATTATCTATCAGTGCTGTGCACCAATCACCAAGTAACAAATTCATTATGCCTAAAAACTATATCATTGTGATTTTTGTTTGTGTATGTTTTAGAGAGTAAACTCATTGAGGTGTCTTGTAAATAAATAACATAAATAGCTTAAAAAATCTTGAACAACCAGATTCTTTTTATGTCTATTCTTGCGACATAAAGTAACGCAAAAAATCAAAACAATACATATAGGTGACCTTGTAAATATTGAAGATCGAACAGGTGCCTTTGATGGTAAAGTAAACAACATTATTAATATTATCATCTGTACAATACCATTAAGTATTATGAAACAAATAATGAACTGCAAAGTTTGCATGCTGAAAGGAACCTAACAGTTTACAAGCTGTTAGGAAAATATTTCTGGTTGACTTCGAACACTCATTCGAATTTACAAAGAATACCTGCCCGACTATGTTTCCTGATAGCTAAAACTTAGAGGTCTTTTAGCTTAGAGGAGCAACGTAAAAACGCAAATGCAAATATTGTGTGTACAACCAAGGACTAGAATTCCTTGACGGAACCTGTGGTTCCTGATAGCTACAACTTAAGGGTCTTTAAGTCAAGAGTGAATAGGTTACTTCTAGACAAGTGTGCACCCTCGTCGGCCAGATCATTTCTTAACATCAGGTGAGATGGTGGTTAAACGCGAGCATATCAATAATAAAAAAAGAGAAAAGTATATCACACTAAATTTACAAGTCACAGTTTGCGTGTGTGTATATTGATTGTTATTTCTTGACGCTGAAACTGTTGAAAGGATTTGAACAAAATTTGCAACACGGGTAGCTAGAATTTTTTTTTTAATACTTAGCTCTTTTTCCGACCCTGGTATTTAATCCTGGACTCCATGTTCAATAGCTGGCAACCTTGAAACTGTTAACATATTAGAATAAGATGTCTGTGGTGTATCAGTAACTTTGTGGAGTAAAGAGAATTAATAAGGTTTATTTATAGTCTATGATAGAGGATAAGGTGGTACGCAATTCTTGTGTGAATTATAATTAAATTAATATAAAATAAAACTAATCTTTCTTCCTGTGTCCGCAAACATAAAAAACCTCCACAGAAACTACGCATGAAAAAAGTTACAAAATGAAAATAGTTTTTATTTATTGTTAAAAACTAAATAACAGAGTACGCAGAGAGTGCCCCCGTACCGATAAGGCTACGTAACACCTAAGCAAACGCTGGGTGTCACATACCCGGCGTTAGTTTTCAGCTGGCACCCGCAGTGACGCACGGACTAGAGTAAACAAAATACATAATACATAACTAAATATTGATGTTCGTGTACTATGAGATATTAATAGATAGACAGCCTTAGGAAGAAAAATGGTAGTCGTATTTCTTAAGCAAAGTAAAAACGCAAATGCAAATATTGTGCGTACAGCCAAGGAGTAGAATTCCCTGCCGGAGTCTGTGTTTCCTGATAGCTACAACTTAAGGGCCTTTAAGTCAAGAGTGAGAAGGTTACTTATAGGCAAGCATGCTCCATTATAGACCACATCATCGCTTACTATTAGGTGAGATGGTGGTCAAACGCAAGCCTATCAATAATAAAAAAAGTTTATCTTAATAATAGGACTAAATTACTAACGCATCTCCGTGATATAAATAAATAAGTTAGGTATTTAAGGATCACAGAGCGGAACGGTTACTGCAAAGTGCAATGACAATGTATGCAAAAACTTATTATCTATAGTATTGTAAACCGTTCTAATTTCTACAAGGCTACAATGTCAATAACCTCGCTTTATCGTAGAATTAGCTAAAAGTAAATAATTCATTTACATAACCGCAAAATTCCTTTGGCACAACTCAAATGTAGTCGTGTATTTCTTTAATCTTTTAATTGGACTCGTATCTTCGCCTAATTCGCGCAATATAGGAACTAAAATTCGAAATTCTGCATCGCGGTATTAAAGTTCTTCGCGTGATTATCTAGAACAAACACAACAACCGGAAATCAATTATTGGATAATTGTCCAGACCAGACGCAACAACTGTCTGGTTGGAGGATCCTCCCTTTCAACGGAGGTTTGCGGGACTATAATTCATTAAACCCCAAGCAAACTTCGGCGTTCGCTCTCTCATTGTCTTTCTATTGTGTCTCTAATAACGATTTTCGAAAGGTTAAGAAACGTGATGTGCACAGGCCCTTAGAGACATGCGGACCTCTAAGGGCCTGTGCACATCACGTTTTTTTTTAATTAGCCGTTATCGCGCGTTTGTAGCGATACTAACGCGATATCCATACGATTCAGACGCATCCTGTAGATCTTTAATAGGATAAAAGACCGCTGTTGAAACACGTTTTTCAAAACGCACGTCAACGACGTGTTTAAAAAACGTGGTGTGCACAGGTCTTAAAAGGTGTTTGAAAAGGATTTTAAAAAGCAGAGATAAGACACAAAGACCATCAACCGAGCACAAATATAGGCCCTACGTTACTACTGAGAAATTAAAAATGGTCGAAATCTACCACACTCTCAAAAATAACGGTTATGACCTTAGAAAAGCCAATTAAAAACCTTTCCCTGTCATTGTCCATGACCTTTTCAGTAATCAGGCTTTTAAATAATTTTATCAGTTTAAGTACTGATAAGTTAAACTCGAACTAACCACGTAATCATATTTCTTACCTAGTTACGGTCAAATAAAAATAACAATTATATAAAACCGCGGATTATATCTGAACTTGACGTAAGGTTACTTAATCAAAATTATGTGTTACATAATATAATTTATTTAATTGCTTGATTGTTCGAAAAAGTCTCCGTAACCTTGGAACGCAAACGCAATGGCAAAAAAAAAACAGTAAAATTTTGATGGTAGTGCCAAAATTTGCCCCACCCAGAGCATTTCATGATTTCATGTTTTGGAGTTAAGGAGGCATTTGTGATTTCCCACTTCAAAAGTGTAAAGTATACCACTGATAATGCACTAATATTTTGTTCGTGCATTTTTACCTCATTTCACTAATTGATATTAGTCTAGTATTCAGTACACTATTACCGGTCATCGCGGGTGCTCCCTTTCTTCATTGTATTCATCATTAATATTTTGTTCGTGCATTTTTACCTCATTTCACTAATTGATATTAGTCGAGTATTCAGTACACTATTACCGGTCATCGCGGGTGCTCCCTTTCTTCATTGTATTCATCATTATAATCAGCCGAAAGACGTCCACTGTTAAACATAGGCCTCCCCCAAACGTCACCACAACGACCGATCCTGTACGTCCTTCTTTGTATTACTAAAACTTTATTCCGATTAATATATTAATTCTTTATAAGGCAGCAGAAACATTTAGACATCTTCCTAGCTTTTATATGGTCCTTCGAGCCGGTTCTTAGTTAAAACAATAACATCTGCACGGATCTGCCTCAAAGGTTAAGCATCTCTAGCCGAGATCGCTTCGTTGATAGGTCCATCTTAACATACCAAAATTGCACAATGAAAACAAAAAAAAAAAAACAAATATTCTAAAAGTTTCTCAAAACAAAATCAAACTAGTTGTTTTTCGAGTTTTAATGTCAGACACGATTCTTTTAATCGTCTATTAATATACAAATAAGTCTAAATATAAGTCTCGTATATTTCTGAACTGGTTATAGGAGTTATTCAAGATTCTTCGATGCTATCCCGACACACCTTAGAGATCAGTCAAACCTGCTTGGTTATATATATATATATGTATATGCTGAGAAGAATAACGGCAATATCTGCTTGGTACTTCTAATAAAAGAATCCTTAGAGGCGAATTGAAAATAAGGTTAATAAAAATCATATAATAACTATCCCATTGCAGGACAAATACTTCCCCAAGTCCGTGAGCAAAAAGATGTAACTCAAAGAATTATTAAAACTTGATGCACTAGTAAGATAGACACAATCCGAAGAATCGCTAAACTTAAGAGGCAATGGGCAGCGTACATTGCTAGCAGAACAGATAATAATCGTTGGAGCCAAAAGATTCTAGAGTGGCTGACACGTACTCGGAGATGCAGCGTTTGAAGGCCTTTTACAAGAAGGATCGATAACCTGGTGAAGGTCCGGGAATCCGATGGATGCGAGATGCACAGTAACATTCGTTGTAGCGATACTTGGAGAAGATTTATGTCTAACAGTGGGACGTTTTTCGGCAGAAATGACGACGATGATGATGATGATAAAGAAAGACAATTTTCTTCAATAGAATATGAAGAAATTTAAGATAAGAATTTCAAAAATTTCGAACACATGACGCCGGATGGGGCGCTAGTTATATAAATCTATACCTTACGTGAAGTCTTAGCACAGGTACAGATAACAACCGCATAAATTACACTATCCTACCACATGTAGGTCAGCGGCCGATAACAAGACAATAGTGAAAGATTAGCAAGTCTACATCATATTCAATAATCACATCACAATAATCTACGTATTGAAGCATTTTATACTTATCTTAATATTTTCAATGTCCATCGACGGTTAAGCGATATCAGGATAAGAGGGGATGACGACAGAATTAAGATATTTGGGTTCATAGCCCTTAAAATATCATAGGCTTATCTATAAGATGTCTGTGATTTTGGACTGCTCTGATTTTTTAAATTTTGATAGGGCTCGCGTTTGATCATTATCTCTCTTGATGGTAAATAATGATGTGTTAAACGATAGTCATCACAGTTACCTACATATTTCTTGTGAAGGACCACTTAAGTTTTAAAGCCTCCATTATTACGAGATCGTCCGAAAGAATCACCATGATTTTAGAATGCAATGAGCTGCTAAAGGAATACGTGTGTTATGATTGGATCTTATTAGATCGCGTGTTTAGACCAACCAATTAGGAACTGGTCCACAATTTAAAAAAGTCAATGAAATCACGATCAATTTTAGAAGAGAGTCACCAGTTCTAGCCTATCCAGAATTTTTCTGCGTCACACGGATAAATTGTAAAATGTCAAATGTTGATGCGCATAGTTGTAGAAAAAAAAATCTGTTAAAAATTTACCGAGACATTATAATACTCGAGATGTTTTATAAATTGACGGTTTTTGCAATTATCTGGGGACACAGAAATGATAATAAACATTAAACCAATGATGAAGCAGGTAAACTATATTGAAACTAAAGCTACATGGTTGGCGCAGTGGCTTTTGTGTTGCAGGCGGACGATTCTCACAGGGAACCAAAAATTATATGGCTTATATATAGTGTTTGGGTCTAAAGCTGTATTTCGTTTACTAAATATGTTTGTAAACGCACCCACGGTACTGGATTCAATTCTAGATAGGGGGGGCATCGTTGACATATTTTATGTGTACGATGCACAATGTATACGCTAGATTTGATTGTTTTAGTTCTATGACGAGACCAAATAGTTTCCTTATTTACTGAGATCACATCAGTGTGTCACATACATATTTAATGTATGTTTTTCTATTATTATTTATTGAGGATATGGACAATTCATAGTTTCCTTAACATTATGTAGGCTCTATAGTTAACTTCACATAAACATTATCTAGCTTTAGTAAAAAATAATATTTTATTCTATTATTAATAATAGCAGTAGCTAGTAGCTTAGTAATAATATCCATACGGGTTGATCATCAAAATTAAGCAACACTTGACGAGTTCGATTTGCTGATGGGAGATCATTAATTACATATCCAAACAAGATATTGCCTCTTGTTTTTTTTGTTTTCTTGTAATGATGATGATGGTAATTATCGTACCTTATGGTAAGTGATGTTAAGATCGATGATGATGCACACTTGTCTAGAATTTTATCATATATTACTTCATATTATAATATATTCACTCGTCGTACCGGTATCACAACGCCGTATGTCTACTGATGCGATGATGGAACGGGTTTAATGGAATCAAATTCTGCAATTCCAATGCGTACTCCCCGAAATGTAAATGTTACCCAACCGACAGGCTAGCAACTCGGTGTCGGTAGTCAATATTTTGAAGTTTTGACTCGTTGTGTGTATTATTACCGTTGATCTTGCCAAGAGACATCGTGTTATCCAGTTACTGGGATCTGAAGGTCAGATAGGTAAATACTAACTCAGATGAACCATTTTTTTTATCGATAGACTCGCATTTGACCGGAGCAATTAGCGATACGTGATAATGTGGTTGACGATGAAGCATGCTTGCATAGAAGTAACCTATTCATTCTTAACTTTAAAACCCCTAAACACTAAAAACCATTTTCAATACGTCTCAGTCTACAGAATGATAACTAATTTGCTGTGGTGCGGACTTGCTGGCTAACAATGGGAAGAACGCCTCTGACAAGAACTGAGTCGACGGCGCGTTGTTTTCCAGACCATATAAGTGGCCTAAGTGTTCGTATAATTGGGAAAAGGCTGTAGAATATAGGATATATAAAATCTTTGCATAAGGCAGGCAACCACAGCTTAAATGATAGACAAGCGGAAATATTTTCTGAAGCACTCAAGATATTTTTAACAGACACAAATAGAGACATGATACCTCTTCAAGTTAATATAGTAGAGGTGACAGATTTCCGATGATTAAGGCATGCACGATCGATAAACATGAATGATAACATTAGTCACGAGTCCCGTGACTTCTTCGCATGCAGTTGTTTTCTTTTTGCTATCAAAGAGATTAATGGAGATGAAGTGTTCGATTTTTTATCAAAGTGTTTTTTTGGTCTTTAGTGAATAATCTTGTTGAGTGGTTGTAGTGATAGATCATGATGATGTATCTCTAGTTACTTTAATGAAATAGTTAATTGATGCTAATATTGGCAGATTTTTTTTACTTATAGCTAGGTAACTTCTACCATCGGTTTCATTGGCGTGTAATTCGACAATTAACCTAAAAGACCCCGTTTGCTATTTTTCATCCTAACCTTTTCAGTCTTTTGAGCATAAAGGAGTAATATACATACACATTTTTGCATCCATTTTATCTTTTGCCAGTGACTTCGCCTATCCGAGCAAAAGTCGGAGATCATCACAAGGTTAATTGTTAACTGTTCTTCAATTATATTTTAACGGTTCTTCAATTTATTCCTGTTTATATAGCAAAAATTTATACTAATTGTGCCTCCTTCTTAGATGGTACGAAGGGGGTGATGGAGTCTGTGTTTACTCGCTTCACTCACTCACGAAACCTCGCCATCCCCTTCTAACCTAAACTGTTTGAGCCCTTAGTAATTGTAAAAAAGTCCAATTATATTTGGTGTAGAAATTGTATTTTTAGTGAAGAATAAAAATTTTGATGCACAGTTAAAAATATCACAAATATAATTCACACAATGTTTCGATTTTTAGACTAGCTATTTCGAGAAAACAAAAATTTGTTGTTGCGCAACTGCGCATGCACGAGGGATTTATTTAGGCCAAAGCTTGGTAGCTTATATCTATCAGGTGCAGTGCAGGTGTCAATATCTCTTAGAGATAATCAATTTGATGCGCTGCTCTTTTGATCCATGATAGTACACTTTACCTTGAAGAATGAAAAACAAGATCAGAAACCGGACCCCTTTGGAACAATTTTGGAACAAGTTTATCGACATATCAAAAATTAAACATAAGTCAATCGATACGATCGCCACTTGATAAAACAAATTAATTTGAATAATCAAATCAGGTAATGCTTGACAATATAATTTACCAACTACATAATTTTTATTAAAAATTGTTTTTATGAGTATCGAACTATTAATTACTTTATTATTAAATTTTAAAAATATGCGGAGCACGACGTAAAGTCTCCATAAACTTTCGTTGGAAAAGGGGAATCCTCCCACCAAACTGTTTGGTTCAGGCATTTTACCCGTTACTTAATTTTGGGCTGTTGTGTTATGTCCTAATTGGGCGGAAAACTCTAATACCGTGATATCGATTTCTAATGTTAGTTCCCTTATTGTGTTGCTATAATATCCAACATGTTCTGTCCCACTGCTGGGCAAAGCCTTTCTTTATTCGTTTCAATATTCTAACAATGTAATCAGAATTTAACTTCAGTTAGACCCTACGTTCACTTTTGTCCTTGTTCATACAACACCGCTTCAAACAAACAGGTATTACTATAAACTATTATAGTACCGACCTCCATAGATCACAGATCATTATCGGTGCCACATTTGTTTATCCAATATGTAGTTATGTCATTATTAAGGCACTTGAAATATCATTGTGTAGAGATACTTATATTTAGAACACTAGTTTCTGCCAACGGTGTTGCTCATGTGAAAGTAGAAAATTATTCCACGGAAACATATTTCCTTGATCCTTTACCCTATATCCCATATTCTCTTCCAAGATTTTTTATTATTAAATAGTTTTTGAAATGATTACATAATATTATACTTATATTTATTCTTTGTATCTTAAATTTATACTATAATATCATTCCTTAAATGGTTTTTGGATTGTTTTAAAGCTAAAGTTATCCATTATTACGAAAGATACTGGTGCCTGTAATACAATGTTTTTTCTTAGTATAGGTATGTGGTAAGACCAACGAAACTCTTTTTCTGTCTTTACCACGTATTATATTATGGCAGAACAGTTTTTTTTGTTTAAGATACAATTTTTAAATTACATCCAAATCCGTTTAGACGTGAGCGTGACGGAGGAGGAAAGAAAGTACAACATACTGCCAAAAGTAAAAAAAGGATCGTCCGACCATACGCGTGTTATCCGGACGGATTATTGTGTGGTCCGGACTATTTGATAGTTTATTTCGGATTTTTATCTTTGTTCTAAATCACGTAATTAAAACCCTAACACCACGATGCAGGACTATTTTAGTTTCTATATAGCATCATATCTATTACTACTAGCTGCTCCCAGCGGCTTCGCCAGCGTGATAGCAGAAAATTATCCCAAGTGAACATACTTTCCGGGATAAACAGTATCCTGTGTCCTATTCCAGGACGTGGTTTATCCGTGTTCCAAGTTTCATCAAAATCGGTTTTGCCATTTAGGCGTGAAGAAATAACAAACAAACAAACTCACTTTCGCTTTTATAATATTAGTAAGGAAAGGATACATGCGTACAAATTGCGTTTGTAATATTAATGTGATCTGATATATAAAGGTCATTTGCTAATTCTGTGCTTCGAGACTTGAATTTCAAAAGATACGGAAGTATGATATACTAGCTTCAAACATGGCTTTGACATCCATGACATACTGACGTACATCTTGCCTCGTGGTTTAGTTTTTTTTTGTCAATATGAAAGTGACTCGAGCGCATTTATATTGAAATGCAAATTCATAGTCGTGATGGACGACGCGCTAAACACACACTTTCTCGTGGTCATGCAGTTGTAGCAATACATACACATTAAAGAGATCTCACTATTTATTTATTTTGAAGTTAGACAAAACAATTTAATTCAAAAAGTTGTGAGATTTCACAAGAATGACTTTAGCTCAAAAACAAAAATAATTGTTTAATAGGTACAGTTGGATATGAATATGCATAAACATGACCAGCTCCTGACCCCGAGTTTGTTTCGGGCAGACCCTGAGTTTGTTTCAGTGTTTCTTCTCAGGGTAGTCGGTTAGGAAACACCGGCATCATCTAATTTAAAATGACGAAAAAAATTGACGTTTATGTGTTTTTGAAAACCTATTTGCAAAAATAAATGTAATTTATCATCTCTTCTCTAAAAAGGGAATGGACCGTAATTGCACCACGCAATGTGTAAATATATAACTTAAGTGGCAATGGGCAGGGCACATTGCTCGCAGAACAGATGACCGTTGGGGCCGAAAGGTTCTGGAGTGGTGACCTCGTACTGGAAGACGCAGCGTCGGAAGGCCTCCTGTAAGGTGGACCGATGACCTGGTGAAGGTTGCGGGAAACCGATGGATGCGAGACGCGCAGGATCGATCATTGTGGCGACACTTAGGGGAGGCCTATGTCCAACAGTGGACGTCTGTCGGCTGAAATGAATGATGAATGAATGATGTGTAAATGCAATCTTTCAAAATAATTCTTCAATTATGTAGAAATCTGACATTCCATGTCAAGATCATTTCATTGATAAGTATGCAGCCTTCTACTTCGCCGCCACTAAGCGATCGGCAGATCGAAAGACTAGATTATAGAAAATTGACGAGTACAAATACTGCCTACATCGTGTTATTTTAGAAAAGCCTCGAGATTGTCCGATTACAAGATAACGTTGACATTAGTAAGGAAGAAGAAAGGCGTGAGTGCATTAGAGTCGAACCTTATAAATCCTCGGATTTGCTTGAGGTTTTTCGTTGGTTTTATAATATTTTTTATTTTCATCTTTCTGACTTTGATAACGTTAACATAAGTAAAAAAAGAAAAGAGAAACAAAAACAAACTATATTAAGAATTTAAAAAAAATATCTAACAGCACAAAAAAAATTGCGTACTGCTTTAAGACTTCCACAGACAGGCTCGATGCTAAAACCATACTTATTTACAGAAATTTTAGTTCATCAAATAAATTTGATAAAAAAGATACTTTTCAATCTTTACCGTGAACTTTTAGACAAGGGATTCTTTACCCGTTACAATTACAGAGCTGTGCATAGACCGCTCTAATATTCTTCAAACATCTTAAAGAATATATAAAAAAATAGATTTTCCTGTGTTTTTCCTATCAGGGATCAATTAGGCTGCCTTTTTACCATATTTTACCAAAATCGGGTCTATGGTTTAGCCATGAAACCGTAACAGACAAACAGATAAGAACTATTTAGAAGACAAATCAATACCTTAACCTTTTATTTTGCAAGGTATAGTAATTGACATCAGTGACTGAATATATTTGATCACCATGTTATGGCAGGATATACCGAAAAAAAAAAATACTGTAACACCTTTTGTATCATATTCTAGCAAATAAATATTTTTATTGATAAAAATGAGTCGAAGCATTGTACCCGTCTGTGAGAACCTTGAAAACGATATTGAATTTTTAACAGTACCAAAAATAACGCTTACTCAAGGACCAACAGACTTCTTTCACTATATGTAGATGAAGATATGATCTCGAAGATAACACTGAAGTGGAATCATGTGATGGAGTCACGCTGGGTAGTTATCTGTAATTTCGCTAAGCCCACTTCAGACCGGCACTTTTGAAACGAGAGGCTTGTAGCGTAATGTTCCTCGAGTGGATTTATATTTAAATCTATACCGTATTCTTGTTTTTCTTAAATAACCGGGTTTGTTTTTATCGGAGATAAGAAATTAAGATGTTCCTATTTTGGTTTCTATTGTTTACTTTAAGCGATTTACAGCTTTGGTATATTATTTTTTTATAGTTTATTGTACACCAAGATTATAAATGTTATCAACTTATAACATTTAAAACATTTTATGACTGGGTTTGGCATATTTTATAGCTATAGTATTGTTGCCACTAAGATTAGGCTTATCTATAGAAATTAAGTTGTCATAAATCCTGTATGTGCCTTAAAATAAGAACAATTTTTTATTACTAATAGAGCACTATCTAACCCAAAGTTTCGTCACAATGACCGATTCTGTACAACTCACATTCATCCGATACCCGCAACCCTCATCAAGTCGTCTTTTCACTTTGAAGAAATCTGCAAGAGAAAAAAGGTTACCGACACAGCCCGATGAATGATCGCAATACAGATGATCGATGGGGCCGAAAGTTTTTGGAGTGGCGACCGCATTCATACCGACGTAAAAGTCATACATAGGAAGACGAAAAAGATATGAAAAGGGCAAACCATCTAATTACTTAATAAAAACCCACACAGAGATAACCGCTGTTTGCCCACATTATCACACGGATTAGCACTAAACACGGATTTTGCGTTAGCTACTCATAAACATTTAAAACTGAATCGTTTGTGTTTTCTTAACACAATTTATTTCTTTTTACAAATTACGAAAGAAATTCCAACGATTCTTTGGTTCTCGGAGTAAATAAATAAGGAATTCCATTATGAATAGGTGAAATATGGTTAGTTATTTTTTCCTCGTTGTTGTTCATGGAAACCTATTTCTCCAATGAACTAATCCAATAAATTACTTAAATTATAATTGTAACAACTCATCTCCAAGCTCTGTTTGGCAATAAATATACACATATTGGCGATATAACTCATCATCTGACTTTTCTTTTACCATTCTCAAAGAATGGTAAAATCTAATTCTGGTAAGGTCTAATCTAAGACTCTCTATTTGACTTTTAGTGGTTCTATCTCATCGCGACGGGTTACTCTGTGATGCATGTCTAGATTTACGTGCTCATTTGTTTCTATGTGTATAAGCTCAGAGTATCTTTGTGAGACAGATATAAAGTATGATTTACCTTTGTAAGATTTGCTGCCAGTCTTACTCAGGCCCAACCGTGACGTCTTAAAATTAATCTTCTGAAAACGAAATAGTGGTATGCATCTTATATAGGTCTGTCTCTCCCTTATATTAGAGTTGAAATGATTGTGAGACATCATAATAAGCCAACAGTTTCACTTATGTATTCTAAAAGCTTCAAGCATCATATTAAAATTTGCACTGTCACTTAAAAAGCGAGAGCAGCCTTCGGCAATCGCTAGTTCAAATCAAACCCCTGCTGATAATAGCCGATAATGAACAGATAACAATGATTTATAATGCAAACTAATGGTTACCGTAATAACCTTACTTTCATTGTTAAACACAACCGTAACCTGAAATGTGCAAAAAAATATTCTACAAATTGAGAAGAAAATCTAGTTTGTCTATATAGCAAAATTTGTTCAACTGACGGAAAATTTTGCAAATCTAATTTTATCATTTCCGAAAAAAACTAGTGTTTATAATAATAAAGTGTTATTGAAAGATTTAAGAATGGAGACAAATTCAACAGAAATTGATGATCTAGAACAAACACACGTGGTCAGGAGCATATGGTTCAAGCTCGTCGCGTTACCATTGGCTATATCGTTAATAATTCTGGTTTGCTTGGTGTACACCTGCTACAAAAACAACCTGGAAATGTAAGTATTTCTACATTTGTTTAAAAATAAAAATAAAAACCAACAATACTTCATACTTGACCATAGATATTGCGTAAAATAATTGTAATTTATTTTTTATAAATTGCCTTTGCGTCACTATCGCATTGCACCTGATCTATTCGCAGAAGGCATTTGGTCTGAATAGATGTGAAAGTATTTTTATGATAACCTGTTATATTGTGGCCAACATTAGGTACCTGAAACTTGAAATAAATCTGAAAATTCACGGACAGAAATTGCAGCTTGAATTTTAAATTCACGCTACATCACGTAATACTACGTATTTTACGCTATATCATTTATTGTATATGTTCACTCTTTTTTACCGTGATAAAACAATTTTATTAAGATACATTATTTTAGATATTTTAAATATCAATGTAGAAAATGAAGTACACTCAAGTTTAATATTTTCATTGTGTATTTCAACACAATATCGTATGGAATTCTAATGTCCTGAATAGATATGGGATATCTTATCGTCACCATAAGCTCCTTTACTGCAATATGCTAATGGCATTACGACATACGGTGGTTCAAGTATGTGTTGAAATATTACGATTTTGTAGCGATGTATGCATTAAATAACGTATCATCATTAACCATACTGAAATTTTAAGTTGTCAAAGCACAACACACACTCAAGCTATTTGTGATAAAATTAAAGCAGATTCAAGACCATAGTAGTTTTGTCATACATTAGCTTCTCGAATTTTATCGGAATCTAATCTGGTGTTTAAACGTGAAAGAGTAACTAAGATATATACAAACTTACAAATTATTTTTAATAATGTGTGATAACAATATAAGACCAGACTAAAAACAAACGACCAAGGATACTGGGTAGGGAAGAAAGTCCAAAAGTGCTTAAGTCACTAGTACTCATTTATGAGATGATGAAATGCTTTTATTTTTGTCTACATTGCTTGCTATCTCTGTGGGAAAGTGATCTGTGTTTGTATTGCTTATCTACAGTATCGATTTATTTGCCACGCGTCCAAGCTGTTGTGCTTATTATATTAATATCAATACTTTAATCATAATATGTTATATTTTTACGGAAAAATATTCAAAAACTTATTAACTGAACAAAATATTTTTAAACATATGCGTCAAAAATATCTCTGCATTGCTGTTGACAGGAACCGTGCCCAAAAGACTGGCGGCATTGTTACGCCAACGTTATATGTCAATATTTAATCTCTGGCCGAGTTAAAACCAGGACTTGGGATACGAATATTTTTACGTTATAACCTCACAAGTCAATATCTTACTAGGCCTGTAGAAGATTTCTACAGGCCTCTTGCATAAAGCCGATTATTTTCAACCATATTAGATAAATCCAAGTTTTATTTTTATTACTTGAGGTGGGTACAAAAACTTTCGTGTTTTCTTTTTCTCCCCTGAATATGTAAAACACTCAGGAGTGTCTGTATATGCTAGCTTAACGTATTGTCTTTCTTTATTTCTATCAATCGCCACGTAGCCGACACTTCCCTTTCTTTTACATCATTCTTCAGACCATCTATCTTTTCCTTGACAGTCCTCGCTCTCTCATAAATCACTCTTTTAGTGATATTCTTTTGGACTTAGTCACAAAGCCAAAAATATCCTTATTAGCCATACGTCCTGGACCTTGCGGCTACAACAAGGTCAAGACTAATAAAACAATTGCAGTTGACAGCCTATTAACTCAATACATTAGTTGTGTAGATTAGTGGACGAGCGCACCAATCAGACGAATCATTCAGTTTTTACGAGCTTCGGAGTAGCATTCATAGGTTTTTATGATCCAGCGATATTAGCATTATATACTTGTATTTCTACGACACTTGGTGGCAAGGCAACTGTACCTTGAAGGTGAGTCAAAATAAGTGGTAGGGGCAGAGTACATAATATTGCTGTCAGTCGACTACAAACTTTGAACTTCATCCAATTTCTGATATCAAAACCTATCGGTGCTGTAAGAGGCTTTGCTTCGTGAAAAAATACATTTATCCGAAGAGAAGATACCCGCAAAATAAAAAGTAACCAATATATTCTATTCTAGTATCCAAATTCGCTATTTGAACATGAAGAAATACCAGATATGTTCCCACGCATATACATGCATAGTAATAATCATATTTATGGCGCTACTTCAATCAAATCAATGGTTTTTGTCGTTAGTTGCTGCTTTGTATTTATTCCGGAAATAATAACTATACAATTTAATGCATAGTAGAAACTACCTGAATCTTTAACTTCTTCGAAAATATTATCAAGGAAGATACTTGTAACTGTAGTTTTAGGTACATCTTGTTCTGTTATAAAACTATTTTGGTACACAGCCTCAAGATCTACTAAGATAACGCTATTATGTACTTTTATAGTTACATAGTTTTATATAACTTCCTTCATAGTGACGTCAGTGTTTTATATTCAGATGCTACAGGAAAAGTTTTGGGGTTTTTGGTGAAGAGTATTTTTAGCTCAAAGGATTAAGAGTAAGGTCAATAATGCAGCATCATTTGTTAGTTGTAGTTTTCCAAAATGGTGAAGGAAATCATTAAGAGGAAACTGGCATGTCCTCTAACGGAAAAACAAACGAAGATATTGTGTAGAACTAGCTTCCGCCAGCGGCTTCACCCATGTAGATGTCATTAGAAAAATATTCTAAGGTAGTATATTCCCGAGTTACGAAATATCCTATGTTCTATCCCAGGACATGGCCTCCTCATGTGCTAAATGTTTAATCTGGTCTTATAAGCATGAAGATGTATACATACAAGTTTTAGCCTTTACAATATTAGTGTGATTTACCAACACGTAATGAACCGCATTATGGAATAGTAGCGACATCTACGGCACCACATCAGAACTATCCTGCCCCGCGGTGTCAGAGTTCTCTGCGCAATTAGAACACGAGCTCAAAATTGACTCTCGGGTAATTCTCTCCCCTCTGTTCGGAGAATTCTCCCTTTTCAACGACGATATAACTTTAAAGCCTATTCCACATGTCTACAGATTCCAGAAATCTTATAGATCTCTATCTTTGCAGAAATCTTAGCAGTGCGAACACTAGACTGCGATAAAATTAACATGAGCCAATAAGGCATATTTTTCCAAAAAAATCTTCTAATGATACATTAAAGAGTTCGTGGCTGCTATATTAGTCAATCTTCGAGGTTAAACTGTTATTCTCGGCTGACATTTATAGTCGTTACGGCTAGTATAAAAAGCTTTAAATCTGACACCAACCTTACCAAGGGGTATCGTGCGATCGGAATTCTGATCCCGATTTCCGGCCACCGTAGGCGCGGGCTTACGAACGGAAACCGTCCGGACCGAGCCCAAGTCATCGACGCCGCGTACTGTTTTCGCGAGCCTCAAGTTGTCAGCAACCATAGGAGCCCAGCAGTGTCGAAGCCTACTAGGGTGGGTTTTTAGTCAGTAAAAGTCTGACCCGTCCTCTTGTTCCGTCCAAGGGCGGGAGATGTCATTAGATGATTTTACAACTATAAAAAATAGACAAGTGGTTGACAAGTAAAATACCGGTGTTAAACCCTTCAGATACCGTCAATTAGAGACACAATAGTAAGACAATAGACGCGCGGCCACCGGTGGTCGCTTGGGGATTCATGAATTAAACTGACCTTACATACTTGGGAAAAGGCTCAGGCAGTACATTAGTGGTTTCCTGAAAGGTTTCTGTTAGAGAAAAAGAAATAAAAATAAATAACCTTAAACTTGATGAACAATACATTAACCTTCAATTGTTATCTTGTTTATTATCATTTTAATTTACTGTGTACTTTCTCTAAAGTACACAGAGATACAAAAGATATCTTCAGTATCTTCGTAATTCGCATACACCGAGGCCGCTAAAAAAGTTTACATATAGCAGTGTTCAGAAAAATCAAGATCTTCTGAAACCAAGTTTCTATTTCTAGTTTTTATAAACATTTCTGATCGTGTACACGAATTCTTTTGACGCAAACATCCTTGTTGATCGTCTTTTTTTTTCGAAGTTCCGTGCAACTGATTTTGACGATCATTTAATATTGTATCGTAGTCATAATGATGAACGACGTAGTTGGATTGATCTGTGTTGTGTTGGCGCCTATTTTTTGCTACATAACATATTTGTTGACTTTAATGCTTCTGTACTATATGACGAAATATCGAGATGGTGAGTTTTTTGTTTTTTTTGTAATTAACATACTAATAGGCATAACATCTGTTTTGCTCAAGGTCATTTTAGAAACGTCTGAGTTTCTTTAAATATGGCACACGTTTAGACCTATTTTTTAGCGTAATTACTTCCATTTGGGAGTAGAGTAAGTTTTCTTTAAAAGAATTTTAATAAGAGTGTCCATGGAGGTTCTTGCACATTCTTCTCCATAAAAATCTACGCTTTGGAGCGTGCAATTAATTTAGCTTCGCTTTTTTTTTTGAATGACCAACTTTGAAAACAAACTGACAAAATTGGTCTATTTGAAATAAACGTTTCTGATTTCTCATTTCTGATTCCCTTTCCTAGAGAGGAGGCCTGAGACCTTAGTCCTAACAGCGGGCACAATATAAGGCTGATTGTTCCATATTTGGAACACTCAACAATGTAGATTCAGATCATAGCATACATGTTTTTTAATCTTATGAAATCACGATTCTAAATAAGAAACTCAAGGGCAACGCGTTGTACAGGTCGATACTATTTTTGAAGTTTCCGGCTTTAGGAATTTTCTTCAATCTCTATTCACTCTTCAGTGTACTTAGTGATTGCCTGATCTGTTACCTGCTTGTTCCTAAAGCGCTAGTTAAAATGTTTGACGACCCAGCAGCTATCGTGTGTACGATCTTTGGTTTTATAGCTATTTTCAGTTTTCTAGGGTACTTATTTGCTCTATATTACCTCTTATCGTCGTACCGAAACAGTGAGTATGCTTATGTTATTATATTATTGTCACCACACTATTAACAACGCGAATTTCATTTTTTTTTTTCGGGCAGATAAAATATTGTAAGGAAAAATTTTGCTCAGTTGTGAAAATGAACCTTCTGTTCTCCCAGATACAGGGTTGTTTCATAGTTTGAAGGACAGTGATCTTATTCATAAGAAATAGCACTCTCATTTTTTTTTTGTTTCATCAGTGATTCTTCATCATTTCAGCCGATAGACGTCCACGTAATCCGGCGGTAATTCTGACATTTACTTGAATATTTTACAAAACTAGTTTTTTTTTTTATTATGTATAGGCTCATGTTTGACCACTATCTCACCTGATGGTAAGCGATGATGTAGCCGACGATGGAACACGCTTGCCTAGAAGCAATCTAGTTCCAGGAAATACGTGATTTCTTTTTACTTTAAAAGTTTTTGGAAAAAATATTGTCAAACATAGATTCTGGGTTATTACTGAAAAATTCAGGCTTGCCGTGTTCAGCAGCAAAACATGCAATGATAAGAAGACTAACAAGACGTGGAGGTAGTTTTAAATTGATATTCATATTTTGAAGGTATGCGGAACAGAGAGTGTAACGTCTCACACACCTCCGTTGGAAAGAGAGGGTCTTACTAGACTAGCGTCAGGGGGGCAACTACTCGGCAGATGATTTTGGGCTGTTCTGTTCTACATATATGTTTCAATCGCGCGGAGAACTTTAATTGCTCGATGCAGGATTAATTCTTATATAATAAATAACTTTATTGAAACAATTAATAAACCTTACAAACAAAGTTAAGCCTTACAAATATAAGTACATTGAAGGAAGGTATCTTCTAATATTAGGACCCTGCCTCCTAAACTAGGTGAGACCTGTGGCTTAGGAGTCAGTGTTCTGCAGTTACATCGGATCCGGTTGTTTCAGTACGGTTGTTGTAAGTCTAGCCTTAATAATATAATTAAATTTGAATTTGAGAATTTTCATTAAATAAAAATAATAATATGACGCTATACTTACGAATTACTAGTTCTGGGACAATCCTAAGATTTATTTGTTGGCTATATTTCCAGGATATAATCTACCTATGTACCAAGCAAGACAGACAGATTAGTTACTTTCGCATTTGTAATATTAGTACAGATGGCAACTAAAATATGTATGAAGCTCAATGTTAATAATTACGTTTTATCTTGTGTATCAGCTTAAAAGATTACCCGTTAATACAGCTATTGTAATAATACTTAATATCTGATTACAGTGACGCACTTCAGGACAGAAGTCTTTTCTCATGCAGTGGTCGAGGATTAATAGTATTAGTGATTTATAAGGTCACAGATAGGTCCAATGGTACAAATTGATTGGTGCGAGTGACACGACATACATGTTTTATTACAAGCTTTTATTTAGTTTCACCTGGTCCGATGTTTGTCTGTCATCAAATCTTGTAAATTAAATTTGACCCACTTCCCGGTTACCGATGAGCTGAAATTTTGCATGCATGTGTAAATCAGATGACAATGTAAAATTATTATGACATGGAGCTGATCTGATGATGGAACTGGAACGTGGCTATAGGAACTTGGTAGTTAAACGACACAACCCCATCGAGTTTGGGCTCGTATGATTCGTCTTAACGAGTGAAAATAGTTTGATTAGAATAACGAGCGGTATCAATTAAACCACTTTTTAGTATAAGTTACATTTTTGAAAAAAAAATTAATTTCAAATGTCGCCCTATCTATTTGTGAATAAATCAAGCTATCACGTACGCAAACCCGCTGCAATAGTTAATGGCTTTAATTTTTTTTTAATGATTTTTCTCACTGCTTTAGGTCAATTAAATTAAAAGTTATTTTGGGTGTCTGAGGTTTTGCGCATTTAACGTTACACGTTGTATACCGAGCTATAAAAGCTTGCTATGAAAAAATTATTTTCATAAAAAGCTTGTTTAAATTGTACTATATTCCCAAACAAAAAGATAAAACTAGCACTTGACTGCGATCCAAGCTGAGAGCTTAGCCAAATTGATTATCCACAATCGCTAACGCTATTAGCAAACTTCAAATTTAAAGGAATAACATCATCTCAATGCTCAGTCACGTGGTCAGAACAAAGGAACCGGAGGCGTTGCCAACTCGAGGCGATGGACAAAAGAGAACCGAAATGACATAATCGTAATTTGGCTAGGCCTGCTGATAGTGGGCAGTGATGCAATCGTTGATGGTTAAGCGCACTAGTTTATTAGAAGACACTTCTTGTACCGGTTGGCACACTTCTGTTGCTGGGATTGGTGGATAAGGGATAGTGAAAGATTGAAAAGTTTCTTTACCGATGTATATTTTCTGCAACCGTACTGAAAACTATTATTCTAATAACACTGTTCTATACACTGGTTAAAGGCGTGCTTACTATTCGGAGCTTGAGAACTTAGTGTGACTCGTATGAGTACCGAACTAAGACTACTTATCTGGGAATAAAGTCGACCCTTTTATAGTCGGCTGACTCTAAACAAATATTCTAGAATGTTCACGTAAAACATTATCAAAGATGCACGCTAATCATAAAACTATAAAAGACAATAAACAATAGATGTTAAACAATTACATCGTTCAGGTGTTCGTTACAAAGAGGCAAACCTATCGTAAAACTATAAAAGACAATAAACAATAGATGTTAAACAATTACCGCGTTCAGGTGTTGGTTACTTAAAAACATTAACAAAGATGCAAGCCTATCCTAAAACTATAATATAAAAGACAATAAACAATGGATGTTATACAGCGTTCAGGTGTTCAGTCTTTTGTAGTCTGATAACAAACTATTTCTACAAAGCGGCATAAAACTATAATAGTAATTTAGTATACAATACGGTGCTCGGCTTTCAGTTACCGAAGATTCTAGAAATCCATTTATGCACTATTATAATAAGGAATTTTCTATTATTAAGTTTCTTCTATTATTTCACCTAACTACCACTATTGTTATTTTTAAGCTGTTCCGCACATTTCTCCCGCCGTGCAACTCGTTGCATCATTTTCCGGTGCGGGCACGACTTCTGTAGACAGAGGTAGGATCACCAGTTTCCTTACTGGCCGACGTAGGACGCCTCCCTTGGTCTGCACGTCCACCGTCCGCACGACGCTGTCGGGCCCAGGATACACCGCGATGACTCGTCCTCGTATCCACACGTTGCGGGGCAGGTTCGGGTCGACGATCAGCACGAGGTCATTCACCTTGACCTCTTGACCTCGTCCGTGGGGCTCCCGCCGGTGTTGGAGCTCGGGAAGGTATTCCTTCACCCAGCGGAGCCAGTAGATGTCGGCGAGCCTCTGCGCTGCTCGCCAGCTAGACCGGGAGATGGTGTCTTGCTCGGAGAATGTGCCCAGCTGTGGCACGCGCCCAGAACTTCCCAGCAGGAAGTGATTGGGAGTCAGGGCCTCTGGATCCTCTGCGCTGACGGAGACATGGGTCAGTGGACGACTGTTGACGGTGTACTCTACCTCGGCTAGTAGAGTGGTGAGGACTTCTTCGGTGGGGTGGCGCTCGTGCAGTGTTGCTGCAAGCGCAGTCTTCACGGAACGCACCATGCGTTCCCAAGCGCCGCCCATGAACGGAGCTCCAGGCGGGATGTAACGCCAGGAGATGGTCCTCTTCGCTGCTTCTTCCGCTGTCACCGCATCGATTGTTTGTCGAAGTTCCTTGTCGGCAGCCTTCAGGTTGGTGCCGTTGTCCGACCAAATTTCAGCCGGGCAGCCACGTCGCGCGATCATTCGTCTGACCGCCATTATCGCTGAATCGGCGCTGAGCGAGCCGGCGACTTCAAGATGGATGGCTCGCGTCGTGAGACACGTGAAGATGGCCACGTATCTTTTTTGCCTGGTGCGTCCGACGGTCACGGAGAGAGGCCCGAAGTAGTCGACCCCGGTGAAGGTGAAGGGTCGCTTGTGATGTGCTAAGCGACACGCTGGCAGGTCTCCGGTTCTCGGGTGCGGCGGCATTTGAGTCTTCATGCGGCAGAAGAGGCATTGTCGAAGGATTGCGCGAGTGATGGGGCGCAATCTTAGTACCCAGTACTGTTGGCGACACTCGTTGATCGTTGCCTCGACCCCAGCGTGATGGAGCTGCTGGTGCACTGCCCGTATCCATAACTTCACCGTTGAATGATCTCCGTCGACTACTAGCGGGCTCTTGACGTTTTCTTGTATGTCTTTAGCCGCTCGGATACGGCTCCGAAGTCGGAGTGAGCCGTTGATGGACTCGACGCTGAGCTGGTGAAGGCGGCTCTCCTTGGCGATTGGCTTTCCGTTTTTCAGGTTCTCTATCTCTTCTGTGAAGGCTTCTTCTTGTGAAGACCGCATCAGTAACTCTTCTGCTTTCTTAAGGAGCTCGGCTGTAACTGGGAGCAGGTTGAGTGTCGATCCCTTCCTCGGTGCGGATGCCTGCTGTTTCGCTGCTGTCGGCCTGATCTTCCTCCATGTGGGATCCGCTTTTTTATTTTTCTTCGTTCGTCGGTAGTAGACCTTCTGGTTGGGGACTCTGCAGAGTTCGATGAACTGCAGAACACGTGCTGTCGCATACCGGAGGCGGTCCCAGCTGGAAAACTTCGCTGGATCAGGCAGACCCTCTGCTAGCTTCAGTCTTCTTCTGTCGATCACGTGATGCGTCTTCTCTTCTTCGGAAGGTTCTTCCACTGTTGTATTCACAGGTTCCATTGGCCAGGAGTCTTCTGTCAAGTAGAGAAAGTCCGGCCCTTTGTACCATCGATATACATATTCATACATACATATATACATATTCATATTCATACATACATATTCATACATACATATATACATACATATTCATACCATGATCCTTGTCGAAGGCGGTTGGTACATTTCTTGTTGCATCGTCAGCAACATTCTGCTTCGTCGGAACCCAGCGCCAGTCGTTGACCTTGGAGCTCTCTTCTATTGATGCGAGACGGTGAGCCACGTAGGGTTTGTAAGACCGTGACCCTGTCCTTATCCAGGTGAGTACTGTTTTGCTATCGGTCCAGAACACTTTTCTGTCAGGCTTCCTTTCGTGCTCTTCTATGACCGTGTCAGCGAGTCTGGTCCCCATGACTGCTGCTTGTAGCTCCAGTCTTGGTATGCTTGTCAACTTAAGCGGTGCCACCTTTGCCTTGGCCATGATGAGTGATATGCCAACTTCACTGTCCGGTGTCACTGCCCTCCAAAACAGAACCGCAGAGTAGGCCGATTCGCTGGCGTCGCTGAAGACATGGAGTTCAAGGGAGGCGGCATCGCTGTAGTGTAGATACCGCCGCGGGATTGCCATGTCGTGGAGACTTTTCAAGTGTCCCATCCACGACTCCCACTGCTCCGCCAAGTCTTCATCGATGTGGTCGTCCCACGGTGTTCCTCGGCGCCAAACTTCTTGCAGTAACTGTTTCGCCCTGATGGTGACAGGCGAGGCGAATCCTAACGGGTCGAAGAGTGACATGACGATACGCAAGGCTTCTCTCTTCGTTGGCTGATTTCCTTCGATTAGTGTCGAAGGTATTCTTCTTAAGTTGAGGTTGAACGTCAACTCGTCTGAGTTTATCTTCCAAATGACGCCCAGTACTCGTTCTGTTTGTCCTTCCGTCTTGTACAGCTCCAGATCTTCTATGAGGTGTTTTTCTCCCAGTGCTTCTAGGAGTGACGCTGAGTTTGATTTCCATTGCTTTAATTCGAAGCTGGCCTTCTTGTGCACTTCGCGTACACTTGTTGTTATCTTCACTGCGTCTTCCAAGCTTCTGAAGCTATCGAGATAATCATCGACGTAGTGCTTGTTTATGATGGCAGCTGCGGCTTTTGGATGAGTCTTCTCATGCTGCTTGGCATTCAAGTTCTTGACGTAGATTGCTGTTGATGGTGAACTCGATGCCCCGAAGATTAACGAAGTCATCCTGTACTCTTCCGGAGGTCGGTTGTCGCGGCGATCACCGCGCCACAAGTACCGCAGCGCGTCTCGGTCTTCGGTGCGTACCTTGACCTGCATGAACATCTCCTTGATGTCCGCTGTGACCCCGATGAGATGCTGTCGGAAGCGCATGACGACACCCGGCAGCGATTGAAGCAAGTCTGGACCTTTGAGGAGCATGTCGTTGAGAGCTACTCCTCTGGTCTTGGCGGCGGCGTCATGCACGACACGTAGCTTGTCCGGCTTCATGGGGTTGATGATGGTCTGATGACCGCAAAGTGAGGCAGGTACCAAGTCTTCTCTGGAGTTTTCTGTGGCGGCGCGGGCTCAGCATAGCCCTTTTCTATAAGGGCGTTCATCTGTTCGACGTACTTTTTCTTGAGGGCCGGGTCGCGATCGATCTTCTGCTCAATATTGAAGAGCCTCTTCAGTGCGTTCTCGTAATTGTCTGGGAACTTGATGTCTTCCTTTTTCCAGAGGAGGCCGGTCTGGTATCTTGTTTCTTCGATTTTTTCAGTTTTCTGTTCCAATATTCGAAGTGCCTTCCCTTCTGGATCGGTCTTCGGTCTCTTCGGGTTAATGCAGAGGGCGTCCATCTCGAAGTATCTTTTCACCAGGTCCTCGAGGTCATCTTCAGCTTCCTTCATGTGTGATACAAAGTGAATCTTCTGACCGAAGGAGTTCGTTTGGCTTCCATGGAGTACCCATCCGAGCGGCGTAAGAGATGCGACTGGATGGTCCTTGTCTCCTTTCCTGGTTTCCTTAGTCAGCAGAAGATGCCAGTTGTCTTGCCCGATGAGTATGCGCGGCTTCGCATTGGAGTATGTCAGATGTCCCTTGATGTCCGATAGGTGTGGACATCCTTCCACTAATTCTCGTGGAACCCGTTGAGAGGAGACTTGTAAGTTCTTCACTGTTCTTGCTTGAATTTGCTCTTCTCGGTTGTTGACCCCTTTCAGGCCGATCGTTACCCTTCTTGATGCCGATTCTGCCGTCTTCAGCTCGTTGATAGTTTCTATCTTTAGTGGATCTACGGGTCCTGTAGCTCCTATGGTCGCAGCGACGTCGTCGTCGACAAGCGTGACCGTTGATCCGTCGTCCATCAGTGCGAAAGTGTTGACAGCTCCCTTTGGCCCCTTTACCTGGACCGGCAGGATCTTCAGATAGGATTGCTTCTTTATTGTCCACGTCGAATTGATGACTTCTATTGCCTCGTCATTTTCTGTCTTCTCGGCCTTTTCTTTCTTCTTTTCATAATGAAGCAGCTTATGGTGCGTGTATTTGCACCCTTTAACACCACATGGCTTTGCTCGGCAATTGTGAGTCTTGCTCCTATAACGTAGGCATCTGAAGCAGAGGCGCTTGGACTTCGCAGCATCCCATCTTGAATTGGCTTCCATCTTCTTAAAAGTGTCGCACTCCGCCGCGTTGGTGTGGCTTGTCTCGTCGCACACGAAGCACTTCGGCGTGTTGTTCTTCTCTGTGACGTTAGTGACCCGCTGAATTTTCTTCTGTGGTGCGGCTGTCGATGGTGTTGCCACCTGTTCAGGTAGAGCGTAGGGTCCGCACAGTTCAGCTTCTCTCTTGAAGAATCTTTCTAGTTTGATGAGGCAGGGATCTTCTTTTGGTTGCGTCGATGAAAAGTCATAGTAGCGGTGTCGAAGCGTCGGCGTCAACTTGTCCACTAATATCTTTGCAAGTTCGGGGTTGTACATGTAGTTGAAACAACCCAATGTATTCAATGTTGCTACAACGTTGGAGATCTTCGTGGCAAATATGCAGATGTCCCTCGATGACTCGGAGAGGCGTGGCAAACCTCGAAGCGTTTCCATTTCTATCATGGCGATAGACTCTGGTCTTCCGAATCTTGACTCTAAAGTCTTCATCACTTCAGAAGGGTGCGTGTTGGTGATGAGCAACCCTTCTACCGCTTCTCTGGCCTTCCCTTTTAAGTTTCTTCGTAGTCTGTTGATGTTCTCGACGGTGCTGAAATTTGTTTCAGACTCGTAGTAGGCGGCGCGGAAGGGTAGCCACTCCTGATGCGACCCGCTGAAGAAAGGCAATTCGATGAATTTGGATCGCTGGGCGGCGCTGACAGCCTTGGTGATAGCTTCAGCTAGGAGGGCTAGGTCCCCTTGACCTCCCGCCGGTGTTTGATGAACTTCTTTTTGTTTCGGTAGTTCTTCGTGGACGAACGTCGGCTTTGACGGGGGGTGGTGAGGCTCGTTGGCGATAGTTAAGACGGGGTGAGTCACCTGGTTATCCAACCAGTTGTCCACTCGGGCGTTGACTTCTGAGAGATCATCTTCTTCTCCTTCTTCTTCCTCTTGGTCGGAGTCCTCCGTTTCTAGCGTGGCCAGGCGTGCGGCAGCTAGTTCGACTTGGAGGCGGAGCAAATCTTCTTTAGCTTTTGCTATCTTCAACGCCTTTGATTTGCTGTGTTTGGATCCCGCCCGACTCTCTTTCTTATGGAGAGAGGGGAAGTCCTGATGCCTGCTCGGCTGTGGCAGACTAGCAGTGGTATTCTTGACTCGCTTTACTGTAGGGGTTTCTGTATGCTGGCGAGTGTCTGTACTATATTCAGCGACGGTTACTGATGGCTTCATCGGTAGTTTTGCATCCACACCGACAAGTACTGTTGCTGTAGCGGAGGGCGTCACAGAGGGGGCGGCGGTAGCGATAGTGGACAAGGCTGCTGCAGAGGGCGCGTAGGTCGGGAGGGTTCCAGTATATGCCGTGGTTCCCATGGCTGTAGTAGACCTCGTGACGGCTGTAGTCTCTGTGGTGGTAGTGCCAGTCTCCGTGGTATAGGTTTCCGAGGTGACAGCGATTACTGCTGACGACGACGGCTTCTGTTCCCCAGCCAGCATGCGAGCTTTTCCTTGGGAGCGCGTGACTATCATACTTGCGTCGATGTCTTCTATCTTCACTACTTCCAATGTTCCACTGGCGGCGAATCCACTTATCCGGCTCGAAGGACCATTAAATGTACCGGTTGGCACACTTCTGTTGCTGGGATTGGTGGATAAGGGATAGTGAAAGATTGAAAAGTTTCTTTACCGATGTATATTTTCTGCAACCGTACTGAAAACTATTATTCTAATAACACTGTTCTATACACTGGTTAAAGGCGTGCTTACTATTCGGAGCTTGAGAACTTAGTGTGACTCGTATGAGTACCGAACTAAGACTACTTATCTGGGAATAAAGTCGACCCTTTTATAGTCGGCTGACTCTAAACAAATATTCTAGAATGTTCACGTAAAACATTATCAAAGATGCACGCTAATCATAAAACTATAAAAGACAATAAACAATAGATGTTAAACAATTACATCGTTCAGGTGTTCGTTACAAAGAGGCAAACCTATCGTAAAACTATAAAAGACAATAAACAATAGATGTTAAACAATTACCGCGTTCAGGTGTTGGTTACTTAAAAACATTAACAAAGATGCAAGCCTATCCTAAAACTATAATATAAAAGACAATAAACAATGGATGTTATACAGCGTTCAGGTGTTCAGTCTTTTGTAGTCTGATAACAAACTATTTCTACAAAGCGGCATAAAACTATAATAGTAATTTAGTATACAATACGGTGCTCGGCTTTCAGTTACCGAAGATTCTAGAAATCCATTTATGCACTATTATAATAAGGAATTTTCTATTATTAAGTTTCTTCTATTATTTCACCTAACTACCACTATTGTTATTTTTAAGCTGTTCCGCACACTTCTCTCCTCGTTTTTGGAGGTGAAAAGTAGTCAAATGACTTAGCGCTATGGTGGAGTAAAAAGGCGTGTTAGATTGTCACGGACTGAAACCCACCTATGCCCGGTAACTACGGTGACTGAATTACCCATCCAGGGTCACGCTAACTCTTTCAAAATTTGTATAACAAAAGAACAGCTAACTGACAATAGAGCAAACATAATTTTATATCTACACAATGCTTCCTACCACGCACAGAATACTTAGTTAGTACTTTCCACCCATATCAGTACTCGTACCATTGTGTTACATATATGAGCACAACATTACCATATGTTGTCCATAATATTCATCACAAATAAACACGACATCACGGCTATTGTGACCAAGTTATAAACGACTCTTGGTTACATTCTTTATAGCCTCTCTTCCGTATGAGTGCTGCTCTATATTCTTCTGACAGACCATGGAGTTTCGTGCCGGTTCTTCTCCATAGGTAACGACCAATTTGGAACCGTGTACTAGCTTCTAACGTTTTATTAGTGCCCATATAGGCCCATGTAAAATAAAATATTTTGACTTTGATTTTGACTTCATTTGCTCTTTGCACATCTTTTTATACGTACAGCCTGTAGGTATCATACGCGCAAAGATCCTGCAATATAATAACGCACTGAAGGCATTGGTGTTTCTACAGCTTATCTGGAATGTTTGCAGAAGTACGCACTGAGGGCGTTGGTGCTTCTGCAGCGTATTTGGAAGTTTGCAGAAGAATGCACTGAGGGCATTGGTGTTTCTGCAGCGTATTTGGAAATTTGCAGAAGTACGCACTGAGGGCATTGGTGTTTGTGCAGCGTATTTGGAAGTTTGCATAAGTACGCACTTAGGGCATTGATGTTTCTGCAGCGTATTTGGAATGTTTCCAAAAGTCAAAGTCAAAGTCAAAATATTTTATTTCACATAGGCCTACATGGACACTTATAAAACGTCAGAAGCTGGTGCACTGACTGAAGTACACACTGACTGGTTTTACACTAGCATGCACAAGGAACATCGACCTGATTAGCGAGTAGAATGCGGGGCAGCTGCAACAGTCTTTTTGCCGTCATATCCCCTAGCTTGGTCGAACCCTTTATACAGCACTCGCAGGCCTTCCATGCACACGTGAGCAGTGTTACCTTGTCGTATGAAATGCCAGCTATCAAATCAAGCCATTAACTTTTATTGTTGATGGCAATACAACGGTAACGAACTAATTATATTTCGTAATATTCATTCATAGTGATTTCGATTCAATGTCGTTTTTAGAGGTTATTGCCTGCGTCTATTTGATTTTTAAATATCGCTGTACCTGTCGATTCATTTTTAGGTTGGTAAATCATAAAATAGCTTCTTCCGCTCTGAGTGTAGCGAGACGGCGTGTCAGACTTTTACTGACTAAAAGCCACCTGTGTTTATTCAGTTGTTTTTTGCGTTTTAACACACGGTAACTCTTTCGACCATTCCTGCAGCCCTTATCATCTGATGTGCTTCTAATGACTGCTTTGTAAGAGAGAGACGGCGGTATTCATGTTGAGAATGGCTCTATCCTTTTCTCACACCAGATTCATAATGGTAATGACACGTCTATCTGTTTGTCGGAGTCTGGTTTCCACACTGATTCCCCTTCCTTACCCACAAAGACTTTTTGTAGCGCTACTAAAGCACGTTAGTCGCATTTGCAAGCGTTACAGAAAAAATGCTAACGCGTTACTAACGCGCTTCAGCATCGCTACTGTATCGATGCGAACGGGCGATGCTGTATCATTGCTACAAAAAATCGACGTCAAAGAGGGGCCTTAGGCCTATGTGGACCATTGAGCCTGGCGGGCTGTTGCCATTCAACCCAGAATGATTGCATGGCTGGTGAGATATCTCTCCAAGAACAGATTAGGCCTTCTAGGTTTTTCAGGGAGTCTGTAGGAGAGTTCAGGAATTCTAGGGTTCGTATGCCCCTCGTATGACACGTCATAGTCATCATTGTCATCATCATTTCAGCCGAAAGACGTCCACTGTTGGACACAGGCTGCCCCTAAATGTCGCCATAAAGACCAGTCCTGTGCTTCTCGCATCCATCGCTTTTCCTCGACCGTCAAAAGCACATCGGTCCACCTTGTCGTTGGTCCATCGTCATCAAAAAGTGGAACAATGGCACAATTTGTTAATATACTTATTGATAATAAAAAATGGTACTACGTAGGTGTAGGTTAAAACCCGGATACTTTATAATCTCAATGGATTAGTAGGTTTGATGATAAATCTCGCATTGTATTAATGATTCGATGTAATCATAAAAATGTATTTATCTGTTAACATCGGCGTCGTGGCACGAAAAGATTGTTAACAAAACACAATTACGATTTTAGATTATGAAAAGTGGGTCTTCAAAGTGGGCAATCTAATCGAGCAATGATTTAAAAAAATATAATTATTAATTTAACGTACACCCTCGACCGTGATTGTATTGTGTTCTTTTTTAATTACTATTATTTTAAATAAAATAAAATGGAAAGCGTTCTAGTAATTATTTTCTGTGTGATATTGCTTGGCGTTGTTATATTTGGAATTGAATATCAATTGCGTGAGTAACTATTGAAATTTGATTTTTATTTTTATGTTAATAGTCTCTTTTTTTGTGTGTGTAAATACTTTTACTGTGGTACTAATAAAAATATTGTGTCCTAAAAGCTTTTTTGTGGATTAACTTTTTATACTTAGAAAGGTACCATACCTTTCTAAGATTTCTAGCTATAACCTACATGCAGGCTTAGTATTATACTCCGGTGTATATGTTGTTCATTCGTAAAATTGGTAAATATGGTTATGTGCTGCCATCTAGTGTCGAGTAGCAGTACCTTATTTATTTCATTCGGCTTTATCTCAGTGCCAGACTGATAGCCGCTGGACTGATTCAAACTGTATGATATAGATGGCGTTAGGCAACGTTGATATAATCCAAAAACTGTAGCTTTTGTGCCAGAAAACATCTTAATATGTCTTTTGAGTCTTATTTATTCGAATTTAAATTCCTGTACAGAATCGTGTTTTTAATTTGGACTTAGAACCAGGAGCGTAGTACTTGAGGTCGGCACAACATATTTTTTTCTTTCATTCTATCCTGTCATCCATCACACAATCACACCACTCACAAAATCCATCCAACTTTTCTTTGGCATCCCTCTCCCTTTCCATCCATCTACATGTACTCTTAGAAGTCTTTCTACACTAAAATTACTTTGGGACCAAGTATACCTATATAAGATTCATTATATGAGGGCAATGCCATCAAAAAATCCTTCACTCATTCATGGACTGGACCCATCCTGGCCTTGTACCAGCCCTATCACTCGGCCCACGTCACAAAGCCACTTCACACCTCTCCCATTTCCCGATAGACAGCGATAAGATTAATGCTATCTCTTTATGTACAGGTTTTAATATTTGCCCCCCTTTAGCGATAAACTACAATAGACGGCTAACCGTGATTGTAATACCTACTAACAATTAGTATTGAATGAATTTCGTTGCTAAGACAGCTTTAAAATTAATTCTAAAGTTTACTAAAAATTTTAAATTCATTAAAAAAATTAAATTGTTAGAAAAATTTCTAAGTGAATTTTGTAAAGTTAAACTTTCAAGAAAACTTATTGTAATGTAAAGAAAACTTTTGCAATGAATTCTACAATATTAGTCATAGTTTTTCCCAGTGCCTTCGCTACCGTAGTGCTTACCTTCGTGTGTCTAAGGTATTGGATGATGAACTGCAGTAAGTGAATATAATTTTGCTATTATCAGTACAGAACATAAATATTATTGACGCTAACTAGATTATATATCTATAACTAGCGACCCGCCCCGGCTTCGCTCAGGTGTTTTTCCACTATTTAAAGGATGTTATTATACATATAAACCTTCCTCTTGAATCACTCTATTAAAATAAACCGCATCAAAATCCGTTGCGTAGTTTTAAAGATTTAAGCGTACATAGGGATATAGGGACAGAAAAAGCGACTTTGTTCTATACTATGTAGTGATATGTATGTATTTAGAAATATATAAGTATGTTTATCAGTTGTCTAGTACCCATAACACAAGCTCTGTTTAGCTTGGGGCTAGACGGAGCTGTGAGATAGTTGTAAAGAAAAGAAAAGGCAGATAAGAATATCTGTTTTGTATATTATTTGACTAATTGTATTTAGTATAGCTGTATTTATTGCAATTTATCTATGGACGAGTGACATACTCCGTCTTCCATTCTCTTCTCACCATTGTAACAGACGTGCATCTAGGTCCATTAAACTTTTGTAATGTTTCATTCAACAGTATTTTTTTTTTCTTAATGGTGGGCAAAAATCATCCAATGAAAACCCTGTTCTTGGGCGGAGCGGGAATAGTGTCAGACTCTTATTGACTAAAAACCCACCCCGTTCCTTCTAGCCTTCACACCGGGGCTTGAGCTCCTTTTCGGATAACCCTGGCCCCAGTAGGTTTCGATCCAGCTGCTGACAACTCCTTGACAGACCCAAGCGGGCCACACCTCGATTGTGTGCTCCACCGTGTCCTCCGGGCGTTCCGCACAGTGGCGACATCCGAGCGTTTCTTCCGCATGAATCCGGTGCAGGAACCTCCCGAACTTGGGGAAAACCTGCGTCATGCGGAAGATAAGGACGCCGTGAGGTCTTTTCAGCCACGCCTCAAAGAGGGGACTTACCGCCATTATTGTGGCGTGCCCATTCATTCAACAGATGCATTTAAGTGATCCTTCAGACTCTGATTAGCAATTACATGAAAATGCTGTAATTATGTTAAGTAGTATCTATTATTAAAATTGCATCGTGTTCCACTTTCAAACTATAAGCGGTTCATTGTAAGTACCAAGATTGTTTTTGATTGATTGAAGATGAGTTTCATAGTTTGAAGAAATAGTTTTTACCCTTTTGAAGTCTGGTGAAAGCGTTCAATATGCGACAATTATTGTTGGAAAGAGAAAAATTTATAAAACTGATAAGCAGTAATAAAAACGTGATGAAAATCTAACAATTCTGCAATTTGACAATCGCAATTGAAATATTGTATAACACTTGTGTAAAGCCTGTCTTGCTATGGTCATGTGAAAAGGAGGGACGAAACGTATGTTGCTAAAAAAATTATGAGTTTACATGTGGATGGCTGGACGGGGAGAGGGAGGCCAAAGAAAAGATGGATGGATTGTGTGAGAAGTGATATGAAAGAAAAGGGAGTTAGTGATAGCGTGACGAGTGACAGGACAGAATGGAAGAAAAAAACGTGTTGCGCCGACCCCAAATAAAACGGGACAAGAGCAGGAAGATGATGACTTGTGTACAGCCCTAGGTCTAATTTTGAATTCATGAACTTTTTCATTAATTTGGTTCACCACGATCCGTATTGAGTCTTTGAAAGAAAAGGGAGTCAATGATAGAATAACAGTTGACAGAAGTGAATGGAAGAAAAAGCCTTTGCACCAACTTCGAATAACTCAGGACAACGGCAGTATGATCGTCTTTTTTTTTAATTTATGGTAAACTTGTTAAACTTTTTGGGCCCAGTAGATGGCAGTTCTTCAAAGTGCAAGTATATTGGCACTTAAGGCAACATGTGGCGCAATGAAGGAAGGAATACAAGAAATATGATGATGATGATGATGGATTAGAAGAAGTAAACGAAGAAACTGACATTATGCTATTTAGAGGTCGGTCTCTCTTGGGGCATCCCACACGTAACTCGACACGTCATCCCACTCAAGCGTGTATCCTGTTAGGATGACGTTTGTTTACTTTGATAGATATAAGGTTACCAGACTTATAATTCTTCGTCATTTCTTTAAAGGACTTATGAACAATAGAAAATCCAAGTATGTATTTGCGTAGTCACTAGTAATGACTTATTAATGCGTTTCTATAATTCAATGTGCGTTTCAGAGAAAGTTAGTGGTTACTTCACTGACGTTTTAGCCGTATGGATTTTTGTAATTAGTTTTCATTGTGTTTAGTGCTGGACAAATTGTTTCCTCAACACAAATGCACACAACAACGCTGATAAAATGCTATGTAGACTCACCGCTTTTAACGATGTGGACTTGGTATTATGCTGAGCGTTCGGCCATTTTGCTCGGAAGTGGCGCATGTTTTTTGAATGCACTTAAAAATTTGTAAATACTTTTTGGCCATTCCCGCAAATTTATATTATATATATAGAAAGAAAAATGTTAATTTTTCTTTCTATACAACTATACGCTGCTACTACGATGTTGATACTATGTGCTGGACAAATTGTCTCTCTATCTCGGACAATATCAAGCCTTTGTTTCGCTTACATGATTCTAGATTGATACAGTTGATTTATGATTGAACAAAATGTAACTAATTAATCCAGACACTTAAGTTTTTACTTAAAACAGTTTTGCATAAATAACGTACAATATCAAGCCTGTCTTGTCTGAAAGATACGAAAGAAGTTTAGAACTAACCTAAAGTTGGACTTGACTAGCATTTCTTGCATTAACGTTTTAACTCTCGTTGATCAAAGGTTTGTAAAGGTCAATCCTCATTTTTTTGTGTCCGTTTTTATACGAAAGACCACCCATTCTAAGTCAGATCACAAAAAGTCAGATAGCCTCTTTAGCCTGATAATAAGACACAATCAATTACATTTGCAACCAAGTCATTCATAGCTGGTGACATAATAACTGTACGAAGCCATACAGGGGGCACTAAACGTCCAGCATATCAAGCACTGTGACAAAATATCGAACTAGACCCTACTGTTCTCTATTGACAGATCGTTGACAGTTTGTCTTGATAAGTAGCGCCACTCTAATAGGTCAAGTTATTTTGGATGATACAGCGTTCGGTCGCTCAGTTGACATGCAGGTCAATTGGCTAATTTCTTTCCTGCCCTCTTTGTTGGTTCGGTACAATATAACGTTATTGTAGTGGGTAGACTCGTCCACATCCCTATTATCTATAATAATATATAAAGCTAGAGTTATTTTGAATTTGTTTTTCTCAGAAACTCCTATTTTTAATTGGAAAACTAAGAATCTTGAGTTTATATTGAGTACATATAGCATCAATAAAATTACTGTGTATTTTTTTTTTAAATCAAGAAGAAAGGAACCCTACCATGGCATATTACAATGTTAGACGCGCGAGCGAGAAAAAGGGTATTATCAGGATATACATAAAGTTTAAAATAATTTCATTCTTAAAGTGCTCGCCGCATCGCTGCCGAGGTACGGATCAGTCTTTAGCCCCATATATTTTTGAGCAAGCCTATACCCTAAACTCCTCCAAAAACGGGGCACAAATCTCAAATCCTAAAAAATTCTAGATAGAAAAACCTAATATCCATTTGCCAGACTTAGAACTTCAACCCTGGCTCTCATACTCAGTAGTAGATCTGTCGACTACTAAACCAACACGGCACTCGAACGATGAGATTAATCTTACGATTTTTCCTCACGTTTTTTTTTAGTTCAGCTGTGTACAATTCCTGCTTTTATATGATGACTAACATACTCGTATTAACGTACAGCCGAAACTATTGGGACTCAGTCCGTAAAATTTTATACAAGGTTTAGGTTTATTTTATGACGTAGGTGAGCACTAAAAGAGGATTTTATGATGTATGCTGCACTAAAAGAGGATTTTATGACGTAAGCGAGCACTAAGAGGATTTTTGAAAATTTGCTCCTTAAAAGAGTTTAACAAGGGTCCAGTTTGTATGGAAAATATAGTTTTATGCGGGTAAAGCCGCTGGCAGAAGTTAGTGTTATATAAAACTGAGTGTCACAAACAAGTCGTTTTGCACCATAAAACTGCAAATCGTGATGTAGACAAGTTTTATATTTCTAATATAATATTATATGCACCGTAGCGCCTTATCGTAGGGAGTCAAATTCTAGGAGTGTTGTGTTCCAATCGGTCCGACGTGTGTCGATTATCGACACAAAATGATTGGTTAGGAGAATGCTGATGTATGGGACATGCAGTAAATGAGATTTAATTATGTGAATTGGTTTTAATAAACATTATTACATGTATCAAATAAAATTAAAAAACGAAATGTAGTCGAAAAAGATTTTTTACGCTTTTGTATGCAAATTTTTTTTGTAAAGGTTTTATATGTTAAGCTGTTTCGGAATATCTGTCAGGACTTTCTTCTTTCTAATTTTGTACGATTTTAAGCATTTTAAAATTGTAAGCTTCTAATTTCTAGCAACATTACTGATAATATGATGAGGTCACATATCTAGCTAGAAACTCCAGTCAAAGTGAACATATAGAGAAAAGACACACAAAGACATACCGATGAAAAATTTTACACACATTTATGACATCGTGATGTTTTAAGAAAATAGTTATAAATAGTCATATTCGGTAGGTGTATTCAAATGTTATCTAAAAGAAATCTTTAAGATGGAAACAAAACCAAAAGTGTTTGTTAGTTTTCTAGCCAAATAAAAACATTATATAAAAAAAATAACCGACGACACAAAAAACAAAAACACTAAAACGAACAAAATTATGAACATACCAAAATGATTATATAGTTGCCTATAATATTTGAGGAGTTCCCTCGATTTCACCAAGATTCCATCATCAGATCGCGACTTGGTGACTATGGGACTATTCGGGAAGTATATCCTTCAAATAAAAAAATATTTTTTCAAATCGGTTGGCAAGCAATGAAGTTATGCCCGAAAAAACATTAAAAAAATACAAACATCCTAATTGAAAACCTCCTCCTTTTTATCATCATCATCATCATTTCAGCCGATACACGTCCACTGGACACACACATAGGCCTCCCCCAAGCGTCGCCACAACGATCGTTCTTGCGCGTCTCGCATCCATCGGCTTCCCGCAACCTTCACCAGGTCATCAGACCACCTCGTTGGAGGCCTTCCAACGTTGCGTCTTCCGGTACGCGGTCGCCACTACAGAACCTTTCGAACCTCCTTTTTATACGTGGGTTAAAAATAAATATAATAAAAGTAAAAACACAAAAAAAATGTTATATACCTATAAGTACGTTCAAATGGATGTAAAGTTAGTAAAGTACCTATGTAGGTGCTCACCTTTTCATATCATAATTACTGATAAGTATTTTAATGCTAGTCGCTTATCATTGTGAAACACGACTTCAATCGTCGATAGTATTAAAGTGGCTTTTATTGTATAAACAAATGCCATAGTAATATAATTTTTAATCATGGAAGAAATGGCAATAATCATGATTCTAATGACATTGCCTGCATTAGCAATGCTGTTGTTTTGTATAATGTTAATGTACTGTATAACTTTCGTCGTTTGGCTTCGTGAGTACCCATTCATTACTGGTTGATAAGATATTTACATCATTGTTAAAGATTCTTTGTTTGTCATCAAAAAAAGAAGATGGCTGACTGACAGCTGTCAATGATTAATTATCTGTCATGGCTGTCATTGTTGTCTTTAGTTCAATAGCATTTAAATTATTTACTTTTTTTCAGTTTAGCATTTCCTTAATAAATACTTTCATAGATAATAATCATAATATTCTGATAATGTTTTCCGTGATTGTTTTATCATTTGAGAACCCGATTGTGACCGTGAACAGCAAAAAAGTTTATTGCTGTGTTAACAAAATCCTTGTTTCGATCATATTGTTTAACAATGTATACATTTTTATTTATAATGCTCATAATGTCAACTCCTTTAATATCATTAACATTGATTATAATATTAAGATCTATTATAACTTTTATCCAGTGGCTATGTGAGTATAAATGGCTATTCAAACCTTTGTCCGGAGTATTGTATTGTTTTCTTAAATAATATTTTTATAGTCATATGTGACCTATTATTATATCCGCATTCAAGTTTTCCGACATCACCCTTATTCTTATCAGTCCTTGCATTTTTTGTTTTGTTTTGTAACACTTGATTTATAGAAGTAACAATAAAACAATATGCAATATGATAGTTTCCTTACTCAACACATGATTTGTAATTCCCGACACAGTCACAATGGAAACCGCATAGGGAGTCAGTCCTATTGCAACGCCTTGACAGTTTATTCCCGCCATCCAAACAGTGTGAGCGCTCACAAAACAAAAAAAAAATATGTAAAAACTAAGACATTGCATTATCAAATACTTTTTAAATTAGAAGTTGGTGATGATGAAGTTGCCACTTTCGCGATGTGAGAGATAAGATTAGTTCTTGTTTTTCGAGCAGTGTTGATCGATAACCAGACTAAACAAGATGGATTTATTAGGAACTATATTCGTTGGTGTATTGCTTTTTATGTTCATATATTTGTTCTGGCTGTGGTTTTGTTTCGGGAATTGTGTTAAAAGACGTAAGTTTTTTTTTTAACTTTTTTTTGAACTGTTAGGTACAGATTTTTTCTATAGTGTGTTAATGTACTATGAACTGGTCGTAGTTAAAATAGAATTTTTGTCTTTTGCTGTAGTTGTACATACTAAGTGTTCATTATGTAACTGTAGGCGGGTTTTGAATAGTTTGAGTTAAGAATGTGTCAAACGTGACATAAAATGCTTTTTGAAATTTTTCCAGGTTAGAGTTTAAAAGATTCAACTTTAAATGCTTTAATCAGTAATCATGGTCTGTTTACATAGCTGACCTAGTTCTACTTACACCGTTTTTATGACATTCATTAAAAGATGATAAAGACGAAATTATATTTTCAATACGTTTTACTTAAACGCGCGTGCGCACGTTGTACTTCAAAAATGATTATTGAACTGACATTTGGTGTTTTTCCGGTAATTTTTGCATTATGTATTTGTCTTTTATATTTCTAGTATATACTAAGAGATTTAAATATTTATGTCATCATCATCATCATATCAGCCGAAAGACGTCCACTGCTGGACATAGGCCTCCCCCAAGCGTCGTCACAACGACCGGTCCTGTGCGTCACGCATCCATCGGATTCCCGCGACCCTGAGCAGGTCGTCGGTCCACCTTAAATATTTATGTGTTTTTCTTCAAATTCTTGTAAATGTGTCTTCCGGAATTCCTGTCACAGGTTTTTCTGTTTAAGTGTTTCTAGTGTGACCTCCTCTAAATAATATCTTATTTTTTAAAGTCACTTGGGCCACAGACTAAAAATTAAGTGTGTTCACAAACATTGTAATCTTACATAGGTACGCCTAAACCCGGAAAACTTATCTATATCTAGGCCATATAAATATTTGTCCCGTGCTGGAATCGATCCATTTGATATCTATTGTTATACTCTTGTAGTACTTAAATCTTTTAAAAATTTCGTTTTTAAAACTGTGTCATTTAATTTCTCTATTTGCAACTATTCTGTGATTATAACGGAATTCATTGAAATTGACCAATTGGAATAGATAGATAAGCTGATAAATGTTAATAGAGGGTCTATCTATAGACATACTTTTGCATATATTTGTTGCATATTCAACCTTGTAGCTATGCTCATTAAAGTTGGGTGTCAAATGCACGTCAAAATCACCTGCATTAGACAAAGCAACAGTCATTCTATCAGTGACAATGATTGCCAAGAAGTCTATGAAGGATATTTGCAAGCTTTGTACATTGTGCATCTCTTTCTTTTATATGCAGTCCGAGAGAGACCGTGCTTTAGGTGCTCTAGTAGAATTTCTTGTCAGAGTCTGTTTCCTGATAGCTTCAACCAATTTAATTCATTAAACCCCAACTGCCCCCGTTAGTAAAAAAGAAGCATCTAATTTTTTTTCCAGATTTGAGTTATATAAATTGCCAGAATCAGGAAAAAAAGCAAAATATAAAAATACAGGCGTGTCTGCCTGTATTTTTATATTTTGCTAACTTTCTCCAGTACGGTTTTAACACAAGGAAAAAAGGCCCGATTTCCCGTTTCATTCATTAAAACATTTTTTTATCCGTTTTAATTTTTGTTAGATACGTCTTTTTAACTATCAGGGGCAGCCAAGTGAACGCCAGCGTTCGCTCCCTCATTGTCTTTCTACAGTCTCTAATTACGGTATTAAAAAGGTTAAGTCAAAAGTGAATCTACTTCTAGGCATGCATACATCTCAATTATTGATGCCTAAGATCCTAACATAGACAACTATATACCTAGTGTAATAGCTACCAAAATAGGAGCCGTGTAGAAAGTAGAAACCTAACCTCACGCCTACTACAATAATATTATTATCTACGTTGTGTTATTGATTGCTGTTAACATTTAATTAGGCGTTTACAATTCTTTTCAATGTACAGTCAATAAAGGAGATAAGTAACTAGTGTCGTCACATATAGCTGAATTTTTTTGGAAACCGGTTGATGGATATGAATGAAACATAATTAAATTCAGTGAATTAAATTTATATCCACTCAACCAACTATATCTGACAAACCTGGTGACTTCTTGATTGATTGTGCCTACGTAATATTTAGTAATGTCAATTTGCTTTTTTACTGCCGTATTGCTCTAGTCTATATTTCTACAACTGGTAGAAAATTCCGACTTAATAAGAATTTTTCTTGAATATATAGCGACACTTCACAACTTATGAACTAATTACAAAATCCTGCATCGTAGTAGGTACCTATTTGGTACTCCACTAGATTAGAACATAATATACAGCAGTTCAAAATCTATTATCGGATAGTTGTCCGGGCCAGACAAAAACACGTGTCTGGTCGAAGGATCCTCCCTTCTCACGCAGGTTTGCAAGACTAGACTTCTAAATGTAAGTGTGTGAGTTAACATGTTTGTGAACACACCCACGATAAAGGAGCAATTTATAGTGGTATATATAACAAAGATTAAAAAACACACCACTCAATCTTATCCACAGTGAGGACTTTGCTTCTATTAGATATATCAACTCTTATCGGTGACGTCAAAAATCGATTATCTGCACTTAACAATGCTGGAATTTTTACATATTAATTTAAGCGATAGTAAATGATCATCTCATTTGGAGACCCGACAGTACTTAATAACAGTCGAAAAAGATTACACAGACTTCTGTTCCGTAGCTTATGCCAATAGAATAGAACTCAAAATCGGTTGAAAGAGCAGTAAAAGTAGGTTGGTTTAAATGTCTTAGCTTGTTTTGAATGAAATCCAGCAGAGGTCGTCATCACAAGACTGAAGGCAGTGACTGATAATGCCAATGGTTGAAGGTGACAAAGATGATCTTGATACTAATATAATTGATTGACATTCATTCATCTCCGGCAATTTATCGGAGACAATAGTGCTGTGGCACCTTTGTCTTTGGCACATTCAGAGTTTTATTTACATCTACATTCTGATTGCGCCTTTGCCCTCGTGAAATAGAAAACTATCGCAAGGGAATATAATTATACCTGGGATAAATATTGTATGTCGTATTTCAGGACAGGACAGGACTAGTGAAGTTTTATTAGTGCCCATGTAGGCGTATTTAAAAAAAAAATTAAACAAAAAATTTGAAAGACAGTCTACGTGTAAAAAAATTCACCTATATTTTGAGCATACGTATGCAGTTGGGATCAAAAGTGCATTTGCGCTCCACTAATGCTAGGTCTAAAATTTCTTTGTACTAGAATGGTCGACAACCACTTTTATTTTATTATTGATATAAACTAGTGCTTACTGCGGTCCCACCTAATGGTAAGCAGTGATGCAATCGTGATGGTGAGGCGCACTAATTTATTAAAATTCTATTCTACAAATTAAATCCGTCATGTACCATTGACAATCTTTTACAAAGAAAATTTAGTCACTTTAGCGTTAGTAGACTGCAATTGCATTTTTGCCTCTTGACTGTACTGACACATACAAACTTTTACCTTAGTCATAATAAGTACAGTGACTAGCTTATTATCGCGGCTTCTCTCCTGAGGCCTATCTCGCTGAAGTCGCGCGTTTTTTTCCGATTTATAAAGTAATGGCTTCTATAGTTAACGTTAACCGACTTTTTATTGAATGAGTGAATTTATTTTATTTCGAACACAATAAGATCTTTATAGTGTTAGTAACGTAATAAATAACTTAATATCTAGTGTTCATACCCATTACCTTTTGCACAAGAAATTTTATAATTAAAATCAAATAGCATTGCATTAATGAAAAAACTTTAAAAATTGTATTAGCAGATATTTTAGAAACAACAGTTATTTGGCTATTGTGACCAAATTCGCTTTTTTTTAACTTGATATTCTGAAGTAGATTAAACAACGCACCTGCGATGCCTCCGGCATTATAGATGCCCAATATGGTGTTGACTACTTCCCATCAGGTGGCCTGTTGATTATTCACTGTTCCATGACCACCATACACAATTAACTTGAGCAGTTCTGTGAATAAGATTATTCTCTGAGGCTCTGTACAATCTCATATTATATATGTGATAACAAACTATTATAGGTTTCCCCAATATTATTGCCAACTTGCGAAAATCGGCGATCGATGCAAATTTTAATATGATTTTTGTAAGTAGCAAGTCAGCAGTACATATAAAATACCCCTTTTCTTTCCTCATACTCTGAAAGTAGGTCTGAAATTGCCTGAGCGAGCTGAAAAGTATCACACTTTTCATCCCTAGGGAGTTTTACTCTCAACTAACAGCTGTCAAATTATTTAAAAAAGTACTAGGTCTATCTTCTTGTATTCGTAATGAAAAGCACAGTGCTTACCTCGGGGTTAAAGTTATTTATTTAGTCCCTCAAATTAGCGACCTCGCTACGCTCGGCTGCCAGTTCCTTCTCGGGACGAAGTAAGTAACTTTCAACCCTAGTGTAACAATGTACTATTTAATTGAGCTGTTCATCTGAAGAACTGGATTGTAACACGTACACATACTAGTGACGCAATCAAGATTTATCAAAATTGATTTTTTTTTACGCTAATATATTTTTTATTTAAATTTTAGTATATTTTATTTTATAATTTAAAATAACATATTAAGTTTATTTTTACAAACTTATGACATTTACTTATTAATGACTGATTTTAATTATTTAGCCCCGAAATATTAAGTGTCTAAATTATTTATAGACTAATCATCCTGTATAATGTCAATCGTATTGACAGCTTTTTTAAGTAACAACATAATAATTTATAAGAATGATCAATGAATCTCCTTCTTCTTCTCGGATCGATGGTTTTCTATACTCTCAAAGTTTTTGGGCCCAGTAGGTTGCTACGTTCGTAATGGCGTTTTTAAGTCCTTTAAAGTGCAAGCGTAGGGAGACTTTGGGCACTCCAATAAGTGGGTCATCATCTGGTCAGGAGTACCGCTCTCGCAATGTAAACTCTTTGACCTTCATATGTTAACCATTTTTAGCTTTAATTTGACATCATTTAAGTTTGAATTTGAAGTTGAACGTTTTTTAAATTTGAATTTTGTGTGAATTTTTCTATTTTTCACCTAGTTATATGCGCAAGTGCAAGCTGTGATCTCTTATAACTAAAGGAGCAATGTTATATGACCCCATACGTTGTTGTGATTTGTATATATCATGATCATCATTTGTACTCTAGCATCACCGTAGATGAAAGAAGTTCATAATAGCCTTATGGGCGGGAAAGGGGTGCCACGAAATAGGGCAACGCTCATAGTTCAACTACCAATAGCAAACTTGCGATCTAAGTGTGCGTAGTCTGTTAGTTGCGTTATGCGCGTTCGTGTTAGTTGATTTATTTATTTATATATACTTTATTGTACACTAATATTACATTAAAAAAAAGGTAACCTTATAATAAAAAAGAAACAATTGGTGGCCTTATCTCAACGATTTCTTCCAGGCAACCTGGCAAGGATAGAGATGCCTGTAGTGGAGTTAAAGGGTGTAAGAGAAGCTGTGACATTTGTTGTAGTACCTACAAATCGGAAAGTATTTCCTTTCTAACATCTTTCGTCTTTTTTGTGGTATGTCCTTTGTTGGAGATCCAAAATAAATAAACAAACACCCTATAGGCTAATACCGGAAAACCGTGATATTTATTTTACCTACATTACTGTTATCTATCATAAACATTACTGCCGTCTTTAGATTACTAACTAGATTATCTTTTTAAAACAAACAACATTCTTTTATAAGCAGTATAAGTAGTTGTTTTTCAGAAAATCAGATATGCCTATAGACTGACAAATAACCGTGTGGATGGGCTAGTTACTAGCAGCAGCTTCGCCTGTGTTAAAATTAAAAATCACATCAAGGGAATAAACGTTCTATCTTATTCTAGAGAATGGTCTACCCGTGTTCTAAATTTGATCCAAATCCGTTCAGCCATTTTGGTGAGACGGAGTAAAAACATACACACATTACACACACACGCGTTAAATATTTTGCTTTTTTTTATTTTACTATCTGTTGTTGGTAGCCACTAGAAAATTACCTTAGAAAAAAAACGTGCTATTTCAGAACATGGTCTACCTTTGTACTAAGTTTGATCGAAATCCATTCAGCTGTTCGAATGTGAAGAAGCATCAAACATGCTACGGTCTTCCCGACAATTATAATTTAGGTATCTTTAAGGCGGGAGTGAATAGGATGTTGTAGATGTGTGGTGTCACGAAGTGAGAAATGAGTAGGTATATTAGGAGAAGTTTGAAAGTGGCACTAGTGATTGACAAGTTGAAAGGGAATCGTTTGTCTTGGTATGGTCGTGTGAAGAGGAGAGATGAAACGCATGTTGCTAAAAGAGTTATGAATTTACATGTGGATGGATGGAGTGGGAGAGGGAGGCCAAAGAAAAGATGGATGGATTGTGAGAGAAGTGATATTTATGAAAAGGAAGTTAGTGATAGCGTGACAAGCGACAGGACAGAAAGTAAGAAAAAAACGTATTGCGCTGACCCCAAATAAAACGGGATAAGGGCACGAAGATGATGAAGGCTAGAGTGAATAGGCTCTTAATAAACTAGTGCGCCTCACCATCAACGATTGCATCACTGTTTACCATCAGGTGGGATCGCAGTCAAGCACTGGTTTATTGGGGTTACCATGACGTTCAAAGTAGGTTTGTTTTAATCTTATTCCAGTGTAGGTAAGAGATAGAGCTATACAGGTTGTCTAGCGCCATCTCTTTCCCACACAGAAACAAGATTAAAACAATCTTACTTTAAACGTCATGGTCTAAATCATGAAAAAAAAAGGCTTACTGTCGTTTGGGACACGTCATGTTCGGACACAGTGTCCCAATTGACTCTTTTTAATTTTAATAATTTTTTGGTGACGATTCGGACATTGATAAAAATAACTGTTTTGTACAGTCAGACGAAAAAAATTGTTTGATAAATACTGATTTATAGTACCTAATCTTAGTGTAAATTAGTATTTATCAAAAAAAAAAAAACATCTGACTGTACAAAACAATTAAATTTTGATCGGTGTCCGAATCGTCAACAAACAAATTATTAAAATTAAAAAGAGTCAATTGGGACACTGTGTCCGAACATGACGTATCCCAAACGACACTAAGTCAAAAAAAAAACATTCAGAACACACTCACAAACTTTTATTTTTATTACATTAGATAGAATGAATGTGAGTGTGATATAGATCGATGGATTATTTACTTAGAGGCTTCATTTTTTTGAACGATAATAAAATTCACAAAAATACACTCTAGGTATTTTCCAATATCACACCGAACAGGTAAAACAAAAACGGTAATTAAAGCCGATATCAGGAGATAGCATATCATGTTTCTATCAAAAGTTACCAGAACGTACCTACGGATGGTCAGGCAAATTTAGTACGATATTTTTGTATAAAAGTGGTTTCGTATCAACCTCAGCAATATGTCAATGAATTTAACAGCAACTTTGATATTTATGCTATTAAATATAGCACTTTTGTGGGTTGTTTACGGTCTTTTCGTGAAATTCTGTGGTAAGTGAAAAATTACTTAGTTTTTGACCGACTTTCAAAGAAAGAGATTCGAGAGTCGTGTGCGATTTGTTTTTTTTTTATGTATCTTGTTCAGTAATATTTTCGCCAAATGTGAACTGATTGTGACAATTCGATTTATTACTTTGAAGATAGACCATGGAAGACTTCAATAAATGATAGCAAATCTTCCAGAGTTTCTGCAATCGCATGTCTGTTTAGTAGGAGGTAATCTCTGGAGCTACTGGTCCGATTGCTAAAATTTTTTCACCGATAGAAAGCTGCTTTATTTCTGAGTGACATAATATATTTGTAGTGACACAATGGCTATATTTTATGTACGTGGGCGACGCTGCAGGCAAATTCGTAAATTTTCGCGCGTAACTTTTTGGTTTATATGAACTGATCTTGATGATTCCTTTTGTGTTACATTAAATTATAATTCTGTAGTAAAGACTACAAAAACAAGTTTAAAAATGCAGAGTAAGTTTAAGTCGGTTTTTTTTTTTGTAAAAACGGTTTTTTTTTTCGTTTTTGCTGTATTGACCAATACGAAGCCTAGAAAACAGATTAAGTAGGTAGTTCATAAAAAGGTTAAAATATTACTGTAATATTGTTTATAAAAGGCAGCACATGAACACGTATGGCAAAAACTTTATAAAGTAAGTAAATAAAGAAAAAAGAACCTACTTAATTTGATGTTGTTTTTTGAAGAAGTTGTCAGACTTTGTTCAAGTTTCAATCAATAACGGTAGATGGCGCTTCTCTAATTCAAAACTTAAATCAACGCCGTCTATGTTGTGCTTTTATGATTAAAAGTACGTTATCTCTAAATGACGTGTTTTGCTACTTAAATATATATCTATAGATATTGTGTACAAATAACATCAGCACCGGGTATGAACATAGTGGACAACTTCCTAAAAAATCTTATTCATAGATTTTTTTTTTAATTTGGCTCACATATTACAAACAACAAACTTAAGATTTAAAGATAGTTGTGTGTTTCACGGCTGCGTTAAATAGATCCAGTTCAGCAAAAATACTAAAAAACTACGCGGTAGTTGCCTGACGCTGGTTTTTAAATGAACCAGCTGAACTGAGAGTGCGGATAAAAATTAGTATACATATTATTAAAATGCTTTTTTATTGTGGGGATTAAATGCAGTAGCGCACACTAGTAATAAAGTAGTCGTTAATGGGGGTCTTCATGAAGATAGAAACAAAGTGTTGACCTTTTTTTACATAAGCGGGGACTAATAAAATGAAATCAGTCCAATTGGCCTCTGTAAACTAATCGCTTAGATAATGAGATAAAAAGATAAGATTTCGCGTATCAATAATTTCATTATTAAACTGAAATTCCTGTACAGATTGTGTGGCGGTCAGTGCAGAAAGCGGCCGTTCATTTTATTTTGAATCAATTTGTGCAATAATCAAAATTTAAAATGCTTTTGTTTCTGATATTGGTGACGGTGATTTTGATATTGATGGTGGTTTCTGTGTACAAACATCATTTGCGTAAGTTTTTAATATTATTAGGTTTTATTACCCAACACTTTTGAGTATTTTTCTAAAATTTACCGTTGTTCTAAATTGATTTTTTACAATAATTTCATGATTGCATCATTAAAAAATATATCTACGAGCTTTATCCATACAATTTGATAGTATCGAGGGCTTTTGCCAAAACATTATCACGTAAGCCGTCTCTCGTCACTAGATGGCGCTTCTCAACAAAAATCAACGCCATCTATGTTGTATTGTCATGACATGTTTATAACTTACATCTCAAAAACAATTTATATATTAAAATTGAAATTGATGATTGAGATACAGCCTGGTGACAGCCAGACGGACAGAAAGCGAAGTCACAGTAATAAGGTTCCATTTTCACCCTTTGGGTACCGAACCCTAAAAAAGACTGCCAGCTTAAAGGCATCAACCAAGCACGGTGACTCTCAGCAAAGGCTGCTATAGGGTACTTGAGCTTTCTTCAAAACTTGATAGCTTTTGATCGACATGTCTATTGAAACTAGTGCCACACATAGAAACAACTCTTGTCAGCCTAATGATATTTTGAAATTTTCCTTGTACTGGATTGGACACTGCAAAAATTGACGTCATAGATAGTGTTAGGTCGATTAGATTTGGCGTATTATCAAGAACATAATCACTAAAATCCGTTGGTTCGTCTGATATACAGCAGTGGCCATTTTAGTGTGAAGTGGATTGTTTTATATTTATATTCCCACATTTTTTTTTATAATGATTTTGTTTCTTATACTGACAACGTTTATTATATTGATGTTCGTGCTTTCTGTTTACAGAAACTATGTCTGTAAGTTTTTAGCTCCTTATTAAGCTTTTTGTTTGTCTTATCTTTTGACTGCCCACTCTAAAGATAAAACGAGTTTATACAAACAATATTTATCCATTTCCTCTTATTTGTTTCTCTTTTCCATAATATTTAAAGTTTTTTTTTGTAAGTATTGTCTTTAGAAGTTGACTTTACACCAATAATTATTACTTTAATATTGGCAATAAAAAAGACCATATTCGATGTTGCCCGTGATAAACAAATTAATGTATAGATTAGATTCTATGCAAGTATGTAGATAAACACTCAACGTTATCATAATTATAATTTTATCTCTCCATTTTTGTACTTGTGCTGAAAATGTACCAACGATCAGTATTTATTCTTCCGTGATAGTGGTTGTTGATTTTTTAACTACTTATTAGACCATGTTTGTGGTATTAATTTGGCTGACAGTTCTGTTTCTTGTAATAACTGCTTCTTCGTATAAAAGATGGCGTAAGTTTATGGATTTTTCTGCAAAAATCTCTTTGCTTATTTTATTTACCTAAACATTAGATTAGCTTTGTATTGACAAACGATACTGAGATATCTTTACTTATTTTCAATAGATGTACTTTTGACGACAAGCTAGACACTTCATTGGGGAATTAAAAGTCTAGCTAGAAGGTACTAAGTGCGCATTTAGTCATTTCCGTCCATATGATATGCCATTGAAGGTAAAACTGTGCTAAAGCTCAAAATTTCACATAACATCGCTTAAAAAGTGAGCTGCAAGATAAATAAGAGATAAGTAGATTATCACAAATTATAACTACTCAATACTTTGAAATGACTGATAGATATTCGAAATATGACGTTGTTTGCCAGTGTCAGTGGTTTTAAATGTTTTTTTTTAAATTTAATATGGATTACTCATTTATTATTTTTATGATTTTTTCTTTTATTTGGTTCTTTGTGATTTTTATTAAATGTTGGGGTAAGTTTGAAAAACTCTTTTTTTGCTTTTTCTGTTTTTGATTAATTTATTTGAGAACAATTCACATTGTGTGGGAATATTCAAGCTTAAAAACTAGGAACACTAACGTCATAAGGACCAAAACCTGCAAGGGCTGCAAATATTCAGAGAATGTGACTTTGAAGTTCCAGCTGAAAGCTCTCGGAGTTTTGGATCTGGATCTGTGCTGGACGGAGCATAGGGTTCATCAGCCGAGATCTTTCAACCTTAACATTGATATTCAATGTTTCTCTTTCCATGCGGTGATCACTTTCGGTTTCGGAGACATCATTGAATATTTGCTTTTTCGTCGACATGATGACGTCAATCTTATTTTTATATGGACCGTCAGGACTTTCAGGTCCACTTCCTAAGCCTAAGCTATTAAAAGAGGGTAATTTTCAATAAGTTTTCTATTCGAATTTTGATTGCACAATTGTTATTTCTTAGTTTTTTATTTTAGCCAAGCTTTGTGACAGCTTTGTGTCAGATGAGATCATATCTCGTTTAGAATCTAATGAAAAAGAACCAAAAAGAAAATATTACCTTAAAACAAAAACTATTGGTTTTCCATAGCTTTGATCAAAACTGAAAAGTTGATTGACAAATTAAATTATTCCATGTAATTCCGTACTTTTTTAGCCACCTTTTTTCACCCCCTTACCTGTTGAATTCCAAAATATTTTATGTTTCCTTTGAAACATCATTACGAGATCCTCTGCATTTTAGTTTGAATCGGAGCTGCATTGAGTCAATGAAGACTATATAAATGGCTAATAATTTCGAAGTTATGCAAATGATAAGAAATATTTGTATAAAGAGATATTATTATATCTCTTTATACTCAATGGATCTGTTGTGATGCGTAAGACAGAGACTCTTTTGTTTAGCATTATGGGGAGTAAAAACTTCACACAATGCTAAACACGATATCAAGAACAATACTCGTACATAATAAACTTAAGGATATGGTTTAGATATAGATCATGGAGTGGCAGTAACTGTGAAGACGTGGTCGAGGCACATACTGACCTCCAAAGAACATTTCAATATTTCCCTTTTTCAGTACATTTGCTTTAACTGAAGGGTTTAGTTCAGTGTAGTTTCCTAGTATATACTATATCTCTGTTATTATGCCTACTAAAAAGTATGATAGTATATTTCGTGAACACGATGTTATGAAAATAACCCCGGTAGAATTTTCTTATAAAATGCTTCTAACCTGGTATTTCTGTTTTTTTTTAATTGTGTACACAATTGCGCAGTTAACTGCTTCCGTCTTTGTGAAGAAATGTAAGTAGCCAGCGTATATTTTAATTTTGATTCCATTAATCTTCTTGATCATCTTTATTAAATTCCTTTAAGTTTTTATCTCATTGAATCAAAACTAATTTAATAACTTATTTAATGATAAGATTTCTCTATATTGAATGTCTAAACGCGATTGGGTTGACCAAAAGATCAATATATTGATCGACGTTTTTATTGCGTCATTGGATTAAACTTGGAATCACCTCGTCATTAAATTTAATTGCTGTAAGTTTACAGATAAGATTGAATCATTATTAAAGAAAAATAGATAGGTATATTCATTATTGTACACCAAAAATAAAAATTACATAAAGAACTTAAAATTAATAAGGAACATAAAAATATTATATCATACTTGTATTACCTAATGTTATAAATACAAAAGTATTTTTTTTTATCTCTTTGCAGCCGCGTCTAAATCACTAAACCAACTATCATAAAATTTTGCATATATTACCCCTAATAATGTATATGCAAAATTTAATAACAGTTTAATTTAATTTTTATTTTTGTAATAAGTATGAAAAATACCACTAACACAAATTCCGTTACATAATTTAACTCATAAACTTATTAATAGTTTATGTTGTCTAGTTTTTTTTTCTGTAATTATTTATTTAGTACCACCGAAGTTTTTCTTTATCAACCAACAGCTTTTTATAATCAAAATTTTTAATGCTTTATACTTTTTTTTCTTTTATGCTTATTTTCTTGCCAGTGATCACGCATTTCATATTTTTGCTTTTGTTTTCATTATGTCTTTTTATACGATCTCTGAACTTTGGAAAAGTAGTTTTGTAATTGTTTTGATTCGAATTTCTGTAGGATTTTTATTAATCCAGGCGACAGACATAATCTTGGCTTTGAGATGCAACAAATAGGGTTGACAACATACTTAAAATATTTTTTTTTTTTGTGAAACTCAAATCTGTTCAGATAAGATTTGGCTTCATTGATAATATACCTACATATATACTTTATATTATCTTCCTTTTATAGTGATATAAAATTAGTCGCATTGTTATCACGGAGCCATTTTGCTGCGAATATAAATTTTATTTTAATAATTATGTATCCCGATAATCATACATTATGGTATCAACTATTTGTATTAATGTTCTGGGTGATATTTATCGTCTTTTTGATTGCAATCACTGCCTATAGAAAATGGAGTAAGTGTTAACGTTATTTTTTTTAATTTGTTTTTATTAAACGTGATCTCTGCAATGACGTTGAAAATTTTAAAATTGTGTTTTAATATCTAGATATTTAGATCCATAGTTATTCTGTCAGCACACATTTGCCAATCAATGGTCGTTATTGCTTTGTATCAAATAAAACCTTACATCAAAGTAGGAAAAATACCGACTGATAAAGTAGGACTTATCATGTACGTTCGATTTCAACCTATTAAAAACAGCGGGGTCTAAAAATTTAAATTCTATAATCGCTGTAAATTTCGTTGATAAGATTTGCAACTTATTATCACACATTATGCTTTTATCTTCATTGATTGATACTGACTTAATTCGTTAGTGCCTCATTTTTCGTTCAATTTGGCTTTTGATTAAATATTCCTCGAAAATGTATTTTGAAATGTTTATATTAGTGTCTTGGTTTATTCTTATACTGGTCATTGGAGTTGCCTCAGCTTACGGACATTTGCGTAAGTGTTTTCAGATCTTTTAAAGATATTAATCCCGCTTTTAATGACCCAATGGTCTAAAACTCCGCATTACCCATTAATCGTTGCATAAAAGGAATCGCACCAGGTGGTGACTGAACTAACTCCACGCGGGGTTGCTACAGTCTTGGAGAGGGTCCGGCATGTGAGCCTCGATGTGGCACTGCACAAGTCTGAAGCCCAAGTTTTTTCATGGCCGTCAAAACGCGCCTCCATCGGGTTTACAAATAATGGTAGGAGCGGGCTGAAGCTGTCTTCAAAAGGCTTCTGCCCAATCTAGGGGGTCCAGAGACGCAACCTGCGGAATGCTCTAAGCAGCGATCGTGCAATCCATGGCCTTTACGAGGATAGCGCACGGTCTCCTATAACGCAGCGAGCCTCCTTACCTGATTTTAGTCAGTAAAAGTCTGACACACCCTCTCGCTCCACTCTAGAGAGGGAAGAGTCATTAGATGATTCCCTATCTTTAAAAAACCAATCGATCGTTATAATGTACGTAGATAGTGACAACAAGGTAAACGATAAGGTTTGGACTGATATCACAATAATTAAAAACATTATCATTTAGTTCTTGATGCGTTGTTTTCTCGGTATATACGTGGTTAAATTATATAAAAAAATATTTTTTCCTTCACAAAATGCATGCTTTTGATATATTTCGAGTAGTGCTCATAATAGTGGTGATATTTCTCTTTCTTACTATTGCTGTTGTAAAATCCATCCAAAAGTTGAGTAAGTGAACCGAAAATAACGTCATTCAGTATCTGCCCAAATATAATATAGCGTGTTATATTTTGGCAGAGACAGAAAACTGTTACATTAACGTGATCAAATAAATGTACAATAGTGTCTAGGAAAATGCGTAGAATTAGACTCTAGCTGAAGACTTCAGTTGTATTAAGGGCACCATGGACAAGTCCGGTCAAGCGAACGACAACCTCATGAGCTTATCTGCAACAGGACACCCAATATAAAAAATATTGCTTTTTAGTCACGTTTAGACGTGACATACGATACGCAATTCAAACATGACTTAGTTCTAGCTACCTACACTAGATGGCGTTGCTCTCAATAAAATTCAAGAGCCTTTAAGCTGAGCTTTGAATGATTGAGAGTTAATTATTCCTCTTTGATAAGATAGGTAGCTGATAAGTTCTTATTTTTTGGTCTTATCGAATATGTATTCATTATTAGTATCTAATATAACAACAGTGACGTTACCAGTGTTGTAGAAATATACTGACGTAATATTTAAATAAAAAATGTACACAGACTATTATATATTTCAAGTAGTATTTTGGAGTCTGTTTTTAATTGCTTTGGCAATGGTTGTGTATTACAGATTGAAACGTAAGTTCTGTTTTTTTAATATCCTGAGGTTATATAAAAATATAAATAGGCTTTTTGTTATTTTCCTACAATGGACTAGATAAAGAGGTACTTATTGGCTAATAGTACATAGTAATTTTAGATTGTTTGGATTCATTTCTATGTTATTAGCTAACTCCCCAGGAGAGGGGATAATGTGTTTCAAAATTATTTATGTCAATTTAATATGTCTATTTCCTGCATGGCATGGCCTGTAGATACAAAATTAAATCTATGAATGAACTAAAATTGCTTGAAAAGTGTCTTGTTTGGAGAGTTTCAATTGTATTTTTCACTAGAGTTTTTAGAAAATGTTCAATCACTTAAGAAATACATTTTCAATCAATTATTACCCTATTACATTAATCTTATCTATCAATCTCCCAAAAGCAAATAGAAATGTAAACTTTCCATACTTTGCGGCTCAGCTGTAATAATATTGAGATAACGATAATAACGTGATTTAAGATTTGCGAACTGAAAGAAATCAACTGAAAACGTCATAATATATTAATTGATTTAATTACATCATTTCTGAGTATTTTACTAACTCTCTAATGTTTGGGGAATTTATTATCCAGGACTGGTTTGGGATCAGGATCTTTATTGAATTTTAACTATTGTGACGACGCCTAGAGGGCGTTGTTTAAAAGTCTACAAGCGATTTATAACAACGCCATCTAGCTTCAACCAAGGAAAGTTAATTGTGAACACTTTTAATCACGATATCAATCTCAAATGATTAGCAATGGTTATTGAATTTAAACTAAATAGCTGACGAAACGTAAAGGTAGCTCAGCCCAAAAAACGGTGCAAAAGGCAGCGAAAGAACAAGAGAGTTTTTGTCAGTAAAAGTCTGACACTATCTCCCGCTCCGCCCACGTAAATGTTTCGATCGCGTTAAAGTAAAAATCAACTTGCACTGACAATGAGCGCACAGATTACAAACGGTAGCTTATTTCTCAGTGACGTGGCTCGCCCGAAATGGATAAGATAGTACACTGATATATAATATGTGATATTTTATTTCTCAAATTACTTTCACTGTTTAGCCCAGTACTATTTTATTTTAATAAAAATATTTTTTTAAATTAACTACTTATGAATTCTCATTACCTCATAACGAAAGTGATAATCGGTTTTACAGTGTCTTTAGTAATTTTAGTTTTGATTTTTACTCTTATAGGAGCATGTAAGTAGAATATAAGTAGTATGAACACTATTATATACCTTCATATATAAAAAAAGTATATGAAGCAGACGCTTTTAGCGATAAAACCATCGTAAGTCCTCACATAATTGTTGTATTTTATATCAATTAAACTTGTATGAAACTTGAGAAACTTTTGTGCAGTTTTTTGGTGATTGTTATAGTAACAGTTTATGGAATTTAAATATTATTTATAGCCCTATCCACAGTTATTGCACTTTACGTTCAAAGCATACATACGTGCCAAACAACAAACCGTGTGCACAATATTATATTTATCTAGTTATCTAGTACTCATAACACAAGCTCTGCTTAGCTTAGGGTTAGACGACGTTCTGTGATAGTTAATATAATTATATATATAATACGATAGACAGAGCATGCATAAATAATACTAAAATTATATCATATAGACACAGTATTGAAATTCAAAATTGAGCCCTATAACATTAAAACTAAAATATTTATCGAAAAAATAGAAGATTAGATTAGATATAAAGAACTTAACTTAAAACTTTTTACTTCTGTTCATTTTTATTAGACTATTAGAAAATAATCATACATTTCAAAAATATTGTTGACAATTTTGTTAAAATTAAAAGTACAATTGTAGTTGCAGCAGCTAAAAGTAGATGGCGTTGATGACTCATCTTTAAAAATTGTGAAATAATGTTGTGATTAGATTATGACTTTCGATAACATCCGGTATTTTTTTTAATTATCTACTTAACTACTTAATAGTGTTCGACTCTGGTTAGACCAGTGCGGTGCTATTTTAACAAAAGTTAGTTTTTTAATTAATCTCATATGGATCAAGTGGCAATCGTATTTTTCATGTCGGTGTTAATAATTGCTATGATATTGGTTATTATAGGATCACGTAAGTAAAACGCTTTTTTTAGTTTAGTCATCAAATCTTATCTCGCTCTAGGCTGAAGTCAGACCCTGCTCTTTGCAACTCAGTGGCACGAAAATTCTTAACCGACTCTTTGCTAATTTACCCATGCAATGTTTTTTTTATATATTTTTATTATATGTATATAAGATAGTTTTTTTGTAATGATTTGGTCAGTAAATCAAACACAACTGAGTTTCTCTGTGAGATAAGATTTAATGTGTCAACTTACAATCAAATTATTCATAAACAGTATGAATTAAATAATAACAAAATAAACTGTACCTGTTAGAAAAGAAACGACATTTAATGTTCTTAATCACAATGCCGATTCCCAAATCACAAGTTTTCTAATATTTCTGTTTACCAAATTATTTTTACTAAAAATGCTGTCTCGTCCATAGTGTAAGTCGGGATCTGTGCCTATGATACAGAACTTCATACGCGAAAATTAATAACTTAAAAGATCAAAGTAAATTACATTTTTCTTTATATGTATATAATTGATCTATTTCACTATGAAAACTCGCTAAACGGTTGAGCCACTAAGAAAAATCAAATCATTGCTGTTTTTAATCTCCATAACAGGGGGTCTACTCGCTTTCTCCGAAAAACTAAGTTTCGATTGAAATTTCGCGTGTTTCCTACCACGGTTCCTTTCGTTCCGAAATTTCGCACGAACAAAAATTGTTTGACGTACCGAATCTTTAAACCTACACTAATTAGTTAAGTTTCGAAAAAAAAAAAAAATTATAACAGAGGATTGTTTGCAATTTTAACGTCAAATTAATATCGTTCGTTTACGAAAGTTTCGTTTCGGAGGAAGCGAGTAGACCTCTTGCTTTGCCTATTTTACTTCGGTTACAATCACAAAGTTTGGTATTGAAAATGCGATTGTAGTTACAGCTGTTGAAACTAGATGTCGCTATTTTAACCGCTGCTCAGTAAATCTTTGTTGACTCAGCCAGTCCTTCTTGCTCAATGTGAAATGATATCCTGATTAGATTAAGATAATTCGATATCATCCGTCCGGTACTTTTTTTTATCAAATTATATATATTCTATCAATAATTATTTTTTGATTCATTTGACGTTTAGTGTTTTAGAATCGAGCCTTGCATTATTTTAATTAGAAAATCATGTCCAATGGAAAAGTCACAGTGTCCAAAGAAGTGATAATTGTTGTCATTTTGGTACTTATTGTAGCAATGTTTATTGCCGTTTTAACAGAAGGTAAGTAAAATTCAAAATATAGGAATTACTACAATATAAAATTTATTTTAACAAGGCGAATTTAACTGTGTGTAGAGAAAATTGCAAGAAATTTCATAAAAATCATGTTATTATTAAAAATACTCGGTTACATATTTCTTATCACTCCTATTTGAGAACGATGTTTAAATAATTTAGAGAAAAACAATTCAAAGCGAAGATTTAGACTGCATCACTGTTTACTATCAGGTAGAATTCTACATAATGGTAAAGCAATTGTTGATGGTCATGCGCACAATTTTATTAAGAGCTCTCTAACTTTGAAGACACCACCAAGAAATTAGCTATAAATGCATGCTATTTCTGATCATAATTAGTCTTTCATTTCTGGACGTGATAGTGCGTATGGTATCACGTAAGTTATATACCTTCCTTTGACACTGGTATAATTATTATCCTAATTTTTTTCGATTGTTCACTTTTTAGAAGCATCCAATTCACATTACCGTTCTTTCAAGTTCAACTCCAGAGCATTGGTTTTATCTCCAATTCTATACGTTTCTTCGGTAATTACCTTGTCTTCCCCCATTTCGCCAACCACCGCCTTGAGAGCTAGTCCTTCTAATCGATCGGTATATTGATTAGATAATATGCACTAAAACAGAAAGTCATGGAATATTTCTAGTTTTCAATATCTTCAGTGAATCGTGAACTTTTCAAGCCGTGAGTGTTTATAATTGTTATTATAATTATGTATACATTCAGTTACGGGTGGACGTTTTTTTGTATAGTGTTCATTTGCACTATATTGTTATATTTTTGTCTGTGCTGTACGTCATGTAAGTTCCTTATTCATTCAGTTATCATCGTGATTAAGTATTTTCTTAGCGCGAACTCAACCAAACTTGTCTTGTTTTGAAATTCAACTAAATTTTCTTTATAAATTAGTATTATTTTTTTTAAATTCTGCAGCTTACAATTTTACGATTTTCTAGTATGTGTATTCAAAATAACAAAAAATTGTTTGTGTCCATATTTTCTAGAAAGATTTTTAGATAGTCAGATCTTTAGATCTACAGATAGTCAGACGCCAGAAAGGTCAGTCCATTAGTCTATTCAAGTAGTATCTTGTATAGCCCAGTAAGTGGAAAGTTGTCGAAAGCTGATAGATTCTGTGAAAACTCCGGTATTTAGCCTTTTCTGGTTAGACTGAAAAGAGACCTCAAGCTTGTTGAAAAAGTAAAAAGAGAAATTTTCTTACACATGACTGCCTTGAACTGATTTTGTGACTGCAATTAGTAATTCAGTAGTGTAAGATAAGGTATCTTCTGCATTGCCTGTTACGTCAGTTACAGTCATGTATTTTATAGTATATCAAATCATTCCTGGAAACCAAAAAAAAATGAATGTAGTCATACATTAATAGAAACTCAGTATCGATTTCATCATCCAATTTATCTTTAGTATATAATTGCTGGCTATCCTGTAGATGTATTTAAAATATATTTATTTGCGTAAGAGTTGTGACCAAAATTTTAAGTGATAGACAATGAGTATATTCAGCAATGAATATTTCTGGGCTTTCTTTTGGATGTGCACGTTCTACCTTCTGGTTATAATTGTGTTTGTGATTATGTTAAAAAAACGTGAGTAACTTTTCTGATTGTGTTTCATTGTTGGCCACATCGTCGCTTACTATCTTCGTTTCGCTGCCATAGTTTCAGGTGTAAGGCGCACTCAGTATTTTTTTTCCATTCTAGCACTTCTTTAGGTAGTAGTCGATCAGAACGTTTTCTTGTATTTCTCTATAACAACCTTTCCTGTCTTTTTGGTCCCAGTTCTCCATTACCTTTGTTATTCTTATTAATATTGTGATACATTATTTGTTAGATGTCTCCTCCTTGCGTCGTATTTCTCAATGTTAAGGGTTCTAACTCGAAACCTCCCTGCTTCATGAAACAGGGAGGTCACAACTTTTACTTGTATGATATTTCTCCATTTGTTTCTGTTTCTAGTGGCATGAAGGGCATTGAATATCGAATTTTAACGTATTGAGCTGTGCCCACGAGGCCTTAATTTGGTCTTTACCAGTCAGGATGAGCCTTTTGAGGTTACACTGCAAGAAAAGGCAGTGCTTTTCTTGCAATGTGACCGAAGTATTTTAGAATCTTACAAACACAACACAATCGTCAGACGTTGACATTGAGTCATTGTCGTTGTAAGATGGTACCTGTATAGATTGTATACGTGTCTTTAACCCTGAATACGAGTACAGCAATATGCAAGTGCTAACCTGTATAATTGCTAGCATTGCTTCGGGTTAAAGATCTTAGAACAAAGATTAATAAATATAATAGAAAAGTCAAGGAAATCTTTGCTGATAACATTATCGATTTATTGTCATTTTTATCGTTAATATAAATAATTAGTCAGTATAGTGTTGAAATACATCGCGGATACTGCTTTGTGACAGTGAAACAAAATGTCTACAGATTATACTTTTTTTTATGTGTTAGTCCCCCTTATGCTTATATTAATAATGCTGAAATGTGTGTGTACGTTCTGTAAGTCATTTTTATTTTTATATTTTCGATCCTAGTTTTAATTGACCTCTAATAACGCAAAATGCATATACAAAGTGAACTAAACAATGAATAATAATTTATTTATAGACAAGCACACAAGTTTTTAGAAAATAAGAGATATACAATTAAGAAGGAGACAAATCGAGAACACATGTTAATTACTCAAAGAAAAGTATAGTGCTACACACTATTCTCTTCTTTTAGTAAAAGTACACTACGTAAACAAAAAGTACAGGACAAACACTATTAAAAATAAGCATACAATGAGCGTTCTTATCGCACAGGGCAATTTCTTAGAGACAACCTTTGATGTTTGTATATCCATTGCATTTTCATTGCTATATACATTCACTTTTGCGCGAAAATCTACGTTATTGATGACGTGTGTTCAATGTGTCTTTTTTTTTTCTTGGTTTAATTGTGAGATTTGCTAGGATTTACTTAGCGATTATAAGTACCTTGTCACGTCACGTTTATTTATCTTCAATTGCATGACGTTTTAATACGACATAAAACCACTAAGCCAATTTTGTATAGTGCAAAAGTTTTCATAGGATTATCAAAATTTTGTCACTTAAAACAATACATATGTACAAATTTTATCACTCATAAATCAAAAATTTTGACACGTTTATTCAAGTCAATGATAACTCTACTGATAAGTAGGAAAAACAAAACAGCCTTTATAGAAATAACGTAGTGGTCTCTAACACAAGGTATTAAGGTTCAAATTACTGGTAGGTATTACATGTAACGATACTTTATGATACTGATAGAGATCATCGATCATATGAGATGACGTCTTCGTGGAAAAAAATGTGTAGGATACAGTTTGTTTCAGTGATTTGAAGAATACTTGTGCAATTTGTGAAATAATACAGAAAATAAGAAATTAGTCATGATAAAAATTCCGAACTATAAATTGTTATATAAAATTAAACAAATTGTGTGATTGCAAAAAAAGTATCTAATATAATTCGATTTGTTTTCATTAACAAGATTGTAACTAAACATTACAAAAAAAAAAAAACTGTTACCAGTGATATTTTAGAATAGAAGGATTACTGAATTTTTACTAAATTTTAAATTCATTAAATTCCTGTAACCATTAATAATTTTGAAGTGATTACTACTATTAATTTTTGAGTTAATAGTAAAATAATTACTGAAGAAAAATAACCAATCAAGAAACAAGAAAAGAAAAATAACAACGGGAAAGAAGAAGATACTGTTTAGACTAAAGTAAAATAAATAAATTAAACATTTTTTAACTTTTTATAACATCAAATTAGCAATATACAAACAGGACTTTTTAGAAAAACAAAAAATGGCGCCAAATATGGAAGAAGATATACCAACAACAAGCAGTACATCTATATACCAAGTGATATACATATCGGTGCTGTTCACTTGTCTCATCATGGCCTTTGTCATAATGTGCCTAAAGATGGCTCATTTAGGTATTTATTTTTGTTTCATACTTTAAAAACTTCTTCACCGTATGGTACCGAATTCTTTCAGCTGCTATCTTTTTTTGTTCATAACAAAACACTACAGTTCTAATTTAAATTATCGACATCCACTAATTCGATAATTATATCTTATTCTTTGTCAATTTTCATCTAATTCTTATTTATGCTATAAACTTTACGGCTTATATGATTTGAGATTATTTTATTATTCTATTTCTATTTTTGGAACCACTGTAATCACTGCCACTGTAACCATTGTACGAGTAACATTTTACCACCAACTTCAAGTTACAACAACATTAAATTTAAACCATCGATCGTTTTAATATAGCATTTCAAAACTGTAAGTTATACCTGCCTAGCAGATTGACAGCTTAAAAAAAGAATTTAATCTAAAACACAGACTCTTGAAAACATTGCTTAACCTTTGCGATAGTGCTGACATATCAAAGATGATAGGTGTTATCGATAGATATACTTGATACAGTTATAGCACTAGTAAGATGTTAAGCGAACAAAAAGCCACGAATCCTGTGTAAAAATGTGTCGACAAATAATAATTATTGTGTATCAGTGAGAATAATTTGTGTTCAGTGTTCATTCCAATAATTTGTTGATTCAAATTAGTTGTGAGTGTTTCAGTGATCCTCGAGAACTCTTTTTGTTTGTTTTACAAGCATTTTAGAGGATTCTCGAGTTTTAGATCAAATAGCAGAAGACATTTTTGATCATATTCAACGTGCAAACATTGAAAATTTACCAAGTAAACTGAAATAATTGAAAAATTATAAGAAAATTTCCATAAAGTCAGCGACGTAGTGCCAACCGAATTGTAAAAAATAGTTGATTTATCTATTGCAACCACACGCTCGAACTGAAAAAAGCCTTTGATCAAACATGGCACCATACTACCCGAATGTGAACTTCTTCGATATTGGAGAATCAGATCCATCCGAAGACTATATTAACGATCAGAAAGAAGCGCATGATCCGACCAGTTTGGGCAGCATGGCGTTCTGGTATATGGTCATTCTGATCGGAATGCTACTGACATGGCTGTTTATGTTCTTCTGCCTAAGGATCATTGCTATGAGTAAATTCTTTACTTTAATAATAACGTTGTATTGAAATGTCTTTTCTTTCGGTAAGATTGTAGAAAAGGGCGTATATCTCAGATGATTAGATTGTGTATTGGCGATAGCATTGCCACCTTAATCCCGCTCTGTCTCGTTTTATTGATTGAAGTAATGAAGATCGAATTAATAGCTTCTGTCAGCGGCTTCGCGTGAAAGTAAAAAAGACATACTTATGTCACTCAGTGATAAAACATCATTCTATAGGCAAAAGAATTTTTAAAATAGGTCTTCTAGTTTTTAGTTCTCATTATAATAGAAATATTTCCACTTTATAATGTTATTTGTTTCAAATAGACAATCTTTATGTTTGGAATTTGTTCTTAGTTTTATTTCTATAGTATCATTGCTTGTTCATGTAGTTGTATTTTATAGTTACTCAGTGAAAATTTATAATCCCTTAACAATACTATCTGTAGTTTGGAATTTGAAATTCATAGGAACTTCTACGCAAAATTTTATTCAAGTACCTCTTTAGGTGTCATATGCAAATGCGCACCAATCAGAGATAATGATACATTTACACACTTAAAATCCTATCAATACGGATATAACACGTCAATTGTTACGAGTAGTCAATCATTTACGTCACACACATTTTATTATTAAAAACATAAAAACATTATCATTCAGAGCTTAATATACTATAAATTATAATATCTATCAACGTCAAATGAGTTGTTTGGCTTCATTATCTGTTTGTTGCGAAGATGATACCTCAACGTCTGATTTTCTGTTTTCGGAACAGCAAACGCCGTTTTTTCGTATTTCGATGAATTTGCAATAATACCCTTTTTGTTACCAAAGTTCTTTGATTAATTTTATATATATTGTTAGACTAAAAAGTCGATGATTATGCGCACCCCTAATGGCGTCTCGCATTATCATCCCCGCACTTAGCATCTTTGACATTCGAATATGGAATTGCGCGCCTTTTTTACGGTGATATATTTTTTGAATAGTTTGGAGTTGTAATTAAATGTATATATAATAATATAAGTTAAAATTATGATTATCTCTATTACTTTATTAATCAAATTACATTCAAATTAAACTGTTTCTCTGATTTTCTTAATTATATGTATCTCTACGTACCATTTATGAAGTGTGATATATTTAATTCATCATTAATCTATGATTTTTCCACAAATATATATTGACACTGATGCGCATTTTTATCATTTTCTTTTCTACATTATCTCGTCTCACCGAAACTATTTTAAAATAAATTTATAATATCAATTTAGCTATCCATTAAAAAGAAAAGCATTGTACTGTCTTTTCATTTGTCTGAGTAATATTTATATCAATTCTAATATTTTTAGCTACAAGACGTGTCCTAATTATTCGGGGGTTTATCAACAGGAAAATAATGATATATTTTTATCTATCTAGCGCAACAAAAATTTTTAACCATTTACATGCAATTTTTTATATGGAAGAAAGCCTCTTGTTTGTTTCAAAGCATAGATCTAGAACTCCTATATAAAGAAAGGGGTTATTACATTGTAAGTGTAGAAATGTGCATTATGCATTAATGTGTGAGAACGATGTGTAAGAGATAAGTATGTAAAAAGCGTCTGAAAAAGAAAAACATTGTTACTTTAATAATTATTTCATTAATTTGTTGTGTTTTTCAATAATCATTTCGTTCATTTTTCTTTACTGAGATCAATCGTTCATACTTTATCTAATTAGGTATATTTTGATAGGTTTATTGCATTTTTTATCAATAATGAATTATCTTGGTTTTGTCTGTTTTTTTCCTATTTGTTGTTTCATGATGATAATATGTTTTTGCAGTCAGTGAGCTACTTTTAAGGATCATTATTATCATTATCAGTAATGGTGATCATTAACTGTAATGGTATTATGATTGTAGGAAGTACTATATCTCTTACAATATCTTATGATTTGTACCTGCTAAAGGAGAACAGCAGACTTAGCCAAGTTGATAATCTACAATCGTTTACGCTAGTAGAAAACTGTTTAAATGTGTAGGAATGACATCATCTCAGCATTAATTCTCGTGGTCAGAATGAACGAAAAGGAGGCGTTACCGATAGTAGAAAGATATTCAAAACAAAACTTGGCTATGACTGCTGATGTCATCTACTTGAGGTTTATTATTATCATGAAACTGACCTTCATTAAAGCAAAATAACTATTATCTGTTCTTAATCCTGTACACACCTACTTTACTGACCGAATTGTTTGATAAAAAATTTAAAAAATCCCCTTACTGTAGTGTTTCATCCTTACTATCGTTACTCATTACTTAAACAAATATATAATGTGGAGTCATATCGAGTAAATTGCATCGGCAATTAACGTCGAACCAGTTATCAATGAGATATCGTCATCATTCACGCGTTAGTTACTTAGAGACCACCTCAGTATTAACATCTAACGATTTTCATTAAACCCGTGATAAAATAAAACGTAGGGGGCATATAAAATAAAAAATATTTCAGTTAATCCAAGATAATATCGATTCTGATAAAGTTTTATATCGTATCGATTATGTTAATTTCCCTGTCATTCCAATTTATGTGTCGGTCGTGAGTGATAATTTTGCAGTGAAAACTGAATAATGTTATTACTTTAGGAGTGTTATTCGGTTTAATAATACAACAACAATCAATGAACTGCACATTAGTTAAAAATTGTGATTTAACTTTCAAATCGGATTTTTATTTAATTTAGTAACCAGACTTCATATTCAAATCTTTGACTACTGTCACTTATAAATGGCGATAGTGTAGTATTACATCAGGAGTATTCAGTGAACTGTGATTTGGAACTGTTATTTATAATACTCTAAAATGGAATCTCTTAAATTTTTTAACAAACCTGTCGCGGAAGAGAGCACTGAAGAGGTGCCGATTCAAAATAATGACAATTCAATTGATAACATCGTGTGGTCAGTTCTCAGTACTACGACCATATTTTTGATCTTAATCTTCATGTTCACCTGTATCAGGGTCCTTATTATGGGTATGCATATTGTTTATTGTAATAATCTTTATTTATTTTATGTGATATGATAATTGTCATGGCACTATTATTATTATTTATTAATTTATTTCAAGGCAAGTTGGGTTTTTACTCTATTCTGTCTATTGGTTTTTCAGTTTCGTTTTTGTTATATTCGGTTATACTTGATATACTGTAGCTGTTCAAAATCTAGATCATACTTTAAATTATAAGTAAAATATAGTTACTTATGTTATTATTATTAGTATTGTTCAAATTTGATTCGTAACTATTTATCTATGACTATAAATTTACAAATTCATTATTTGTCCCACAAGTTTGACTTTTTTTTAAATATATAAATGGTAAAGCGTTTATCACCTGATTATAGTCATATTTATTTATAATATTGGAAGTAGTATAAAAGTTACGCTGGTTTTCCTATTTAGAAATTAAACTATTTATAGAAAAAAAAATATTCGAAGATTTGATCGAATATGCTATAACCGTTTTTTAAAGTGAAGTGAAGTTGTGTTTAAGAAATTGCCTTGTGCGATAAGACGACTATTATACACTTATTTTTAGAAATGTTTGTCCTGTGTTAAGGTAAAGGTGGGCAATAAAGTATATAATAGCTTTTAAAAATAAAGTTCGTCACAGTTTTAGTTTATTAAGAGAGAAAAAACAAGTAACAGTTCTTAATAAGCTTATATTGTTTAACAAGGTAATCGAATCTAGTTTCAATTGTGATTTACATTAGTGCATGAGCACTTAAAACTGTGATTAATTTCTATTAACGATGTCCCATTCAAGAAACTATTTCCATATCGTGAATGCGTTCACAAACATGTGATCTCACATTAATCTCTAAGTTGAATTAAAAAAAGTTGATTAATCAAATAAGGAATTAAATGTACGGATTGTCTTATTGACGTAACATTACATTCGTAGAATAAACTCTTATCTTACAAAAATACATTTTGAAAGAGAATACAGTGCTTTAAAGTATAACTGATGTATTTATATGTACTGCACTAATCAGTAGATAATCTCTATCACTCGATATCATATCAGTTGTATTATCAGGGATCGAAATATCAGGCCATGTTTTGCGACGAACATAAAATAAATGCATATTCTTTGTACGTAATATTGGTATATTGTACCTAAGAACTTACATTTATGTTATTTTTTACAAATATTTCCATTCTATCAGCAGTATTGGTTGCCATAAAGTCCAAAATGTCTGGCATTGATATGTGTTACCTTATATGTCACGTTGTCGCACATGAATATTTGACTGTCGATAACAATGTTCTCCATTTTGTTTATGGCTATATAATTTAATGGATAAAAGTTTATTACACTATTGATTACGCTGTCTCCTACATGATAGCTGTATTTGAACAATGAACTCTTATTAGCAAAGAAAAATCGTATAGGAACTGTTTATAAATAATTATAAATGCCTACCCAGATTTTTTTATAACAAGTCCTGGTCATTCCGCCATCACTTTCTCAGCCTGCCACATATTTGTTCCTTTCACTTGAGTTGCACTATGTGATGAAGTTGGTCCATCGTTATTCTTACTTTCAGCAAGTGCCTTAAAAACTACCAAAACTTTTTCTTGTGCCTGAATTTATCTGTATTTTAAAACTTTAAAATTTACAGAGCTCAAATTGAAACAATCTTCATTAACGTCAACAATTTGATGTAATTTAAGGAAATTATAGATATTTTATACATTTAACAAATGCGAATATTCCTTTGAATTACGAGATTCGATCAATAAATTTCCATACACTGGTGCAATATGTCTAATAACTAGCCTTATCTCCATTAAAATTGGCAAATGTCAAAATTACGTCTAATTTTATTAAGTGATAGAAATGCTGCTATGACTTATTTGTTAATTTCCTCTATTCCAGGGCAAAAAACGCGGAGTCCGCAGCAGAGGCGAATGTATGTGGGGTCTCGAGCTCGTCCGTCACTGGCACAACAGGAGCCATCTATATTCGTCAGCCCTTCCAATTTGCCTCCGCCACCCAAATATGGTGAGTACTTACACCTTGGTCTTAATTTTAGTTCGAATGTAGACGCAGCATTGGAAGCTCCCACATGATAAACCTGGTGAGGGTTGCGGGAATCCGATTGACGTGAAACACACAAGACCGGTCGTTATGACGAGCTTGAGGGAGACCTATGTCCAGCAGTAGACATCAACACTCAAGACATGAAAACATTATACGATTTACCAGCACATGCCTCTGTTGTAGTCAGTTGTAGCGTATGTGGCACTATGAGTGGAAAAGAGGAAGGAAATGCGTTTATTGACATAAATAGCTTCGAGTCAAATGTATAACACCAAAAATTGCAACGTTTCCAAACTAATTGTAAATAACTTAATCTTGTTCAGAAAATTATGTCTTAGAAATCTAGTTTGTTCATAGTTTTTTAAATATACAATAAACAAAACTAGATACGTGAACTAGTAACTATTACCGTTCCCAGTTACTTATTACATCATTATAAAAATCCTTACTAATATTATAAAAGCGAAAGTGAGTTTGTTTATTTGTTTGTTTGTTACGTCTTCACATCTAAATGGTAAAATCGATTTTGATGAAACTTGGTACACGGATAGACATAGGATACTTTTTATCCCGGAAGTATGTTCCCTTGGGATAATTTTCTGCTATCACGCTGATGAAGCCGCTGGGAACAGCTAGTCTTAAATAAAATACGGTGATTAGGTTTTTGGATTAACTGAAGCTTACTTAGAGCTTGAATTGAACTAATTAAATTAGTGTTTTTTATAGATACATTTTTACAGCAAAGATTGCTGAATAGAAGAATACTCCAATACAGTCGATTTAGCTAAGGTTGTCGATCATTTCTTGCTTATAGCTTAAAAACTTATTCAATAACAATTTCATGTGGTAACAACTTGACAAAACTCCCTTTATGCGATAATATTTTTAAGCCTATCTAAATGATAATACCTACCTAATTCATTTTAAAATTCTTGTTTAAAGTAATTAGGTAGAATACGGCATTGATGTTGTAATACATCATTAGCTAAGACCAGGTGTTAGAAACAGGATATGAATAATATTTATGGTTAGATCATGCGCAAATAGATAAGTACTACGTCACGTGAAGTGCCACTTGTGTTGAAGTAATCGAGTAATTTTATTATACTGACAACCAAAGAATACTATCAAACAAGTTTTTTAAGATTCAATAAAAAATATCGAGGGCCTTAAACAAAGTGACATCTAAGATAACATTTAGGGTTTTTTGACCAACATTATTTATTATAAAATGTAATTTTGTCAATAGCAAAAGGACCAAACTAAAGCAAAATCCTCGCACTTATGTTTAAAAAAAAAACTTATAAAACAAACTGTTTTATAAGTTTTTTTTTCTCAAGGCCCTTCTCAAAGACAAGTTTTTGAATTTATTAAAGTAAAAATCTCTATAACATAACCCGTATCCATCCTGTACTATTGCCATATCATTAATATGTTATTTTCTCTCAATTTCAGAATGCATGGCTCCTCCCAGCTATGAAGAGGTAGTGGGCGTACACTATCCCAACTATCAGGTCCAGCCAATCACAACACCGATCACCACGGCGCTAGCGCAAACTTCTGCCAGCAGTGCCGCCGAAACCAGAACAGATACCAGAAGTAATGATACCGGAACCGTGACCAGAACAGCCGATGAAACCATAGTCAACGTTCCAAGAACTTCCTCGTGATCAGCATTCTATTGTTATTCAATGTATCAAGTCTTCCAGTTCTTCTGGCAGGTCAAGGCTATGCATTTACAGTTTACTAGTCTGAAAGTTTTCGTGATGTGATGAGAGGAATGTTGTGAAATGTTTTAAAAAGAGAAGGATTTTATGAGTCTTGAAATAAAGACTCTTTTGTAACTTTTATCGTCGTGATCGAGTAAATACCGACCCTAAAATAACAGTTAGTAACTGTTAAATACTGTCACCGTTATTTTAATAACGATGGTTATTTTGATCTTAGCAACTAGAAATAAAACAGTGTTATGTGTTAAGTTTTATTTTTAGTTCTAGATAAAGACCTGGGACCAAAATTATGTTACTTTAACAACGATCTAAGTTAATCTATTTTATACAAATTTTTACCAAAAATATTCCGTCTTTATAGAGGACGCAAGACTGAGTGTGATTGGTAAAAAAATCACGAAAATTGTTGTAAATGATTGTTTCAAAACGTTGGAGAAGTTGAAACAATATTTGATTGATCAAATCATTGACTGTTGGATCAAATATTTGTCATTTTGTGATTGGACAAAGACGTTTGATGAACAGTCAACTTAATTTAATATGTATATATTTTTGATGTACCTATAAACTATAAATATAATTTTAATTTAGAGTAAGGAACTTTTGACTTTTATTTATTCCTATATAATACACTATATATACAGTCGCTACAACCTCATCTCTTGAGCAGGAAGACCGACCCCTAGGAAAACCGTAATACGTATTGAGAATAAGAGTGGGTTACATGTTGCATATTCATATGTGTATGTTTTTACGAGTACAAAAATAGATTTAGTTTTAGATACAATCCAACCCACAGTAAAATTTGTAAAGCTGCCAATTTAATGACTTGGATTTTTATTATTTATACTGATTCCCAAATACAGGTTTACAGTGATGTTGTCTCATTTACAGAGGGACTCTACTGTCAGTCTGTCTATCTGTCCGTTTGTCACCTCGCTGTACCTCATGAACCATGATAGTTAGACAGTTGAAAATTTTAACTGATGATGTATTTTGTTGCCGCTTTAACAACATATATTTAAAAAACAGAATAAAATAAATATTTAAGGGGTTATACTATAAATCTGATATTCTAACCGTTTTTGCTACAGCCTCAAATACTGACTCGCATATTCTTTTAAGCTCAACTAAAATTTCATTACTTTTCGTTTGTTGAGATATTTTTACGACTCTTTTATAATTTACTTAAAAATTTCATAATAAATTAATTTTCTTAAAAAAAATGAATTTTCAATGCAACTCTTTAAGAAAGTTTAGATATCGCGGTATACACAAACTGTTTACTGTTAAAAATAACTGATATTCAGTAACGATATCGCGTTAATAGTATCTATCTTGCTATTTATAACTTAACAAGATGCACAGCACGTTTTGCAAGTCTTTTTTACGAAGGCATTGAGGATGTCACGAGTATTCCCTTCCCAGGCGTTTTCTAGGAGTTATGAATATAGATTAGTTATATTTACACGGATAAAGGGCTTGATAAAAAGCTATTATATATTAACCTTTCGAATCGGTACCTATTCGAAACCGATTCGAAAGATCGATATTCTGTGTTTAAAGATATTGTGTCTCTAATTACGGTTAGAGACACAATAGAATGAGAATGATAGAGCGAACGCGTTCGCTTGGGGTTTAATAAATTAAACAAGATAAAATTATGTTAAACTATAAATCTTTAACTAAAATGGAACTGAACAGGACACATCTGCCGCATGTCGCAAGAAAATTGGGTGAAAGCAACTACTGACTGGATTCAGAACAGCTGGAGCCGGCGAAGCAGTAGGTCCAGAAGGAGATTGCGTTACGATTTGGACTCCTACCTTAAAGACTGGCCAGAATAGGCTAAGGACAGAAAAGAGTGGAATAACGGATGGGAGGCCTTTGCCCTGCAGCGGGACACCACTGGCTCATAATAATATTTATAATAATAAACCTTAAAAAATATAGATAGTTTAGAGCCCTAGAGGTTATACTAATTACACCCAGTTTAAATATGCAATAAAGGTAAAGCTTTGTACATAACATACAATATCAGCCTTTTTATTGTTCAAACTGCTGGAACTCAAGCCTCCTCTCTTGGAGAGGGAATGAGCCGTAATCCACTACCAGTGCGGGTTGGTGAATGTCACTTTTTTTCGAATTTTTAGTTCAAGAGAGAGCAGTGGTGATAAAATTCCACAGAGTAATGCGCCTGGCTGGTTTTGAACCCGCGACCTACTATTCGTAAGTCGGGGCCGTTACCATTCGGCCACCACTGCTCCCAAAGTTAGTAGTTAATAATAATATTGCACAACTATCACACAACGTCGTCTAGTCCCAAGCTAAGCAGAGCTTGTGTTATGAGTACTAGATAATTGATAAACATACTTATATATTTCTAAATACATACATCACTACATAGTATAAAATAAAGTCGCCTTTTCTGTCTCTATATCCCTATGTACGCTTAAATCTTTAAAACTACGCAACGGATTTTGATGCGGTTTTTTTAATAGATAGAGTGATTCAAGAGGAAGGTTTATAATATATGTATAATTACATCCATTGAATAGTGGAGAAATACTGTTACCCGAGCGAAGCCGGGGCGGGTCGCTAGTTATAGATAAATTACACCTACACACAGAACAAATGATCATGTTCATCACATAAACATTAGTCCTAGGTCGGAATCAAACCCACGACCTCCGGCATAGCAGTCAGGGCCACTAACCACTAGACCAACAGGCCAGTCAAAATAACCAAAACTAAGTTATAACCATAATAAATATTTAGAACATGGAGCTGAGACAGGACACCACAAGGCGCGGTGATGACACGTGAAGAAAAGCAGTGTGAGAAACCCAGAGTGGAGGCCAATAACTGGTAAAAGTTGGTGTCCAGTAGCGAGAAAGGCTGACGACATTGTTGTAAGCGCAGGTAGAATCTGAATGAGGCTAGACAAGAGTGTGTTGATTGGTGTCACAATAAAAGAGAGACCTGCGCTCAGTAGTGGCCGTGATTAGGTTGTGGATGAAGTGAAGTATGACTGGCCTGTTGGTCTAGTGGTTAGAGGCTCTGACTGCTATGCCAGAGGTTGTGAGTTCGATTCCCACCTAGGACAAATGTTTATGCGATGAACATGATCATTTGTTCTGTGTCTGGGTGTAATTTATCTAAAATTATGTATGTATTTAGAAATATATAAGTTTATTCTATCAGTTGTCTAGTACTTATAACACAAGCTCTGCTTAGCTTGGGACTAGACGGCGTTGTGTGATTGATAGTGCAACACTTTATCAGGAGTTTGAGCTCTTTGCATAGGTGTATAATATAGAGGGCCCGTGTGGCACTAGCCCAGCCTAGCCTAGTATAGTGTAACGCCTAGTGCAGCTTGCGCCAGAATACTAATTACTTTTCCCAAAAATAAGGTATTACCAGGGCCTTACTAAATTTCTAAACAAAATGATTAAGCCAGACATATGTCTCACCGCTCCCGGCGTTTTTTAAGGCCCGTAGGTATGTGGGACAGTTATACTCTTGGAAAGTATTATGCAAGCGTCTAGATTGAGGGCCAAGTTATTCAATCATAATAGTTTTAATATACATATAAGAAAACGGGTCATTGCTTTAAGTTTTACAGTTTTTTTACTAAATTCCTGACCAAACTTGTTTTTTATCGTAAAGATTTAAAAATGGGCCCTCAATTCTCACAATGGTGGAACACATCAAAAAAATGTTAAATTTTTAGATCTGGCCATTCGTTCCTGACCAGATACGAGTATGATAAGTAGATACCTCATTTCTGAATAGGTCTGTAAGTTGAAAAACCTCTTTGAGCAGTCGACTTTAGGCTTTATTTTAATTGATTTAGAGATGTTTGATATTTCTAATCGACTATTTCCATGGCTGGTATTTGGACTTGAACAACTGCTGTTAGTTAAGAACAAAATAACACTTGAGTGTTTCTTTGCTATAACCAAAATGACAGGCGATGCCATAAAAATGTCACTTGGTAACATCACGTTAAAAAAAAATATAAATAAAGAATATAATAAATAAATAAATAAAAAATATTTTTTTTAAATAAATAAATTAATTAAAAGACGTTTTAAAATTAATTGAGTTTTTTTTATTAAATTAAGATAGAATTAAACAGTTTTAAATATGATTAAACGTGATTAAATTGACTAAGATTAAACGTAACAGAATAAATTGACTGCTGGAATGATAAATCAAATGTCGGTATTTATTTGTATATTTTTTATGTATAATTTATTGTAGGATGGGGAATGGCATTGAAGACGATGTTCCAACTGCTTTTCTGCCCTCTGTGCTCCTTCATCTGGTGTGCTATTCTCTAAAGAAAACAGACGAAATCCAAATATGTACCTACATTGGATTGTTAATAGGTACATTGGATTGTTGATCCAATGTACCTATACATTGGATTGTTAATTCAATGTACTGCGCTCTCGACTCGTCAGTGCGGCAAGCGCTGCGCTCAAGGCTGCTTTCTTAGAGAATAGCCCCGCTGGAGTGACTAACGAGCTGTCACAGACGAAGTATTACATCCCGTAATACATCTGTATCATCCACCAGCCATGCACTGCTTGCATGCTGTCGAGTCTCGCAGCCTTCATCATTTTAACGGCTCACTTTATTTAGAAACTCACCATCACTACATCTTCAATTTATGCTCGTCACTTCAGAACATACAACTAACAATATAATATACTAGCGGTTCCGACAGGCGTCATCCTGTCTGACATTTATGGCTTTTCATCAGGAACAAATAGAGAAATGTCAAAATATTTTATTTCACATAGGCCTACATGGGCACTTATAAAACGTCAGAAGCTAGTGGGAACCTGATTGCTGGGCCACATACCAGATCCAATTGTTTTTCAAACCATCCAGGGACCCGCTCAAATAATTATAAACCGGGTAAGTGTGAGTCGAGCTCGCACACTGGGTACCGTTATCTATGAAAACTGTTCAATTTTCGAATCGAGTTATGAAGATTTTTCCGAAACTCAATGAATTTTGATTTTCTTGAGAGTGTCGAAATATCCGTTTTGCAACATAAACGGCCGATCCTTTTTTCTTTAACTCAGTAGTTTAATTTTTTCACAGTTCCAAAGGACCGCCGACCTAAGAGTATGGTTTTATTTTCAAGTCGATACCTCCACGCGTTCCCGAGACAAAGAGTCTTGACAGTCAGATAGACGAACAAGAAAATGATCCTACAAGAGTTCCCTTTTTTTGAGGTACGGAATCCTAAAAATACACAACCATATTTAGTAGAGTAACTACAGATATTAATACCATAAGTTTATGTAATAAGTTTCCATAAAAACCTCGTTGCTATGTGTCTGGCACTCGAGCAATGCGAGCCAAGTCGCTAATGATGTGTTAGCCTTCTACGGGCGCAGTGATTGGAGCCGAGAAAAAAGGAAGGAAATATATAAATATGTATTTGTTTGACCTAAATGAGAGAGAATATGGCGCTAATAAAATTAGATTGTGCTCAAGTATCGGTGTCTACTAAGTTGCGTTCGGATACAATATAAGTCCAACCCGCCCGCCAACCGCCGCCCACGACTGAACCCGCGTGGTGAATTACGGCCCATTCCCTCTCCTAAAGAGGAGGCCTTTTTTTTTCTTGGTGGGGAAAATCAGCTTATGACAAAACTCGCTCTTGGGCGGAGCGGGAGATAGTGCCAGACTCTTACTGACTAAAAACCCCATCCCGTTCCTTCTGGCCTTCATACCGGGGCACGAGCTCCCTTTCGGTCAACCCTGTCCCCAGTAGGCTTCGACCCAGCTGGGCCCCTTCTGCTGCTGACAACTCCTTGAGGCGCGCGGAAACAGTGCGCGCCGTCGACGTCTTGGACTCGGTCCATTATCAGACGATCGGACAGCGAGCTACCCATAGCTCGCCGTCCGCGAGCCCGCGTCTACGGTGGCCGGAAATCGGGATCGGAATCCCGGCGGCGGCTAGAGAGGAGGCCTGAGTCCTAACAGTGGGAACATTATAAGGCCGACTATGCTATGCTATACAATATAAGACACACTAGAGGACAAAACTTTTCTCATTACCAGTACCTATGCTTCGTAAAATATTGGATACTAGCTTTTGCCTGTGTACATTAATTATAGCCTACGTCACTCAGGGATAAAGCAGCTTTTTCTGCCTTAGTACTTCCAGAGATTATCTCCTACAGTGGACGACGAGCAATGGATAGCTCGCCGTCTGACCGTTCAGTAACCATCTGGACCAAGCCTGATTCGTCAACAAATCAGGCTTGGTCCAGATGGTTACCTGGTTAAGTTATGTTCCTCAACCTATTAGAGTGGTCAGTAAAACCATAGAGGGGCCAGCAGAGCCGAAGCCTATCGGAGCGATGGATAGCCCGAAAGAGAGTCCCGGGGAACGAAAGGCAAAGAAGGAACATAGGTGTAGTGTGTAGTCAGTAAAGTATGACATGCTCTCTCGCTCCTTTCAAGAGTGGGAAAAATCATTGAATAATGTCCAACTTAAAAAAAAAAACAATTACAGTTTGCTACTATAAAATGCTTTGACAAAACATTACAACCACATTTCTCAATGTTTGATAAAATATCCAGGATTAAATTCTAAAAAGGTCAATTATTGAGAGGGAAGGATTGGCGACCACAGTTTCTTATACAGAGTACATAGGAGATATAGTTCAGTGGTAGAGCATTCGACTGCAGATCGAGAGGTCCCCGGTTCAAACCCGGGTGTCTCCTTGACTCTTTTGTGCAAGTAGAATTTATATCATGTATATGAAATAAATACTTTTGATCCATGTATATATTTGAATACACTTCTTCATTGATTTCTACAGCGCTATTATTTTTTTTTTCTTAACTAGCCTCTGACATCGGTTCTACTCTCCTAAGGGAAGCAAAACTGGTGACTGACCTGTTAGTCTAGTGGTTAGTAGCCCTGACTGCTGTGCCGGTGGGCTTGATTCCCACCCTAAACATGTGTTCGTGTGTTGAACACGATACTCGTAGTTTGTTCTGTATCTGGGTGTAATTTATTTATAATATGTATTGCATAGCATGGTCGGCCTCACGGAATAAAGAAAACTAGAGGAAGTGCCTCTTAAATATGGCGCGTGTGTCAACAGTAGCCGAAATTCGCCTATTACATATTATATACTAGTGCAGGTGAATATGGCATCTATTTCAAAGGCACTAGCGTTCTGAATAGAATAAATTGGTTACAGCGCCATCTAGCGTTGAGTAGCCGAACTCGTTGTAAATTGGTTAAAACTTCTTTATTGTTCGTGTCATGTCAAATAATAACAACTTTCTTACGTTGTAATAGGACCTAATTTATGAAAGCAATAAGAATATGATTTGTAAAAGTTAAGTTTGTAATTCGTAGCTTCGTAGCCAATCATATTACTGTTTTTTATGTGTGTAATGTACAATTTGATAGGCAAATGTGTGAGTTTGGCGACACTGGTTCCCGTGCTTAGCCACGTTAGGGGCACTTCTACCTATATTTTCTGTTCTGTGGTCGGCCTTATAATGTTCCCACTGTTGAGACTCAGGCCTCCTCTCTAGGAGATGCAATGGGCCGTAATCCACCACGCGGGCCCAGGGCGGATTGGTGGATGTAATATGATATTTATGATAACATGTATGCTTTAAAAAATATATAGGTTAAGCACGATTATCAGTTGTCCAGTACCCCCAAACTTTACTTATTCTGGGACTAGATGACGTAGTCTGAAAGTTGTGGAATATTACAACATCATAAATGGAAGAATCGTGCAATATTTCAAGTCAGTCAGTTAGTTTCTCCTTTTATATTTATAGACGATCTGGTTACCCATCCACGAGATGACCTCAGTAAGAGAATCTTGATGCAAACTCCTTTATATATGCAGTACACAGTGAATTAAATATTATAACTAAATTATAATACATAACTTAGTAATATCATTGACATGGCCTCATTTCCGGTTCCACTTGTCAATACAAAATTAATCTTACAATCTTTTCTTATTATATTAATTAATATAACTTGATCAATTTAGGTAGACTGCTCATGACAACAGTTGTGTTATGAGAATGCGACTTTTCAACTTGGTAGTGTTGCTTGTAAGCGTAGAGTAATGAGTACATGGAGTGATTAATCATAAGAGGAAAACATAAAATTTTGTCCATTAATGACCATTTTTATGACGTAGACAAAAATAACTACTAGTAATTTCTAAAATTATTATGTGTACATATGTATGTGAATGGATAGAAACAAAAAGAGGCGAAGGAAAAGATAGATGGATTGTGTCAAAACTCAGAAGTGATAAATGAAAGAAAAGAGAGTTAGTCATCACTAACGTGAAAGTGTGAAAGGATAGAATGGAAGAAAAGAATGTGTTGCCCCGATCGAAGGGTGAGTAAAGTAGCTTTTAACGTTCTTAACTTTTGGAGTATTAAGTTAAGTATCTGTAAAGAGTGTTACAAATCTTAGCCATCTTATTAAATTATCAAGTCCTGAAACTAAAAAAAAAAAAAAAACGATTATTTCAAGCTCATTTTATTAACATATTCATGGTGAGATTGTCCAAAATGGCCGTGGAGTGGACAGAAACACATGAACAACACTTTTATTTATATTTAATTCAAGAATCCCCAAGCGACACCCGGTGGCCGCGCATCTATTGTCTTACTATTGTGTCTCTAATTGACGGTATCTGAAGGGTTAATAGACACTCCATAGTGACTTTACTCTGTGTCATGACAGTAATAGTTTTTGTCACGCGAGTACCGACGAAGGCAACAACTGTCAATACAGATTAATGATTATGAAGGTGGGTAACATTAGGCTAAGCTACTTCCTTTTAACATTATCTAATATTATACAGTGAAAATCTAGAAAGTTCCTCGTGAGATTCTCCATTCCTATTAAATTCAGTGTCATTTCAAGCTTGGTTGTATAAGAAACTGGGAACTGGGTGTTTTTTGATTTGTATCAATGATGGATTGATGGATGAGACGCAAGAATAACAGCTATACGTGGTTTGTATAGCTGTTATTTCGGGGATTTTATTTCAGGGGAGTTTGGAAGTAGTTGTTGTAGAGTATAAACTCAAAAATTACTCTCTTCCCGACCCGGGAATCGAAGTAAGGGCCCGAGACCCAACAGACATGCTTTCAACTACGAGACCAACGAGGCAGGTAAGAATTTTGTAATAAAATACAAAGCGTAGATGAAAATGTCTACAGATAGTCCGATCAAAAAACTGTTTGACCCCCGTACCGTATTATACGACAACCTTCACGCTACGCGCGGATGAAGCGCGACTCGATGAAAAAGTGATCAACCGCGGAATAGTAACAAAAAAACTATGCTTGGTGAGGTGACAATATTATAAGTATTTAGTCTTCGTGATAAGATTGGAAAGCGATTCGAATGATGTCTACGGTCGGACGAAAGAGCCCAAAAGATTTTTCGTGTTTTAGGCTCGGTCGTGCCACTTTGAAGGTTGACGATTGCGGGTGAATTCTTTATTACTAAAAGAATGTTATAATGTAAAGCGTTCCACCACAAAATAGATAGGTACAGAAGACAATCTAGATACAAAGCGCGCTCTAGCAACGCACACATAGGCAACGCTCACGGACACGATATCCTGTCTCAATTAAGTTTGCGACCTCGAGTGCTATACCGTTTGAGACACGCGTTTGTGAACTTTTTAGTACAATTTTTTGAGCAAACAAAAAAGTTATTTTAACTGTTTATTGTCAACATTAAATGGTGAATTATTGTTTTTTAAGCTAGTACCAGTTGTGTCAGAGATTTAATTCATGAATCCCCAAGCGACCACCGGTGGCCGCGCATCTATTGTCTTACTATTGTGTTTCTAATTGACGGTATCTGAAGGGTTAGGCTGGTTTACACAGTGCGAGCTGCTGCCTGGCCAGTAGACAGCTACTCGGTATGTCTACTCGTACGCCAGTAGGTCGGGTCGCCTTTGCAGTCTACCCGACACCTAGCTCCTGCCCAGTCCGAGTCGTGTCGCGATGTTGAGTGAACTTGTTTTAATAAAAAAAACGGTGATACGCTCTATGACAACAATTTTATGAATACCATCTATCCGCAGCCATTTCGAACTCGATTTAGTGCACAGGCGTAGCATTACAAAAAACACGGATTCCACTCACAACTGCCCGGCTGGCACTGGCGAGCTACTGCCGAACGCGTCCAAACGATGCGAGTGACGCACGAGCCGCTGTTATGTGCGAGTTGCTGCCGGGCGAGCATGCGTGTGAAATCAAATAATGTTGAAATAACACGGATGCGAGCTACCGACCAACTCGCTCGTACGGGTTACTCGCAAGTTACGTCCAAACCGTGCGAGTTACTGCAGTGCAGCTACTCGGAAGGCTAACTTGTACGCTAGCTTGTACTGTGTAAACCAGCCATTATGTAGGTATTTGCTTGTATGGTTCTTTTTAATTTAACACAGAACAGTTTAGTAGGTAGGAAGGTAAGCGTCCGTAGTTAAATAGTTAAGATAGGAACTGTTCGACATATGACATACCTCATAATTATGTCGAGTTCCGATAAGTATATTGGGAGCTATGAGAGAACAGATGAACATACTCACATACACAAATACATACATAGCCTGTCAAAATCATAACTTTTCTTGTGCTTTGCCTTAGTCGGGTAAAAAGGCACACAGTTTGATCCATATGGGAATCTCATAACTACTTAACAAAAAAAAAACAAATATTTTAAATAATTTCATGGTCATCTCATATAATTCTGTGGTAATCACTTATCATAATAATTTATTTAGTTTTAAGCATAAAACAAGTGATCGATTCTTTGCTGACGGTGATGAATCATTTCTTCTACTATCAATTTATCTTTTTATTCACATCCAATCTTCACGCTTGTTTACAATTCTGGTGTGAACAGACTTCCAAGGTTGTAATTAATTTGCCTATCGATATTGATGCTCATGGGAGGATGTCAACAACTGTTTTGCACTAATTTGAGTATCCATCATCCATTTCAATTTTATTTATTCCACGTTGCCTGGAAGAGATCGTGAAATAGTTTTTTTTTTTAGTTTTTTTTTTAATGTTTGTAATGACGCGGGACAGCGTGTCAGACCGCTATTTGGGTGGGTTTGCGCACGTGATTGCTTGACTTAATAAATAGTAAGGCCAAAATTTTTAATGAAGATTTTTTTGAAAAATTTAACCTATATTAAAAAGTGGTTTAATTGATTCTGCTCGTTATTCCGATCAAACTATTTTCAGATTTTGCGCATTTAACGTTACACGTTGTATAATATTACATTAGAAGTGAATGATCCCGGTGAGGGAGCACCTTAAAACTTTAATCGACTCTTGTCAATAACTGCGGTTATGCAAAAGAAACGAACCTTAAATTTATCTTTTAATAATATCGTTATTACTGTACTTTACCAGTTTGAACTGGCGCCCTTTCAATTGACAGCTGATACTCGATCCGCTGGGCTGTTGTCGATTTAAAAGTTCATGGTTGATCCGAATTTTAATCTCAACAGAGATTACCTACGTATAAAACATATGTTAGTGCAAAAACAGCTGTACTCTCTTTTCCTTTACTCTGATCATTATTGTCATCATTTTGATCGAAAAACTGGGCAAGTGTGAGTGGGACTCGCGCACAAAGCGTTCTGTAACGTCTGTAGCGAAAAAACGGCATAAAATCATGTTTGTTTTTTTGATTTAGGTTTTAGTATAAATAGTTTAACTAAAACCTAACTAAGACTTGGAAAATAAATGATTTCACCACACCTAAACTTTTAACAATTTTATTATAATGTTATTTGTACAGTTTTATACCAGCTAAATCCTATAGAATTATTTTACCTCATTTCCTCCTAAAGTAGCCACCTACTGATCACATATAATAATTTTATAAAGGAAAAAGTTTATATAATATGAAAGGCACACGAGATGGATAGTTTTTTTTTATTTAGCCTAGAGTTTCCCAATGCAATGTTTTCAGCATGCAAAGGCCTCCTCCAACTCCTTCCAGGTATTCTTCTCTTGAACCATCTTGAACCAGCTCATCGCCGCGCCACTTCTTCACATGTCGACTTCGACGGCGTCGTCTGTCCTCGGGTACTCACTTTGTGGGGATTCTTGCCCAATGATTAGCGTGCATGAGTCTGATATGACCCACCCAAATCCATTTTAGCCGGACAGCCTATTATTAACCGCACATAAAATATTTTTTATAGAAGATCCGTGGATTTGTTCCAGGGCTGTAGATTTTTAGAAAATTCATTGCCACTCTGAAACGTTTATTACTTTTTCACGCTTAAACGTTAAACCAATTTAAATGAAACTGGGTACACCAGCACACCACGTCCTGGAACAGCACAGAGAATACTTTTTATAGCAGGGGTAATACCTTAAAATATTTTTTTTATCACGCTGATGAAGCCGATGTCAGCAGGTACTTTAATATTAAACAAAAATTTCAGCATGCAAATACATCGACAACTAAAATTATTTTGGAAAATGCGTTTTAAACACAATCAGGCTGGGAAAAAATCTTTTACTCGACGTCATTCCAGTTACTGAGGAAATTTGAAACGCTCATAGGTACTTTTCCTTTTTTTAAACTTAGCCTTTTTAGGAAGTAATACATATTTTAAGGAAATAATGATTCAATCACGGGTTCCCACCAAACTTAGCCTGTTACTGTCAGTCATTGTTTAGCGTTCAAGCTTGACGCACGTGAAAATTGCTTCGAAATACGAAAACGGAATAAATATATCGAAACTAAAACGTGAAAAAAGAAAATACTTAGGTATGTTCAATATTTTAAATGAGTTCCAAAAAATCACTGTTATGAAATAACTAGTATTTTTGCAAGTATTTTCCGAGAACAGTTATTTCGAATATAGACCAGGGATTCGACAGTAAATTTTTCGATAATCAAATAGTGATAGTGATGCGTTACTAATGAAAATAGTGCTCTCTATATATTTTCTTTTTGTGTGATATTAATACCTAAGTGATTCGTCGTAAAAGTGACATAATTTTGGATGGAAGTACGCTTGCTGATTAAGGTAAATATGAATTTAGATCGATTACATCTATGTTTAAATTAGAGTTAAAACTCAAATTTAATAATATTGATGTTTCCTCCTGATTAATGAGTACCTATTGAGCTCGTAACGGAAAAACATTTAAAATTTGAATTTTATGTACATTACACTAATAACAATGTTATACACTAATATAAAGTTGGACTTTTTCAGTACTGCTTAGGGTAGCAAACTTGAGTATTTGATAATAATTTCAGCTTCATATCTTTACGCGTTCTTGAGAAAAAGGGTGTTGACAGACGGACAACCAAGTGATCCTCTAGGGGTTTTCTTTTTTGTCAGTTGTTAAATACATAACCTAAAGAATAAAAGGATAGTTTAGACTACTTACTGGAAAGACCGTTAAAAAATTCTCGAAAAATACCAAAATAAACTTTTTGTACAACTGCCGAAGTGATTATCTAGGTAATTATTTAAGTAGGTAGTTAAACTAAATGCATTTCAAGGTTGCTTGTTATAAAAGCATGTTACATAAAGCGTAAAAGAATTTAATTACCGATCTTAGAATAAGATTGCTATCATGGTAATTAATTTAATCATTTCGAATAATCATCCACATTATTTGTGAGATTGGATCTTGCTGTCATCAAATTGGTCCAACGAGTGTTTTCAATCCCTTACTCCATAGGTCTTTTTTTTTCTGTGGGTAAATATCATCCAGATGACATCCCCACCCTAGGGCGGAGCAGGAGATAGTGTCAAATTTTTACTGACTAAAAAACCCACCCCGTTCCTTCGTTGCCTTTTTATACCGAGGCCGAGCTTTCCTTACAGAAATAGACATTTGGCCCCAGTAGACTTCGACACTGCTAGGCCCGTACGGTTGCTGACAACTGCTAGAGGCGCGCGGATGGCTCAGTCCGGATGGTTACCGGACGGTCGAACAGCAAGCTACCCATTGCTCGCCGTCCGCAAGCCCGCGGCTACGGTGGCCGGAAATGGGATCTGAATCCAGGCGGTGGCTGTGGCGTGAGCGCCGTTGCCTGATGCGGTTGGTCTCCTCTTTTGCTGGCATTACTGCTGCTCAAAAGAAGACGACCGGCTGCCACTCCCCCTCGCTCCGGACCAAGGCCAAACTCGAAGGACACGGCGATGCTCCGCCCAGGCGGGACACATCTCAACCGTGTGCATATCAGCCGAAAGACGTCCATTATTGGAACTTGGCCTCCCCCAAGCGTCGCCACAACGACCAGTCTTGTGTGTCACGCATCTATCGGATTCCCGCGACCCTGACCAGGTCCTTCCTTTACGCGATAATAAACTGAAATATAAAATTGGCATAATTAATAATAGTTCATTATGACAATTACAACCATTATTAATTATATCAATTTTATATGTCTGTCTATTAATAATCACACATTAAAAATTAATTCTCTCTCCCTATGTAATCGTCCTACTCGAGGTCATAGTTGAGGGTCGTGATTATTAATTATTTAAAAATACTATAGCACGTTGATATAACGCCTTTGGACCCGCTACCGCCCCCAACGAAAAGATCCAGCGCCCACTAGGAGGCGGTACTGCCCCCGAGACCATACAAAAATACTTAAAGAAAGAATACCAAATAATTCAGGGAAGCAGCAGCTAATAGTTTAGCTGATCAGGCTGAACTATAGTCTTGGCATAGCAATGCCTGCTATGACAAGCATAGCGTAGCAATGCCTGAGAACATCATTATAAGCTACATTATTGAAATCCTTCGCACAATATATTTGAGCCGATAGGTAACTATTGCACAAACTACTTATAAGGGAGAGCTAAGGGAAAGGTGTTCTCACGATCGTAGGAATGACGTCAAATGTTTATGATGACAATTTAATGTGCAACTAGTAGCCAAAGAGCCTGCTGACCAAATTAAACTTATTCAATATTGTTTAAAAACAAGTAGAAGGAAAAATTTAGGAATAGCCAATTGTCGTGACTTAGACAATGGACATACCTAAATATGTAATGTGGAAATATGAAAAGAATTTGACAAAGAAACACAACACTGAGATGACGTCTGATAGGAAAAATATTTTAAAACAAATATGAACTATGCCAAATAAAACAAAAATACACAATAGATTGTAATTTTTTTTCCATAGCTGGCGGTAGAAAGGTGGGGAACTATCAAACGAATATTCCCGCTCTGAGTGGAGTGAAAAAGAGGGTCAAATGTGAAATCAATAAATGTGATGATGAAATAAAACGGTACAAAAGCAAAAAGATTATGACTGCTGAACACAAGCGAAATTAAAAAAACTCGCACTGTGTCTTCTTCTGAATAAACGTTACGTCTGTGGTGAGCAATACGAGCTTAACTTATCTAAAGTACATCGCTAACAAAGTCTGTGTCAAATACAAATAAATTAAAATATGATCAGCATCGTAACGATGCTGTTAAAATTCAGTAATGTTATTTTAAGAATTGCCATCATCTTAGAGCATATCCGTTTCACACCACCGCTAAACCTGGTCAAGCATAACAATTAAGGCTTAATGCTTCAAAGAACAACCAAATCATGCTTGAACTTAGAAGACGTTTTGTCATCAACGTTAAAGTCTGTAATTGAACAATATCCATACCTCAATAAATGTATCTCCTTTCGTTCAGTCCATCCTAAGGTTGTCTGTAAGAGATAGCCCTGTGCGATAAAACCACCCTTAGGGTGGTTTAACATAAACAAATATATACACCCTTTATGTACTTAGTTTTTGTATATGTTTATCTTGTCCACATGAAATGTTCAATAAAGTAAAATATAATTTATAATTCAGTTCGAATTAAAATTGCCACACGACTAGACCATGAATTTCTCTTCATTCCGGGCGTCTATAACCTTAAGCATAATGGACCTTGTAATGTTCACGCTACTGGGGCTCAGGAATTGCCTCTAGGAGAGGGAATGGACCAGAAACAGTGACAGATGTGAGGTGTGCCCGCCTAGTGCAGATTGGTAAATGTCTTGCGTTCTAGGACATGCTAAATTGCTCATGATGTTTTCCGTCACTATTTTGAAAACACTTATATATATTGTGATTTACTTGTGGGTGGATGGAGAAGGAAAGGGAGGCTAAAAAAAGGATGGATGGATTGTGTGAGAAGCGATATGACAGAAAATGGAGTTAGTGGTAGCTGGACGAGTGACAGGACAGACTGGAAGAAAAAAACGTGTTTCGCCGACCCCAAATAAAACGAGAAAAGGGCAGGAAGATGATGATAATTTTGATGGAGTATAATTACCAATCTACACTAATATTATAAAGTGGTAAAGTTTTTTTTTTGTTGGAGTTAATTGCTGAAAGTGCTGGTCCGATTGCTGTATAATTTTTTCACGGGTAGATTGTTAGATAGCTGCTTTATTCCTGAGTGACATAGGTTATATTTTATGTGCGCGGGCGAAGCCGCTGGCAGAAACTAGTACAAAATAAATGCCTGGGCCACTGGACCACCTGGCACACTGGACCACTGAGCCTCAATTGTTCTCCAGTAATCCAAGTCCGTGTCTTTGAATGATATCCGAATTTCACGCAGGCAATACCATTGTTAAAAGTAAGTAATAGTATTATATTCAAAGTGTCTTTGCTTTCAATTTCAATAACCTTCAGTAGTTAGCACCTTAACCGTTCCACTATTACTGTGTCGTTTATATGTGTCAAAGCCATTAAAATGTCTATAAACAAGTGATTATTACAGCTCGACTATCAAACAAGCCTTGATAGCTTGCAAACGGAAACGTCGTCGAATATACACCTAATAATGCCGTTTCAAATTAATTTGCTATTTCCTTCCTACTGCACAGTTGCAGCCGCGAAATATAATGTAGAGAAGGCTCAAAGCCTGACATTGTAATTCATTTTAAATGAAATTCAAATACAAATAACTAAAGTAATGATGAACCTTGGTTTGACATAAAAATCGTTTCTTGTCAGTCGGTCTTGGTTTTTTTTTTATGTGGATGCTATAACTGCAGTTAAATACGTGACGTGAATTAAAAATATACCTATATTGAAGATGGTTCAAAGAGGCTAAAGAAAATAAATGTGTTATGTCCCTCAAACTTCCATCGAAAATGAAGAATCCTACCATCAAACGTGTGTTATGTCTAGTCCGGGCAACTGCCCAATAGTTGATTTCGAACTGTTATGCATTTTCTAATTGTGCAAAGAACTATCCAAGTCCGCGCTGCAGGATTCAGAATTATAGTTTCTAGATGGCGTCATAGATGTCACTACTAAAGATTTTATATAATTATCCTACTAGAGAGTCACTACAAGTCATTTTCTGTGTAACTGACAGAAAAAAAATTAACTTATTGATAGCAAAAAAGTGGTCCTACTGTACTGTGTATTTTACTTTTTGGTGTCCACACAATACACAGCAACAGTTTTTCCTGTTATTGCAACGATTAGCAATTAATGTGTTCTGTAAAAGTTTTAATAGTGGTGCAGTCATTTTTGTTATGCCGCGTATGGTAGGTATCCAGGAGTAATTCAGTAAAAGTGTTCTTACACCACCTACACCTGCTCGATAATGCCGTTTTATATTTCATACAACCATCACTTAAAACAAGTAATTCTGTCCCTAGGGAGATAATGCAATATGCTAAACTTTTACTTTATTTATAATGCAGTATGCTAAGCCTTTACTTTATTTTCTTTGATTTATGGGGAAATAAATAGTAAGTGTACTTATTATTATTGGTATAAGAGTAAGTATTATTTATATATGCCAGTAAACGCATTACAAGTAAAAACCTAAGAACTTATAAAGAGCAATTTTCAAAAGTAAATCGTATCATATTTCTTTTAAAACTACTACATCAATTTATAAAATGTTAAATTCAAATTTAATAATTAAATACACTTTTTATACGAGAAACAAACATTATGTAACATTAACTCCTATGAAGCACCATTCAATCAAAAGATACCCAATAACCTTTAAAATTAGTTACATCAAGATAAAATCTATATAGATCTCAATTTTGAAACACAATAGAACTCACACACCGTAATATGTCAGTACACACTAAATTAATTCAACTGAGAAACAATTCGAAGCAAAAAGAACGTGTCGTGAATACTGATACAAACTTATTACATAGACAGACGAGTTGCATACAAATAACTTACGTTACACTAACTATTGATTACAAAATGGTTTCTGAAGTATAACTGGTGAAGAAGACTGTTGTTTGGCTTAGGTGATCCAAAACAGATATTGAACTGCGAGAATTACCGTGAAACTGGAAAGCAAAAGACAACTGATGGATTTAGTCAGTAAAGGCCTGAGATTGGATAGTCGTCTCACTCGGGAGTCACTCCACTCTGAGCAGGAGGAGAAACACAAAACGTTTTGGAAATACATTAATTGTACGCACAACTAAGGAGTGGCATTCCCTGCCAAAGTCTTTAAGTCAAAAGTGAATAGGATACTTCTAGGCAAGCGTACGCTATCGTTGACCACACGGAACAGTAAAAACAGTGTTCCGTGGTCGACCACATCATTGTTTACCATGGTAAAATAGTCAGTGTGCACTGTTCCCGCGCGCCTCAAGGAGTTGTTAGCAACAGTAGGGGCCCAGCAGGGTCGAAGCCTACTGGGGCCAGGGTTATCTGAAAAGGAACTCGAGCCCCGGTATGAAGGCACGAAGGAACGGGGTGAGTTTTTAGTCAGTAAGAGTGTGACAGTATCTCCCGCTCCACCTAAGACCGTGGGTTGTCATTGGATGATTTTTGCATACTAAAAAAAATGGTGAGATAGTGATCACGCGAGCCTATCTATAACTATAATTAAAAAAAAAGTAATTCTAAGTAAAATAAAATGCAAAAAATACACATATTAAAAGTAGTAATTTTATAGATTACTAGCTTTTGCCAGCGGCTTCGCCCGCGTACATAAAATATAGCCTATGTCACTCAGGAATAAACCAGCTTTCTATCGGTGAAAAATTTTTAGCAATCGGACCAGTACTTCCAGAGATTACCCCCTACATACAAACTTACAAACTTACAAATTTTACCTCTTTATAATATTAGTATAGATAAAATAAAATTAACCCTTCAGATACCGGCAATTAGAGACACAATAGTAAGACAATAGATGCGCGGCCACCGGTGGTCGCTTGGGGATTCATGAATTAAGAAATTTAAGATATCTATCCATTGTATCTATCACAAGATATGTCCTATTGTTATGGAAGTTTAACAATCTCCCTATCAGTATTAAATCTTTTGTGATTCAAATGGCAACCGGAACCAAAATGTAATTGAATCGTTTTTTATATGATGTGTGCCAAATTAATGAATTCTATGCAGTTGCTCTCAATAGGCCGTCTTTGAAAAGAGTTCTGTTACTTGCCAATGTTGGTCCAAATAGTTTGTTGAATACTACAATAGCTGTATTGGCCACAGAGGTTTATTGTAGAATCGTTTAACTGTTATATAATTATCTATGAGAACTAGATCCGCAGTCTGGCCGAAATAAATACTAAGGATGAGTTTTTGATCCGATAGTTAAGTCAGTTAATAGTTTGAAAGTGGCGCCAGAGACTGAAAAGTTGATAGGAAATCATTTGTCTTGGTATGGCCACGTGAAGAGGATGAATGAAACGCATGTCACTAAAAGAGTTCTAAGTATACTTGTAGATGGATGAAGATGGAGAGGAAGGCCAAAGAAAAGATGGTTGGATTGTGTGAGGAGTAATATGAAAGAAAAGGGAGGACAGAGTGTCGTGACAGGGAATATAGAATAAGGGTAGGAAAAAAAAAAGAAGAAGAGTAGTTAAGTGAATCAATCGTTAATGATACAAAGTGGCTAACTGTCAAAAATTCCAAAACGTATGAAATTGATATCGTCGAGGAAATATTTTTAGGGAAAAGAAAACTATCAATTCCAAAAGAAGAACAAGAAATCATCCAGGATTTAAAAAAAGAATGATTATCTTTATTTTTAAAACTATGTAGTAAAAGAACATGACGAAGATTTTATATCTAATAAATCTAAAAGGTGTAATGCCATAGAAGAACTTAAATTACATAAGTCTTGATAAAAAGAATGAACTTGGAAACCTCCTTTCCTCATAATTTTAATTTTGAATAAATATATAAGTCAATTTTTATATTATATATATAATATAAAATATATAATAAATATAATATATATTGAGAAAATTTTGCTTTTACGGCCTCAGAATTAGGTAAATGTATCTTAGTAAAGATGAAATCACCATTAGAACTGTAGATGACATTCTAGTTTATCGTCCACCTTATAGGGCTTATCCAAAGCAGCTTGACATAATAAACTCCCAAGTTGGAGAAGTGTTATAGATCTGAGTTAGCCGGGAATCCAAAAGCGCATATGCATCCCCCGTGCAAAAACCTAACCAAACATGGAAGTTTAGCGTGGATATATCCGCCGATTTATTTTATTCACCATTTCCTTTATAAAACATGAATATTACACCAGCTAACGATATAAATACGCCTTGTTCTCCCATTAACTCTTGAAAAACACTTTTATTAAGTTGTCTCGACGTTCTAATCTAAATACGTTCAAGCTATGTACTTTACCATTTAATAATTTATTATATTCTCCTTACACGCAATCTGTACCAATTATGTGTAACGGACGGCAGGACATTAACTTAAAAACAACCTTAGAAATACCGTTAAAGCAAAACATTATCAGCCGTATTGCAAAGTCATAAAGATGACATCGATCGCAGTTTTTGTGTTGGTTATTTTTAATCAGATACCACGGTAACTCCACACTAGCTCAAGTAATTTTAATCGTTGTGCCATTAAAAATAAAGTTAAGGCTGTCTGCAAGTTGTAAGTGTGTAGATCTTAACTAGATCCAATAAGATCATGTCTTTCTAAGCAATAAGGTGAGAAGGTAAATATGGATAAATATGTATTAATTATCGAAGCAGGCTTTAATATAATGTTCTAGGTTGTCACAATTGGGGCAGGGTCTCGGCGAGTAAGGATAATTCCACGCATATACGAGTTTGTATGTGTGCTGTGGAATCGGAAAATATTGGACCGGATTTGGATTGGAGTGAATTTTAAAAATGACTTTATGATAGCGTACTGTCTGGAGATATTTGGGATCCAAGTGCGATTGTAAGCTTCAACAAAAATATTTAACCGTTTAAACAAGAGGTCGAAAATTTCATCGCTTGTCTAGCGTGAATTTCGTATAATTTGTAATCTTTTTTTTTAAGTCAAAGACCAATGGTATGTGAATTGCTAAAAGACAAAAAAAAAGCGTAAATTGGCATGAAGGGCTGTTTGTACCTTTTACAAAAAGGTACAAACAGTCCTCAGCTCAGCTAAAGAGTTAATGTTAATGACAGTACGATTTCATTTATAATTAAAAACCTACGCTTTTAAATTCGCCTGACCCCAAATAAAATCAATTTTTGATTTAACCCAACTCTTACATTGTTCTCCTCCAGTAACACCATAAACCGAGCTTATTGTTACGCTTAGCGCGTAGTCATTTTAGGTATTTTATAGCTTTTATTTACATTTTGGCTTTTGGTGACAAAACTATCATTTTTTTTTGAGGTCGGAAATCATTACATGACTCTCAGTCTGAGACCACATCTCAGACTTTTATTAACTAAAATCAACCCGTGTTCTTATCTTGCTCTATATGTTCCAATACCACAGCATCTCTTTTAACATCCCGTGGCTCTAAAGTTGTACGTCGAGTAGAAAAAAGACAAAAAACTTTAATTTTATATATACAACTAGCTTTTGTCTACAGCTTCCCCTGCGTACATATAAAATATAGTCTACGTCACTCAAAAATAAAGCAGCTTTTTATCGGTGTCCTCTTTCAAACAAAAACAAAACTTTTCCTCCTTATAATATTAAATATAGATAGGTCGTTTGACCACAGTGATAGCAATTCGGTATAAACAAGTCAAAACATTGTCTTGCATTGCATCAGAAACGACAACTAGTAAATCTTTCGCCTTAGCCGTTATTATGGTGCAATAGCAATCCAACATTCATCGAAATAAGAGCACAATGGAGTGGGCCCCTCAGGTAGAAGAATGCTTTATTTTTTTATAAGATAGCAAGTTTTGTGTTGCGTATTTACCATTTAACATCTTTTGCTCAATTATAATGGTAGAATTATGTGTGTGGGTGTAACAATAGGAGTATCTTAAATGTCAGCTATGGGGAAAACCCCTTGGGAAGTTTCAATTTCAACACATTCTAAAACCATATTTGGGGTTTTTTCGACTTTGTTTTGATAGAAAGAAGTATTTCTAAAGTTAATACCCTGAATGCATAATGACAATACAGGACCTGAAGTGTCTTTTCAACAATACTAGACAAAGTTTTTTATTTTTTATCAGTGATCTATCTAATTGTTTAATTAATAATTATTGTACTACAGTGAACTTAGGACAGTAAGTGAATTTAGGACAATGAGTGAATTTAAGCAAAAACAAGCTCGGCAATCGCACTAGGGTTGGCGTTTGCGCGGACGGTCGGCTCACCGAGCAGTTCTCATATTACCTCTTTAAAATTAGATTATTAAAACTAAAGATCTATATATCTATTTACCTGTTTGAATGAAACAACACGCAGCTTAAAAAAATACAATTCACCATTTAATTTTGAATTTAAACATCCGGCCACAGAACAGTAATAAGATATTAAATTATTATATTATATTTACTGACTAAAGCCCCGGGTGGATTTCATCAGTTGTCCGCTGTCCAACCATCACTCAACCCTGGCAAGTATGGACCATAGTGGGCCCCATCAATTTTGCTGACAGCCCTTTGTGGCGCTGGTTGCTATTGGCTATATGTTTTGTTATTTACACGTAACGAAAGTCTATTTTATTATTATTAATATTTTATTGATAATTTGGCCACAATTATGTACAAAATATACCAATTCTCTTGCGCTGTCGAAATGTACCGTGTTCAAACTCAAATATTTTGGATAACTAGAATGTCAGTTTGTTTGAACCCCCGATAATTACTGCAACACTTATCGTAATTGCAAGCCGTCATCACTATTGCTATAAGTACAACCCCTCAGCCACCTTACAGTACTATTGACAGCTCACTATTGCACCAATCTAGTCGCCATGTTAGGTCTCGCCCAGAGTGCACGTAAGGCGGCGGGCATGACTAGGTACTTAGCTGCAAGGCATCGCCATTCTTGCAGCGAGTAGTATAGGCACAAAATATATAGGTACACAAGTCAATCTACATACAAAGCGCTCTCGAGCAACGCACACATAAACACCGCTCACGGACAGCTGCTCGTCGAACAGTTCCGGCTCAAACGCTCATTAGTGTCCGTCCACAGAGCGAAGGTATAAAAAGTGAAGAACAAACATGAGATTGTCTTCTGTAAGTACTTACTTATTTTGTAGTAAAGGTGTGTTTCTTCAGAACAAATAAAAATAAGTCACTCATTTGCGAGGCCAACTTCATCACGTCGCGCTATTTTCCGACATAGTCATTGGGTCGTTAGCTCGTATTCCGGTGCTCGAAAGACTACTTAATTGCGGTCACACTGATGCATTACCCATCACACAGTATTACGAGCTAACGACTATGAGTACTTTGGAAAAAAAACCTATATGTATACGAAAAACTAGCGACGAGTACCTACCTGAAACCATGAAGCTTATTCATTTACACTTGCTCGAATTCCATAGGCATTTGGACTCGATCAAACGATGAAATGTAATTGGTAGCTTGCTGTCCAGGCGGCTGGTGAGGGCTAAGTCTAAGTCATCAACGGCGCGTAGTGTACCACGGACGCCTCAAGGAGATGTCAGTCAAACAACAACTGTAGGAGCCTATCACGGCAGAAGCTCGTTACGGCCATGGGGAATATCTGAAAGAGTAACCCATCGTCCTACATCGCAAGTCATGCATCCTGCCAGTTGTCAGACTTTTCTGACTATAACCACCCTGTGCTCCTACACACAGACAGATATTATAGACAGTAAAAGTCAAACACGCCCTCCTGCTCTACTTTCGTTCAGTTCAGTCATTGGATAATTTCCCACCCCCTAAAAAACTTATTGTACGGACGTAAACGGCGCGGCCGTTCACGGCTGCGTAAGATCTTCACAGTGATCAGGGCTTTATGGATATACCATCGTGAGGCAATCCTGCGCACAGGGAACACAATGTGATCGAGCGCAGGGGCCGTCATCCTTTCTCTTCTTATGAGTAGCCCTTCTATGTTGTGTAACTGGGCTTAGACCAAGAAACAAGACATAGGTCTTAGTTATGTAATTTTTAATCGACAAAACGTTTAAAACTGCTGTTTGTTTGTTACTATCGGGATAAGTTTCGTAGTAAAAGTAATTCATACCGTAGCGACACTACATAAGAACTAAAATTCAAAATCTGGCATCGCAATTAGAATATTGTATACAACAGCCCGAAATCATCTATCCGGCAGTTGCCCGACTCAGAAACCAAACCCGTCTGGTTGAAGGATCCTCTCCTTTTAACGGAGGTTTGCGGAAATCAGTCTGCGCGTTCACAAACATCTCAGAATGGTTTTTAAAAATACTCATTTATTCAGTCAAAATATTTTATTTCATATAGACCTACAAGGGCACCTATAAAACGTCAGAAGCTAGTGCACGGTTCCAAATTGGTCGTTTCCTATGGAGAAGAACCGGCAAGAAACTCCATTACTGATCTTTCTCGAGATCTTTCATTCATCACAAAAGCATTTGAGTCAGTCTATTGCATCTCTAACCAGTGCGCGTTGCTAGTGATATTATAATATTGCTGCGAAACTTAGTCGCTTAAAATGGACCTCATCAGAAGACTTAAATTCACCCACAGGGCAATGGAAAAATACACCCTAGGTTCACAAACTTTGGAGTGAATGTCATTTTCATTGAACTCAAAATGAAACAAAAAATAAATAATTTATTATAATCCCAGATATTGACAATGAACTTTTTGTTGATATAAACAAGGTCGCACGCGCTACATACAGTACCCAGTACCCATTCAACGGTATACTAACCTTGATCTTGCTTATATTACAATATACAATACCCGTGCAAAAAATATGCGCGCTCAAAAACTTGAATGGAGCCTATTGTCTCGTACCTAATGTTATTTTAAGAGTGTCCAACTCAAGATACATTTCCATACCATCTTTGGACGTAGTTATGCAAACAAGAACCAACCCACATTTTTTGTGAAATTGAGTTATATATTTCAGAACTTCGAGTACATAGTTGGGGGTACATTGAAATATATAACTCAATTTCACAAAAAATGTGGGTTGGTTCTTGTTTGCATAACTACGTCCCTTTTATCTTCACGCACTAGAAGAGAGGTAAAGTTTTTTTGGATTTTATGTTTTTTTTTTTAAGAAATTATCTTCGAAAGTTCGAGTTCAATTGCGAAAATTTTTTCACCGATAGAAAGCTGCTTAATTCCTGAGTGATATAAGCAACATTTTATGTATGCGGGCCAAGCTGCTGGCAAAAGCTAGTGTGATTATGAAACATCTTTCTCTAGATATTTTGGAAACAGATATTGTCTTGTGGATATTATCTAGGTTTCTATTGAATTTAAAACTTAAAATTCTGTGAAACTAATCCAATAAATACCACTGTTTTGCTATTTTGTGTGAAAGAACTTTTATATAAAGTATTCTATAGCAAAAGTTTAGTATTTTACTACACATATCTCTAGATATTTTGAAAACACAGAATAGTTTTAACGCCATGTTATATTTTTTTTCCAAAAATATTTAAAAAGGTCACAAGTTGGACACCACCGACACTAAGTAGGTACAATACAGGCCACGGCGCATCATAGCAAGCCTTAAGAGCCAGCAAAGCTGGGTGCAAGTGTAAAACCACCCCTCAGTCGTCTGAATGGCCCGGTGCCTATGTATTTTTGCTGATATAACAAACTTATATCTTTGTAATTTTTCATGATACAGTTATGAAATTTTGTACATAGATTCTTTACATAAAAATACTAGACACGTGTTTCGGGTTTCGCATACACTAAAACTAATGTTGTAAAGTGTAATCGTTCCGTATTCCCAGTAGTGGGTATCGTTTCAAAACCGATATCCAATATGGCGTATCAGAGGCCATCGCGTTGCGATTGTCGATAGAAATGATTTGCGAAACGGTCTTGAGCGAGGCGAGTTGTTCGAAAGAGTCTTTACGGTCTTAGAATTCAATCCTTACTAATATTGTGAAGGCGAAAGTGAGTTTGTTTGTTACGTCTTCACGCCTAAAAGGGAAAACCGATTTTGATGAAACTTGGTACACGGATAGACCATATTCTGGAATAGGACATAGGATACTTTTTACCCCGGAAGTATGTTCCCTTGGAATAATTTTCTGTTATCATGCGGGCGAAGCCGCTGGGAGCAGCTAGTAGACTACTAAAGGAACTACGGTGGGTTTTAATTAGTAAAAATCTGACTAAATTGCCAATTTTCATGACTAATGTATTAAAATTCAGCATTTTGTATCGCAGTATTAGAGGTCTCCGTGCGATTAGAATATATGTCACCATAAAATTGTAAATACCACTTGATTACAATTTATCTCGCGAAATTATTTAAACGAACCGGAACATATTGCTTACAATTAAACTCATTATTATAATCTATCGAAGTGAGACTGGTAAATTGTGAAAATTTATAGAACGGAACGCATCTCGAGTTATGATTGATTGAATGTCACGACCATGCTCGGCGCCGCCATATTTGTTTGTTGTCGGATGTAAACAGTGTTTTGTAATAGCCTGAAACTATTGGGCAGTTAACCGAATACAACACAGAGTCGGCAGATCCTGCCGTTTAAAAAGGGGGTTGTGGACTTTACAAACTGGTGACCACGAGTTCCCCTAGTTTTATAGGTGTATGTTTGTTACTCCTTCACACTGAAATGGCTGAACGGGTTATAGATGAAATATGACACAAATTAAAGGGAAGACTATATCCTGGAATGGGATATAGGATAGTTGCTATCCTGGGAACTTTCACCGCTGACAAAAGCCAGTTATTTTGTCCACGGTAAAATATGTGGACATTTTGACTGTGTACCAATAATTTATTTAAAAAGCAATTTCTAACTAATGACATAAATCTAGCTAAACATAGATTTTTCCGGCATTTTAGAGTCATTTTGCTGTCAAGTTACCATTTTTTGTGATTATCAAGCCAATCTCGTCACTGCTGTAATCACCGACAAAAATGACATAATTTAGTACGTTTATTCGATAAATTACTATAATTTGCGACCAAATATTCTAGTCATATATGGTTTTATTCTTTCCCATAATTAAAATCAACTAAAATTTATCTTTAATTCTATAATTACTGCGACTTTTTTGCGCGTCAATTTGTGACTGAGTCGTCCGTCCATATCGAGCTTTATTCATGTCAATACAATTATGAACTCCAATCAGTTATATCTAGGTACTTCATTTGATTGACAGATGCTAAGGGACTGAAATACACCAATTTAATTTGAACTTTATTTGTAGTGGCTTAGGGTTCGAATTATTATCATGAAAAATTAGTCATTGCAAGATTGCTGTCAGTAAATTTTGGAGGCTATGAAGCTTAAGTTAAAGTTTCAATTTCTTTGTAGATGTTGGTAATGAGAGTTGATTATGAATGGCATAATTATCAGACCGGCACGTAGTCACTAGAATGTAAAGAAAACAGTAATTTTACGAATTCCTGCCGTTTGTTAATGTTACACGTAATTAGAGGCTCTTTTTTGAAGCATTGTTTTAAATGACGACGATATTCTAACACTGCTTCACGAGAAAAATACTATTTTGTTCGTACCAATATCCCTTTCTTTGGTCAACTACGGTCCAGAACTCCAGAGTGCCTAGTGTGAGTTTGTTTTACGTTAACACGATCGACCCGTTTATGACGTCTGGCGCTCCGATTGACCCACTCCGAGATCTTAACCAATCAGAGAGCCAAACGTGCTAAGCGTTTCAATTGCGTTTATGTAAAAACAACTCGCACTTAGTGCACAGAAGACTAAGAATTTCGCCTTGTAGTTTATACCGCGTACATCAAACGATTGGAACAATTTGCTTGCTGCAGTCTTCTCGTGCATCAAGAGTGAGTAGGTTCTTAATAAACTAGTGCGCTTAATCTTCAACGATTGTATCACTGCTTATCACTGGTGAACTGGATCACTTGACTGCGATCGCATTCAAGCATTAATTTATACACCATTTTTTATTTATTTTTACAAAAAAAAAGTTCTATCTTGTACCATCAAATTGCACTTCTGACCACTCAATTCTTGAAGATCTTTGCTTGGTTTATTACTCTCCTTGTTCATTTCACAAGATCTGCGTATTGTAGTCAACCAATTAGAATATCAGAAAGAATTATTGCAGTTTTGGTGTACAATAAAGTAAGTAAAAGAGAAAAAAATATCGATCGAATCAAACTTTCAGAGATTGCGTCCCACAAACACTAAATAAGACAAAAAAATCCGTTGGATGTGAGACGCACAGGACCGATCAACGTGGCGAACGGTCTTTCGGCTGAAATAATTTATGTATTTTTATCTCCAACAAAGGAATAAGCAAGAAGACAAAAAAACAAATCCAATACGATGTTAATTGAAACCAAAAATTAGGATAAACATATAAAGGCCAAAGGGGATAGGTAAACGATAATTATGAAGGTTATGATATGAATAGTCCAGAATTTGAAGTGATAAGCGTCAGCTTCAATTTTGAACACATGTGGCAGATTTATCTGTTGTGTTATGCGGAAAACGGCTTATCTCTTTAACACTAGAAAATATCAATATCTATAGCAACATATGTTAAAATGCAGGTTTGACAACGAGGCGGAAGATGGTTATAATACTCGTCATACTATCATATAATAATATCTGATAAATCGAAAGATCCTCATATGATTCATATTCTAGTCAATGGTGTGAGTATCATTCATTGTGCGTGCAGCTAAGGAGTGGAATTCCTTACCGGAGTCTGTGTTTCCTGATAGCTACAACCCGGGAATCGTTAAGTCGAGAGTGAATAGGTTTCTTCTAGGTAAGCGCGTTCCATCGTCGACCGCATCATTGCTTTCTATCAGGTGAGATAGCGGTCAAGCGCAAACCTATCAACAATGAAAAAAAGTATTTTGACTGATTTTTGGACGTGGTTGATAGGGCCCGCTAAAGAGCCCTGGAACGCAAAAAGTAAATAAAGAAATACAAGCGAACGACCTTTGTTTTTGGTAGAAAATCATTCAATGACATCTTCTTTTTTGTGTTTTAATTGTTATTATTAACTGATAAGGCGTATTAATTAGTGCATGTATTGCTCTTGTTTAAGTCGTAAAAAAGAAGTGGCCAAATAAATAACTAAAAGCCTGATACGCCCTCTCGCATCACCTTAGAACAGGAGAAATCTTTTGAAACAAAGGCTAAGATGATTGACTGGATCATCATCATCATCATCATCATCATCATCATCATCTTCCTTTCCTTGTCCCATCTTATTTGGGGTCGGCGCAACACGTTTTTTTCTTCCATTCTGTCCTTTCTTTCATATCACTTCTCACACAAATACACAATCCATCCATCTTTTTTTCATCTTTTTCTTTGACTGGATCATCAATCTTACTATAAAACTTCTGACGAAAGTCATGACGTCACCGGAAGGGCTTTTGCAGTATCAAACCAGTTCAGCTTAAAATACTCGTACGTCAGTTTTTACAATATTGCTGTATGGGAAAGCCTACGTGACGGTGGCCGGCTATCCTATAGCTCATGGTACCTGTCCGGTAGATACGTCATTAGAAACCGGTGCCCAATACCGATAGTTACGTCACTATTTATTAAATTGCGTATGGGCGGTAAAATATAAGCGGGAGCGGATGAGCCGCGGGGCGACACAACGAACTAATTCTTGGTGTTGTTTTAGCTGTTGAATTTATTGGTTGGAATTAAATTTATTTGTCATATGTGTAATGATTATTCACTATATTGTTATTTTATTAGGATTTCGAAGTATGTAGTTTGTTTTTTTTTGTTCATTCAAACTATCCGTGAATTGTTTATTTTTTATATTTTATTTTCAACACAATGTTCCATTGTTATGGAATAAATGACTTATGACTTATGAAATATTAGACCACATAATTTGGTGTCAAAGTAAATTATTTTTATGTAATTTTGTTTGGAAAATAAACCTAAATCTGGTCTATTAGACTTTATTTTACTTTTTCCCTGAGACAAGTCCGTCAATTTGTGGTTTGAAAGCAGCACGTTAGGGCCTCCGTCGCAACTTTCCAGAACGAACACGACCTTAATTTTAACATAAAAATTACAAAATGATAGGGAATCAATAATCACATGACGGTAAATTATTGATAACCTTATCTCCTTGACCATTACGAGTACACTTCAAATATAGACTATAAATCCAAACGCTTGAAATATCATCATCACAAAACTATTTGACATTCATAATGCTATTAACGTTGTTAGAAAAACGGGTAAATGGTCAATTATAATTATCAGTACGTTAGCACGTAGGTGTGAAAGACATTTACATGGTCGAGATCAATTTGTTGCATGTGACCAATGACTTGCTTCAATGTTACACGGTGACTTGACATTGGATTTAAAGTATTATCTATTGTTTTTAACCGACTTCTAAAAAAGGAGTAGGTTCTCAATTCGTATTTTGTAATTTTTTATTTTTTTATTTTTGTTCGAGCATAACTTCGTCGCTTGCCTCAAAATCAATTCAATATTTTAGTGAAGTCGGTTATTTTTTTAATAAAAAGGTTTTAAAAATAATAGTTTCTTTTGTGTAAATTAAAAATATAGGTTTGTCAAAAAGGTGTACTGATTATAAATTAATAAAAAAATATCATATACATATAAAAGGTTATCTAAGTCTTTTACTATGCGTTAATACCATTTACTACATTTGAAGCAATTTAACATAGAAATTTTAATTATTTTTAATATCTTGCACAATTATTATGTAAAGTATGTTGGGGTAAGATCGGCATTGGGGTAAGAACGTATAAATGTAAATTATACCATTTATTTAGCTTTATTTTTAATGCTACTCATATTTCGTTCTAAGCAATGTGGCTAGCATTAAAAATAAAGCTAAACAAAGTTATTTATATGTATTTATACGGTTTTACCCCAATGCCGATCTTACCCCAACCCACCTTATTGTATATTGATAAATCGACTTATATTTTAACCATCAGTAGGTTAAAATTGGGGTTTCCAGATCAGATAAGATCTGGAAACCCGCAATTTTCACTCATTCAGAGACCTGAAAACCCGCAATTTTCACCATTCATTACAGTTTTTCAGTACAGAAATTAATTACTAATTACAGCCGTCATTCATTACTTCTAAATAGTACTTGAAGTAATTTAGACTGGTCTAATCTGAAGCTGTTACTGTGTTTTCATTTCGAAACGGGTCCAACAGACCTGGTCTGGTATTCATTATATTTAAATGTTGACATAATATTCTTAACTGTTGTGATCTGACCTGTTTTTTTATGCATGATATTTAGCGGGTGTTAAATGAAATACTTTTTGCTCTTATTATACTGAAATTTATTTATAATTTTATAAATATAAAAAATATATATATCTTCTAGCTGTTTCTGGTACCATAGAATATCTCATTCATCTGTAAACACTGTAGGCACTAGTCGATTCATTTTGTGAGGTACTGTTTCAAACACTTAGTAATATAATATTTTCCCTTAACAGAGTTCAAATAAAAACATTGAGGAAAATTAATAGTATGTTGCATCCATGGATCATCGTAAATCTCCCAATCTTCTATAATCCCTCCACATGAGAAACATGCTGCTTTATCATTTATACTATTTCCAAAATAAAAGAATCCAGCGTCAGCCATTTCCATTACTAATCTTTTCTTTGCATTAATCGTCCCCCAGTAATAATTAAATGAAAATTCACGCATTTTATAACTATTGTACATATCATATCGTGGTTTGTATTCATTTTTCATGTTATATTCACTCAATTCCTAGTTCTGATACGTTCTGAATACTGATAAATTTAAACTTAGAATGACATTACCCAGCACTTGTCAGCACCTTATAATGATAATGATTGAGAGGGGATAAAAAACTCGAAGATATATCGTAATTATTATTTTTCTCGAAGATATATAGAAATTAAACAAAAAATTATTTATTTTAGAATTTTATTATCTAAGCACCACTTATTTAAACACAATACATTTTTTAAAGCACATACAGAGTCATGATAGATACAGTTATATAAATCTTTAGAATTATTATATTGATTATATAAACTTATCAAACTAGAACAACCTCTATCTTCTAAATTGAATATATTATTATTACTATTTTCTAAAATATGCTTTAACCACAACATCTTTTCGAAACCTTTGACGTAGACACATTTATCTCTTAATATATCTGAAATCAAACTCTGGTAACTGGAATAAGGTACAAATCCTTCACTCCAGTATATCTTTCTGTTACGTTCAATCCAACTAACTTGCTTCTTTTCTGGTACCGTTAAATTTTTAAATGGAAATGGTGGCTTAATCAAAAATACCTGTAATTTTTTGTTATACATTATAGCGATTTCTTTTGCTATAAATTCATTTGCTTCTGTTTTAAAGCCTTGGATATCTACAATAGCAATCATGATAACCTGCGCACAATGTTGCTGAGAGGTTTGTATTCCACAAGTCGATCGTTTATAATCAAACAGTATGCAGTTGTCTTATCTGGTATTGGTGTGGAACATTCAATCTCCAACCGCACGTCCACTGGACCTGTTTTTAGACTGTCGTTTTGTCTTGAGCAGTCTAATATAAAGAGAGGGGCTTTTTCTTTGAAATCCTTTAGGTTAAGCAATGGGTCTACTGGACAGTTGTAATACGACTGACGAAATTTCACATACATTTCATATAATATACTGTATTTGTTCTCAGAAAACTTTAAATTCAAAGGTTCATAAGGATAATATTGTGAATTTAAAAATAGTGTTACGTTAGTCACTTCACAGTGATCGAATAGTGAACTGTCTTTAGTTTTATTATTGTTTCTATTAGTTTGCAAGCAAACAATAACATATCTAGGCTTTTCCAACTGAGAAGCGGTCTTAACTGACCAAGAATGCTTTGTGGTTTTAGGGAGTAAGGGATACTCATATAAATCCCAATTTCTGAAAGCCATCTGAATAGATTTATCTCTTTCTAAATGTTTTAAAAGCGTTAGTCGTTCGCGATCTGATACTTTTATGTGAGGTACTCTCCACTGAACTCTTTGTATATCTATTTGAAAATGAGCAATATCATCAGTAAGAATAACACTGTTTAAGTTAGAGTTACTTCTATTCAATATAAGTTCATGTTTGCAGTTTATCACAATTTTATTGTAATCCTCTGCAAACCCTAATAACTTACTTAATGGTATTACAACACTAAAATGCCCATCACTTTGGAATCCTTCTAAATTCCAACCCCATAATGCAGCAACTTTATTTTCTGCTTCATTTAATGAGATGTATGATTTTATCGTTGACGTTATTCCTGAATTTTTTATACGATCTATTTCAATACCATTTATTTCGTACCTGATGTCTTGAAACAAATACATAATAGAGTTATTAGTGAACGTAACAGTTTTCTTAATCTGATTCCCATCTTTACCGAAGAGTTTCGCTTGACCTTCGATGTAAATTGAACTGGCCGATGGTAGCACGTATACGTCTTGTTGGTGTATGGGGATTCTAATTTCATCGTTTTCTCTAAAACTGTTATTGTAGGGATTGTATGAATGGACTTCATAACTTTCAATCGAAGTGTCGAAGTGCGGTAATTCAGTAATCTGTAGTATATTCATACTTTAAACCCTAGGGCTTTAAGAAAATCTTTATTTGCTTCAGTCAATTTTTTAACTCTTTTCTTACGTCTTTGCAATTTGGCAATCGCAGTAGTACTAAGACGTTTGGTTTTCACTGAGGTGTTTTTATAGTATACTATCATTTTGTTTTTCTTAAATGAAGACGTAGTTGAATATATTCTTCTCCAAAGTTAATACAGTGACCAAATTGATCAACAATCCTGACAGATATAGATGAAATTATATACTTGTTTACTGGATAGTAAATAATGTTTTGCGGTATTTCCATGCACTGATGACCTGGAGCAGTATCAGATACAAACTCATGAATGAAATGAGTTGGTAATCCGTCGCAGTATGAACCGTGAACAAGGTCACATTCGATTCTGATCACAGATAGTCTGCTGTTTTTAATAGGAATATTTTGTTTTGAATTTAATACAGAAAAATATAGCAAACCGCACTCGTATTGGTCGGATAAATGTAGTGGCGGATGAAAGTATGTTACCAGTTCTGATTTATTTCCAGAGATGGTAACCGTAGTAGACATGCTTGTATACTGAACTCTTTTGCACTGTTCTGTTTATTTTATTCTTTCACTATACCAGAAATTCTTCAAAAATTTTAGACAAAGATGACCACAATTGAAAGGATGATCACGCTGAATATTATCATAATTATAGTGAACTTCAGAACCCACGTATTTTATAAATTCCTTTGGAGGTTTAAGATTTCCATAACTATCGAAATACTCAATATAATCATTGTATTTTACATAGGCTACCCAATGAGAACCAGGATTTTTAGAGCTATCTAAATTAATAACCCCGCATTCTTTTTTAAAAGGGTGTTTAGGGAGCTCATCTCTCATAAAGACACCTCTAAAATAGGGAATATTGTTTCCATACTTCAAAATGTCCAAATTACTCAAGGCTCGTTTAGGTAGCCGATATTTTAGTTTTTTTTTTCTTTCGATACAAAAATTCCAAGTCCATCTTTATGTGGTTTAAAGTGTAGTCCTTTTCCGATGCAAAGAGCCTCCATCTTTTCATTGTGCCTCTTGGATTCTTCATACAATTTTTTAGCCATTTTGAATTCATTTATGGTTTTAGCAATACCAGCTGCACCGCCTGCTAAGGCGCCTGCTGCAGACAATCCCGCGAAAATAGGAATCAAGGGTAGTACTCCACCAGATTTTGGTATAGGAATAACACGAGGAAGTTTAATGGATGCATCATTAGCTAATTCTCTGGTAGCTGCCATAGCTAATTCTATCGCCACTTTTTTGCATTTTGGTTTTAATTTTTTTAAATGTCTTTTTGTTTTGTTAATCACATTTTTAAATTTATTTTTCAACCCTTTACTAGTTGTGATTTTTGGAATACACTTTTTGCTACCTTTCTGTAGACCAGAACCAGTTTTAATTTTTGTTGACATAGCGCTGCTTACTAAATGAGCTGCTAGTTTTTCCCCTACACTCGCATCTGGGGCAAATGCTCGTTTTTTCGCCATATTTAACAAAACTAAATCTGCCTCGTGGCGATCCTTTAATTTTGAAGACTTGTGATAGGCAATGTCGTGTTCTTTACAATATTCGTCTAATTTGTTAACACCTTTATCTCCACGGGTAAGCCTTTTAATTAATTTAGTGCCAGGGCCACAGTAATTGTATCCTGGTAAATGTAATTCAAATGGTAAATTATTTATAAGCCAATTGAGAAGACTGCTCTCTCCAATACCCATAATAAGACTGCTGCATCATGACTTGAACACTTAATAAATATTCGATTGGTCAATCCAACTGTTTTCAGCAGAAGACAAACCTAACCATTTTACTAAAACCCTATTTCCTTTTCTTCTAAGAACTTTCTCGACTAAATATAAATTAGGATGTTTTGTCTTTTGCAGCTCTTGTGCATAAAAGGCACCTAAAATAGGTTGACCTCTGATTGCATCTTCAATTAAGTAGGTTACAGGAGTTGTACATTGAATTTTTCGAATTTTAAATATTTCCGTTGACCAGTTGGGGGTGTATCCTTTTTCAAATGTTCCTTTGTACTTGCTGATACGTACATAATCACCAAGTTTAAATTTACTTTGAATATTATTGGTTTTTACCAATGTAAAATATCTCTCTAATATGCGTTTTTTATTAGTATTATCCACGTTTGCGGGAATTTCATCAATAGTCCGATGAAAGGTGTGATTATATTTGTGAACAACATTGTCAAGGGTATTATCTATCCAGTTATAGTCTCCTTTTAAACTAAATTCCTTATATAGTTTAGATTTCAATGTTCTGATAAATCGTTCAACTATTGATGCTTTTTTCGTTGAGAATGTTGAATAATGGTTTATACCGTAAGTTTTCATAAGTTTTTGAAATTTAATATTATAAAATTCTGTTCCATTATCCGTTTGCAAATTTTCAGGAACACGTCCTTTATCCAACAAATCGTTGAAAGATTCGCATACAATATCTTTGGTTTTATTTTTTAGAGGATAGGTCCAAGCGTATTTCGAAAATGTATCAATAACAGCAAGTATAAATCTATAATTTTTATTTTCTTTAGAAATTGTTTGCATATCAATTAAGTCTGCTTGCCAAAGGTTATCTATATCTTTCATAACAACATGTCTTCGTGGAAAGTTTACCCTTGCATTTTTGTGAATTTCGTTTACCACATCGGCTTTACTCATGATCAGAATTCAGTATATAAACATTTGCCTTGATTCCTGCAATGATACTGAATGAAAATCATGTTAGTGCTACTATTTATTCTTTAATTATGTCAGCTTCTTTTAGTTCTTCTATTATCGATAAAATTTCATTATCATGGTTTGTATTGCCAGCATCTCTCGAAGCAATTAATAGTTTTAGTCTCTCAACCAATTCATTAGGGTCGTCCCAATATACCAGGTCAGTATTGTTTTTGTATTTTTTTAACTTTGGCAAGTTTCCTCCAAGTTTAGTGTGAATATTATCAGCTGATGTTTCGGAAAACAATGGTCTGATTATTTCACGATATTTTATTCCTTTATCACCTTTAATTTGCCCTTTGGGATTGAAGTCTCTTTTATGAGCATGAGTATAATGCAATATATCCTTGTAGACAAGCTTATCTTCGCTGGATATTAATTTTAAATCAGGTTTGTTTCGAAGTAAAAGTTCTTTTAGACCAGGAGTTAAATTGTAAGATTTATCATCGATTTTAATCAAAATTACATTATCATTATTCAAACTATCAATTTTAGAGAATGATACTACTGATTTTCCGATTAATAATACATTGTTTTTACTTCTTATTCCAAACGGTACATTTAAACCATCATAAATACCATAGATATCACGACCTTCTAAAGAAATTTCTAAATCATCTGGTAATTCCGTTTTATGAGACTTTTTAACCAATTGTGCAGAATTAAGTTTTGGCTCGTAACAGTCCTCAAACTTTGTAGAAGAGCTGGTATTAATATCATCCAATTCAATATCTTCAGAATTAGTGAGTGAAGTATTTTCTAAATGTTTTATTTTCTTCATATTTACATTCGAATCAACTAAAGTTTTAAGGGGGTCTGTGACAGGTTTTAGCATTTTATCGAGTGACAAATTCATAAGGTGTTCTTGGTCCTTCATCTGTTTTATTTTATTCTTTATGGAGTCTACAGACTTCAATAATTCTATTTTAATGTTCTTTTCCATAGTTTATTACATATATTAACAAGTGCACTCCGTTAAGTAAGATATAATACTAAGTTAAATTTTTATGTTATTGATTTATATAATAATAATATCACCGAAATCAATCAAAATTTAAAAAAGCTATCCAAATTATGTCTGTATCTTCCGTTATTTAATGAGGAATCTTTGCTAATACTAACAAAGCTATACGGCTCTCTCCAAACTGAATTACAAACACTCTTGAATTGATTCCAGGACATGTCAGAACTGACATGCTCTTCATAAATATGTTTCAAGTTTACATCGTCTTGTTTAAATATTATAAGAAAATTTGCGTTATCACGCAGCAATTGTTTCGGGATTTTAGAGTACGTTTGACATAAATAAAAGCAATCGATTTGTTTATGTCTACCCATAGAGAAGTAATTGCGAATGTTTATTTGATTTTCACATGCCACATCATCGAAAATAAATACCGAATTGGTTAGTGCTTCATTCGGAGCTATGACTTCTTTATTATCATTAAATTCATGAAACTTAATCTCAGGTACTCTCTTTATAACTTCCTTTAAGAAACTGTATTTTGGTTGAAAGTTAGTTTTCGAGTATAGGTAAAGATTTCGAAATTTGAGACCATTTTCATGTAACAATAAACTTAGCACTACGTTAGTTTTCCCACAATTCGAGGGACCACATATTATACAACGAATCGTATTTGGTAACAGAATGCTATGCCTAGTATGGTTATCAGAGTCACCAAGATTTATGTGATTAACGTTAAGTGATGTGTGTTGTTTGATCAACTTCATTTTGACGATTAATTTAATTTTACCCAAACATAGATATATAAAGCCTAAGTATAATAAAATACAAACGATCGCGATTAGTTTTTTGTAAAGCGAGCATATTATTCAGTATACCTACATATAGTGCTTATCCATTTCATGTTTAACAATAAGTTAGTACGGTAAATAAAAAAACGTAAAAAAAATTAAAAAGTTTATTCAGATATTACATATTTAAAAAATACCAAAATCAACATAACCACTATCATGTATGCTATACTTATACTAATTATAAACCAAGATTATAATAACATGACAACAAATATACAGCCACATGCGGGTACATGTTGCCTGAAATAAATTTGATTATTATTATTACTATTAAAATAGTTCTCAAAATAAAGTTTTACAGTGACCCCAAGGTACAGTTTCAATTAGGTTCGTGAGAATTTGTCTCTTATCATCATTTCTATTTAATACTATTTTATGAATTTCTTGAGAGTACAGTACATGCTTGAGTGATTTAATTATATTCATTTTACATTTGAAATTGACATTATTTGTTAAAGCTTTACTGTAGTGAGATAATTTTAATCGATTAGTAACTGCTTTAGATATTCCTTTTGCTTTTGCAATGCTAGTTTTTAAACTGATTATTGAATACAGTTTAGCTCTTAGTCCTACAAATTCACTTATGATGTCACCCCCGAGTTCATCTTTAAATAGTCCTGGAATTTTAGTATTTACTCTTGGCATGCTGTAACAATTATCAGTCTGGAAATTACTTGTATCAAAATTTGTGACATCTTTTTTTATGTCTTCATAAAAATCCTCTGTATTGATAAAATAAAGAAGGCTATCTGTATCTGTATAACACAGTCTTGCGCGAGTATTATATTTATTTTTAATAAAGTTGTAGTGAAATTTATACAAATGTTCCTTTGCGAATTCTAGAACTGTAAACCCAATGTAGATAGGGCGATCTAAAATAATTTTTTCGGGAGTTAATTGAATAGCAACAAAATTTTCAGAAAAGATCGCAATACTTTTCAGATTTGGTTTTGCAATTAATTTTTCTGCACCGTGTTGCTTGTTAGTTATATTATTGTAATCATCCCACAGGGTAATTAATTTGACATTAACTTGTTTGCGTCTATTTTCAATAGTTTTCCCAAATATGGCATTATTAAGGAGTTTGAAAAAGTCTTTCTCAAATACGGTTGTTGAAGCTTGACGCAATGTAGTATTTAAGTCAATATATTTTTGTAAATAATTTTCTTGTCTAAATGTTAAAACACGGTGAATTTTGTTCAAAATTAGTCCATTTAATAAACATGCCTTTAAATGAACGTAATGAATTACATAGTTGAATTTGTCGTATAAATTAGCAATTAATTTAGGTGTTTTGCCTCCAGGTGGAGTGAACCTCTCGGGCGCAAAAGGCAAATCACTATGTGTATTATGTAAACTCTCAGGATATAGTAAATCAACTTCTAAAATAAATCCATATTCAGAATCATCTGATATAGATAACAGATTTACTGTTTTAATCTCATCGATTGTCAAAAAACGAAAATCTGAAATAGGCATTTTCTTTGTCATTGCGTAACCATATAAATTGTTACAGTCCAGATAAATCAAATAAGTTGATTTTTGAGAAGCATCATAATTTGGTAAATATTTATTATTAGCTTGAGCATGACGAAGAGAGCACTGAGCCAAGCCTCCACGTATTCCCTTTTCTAAAAATTCGTACATTTCTATTTCATGAATTAGCTCTAATTTAACGTTTGTGCGCAGTAGCATCGCATCCCAGCTTAAACTAGGTGCAGTAATGTAATACGCTGGATCAAGTTGATAATGATCCAGACAAGTCTGTCTAAATTTTTCGAATACGTCAGCAAGAAGTAATACGTCGGTCTTTAAATATAAATCTGTATATTCTCCAAGTGATTTAATATTAAATGACCGCCAAATAGATTGTGCGTGTACGTATTCCTCATCGCTAATATGCTGACTATTCAAACTGTTATAGAAACAAACTTTCGATGGAAGTTGAGTCTCGTAATATTTTGAGTATGCATTCATATAATCATAGGGGTAAATCCCTTTTTGTCGTAACAACTTTAACTGATTAAAACTAATATCCGGAAATTCTTTTGATAAATTAACAAAGTCTGTTTCATTCAAATTATTTACTAATGTGCTTAAACTTGAATGAAGAAATTGATAAGAATCTATGAACTTTACTTGAATAGGTCTTGATTTAAATGTATTCTTAGTATGGAGTACTTTTGTGAATGATATATACCTTTCTTTGGTTTTTGGTATAATTTTAAAAGCACCTTCATACTTTGATAATTCTTTTATAAATAGGTGAGAGTCATAGCCGGATAGGTTATGAAAAATAACAGGCACAAAAGGGCAAACTCTTAACATTAAATTGCAATGAGAATGTGCTGCGCCTCGGTATTGTGATGTAATGTGATCATGATCCATCACTTTATCATCAAAGAGCAAATAATTACAGATATGACATGAAGTGGCATTTTTGTAATCGTTTTCTTGGTCCTTAGATAAAGGCCCCATAGGTATAACATTTAATAAGATACTATGAATGTACTCCAAATCTCTTATTAAATATTTTATAAATACTTCTGCACAATCAGGTCCTCTATAAGTAACATACTTATTCAGATCCGTATTATGTGAACAACAAATATAGTAACCAAAACATGAAGGTTCGTGAACCTTATAAGAACGAGTATTTTCGGTTACATTTATGTTGCAGTTTAGTAAAAGACTTTCAAAATCGGCATAAATAACGAAATTAATCTTTTGTTTTCTTTCGAAGTTCTTGAATTGAATAATACTATTTTTTTCAGGTAAAATTGTTGAAACCTTAGGACACTTATTATGAGCATTATATCTCGTTTCACTCGTGAAAACTTGTAAGCATGTCTCGCATAGGTACATTTTACCTTTATGTTTACTTATTTGACGTTTGATCAATCTCAATAGATTTTTTACTAAGCAATAATGCCCGTTACCTTTCTGTTCAAAATACAATAAATTGACATGCTGATTTTTTCTCAAACTTGTCACGTATAAAGGTCCAGTGACTATATTTTTATCATCTAATCCATATATATTAATACTTATGTGGGGATTTAAATTTTCAAACATTTTAACATCTTTATATGATGGGGGAAATGATAGCCCATCTATATTTAAAACTTTTGAAAAATGTGGGTATGAACTTGTTCTGCACACATTCATTTGGCAGGGATATAATGCTGCGATAATACTCCATAAAAAACATTTGTTATCGTTGTTTTTAATATTTAAACAACTTCTAGTCTTTTTTATTACTTGCGGCAAATCTATATAGGTGCCGCCTTTCAAAGGACAGTATTTGTTAATATTAATTTCTAGATGACTTATAGAGAAACAACTCCAACCAGATTCACGATGTTGGAACTCTGAGAGCTTTCTGTCGAATGTATTTATTGTTTTCAAATATAATTCATTTATATCTGTATTATTATATACGATTTCATACTTTGTGTTAAATGATTTAAGCTGTTGCTCATGAGATTTTGGAAGAATGAAATAAGCGAAAAGCTCAAAGTTTAATTTAACACAATTATGTTTTATCAAACAATCGTTAATGAGTCTTATAACCTTAACCTGATTATCCATTAGGAATTCCTCAGGTGTTAGGTATTCCTTTGATGGATTCAGTTTGTAAGTTATTATTCTCATTTTAAAAGCCGTGGCTATTATATCAATATTTTCAATTTCAGTTTTTAGTATGCAATTAGATTTATGCAAATTCGTTCTCAAATGATACTGATATTCAATTTTAGGTATTTCAATGTGACATTTTTGACATATTATTATATCGTTGTTATGTGTTCTGTTTCCGGGTCTAGGTGAAACTGTAATAAAGAAAGAAAAAACACAATGAATTAAGTGAAAGATGTAATATTACAATTATTACTTAATTTCTATAACCGATTACATGAATTTATTAACATGCCTATGTAATAACTAGGTACCATCTAAGGTTGCTATATAGTATAATAGTAGGTTACATAGATTACAAAAAAAATATAGATTTATTAAAACATCTAAGCAAGTATAGAAATAGTGTCTATATACGACTTGTTTTAGAATTAACACACAACTGGTGATTATACTCTTCATTACGAACAATACTTAGTATTGTCATACCAATCCCGAAATCATGAAACGGATTTAATTCTGAGTTACGTTTTATAAACTTGAAATATCTATAAAGATAATAATATCGAATTATTAAAATATAGTAATACAAAAAGGGATTAGCATATGTGCATTTTAAGTACTACTCGTAATAATAAATCCCTACTATTTCAATAGTAGTTACTTACAAAGGTTGGTGGGCACTTAACGTACTCTTTGCGTGTAGCTATTATAAAATTAGACAAATGTTGCCAAGCATCAGTATTGTCAAACGTTTGATTTTTAACCGTGACAATTGCTTGGCGCCACCTATTCATTGGCGGCACTTTCTCTATTTCGTCACACCGATATATTTTTAAATCAATATAGTGTGTTCCCGGCTTTTTATCGAAGGTTTGGCGTGAATGACCGTTTGCCAGACGTCGTGTTATATGTGAAGCTAATGGTATTTTACCAGTAACTGTAGGGGCCTCTTTCTCGTCGTCCTCGCTGTCGGTTCCAAACAGATCATATGCCGTGCACTTCTTCGGGGAAATCGGTTTGATATATGGCTTCTTTGAAGCTGATGGACGGGACGGTGGCAGCGCCGACGATGGCATGGCAGGCGCCGCGGAAGTGGACGGCCCTGGCACCGGACTTGCTCTCGATGGTGACGACCACGACCCTCGTACCGGCTCCGTCATGCGAGTTGTTGCGGGCTTCCTTTTTCGCCCGTCCTGCTTCTTTTTTGGCACCTGAGGTTCCTCGTCGACGTCGGAGGGAAAAAGTGTCTCGGCATTTTCGTGCGACCTGAAATGGAGTGAAACAAATAAATAAATATTAATACAATCAAATCATTATTCAAGCATACATCCCACTTTAACACGTCAGGTAGGTACATTACTCTAATTAAAAATTATTGTATTTAACTATCTGTCTTCACATTTTATTGAAATAAATATTTTTAGACTACTGAAGCATAACCGTCAACGAAATATTGCTCTATTAAACCATAATACTGTAACGCGCTAGATAAACTGTAAAACGTAAATAGAAGAGCAGGTTTCTTGCAATTACGAATAATGATAGTAGGTGCTTAGCTGTTGCTGCAAACTACTTATAATACATTGCTACTACTGCGCTAATACTAAAAATAAGATAATGTATATTTTATTAAAAAAACTACTTACATTTTCCGTAGTGCAGGATGATTCTTGGTAAGTACTTGATGTTAATCTGGAGCTCCTGGTAGCTGAAGTGATGTCCCTAATTCACTGTTCAATATTTAAATAGCTGGGATCCACGTGAGCTTTTTCCATATATGTGATACACGCGCGACCCTAAAATCCTTACTCAGAACTTCTTCACGGGGCAAATGCTTTGCAATCATAACCAAATCTACAAATCTCGACCTTAAATAATGATACCTGAAGTACACAATTGATATTGCTATTTTAATCCGTCTCCTTAAATGTAATTAGAGCCTACCATGCAAATTATACATACTACTTACATGCGATGGTTTTGCTTGCAGCATCTTCTCAATAAAATGTATGAGAAAATTACGGTGAACAAACGTACAGTAGTGTTTATTTTATCAATATAGATTTATAGTAAACAATAAGATGTTTGGCGCCGTGATGTCTTGAGGTTTCAATTTCACCATACCATTTTTTTCTGGAATATCAACAGCTAACAAAAATATATGACTTTGAAGTATTTAGGTTTAAAATCGATTTTGTATAAATTGAAAAAAATATTTTAAAATCGATCATTTCAGTTTCTGCTCTTGTTGAGTCTTGAATAAAATAATGTCGGTAAGTGTTAATATTTTCTTTAACAGTATTTTATCTAACAATTAAAATATTCCATAATTTTCTAACTACATACAAAAAACGTTTTAATTGATCTGATTATTGTAGCCCCCCCAAACAAACTTACCTACTTAATAAGTTCTTGACATCAGAGTTTTCAAATGAAAACGAATGTTTGATATACCTAATTCAATACGACTAATTATATTCTTTTTTTTTTATTTTAAGGACTCCGAAAACGACCTCTTCAACTTCATTCCTATGAACACTGTAGTAGGACAGAAAAACGAAAAACAGCTGAATCTGGAGGGGCCCAGCAGCAAACAGCTCAAGAGATGTTCATCAGCTGTGTTCGCCTGTGTAAAAAAACTAACGCGTGGTGCTAAAGTGATCAGGATTGAAGTTTATGATGTGGAAAATTACCCCGATACCATTAGTTCGCTGTGTAATTGTGATGCCGAATTGTGTGTGCAGCATGTAGTTAAAAACATATTTATGGACGATATTTATAAATCGGTTAAAGAAATTGCTTTAAAAGTATCAAATAATATACCGTAAATAAATCATAATTCTTAATAAATGAAAAAGCATTTTTATTTTATTCTTTACATACACACCCTCATCAAATAGTTATTTTACATCACGAAGCAACGTCATGCCACTTTAAAGTCTGTAAAAGTAAGGTTGATAGTCGAATAATTCACATCGCTTCGTGTAATGAAAGAATGCAGTGACGTAGGTATTACAGAAATCCGATATAAGATGACAACGGAGAACATTCATGCATTCAACTAACGGATTATACATTTAGTTATACAGTTAGGATCTAATCCGAGTGTCTAAATAGTGAATAATATTTCTGGTTATGTTTTGACTATTTTTAATTTAAATCATATACGTATTAAAGCCGAGAAATACAATAAAGTTTATTCTATTCTATTCTATATTTTTTTTTTATCTAATTGTATCTGAATTTTCGAAAACTGGGTTTTCGGATCTAATTCGATTATATAAAAGTGAATACTTAAGTAATTTAAAAATTGAATGAATGGAAAAATAATGAATGAGTGAAAATTGCGGGTTTCCAGATCTTATCTGATCTGGAAACCCCAATTTTAACCTACTACCATCATATTCTAACAAATTGTTGCGTTCTTGACAAAACTTTTAATGCATGTTTGCCTGTGTTGCAGTGGGGTACTGGTGTGTTGTGTAGTAAGGTCACTCGGATGATAATTAATTGAAACTCAGGAAGAGTGCTTCACAATATAATTGATATATTATGTAAACCAAGTACACAGTTGTTACAGACCGAGCTCGGAGAGCGACTACTCAAACATTTTATACATTATTCTAGACTACCTAATTTGGGTACAATAATGATGCAACTCTTGTGCATGACATGTGACATAGGATATATATGAGTAGGCACAATACTTCCCTTCCTTTTTAAAAGAAAAAAATATATATATATATATCTTATACATAAAAAATAATAGTAATTAATTTACGTTATTACTGGTAGGTTTACTACATGTTGAGTATGTATTTAGCTCGTAAGATTAAACTAAGTGGTAGATGAGCTACATAAATAACGTGTATTAAAATAAGACAATATTATACGATTACATCTTATTATCTAAACCATCACTTAACCTTAACCAACCACTACTTTCGTTCACTACACTTGCTGCACCGATCACTTGAACGTACATACTTCTTGCCGTTGCGGTCAGGCTACAGAGTATGTTGGCACGGCGTGAGAGGGCTGGGGTACTCTGCGACTGGCCCTAGCTCCTTGCAGCTCTCGTCTCAGGTGTTCCGTGTACTTCTTGGCACAAAATCTCCATATTATGTACCCGATAGCGACGAGCAGAGTAGCGGTGATCGTGTAAGCTATCCAATTTAGTTTCTCGTGAGTCATCTCCAGTTGTTGATTTGTGGTTGCTTGATTACCTCCTCCGTTTTGAGCAATGATTACCTCCTCCCGACTTTGTGTTTTTCCCATTGTTGTGTTTTTTTTTCTTGGGTAAACGGTGCGGTGATATATCTACTGATTGTTTGTGGTGAGAAACTGAAATGTATGAACCGTGTTCACGTAAGCGTAAATCGCACTGTCCGCTTAATAAGGCGTCCGGATCTGGTTCTGCGCTGATTGTTATTGTTATCATGCTCCTTTAAGTTGTCTCTAGGTGCTTCGGAGCTTGTTGTGCATTCTTTGGCCTTTTTGAGCGTACTGTATTGTATTTCTGAGTCATTGTGCACCAAGAAAGCTGGTTTTAAACGATCTATTGAAATTATTTTAATATTGTCCGATATCTTGACTTTGAAATATTTAGTGTCTCGTTCAATGACTTGATAGGGTCCAGCGTATGGGGGTGTTAAGGGTTTCCTAGTATGATCGCAGCGAACAAATACGTGTGAACATGATGCCAAGGCCGGATGTACAAATATATTAACTTGTCTGTGTTGTCTTTGTGGAATCGCTGCTAATTTTCGAATACGTGTACGTAAGTCTTGTAGAAACGATTCATTTTCGGGAGAAAACGGCGTTGCCGGCTCAAAGAAATCTCCTGGAAGTTTTAATGTTGTACCATAGACCAACTCGGCTGCAGATACACCAGTGTCGTCGCGTAAACTAGCTCTCAAACCTAATAGAACGGTGGGCAGTTCGTTAACCCAGTCTTCGGTATTTCCGCGTGCCATAAGTGCTGATTTGAGCGTTCTATGAATCCTCTCTATTTTTCCGTTGGCCTGTGCATGATATGCAGTGGTGTGTATTTTTGATATACCCAAACGCTTCGCCAGATTGCTGAACAGTTGTGACTCGAATTGACGGCCTTGATCTGTAGTGATTTTGGCTGGACATCCGAATCTTGTGATCCATTGAGTATATAGCGCTTTTGAGACACTTTCAGCGGTGATATCTTTCAGGCATTTTATCTCTGGCCAGCCTGTTGCCCTGTCGATCATGGACAAAATGTATTTGTACCCTTGACAATATGTTAATGGTCCCACAATGTCGATGTGGAGGTGTTCAAAACGATTACTTATGGGAAATGAGCTGAGTGGTGATATGGTGTGGCGTTGTATTTTGGATTTTTGGCAGTCTAAACATGCTCTAGTCCATTTGTTGATGTCAGAGTTCATTGATTTCCAAAAATATCTATCCGTAATCATTCTTCTTGTGGCACGTGTACCGCTGTGACTGATACCGTGAATTGCTTTGAAGGCTGTTACACGATACTCTCTCGGTAGGTACGGACGCGCGTGTTGTTTTGATATTTCACAATATATGGGCTCGTTGCCATGTGAATGATTGAAAGTTTTAAAATTTAGTTTTTTTGATTTTAGTAGCTCTTTAAGTTCTTCGTCATTTTGTTGATCTCTTGCTATAGTATTGTAATCAAGTGGTGAAGGAACATCTATTTGTTCGATTCTGGATAGAGTATCTGCTACGACGTTTTGTGAGCCGGGAATATGCTCTATTGAAGTACAAAATTGACTTATAAAATCCAGGTGTCGAAGTCTTCTCGGTGTGTCACTTCCGCTTGTGGATTTTTTGTGAAGCGCGTACACGAGTGGTTTGTGATCCGTGTAAACAGTCACTTGTTGTCCTTCAATCATATGTCGAAAATGCTTAACTGCCATGTATATAGAAAGCAGTTCCCTGTCGTAGGCACTGTAACGCTGCTGCGCTTCACTGAATTTGCACGAAAAGAAGGATAGTGGTTTCCAATTTTGATCTATTTTCTGTTGGAGTACTGCTCCTGCACAGCTGTTGGAAGCGTCCGTCATAATAGCTAGTGGTGCACTGGCAACAGGGTATGATAACATAACAGCTTCATGTAAGCTGCTTTTGCATTTCTCAAACGCCTCTTCTGATTCCTTGTTCCATGTGATTTTCGTTTTATCATTGCGCTTGCTATTATGTAAATATGCGTTCAAAATTGATTGGTATGTCGCTGCATGTGGTAAATGACTTCTATAGAAATTTATCATTCCCATAAAGCGTCGTAATTCTACTACCGTTTCTGGTTTCTTGTATTCTGTTATAACTTTGATTCGCTCGCTCAAGGGTCGTAGACCTTCCTTTGACACCCGGTAACCCAAAAAGTCGAGTTCTGATTTGCCAAGCTCACATTTAGCCAAGTTGATTGTTACGCCGTAATGGTTGAGACGTTTGAATACAGTTTCCAGATGTGTTCGATGTTCAGCTTCCGAATTTGAAAATATAATAGTGTCGTCGACAAAGTTAAAAAGGAAGTCTAGTCCTTGAAATACCACGTGGTTCATGAAACGCTGGAACGTCTGTGCTGCATTTCTTAGGCCAAAGGTCATCCTTGGGAACTCAAACAGGCCAAATGGAGTTATAATGGCCGTTTTTTCGATATCTTCCGGTGCAGTATGAATAAAATGATAAGCGCGGTGTAAATCGATTCTTGAAAATATCTTCTTCCCCGCGAGTAAATAAGTAAAATCATGAATGCGCGGAATGGGATATCTATCCGGCTTAGTGATAGCGTTTAGACTGCGAAAATCACCACATGGTCTTATCTCTCCATTCTTTTTAGCAACGACGTGAAGTGGACTGGACCAGCAGCTCTTTGAAGGTCTGCATATGCCGATTTGTTGCATGTATTCAAATTCTTTCTTGACCTTCAGATATTTATTTGGGGGAAGTGGTCTCGCGCGAGCAAATACAGGTGCGCCGGTAGTCTCGATATGATGCATAACGTTATGTTTGGGAGTGTCCTTGTAGCACAAGGGTTTGGTTATATCTGGGTATGCTGATAACAAGTCGTAGTACGGACTCGTAACATCTATTGTTTTGATTGTATCTTGAGTGTAATCGACTATAGACCCAATAACGTTTAGATTCGTCAGAGAATCAATAAGTCTATGACCGTTCACGTCCACTAAAAGTTTATGATGGTTTAAAAAGTCAGCACCAAGGATTGGCTGTTTCACATCGGCTAATATAAATGTCCAAGGATGAGGTCGTCGTAATTTTAAGTTTAGTACTAATTTCTTGGTTCCATAAGTTCGTATTGCACTTCCATTCGCGGCATAAAGTTCATAACTATCACAGTCACGGTTGCTGTATGGTTTTTTCACGGCAGGTAACACGGATACATTGGCTCCCGTATCCACCAAGAAACGTAGGCCACTGTTTAAGTCGGTCACGCAAAGGCGGTGGGATGGTGAGATGGTGCAGACATCCGCCGTTGACTGCACCGAATTTAGTTTTCCTGGTTCTGAGTATTTTGTTTTTTCCATGTGCACGGCTCTGTACATCTGTTAGCTCTGTGGCGAAAACGCGCGTGATAATAACATAGTCCGCCAGCGTTGTCTGACCCGCTCTGTATCATATTACGGCCTCGAGACTTAGAGCGATAACGGTTGTAATTGCTCTGACTTCGGTTCCTTTCTCTGGATCTTGGTGCATTCTGAAGTGCCATCACTTGCAAGGTTAATTGGGCAATTTGCGCTTGTAATGTAGAAAGGTCGGCTTGTGATGTCGACGGTTCACTGGTGACCTCAGCTACGTGCGGAGGTCGGGTGGCTTCCAAAATTTTATCTGCAATTGTCGCCAAATTCTCAAGGTCCTTAACTTCAGTGACTGCAAGTACGGCACGCACTGACGATGGTAAATGTCCTTGCCACATAATGTTAAGCGTTTCGTCGGGAATTTTGCCTCTTGCCAAATCTCGCATGCGCCTTAAAAGTTGGGAGGGCTTTTGGTCACCGAGGTCAATTTCGCTCAGAAGTTTTCGCAGTTGACAATCTTCCGATTCTTCATACACTGCTAACAGTCTTTCTTTCAAAGTTTCATATTTCTTGGCCTGCGGCTGCTGTAATAATATGTCGCTGACTTGTTGTATCACCTCTTTGCCCAATTTTGTGACAACAAGGTTAAATCTGGCTTCATCACTTAATTTTTGTGGTGTCAGTATCGCCTCACATTGTACGAACCATAGCCGGGCTTGATCACACCAAAATTCCGGAATTCTTGAAGAAACTGTGACGGTTGCTAGCTCGGATGCGGCGCTAGGAGCAGGTGTTTTGTTTTCACTGGTCATGATGCAGGGATCACGTCGGGGTCACCAATTTGCCTGTGTTGCAGTGGGGTACTGGTGTGTTGTGTAGTAAGGTCACTCGGATGATAATTAATTGAAACTCAGGAAGAGTGCTTCACAATATAATTGATATATTATGTAAACCAAGTACACAGTTGTTACAGACCGAGCTCGGAGAGCGACTACTCAAACATTTTATACATTATTCTAGACTACCTAATTTGGGTACAATAATGATGCAACTCTTGTGCATGACATGTGACATAGGATATATATGAGTAGGCACACATGTAATTAACGATAAAAACTTTCACCATACCAACAGTTATTTTTTATGGCACATTTCTTTTCATTCGACCACTGCCTACCAATTACGGCAACTTTTTGTTGCAGCATCTCAGCTAGTATCGTCACGAGCACTACTGCCATAATTTTACGACATAAGTGAATACTGATAGGTCAGTTTCATAAAATGAGTGAAAATACTCACACACAAACACGCGTCATGTACATCGAGTGTAAGGGCACTCGGGATCAGTATCTGTGTGAGACCGCTGTTCGCATACGTTTTTGTATGCATCTAGGACTATATTGTTCGTTATGTGCAGACAATTTTTGTATTTCGACGTAATGAACAGTAAACATCATGAAGATCGTATTTCTGATGTGAATTGATATTCGTTACATTGATATTCATCTCTGAATGTTGTCAGGGTAAAATTGATCTCTGTAGGCATGGAAAAAGAAATAAGAAAAATAATTTAACATCGTGAGTTAAAAAAAAATTATTCTATAAATATTTCTCCAAAAGATTTACTAAAGTTTTTTTGCAAAAAAAAGGTACTTAAAAACATTGGTCAGATAGTTCAAAAAACGACCCTTCATTTAAAAAATACCGCTCAGGTAAGGTACAATTTTTGTTCGACATTTTTAAAAATTGCCTTGACTATTAATTTAATTCATTTATTACAATCGCAAAAATTAAACTATTCCTTAACTTTAAAAATCTTTAGTAGTTTTTATTTTCAAGAAACATTTACCCGCTACCGCTTATACCTCGTACCGCCCGCTACTCGTCAATGAATCACGTCTCGACTATAATACGCTTACCGCCGCAGTTTCACTACCGCATCGGGCCAACGTACCCGTCTGCGACCAAAACAGACCACGCGCCGCAAACACTGAACGATTGTATTTGTGACCAAATTGAACGTAAATACGACTGTTTGTGACCAAATTAAACGAAACTTGTGAACGTAGTGACCAAATTAGTGTTGTGCTGTTGATAGATAAAAAGATTTTGTTTAATGTGTGTGTGAAAGTTTAAGGAAATTAAGTTCGGAGGTATGTTTTTGTTGCATTCCTATGGTTACGTTACTTACGTGCCGACAGTTTGTTAAACTTTTACTTAATTGTTAAAAGGGTTTTGTTTTTTGTTTGTGTTGTTATAAAAGCGTTGTGCTTTCGGTTACGTTCTACGACATCTAATATTTTGGTGGTTTGTTATTTTTTTTTTTTTGCCTTAAGTAAATATTGATTAATGTTTAATCGTAATTGATATCCTAGTATAACCAAAAGTTGTCTTAAACTTTTGCTATACGATAACTTTTACCATACCTACCCACATTTGTTGTTGTGTTGTTACACATAGTTACCAGGTAATTTTTTCTTCTTTTCTGAAAATACATTGTATCTAAGTAGTTGTTTTTTTTTTGAAGTGGGAATTCTTCATATTTATCCCACACTGCGAGACGCGAGAAAGAGTGTCTGACTTTTACTAACTCAAAACTAGGGAATCAAATCCCGTATCAAAATCGCAATCCCGTACGCCTGCGGGATTGATGTCAGCAATCCCGCGGGACTAGCGAGATTGGGATTTTTTTCTTTTTTGTTTTTATTAGTAATAAACACAAAATCCGTCAAGTGCGAGACGGACTTGCAAATCGAAGGTTTCTTATAAAACCTACCTATGTAAATAGTTCAATTCCCAAATCGAGTTTCTAAGAATTTCCAAATAGGTAGCAAATAAAAATATTTTTATATAAAATCAGCTGATTTTATGGATCAATAAAATATCTATCGGACTTTAATCTTTTAGAAAATTTAATTTACGCATACTGGGGAATCCCCCCGTCAGAGACCTAGATCTTATGAGTAATGTGTCTAAGTACCCAAACTTACGTTGATTACCTACGTTCCGTTTCAGTTGCGATACAGGATTCACACTTCACAAAATAGAAATTCAAAAATAATTTAACTGCAAGGTGAAATCGGAAACAAAATAATTATTAATCAGACAAATACTATAAAAATATCACGAGTTCCATCTAAAATTGTTTCATTATAATATCTATATATTTTATTAAAAAAATAGTTACTTTTATTAGCTGTTTATACATATACACTTTACACACAAACAAACATAAAAAAACTTAAATACTAATTAAACTATTTATAACTAAAACCTAACTATGTACATAAATATAATACAAAAAGACAAAGCACGCTCAGGCGTCGAAGTACTCCTCCACATCGCTGTCATCCGGAAATGTGCCCAGAAGACTGGCAGCATTGCGACGTTAAATTTTAATAATATATTGATAAAGCTTAAATAATTTAGGGGCCCCAGTTTGTTTTTACCCAAGGGCCCTTGGTCACTTAGCCACGCCACTGGCATTACACAAATAGACTGACTGATTGTCTCAGGAAGGTCCACTTTAATACTATAAGCCTATATTGACCAAACTTATATTTACTATAACACTACTAATTGTTTATTCTTCACTGTTATGTTATTTTCATGACTTAATAATTAGTAGAATGTTGTGTCAATAATTCAATAAAGTACAGTCAACAGACTCAGTGCAGTCAATAGTATGACTATGAGAAATTGCTTAGTAATTCTCGTGACTAAGTTCTCAAAGTACTTATTGAGAATGATCAATTTAACATGATAGGTATAAATCTACACTAAGTGTCCCCGCACACGAGCCTCAAAAAACCGCCGCCACAAAAAAAAAGCTAGAAGCCGCCGCAACAAACAGCTAAAGCGCGCGACAGCTTGTGGCAGGAGAAACTTGAAGCGGCTTCAAGCAATTTTTTCTGGTGGCACCACCGCAAACGAGCCACAAAAAAAGGCCGCCTCAAAAAGAAGCTAGAAGCGGCGTTTTTTTTTTAAGCCCGTGTGCGGGGACACTAGTATTACAAAGAGGTAAAGTTTGTTTTTAGGGTAGGGTTTAGGTAAAAACAGGATCCTATTACTAAGACTTCGCTTTCTGTCCGTCTGTTTGTCACCAGGCTGTATCTCAAGAACCGCGATAGCTAGACAGTCGAAAATTTCACAAATTATGTATTTCTGTTGCCGCTATATATAACAACAAATAATAAAAACCTAATACAAAACAAAACCCATACAAAAAACGCGATTATTTTCCGTATTTTTCTAAGGACGGTACGGAACCCTTCGTGCGCGAGTCCAACTCGCACTTGGCCAGTTTTTTTGTTTGTAGGAGATAATCTCTGAAAGTACTAGTCCGGTCCGATTGCAAACATTTTTTCACCGATAGAAAGCTGTTGTATTCCTGAGTGATATATACATATTTTATGTACGCAGTCGAAGCTGTGGACAAAAGCTGGTTATATTATATAGGATACATAAACCTTTCTCGCTTATTGCTTCATTTATTTGTAAAAACCGCATCAAAATCTATTGCCTGGTTTAGGAGGGGCTAACGGACAAACAGATAGACATAAAAAGCGACTTTGCCCTGTACTATGTGCAGATTATTATCCTTTCCATTGTAGCGACATCTATGGTTACTTATCGGTTTCCACCCGTGTCTACCTGTATGCCAAATTTTATCCAAATCCGTTCAGCTATTCGAACGTGAAGAACAACCAAACACACTCAGAAACTTTTTGACCTTTATAATATTGAATCTTTTTTAAAGTGGAAAATCGTCAAAGCTATTATGATTTTTTTTTCACTAATCCCTTTACTATCTCTGAGTGACATTTCACATTTTGGCGAGCAAAGTCACCGGCAGGAGTTTGTATTAGAACATTAAATATCACGCAGATTTTGTTGCTTCATCAACAGCTCATTATTGTTCTATTATGAATATAATTTGGTTTCATGTAGATGCTGTATTGATAATATAATTTGTTGGCTAAGCGTGGTAATTATGTCAATTTACGAAATATTCTTGCATTGTTGCAGTCAATTCTTAATTACTTCTATGTTCATTTTGACACAATGAATATAACGAAACTCAAAGTTCAGTAACACTGCGGGAATTCTTGAAAGGGTTACCGTGGTCACTAGAAGTCTGACACGCCTTCCCACTTCACCCTTGAGCGGGTGAAGTCATTGGATGATTTTCTAATAATAAACAGCTTCGATACATTTAAAAGTTAAACTAGCTTAAACGAATTAATAAAAATACTTAATAAAAAGTGAAATAAACTAAAATTAATTTTCCTTTGATAAAGAGGGGTTCCGCTGCCAACCCCACCACTTTGAGTGAACGCCCGAGCTAGGTCTGCAGTATGAAAAAGTTTTCAAACTGTAAAAAAATCTCAGGATTCTTCAATGGAACTCAGGCCTTTTCTCCAGACTTGATTTTTAGGGTTCCGTACCTCAAAAGGAAAAAACGGAACCCTTATTGGATTGTTTTGTTGTCCGTTCGTCTGTCTATCTATCTGTCGGTCGGTAGGTCTGTCTGCCTGTCCATCTTTAAGCTGAAAAAAATCAAACTTCTAAATTAATGAATAAAAAATATACGACCGTTTATGTCGCAAAAAAATGTATATTTTGATACTCTCAAAGAACGAAATTCATAGGGTACTTCCTGTTGAACCAGAATCCTGAAATTTGGCACAAAGTAAGGTCTTATAGGAATTAATCTGAAAACAGTAAGTTGGTTGTTACCTACGTCACAATGAAAAATCATTGAGACTCCATTCGGGAAGTGTAGTTTGCACGGAACCCTCAGTGCGCGAGTCCGAGTCGCACTTGCCCAGTTTTTTTTCATCTGTTAACCCTTAGACCCGGTCACTGCTTGCATTCGCACGGCGCAGCCTGACAAGAGACGAAGGCTGCCGATGGCGCCCGAACAAAAACTGTGTACCCCTTTGACATTGCACCGTATTCTCATCAAGTACGTCATTGTAAGTACTACAAGTTGAGAGTATTTTTTCCCTATCAGTCGTTTTCTCAGAAACGGCTGAACCATTTTAAATGTGACTAAAGTATTTATGATTGCTCTGCTATTGTTAAAGTAATTACGAATGTCATGACATTGACTTCTATTTAGTTTCCTAAGAAATATTATAGCATGAAGTATTAAAAATTATGATTTTATTGGTTGATTTATGAACAATGAAATCTAAACGTAGTCTTGATTTATAAAACCGTAAAAAAACTTGAATCTCACTTCGTATAATAATATTATCTAATGGAGTTTATTCTAGGTCTTTATTACAAAATGAAACAAAACATTTCTTGAGCTAGATTTTTTTCGAAAGAGTTCCTGAGGCTCTGAGAACGCAAGGGGCAAAGGAAGGAACAACAGTGGGTGTTAGTCAGTAAAAGTCGGACACTACCTCTCGTTCCAAACGTAGTGGGAGAAGAGAAGTTATTTAATGATTTACTACTAAAAAAAAACATTCCAGATTTGTCTGAAATGTCTTATCTACCAAAAAGCATTTAAAAATCTTATCCCGGTTTTTTTTGGTTTATTTAAGTAAACTATAAATTAATTTTTCTACAACTTCAAAAAAGAGAGCAGAGGTGGATGAGTGATAACAACCCCGACTTATGAGTTGTAGGTCACGGGTTCAAACCCTGCTAGGCGCATTACTTTGATTAACTTATTTTATCACCACTGTTCTCAAAAGGGTGAAGGAAAAAATCGTGAGAAAACCGGCATGAGACATTCACCAACCAAATCAATATCTATATAGTATTTATCAAAATTATAATCAAAGTTTTTGTAATATATTTACTCAAGCTATAGGTAAAATTCCATATTTATTTTTGATTCTTGTCAAACTGGTTCTTGTCAAATTAACTTTTCTGCCGAACTAGTCAGTAGCGTCTAGGTGACCCATTATAAAAGTATATCTAATATATAAAATTACCATGTCACAATGTTAGTTACCGTACTCCTCCGAAACGGCTTTCCCGAATTTTACCAAATTATATATGCGTATTCAGTAGGTCTGAGAATCGGCTACTATCTATTTTCCATACCCCTAAGTGATAAGGGTTGTTCACCCTTAAATTTTTATTTTTATTTTTGGACGAAATTTTTTGTTTTTATTTTTTATAATGTGTCATAAAAAAATACATACAACCCTAAATTTTTACTTTTTTATCACCCTTATTTTTTTATAGCAAAAAATAATTTATAAGGCAAAACAACGTTTGCCGGCTTAGCTAGTTATTTAATAATTATGGTTTTATTGACACTGATTATCTACACGCCATCTATTATAGCGTAATCAGCCTTTTAATGTTCCCACAGCCACACATAGCCAGTTTTATATTGCGCATGTTTGACTTTTAGTACACACGTGGTCATGGGTGTACGGGTTTCTGGTGTAAATTTGTATCATCATCATCATCATCATCATCATCAGCCTTTATAATGTTCCCCCTGCAGGGACTCAGGCCTCCTCTCTAGGAGAGGGAATGAGCCGTAATCGAGCACGCGGGCCCAGTGCGGGTTGGTGAATGTCACATGTCTTAGAATTTTGGTTTCCTGGACATGACGGTTTCCTCAAAATGTTTTCCTTCACCGTTTTGAGAGCAGAGGTGATGAAAGCATCAAATTGCACAAAGTACTGCGCCCGGCTGGGTTTGAACCCGCTACCTACAACTCGTAAGTCGAGGCCGTTACCACTCGGCCACCACACACCGTTTATAGTGATTTTTTTTTGGAGATAACGTAATTCTTCTTTTGTTTTTAATCAAGCTACATAATTATGACGTCGGCTCACTGCAAGAACTTATTAACATACAAATACAAAATTTTTAATAAAGCCTTGTTTAGCAAGCCGACGAGACGATAATATCAAAGAATTCGGTTTGGCATTTTGCATTTTAGGCCTCTTTTAGTAACTTAAAGTGGCTTTGGTCAACAACTTGTATTTATCAATGAAAGAGTTCTTGCAGTATGTCGACGACATTAAAGAATTGAGTGAAAAACTGCTCTTACCAAAGAAAAAAAACCTTGGAATTTGTTTATATGTTTAACCCTAAATAGATTTATTTTTTTAAATTTACCCCATTTAGGAATTACTAATATCGTATGTTTTTAAATAATTAAACTTACATACACAACACACCCAGACCCGGAATAACTATTGATCATAAAAATATACCTAAGTCCCTGCCGGGAATCGAAATCGCAACACGAAGCACAGCAGTCAACCATTTAACCTCTGCACCAGTCATGCCATCGTAATTACTACACAATCGTTTATTTTGCGACTGGCCTGTTAGTATAGCGGTTAGTGTCCCTGACTGCTATGCCGGATGTCGCGGGTCCGATTCCCACCCAGGACAAATGTTTGTGTGACGAGCATGATCATTTATTCTGTGTCTGGGTGTAATTTATGTATAATATTTCTGTATTTAGAAATATGTATAAAGTATGTTTATCAGTTGTCTAGTACTCATAACACAAGCTCTGCTTAGCTTGAGACTAGACGGCGTTGTTTGATAGTTGTGGAATATTATTATTTATTATATTATTTCACTTAGTTAATTACATATTGATAATAACCGATTATTAAAGAAACAAATCAAAATACCTCAAAACATGTTATTGCCATTTGTAACAAAATCATGATCACGATAAAATTGTTATTGTTATTAAGAAGCCAAATGACAATCGTGATCAATCGTTAATTATATTGTTAATCCTTTAATTAATTGATGACGATCGTTTAGATTATTCATATCCGTTTATGACTAAATATGCTTATAAATTTATCCTCTTTTCTCATTGTAAAGCTGAGGAGTTTGTTTGTTTGAGCGCACTAATTTCAAGAACTCTTCTTCTTCCTGCCCTTATCCCAAATTATTTGAGATCGGAGCAACACATTTTTTTTTCTTCCATTCTGTTCTGTCACCTGTCACACTATCACTAACACCCTTTTCATTTATATCACTCCTCACACAATCCATCCATCTTCTCTTTGGCCTCTCTCTCTCTTTCTCTCTCTCTATCCATCTACATGTATACTCAAAACACTTTTAGTAACATGCGTTTCATCTCTCCTCTTCACATGACCATACCAATATTAACTATTTCCTTTCAACGTTTCAGTCATTGGCACCACTTTCAAACTTCCCCTAATAATATACTCATTGCACTAATCTTGGGAACTACTGATTCGAATTTAAAAAATTATTAAAAAAAACAGATTAGAGGATACAAACTTAATTTGGCATTCATAACAATACATTGCAGGTAGGTACAGCCGATAGGCGTGGAATATTTTGATAGCATTCAGTGTGACACAAAAATAGACGGTTATTAGCATAATCACAGAATAAGTAATAGTACAGCATAATTACCAAATTACTATGACATTCCCAGCCATAGACCATATAAAACGTACCTATGCCTACCGTACCTACCTATATGTTGTTTTCATAGACTTTATTTTGGTGAACGACAATTGACATACTCTAATTCTATTTCTTTTTAAATGTTTTTTTTTTTTGATTGACTGTACATTTAAGCTATTGTATTTGCATGGCTTTTTGCCTTAAGGTGGTGCATCATGACTCAAATTTTCACTGTTTTTCATACAACCGCTCATAACTGATTATGACGTTATTACACATTTTTCATTAGATATTTTGGAAACACAGTATTTTGTGGATATTATCTAGGTTTCTAAAGAAACCAATTTCTAAATTTGTGTAAAACTAATCCAGCAAAAACCTCTGAAAATGTCCTATTTTGTATGAACTTTGACACTTTATAATTTGCCTAAAAATGAAAAAAGTAATCCTCTAGAGACCTTGCAAATTTTATTAAGATTCTAAATGATGACAACTTTTTCCAAAAACTTTTAAGGGTTTAAAAAAAACAGCTTTTTCCTGGAGCAAGTTTTGTGAAATTTTCGAGTAAATCTCGGAATTACCGAATACTAACAGAGTTTCCAGGCGTTATCTCTCTTTCTTTGCGTTGCCTTTTCGTCAAACATCGCGTTGGATTGCATTAAATGAAGTAACAAGCTTTTTAACCATTTTCGATGTTTACGATAAGCGAGTGGAGAAGGACCCTCTTAACTTTGTACGCCATTTTTTTGGCAAAACATAGTGCATTTATTTTATTTTATGTAATACCTTAATTCACCTATGTTTTACAAAATAAATGATTGATTGATTGATTGATTGTAACATAGTAGGGTACCTAGAACTCACTTGAGGTTAGAAGAAAATATGCCCAAATATTAACCAATGTCTGACACTGTCTCCCGCTACGCCCAAGAGTGGGGGATGTCATTTGATGATTTTCTCACCCAAAAACAACTTTCGATGATACAATGGCAGAAGCCTGGACTAGACACAATAGTAATCTTATAGGAGGATCCTCTCTTTTCAATCAATGTCTGCATAAGCGACGACCCAGCAGTGTCTTAGGATCCTGTGAGCCCTCAAAGCCAAAAAGTGTAAAAAACTTTAGTCACAATTGAGGTAAAACAAATCTTGAGGTAAAACTTGATTCTTTTACGTAATAAAGTAAACACAGCTGGTGTTTTTTTATAGCGTCACCTTGGAAAAGTTTGGTTATAAAACAAATCAATCAAAAGGTGTCATCTAAAAACGATAACACTTTAATTTGATCAAATTATACTTCCTAATTCAGTATGGTCTGGCAGTATGCCGAACTGAACCTATTTAGCACTACCGTGAGACACATTGTTGCTGTTGTATTTTTTATTTTTCTTCTATTTTTTTAACTTACATAGTTTTTTTTTTGTATTGTTTAAGTTTTTTTTTTAATATTTGTTTTGTTCATATTTTTAGTATATGCGAAACCAGAATATAGTTTGTTCAGAATCAGTAACTGAATGGATTCCAATAATTTTTGTACTATGTTATCATCATCATCATATTAGCCGAAAGACGTCCACTACTGGACATAGGCCTCCCCCAAGCGTCCCTACAACGACCGGTCCTGTGCGTCATGCATCCTTCGGATTCCCGCGACCCAGGACCTAGATTATGACGTTTAAAGTAAGACTGTTTTCAGAGGTTGTCTAGCGCCATCTCTTACCCACACTAAAACAAGATTAAAACAATCTTACTTTGAACGTCATGGTAACCCGCTGGTCATCGGTCCACCTTGTTGGAGGGCTTCCAACGCTGCGTCTTCTGGTACGTGGTCGCCTCTCCAGAACCTTTCGTCCCCATCGACCATCTTTTCTCCGTGCAATGTGCCCAGCCTATTGCCACTTAAGTTTGGCGAGTCTCCGAGCTATGTCGGTAAGCTTGATTCTCCTGCGGATGTCTTCATTTCTGATGTGATCACGCCAGGAAACTCCGAGCATAGCCCTTTCCATCGCCCTTTGGGTAACTTTGAGTCTTCTTATAAGGCCAATTGTAAGTGACCACGTTTCGTACTATGTAATATTGTTTTCCAAAAAAATTAAAAAAGGTCACAAGTTGGAGACCATCAACACATGTCACGGCAGGTCATAGCAGGTATTGGGCGCCAGCAAACAGCTAGATGCAAGTGCAAAACTACCCTTCAGTCGCCTGGATGGCCTGGTGACTATGTATTTTTTCTGACATAACAAGCTTATAACTTTGAGATTTTTCATGATACAGTTAAGAAATTTTGTACATAGATTCTTTACATTAAAATACTAGAAATGTGTTTCGGGTATTCGCATATATACTAAAACTAACCTTATACGTATATGTAAAAGGAGATACTAACTGATATATATATGGTTGGTGAACCTAATTTAATAAATAAATATATCGACGCCATCTCGCCAGCCTGAAATTAGGAACCTGCAATTTTGCACAAAGCTTCTTTTTATGACCTAGCGGTGCAGTAAGTAGGAAGTAGCTTTTTAGAAAGTCAAGCTATATGACGGTAAAAAGGGGAAATTCTGTTTGTATGCAAAATCGCCAAACTTAAGTGGTAGTAGACAGGGTATTTGTAGAACTAATGGTCGAATGATTAGTTCTACAAAGTATTCTGGAGTGGTGACAACTTACCGGCAGATGAAGCATTGGAAAACCTCCCACAAGGTAGATCGATGGCGACACTTAGGGAGGCCTATGTCTAACAGTGGACATCTTTCGACTGAAATGATGATGATGCTGACGATGAAATACTTTATAGTATACACATTTACACCAGAAACCCATGACCACGTGTGTACTAAAAATCATACTATACTTAATATGTGGCAAGTAGATAAAAAAACAAGCGCAGTTTAAAAACAGCTACCAAAACAGCTCATTACAAGGCAAGTTTTCGTGCGAGAATGCCGCTCCGATAACTATGTGATACGGAATGTAATTATACTGAAACGGGTCTTAATTTTTTTTTAAACAAAGTCGCGTCTGTCTGTTTATCAGCTAAATTCTCATAAACCTCGTAACAGATTTTGATATGGTTTCCGTTAATAGCAAGCGTAATAAACTCGGAAGCATTAACAATACCCTATAAATGACATTTAACATTTAATAAATTCATGACATTTAATTTTTTTTTCTATGTTAGTGTTAGTTAGTGTGTCGTTGTATATCCGATTTTAATTTTTTTATTATAACTTTATTCTCTTAAAATTGTTCTTCCCATATGAAATTGCTGTGCCTGACAGGGTCCATGTGCACTTGTTTAACTATTTTTAAGACCTTATGTAACACATGTGTTATAGCAATTAAGAATTGAATTAAATGAATAATCCTACACACTAATATTATCAAGAAGTAAAGTTTTAATTTTTTTGTTTGTCAATAAAAAGCAGATGTCATAATTGATGCTCTCATCCTCACGGTTGCAGCCATCTCCTTCTTTCGCATTACCGCTTTGTAACAGGAGGTGATCGTTTACCAGTGTACCTCACTCTGGACCATGGAATGAACAAGGGCCGAGTGCGAGTAGTCAATTCCACCACTCACCTCCACAAGGACATGACGATGCTTCGCCCAAGCAGGGCAGACTTTCACTTTATGCTCTACCGTGATTTGGGCGATCCACATAATGGTGACACCCGGGCTTTTTTTCAGTCTGAATCTGAAACAGGAGCTAACCGAACTGGTAATTAGCAATTGTACAATATTTAGCTACACTTTTCTTGAACTAACCGATATTTGACTATTCAAAAGTGCCTACATTTGGTCTGTTTGAAATAAATGATTTTGAATTTGAATTTGGTTATGACCGGAGAAGACTTGCGCGGAAAGTTAGGTCACCGTGGAACCTCCTCAAAGAGGTGACTTATCGCCGCGATATAGATGTACTTAGTCACTTCTACCAAACTCTTTGGAGAATACAGGTGATATTTCCTAGCTGGGTCGTAGCCTACTGGGGCCAAGGTTTTCCGAAAGGAAACTCGAGTCCCGGTATGAAGAGACTAGAAGGAACAGGGTGAGTTTTAGTCAGTAAAAGTCTGACACTATCTCCCGCTCCACCCAAGAGCGGGGGTTGTCATTGGATGATTTTTGCCCACTGTAAAAAAAGTGTTGTACATGTAAAGTGTATGTTGGTTATATGACTCACCTAAAAGACTAGTAACAATAAAAATAAATTAATAATAATATATTATCACTCATGCGCTCATTAATAACAAGTAGCGGTTTTTCCTATCGTAAGAGAACTGTTGATATTTAGGTATCTCCAAGAATTATGATCAAAATACTGATACACAGTTTCTTTAATTTGTTTTGAATGAGACATTCCTTGTTTTGTGGTTAGAGAATATATTTCTATTCATTACTTTTTGTATAAAAGTTCTGAAGATGACTAATGTAATATACAGTTTTGTTACTCACCATCTTTCTGCCCTTGTCTAATGATACTTGTCGTCGGTGAAACACGTTTTTTGATATACTTACACTCAACCATCACTGTATTCCTTTTCCAATCCTTCTGTCTTTACCTTGGCTTCACTCTCTCTCATGTAGAAACACTTAGGATTCATCTAAGCTTATTAACCGACTTCGAAAAGGAGGAGGTTCTATGTTCGGCTGAATGTATGTTTTTTTTTTTTTTTGTATGTATGTTCACCGATATTTCGGTCAATTGTAGACCGATTTTAAAAATTTTTTTTTTGATTGATAGGTTATGCTTCCAAGTTGGTCCCATAGAAATATTGTTATGATCTGAGCATGAACTTCGAAGATATGGAACAGAACTCCTCATAGAATCATAGCAGAATTGTCGTAACAAGTAAAATTGCTTTGTTTATACGTGTAGTCGATGACTGACTGAAAGAAAAGGGGGAGGGGTAAGGGAGAGGGGGTAAATTCATGTAATATAACCGTATTTGGGATTATAAGAATCGTTATGAGATGCACTCTAGCTATAAGGTAATTTATGTTTAGCTGAAGGGTAGGTACTTTTTAGTGGTGCTACCATAACTAAAAAGTGTAAAATAAAAAACTTTTTACAAAAAAAATTAAACCGACTTCAAAAAGTACAAAATAACTTTAATTTCGGAAGTCGGTGTTAAATAACGAAGAGACAAGATTAGGTATCTATTATAGAAACACCGACTTCCAAAATTAAAGTTATTTTGTACTTTTTGAAGTCGGTTTAATTTTTTTTGTAAAAAGTTTTTTATTTTATATTTTTCGTTTTGAGTTAACTGACTCAAATTTTCAAACTTTGTCCAACTGGTTTGTAGCTACTTGGACTGTTTTGTCATTTACTAAAAATCAAATCTTATATGGGACAGATTGTTGGGCTCAGAGGGTAGAAGAATAAGTGGGGTATATCCAGCAAAAAGGCTTTACACTAGCACTGTATTTTGGATGGGTCTATAATACTCGATTTGGCCTGATGGTTTTTACAAAGCTTAGATCTATTCATGGGAAATAGGAGCTGGTCGCTTTTGCTATCAAAAATTCATTTCCTTGCAGTAACTAATACACACATTGAGTATAATACCCAATATCAGATACTATAATATTGCACCCACAATCTCTCGATTGATCGGATTCGAATAATCGCTACTTACCTTCGCAATGAGTCAGGATTTCCTCGGAACCCCTACAATGTATCGCATGACGTCTATGTACAGTCAACCATGCGTCGAAGTAACGCTTGGATACTTTAAAGTAGTCGTGCTGCTACGAAATTCAGGCGTTTCCAAAGTAAAATTGGGAGTTTCTACGTGTGATTGCCTGTACGTAGGTATGGTTGTATCAGGAACCTGTGTTCAAGGCCGGTCAGTGACATTTGGCCGAGACTCGAGAGGAAGTGGTGTCATAGCTTTTATTAATGGCCTGTGAGATGTGTAGGGGAAGTGTCAAGTGTCAGGAACTGCTGAATGTATTTGCTATCTGTATAAAATCCTTAATATTTTTTTATTTAAGTACTTACTTTCCTCGTCGGTACGCATCTTTTGTCCTGTTTCAGAAGAATGGTGCATTTTGGTAGTTGTTTTTAGTGTGGACATTAGCCACGTCTTTGTATAAATAGTTAATTTGTTTACCATTAGCCTATTCGGCCTATTCTTGCTTAGATGCGACGCACAACTTATTCTTAGATTGTATTGGTATAATTATTATGTTTTTTTCTTATATTTCTGGTTATTTATAGGTTAACTTTGGTTTCAGTTTGTCTCTGTTGAGGCCGGTGTTAAAAACACAGATTATAGTGGTCAACACAACCTAGTCAACTCCGATGTCTGTGGTTGTAAGGCGTAATACACCTGTGCCCGATACACACATGGCCTGACAGGAAAATTTGTTTTTGTATTTTTGTAATGTTTTGTTTGTGCGTCTGTTTAGGTGGAATAAACATGTTTTCTTTCTATCTTCTTCTTTTCTTTCTTTATTAGAATATGGATGTACAAATTATAATATTCGCGTAGTATCAACTTAACCTTTTCGGCAAACTTCGCTGAGGCAGTCCACACTACAATCAAATTCTCAGTTAAATTTTACCGACATCGCGCCTGTTTCAATAATTCCACATATAAGTCCAATTGCGCAGGCACTTGAGATACAAAACTACACCAATTTTACATCACAATATCCACAAGGAATCAATTATTTGCGAATAATTGAAACAGACGCTGAACATCAGTCGTTGAAATCCCGCCAATAACTTTCTTTTAAAATGGTTAGATTTACGACTTATGATTTTCTATAGAGTTAAAACACTCGCCCCAGTAGGCTTCGACCCTGCTGGGCCCCTACGGTTTTCTGACATCTCCTTGAGGCGTGTTTTTAGTGGTTTTTATAATTAAATAGGGTAATAACAAACTTTTTACAAAAAAAAAAACAACAGACTTCTCGGTCCGGACTATTACTGGACGGTCGGACGGCGAGCAAGCCCGCGCCTGCGATGGCTAGAAATCTAAATACGAATCTTGGCGGCTGGGGCGTAAGGGGCGTTCCCTCGCTCCTCCGGCCGTTTCCTAGGATTACTGCTTCGCAGAAGGAGGCTTTTGCCTGTCTCTTCTTGTCACTCCGGACCATAGCCTGTGCCTAAGCTCGGCGCAAGCGATCGCTGCCGCCGATCGCCCCCACGAGAACACGGCGGTGCTTTGCCCACGTGGGCCACACCTCTACCGTATACTCTACCGTGTCCTCCGGGCCTGCTTTTTTTTAAGAGATGGGCCCCTCCTGTTGCTGACAACTCCTTGAGGCGCGCGGGAACAGTGCGCGCCGTAGACGCCTTGGCTCGGTCCGGACAGTTACCGGACGATCGGACAGCGAGCTACCCATGGCTCGCCGTCCGCGAGCCCGCGTCTACGGTGGCCGGAAATCAGGATCGGAGTCCCGGCGGCGGCGGCGGGGGCGCCGTTGCCTGATGCGGTCTGCCTCCTCCTTTGCTAGCATTACTGCTTCGCAGAAGGAGGCGACCGCCTGCCACTCCTCCTCGCTCCGGACCATGGCCTGAACCAAGGCCCGGCTCCGGGCCTGCTTGGCCGTCCAAGCAGTTTGCGGTAAGTCCGTTACCTCATGCGACGTAACCACATATTCCGATTGCATTACAGCCATCAGAAAGATTTTTTTTATTTTCTTTTTAGTACCCATAACGTATACCTACCAACAATATCTCGCATTGTCATAAATAAAACTCGAAATTCTCACATATACTGCGACGACGTACAAAAGTACAGTATTTTACGATAATAGCACAAAATTCACGTATATTAATGGTCTGTCCAATTGTTTTGTATGGTGATTATTACGCGAATTACTTCCAAGAAGGCAAAAACTTAAGTGGAAGAAATGTATGTAATTTTAATTTGATTGTCCCTGATTGATGAAATGGACCACTTTGAGGCGAATTATTGCTGGTATTTTGACAAGATTTTTTTATTCGTTAAGGGCAATAAAACTGAAGTTTAAGTGCATAATTATTAACTTGCACTTAAGTGCTATACTTATTGTATTGACCCTATCGTAATGTGTAATTTTCATAGTCATTGGTATCATTCGGTTGAGTGTACCTACCTATATAGAATAGCGTTGTATAATCAGACTTATAATGTTTCCACTGCTGAGGCTCAGACCTCTTTTCTAGGATAGGGAATGAGCCGTAGTTTTTCACCCGGACTCAGTGCAAATTGGTGGGTTCAAATGAATTACACAGAGTAAATCTTGTTTGGGTTAATTTCAACTTACAACGCAACGTAAATCGTTCGCTAGATTATCTCCTGACAACAAAGTAATAATCTAGCGATAGAATTTGCATTTATTTACCAGTTCCACTTCTTTTTTTCTTTTAGTTTGACTACTATTTTACTTGATGATGTTTCGATAACCTTGAAGTGACATCTGTTTTAAATTCGATAATTATGACCGAAATTAATAATGGACAACACTCAAAATCTTTCCTGACAGCAGAAGTTAGCATACTGTCAGTAACCAGCTGACATTGGCGAAAAGTCAAACCTTACCAATATCCAAGAACATAACCTAATTCTATTCTGAACTTATTGCATTAGAACCTTGTTATGTTCGAATGCATTTCTATTTATATCCCGTCGGTCGAGAAAGTAGCTAAGGTGAGCTGTGAGCTAACTGGTACATTTATTCTGAGCTAGCCACCGCTTTCCCCACTTATCTGGGGAGGCTATCTACTAAGATGTGTACTTCATTAAGGTTGCAATTGAGGATTGCAATGTAGGTGCTATTGGGCTGCAAAATTGTTCGAAAGAGTCTTCGCGATCCTGCAATGCAACACTAGTGGGTTTTAGTCAACAAAATCTGACATTTTCTCTTGCTATAATCAGAGCGGGAACTATCCTGCTCTGAGTATAGCAAGAGGAAATAAACTATTATTTGATGATTTCCCACCAACAAAACAAAAGGTATCTAATATTATGCGTTGATTACACGTGCCGAGTAAAAGGGCGAGACAGTAAAATGTTACTCGGCCGAGACAGTGATGTAAGCGAGTTGTAGAAACAAGCGCTCGGCCGAGTACTATTGGCGATTTGTTTGTGCGTACCGAGTATTTGGTCGAGAGCACTGACTCGCCCGTTTACTCGGTACATGTCAGTGATCAACGCATAATAGTAGAAACATTAGAATTTTAGCGGCATTTATGACGCCACATAGGAACTAAGATTCGATAGCTCATCGTCTGACCGTCTGATAATCGTCCGAAACGACCCTGATTCGTTGATCACACGTAGTATTCCACTCGTGCTTCAAAGAGATGTCAGCAAAACCGTAGGAGTCCAGCAGTGCCGAAGCAGTGGGGTCATGGGTTGGCTTCCAAAATAGAAACGACTTACAGTGACTATCCACCCTTGCGTTGTTGATACCTCTACGGTCCGGACTAAGCGTTTCACCTCGTTTATACCGCGTACATCGAAGGACTGGAAAAATTTGCCTGCTGCGGTTTTCCCATCCGATAATAATTTGGGTGTCTTCAATGCTAGAGTGAATAGGCTCTTAATAAACTAGTGCGTCTCACCATCAACTATGGCATCACTGCTTACCATCAGGTGGGATTGCAATCAAGCACTAATTTATATCAGATAAAATAAGAAATAGATAAGCCCATGCAAGGATCATTGGCGTAATTTTACTCAGTGAAAATCTGACACGCCTGCCCGCTTTGCCCTTCAGCAGGAAAAGGCATTGGATGATTTTCCACCTTACAAAAATATATCCTCACAACTTTTCTCACGTTGCTTACTTATATCTTGACCATGTCATCAAGTAACAATAATAACCACTGCTAAAAGACATGACATTCTTGGCAGCGTTGCAAAGGACTCAGGACTTCTTACTCACAATCTTTTAAATAACACTGAGTCATCTGTAATTCTGTAGTTATATGTTTTGTGCACCTGTCACTTCGTATTGCGACTGAATTTTTCTGATTCGTCAATATTATTGTAGCATTGCATTCATTTTTGGTTTGTTTTTTATAATTAATCATAGGCTCGTGTTTGACCGCTATATCACCTGATAGTAAGTTATGATGTAGTCAATGATGGAGCACGCATCACCGTAAATCGTGAATGTATTCACTTTTGTCTTAAAGACTCATTAAGAAACATATACTTTTCAATACACTTAGTCGAAAACCTAGTCTTATCCCACCGCTTTTAGGCATGCAATGAACTGTTTAGTGCAGAAAGTTGCGCGTGCTTTTCCCGCTATAATTTCATGTCATGTATCGTATCAGGCTGGCTCGTGTCGACACCCACAAGTCACTGGTTAACCCCCGTTTATTCCATGTCTTCGTAAGTGTATTGAAAAAAAATTGTTGATACACGTGCAAAGTCAGAATGTGTTATGGAGCCGAAAGCCGCAGTGACAATTTTTCTGATCTTGTATCAAAATGTACCATTTTTGGTAAAATATTTTGCGCATATGGGTGGGTGAAATGTCTCTGCTGGATTATTAAAGCTCTGAAATGCAAAAGGTAACTGCAGTAGTACAGTATAAGTCCGACACGCCCTCAAGTTAGTGTTAGTGTGGAGCTACATTCATTAGATAGCAGTCCAGCCTGTCAGCAATAATGCCCAGCCAGGGTGCCGCTAAAACTGGTCTACATCCAGGAAAGCACATTTAACAATCCTATTAAAACTATCTAAACTCGTGTTGTAAACAAGTTCATATTTTTGTCAGTTTTAATCATTTTCTAATTAATCCGAAAAGGCTGCGTAAAGGTCACTGACCATAAATTACTGCTCACAAATTGTAATCCTGCCTTTTGTGTTGTTTCTTAATAAAAATAACAAACCGGAAATCTTCTCTTTTTGGGGTTTCCGCTTCACCTTTATAAGGAAATTACTTGTGGTATCAAAACTGTTCTTATTTTCCGATTTACTTCTAATATCATAAAGGCCATCTTTCTCTACTGTGTGCATTACCGCGTCTTATCCGCAATATATATCAAGGCAATTAGACCTTCTAACGATATATTAGTCACTAACTATTTGCACATTATCTTTAATGATAAGGTATAAAACAATCAAGAGAGCCTCGCTGTCATTGAGGCTATTCTGGTAAGTAAAGTCATAAATATGATATTGGTTGATTATAACTACCTATATTATAGTAGCTTTGGTCTTGATACTTTAAATCCCATATTGTTATTACAGAAGATAGTAACAATACCTACAGTTAACAATATCTTTCATCACATTACATTTCGACGAAAGTTTGTATGTATGTATGTGTACGCGAGGTGGAAATATGTTGGTTGAAAAAGTCAAGAAGTCTCTAGCAGACGCTAATTTACACATGACACAAATAATTACGATTGTACTATAATAACTAATCCAAATTAGATTAATTGTCAAAAACGAATTTAGAAAACAATCTTCTTACAACACATTAATAATTTCATCTAAATTTTGAAATATCACTCAGCTCTATTCTTGCAAAATTTGAGCCATTTCATCTGATCTCTTTACAAGTCATGCCAACAATTTAGGGTCGGAAACCATCAAATAATTTCTACCGCTCTCAATAGAGCGAGAAAAAATGACAGATTTTTACTGATTAAAATCTACTTGTATGCCTTCAGTTACCTCTTTTGGGTACTCCCGCAGTCCTATTATTCCATCAAATTGCAATAATTACCTTTATCGATCTTCAAATATCGTCAACAACGAGTCTACTTTATCTGGTTTTAGATTAAACAAAATCCTTTCCTTCCTCACACATGGTAGCCAAGATTATCGATAAAACTGTCATTATTATTTATGTGTTACCCTTTTAAGTGTACAATAACGCCTATCTATCTTTCCATCTAGTGCAATCTATCATTGCTATCTAGTATTAATCTTAGCTGTTCAGATAGTGCAATATTTTTAGCTCGCTATCTCTTCATCAATAACATCGGTCTTAAGTGTCAGGACCAGGCTATCGAGCTGTTTATGTAAGGCTTATATAAGGCAGAATATGTTAGCACTGTGTCAATATGGGTGCCAACAGGTATTGTAGTTTTTTAAGTCTTTCTCTGTCAGTTGTATATCTTGGTTGGACAGATGACAAATTTGTTTCCATTAATGTTCAGATATAATTTACACACGATAAAAATAATTCATGGCTCTTGCTTACCGACGTAAGCTGGTTATTTTTAATGGCTTCTTTTTTTATTATTTGTTAAAAGCAGTCAAAATTCTTCTTTTGCATCATTATCAGCTTTCTGCCCTTGTTCCATTGTATATCCTCTGCTTCCGTGTTTTACTCACATTAGCGGCTGCGTATTTGTCTATATATATTACAGTAGTTCAGAGTCAGGAGTTTTAGTTAGATGATATAGTATATTTTAAATTTTCTGATTCATATCCACTATGTCTACGTCTCTCATCCAACTCTCCTGTCGCAGGTCTGCTGGAAGAAATTTCATTTGAAATAAGCAGTACCTTTGTACTCTTCTAGATCTGTATTTGTCAATTAATTTTTTGGAAAGAAAGAATGAAAGAAAAACGTTTATTCGAACCTCACACATACATTTAAATTAAAAAGCAGTAGAAATACGATACAATACAGAAAATATAAACCCTAAAATTTAGTATGAAAACAAAAGATTATTTGTGCAAGGTCAAAAAGACTCAGCATATTTTAAGTATTTGTGTATACATAAATTAATAAATAAATACTATTCTATACATTATTGTCTACATATTACATAGAATACCAGATTATTAAGATGATTTACTATCGTTCATAATGTAAATCATCTTAATCTTAGGTAAATTCCTATTCAAACTAGATCAAAGTCTCGACACCTCGTTTTCTTCAGAACACAGCTAGTGTGTTAGCTGATTATCTTGCAAATGTATGTCACGGATTGCGGTTAGCACACAATACATATTGTAATGAGAATGAAGATAAACCATCAGTTAATGTAGAGATAAATGTGGATGTGCATTGTGATCTGCGCTAGAGAGTCGAAGACGTGATAAAATATATATTGTTATGTTCTACAGAAATAGTTTGCTGTTTTGATATTAAATAAGTGGAAGTTATGATCAATAAGTGGTTTTGCACGACCGTTTTGTTGTACGTCTTATGGTTGGTTTTTTAATTAAGTATTTGGAGATATATATGAACGTGTTATACCTTATTTTAATGCTACTGTTTTATAGATTTCCAGATTAAAATAGATTTTGACAAATACGTAATTTCCATTTTATATTTATATTTTTCATTCAAACTCCCTCTGAGTTTTATAATTGTAGAAAATTATTTTGTTTTTAAAAAAGATATTGTTCCTTATTAGAAACAAGCTGCTCCCAGCGGCTTCGCCCGCGTGATAGTAGAAAATTATCCCAAAGGAACATACTTCCGGGATAAAAAGTATCCTATGACCTATTCCAGGACATGGTCTATCTGTGTACCAAGTTTCATCAAAATCGGTTTTGCCATTGAGGCGTGAAGATGTAACAAACAAACAAACAAACTCACTTTCGCTTTTATAATATTATTAAGAACCTGCGACACGCTGCCCGGCAATAAATCGGTCAACCACTACGCCAACCATGCCATTTTTTTAAATATTTTTGGGCTATAAATGTTGTGGCTATATGTCTTCTTAAGCAAATTTCAAAATTTATTTTTTTATTTGTTTATCCTCGCATCAGAACGCCTAGCAGCAATTACACCAATGCAGCACTTAATTCAGAATCGGCTACCGCAGTGGAGTGGTAATCATCATAGGAGCGGCGCGGTGGTGGGTCACGTACGCCCGCTTTCGCAGCATCAGGCCAGCGCTCCTCCAGGATTCCACATGTGCAAAATCCCATGTCGAACACATTTTTAAAATGTTAAAGCTCTTGTTGATGAGTTTTTTAAAAGAAATTGATTTAAATTGAAGAGAGATGTGAGAGATAAGAGAGTATGACCAATAAACAGGGTGATTCATGAAAAAGGTTTAGGTGCACCTTGTAGCTATGCACATTACATTACCTAGAGAAAAACCGAGAACAAAAAATATCTAACACCCGGGTGAAGCAGGGGCAAATCGCTAGTATTATTCTAATTTAATGGATATCTTCAAGAATAGTCGTCATGAATCTGCATCCTATATTAGGTAGCTCAACACTTATGCATTTAGGAGATGTTCCCATAAGGTTGTCATTATCAACACACAAGAACACCATAATAACTTCTGAATAGCGTATGTAACTACATATTATAGGCTATTATGCCTATTTATAAATCATATATAAACGGAAGTTAGCACAACATCAATTGTGATTTGATGTTGGTTGAATGATTGTATGGTCTGTTACATTGACATTATGTATCTGTTGCAGCCATTTCATATAACACAAGTTGGCGCGCTGGATTGAAAAATGTCGCTATAGTGTAATGCGCCTACTTCAAGTTCAGCCAGATTTCAATTCGGCTGTGTAATTTAAACCACGCAAACAAAAATAGGAGGCTTCCGTCGACATTGGCCAAAATTTTTTTTGGATCGGTTTTCCATGATTTGTGACTACCTTATATTGACAATTCATCATGCTCTAGCCACCAAGACCCTGACCCCGACCAAGCTACCCGTAGCAATGGCTAGCTCGGACCGAGCCCGAGTCGTCGACAGCGCGTAGTGTCTCATGCGCGCCTCAAAAAGATATCATCAAAACCATAGGGCCCAACAGGGGCGAAGCCCACTGGGGCCAAGGGAGGGAAACCCGGGGTCCTGTAACGCAAGCAAATGGTGTAGTTTTAGTAACAAAAAAAAGGTGTTGAGAAGAGAAATCGAGACCCGAGAACACATTGGATAATGTGTTCTCGGGTCTCTCTCGGATTTCTCCACTTTACCATCAACCCCTTTACTGACAATAAAGCTAATTGTTTGACGCCGTTTTACACCACATATCACCAGCACGTGTCATTTTTCAATCCTGCCTTTTTATGACACGCCGTGTTATACCATATGGCTGTGACATATCCAGTTCCAACAGACAGCTAACACTTTAACGAGGCGTCGCCCAGATTGTTCTGAATACTTCCATAACGACGCTATTGTATTGTAATGAGACCTCACTGACACACTTCTGTGATTAGCAAGGTTATACACCTTATGGGACTAGTTGTAGTACTGGGTGAAATATCCAGTGGGCGTTCGAGATATTGTAGAGATATTTATGACGGCATATCGGAACTAAAATGAAGTATCCTGCATCGCGGTATTAGTGCTCGGTCATACTGGCAGTGCAGAGTGAAGAGCAGCGCGGATGCGGGAAATCCGCTATAAACTATAGACGCGCTATAGACTATTGAATATTTTTTATAGCGCGCTATTTTATACGCCATAATTATAACACTTTATAACAAAACTCGACAGTAGTCTAAAGGACACGTTATCATTTTATTCGGCAACGCGCTAAACGGGCGCAACAATCACGCACGACGCAAGCCGACTGCAGTCCGAGTTCAACCGACGCGCTATGGACGGGGCGCTATCGCGCTATGTTGCTATCCCGTTTTGGCCCCGCTGTTGGCGTTTTGTAGAACAAGACGTTATATTATAGCGCGAACGCAAAGTCGATTTAGCAAACGCTATGTGCTATCAACAAATAGCGTGTTATATTTTGACGCTATAGGTATACGTTATATTAACCACCACTACTGGCAGTGCGGTGCGTGGTGCACACTCACTGTGGCCACTTGTATGAACTAGCTATCGCGAGAGTTGCTAGCACGCGTCCGCGTTAGGGCTATATTTCACTGGCACACCAGATAACACACCACTACCTTTCAAACTCCGGGCAGCTACAGAGTAATTCTTACTTAAAAAAAAATCCAATAGCATTTTCTGCCTGACCTGACCGAATCAGTTAACGATCAGGGAATCGAATTGAGGCTGATAAAACCGAACCGATGTTGACCATCAGTAATTAATTGGTATTAAACGAAATAATAATATAGTACAGACAAACACACTTTTCCAGTACTGTAGGCGAGGGTGGGACAGTGAAACCTAATCGAGCGGTTGTAAAAATATTTTTAAAATGTTATTGAGAACTTTATATTCCTTTTATTCTAAGTTACTGAGAAAACCGGTGAGACGAGTCATTTGTACGTTTTCATCCAAGTTATTTTTGGTGATGATTTGTTTTTGAACCGTTCCATAAACATAGTTTAAACATCCATAGCCTTATAATGTACTCGCTGCTGGGACTCAGGCTTTTACTCTAGAAGAGACACTTACATGTCTTTAAAATGTTGGTTATTGGACCATGCATAGAGAAGTATGGAAGGAAACACCGTGAGAGGAAAAATCATGGTGTTTTCTTTCACAGTTCTTTCCTATTTGGAGAAGATCCCAGATTATTGCTTTTTGTCTGGTTTGACTATAACCGCCTCACTCCTATCAGTAAAAAATGGGTATATTGGGAATAAACCTCACTATCTTAATTTCTCAATTTGACCCTCCAAGAGGTGGGTCCATAGAGTGTCAAATTGATGGTCTTATTGCATATTTAAAAGCTTTTGATTTACTTAAAATATCAGAAAGACTCTGGTTAATCTGAAATCGAATTTGCCTCATAAAATAAACTCTTACTCTTTTTTCTGCAATTTATTACACAATTTATATTTTTGTCTAACCACACACCTCTTTTGTTACCAGGAATGCAGTGTTGTACAAGAGTGACATCATAATCTACCCCATGACTGTCGTCGACCTCTTACTTTGCGGACACTATGTGAACAACTCAAGATGCTGCTCAAACTGTGCAAGTCATGCCAGTAGTAAGTAGTTTTATATTTGTTACCAGGAGTACAGTACTCTAAAGAAATCATATCACAAGCCAATCCTCTTGACTGTCGTCGATCTCTGCAACTGTAAACACTATAAAAACCATTTCAAGATGCTGCTGAAACTAACCAAGTCATGCTAGTGGTAAGTAGTTGCCATTGCTACCAGGAGTACAGCGCTCTGAAGGAGTTATATCATAAACCGACCTCTATGACTATCGCCAACCACCTCTGCAACTATGTGAGCTATTTAAAATGCTCCTCAAACAATACAAGTCATGCCAGTAGTAAAAAGCTTTTGTGTTACCAGGAGTGTAGTATTCTGAAGGAGTTATTTCATATGCCGACTCATATGACCGTCATTGACCTCTGCAAATTTAGACACTATGATAAAAAATCAAGATCCTGCTCAAACTGTGCATTGTGCAAGTCGTGCTAGTAGTAAGTTACTTTTGCTACCAGGAGTGCAGTGTTTTGAAAGAGAGATATTTAAATTAACGCAAATTGTCCCCTATGAACATCGTCAACAATAGCTTTTAGGCAGTAGGCACTATGTGAAAAACATAAGATGGTACTCGAATTGTGCAAATCATGCCACTTGACACATGACACTTTTTGTCTTATATTTTTTCGGTGGTGAACGTCAGGCTTTTCTACAAAGTGATGAATAGGTGCACAAGTGCTAACTATTAATTCTAAGGTCAAGGATAATACTTCTGGGTTTATTTTTTAAATTTCTCAGTTGGAGCCCAGATTCTTGATATGAGCAATAGGCAAGTAAGTTGCCTATTGCTCATATCAAGAATATTTAGATGATGGAACACTGGGAGGTGACGTAAAAACCGTTTTAGAAGATTTCAAATTTCTTAAAGAACAATTGCCTTGACCTTAACCATACAAAATGTGAAATTTTTATCTCTGACAGTACTGACAGACAATCGACTCTACAAAAATTTTTTGCAATAGCTCCAGAAATCAAAATTGTAGATAAAAGTTCACTGCACCTCCTAGGTTCTCCAATTTTGGAAGACAGTTTTTCTTTATTCATTAACGACAAAATTGAACGTTTTAACTGCATTTCGGAAAGACTTTCCAAAATTAACCTACATTCGGCTTTCACCCTCATACGATATTGTTGTTTTGCACCAAATTTTATGTATTTTCTTCGCTCATCTCCTTTATGGAAACAACCACATCTTTTGGACAAAATTGATCAAACTATTCGATACGCATTAACGTCCATTTTAAATGTGGCCCTGAATGACCGAGCGTGGATACAAGCCACGCTACCCATCCGTTTTGGTGGGCTCGGCATTCGCAAAATTTCTAGTATAAGTCTACCGGCGTTCCTGTCTTCGGTTCACAGCACTCAACAGTTAACCAAAAAAATCTTAACTCCATCATTGGTTAACTATGAGGTGCCGTGCTTAACCGACGCTGTGGACGCCTGGAAAGTGGCTTGCCCGGATAAGGCGTTGCCCGAGAGTCCATTTTCCCAGAGACAGTGGGATGAGCCGCTCTGCAGGTTGGTACGGAATAATCTCATAAATACGTCCACCAATACTGCTGAGCGTGCCCGCCTACTGGCTGTGGGTGAATGGGAGTCGGGTCTCTGGCTACAGGCTCTACCTTCACCTAACATAGGTACTATGTTGAGTGACACCACCTTCCGGATCGCTACATGCCTACGTCTGGGTGCTCCTAGTGGAGCTCCACATCGTTGTCAGTGCGGCGAAGCAGTCGACCGCCTCGGACACCATGGCCTATCCTGCAGTAGAAGCGCCGGTCGGATAGCACGACATGCCAGTATTAATGACATTATCCGTCGACCTCTTGTCGCCGCCGGGGTGCCAGCTGTTTTAGAACCCAATGGCTTGGCACGCGACGATGGGAAGAGGCCAGACGGGATGACCATAATGCCTTGGAAGTTGGGTAGGCCTTTGGTGTGGGATGCAACATGTGTCGATACCCTTGCGCCATCCCACCTTCTTAGTACGGCGGGCTGTGCTGGTGCGGCTGCTGCAGGTGCAGAAAACCTCAAACGGCGGAAATATAATAACCTCATCGGAAGTTATATGTTTGAGCCGTTTGGGGTTGAAACACTAGGGCCATGGGGTCCGAGCGCTCATCGAGTTGTTCGAGATATTAGCAAACAGTTGGTCGACTCTTCGCGTGACCAGAGGGCTGGGCTTTTCTTCGGTCAACGAATCAGCATTGCCATCCAGCGTGGCAATGCTGCCAGCGTTCTGGGCACATTTCCCATTGACATCGATGTGGACGAATTTTTTGATGCCCTATAAATTCCTTTTGTTTTTTACTCGTTTGTATATATTTTTTCTTTAAGTTTGTATATATACCTATTAGTTTATAATATTTAATAATTAAGATGTATATATGTATGTTAATAAAAATACACGTTTCATCAAAAAAAAAAAAAAAGAATAAACTAAATACAAAAAAGTTATTCTAAGCAATGATAGGTTATAATAAAACGTCAACTCACACCGCACTATGGGTCATTTTGGCATATCTTTTTTTTTGTATAAGTACCTACGAGTACATGTGTTATTATTATTATCTTTTTTCTTTTCTTTTCTTTGTTATTGTATATTAGTATAAGTGCTTAATTTTTATAACTTGTTTGTGATATGTGATTTGGTGCATGTGTTGTGTGTAGCCAATAAATGCTTTATCTATCTAACTTTAATGGTCTATATATTCTTGAACATTCTTCTCCGTAAAAATTAGCATTTAGCATATTTTTTCTGACTGACTGACTTTTTGAAAAGTTATAAGTAAAAAAAACATTAACAGTCGTATGTAAATGCTTTTTTTTATAAATTTATTTATTTGTTTATTTATTTTACTTTAACATAACACGGCCAAAGGCCAATTACATCAGTTAAAGACATTAGAAAACTTATGAAGTAAAAAATACAACAAAACTCCAAACAGACAGACAAAATGTTTGCGTCTTCGTTCTGTTACTGAGAAATCAATTTCTTTCTATCATTAATCTGCGAGTTGGTCGAGGGACATATTAAACACACCTACTACGGTGTGTTTAATATGAAATACGCGTCCATGGACAGTAGGCCGTTATGTATGTAAGCTTGACACAGGCATACACCAAGCGTATAATGACGAATACGCGTTTGTTTATTTATTTATGTATTTAATTTAACATGACACAGCCAAAGGTCAATTACATTAGTTAAAGGCATAATATTTTTGAAAATATTGAAGTACTATAGTACATTGTTACACTAGGGGTGAAAGTCCCGAGAAGGAGTTGGGGCTATTTCGAGGGACTAAATAAGTAACTCTAACCCCGAGGTAAGCATTGTGCTTTTCATTACGAATACAAGAAGATAGACCAAGTTTTTTTAAAAATAAATTGACAGCTGTTAGTTGAAAGTAAAACTCCCTAGGGATGAAAAGTGTGATACTTTTCAGCCCGCTCCCCAGGCAACTTCAGACCTACTTTCAGAGTATGAGTAATGAAAAATAATAATATTACTACTTACAAAAACTCCAAACAAACACAAAAAAAAATTCTTCCATTCATCCGCGAACACGTCCTAATCAGGTTTAGCATCCAAGATAGCGTTGAGTGCGGAGATTGCACGAGTGATAGGAGACTGGTTTCGGTTCTATGAAGCTACGCGTCCGTAGACGGTCTTACTGAGGTTTCGTTAAGAATAAACAGTGAACATCTACATAATATATTTAATGATTAAACGAACTTACCTGTACGTGAAGTTCTATCATAATTATACGAGCGCCGAGTCCGAAGAGATTAGTAATGTACACATGTAGTTACGCTAGTTTTCACCACTCATGCACTTAGTTGAGAAATAGGTATTTTATAAAAAAAAAATCTTTATCTATGGCAATTTAATTTGACATACCCGCAATACAATTTTTTTTTTTTTTTTTTTTTTTTCATTTTCGTGTAGGTACCTGGTCCAGCTCCGCTCTCAGGCGACTATCGACAATCATTTAGTTTAGAATAAGGATCCTGATGTTCATTGATGTATTTCCGAGACACTGTATTATTTGGGGTGTGCATCTAGAGCACTGGGAGGGTGGGATTACTAATCTCTTCGGACTCGGCGCTCGTATAATTATGATAGAACTTCACGTACAGGTAAGTTCGTTTAATCATTAATTATACTCGCGCCTCGTCCTCGAGATTAGTAATGTACACATGTAGACTTTGAGAGTATTTTAGGAATATCATCAATGAAAAATAATGTTTGTAAATATCCAAAATATATATATTTTTGTTACAATACATAGGTGAACAGAAATAACAACTTAGTACTTCTAGGATTAACAATAATTAGAAAATTTATTTGAGTATGTACTTACTCAAGAAGAAAATAAATCAAAGGGGAATGAATTTAATTTACTAAGGTATAACTATTCTTATAATAGCTATCATAGTTAATAGAAAATATATGAAATCTGCTCTGTATCTGATTTTGACCGATCTTAATATGTTGTGATATAAGTTATGATGAACATTGATTAATTATTGATTCTGCTAAGGTAGTACTATCGTCATCGAGCACAGCTCTGTGATAGAATTTTGCAAAAACTGTGGAATTCCTACTCCAACCTGCCGTTTTACGGATAGTATCTAGGCTGACGCCCAGCGAGTGCGCGCGCGACGACGCTGCATGTCTCGTGCTGTGTGCACTGAACATGCTCGTGTCGATCCCACATTCACCGAGTGTTTGCTTAATCCAGCGGCTAAGCGTTTGTGTTCCTACTGGCTTATGAGGTTTCCTAACTCCAATAAATAATTCGTCAGACGTCCGTATTAATGAGGTTCGTTCTACATAACACAGTAGTGTAGTGGCTGGGCAAATAGCTGTTTTTTCATTAAAAAAGGGTAAATTAATAATAGGTTGTTGAAATCCTGGTCGAGAAGTCTTTATAATGTCAGGAATTTTAATAGTGACACGCTGCGAAAGGTTCTGAACATTGCTAACTTTAATTTTCGAGAGAGTTTGAACCCTGTGTGCAGTCGACAGGGCCAGTAAAGTAACGGTTTTATTTGATAACTTATCTAATGTTAATCCCTCATTGGGATACCATAAAAATAATTTATCCAAAACTAGGTTGGTGTCCCAAGTAATGTCATATTTAGGTCTTGGTGGCTTTAGTCTAAAAACTCCTTTGAGGAATCTTTTTATTCTATCATCATTAATTAGTACTGGGCTCAGCACTAGGGAAAGAGCAGATCTGCATGAATTAAGTGTACCATATTGGCAACCTTCATTAAAAAGCTGGGTTAAAAAGGAAATTATTGTGGGAACTGAGGCCCCATAAACATTCAACGAATTAATTTTACAGAAATCCCACCATTTCTTCAAGTAAACGTCATATTGTTTCATAGAGTTAGACGCTAATGATGCTAACATTATATCTAGTGATGATTCCGGTATATTTTTTCTTGAAAATGACTCCCGGATAATATGCCTGCCACCAGGGTAATCGACTCGTGTATCCGGCGGGAGCTGGAATGAGACAGTAAGGCATGGCTATTAGGAGGAAATGTAACAGTGTCCGAAATAAGGAGGGATCTGAACACAGGGTACCATGGCTGTGTTGGCCAAAAAGGTACGATCATGATACCCTGTGCCTTGTCTGTTATTATTTTCCTAAGAGTTTTAAGTATGACTGAAAATGGCGGGAATGCATAGAAATTGTAATTTGTCCACGAGACTGTAAACGAGTCTATCGCGAATGCGTCGGGATCCCGGTGCCAAGATATATATGTGGCACATTTGGTATTTATGCGACTTGCAAACAAATCAATTTCTGGATGGCCGAATGCGCGGGTGAGAGTGCCAAATGCCCAATCGGCCAGCCCCCATTCTATGTCCGGATGAATTCTTCGTGATTCGTAATCTGCAATTATATTATCACTAGATTTTATATAAGAGGCAAAGACGAAAAGCTTTTTGCTTTCGCACCAGTTCCAAATATCACGAGTTATTTGTGTGAGATGAGGGTGTTGTATACCTCCCATTTTATTTATATAGGCTACTGCTGTTGAATTGTCAACGCGTAGTAATATCTGACAATTAAAAAGATGTTTAGCAAAAACTTTTAAGGCAATAAATGCGGCAAGCAACTCTAAATAATTTATGTGTTGTTCTCGTTCGGTGTTTGACCATTGTCCGCTCGCAGATCTACCTTCACAGGCGCCCCCCCACCCCGTCGTTGAGGCGTCAGAAAATATCTCAACTTCGTAAATGTCAATTTTAATTCGATGAACAGAATGTTCTATTTTATTGAGCCACCAGTCGAAGTCAGTTTGTAATGATTCTGGCAGATTCATAGATTTGTTATAATCATCATGACCTTTCAAGTTGAGATATTTACATCTTTCCATTTCTTTAGTGTGCAGCCATCCGTATTCGATAGCTGGACAAGAAGAAACTAATAAGCCTAGTAGCTGAGCGAACACTCTAATTTTACAACGCTTTAATTTGGAAAATGTTAACAGTTGCGTTCTTATTCTTAGCCTTTTATCCGTTGGCAAACTGATCTGAAAATCGTGTGAATCTATAATCATGCCTAAGAATCTGCATTTGGTTGACGGGGAAAGTGCGCTTTTTTCAACATTAACAATGAAGCCAAGTGAAGTTAATAAACTTTTAGTTACATCTATGTTTGTTAGGCATTCCATACGGGAATATCCAAACAATAGCCAATCGTCTAAATAAACTGTTGACAGGAAGCCGGCAGAGCGCAATAATTTAGCTATAGGTTTACATATTTTTGTGAAAACATATGGGGCCGTACTTAATCCAAATGGCAAAACATTAAATTCGAAAAGTTTACCCTCAAAACAAAATCTTAGATATTTTCGTGAGTCTTTATGCATTTTAATTAAGAAATATGCATCTTTGAGATCAATTGTTGCCATATGACAATTATAAGTTACCATTTTTACTGCTGTTCTCAAATCCTCTAACTTAAAGTGATCTGTTTTAACAAACTTGTTTAGATTTTTTAGGTTTAAAATAAAGCGCATCTGACCGTTTGGTTTGGGTACCAAGAAAATACTCGAGACAAATTGGTTTTCACATGGAGAACATTCTGAGACTGCGCCTATTTTGAGTAGGTTACTAATGGCTTCTAAAAAATGTGTTCTTTCACTAACCGAGTAAGTCGGTCTTGCGGGAAGTGAATGTTGTACGACGGGTGATGTAAAAGGTATACTATAACCTTTTATCCAAGCTAGTATAGACTGATCGTTAGTGATCGTAGCCCACTGTAGATAGAATTTAGATAAGCGGCCTGCGTACTTAACTGTATTTAGAAGCGGCGACGAGGGTACGTCGACTGATGGCCCCGCGATGACGTCTTGGATGATTGCGCGTGCCGCGGCATGTACTGTGTCTGCGGCGGGGGATACGGCGTGCGCGACGCGGCAGGCTCGCGGCTCCTCGGCGCTTGCGCCGGCCCCGCAGGCGGCCTGCGCGCCTGGGGGGGAGCTCTGCGGTTTAAAGCTCTCGATGCTGGTCCTTTATAGTTGGTATTTACAGTCTTGTTGCTAAATTCTGCCTTCAGCTCAATCCCTGATTTATTTACAGCCTTTGCTGCTTTTAAAGTCTCTGCTAGATTTTCACCGAACAGACACGTGTCTATCTTAGTGTCCTTAAGGTGTTCCTTCAAATCATTTTTGAGGGTAAATAAAATGAAATTTCTACGTGTGATAGAATCTGCGTGTTGTAAATCGCATAGAATTCTGCTTATGTCCATTAATTTTTGCAACACGTCATTGGTTAAAGTTTTTGAATTAAATTGGGAATTTATTATGTCGACCAAACAAGCAATTGCGCTAGACATTTGTTTCTGTTTGTTTTCTATACCTTTATCGCGTTTAGATGCGGTATCAGTGATTGCCGCTTTAATTTCCAAATTGGTTTTAGGGGCATCTAGTTGGATACAATTTTTAGGTAATAAATATTTAGAGATCAAATTTTTACGATTTTCCTTAGTCAAACCATCTTTAACGATATGTAGTAAACGATTTGCAAGTTCATTGCGTATTTCAGGCCCGTAGATGTCTGTATTAGTAGGATCGTCTCCTAGAATTTCTAGAATTTCCGTGTCCAGGTCAGAAATATTAGCATTATGAGCAATAGGCTCTTCGGCAATGACGTCCATGGAAGTACTGGGGCCTGGCTGAGGTTCAGAGGTTTCAATTGACTCCTGAACTGTTTCATCTTCGGGTGGCCATTGTAATAACCAATCATCCGGTCGCAGTGCGGGGGTGTCTGGAAATTATCATAGACATGATAATTTTAAAACGTAAGTTAAATAACTTAGAGGGTGGACCTAAATAAGTCCGTGACTATACGTCATAATTACTAGGTTAGGTTACAATCCCCAGCGGAAGGAACGCCAACCGTAATTTTAAATGCGTCGAATCAGCCCCAATGACTGTTCAGGTTGCATTAAGGTAACTTGAATACGTAGATACGTAAATCGGACGGTAACGAAATATTTGTCATTTTAGAACATGTAGGTAGGTAAATACCTGCTCCAAAATCGTCATCGTGTAGAACAACAGCTTCCTCCAAGTCTGATACACTTTCCGAAGTACTAATCTGTCTATTACGAATTTTACGTTCTAATTTTCTTATTTTATTTTTGTAATGATTGATGTCTTCTTCACGAGACCTAGAACTCTTACGTTTCGACATTTTTAAAATAAACTGTGCGAAGTCGCTAAATAAATGTTGAGTGGTTGAGCACTAGAATGCGAATGATTGTCGATAGTCGCCTGAGAGCGGAGCTGGACCAGGTACCTACACGAAAATGAAAAAAAAAAAAAAAAAAAAAAAATTGTATTGCGGGTATGTCAAATTAAATTGCCATAGATAAAGATTTTTTTTTTATAAAATACCTATTTCTCAACTAAGTGCATGAGTGGTGAAAACTAGCGTAACTACATGTGTACATTACTAATCTCGAGGACGAGGCGCGAGTATAATTAGGGGGACTACCGCTCTCTTGTATTTTAAAAGACTTCAAAAAGAAGGAGTTTTTTGTTCGGATGTATGTATTTTTTTTAATGTTACAGAATTTAATGTCTATTAAATTACCTATCTGTATAAGAATTTGTTAATATGTAGTTGGTGTTCCTCATAATAATCAATAATAATAAATAAATAATGTATATTCATCGATTTCTCGTAAGATTGTAGACCGATTTTGGATTTTTTTTTATTGTTAGCTTCCGTGTTGGTTCCATAGAAATATTGTTATGATTTGATGATGAAAGGAACTCTTCTTAGGATCACAGCAGAACTATCGTAACAAGTAAAATTACTTTGTTTATACGTATACACAATGACTTCTGAGTTTCGCTGAGGGCTACACTTTTTAGTTTCCGTACCACAACTTATTATATTATACATTACAACAATAGTAGATTAACAACCGAGGGGCTAAAGTTGTGTCTTATGTCACGGGCGTCATATTGAATCTCGAGCGCAATGAAGGATTCGGGATTTAACTCCCTCGCTTTGCTCGTGAGTTAATACAAGAATCCTGAATGCAGCGAGGGATTCAAGCTAGCCCAAGGCAAAGACACCTTTAGCCCAGAGGAGGATACTCTACTTTTTACACCTACTGTGAGAAAATAATAGTCACATTATTGACCAGCGGGTCATAATGAAAACATTATTGACCGGCTGTGCCCCCGGCCACTAATGACTCACTTTAGGTTAAGGTTGCTTGACATATAATTTGACATTTTCGAGCAGGTGTGAAAAATATATTTTTTTAACCACCGACGTAACCTCTCGATTCCCGAACGAACGGCCGCTCCTTCATTGTCTTTCTATTGTGTCGAAATTTAATAAAAAAACTAAATAGTACAAAATATCTTTAAAACTTTTTTTCAATAATGCACTGGTGCTATATTAATTCACTGCTACCTAGGTAAGGTAAGGTTCACTGTCACAGAATAGATGATCACGCTACACTTCAGATAGCGTCCGTCAGTGTCAAGATAAGTCCACATCCGACGCATATCTCCTTAGTGTACAGTGTAACATACCAGGGAATTGTACTGCAGAATGTACTTGAAATTTTATAGTGCCATTCATTAAACCTCAAGCGAACGCCGACGTCCGCTCTCTCATTATCTTTCTATTCTGTATCTAATTACTCGGTATTCGAAAGGTTCTAAGGTGTGTTTTTGCTACCGTGTGATGTGTTTATAGTGCTACTAAGATCTGTGTGAAGTAAAGCCTGCAAATTTTGTTTCCTGGAAATACCTTCAAAGAGATACCAAAGCTATGTGACAAGCCTCCAGCAGTTTCGCTAGCCTGTAAGTAGGTTTCTTTATACAAACTTTTCTTCTCTTGTTGATAGGTTTGCGCTTGACCGCTATCTCACCTGATGGCATGCGACGATGCCTAGAAGTAAACTATTTAATCTTGACTTAAAACTTCCCGGGTGGTAGCCATCAGGAAACACAGACTCCGGCAGTAAATTCCACTGCTTAGCTGTGTCCGATGATGGAACGGGTCGGTTCACATTCAAATTCATTTATAAATTTTGTGAACACAAGGTATAATGATCTTATATAAGGTCTGGTCTATATAATCCCAGCTTGATTCTATAAATGTAATAAATCGTGGCAAGAGTGAGCTCGCGCATTTTTCTACTCTAGTACGAAAAACAGTAAATTGTATATCTAAAAGCGACAATAGCAATTTTTTAAATAAGTGTATTGAAAATATTATCACTTAAATAACGTAGTTCTCTGTTGTGTCAATGTCGTAATAAGTGATGTTGCTTTCGAAGAGATTGTGTAATCTAAGACTTCAGATCAAAGCAGATATCGAGCCACACATCCTGATTAAGATTTTTTTGGTCAATGAGCTAAGAGTGTTACCAAGTTCAAGTTCATTCATTGAATAACGTCTTACGTAGCCGACAGTGTTATGCAAGACTATTTTAACAAGGAAATAAAAGTGAGTTCTGTATTCTATCAAATTCTACGAACAGGGAAGATAAAAATATCTTCTTCTTTAGCAACCGTGATCTTCTAACTCATCATCTCCTTAGAATTTTCTCTTTTTTTTGAGATGCGGAATCATAATTATGGCAACTTCTGCTGCTTTGGAGCGAATCGGGGTGGGTCAGATTGTTTAAGACTAAAACCACACCTATGTTCTTTCAGTTGCCCTTTGCGTTTCAGGGTTTAACTTTCTGGTGTCAACCCATGGCTCCAGTAGGTTTCAGCCCCACTGGGCCTCTATCTACGGTTTTGCTGATATCTCTTTGAGACTACGTCCTGTCGACGAGTCGGGCTCGGTCCGGACGGTTACTGAGCAGCTGAGCAGTTCCCCATTGCTTTTCGTCTGCAACCAGCTATGGTTCCCGGAAAGTTTTTGGTTTGTCTCTAGTGAATACCCGTGTTTAACTTAGAACGACTACCGACTATCAGCCTTACACAACCCATTTACTGGGCTGCGTAATTTCATTCACAATTTTTTTTTAGTGAATATTAAGTGGAAGAAACGGAGGCGCTGTAGTATTATCAAATTATATCCTACTCTCAAGATAATGGCAAATTATCTTAGAAGTCCTTTCGCTGGGATCAATTTTCACTTTCAGGTGATCAAACTGCTATCAAGAAATAGAATTTTATATCTAAAGTTACTGCCCGTTTTCATTTTCATTTACACACCTATTTTTCCAATTTACTTTAGACACAAACAGAATAGTCGACATCAGCTCTACTTGTCTTAAAAAATTAGAATAGAAGTTAATTTTATTTACTAAAGAAACTGCCGCAAAATAAGCAGTAACTTGTATATTATTTGCATAAGTTAATCATCTTTGTATCTTATTCTTCAAGTAGATGTAAAACAAAAGCATATCTGTCAAAAATACTTTAAAAATAACATCTCATTCTATTAAAAACAGCAAAATCTGTCAACTGTTAAAATATGTTCATTAGGTAGGTATGTATGTCATTTTATTGTTTAAAACTCAGTTTGCTTCTAAGTGTAAAACGGAAAAGTCGTGTTTGTAATGGTTTTGGTATCTACATAATGTAATAGACGTACAACCTGAAAGTACATTTAGAATGAGCTAATGAAATGATTTCAGCTATTTTTTAAATAATTGTTTTTATAAATAAATTCTAGATAAATTTTGATTGGGTTAGTAAACTCTTTGTGTATGCGTGTGCAGATGCCAATACCGATAAAAATTACTGTGCTTGAAATATGATTGTAACTTAATTTTTCATTGGGGTGAATAACCGTTTTGTGAACTGTGCGTACAGCTAAGGAGTGGAATTCCTTGGCGGAGTCGGTTTCCTGATAGCTACAACTTAGGGATCTTTAAGTCAAGAGTGAATAAGTTACTTCTGGATAAGCGTGCTTCATCGTCGGCCCATCAGGTAACATCAGGTGATAGTGGTCAAACGCTAACCAATCCATAATAAAAAAAAGATAATGCATAATTCCAGTTACATGATTTATGGTATTTAGTAAAATGATTGGATCTATCTTTTATCTGTGTCTTGCGTAACCTTAACGCCTAAACAGGTGAGTCAAATTTAATGAAATTTTGGAAATGAATCACGGTGATATCAATGTATATCAGATCGTTATCAATGTCATTTTATGACGTGTTGTAGCGAGAAAAGGTTACTGGAGTACCTAATAACTACGTACCGCAATGCTTATAGTAATAATGGTTGTATGAATTTCTAAGAAAACGACAAATTAGTACATTTGCTGCCAGCCAGCCCAGTGTTTATCTCGACTTACGAGTTTTTGGTCGTGAATTCAAATCCTGACGGCTATTTTATTTTGTGTAATTTAACTGGCATGTCTTGGAACTAAAAAATTGAAAACATATAACATGCATCAACTTTCACTGTACCCGCATGGTGGAGTGCGCCCAATTCACTCTTCTAGAGAAGAGATATGATTCCCAGTAGTTTGAAATTATATGGCTGATTATGAATACTATGATATTATATATATATGTAGATAAATACTTATCATCCGAATAAAGTCCCACTGCAGCAGAGCTCACTGCAGAGAGATCTTCCCATAATTGAAAAGGATAAAACGTTGTTATGCATTTGATCCATTTATTGTTGAGAAGTCTTAGGATTAGAGTTATATTTTTTCAACCTTTCGATCACAAAAAAAGAACAAAGATAAAGTTCATTGAAGATAAAAATCAATTAATAGTTCATACCAAATTACAGTTACATCGTAAGTGTAAAATGTTTTCTTAATTTAAATGTAGTCTACTTGTATGTATTGTTAGTATCTTAAGACTTTCGAAGTTTAAACCTTCAGTAAGAGCTGTATCCTGCACTGTCTTACCCGTCTTCCTATTAAATATAGTGGTTAATAGTAGTATTATTTTGTTTACAGTTGTCTGGAGACAATGTACTGGAACTGTTGCGAGGAGAGGTTCTGTTTCGACAAGAAGATCGCGACCTACAAGTAAGTGTCTATCACCTTAAAAGCTACTTTAATTTAGTTTACAAGCACTTTATATCCTGGGAGAGAGATATATGAGAAGCAGGATCAATTTAAATTCTATCCGATATAGAATTTAAATTGATCCTGCTTCTCATATATCTCTCTGCAAGCCTTTTGTCAACCACATCCACAATGAGAGTATAGAAAACAGTTTCTGCAGGTATTAGTTACAAAAATATGTAATAATCTCCACCATATATCATCAAAGACACTTCCGTCTGAGTTCTAAGTTCATTTTTGCTTACACTCGAAAAGAAAACTCAAAAGGTTTGTTTTAGTGCCGCGCCGCAAGATTTAAGCGAATTTTTTAAAGTGATTAGAGAGAAATGACCGCGATAGTACGAGTAGAACATTTATTTATTAATATTACACACCACCGTATATGTGGTGGTCCGATGATAGAACGGGTTTAGCGGAATTAAGTTACGAAATTCCGACGCTCATTGCCCAAATTGCAACCTGTAGAGAAGACCAACAATCTAGCAACTCGATGGTAAGGAAGTTTCGACTCAACGACCCGCGTCTCAAATGATTCAAGCGCATTACTTTTTGAAAAGGCGATGCAATATATAGATACGAGTATGTTCAATAAAAAATGGTCAAATTTAAGAGAGACAGAATTCCAAATACCAAATGCATCTCACGTCAGAAGCTACAAGCAATTTGTGACTAACAAAAAACTAACATTACTACTGCCGACAAAGATAATTGACATCGTCAGACTAACATTCAAGAACACACCAATTGTGTTGTGTAAGTGACTTTCAATATTTGTGAACGCACGATATACCTAAGCTAGGCACGCCATAATCATGGCGGCAAGAAATGGCTGGAAAAACGTCACAGAGTCATCATTTTTGCATGTCGCAGATCCTCACTGGACATGATAAGTTCAGGGGGTTCCTGCACCTGATTAGTGCAGAAGAAAAGTCCGGGTTTGGTGAAACCTGGATACGGATAAAGGTGATTCTTTAGACCACCTGGGGGATACGGTGGCCATGGCAGAACACTATGGTGGCTCTGGTACAGGCCATGGTCTGGAGCGAGAAGGATTGGCAGGCAGTCGCATCCTTGTCGAAATAGTAATGCTAGTGAAGGAGATGGCCGCACGTATGATGGAACAGACTTCCTCACGCCCCAGCCGCTAGGATCCAGACCCCAATTTCCAGCCACCGTAGAGGCTTGCGGAAGACGAGAATTAGATAGCTTGCCGTCCGGTCGTCTGGTGACCTTGCGGACCAAACCCGAGTCGTTAAAGAAAGCCCCACGATACAGGAGTAATTCCTGGTGTGAGGCAACGTTGTACATAAAACAAAGAACATTAATTTTCATCTCATCTTAACAATTTTCACGGTCTAGTAAAAATAAATGTAGTGACAATCTAACATAGACTGACAACAGTGTGACGTCAGTCCTCGTGAAGCCACAATTAGATGAGCGATGGCTATCATTAATAACACGAATGACTGAATGGACAGTGAGGCTGTGAGATGACCTTGGTAGCTTTCAGATGGTAAGGAACATCACGACGTGTTAGCGTGGGTCAGTGTTTGTGATAATCTTGGTAATTACCTTATTTTGAAGCGTGAGAGCTCTACTGTGCGAATCGACTTCATGCACCAAGGAGTCCATGAAGAGAACAGTGGTGACCCAGTGGGAACTGTTGCAAATCGCCGGCGCGACCTTAGCCAGGTGCACTACTTTGTGTTGTTTATTTCATCACCACTGATCTCAAAACGGTGAAAGAAAACATCATAAAGAAACCGAATGGCCCAGAACCAAATAGACATGTAAACCGTATGGTAGATTAGAAAGAAAGAAAAACATTTTATTTACGCGAATTAGACGCATACTTAAAGCTAAATAACAAACATAACACAACATCAGTCGATAGGAAAGATATGCGTCTCATCCGCGCAAAACGGCCCATTCCTTCTGCTAGAGTGGAAGTCTGAGTCTTAGCAGTGAGAACATTCGTATCTGCCTTGAAATAAGAACTATTATTATCCCTCGAATGAGAAAATTCTAATCCACCATTTTTGTATTTCTTAACCTACTTGGGCGGGTTTGCGCACGTGATGGCTTGACCTATCAATAAACAAACAGGGCAACATTTTTAATATTTTTTTTTTTTTAACGTGTCCTGTATTAAAAAGTAGTTCAATTGTTTCTGCCCGTTCTTCTGATGAAACTATTTTCAGTTTTGGCGCATTTCACGTTGCACGTTGTATTCATAATTTTTTTAAATTTTTGGATATAGGTACTTTAATATTAGTTGTCCGCTGGTTTGTAAAAACATAAACCGGTTCGTTAGTGCAGACGGATCCTAATCACCATCATCTTCCTGCCCTTAGCCCGTTTTATTTGGGGTCGGCACAACACGTTTTTTTCTTCCATTCTGTCCTGCTCGTCACGCTATCACTGACTCAGTACGGATCTTAATTCATGAATCCCCAAGCGACCACCGGTGGCCGCGCATCTATTGTCTTACTATTGTGTCTCTAATTGACGGTATCTGAAGGGTTAGTAATACGTTCATAATGACAAAAATGATGAATCATTTGTGAACAATAAATAATTTTTTCTCGACTGATAAATAAACCTAATAGACAGACTAACACAGAAGCCAGAACAAATTATTTGTAAAGCGAGGAATTTACGTCGTTTACTTTGTCGATATATTTATTTGTAAAAGACGAGAAGTATTTATTTAGTTTGATAACTAGAGTACCTGTATTTTTTTTTTGTGATCTAGAGCTGTAATACCAGAGTTGTTTGAGTAAATGGAATTTCTTTCATGTTCTTCTCCATGATCTTTGCTTTGGAATGTACCAATAACGTCATCCTCTTATCCGTGACCGATTGACCTTGACAATCGTCAGTGTCTATAGGTGGTTTAGTGAAAATACTTAACTGCTTCGTTTTTTTTTTCCGTATTTTAACAACTAGCTTTTGCCTGCGGCGTCGCCCGCGTATATAGAATAAAATACAACTAGAACTTTCTATCGGTGAATAAATTTTACCATTTGGACCAGTACTTCTAGGAATTATCTCCTAGACACTACAAAATCATAAAAACAAACTTTATCTTTCTTCTTTCTCTTACGACTTTTCTTTTGGGAATTGGTGTCATGTCTTCTTCTTTTATAATTGATTCAGTAGTTATTTTTTCAGTTTTAGTAGTTCCTTAAGACTTAGTCGTCATCTTTATCTATTTAATTCAATTAATACAACAGCTATTCTTTGATTGATACCTACTACTATTCTCTAAATCTCCGGACCGGTCCAGCAGTGGTTTTTCAGTAGTTGATTATTGTCAAATAATGACTTATTTTACGTCTATTAAGGCTGCCGTCTTTTAAAAATTCACCCGCGGCAAATTATTAGCGCATCTTTGTATGCTTTTTTTGAACAAAATAATGAAACAACTTGAAATATTATTATAGCACATATTTAACCATAGTATGAGTAGTAGCCAGTTATTTTTTTTAAGTCAATTTGGGTGTATTATGTTTGGTAAATCAAGCGTTAAACATAGCTTTTTCGTGCCAAAATCATTTTGACTTATGTTTGTGAGCTTCGTTAATGGCATAATATAACGAATTTACAAATCTTACGAATGGAAACTAAGCGCAACATTATCATCTTTGAAATGCATTCATGGCTAGTTCTAGTTGCTCATTTTCTTATTTCAGAAGTCACAATTTTAGCAATATTCTCAACATTTGGCTCTTATTAAATGTTTTTTTTTTCACAATAACTAAGCATCGTAGTTACATCATAATTAGATTATTTTGATGATAAAACTTCAATAAAGCAAATGATAAAAAAGTTACAATCCAAATCACCATAATTTATCAAAAATATTGATTTTAAAAGATGTCCAAAAAATGTGTATAAATTATTAGTATTTGTACACATTTTTTGGACATCTTTTAATTATGATGTAACTAAATAGCTTCGTTAATGGCATAATTTATGTATTATGCCATTAACGAAGCTCACAAACATAAGTCGAAATGATGTTGGCACGAAAGAGCTATGTTTAACGCTTGATTTACCAAACATAATACACCCAAATTGACTTAAAAAAAATAACTGGCTACTACTCATACTATGGTTAAATATGTGCTATAATAATATTTCAAGTTGTTTCATCATTTTGTTCAAAAAAAGCATACAAAGATGCGCTAATAATTTGCCGCGGGTGAATTTTTTAAAGACGGCAGCCTTAAGTATGAAATAATTATAATTATTATTTATTTCAGGCTACTATGGCCCCTATAGACACTATAAATAAAATAATCTTAAAAATAATAAAGTAATACATATGAATAAATGATAATAAAATCGAATTAGTAGATATAAAACTTATAAACGCACGTGTATGTACATCTTTTATTAATTCATGAATCCCCAAGCGACCACCGGTGGCCGCGCATCTATTGTCTTACTATTGTGTCTCTAATTGACGGTATCTGAAGGGTTAAAGAATAAATTGATCGTTTTGTGTTATATGGAAACAATACTTAAATGAATGAACTTATAGGAGTAGTAATAAAATAAAGTAGGTTCTAAATTAACTACAAACATCAGTCGTAAAAATCTATATTTAACATTGAATTATTCGATTACATGTATCAGACCATATACATGGTGGCTAGTGCGTGTTGCCAGTGATGACATAATAATATGACTCCGAAACATTCGTCACTCACACTGAGCCTCATCAAAAAGCTTTAAATGACGAAAAGGCCAAGGCAGGAGAACTTAGGTTACTGACATAACCCGAAGAATCGCCAAACTTAAGTGACAGTGGGCATATTGCTCTCAGAACAATTGGTCGATGAGATCCGAAACGGTGATCCCGTACTGAAAGATGCATCAATGGAAGGTCTTCTACAAGATAGACCAATGAGAGTCGCAGGAATCCAATGATTGCGAGACGCACAGGACCAGTCGTTATGGCGACGCTTGGCCTATGTCCAACAGTTGACGTCTTTCGGCTAAAATGATGATGATGATGACCTATATGGTATACTTTCACCGACATCACGTGCTCATCCATTTTATAAGTCCTTGGTAATGTCAATTACTGTAGGTGCGTAGGCTACGTCTATCCCAACAAATCATCTAAGATGCAGTCACGTTATAATCATTAAAATATAATTGATACCAACATGACAACTTACAAGATGTATCAATTTACGTCAGATGTAGGTTTGCCGCATCGTAAAACTCATGCGATAAAATTATACAAGTACCTATTAACTTGTTAATAAAATATATAAACTTACAATGAATTAGACATAACTTTATGTCAGTAAACATTAAAATTCTGTTCCATTCATTTACTGAATGTCATTGCTACTAAACCCTAACAAAACTAAAAATATTCAGCTTTTATGTCCAAAAAAGAACTGGCCTTTTTCAAGCTAAAGTTACACGGATTTACTGATAAATTGCTACTTCGAATGGCAATACTAATTATTTGAGCAAATAATCATTAATTCAATTTATTATACGTATAGACAATAAATGGAATTCCCTGCCCCGTCTGTGTTTCCTGATAGCTACAACCTAGGAGTCTTTAGGTCAAGAGTGAATAGGTCACTTTTTAGGCAAGCGTGTTCCATCGTAGACCACTCCAACGCTTATCACCAGGTGAGATAGTGGTCAAACGCGAGTCTATCAACAATAAAAAAAGAAAAATCTTGCCTGATGACCAGTCAGAAATGGTTTTTCAAGTTTTTTTTCATTGATATAAACTAGTGCTAGACTAAAATTCAAATAAGAACATAAAAACTTTAGAAATAAGAACTTTTAATTTCCGTGGATGAGAAAATTTAATTGGACTACAACCATTTGGGTTAATGTTTACCAATTTCTGTGGGTTTGCACATGTGATAGCTTGAACTGTTCATAAATAGACAGAGCGACATTTTAAATAAAGATATTTTTCAAAAATCTAACATATATTACAAAGTGATTTATTTGGTTCTGATCGTTAAAGCAAGGCGACATGGATGCTAAAATTAGTCTCTCCAGCCAGAGAGCGTCTAGCTTCAAAAAACCATAATACAATCTAATTGGCATGCATGTTCGATTAGCAAAATAAAAGATTACGTTAAAAATACTGTAAACTGTAGCATTGTGTTGTAAATCATTGTACACATGTGGCTGTTTGAAGAGGAAAACCAAGTAGAAACCAACGTCAACAGTCATGTAGCTGGCACACTAGTGCGATAACAGTGGATTTATACGATGATATTAAATATGTTTTAGATAAAATGTTACACAGATGTTTTCAACAATATGGATTAGGAATGTCTGCCAACATTTCACTCTTGCTTTTAGCGATAAGAACCTTTTGCTGCAATCTATTATTTTAAGCTCCAACTGTATTTTTTATGGTGTACAATAAAGAGAATATCTAGCTAGATAATTTCTCTGGGTTAATATAAGTGTTGAGTGAAAAAGTCATTAATTTTTAGTAGTTTTTGGGTTAGAATCTATCTTAGTTCTATAAATTGAAAATCCAGTGGTTTAGGTGTGAAAACGTAAAAAATTGATAAAACTACTTTTTCTTATATCATTAGTATTGGGTTTGGATGAATTGGTTATGTAGGTGATGATGGTATTTGATTTGAATTGATTTCTAATAGATAACTGTAACATAAAAATGTGAGCCTGTAACTATCACAAAGCCAAGCAAAACCTCCTCGTTCAGTGAAGGCACTAAAATTCATCATCACGATCACACTAAGTATGTATGCAACTAGCGCATAATAAAGAATTAGGTATATAAAATATCTTTAAGAAAAAGTAAACAGTCATGAAATTCTTAACTACCGAGAACAATGTTTCTTTCATTGATCTGCAGAGAAACTTACTTGAAATTAATACAGTTTTCATGTCGACTATTCGTACAAGCGAAACGAAATAATTATGTCTCGTTAAAACTAACAACCGAGATAAACGAGTGTATCATTTTAATGAATTTAATTGACCATGATATAGTAGTATTATGTATGTAGACGGCCAGTCTTAAATTTATTTTATTTTAAAAGTTTGGTATTATAATAATTTTGTAGAGACCTTCTCAACTCCATCAACATCATTTTAGCCAAAAGATGTCTGCCGTTGAACATAGGTTTTCCCTAAGAGTCGCCAAATCATCCGGTCCAGTGATTTTCACTTCTAGCATATTCTCTCTCTTCATTAAATTTTGTTCCAATTGTCGCTTTTTCATCCTTGCTTGCTTAAATATCATACAAAATTTTAAACAACTCAGAAATTTAGAACTGAGGTCAGTCATTTTCAGATCATCAGAACTATGTTAGCAAATCAAATACTTTTCTCAACGCATTTCTCATAATGATACCTCGTATCTGCCTCCATTACAAGCCTCACAATCCGTAAGCAAATGAACAAACACGCAATGATCTTGATAGTCAGCTGTTATACTAACATTTACTCAAGTTGTAAATTATGTATTTATCACAGCTGTGACTTGTCAGTCACTGTGAAAATAGCTGTTGTGTCAAGCTTGAAGTTGATTTATTATGAAAATGAAATATAATGAGACGGAGATGTGTTGCTGGGGAGTTGATTGCGCCTTTACTTCCTAGCTTATTAATAATAAATAAATAAATTAAGTGCTGACTTTAGAAGTTTAGACGTTAGAAAGTCCCACAACACGCTCAGCCGTCACAGTCTTATTAAAGTCAGTTAGTAATATTTTTTTTATCTCCTTCCAGACTAGAAGAAGATGCAGCCCACACAAACGGGTACGTCAACAATGGTGCCAGCTTGGAGAGTGTGGTCACTGAGCAACCGGTCAATAATAACCATTTACCACCGAGAGCCATCGCCGGAAGAGAGGTCAACGAGGTGCCTCTGCATGCAGACAAACTCTATGAGGTAAGACATGAAATCTTAGCTTTCGACAGCTGATATTAATAACACTGACAATTGATACTGATATCACTGACATCTGAAACTCATAATCCTAACTCGTGCACTTCCGACATTGATTTGATACTCGTGATACCGAAATCTCGCAATCAAGATACTCAAATCAGCACTTGCAACACCCACCTAATACACGTGATCTTATATAATTATAGTGGTCCCTTATTTTGAGTTTTGTGCAGCTATACTAAAATATCCTATCATTTTTAATTCCTTATCCTACAAGAATTTCGAATAATTTACTAGCTTTATTACGCTTTCTGACAAATTTAGTCATTAAAACTAACGCTCGCTTACTTTATTTACAGGTATTCTCTAAATCTCTGATATTTAGAGATGACCATGAGCTTAAAGAAAAAACTGCAAGCACAAACTCTTTGGACGAGTTGGAGACAAAATCCGAACCCGATTACTTATCAGACAGACCTAATAGGACCAAAGTTTATTTCGAAGACGAAATCAACTCCCCAGTCACCGACTTCGAAATTATGTTCAAAGATGAACTAATTGGTACTAGCATATTTAAGATTGACGAAGAAGAGGAAAGTGATCGACAAAGCCAGGACACAGAAGAAGGGTTGACTATGAATGTAGCAGTTAAGAAACAAGATGTTATTAAACCCAGTACGATAACTATCAAAGACGAAACTAAGATAACAACAGTCAGTCCTATTTATAAATACGATCCTGTGTCTTCAATGGCATTACCATCAGCCTTTTCTCTACCAAGAGTGGAGAGTGTAAAAGGTATTCTAAGACTAAGATCAGACAATGAATTCCCGAGAAGTAATAGCTCTAAGACCTTAGATAGAGTCGACAGCAGTGGCAGGTTATCAAGACCGATGCTTAGCAGAGTCGACAGTTTGAAGAACATGGATTCAACCAAGTTGAACAAAGTATTATCTAGGGTGCCACAAAGAAGTGCATCGTTCTTGAACATTCCGGAACATTTGGCTCCAGAGAAACCTCCTTTGATTAAGAGCAAATCAATGGTAGGAGTAATGTCGGCAACAGAACAGTTGAAACTGAGTCAATTGCCAGACACTCCGATTATTAAAAGTAACAACCTTCCAAGATTCTTTGCAGACTCTCCTTCATTGCCGGAATATAAAGGCGAGACGAGTTTACAGAGTATAAAACAGCAATCAGCCATGATGTACCAAGAAGATTACAGTATGCCGAGGTACTACGGAACTGCTTCCAAATCAACAGAACAGTTGCCTGTTCATGAGAGCAAATCGATGCCAGATTTGAGGAACCCAACGACCAATTCTTCTGGAAAGGTCAGCAAACGCCTTGTTAAACTTCGCAGTAGGTTAAAGCCATTGGTGATAAAGAAGAATTCCAATGAAAAATTGTAAATTTAAGTTTTAAGACAGTGCCTTTGTAAGATTATCATTTTACTACTATTCTTAAAAATAATGCAGGGTGTGTGTACTCGTATGTTGCCATTTTATTCAAAAACGAATGAATTTAGATACAGACATTTTTAGCCTTGAAGCAGTTTTTTGAAAAGGTTGTGAACTTATATGAAAGAAAATTGAAGAGGCTCATGTTATGGGTCGATTATTAAAGTTTACTTGTTTGAAGTGTTGTAAAACTTGGAATCTACCGATGAACAATTGTAAGCTTTAGTATTTTGCTCAAGGTTATAATCACAATTTATTTAGTCTTCTTACTGGTTGCTTCACTTGTTTTTAAATGTCGGAATTAGTCGCAAATATATTTTCGGTTCAAAGGACCAATTTTTCGATGTCTTGTTTTATTATTATTGATAGGATTTTTTTTTTTTACACACTACATAGGTATTTCACTGTCTCACTTGATGGTAAGCGATGATGTGGTCGACGTGATTCTGGATATTTATCCCTTTTCTTTTATTTTACTCGTTTATCTTTATTTATCTTTTCTTTTATTTTACTTGTTTATCTTTATTTATCTTTTCTTTTATATTAATTGTTTATCTTTATTTATGTTTTACCAGTGACTTGTTACATACTGTCTTTTACTTAACTACGTATAAGCAAATTACCAAAACCACTTATTAAATATAATTGTTGCTCAGAACAATTTGTGATTTAAATGTAAAATATTTTTAGATATAAGTTAGTATTATTATCCTACCTATTAATGTAAGTACTTAAATATTATTGTCTAGTCATTGCATCACATTATTACGGCGAAACACCCGGTATTAGAGAGCAATATGATTTCAAATAAATTAATTTAATAGGATCCTGCAGACAGGTGCTATGTGTGACAATGTGGCAATGTAAGAATGTGACAAAGCGACAACGTGACAATGCGACAATGCGACAATGTAACAATAGGACAGCGATGTAACAACGTCAGATTTGTCATATTATCACATCGTACCTGCCTCTGTATCTCCTCGTTTTAACATTTTGAGCGCCTATCTATGGCGAGCCCAGTGTCCTTCAGCGCTAAGCTAATAAAGAATACTATTATAATGTGCTCTTTTTAAAATAAAAACCCTATTAAAATTAAAATCTAAGATTAGAGCTTTAAGCAACAGTAAAAGTTTGCATAGAATTAAAGTTTTTTTTTTAATTTATAATTTTATTAATAAAAGTTACATAAACCGTTTACAGTCTTCTAACAAAGTTTTGGCGTGGAGGGCACGGATATGTTTGTCTTTTATACAAGTCCGTGGCGCTTATAAGGTTAAGTTCAATTTGTAACGTACCCAAAAATGTCCATTATTACCTGATACTGAAAAAAATACCCAGTGTTCTCAATATGTCAATCAGCAAAATAGATAATTACGTATGTTATATTGTCTCAGTCGAGTGTCATCATCATCTGATGACCTGGTGAAGGTTGCGGGAAACCGATGGATGCGAGACGCACAGGAACGTTCGTTGTGGCGACGCTTGGGGGAGGCCTATGTCCAACAGTGGACGTGTATCAGTCGAGTGTAGTCGGTGCAAAAATGAAGCCCGTTTGTACTACAAATAACTAATTACATTTAACGCTCAATAAATTAAATACTGTCATACCGTTTCTGTTAATCGCTTGAAGTGGATTATGACAGAATAATGTTTTCAAGCGTTTCGCGGCGTTATTCTCGATATTTGCTAACTGACAGAAAAAGAATTACTTTTATACGTCACAGGAATATTTCAAAGTTAAAAAACATACTTAATAGAGAATGTGTAAACGCATTTAGTGTTTGATGGTACAAGCGATTCTTAATATTCTCCGACTATATTTATTGTATATGTCGCAGGTAAATGAGGATATCGCGAAATCCCTAGGGATATCACGAAATCACGGTAGATGTCGAATATTCTTGTTTATTACGACGGTCTTACAGTATTATTTATATTAATCTGTATTATCTTTTAGTAACAGTTACATTGAATACATACTTTGAGGTGTTTCGCCCCTAAAACTTAGATTTTCGAACAAAATAATTAATAAGATCTGCATAATATTCATTGTTGATAATAACTTAATACATAACCCTGTACATATTTACTGTTAAGTTTTGAAGTTCCCAAATATAATGAATTTGAAGATGATAATTTGTTTTATTTAATATTATTCTTAAAATACATTCAGCCATATTTAAAAAACTAGGTAACCATACCATTGCGTTATTAATTTTTGCCATTTTCTACGGGTACTTTGAAAAAAAAAACTTTTTTCATTAATGTTTGGTGTTTGTTTTTTTTTGTTTTGTTTACTGTTTGTGTTTTTCTGTGTTGTTTGTGTTAATTTTTTAGGGTTCCTCAAAAGGAAATATTGGCACCCTTATAGGATCACTTTTTTGTCCGTCCGTCCGTCTGTCTGTCTGTCAAGACCCTTTATCCCGAGAACGCGTGGAGGTATCGAGTTGAAATTAAAATTATATACGAGTACTAAGGTCTCACACACTCATGAAGCTGTAATAAAATAGAACTTATAAATTAACGAAAAAAACGATACATCAGTTTATGTGGCAAAAAACGTACGTTTTGAATCAAAATTTATAGGGTACTTCCGAATCCTGAAATTGGTCATAAAGCGAGGTCTTATAGCGCGAGTCTGACTCGGACTTAGCATAGCGTTTTGGGATCATACAGTCCAGTGTCCAAATAATTTGTACGGTCCAGACATAGCGTCTCGCCTCGTCGTTCATACCGCGTACGTCGAAGGACTGGAACAATTTGCCTGCTGCGGTCTTTCCGTCCGATTATAATTTGATTGTTTTCAAGGCTCCCCAGGGTCTCCTACAGAGGAGGCCTGAGTCCCAGCAGTGGGAACATTAAAAGGGTGATTATGCTTATTAGGCTTATAAAGTACAATATTATTTCAATAACATCTTGCAGAGACTATCTATATATTGAGTATATGTCTACGTAGTGGGGGGCGCGGCCGCGGAATGTGGAGGGGGAGGGGCGCGCGCGCGGGGGGCTGCCGACAAACAACTTGAGTTTACTCAGACGTACGGGGAAACAGACTTTTACAGATAAGCAGGATTATTTGCTAGAGTCATCGTGGTCCTACAACGCAAAAGGCAATAGATGGAACACAGGTAGATTTTAGTCAGTAAAAGTCTGACACTCATCCTCGCTCCACCTCTATTTAGGTCTCTGATTCTATTTGATGGCTTTCCACATTAAAAACATAATATAATAATAATATTCCACAACGCCACCTAGTCCCAAACTAAGCAGCGCTTGTGTTATGGGTACTAGAGAACTGATTAACTTACTTCATCATATTTTGACTGGCCTGTTGGTCTAGTGGTTAGTAGTTCCACTCTCGCTAACGTGTCGACAGCTATCGCTAACGTGTCGACAGCTATCGCTAACGTGTCGACAGCTATCGCTAACGTGTCGACAGCTATCGCTAACGTGTCGACAGCTATCGCTAACGTGTCGATAGCTATCGCTAACATCTCGACAGCTGTCGCTAACGTATCGATAGCTCTCGCTAACTTGTCGATAGCTCTCGCTGACTTGTCGACAGCTATCGCTAACGTCTCGACAGCTGTCGCTAACGTGTCGATAACTATCGCTAACGTGTTGATAGCTATCGCTAACGTTTCGATAGCTAACGCTAACGTGTAGACAACTGACGCTAACCTGTCGACAGCTGCCGCTAACGTGTCGATAGCTTTCGCTAACTTCTCGATAGCTATCGCTAACGTGTCCATAGCTCTCGCTGTCTTGTCGATAGCTCTCGCTGACTTGTCGACAGCTCTCGCTGACTTGTTGACAGCTATCGCTAGCGGTTCGACAGGTATCGGTAACGTGTCGACAGCTGTCGCTAACGTGTCGATAGCTTTCACTAACGTGTCGATAACTATCCTGATGTTTCGACAGCTATCGCTGACTTGTCAGCAGCTATCACTAACGTGTCGATAGCTATCGCTAACGTGTCGACAGCTATCGCTAACGTCTTGACAGCTGTCGCTAACGTGTCGATAGCTTTCGCTTACGTGTCGATAGCTCTCACTGACTTGTCGATAGCTATCGCTAACGTTTCGATAGCTATCGCTAACGTGTAGACAGCTGTCGCTAACGTGTCGACAGCTGTCGCTAACCTGTCGACAGCTGTCGCAAACGTGTCGATAGCTATCGCTAACGTCTCGACAGCTGTCGCTAACGTATCGATAACTTTCGGTAACGTGTCGATAGCTATCCCTAACGTGTCGACAGCTGTCGCTTACCTGTCGATAGCTTTCGCTAACATGTCGATAACTGTCGCTGACTTGTCGACAGGTATCGCTTACGTGTCGATAACTATCGCGACTTGTTGACAGCTATCGCTAGCGGTTCGACAGGTATCGGTAACGTGTCGACAGCTGTCGCTAACGTGTCGATAGCTCTCGCTGACTTGTCGACAGCTATCGCTAACGTCTCGACAGCTGTCGCTAACGTGTCGATAGCTTTCACTAACGTGTCGATAACTATCGCTTACGTGTCGACAGCTCTCGCTGACTTGTCGACAGGTATCGCTAACGTGTCGAAAGCTGTCGCTAACGTGTCGATAGCTTTCACTAACGTGTCGATAACTATCGCTTACGTGTCGAAAGCTCTCGCTGACTTGTCGATAGCTGTCGCTGACTTGTCGACAGCTACCGCTAACGTGTCGATAACTATCCTGATGTTTCGACAGCTATCGCTGACTTGTCAGCAGCTATCACTAACGTGTCGATAGCTATCGCTAACGTGTCGACAGCTATCGCTAACGTCTTGACAGCTGTCGCTAACGTGTCGATAGCTCTCGCTGACTTATCGATAGCTGTCGCTAACGTTTCGATAGCTATCGCTAACGTGTAGACAGCTGTCGCTAACGTGTCGACAGCTGTCGCTAACCTGTCGACAGCTGTCGCTGACGTGTCGATAGCTATCGCTAACGTCTCGACAGCTATTGGTAACATGTCTATAGCTTTCGCTAACATGTCGATAGCTGTCGCTGACTTGTCGACAGGTATCGCTTACGTGTCGATAGCTATCGCTAACGTGTCGACAGCTATCGCTAACGTCTTGATAGCTGTCGCTAACGTGTCGATAGCTCTCGCTGACTTGTCGACAGGTATCACTAACGTGTCGATAGCTATCGCTAACGTGTCGACAGCTATCGCTAACGTCTTGACAGCTGTCGCTAACGTGTCGATAGCTCTCGCTGACTTGTCGATAGCTATCGCTAACGTTTCGATAGCTATCGCTAACGTGTAGACAGCTGTCGCTAACGTGTCGACAGCTGTCGCTAACCTGTCGACAGCTGTCGCTAACGTGTCGATAGCTATCGCTAACGTCTCGACAGCTATTGGTAACATGTCGATAGCTTTCGCTAACATGTCGATAGCTGTCGCTGACTTGTTGACAGCTATCGCTAGCGGTTCGACAGGTATCGGTAACGTGTCGACAGCTGTCGCTAACGTCTCGACAGCTGTCGCTAACGTGTCGATAGCTTTCACTAACGTGTCGATAACTATCGCTTACGTGTCGATAGCTCTCGCTGACTTGTCGACTATTGCTAACGTCTCGACAGCTGTCAATAACGTGTCGATAGCTTTCGCTAACGTGTCGATAACTATCGCTTACGTGTCGAAAGCTCTCGCTGGCTTGTTGATAGCTGTCGCTGACTTGTCGACAGCTATCGCTAACGTGTCGACTACTATACTGATGTGTCGACAGCTATCGCTGACGTGTCGATAGCTATCGCTAACGTGTCGATAGCTAACGGTAACGTTTCGATAGCTATCGCTAACGTGTAGACAGCTGTCGCTAACGTGTCGACAGCCGTCGCTAACCTGTCGACAGCTGTCGCTAACGTGTCGATAGCTTTCGCTTACGTGTCGATAGCTCTCGCTGACTTGTCGACTCTCGCTAACGTCTCGACAGCTGTCAATAACGTGTCGATAGCTTTCGCTAACGTGTCGATAACTATCGCTTACGTGTCGAAAGCTCTCGCTGGCTTGTCGATAGCTATCGCTAACGTCTCGACAGCTGTCGCTAACGTGTCGATAGCTTTCACTAACGTGTCGATAACTATCGCTTACGTGTCGATAGCTCTTGCTGACTTTTCGACAGGTATCGCTAACGTGTAGAAAGCTATTGGTAACGTGTCGATAGCTCTTGCTGACTTGTCGACTATCGCTAACGTCTCGACAGCTGTCAATAACGTGTCGATAGCTTTCGCTAACGTGTCGATAACTATCACTTACGTGTCGAAAGCTCTCGCTGGCTTGTTGATAGCTGTCGCTGACTTGTCGACAGCTATCGCTAACGTGTCGACTACTATACTGATGTGTCGACAGCTATCGCTGACGTGTCGATAGCTATCGCTAACGTGTCGATAGCTATCGGTAACGTATCGATAGCTCTCGCTGACTTGTCGATAGCTCTCGCTGACTTGTCGATAGCTCTCGCTGGCTTCTCGACAGCTATCGCTAACGTCTCGACAGCTGTCGCTAACGTGTCGATAACTATCGCTAACGTGTTGATAGCTATCGCTAACGTTTCGATAGCTATCGCTAACGTGTAGACAGCTGTCGCTAACGTGTCAACAGCTGTCGCTTACCTGTCGACAGCTGTCGCTAACGTGTCGATAGCTTTCGCTAACGTGTCGATAACTATCGCTTACGTGTCGAAAGCTCTCGCTGGCTTGTTGATAGCTCTCGCTGACTTGTCGATAGCTCTCGCTGACTTGTCGATAGCTCTCGCTGACTTCTCGACAGCTATCGCTAACGTCTCGACAGCTGTCGCTAACGTGTCGATAACTATCGCTAACGTGTTGATAGCTATCGCTAACGTTTCGATAGCTATCGCTAACGTGTAGACAGCTCTCGCTGGCTTGTTGATAGCTGTCGCTGACTTGTCGACTACTATACTGATGTGTCGACAGCTATCGCTGACGTGTCGATAGCTATCGCTAACGTGTCGATAGCTATCGGTAACGTATCGATAGCTCTCGCTGACTTGTCGATAGCTCTCGCTGACTTCTCGACAGCTATCGCTAACGTCTCGACAGCTGTCGCTAACGTGTCGATAACTATCGCTAACGTGTTGATAGCTATCGCTAACGTTTCGATAGCTATCGCTACCGTGTAGACAGCTGTCGCTAACGTGTCGACAGCTGTCGCTAACCTGTCGACAGCTGTCGCTAACGTGTCGATAGCTTTCGCTTACGTGTCGATAGCTCTCGCTGACTTGTCGACTCTCGCTAACGTCTCGACAGCTGTCAATAACGTGTCGATAGCTTTCGCTAACGTGTCGATAGCTTTCGCTAACGTGTCGATAACTATCGCTTACGTGTCGAAAGCTCTCGCTGGCTTGTCGATAGCTATCGCTAAAGTCTCGACAGCTGTCGCTAACGTGTCGATAGCTTTCGCTAACGTGTCGATAACTATCGTTTACGTGTCGAAAGCTCTCGCTGGCTTGTTGATAGCTGTCGCTGACTTGTCGACAGCTATCGCTAACGTGTCGACTACTATACTGATGTGTCGACAGCTATCGCTGACGTGTCGATAGCTATCGCTAACGTGTCGATAGCTATCGGTAACGTATCGATAGCTCTCGCTGACTTGTCGATAGCTCTCGCTGACTTGTCGATAGCTCTCGCTGACTTCTCGACTACTATACTGATGTGTCGACAGCTATCGCTGACGTGTCGATAGCTATCGCTAACGTGTCGATAGCTAACGGTAACGTATCGATAGCTCTCGCTGACTTGTCGATAGCTCTCGCTGACTTGTCGATAGCTCTCGCTGACTTGTCGATAGCTCTCGCTGACTTCTCGACAGCTATCGCTAACGTCTCGACAGCTGTCGCTAACGTATCGATAACTATCGCTAACGTGTTGATAGCTATCGCTAACGTTTCGATAGCTATCGCTAACGTGTAGACAGCTGTCGCTAACGTGTCGACAGCCGTCGCTAACCTGTCGACAGCTGTCGCTAACGTGTCGATAGCTTTCGCTTACGTGTCGATAGCTCTCGCTGACTTGTCGACTCTCGCTAACGTCTCGACAGCTGTCAATAACGTGTCGATAGCTTTCGCTAACGTGTCGATAACTATCGCTTACGTGTCGAAAGCTCTCGCTGGCTTGTTGATAGCTGTCGCTGACTTGTCGACAGCTATCGCTAACGTGTCGACTACTATACTGATGTGTCGACAGCTATCGCTGACGTGTCGATAGCTATCGCTAACGTGTCGATAGCTATCGGTAACGTATCGATAGCTCTCGCTGACTTGTCGATAGCTCTCGCTGACTTGTCGATAGCTCTCGCTGACTTCTCGACAGCTATCGCTAACGTGTCGATAGCTTTCGCTAACGTGTCGATAACTATCGCTTACGTGTCGAAAGCTCTCGCTGGCTTGTCGATAGCTATCGCTAACGTCTCGACAGCTGTCAATAACGTGTCGATAGCTGTCGCTAACGTGTCGATAGCTTTCACTAACGTGTCGATAACTATCGTTTACGTGTCGATAGCTCTTGCTGACTTGTCGACAGGTATCGCTAACGTGTAGAAAGCTATTGGTAACGTGTCGATAGCTCTTGCTGACTTGTCGACTATCGCTAACGTCTCGACAGCTGTCAATAACGTGTCGATAACTTTCGCTAACGTGTCGATAGCTTTCGCTAACGTGTCGAAAGCTCTCGCTGGCTTGTTGATAGCTGTCGCTGACTTGTCGACAGCTATCGCTAACGTGTCGACTACTATACTGATGTGTCGACAGCTTTCACTAACGTGTCGATAACTATCGCTTACGTGTCGAAAGCTCTCGCTGACTTGTCGATAGCTCTCGCTGACTTGTCGATAGCTCTCGCTGACTTCTCGACAGCTATCGCTAACGTCTCGACAGCTGTCGCTAACGTGTCGATAACTATCGCTAACGTGTTGATAGCTATCGCTAACGTTTCGATAGCTATCGCTAACGTGTAGACAGCTGTCGCTAACGTGTCGACAGCTGTCGCTAACCTGTCGACAGCTGTCGCTAACGTGTCGATAGCTTTCGCTTACGTGTCGATAGCTCTCGCTGACTTGTCGACTCTCGCTAACGTCTCGACAGCTGTCAATAACGTGTCGATAGCTTTCGCTAACGTGTCGATAACTATCGCTTACGTGTAGACAGCTGTCGCTAACGTGTCGACAGCCGTCGCTAACCTGTCGACAGCTGTCGCTAACGTGTCGATAGCTTTCGCTTACGTGTCGATAGCTCTCGCTGACTTGTCGACTCTCGCTAACGTCTCGACAGCTGTCAATAACGTGTCGATAGCTTTCGCTAACGTGTCGATAACTATCGCTTACGTGTCGAAAGCTCTCGCTGGCTTGTTGATAGCTGTCGCTGACTTGTCGATAGCTATCGCTAACGTGTCGATAGCTATCGGTAACGTATCGATAGCTCTCGCTGACTTGTCGATAGCTCTCGCTGACTTGTCGATAGCTCTCGCTGACTTCTCGACAGCTATCGCTAACGTCTCGACAGCTGTCGCTAACGTGTCGATAACTATCGCTAACGTGTTGATAGCTATAGCTAACGTTTCGATAGCTATCGCTAACGTGTAGACAGCTGTCGCTAACGTGTCGACAGCTGTCGCTAACCTGTCGACAGCTGTCGCTAACGTGTCGATAGCTTTCGCTAACGTGTCGATAACTATCGCTTACGTGTCGAAAGCTCTCGCTGGCTTGTTGATAGCTCTCGCTGACTTGTCGATAGCTCTCGCTGACTTGTCGATAGCTCTCGCTGACTTCTCGACAGCTATCGCTAACGTCTCGACAGCTGTCGCTAACGTGTCGATAACTATCGCTAACGTGTTGATAGCTATCGCTAACGTTTCGATAGCTATCGCTAACGTGTAGACAGCTGTCGCTAACGTGTCGATAGCTTTCGCTAACGTGTCGATAACTATCGCTTACGTGTCGAAAGCTCTCGCTGGCTTGTCGATAGCTATCGCTAACGTCTCGACAGCTGTCGCTAACGTGTCGATAGCTTTCACTAACGTGTCGATAACTATCGCTTACGTGTCGATAGCTCTTGCTGACTTGTCGACAGGTATCGCTTACGTGTAGAAAGCTATTGGTAACGTGTCGATAGCTCTTGCTGACTTGTCGACTATCGCTAACGTCTCGACAGCTGTCAATAACGTGTCGATAGCTTTCGCTAACGTGTCGATAACTATCGCTTACGTGTCGAAAGCTCTCGCTGGCTTGTTGATAGCTGTCGCTGACTTGTCGACAGCTATCGCTAACGTGTCGACTACTATACTGATGTGTCGACAGCTATCGCTGATGACGTGTCGATAGCTATCGCTAACGTGTCGATAGCTATCGGTAACGTATCGATAGCTCTCGCTGACTTGTCGATAGCTCTCGCTGACTTCTCGACAGCTATCGCTAACGTCTCGACAGCTGTCGCTAACGTGTCGATAACTATCGCTAACGTGTTGATAGCTATCGCTAACGTTTCGATAGCTATCGCTAACGTGTAGACAGCTGTCGCTAACGTGTCGACAGCTGTCGCTAACCTGTCGACAGCTGTCGCTAACGTGTCGATAGCTTTCGCTTACGTGTCGATAGCTCTCGCTGACTTGTCGACTCTCGCTAACGTCTCGACAGCTGTCAATAACGTGTCGATAGCTTTCGCTAACGTGTCGATAGCTTTCGCTAACGTGTCGATAACTATCGCTTACGTGTCGAAAGCTCTCGTTGGCTTGTCGATAGCTATCGCTAAAGTCTCGACAGCTGTCGCTAACGTGTCGATAGCTTTCGCTAACGTGTCGATAACTATCGTTTACGTGTCGAAAGCTCTCGCTGGCTTGTTGATAGCTGTCGCTGACTTGTCGACAGCTATCGCTAACGTGTCGACTACTATACTGATGTGTCGACAGCTATCGCTGACGTGTCGATAGCTATCGCTAACGTGTCGATAGCTATCGGTAACGTATCGATAGCTCTCGCTGACTTGTCGATAGCTCTCGCTGACTTGTCGATAGCTCTCGCTGACTTCTCGACTACTATACTGATGTGTCGACAGCTATCGCTGACGTGTCGATAGCTATCGCTAACGTGTCGATAGCTAACGGTAACGTATCGATAGCTCTCGCTGACTTGTCGATAGCTCTCGCTGACTTGTCGATAGCTCTCGCTGACTTGTCGATAGCTCTCGCTGACTTCTCGACAGCTATCGCTAACGTCTCGACAGCTGTCGCTAACGTATCGATAACTATCGCTAACGTGTTGATAGCTATCGCTAACGTTTCGATAGCTATCGCTAACGTGTAGACAGCTGTCGCTAACGTGTCGACAGCCGTCGCTAACCTGTCGACAGCTGTCGCTAACGTGTCGATAGCTTTCGCTTACGTGTCGATAGCTCTCGCTGACTTGTCGACTCTCGCTAACGTCTCGACAGCTGTCAATAACGTGTCGATAGCTTTCGCTAACGTGTCGATAACTATCGCTTACGTGTCGAAAGCTCTCGCTGGCTTGTTGAAAGCTGTCGCTGACTTGTCGACAGCTATCGCTAACGTGTCGACTACTATACTGATGTGTCGACAGCTATCGCTGACGTGTCGATAGCTATCGCTAACGTGTCGATAGCTATCGGTAACGTATCGATAGCTCTCGCTGACTTGTCGATAGCTCTCGCTGACTTGTTGATAGCTGTCGCTGACTTGTCGACAGCTATCGCTAACGTGTCGACTACTATACTGATGTGTCGACAGCTATCGCTGACGTGTCGATAGCTATCGCTAACGTGTCGATAGCTATCGGTAACGTATCGATAGCTCTCGCTGACTTGTCGATAGCTCTCGCTGACTTGTCGATAGCTCTCGCTGACTTCTCGACAGCTATCGCTAACGTGTCGATAGCTTTCGCTAACGTGTCGATAACTATCGCTTACGTGTCGAAAGCTCTCGCTGGCTTGTCGATAGCTATCGCTAAAGTCTCGACAGCTGTCGCTAACGTGTCGATAGCTTTCGCTAACGTGTCGATAACTATCGTTTACGTGTCGAAAGCTCTCGCTGGCTTGTTGATAGCTGTCGCTGACTTGTCGACAGCTATCGCTAACGTGTCGACTACTATACTGATGTGTCGACAGCTATCGCTGACGTGTCGATAGCTATCGCTAACGTGTCGATAGCTATCGGTAACGTATCGATAGCTCTCGCTGACTTGTCGATAGCTCTCGCTGACTTGTCGATAGCTCTCGCTGACTTCTCGACTACTATACTGATGTGTCGACAGCTATCGCTGACGTGTCGATAGCTATCGCTAACGTGTCGATAGCTAACGGTAACGTATCGATAGCTCTCGCTGACTTGTCGATAGCTCTCGCTGACTTGTCGATAGCTCTCGCTGACTTGTCGATAGCTCTCGCTGACTTCTCGACAGCTATCGCTAACGTCTCGACAGCTGTCGCTAACGTATCGATAACTATCGCTAACGTGTTGATAGCTATCGCTAACGTTTCGATAGCTATCGCTAACGTGTAGACAGCTGTCGCTAACGTGTCGACAGCCGTCGCTAACCTGTCGACAGCTGTCGCTAACGTGTCGATAGCTTTCGCTTACGTGTCGATAGCTCTCGCTGACTTGTCGACTCTCGCTAACGTCTCGACAGCTGTCAATAACGTGTCGATAGCTTTCGCTAACGTGTCGATAACTATCGCTTACGTGTCGAAAGCTCTCGCTGGCTTGTTGATAGCTGTCGCTGACTTGTCGACAGCTATCGCTAACGTGTCGACTACTATACTGATGTGTCGACAGCTATCGCTGACGTGTCGATAGCTATCGCTAACGTGTCGATAGCTATCGGTAACGTATCGATAGCTCTCGCTGACTTGTCGATAGCTCTCGCTGACTTGTCGATAGCTCTCGCTGACTTCTCGACAGCTATCGCTAACGTGTCGATAGCTTTCGCTAACGTGTCGATAACTATCGCTTACGTGTCGAAAGCTCTCGCTGGCTTGTCGATAGCTATCGCTAACGTCTCGACAGCTGTCAATAACGTGTCGATAGCTTTTGCTAACGTGTCGATAACTATCGCTTACGTGTCGAAAGCTCTCGCTGGCTTGTCGATAGCTATCGCTAACGTCTCGACAGCTGTCGCTAACGTGTCGATAGCTTTCACTAACGTGTCGATAACTATCGTTTACGTGTCGATAGCTCTTGCTGACTTGTCGACAGGTATCGCTAACGTGTAGAAAGCTATTGGTAACGTGTCGATAGCTCTTGCTGACTTGTCGACTATCGCTAACGTCTCGACAGCTGTCAATAACGTGTCGATAGCTTTCGCTAACGTGTCGATAGCTTTCGCTAACGTGTCGAAAGCTCTCGCTGGCTTGTTGATAGCTGTCGCTGACTTGTCGACAGCTATCGCTAACGTGTCGACTACTATACTGATGTGTCGACAGCTATCGCTGACGTGTCGATAGCTATCGCTAACGTGTCGATAGCTATCGGTAACGTATCGATAGCTCTCGCTGACTTGTCGATAGCTCTCGCTGACTTGTCGATAGCTCTCGCTGACTTCTCGACAGCTATCGCTAACATGTCGATAGCTTTCGCTAACGTGTCGATAACTATCGCTTACGTGTCGAAAGCTCTCGCTGGCTTGTCGATAGCTATCGCTAACGTCTCGACAGCTGTCAATAACGTGTCGATAGCTTTCGCTAACGTGTCGATAACTATCGCTTACGTGTCGAAAGCTCTCGCTGGCTTGTCGATAGCTATCGCTAACGTCTCGACAGCTGTCGCTAACGTGTCGATAGCTTTCACTAACGTGTCGATAACTATCGTTTACGTGTCGATAGCTCTTGCTGACTTGTCGACAGGTATCGCTAACGTGTAGAAAGCTATTGGTAACGTGTCGATAGCTCTTGCTGACTTGTCGACTATCGCTAACGTCTCGACAGCTGTCAATAACGTGTCGATAGCTTTCGCTAACGTGTCGATAGCTTTCGCTAACGTGTCGAAAGCTCTCGCTGGCTTGTTGATAGCTGTCGCTGACTTGTCGACAGCTATCGCTAACGTGTCGACTACTATACTGATGTGTCGACAGCTATCGCTTACGTGTCGAAAGCTCTCGCTGGCTTGTCGATAGCTATCGCTAACGTCTCGACAGCTGTCAATAACGTGTCGATAGCTTTCGCTAACGTGTCGATAACTATCGCTTACGTGTCGAAAGCTCTCGCTGGCTTGTCGATAGCTATCGCTAACGTCTCGACAGCTGTCGCTAACGTGTCGATAGCTTTCACTAACGTGTCGATAACTATCGTTTACGTGTCGATAGCTCTTGCTGACTTGTCGACAGGTATCGCTAACGTGTAGAAAGCTATTGGTAACGTGTCGATAGCTCTTGCTGACTTGTCGACTATCGCTAACGTCTCGACAGCTGTCAATAACGTGTCGATAGCTTTCGCTAACGTGTCGATAGCTTTCGCTAACGTGTCGAAAGCTCTCGCTGGCTTGTTGATAGCTGTCGCTGACTTGTCGACAGCTATCGCTAACGTGTCGACTACTATACTGATGTGTCGACAGCTATCGCTAACGTGTAGAAAGCTATTGGTAACGTGTCGATAGCTCTTGCTGACTTGTCGACTATCGCTAACGTCTCGACAGCTGTCAATAACGTGTCGATAGCTTTCGCTAACGTGTCGATAGCTATCGGTAACGTATCGATAGCTCTCGCTGACTTGTCGATAGCTCTCGCTGACTTGTCGATAGCTCTCGCTGACTTCTCGACAGCTATCGCTAACGTCTCGACAGCTGTCGCTAACGTGTCGACAGCTGTCGCTAACCTGTCGACAGCTGTCGCTAACGTGTCGATAGCTTTCGCTTACGTGTCGATAGCTCTCGCTGACTTGTCGACTCTCGCTAACGTCTCGACAGCTGTCAATAACGTGTCGATAGCTTTCGCTAACGTGTCGATAGCTTTCGCTAACGTGTCGATAGCTTTCGCTAACGTGTCGATAACTATCGCTTACGTGTCGAAAGCTCTCGCTGGCTTGTCGATAGCTATCGCTTACGTCTCGACAGCTGTCGCTAACGTGTCGATAACATTCACTAACGTGTCGATAACTATCGCTTACGTGTCGATAGCTCTCGCTGACTTATCGACAGGTATCGCTAACGTGTCGAAAGCTGTCGCTAACGTGTCGATAGCTTTCGCTAACGTGTCGATAACTATCGCTTACGTGTCGAAAGCTCTCGCTGACTTGTCGATAGCTGTCGCTGACTTGTCGACAGCTACCGCTAACGTGTCGATAACTATCCTGATGTTTCGACAGCTATCGCTGACTTGTCAGCAGCTATCACTAACGTGTCGATAGCTATCGCTAACGTGTCGACAGCTATCGCACGTCTTGACAGCTGTCGCTAACGTGTCGATAGCTCTCGCTGACTTGTCGATAGCTATCGCTAACGTGTAGACAGCTGTCGCTAACGTGTCGACAGCTGTCGCTAACCTGTCGACAGCTGTCGCTAACGTGTCGATAGCTTTCGCTAACATGGCGATAGCTCTCGCTGACTTGTCGACTCTCGCTAACGTCTCGACAGCTGTCGCTAACGTATCGATAACTTTCGTTAACGTGTCGATAGCTATCCCTTACGTGTCGACAGCTGTCGCTTACCTGTCGATAGCTTTCGCTAACATGTCGATAGCTGTCGCTGACTTGTCGACAGGTTTCGCTTACGTGTCGATAACTATCGCGACTTGTTGACAGCTATCGCTAGCGGTTCGACAAGTATCGGTAACGTGTCGACAGCTGTCGCTAACGTGTCGATAGCTCTCGCTGACTTGTCGACAGCTATCGCTAACGTCTCGACAGCTGTCGCTAACGTGTCGATAGCTTTCACTAACGTGTCGATAACTATCGCTTACGTGTCGATAGCTCTCGCTGACTTGTCGACAGGTATCGCTAACGTGTCGAAAGCTGTCGCTAACGTGTCGATAGCTTTCACTAACGTGTCGATAACTATCGCTTACGTGTCGAAAGCTCTCGCTGACTTGTCAATAGCTGTCGCTGACTTGTCGACAGCTACCGCTAACGTGTCGATAACTATCCTGATGTTTCGACAGCTATCGCTGACTTGTCAGCAGCTATAACTAACGTGTCGATAGCTATCGCTAACGTGTCGACAGCTATCGCTAACGTCTTGACAGCTGTCGCTAACGTGTCGATAGCTCTCGCTGACTTGTCGATAGCTATCGCTAACGTTTCGATAGCTATCGCTAACGTGTAGACAGCTGTCGCTAACGTGTCGACAGCTGTCGCTAACCTGTCGACAGCTGTCGCTAACGTGTCGATAGCTATCGCTAACGTCTCGACAGCTATTGGTAACATGTCGATAGCTTTCGCTAACATGTCGATAGCTGTCGCTGGCTTGTCGATAGCTATCGCTAACGTTTCGATAGCTATCGCTAACGTGTAGACAGCTGTCGCTAACGTGTCGACCGCTGTCGCAAACCTGTCGACAGCTGTCGCTAACGTGTCGATAGCTATCGCTAACGTCTCGACAGCTATTGGTAACATGTCGATAGCTTTCGCTAACATGTCGATAGCTGTCGCTGACTTGTCGACAGGTATCACTAACGTGTCGATAGCTATCGCTAACGTGTCGACAGCTATCGCTAACGTCTTGACAGCTGTCGCTAACGTGTCGATAGCTCTCGCTGACTTGTCGATAGCTATCGCTAACGTTTCGATAGCTATCGCTAACGTGTCGAAAGCTCTCGCTGGCTTGTCGATAGCTATCGCTTACGTCTCGACAGCTGTCGCTAACGTGTCGATAACATTCACTAACGTGTCGATAACTATCGCTTACGTGTCGATAGCTCTCGCTGACTTATCGACAGGTATCGCTAACGTGTCGAAAGCTGTCGCTAACGTGTCGATAGCTTTCACTAACGTGTCGATAACTATCGCTTACGTGTCGAAAGCTCTCGCTGACTTGTCAATAGCTGTCGCTGACTTGTCGACAGCTACCGCTAACGTGTCGATAACTATCCTGATGTTTCGACAGCTATCGCTGACTTGTCAGCAGCTATAACTAACGTGTCGATAGCTATCGCTAACGTGTCGACAGCTATCGCTAACGTCTTGACAGCTGTCGCTAACGTGTCGATAGCTCTCGCTGACTTGTCGATAGCTATCGCTAACGTTTCGATAGCTATCGCTAACGTGTAGACAGCTGTCGCTAACGTGTCGACAGCTGTCGCTAACCTGTCGACAGCTGTCGCTAACGTGTCGATAGCTATCGCTAACGTCTCGACAGCTATTGGTAACATGTCGATAGCTTTCGCTAACATGTCGATAGCTGTCGCTGGCTTGTCGATAGCTATCGCTAACGTTTCGATAGCTATCGCTAACGTGTAGACAGCTGTCGCTAACGTGTCGACCGCTGTCGCAAACCTGTCGACAGCTGTCGCTAACGTGTCGATAGCTATCGCTAACGTCTCGACAGCTATTGGTAACATGTCGATAGCTTTCGCTAACATGTCGATAGCTGTCGCTGACTTGTCGACAGGTATCACTAACGTGTCGATAGCTATCGCTAACGTGTCGACAGCTATCGCTAACGTCTTGACAGCTGTCGCTAACGTGTCGATAGCTCTCGCTGACTTGTCGATAGCTATCGCTAACGTTTCGATAGCTATCGCTAACGTGTCGACAGCTGTCGCTAACGTGTCGACAGCTGTCGCTAACCTGTCGACAGCTGTCGCTAACGTGTCGATAGCTATCGCTAACGTCTCGACAGCTATTGGTAACATGTCGATAGCTTTCGCTAACATGTCGATAGCTGTCGCTGACTTGTTGACAGCTATCGCTAGCGGTTCGACAGGTATCGGTAACGTGTCGACAGCTGTCGCTAATGTCTCGACAGCTGTCGCTAACGTGTCGATAGCTTTCACTAACGTGTCGATAACTATCGCTTACGTGTCGATAGCTCTCGCTGACTTGTCGACAGGTATCGCTAACGTGTCGAAAGCTATTGGTAACGTGTCGATAGCTCTTGCTGACTTGTCGACTATCGCTAACGTCTCGACAGCTGTCAATAACGTGTCGATAGCTTTCGCTAACGTGTCGATAACTATCGCTTACGTGTCGAAAGCTCTCGCTGGCTTGTTGATAGCTGTCGCTGACTTGTCGACAGCTATCGCTAACGTGTCATGCGGAAGGTGAGGACGTCGTGAGATCTTTCCAGCCATGCCTCAAAGAGAAATTTACCGCCGTAATTGTAGCGTCTCTGACGCCATTTCACCATGAGATCCCGCCGTAAACCCTGTCCACCATGCCACGACGCGTTGCATCTCCACGAGCAAATCGTGCATGCGTGCAAGGACTATTCCCTCCAGATCCCAGGCTCGAGATGTAGTGCTTACAATATCTTCTCTTTCATTTTAAACATCATCATTTAAATCATGCTAAGTCCTATGATAGTACTTAAATCAAGAAATTGGTGTGTATAACTGGTTATATCGAATAATATAGCTCAAATATTGTTATGGAAGTGTATAAGAAACTACTATTAAAAATTCGGAAAAGGTCCTCGTTTAGTAGAAGCCGTACCTGGAAAAACATTCTCATATCGTTCGTGAATAGTCTAGTACTAGGTCTTCGCATCATACAAGTAATAAGAAAAAGTGTGAAAAATTAAGTCCTCGTATAGGCGTCTCTGGTCATATGGTTAAGGTCCTCGTTTGGCTCACACGACCTCGGATGGTACTACCCAGGCGGGTTTGCGAGTGTATTTAGGTCCCCGCACCGTTCATAGGAAATCATATCAAAAAATGTTGAGATAGCGCTATGCGAATAGTCTCATCACCCCAAATATTGTTTTCTCTTTCTTTCTGTCTTGTTAATAAGGTCGTAAGTCGTCGCTAACCTAGTTTTCTAGAAGGTCCTCGGATTGTGACTTATGACTATAGTCCTCGTATGGGTGTCTGTGCAAGTAATGGTGTGTGTGAATGTGCACTATGTTTGTTACTTCTTCATGCTCGAACTACTGAACGAATTTCGATGAAACGTTTTACTCCGAAAGCAGGTATAATTGTCTAATATCACGCAGGAGAAGCCGCCTACAGCAGCTAGTGTAAAATAAAACAAATGTGTAAAAAAGCGCACGTTTTATTACAGTATCACTATCTCATACAATTTCCGTTTATATTATATTATTAGGTGAAATCCAACAATAAAACGTTATTAAAATCTTACGACCCTACACTAGAACGCGTCTAGTAGAACTGAAACTATTCTAATATACACCTAAACTTCATTACAATAGAGTTTAAATTACTTTATCAAGGCGAATCTTAGACGACAGGGAAAAAGGGTATAACTCAATAAGTACTGAAAGACTTACGTTACTCTAAAGTTAGATCATTTACAGTAAATATAAGGAGTTTTTATATTTATAATAATGAAGATCACAAATGTCTACTTAAATCTAAGGGAATCCTATTTAAGTGGGTATATAAATAGCATAACACATTAGGATTGCCCAAAATACGTCTCAATTACTGGTATTTCGCCATTTTTTAACCCTTCAGATACCGTCAATTAGAGACACAATAGTAAGACAATAGATGCGCGGCCACCGGTGGTCGCTTGGGGATTCATGAATTAAATAACTAGGTAAAGTTAAAACAGGAGGTTAGATTTAAAAATACCTCTTACACGATGTTTAAAATTGGAACGCCTGAAAGCACCTTAAGTTAGAATTAAAATGGTTTTTACAAAAAGGAGATTTCTTTTAATTTGCATGAAATACTTTTTAATTTAGACATTTCATTTGTGAAAATCTTTACAAGTCGGGTCTAAACCAACTAATTTCACTTGTAAAGATTCTTTTTAGTTGACCAACATTTTAGTTTATTGAAATGTGTTGTGAAAAAAGACTAGGTTACTAAGTAAAAAGAAGTTTACAATTTTAGAGACCTTTTTGAAAAATTTGGCGTAACAAAAAGCCAAATTCTCGAAAAGCTTTTAAAATTTAAATATTATGCTATTTATACAAGATTTAGCTGAGTGAGGCCGCACTACCAATATCTAAATGGTTCCAATAAGAAAAGACTATTTGTAAGTTCGACGTCCATTGCTTATTTGGTTTACAATATATCAATTTTATTAGTTCATAGCAGTCAAAGTACCTACTTAAAAAAATATTTGATACTTGCATACTAGAATCGTAATGAAAAATCGACTATAATTAGGCAAATAGTACAGTTTTCTAAATATTATTATTAAAAAAGGGAAAAGACTTTATACACTTTACAATGTTTTAGAATTATGCTACGCAATCCATTTATTATTTAAATGCATTATTTTAAATTTTAATTTATATAAAAAGTCGCAAGTTTTGCTTTTTCATAATAAGTAGTTCTTTTTTTATAAATTAGCTTTCAGCGAAATTTGGATAGTTACGAAATAGTTTTTTTTTACATTATAGTTACGAACACCGTCGCCTTATTTCATTATAACATAAATAGTTTAACTGGTATCTTAGTTTTTATTTTTTTCTTTAATAACAATCTGTGAATCATTTTGTTTTCATAGTATTGGGACGGTGTTCTATAAACCTTATTTTAACCCTTATATCGAATTGGAACTGTTTTTTAAAACTTTGAAATCATTATACAATCCAAGGAATTAATCCTTCCAAGTTTCATTTCTATGCTGATTTTTTGTTAAGAAAATCTTTTAAGATAATTGTTAATTTATTTTCCAAACTTCACGTCAAACATAAGGCTGGATGCGTAAAGTCAAATCATGCTAGTACCAGCGTTATACAAGTTCCAGAACTAAAAAGGGGTGGCGCTATCGGTCAAATATAGCTCCATCCCTCTCATACATTGTAATTCTATATGGCACTAAAACATTATAAGGCCATTATGAATATTTTCTAAACAAAGCCTTCTTTGATCTTAATATACCTCCTATTAATTGACAGTACATTGGCTTCTATTTTTCAAACCAAGTGTTGAAACTATCTTGCCTTCTGTTTGACGTGTACTTAAATCCTTTTTGCAGACACAGCGAAACAAAATAGTGCATTGTTACACTAGGGGTGAAAGTTACTTATTTCGTCCCGAGAAGTTGGCTAATTCGAGGGACTAAATAAGTAACTTTAAACCCGAGGTAAGCACTGTGCTTTTCATTACGAATACAAGAAGATAGACCTAGTTTTTTTTTTTTTAAATTAATTGTCAGCTGTCAGTTGAAAATAAAACTCCCTAGGGATGAAAAGTGTGATACTTTTCAGCCCGCTCCTCAGGAAACTTCAGACCTACTTTCAGAGTATGAGTAATGAAAAGCTTTTTTCGCATTACATTTCAACACAAAAAAATCCACTACCCGTTCTATATTGTCTCATTTTGCGTTTGCTGTTTATGTGACAAGAAGCAAGAAAAAAGTTGAAGTACAATACAGTACACAGTACAGTTACAGTCAAAATATCTTGCACTTTTTGAAGTTAGGCGTTCCGGACTATTCGCATACTTACTCGGAAATATACGCTATCCTACCGACTCATTAATTACTGCGAAGCCAATGAGGGTTTTCAAGCAAATTCACACCATCAGTTGGCTCCACTTAGCCGAAACGTCTTCTACTTTTGAAAACGTATACCGCATGATAATAGAAAAAAGACTTAACTCAAAAATTTGTGTATTCAGAAATTGGACCTTATTATTGAAGTATATTTTTTTAAATATTCAAAAACCTTTTTTGTGTTAAGTCTTTTTATGATTAAGCATACAACATAACGTTAACTTCATCTTAAACAATGTCATTAACAGAAGTGTTTTGACAAGTGCTTGAATCTGACGACTCAGTGCTGCCATCTGGTGAACATCATTAAAAAAATCATCATTGCTTAAAGTTTCTAGTGCTCAAGATATTTTGACCATACTACATAATTGTACTGTCTGTGGTAATGATTGACAAACATTCTAAATCACAAACATTTTCAATTTTGGATATTCATTAACGCTGATGTCAATATATCTCGAGTCTACCACCTAATCCACCTATATTCTAAATCCTTTCAAATAAAGACTCAGTTGTCATGACAACGAAAAAAACCATTGATTAATGTCAATAAATAACACGGTATTAGTCTTTATCTTGTCTGTGGCTGAGTTGAAAATGAGTCGATTGGACAATATGACTTAGAACACAGAGGGTTAGACCTTTTTTCCTTGGTGCTAAGTGTATTACCTAATAGTGCTATTTTGGTACTTATCGTACTAATTAGGACTCTAGCTAGCTAGCGATGACAGTGGAAAAGCCTAGTCTAGAAGGCAGCTTACACGACATCTATTAGATACGACTAGATTTAGTGTACTTTTATTATTATTAATAACAATGTATTTAATAGGTGTATTCAGAAATTATTGCAATGCGTGGCACTTTATGTTGGTGTTTATTCACAATAATAACATATCATAAATTTAAACATGTTTAAAAATATCTATATAGATAAAAAAATAAATAAATTTGGAATAATATTAATATATTTATTTTCAATAAATAAACAGCAAAAAAGAACTGAAACTAACAAAAAAAAACATTAAAGAAGTATATGAAAAAAAAAATGCAAATACTATTTCTAATAGACAGGTAAAAATTTCAACTATTTAAAATTCCTACAATCTATTTTCTTGTACTGAATTAAGGTGTACTTAAAACTGCAAATCTAAAATACTGAGGCATTGTCTAAGCTACAAACCAAGGGTTTTATCGGCCTTAGCAAATAAATCTAAATCTCAAATCATCTTAGACTAAGCAAAACTAAATTTATAATTGAATGGCATATTTGATCTAAGCTTTTAATGCACTAAACCTTTTTTACAAAATGGATTTAATTTGATCGTCGTCTTCAAAAAGTAAATATTTTAGACATAAATGGTTCATGTGTTGTCAAAGAATAAATGTAACACAGTGCTAATTTAAATAATAAAAAGACAGGAATACTAAACCTTTTCTAATTTCAAAATAATAGCATTATCTTGCGGAACATTGAAGTGGCGGAATCTTAAAATAAAAAACAATGTTTTAAGACGAGACTTATTTTTAATGGCTAAAAACGTAGACGTTTTGGTAGTTTTTGTTCACATAGCAAACGGTATAACAAAATGTATCGAATGAGTGTAATTTATTGTCTAATCACGTGTCAACACCCGATGTCAACTACTGAATAACTAGGTAAGTATTATTTTATTTGGCCTAGACATTATTCTAAGTTATACACCGATATATCTGCAGATCAAAATCTTATTATCGACAAGAACCCCATACAGTATAGGTGTATTAGCTATCCCACTCAAAGAAACAATATTTTTATTGCTATTCGGTTCCAAAATCAATATTTTTACCAGCTATCCAGTTCCAAGAACCAGTATTTTTACCGGCTATCTGGTTCCAAGGACCAATATTGTCATTAGTTATACAGTTCTAAAAACCAATATTTTTACCAGCTATTCGGTTCCAAAGACTAATATTTCTATCAGCTATCCCGTTCCCTGGACCAGTATTTCTACCAGCTATTCGGTTCCAAGGACCAATATTTTTATCGGTTATCCGGTTCCAAGGACCAATATTTTTTTTAGTTTTCCGGTTTTACAGATCAATATTATTATATTCTTGAGTACTTCGAAACTTTGAAAGTCATTGGTAAAAAAAATATAGAAAATTGTGGATGAAAGATATTTTTATTTTTTAATAATAGTATTTTAATCTGCAAACTATCGATACCTATACTAGTTATCCTAGTTTTGGTGTCACAGTTTACTAAATTAAATTATTATACCGTCAGTTTTAAATAAGTGTATAATATTCGAGTGGGTACTTACATTATTATTTCGAGTAATCTCATTTTTTAACAGATAATGTCACTTCGGATTTGTTTGCATCAGAAGTGACGTTATCTAAAAAATCTGTCTCTTATTACGAAAAACATGTGACACATAATTTTTGACAAACAACTGTGACTCTTTAGTCTAAAAAACACAAGTTGAAAAAAAAATGCATTTCATTTTCTTCCTCTTCTACAAATCTTTCGATGTACCTTCTCCTTGGCTCGGTCTTACGCATCCTCGATGTTCAAATCCCTTTTGGCTATCCACCATGGTCCTCAAAATATTCCCTTTTATTTTTCATTCAGTTTCATATTTACAATAGTTCTTTCATTATCCTTTTAAATCACTTAGCGAATCATCAGTACTTAAAAAGTCTAATAACCTATTTCATCACAATTAAAGTCCTCGGTCTTTCCATCTTCAAAACGGTGACACCAAAACTGCCGCTACGCTACGTTTACCGGACCGTCTTGAACCGCTTGACCTTGATGGTGGCCTTGTTGCTGCACAGCTTCAGCGCGGTGGCGCACGCCAGCAGGTCGGCGCCTGACACGTCCTTCCCGTCCACTGCCACCAGGAAGTCTCCGCGCTGGATTCGTCCATCCATATCAGCTGGAGTGCCGGGGAGCTGGAACGACATATTCAAGTTATTGTCAAAAGTTTGGTGTTCTCACTGCTTCAAGGGAGTGCAGACCTGAATATCTGGTTTTAATTTCAACCCGATACCTTCACGCGTTTCCGAAATAAAAGATCTTGACAGACAGGCACCAACATGCACTGGGCCCGCGTGGTGGATTACGGCCCATTCCCTCTACTAGAAAGGAGGCCTCAGTCCCAGCAGTGGAAACATTAAAAAGGCTGATGATGATGATGACAGACAGGCGGACAACAAAATGATTCTATAAGGGTTCCGTTTCTTCCTTTTGGCACGGCCTAGGGCGCCACATAGAAATTAAAATATTTAGAATCCTACATCGAGCATTTAGAGTTCTCTGGACGATTTGAAGATATACAACAGACCAAAATCATCTTTTGGGCAGTTGCCCAGATCAGATTATAACACCCGTCTGGTCTGGAGACCTTCCTTTTTTAAAGAAGGTTTACGAAACTACACTCTGCATCACACTTTATACATGAAGCAGTGTCCATCTTTTCAAAATAGCTAGATATGTATTTTATTCCCCCTAGCATGATCAGAAAAAATAAAACTGTGCTCCACCAGGTGGTCTACATTTGAAGATACAACCACGCTGCGTAAAGACGCAGCATGGCTCTGGGTCTTCAAATATAAAGTGTGTTTAGTAACACAATTTTTAAAAACCTACAGTTTTCTGGATCTATACGAGGCCAACAATAGAGCCGTACAGGTTGCCAAATATTGGTCAGAAAGAGTATAGTTTGAGAACATCATACAACTCAATTGGTATTATATAATATAAGCAACCATATACACTTCCCCGTTCTTGTACTGATCATAACCATAACATGATACTCACAAGTTGTCCTATATAGACGCCGGGCGCGGCGACGGGCGCGACGCAGGTGAGTCCGAGCGGTTTGCCCGCCTTGCGGCTGAGGTCTATCTCGATCTCCTCATACTTTAGCGGGTCTGGTCGATGGACTGTCAGTTTTAACTGAAATAAAAAAAACAGATATAAGAAACAAAAACAAGATGATGGTGAGCTGTTAAAGTAATAATAATACAGCAGTAACTGTACCGTGGCGGTCAGACGATAAGCAGGTATTCTGATGCATCTAGTTAGACTTTTCTTTTAAGAACTTAACACGCATCTGGTTAGACTGAGAGCTGAACTCGAAATTCATTACTTGAAAATCTTTTCTTTTTTAATAACTTCTCTTGGACTGAGATGAGACTTATAGATTAAAATCCACCTACGCTCCATCAATTTTCCTCTGCAATCCAGAGCCACAGTAACTCTTTCGAACAAATCCGTAGCCTTGGATTGACCTCAGATATTCTAGACGTAATGAAAGTGCGGTGACCAATGTCTTTTTATTGTTCATTCTTCTAATCTCACTAATCTCTATAGCTGCAGGGTAGTAAGTAAGATTTCACACATTCTTCGTCTCTTGGTTTCTACACACTACTGTCAATATTTCTTTTAACCTCTCTTTTTGCAGGTCTGCTGGATGAAATTTCTTTGAACGTGCAGAAGAAACGTGCAGTGCCTTAATACTAATGTCTGTAATTTATGTTTTTCTGTTTTTTTTTGTGTGTGCTTAAATAATAAAAAAAAATGACGTACCTTAGCAGTTTTTTGCTTGATGGTGAGACAGACTCTCTCGTACGCCATCTCCTTGGTGATTGCTATACCGTTGCATTCGAGGATCTGGTCTCCGGGTTTGAGTCGACCATCTTTCGCGATCGCGCCGTTGTTGTAGATGTCTAAGATTATTGCTGCCGCGCCCTGTGATAGAAAGAAGATATCATTCATTACTGTTGCTAAACTAAAGCTTCAGTAACTGCATCGAATTAGACCATGTATCGACATACTGTATGGGACAGCAAGGATCGATCAGAAAAGAATCTTTACGGCTTTATCTTATTACTATAGTTAGCCCATATTGTAAAAAGGCCTTCCTCCACTCCTTCCAACGATCAACTCCTCGCTTTCTCATCCCAATTTTAAGGAAGCCATTCAGGTCATCCCGCCATCTCCTTCGTGATCTGCTTAGGCCCCGCGTTGCTATGTCCGGGCTCCAATCCTGCGTTTTACGCGCCCACAGCTCGTTAGACATACGGTTTTAACTAAAGCTTTTAAATTCTTAGTTGGTAGGTACCAGAAAGAATTATAGGCAAATTGTCAATTTTCACATAGAAAATTGTCAATTTGCTTACTGAGTTGAGAATGTAAAATTTCATCAACAGTCTTCCAAGACTATTTTCTTGTGGCTAAAAGTTTAAAGTATTTGCATTTGCTGCCCTATCTCAAAAAGCCACCCTGTTTTAGCTATAAAAGGTATTATAATAATATAATATTTTTACGGGTCTACAGGGATTAAATAAATTCAGTTCTTTTTAAGTGACACTCCATGTTCCGGATGTCAGGGAGGTAAATAAATAAGTCGAATGTATAATGACTTGATTGAGTAATGGTGAGAAATAAGTAGCAGTACAAGGAGATGTCGATAGAAAGACCGTTCACCGCGGCTGTCGCCTCAGCTGACAGTGACGTTGTCCACACGTTGGATGCATGAACAATCCATTTTATCGTGTTGTCGAAGTGACTCGTGTCTACATGAGACAAACGTCACGATTCCAAGTGCCACAGAACTGGGGCAGAAAGACGTATGATGAACTTACATTGATGAGTGTGTCGCTGCCTCCCAGCAGCAAGACGCCGAGTACCTCGTTGGCGGAGTTGATCTCTATGACGGTGTCCACGTTAGGCGCTACGGGGGCCGTTGCGGGGTCGGGGGGAGGCTCCACTGGAAATAAACGTAAAAATATTTTTGAAAATATTAAATACTGTAGTTAATGGGAGTAATCAAATGGGTGCTAACTAAACAGACTTCTTTTTAATAATGATTTCGCCTCTAAAAACTACATTGCCTTCTAAATTACTAAGTCAGCTACAATTAACAGTGTCTGAATGATACTATCTTAGCCACTATAATAGTATTCTTCTATGTTAACCACTTTCTAACTGGTTATAAAAAAAATACTCCCGTATGCTAAGGTAGGAGCTCTGCACCAATCAACCTAACCTAACCTGTCCGTGTCAGGATACTCTAAAATTTTGAGCTCGCTCCGCTTGCTTTTAGACTAAGAATATTTAGTTGGCCTTGTAAAAAAGAAGAATTAGTTTATTAGAGTCTTTATCATTTTCCTGTTGCTAGTTATAACATGATTTTCATTGAAGAAATCTGCAAAACAAATAACTGCTATGCGATTTCGGTTCAGATGACTTCAATGAGTGATGCAAATATATTCGCTAGTTTTTGCGACGCATCGTGCGAGCACAATAAACCTTTTACAATGCGACGATGCATCACAGTTTTGTGTTTGGACCCTAAGACCCATTTAATAGAAGACGTATCGCTTGCCACTAAACAAGCAAATCAAGGCTCTGGGCTGGTACTGAAAATACCTACGGTAAAAACTTTATATACCTTTAATAGGTGAGGGTGTGGGTCGTGGTGTCTGCGGTCGACTGACGGCGAGCGGCTCGTTGGCGTTCCTACTGGCGGGACGCGACGCGCCGCCCGGCCCTGATGGACCCACTGGAAATTAAAAAAAGTTTTGTTAATTGTTGAATAACTAGCTGTTACTAGCAGCCTCACCCGCGAAGTAGAAATTTCCCCAAGAGTACTCAGAATAATAAGTCATTTATGTGCTATTCCAGAACTTGGTCCACCTATGTGTCAAGCCAAGGTGTTCAGTCGAACGTGAAAGAGTAATTAACATACACATACCATCACTCAAAAACCACATTCCATTATCTTTATAATATTACTGTTATGCTATCTATTCAAACACTAAAAATTAAGTTAGTTTTAAGTTTTTTTTTTGTTTCCTTTTCTTAATTTCAGTGTTTGTTATTGATTTCACTTAACTCAAAGCTGTAACATATCTTAGATTATAAAAAGCCCGGAGCAAAATCCTCCCTCTAATTTGCACCGATATTTCTTTCATGTTCTACCACAGCCCTTGAAATAAGGCTAGACTGAAATGAATGATAAGGTCAATAACATTATTCAGACTGCACTGCACCTTCCTGTATGAGGCACACCATCATTCTCTTCTGCGTGCATAAACAATGCATCTTCATTAACTGTCTGAGTTATAACTAGTCTAATGATTAACTGACCAGCACCAGGTGTTCCCGGAGTAGTGGCGGTAGCTGGAGACTCCTCTCCCGGTTCCTTCAGGTTGGGAGTACATACAGTGAGGACCACCACGCCTTCAGTCTGCTTGAGCTTCGCTGCCGCCTGGAAAGGTGATGGAGATTGATTAGTTGATAAAATACCAGATAGCTCAGAGTAGGAGCAAACATATTGTTTTATTGCTGTTTATGGTAGATGGTATAAAACCTCAACAAGCTTAACTGAAATAAGAGGTAAGGGGGAAGGGAGGTCACATTGGGGTCTTTAAGCCTACAATCCATACTCTAAACTTAAAGACAGTAAGTTTTGTGAAATATTTGAGTGAGTGACAGAATTACCGAATGCTAACAGAAGAAAAACAGAAAAAGCCTGAAAAGTGGTCTGTTTTGTTCGCGTTACCTTTTTATGAAACGTTGCGTTGGATGTAACAACAAGTTTTTTTACCAAGCTCACGTTGACGATAAATCCTTCGGGTAGGGCCTTCTTAACACTATTTGAAATCTTGATTGATTTGAAGCTTTCTACTAGCGTTAACTATTGCAGATTAGCAACTTGGCTAGAGGTACTGTACGGAGGATCCTCCTTTTTCAACGGAATTTGCAGGACTTTACACTCTATTCCGTATACTTCTATTTTTAAAGATTTTTTAAGGAAAATCAATAAATAGTTTCTATCGTTCCTGATGAGTGCATACTTTTATTGATTGAATTGGTTTTTTTTTTTTTGTATAAAGAGTCACTCTGCGTCCGTGTTGCTAACAAGAAACACCGCAGAGGTGGTTCAACTGAACGGAAAAATCTATAACATGTAGAATTGTAGGTACTTACTGCATCATAACTGCAGTTTAGTAAGGAGTCCCTATTCACTGCTAACAACATGTCACCAATCTGCAGTCCTCCCTGGAAGCAGACAAAAAAACATTGTAGCGATATATTGTCCAAAGTTGATGAAACTGTTCGAGTCATCGAAAGCTTAACTTAGCTTTACCAACTGACTTGTAGTCGATTGAACGATTAAAAGATTGGACTTGTAGCCGAGTGCTGTAGTGACTTTCCACGTGTATTGAACGACGTTTTTCAATACACTTACGAAGAAACAAATAAATGGGAGTGACGCGCGACTAGTGAAAAAATAAATAAATGAGGGGCGATGCGCGTAGGGGTCGCTTAACGCCCAACCTGACAAGATAAATAGATTAAATTGTGGCGAGAGTTAGCTCGCGCATTTTCACACACTAGTGTGTAAAATGGTAAATTACGTTACTAAAAGCGTAAGGGATAAGATACTGGCTTTTATTCCTACCAATTTTACAACTTTCGAATAAGTGTATTGAAAAATATTCACTCTCATTTTGGTCTCCATCGCAGTCGAGTCATTGTAATGCTAAACCAAGCTAACAAGGGATTGTATTGTGGAAGATCAATAACTACTTAGTCACGGTTATTTTTAATAATTTTTAACCATTTACCCGTAAGCGGTAATATATTATAAATTATTATTTGCAATTTCAATAGGTTTAGTTTGTTTGTCACCTATTGTAACTTTGCGGTTTAGGAAGTGTATATTTAAATCTAATTTAAGTACTATTTATATATTTAAAAAATCATTTAACTATCATCATCATTTCAGCCGATATACGTCCACTGTTGGACTTAGGCCTCTCCCAAATGTCACCACAGTTAACGATCCTGCGCGTCTCGCATCCATCGGATTCCCGCAACCTTCACCCGGTCATCGGTCCACCTTGTAGGAGGCCTTCTAACGCAGTCGCCAATACAGAAGCTTTTGGGCCCAAACGGCCATCTATTCTGCGAGCAATGTGCTCTGCCCAAAGCCACTTAAGTTTGGCGATTCTTCGTGGTATGTCGGCGACCTTAGGACCTGCGGATATCTTCATTTTTGATTCGATCACGCAAGGGAACCCCGAGCATAGCCCTTTCCATTGCTCGTTGGGTGACTAGAACCATTTTAGCGGCATTGGCAACACACACTGGTCATAGACTTGTTTTGAGTTGGGGAAAAAGTTAGGGAGATCAAAAAAAAAAAAAAATGGCGTTGAAGTTACACAAAGTAGTGCGCCTGGCTGGGTTTGAACTCGCAATCTATATCTTACAAGATGGGACCGCTATCACTGAGCTGTTACTGCTCAGGATTGAAATATGTCTAAGTAAGTCTTCAGGCGTTCAAGCACGGTACGTCAAAATCAATCAGTGTGGAAGATAGGCTATTCTGATTTTTCAGTACCGTAAACTGAAGGTATAAAAGGCGATAATCCAATTTACAGTATTTTTAGGTAAAACGTTCTCGCGGTCGATCACCTACCAGATGGACAGACCTCATTAACCCTTCAGATACCGTCAATTAGAGACACAATAGTAAGACAATAGATGCGCGGCCACCGGTGGTCGCTTGGGGATTCATGAATTAATCCATCTTCTAAGTGTTCCCTCATTGAATGCACACGCAATGCCACGAATAGAAAGAGATGGAGAAGTCTCGCAAAAGCCGCAACCAAACTACCAGACTAACCATGACCACGACTACTCCGCCAGGAGTATACGACTGAAAAGAAGAAGAGGTAAAAACTGTTTTTTGTTCCGGATGCACTTGTTCTGGATTTTGATCTCGCTCACCTGATGGTAAATGATTAGTATGTAGTTACTGACCTGTTCAGCTGCACTGCCTTCCTGTAGATCTGACACGAAGATGCCTCGACCGGCCTCCGTGTGACGACCCTCGATGATCATGATGCCAAGACCGGACGGACCCTGGAATAGTACACATTGGGTGCATTAGAATTAGTATAAAATATCAAACCTAAATACAATAACATTGTTAACAACACAATGTTGTTAAGGTAGAATGGTTGTATCATAATCATATGTGGTGGTTCTAGCTTCTAGTACTTGTGGTAGATCTCTGCCGTTATAACATATCATGTACAACATTGGACCAAAAATAGACCCTTGAAGGACACCCCCTCACTGATGTTATAAATAAATAAACAAAAATAAAAATCTTATATTTCCGAAAAAATCCATAGTTGGTTAGTATACTCAACTTAACATATAACTACCGGAAACAATTTTTTATTTATTAATTTATTACTTTTTTTATTTATTTTATACAGGCGTACCCAATGCTAACGTTGTGAAACGACAATGTGAAACTATGCTCTATGACTTGGAATATTCTACAAGATAAGTTCGAAGAAGTTGGTGATAGTATGAGGAATATCACACTCTGTCAAATCCTTGCTGAAGGTCAAGCAATGCCAATGAACAATATTTTTTCTGTTGAAATGTATTTCTTGTTTCTTTGCAAATTTGGTGGACTTGTTCGATGGTAAAATTTTGTTGTCTTAATCCAAACTGATAACCCAGTATTGTGTAACAAGTATAGACCAAAATTCTGCAGAGTAAAATTGTCTCAAATAACTTTAATAGCATGAATAAATAAAAGAAAATATCAAAAAATTCTCACCTTCTTGATGGTAATATCTCTGACTCCTTTGTAGCCAGCAAACCGGTCCTCCGACGACTGAAACAAAAGAACAACAGCTGAGTATTTAAGAATTTACAAGATTTTATTCAGTTCCACCTGTTTAGAGTAAACAGATAACACACGCATTCAGTAACTGAGCTACTGAATGCGAATTCTCCGAGGTATACTACTATCTTTTTAAAAACGTTGCTTCACGCTAAGAATTTCACCTGTATCGTAAGTGCGTTCACAAACATTTTAGTTAGAAGGGTATAAGAAAAAAAGGCTTTATATAGTTCTGTATTGAAGTTTTTATAGTTTTCTCCTACAGAAGTGATTTGACATCACTTACAAACAAGTTTGAAAATTTCTGGGTTAGGACAAGTCTTGATTGAAAATTAACTCGTTTATTGGAGCATGTTGACAAGGATAGGTTAAGTTTTTATTGTGATTATATGTAAAGAACGCACAGTATTAAGTTATAAAATTTAAAAATCCAGTCTTATAGTCATTATTCATTATCTTCTCAATTACAGAATTTAAGGTTGTGGTTGTAGATAACGTATGTTACGAATTTTGCACAGGTGAAGGCCCCTGTAGCCCGAGGGCCCATATCATCGATACGGCTGATATGGTGGTAGCTACGCTCCTGAAGTAATGTTATGTTGCCAGGCACCGCCAAATTAGACGGATTTGTCACATTAGTGACCGATGGTCATATGTTAGTCTCCACTCTACCTAACTCATTCTGTGTTTTGCCTGCGAACGGACCAGCAGTTATAATGCAATAGAAATTACTGCTAATTAATATTCCAATTATTGAAATTATTATTGTAATGAATATTGGATTATCAATAATAAATAAGACTACTTCATTCAATGTTATTGACTTATTGTGGTTTCATTAGAATTTAAGACGAATTTTATGGTCGTCATCACTCTAAAGGGTTCTCATAAGGGTTAAAGTGATGAAGCAGGGAGGTCACGACCCTCAGCATTGAGGAATACGACGCAAGGAGGGAGCATCACTTTAACCTTTTCCCAACCAGCTTATAGTCTAACCGGATACAGTTTAATACTCGTGTTTTAAATAGAGCAATTGCTTATCAGACCTCCATAACTTACTTACTAGGCAACACGGAGTATATCCTTGGGTATACTGATGGTCAGACTGTCTGGCTTCTCACTATCTGTATCGACAGTCAAAGATTTACGACTGTTAACTAGGAACAACCGCTTTACGTGCTTTTCAAGGCACGGGATGTCAGTAAGTCCTATAACCTTAGAAAAGTACCTATGAATCAAAAAATTCACAATGATGCTTGTCCGGTATCAAACCCACAATCTCAAGCGATTGCTTAATCATACGACGATTATATGGTAGTTTTTTTAATGACTACCTACGATTATAGCTTCTGCCATTAACTTCTCCAATGTGAAAGAAGAAAATATACTAGTACAGACTGTAGTAGTAGTACCTACTGGTGAATGAATGAAGGCATTTCTAAGTGGAGTTGATACTGCAGCATCAAATTCTAAAAGAAATATAGGTATGTATACAATTATTATTAAACCAGTTACTGGTGTTTCCCAGTATGTTTTCCTGTATAGTGAGAAATTAAAAATAAGCATTATAAGTACCTACACATACATGTTGGCTGGTAGGTAACATAGCTAAAACAAATTCGATATTATTCATACAATTCGCTCGTGAGTGTTCGATCAATAATTTATCAAATTGTTAACGTTAACATATTATATCACTGTTAAATATTTGCATAGCTTACTCACAATTTAAACGTTTGAGCTCTTTACGATAGAGCTCGTGTGAGGATACCGCTATCAATCTACCTAGTTATATGCCATATAGTATGTACTTATATATCGCGAGCCTTGTCTAGAAGACCACTTTCGTCATAATCTTTCAGTACGTGGTAGCCACTCAAGAAGGAGTCAGTCTCCGTCACTGCCCACTGCACCAAAAATAAAGTTTGGCGTTTCTTCGGGCTATACCGGTAACCTTAGTTCTTCTGCGGATATCTTAATTTTTGATGTGATCCTGCAATGAAATTCCAATCATTACCTTTCTTTGATACTTGATTCTATTGCAAATATTTTTTTATGAATGAGGCAAACCTACCGTAGTATAATCATAGGCGCATATAAGACCCCTATATACTGTGGAAAGGGTTTGAGTGGGCCGTCTATAAAAAAATCCAGAATAAAGAAGTTCCTGATGGCATACTTCTAGGCAAGCTGTACCGTCGACCACATCATCGCTAATATCATCTGGTGAAATAGTGCGAGCTTATTATTTATTAAAATTTTTTAGCTATTTAAAATAGATCATATTGTTGCTTTTTTATTTATTTGCAACAATCCAAAAACGGCTCATTTAATTTAGAAAAATGTTTCACACCTATATGTCTTCGGGTCACCAGCTTATTTATAAAATGGATTCAATGTGTCAGTGTTCTTTTTAATTGTAAGTGGTACATGTTGTTTTTACAGTATGTATGTCTGTGTGTGCCAAATTTATTTTTTGCTTTTCTATCTTTCTTTTTTTTATTGCAAGAATAATGCACCGTTTCAATAGGATCACTCAAGGGGCATAGGCGGAAGTAAATTCAAAATTATATTAAAGAAAACAGAATTTAAAAAACAGCCGTTTTTCACCGATGAAACATATCACAAACTAATGAACGAATCTCGACAGTCTCGTATAAATTACGCATAAATAATGTTTTTATTCACACGTTTACATAACACGGCGACTGAGTCACGCGCGCACGGCGGGGTCAGAAGACCCACTTTGCGCCGTGCGTGATAGTGATAACGGAATCGCAGATGTGTTTGTGGTTGTAACAAAGACAGTGTAATTAAACGACGAATTAGTGTGAAATGTACTACTCTATGTAATTTGTGAATTAGAAAAGTTAGTGATTTCTTTTTATTTATAAAGTGTTTTTTATTCTTTAATATATACATACTTAACTATTAAATATTATATATTAATAAGTATATATATACAAACTTAAAATAATAATATGTACTCGGACCCCATGGCCCTAGAGTTTCAACCCCAAACGGCTCAAACATATAACTTCCAATGAGGTTATTATATTTACGCCGTTTGAGGTTTTTTGCACCTGCAGCAGCCGCTCCAGCACAGCCCGCGGTACTCAGAAGATGGGATGGCGCAAGGGTGTTGACACATGTTGCATCCCACTCCAAAGGCCTACCCAATTTCCAAGGCATTATAGTCATCCCATCTGGTCTCTTCCCATCGTCACGTGCCAAGCCATTAGGTTCTAAGACAGCTGGCACCCCGGCGGTGACCAGAGCTCGACGGATGATGTCATTAATTAGAAAAGTTAAGTGGGAAATTATTTGTATAACTCGGTTGCTGACGGTTTAAGGTACCAATACACGCTTGGGTGTATCTGACAGGTTTGCCTGCAAAATTATACCTGTTAGGTAAGCTTGTGTGGAAACATGCACAGTCATGTAACATACACGCTCCAGTTTACCTGTATAACTCAAGTATACAGGCAACCTGTCTAATACCCTAGCGTGTATGGGCTTCCTTAACAGCTACTAAATCATCAGGCATGATTGTATTTGTGGTGGATTACGGCCTATTCCCTCTCCTAGAGATAGGGCCTGAGTCCCAACAGTGGGAACATTAAAACAGGCTGATGATGATGATGATGATTGTATTTGAGCGGTTCAGTCGTAGTACAAGAAAAGAGAAAAAAAAAGAGAACAGTAGAAGATTTTGAGGGCTGATGAGGACTCATCAGCCCTCAAAATCGGGGTCAAGACAAAGTGAAATAATTCCATGTATCTGCTATAACAGTTTGAGAACATCTGTCACTCGTGCAAACTTTTTGACAAGTGTTGACGCTGATATAATATGTACTCGGACATATATATATACTAGCTTTTGTCCGCATGGCTTCGCTCCCGCTCTTTCCTACACTACCCTACTTTACCCTATTCTATCCTACTCTACCCTACTCTACCCTATTCTATCCTACTCTACCCTACTCTACCCTACTCTACCCTACTCTACCCTACTCTACCCTACTCTACCCTACTCTACCCTACTCTACCCTACTCTACCCTACTCTACCCTACTCTACCCTACTCTACCCTACTCTACCCTACTCTACCCTACTCTACCCTACTCTACCCTACTCTACCCTACTCTACCCTACTCTACCCTACTCTACCCTACTCTACCCTACTCTACCCTACTCTACCCTACTCTACCCTACTCTACCCTACTCTACCCTACTCTACCCTACTCTACCCTACTCTACCCTACTCTACCCTACTCTACCCTACTCTACCCTACTCTACCCTACTCTACCCTACTCTACCCTACTCTACCCTACTCTACCCTACTCTACCCTACTCTACCCTACTCTACCCTACTCTACCCTACTCTACCCTACTCTACCCTACTATACCCAACTCTACCCTACCAAACTTCACATAAACCATCTACTAAATAGTCCGAACAAAGCCTAAAAATTTGGTTTGGATAGGTGAGCCCGTTCTTGAGTTATAAAATAACAACGAAAAGTGGCATTGATTTTTATATATATAGATATGATATTATATTATTTTGGCTCAAATTCAGAAAGTATTGGTTTAGAGTACAGTCACCTTGTTTTCTATTAGAATGCATATAAACCACATTCTAATGTTTTTCAGTAGTATCAAGTCAACCTTCTTTGCAAGTTTCGCTGAAATAATCAAGTGCGAAAGGTTGTGAATGTGTATGTTTATTACTTCATCATATTCAAACGGCTGAAAAGATGCCACACGGCTAGAATATGTCTTGGAATAGCGCAAAGGATACTTTTTATCCTGAGAGTGAATTCCTTTAGGGCCATTTTCTACTGTCACCCAGAAAGCACTGGCAGCAGCTTTGCACTACAATAAAATTCTCCTCAGCTCCATTTGACAGAAATAGCTCTTGTTTCAATGATTCCACATATTGTATAGTTTTGTAGATCATAATTTCAAATAGAGGCTGCAAATGGTCTATTTGAAATAAATGCTTTTGAAGTTATGTGAAAATGTAAAAAAATGGCCACTAAACTTGAAAAATCCTGCCAAAATGTCACTATATTTCTATATTATTTGTTCTTTTCTTTTTTAAGTGTTTGTGTGTACATAAATAAATAAATAAATAAATAAAATAAATAAATAAATAAATAAATAAATAAATAAATAAATAAATAAATAAATAAATAAATAAATAAATAAATAAATAAATAAATAAATAAATAAATAAATAAATAAATAAATAAATAAATAAATAATAAATATATTTAGATTTAGAAGTTGGGACACCAGGGCTGCGAGATTGTTCGAAAGATACACCGCTGCCCAAGAACACAAAAGTTAACTAGTAGTAAACTGAAAGAACACGAGAGGGTTTTACACAGTAAAAACTTGACTCTCCCTCTCACTCCACCTTGAAAGGAAAGAGTTTTTTGACCGTTTCCTACCCCTAAGAAAAGGGAGCTTGGCCAGTCTTTGGTTTTAGCAGTTGATCGCTATTTGTTGACTCATATACTTTTTAAATTTCTATGAAAAAAATGTAACTCGTCAGTGTGCCTTCTGCCTGCTCTTACATTGTGGCTATGCGTCTAGTTCCGGGTTGTATTCCCGGCTCTGTAATACTTTGTTTTTGTGTAAAACGGCTGTGTTTGCTGTATGTGTAGGGCACCATGAAACAGTTATGAATTGTAACATCGCTGAGAATCTGAAGGTCAAATATTGAGATTGTTCTATCAAAGATATTTAGAAACGATATATTTTGCCAGATATTAGTTGATGGCAGATGATGCATCATTATTTGATCTATTACAGCAGTATTTATCTTTTGAGATATTTGATTTATCTGGCAGTTTGATTTTAGCACTTTCAAGTGCGTACATAGATCAACAATGTTTGAGGGCCCAGGTTCATGAGCAAAAATTACCACGAAACTAATGTTACATATTGTCAAACGCGCCTGTTAGTTTAGGGAATGGTTAGATAACATTTTATCAGGAGATTGATTTTTGTTAAATTTTGATGTGACGATAATCTAGTTCTAGAAATCGTGGGAAACTACAAGTTTAGTCTGGCTGGGGTATTTGAAAATATATTCGAGAAAAGTAAGAATTTTATGGACTTTGATAAATGAAGGTTATGTTAATATCTTTTTTATCATATTTTTTTTTGTGTCGTTATTTGAAGGACTGCTAGGAGACCTTTTTGTTGCAGTTTTTCTCTTTGTTGTACCCATATTAATATTTTTTGTTGACTGCGACTGATGAATGATTGACTGATGTTCTGTAGCGACATCTATATATTGTCATAGAAGAACTAAAATATAGAAATTCTGCGTCGCCGGGCGATTATAACATATTATTATAGGTACAGCAGACCAAGGTTCAAAACCCGTCTGATTGGAGGATCCACCCTTTTCACCTTCGGTTTACGGGACTCCACCCTGTACCACATACTTCTTAACTGATGACCCTCGACTATAAACGACAGCGCCGCCTTCGTGCAGCTACCACATTATGACAATCTTAATTTCTCTTACACCTTTATTCTCTCACACATGAACGAGTATGTAAATAGATGTGAAGGTTTAGCTTAATGTTAACTGATAAATCAAACCTAATATTAACATAATACACAATTATGTGGCTGAAATGATAACAGTTGCACGCGTCCATCTCCAAGGTTAAGCAACGTTCGTCAAGGTCACTCTGAAGATGGATATCCATCTTAACGTACCGAGATTCCTCTGTGCCTCGGGTGTGTGTGTGTGTGTGTTCTTTGGTCCCGGTTATCATTTGTAAATTTTTTATGGTTAGATAGAAGCCAGATTTGTTACCAATCTTGCAAAGGAATATCGTCTACTCAACTACTGGGCTCTGAAATAGGCAGTCGCTCCATATAACATATTGATATTTAACTGCATCTAGTAGTACTAGTCTACAAGCTATCCTTGCTGTTACCTGTCCTAAATAGGTTGTGATCGGCGAAGCATATTTGCTTCTTCCAAACTTCTCTATTTTTATAATCATTTATAGTCATCAACTAATCAATCAAGAAATAAATATTTCAAATAAACCATTTACAGGCACTTTTTAATTGCCAAAAAGTCATCCAGTTAGTAAAATGATGCTAAGTGCACCTCTGTGGAGAATTAGCAAGAAACTCCATGAAAACTCTTTTAAATCATGTTATACCTACATTATATTTATCACGGTTCTCCACAAGAGGGTTCAGGGATAGATTCAATCTTCAGTGCTTCTGCGACGTCTCTCCGCAGACTATAAAATATTATCGTCAATCTCCTACCATGCGTTACATGTAGTCGGCGCAACACGCTTTTTTCTATTCCATCCTGTCAACCGTTACGCTGTCACTGACTCGCTTTTCTTTCATATCGTTTTTTTCACAATCCATCCATTATCTTTTATGGCTACCTACTCTTTCCTTTTCCAACCATCCTTATAACTCTTTCAGTAACATTCATTTCATCGCCTCCTTTTCACATGACTGTCCCAAGACAAACGATTTCCTTTCATCTTTTCAGTGACTGGCATCACTTTCTTTGTTATAATATTCTCATTTCTCACTTTATCCATTTTCGTCACACCACACATCTACCTCAATATTCTTATAACCGCTACATGCAATCTTTTTTCTTTTACCTTTTTCGCTGTTTAAGATTCAAAGACCATATAAGTAAATAGATAAAAATCAACAATAGCGGAAACCATCACTATATAACTGATACGACAGTAGTATTATCTAGAACATCTGTTACGTATATTGATAACAACTTTAACAGAATCGTATTCAGTTTATTGCAAGTTTTTTTTTTTATTATTATATGTGTAGCGCATTTTCATATTCGCATTATCATTAAGTATAGTAATCAGATCAATCTAGAATCGTTCAGCATACAGGGGGAAGATTTTCAAAAATATTATTAAGTTGTAGGAGGTAATCTCAAGAAGCTCCGAACACAAAAATTATTTAACTGGCTGAAGATATTCTATTGCTAAAGCTACAGGCTACTAATTGTTCAATTTAAATTCAATTCAAATTATAAACTTTATTCATCATATTTAAGATTTTATTCATCACATAATTATTTAAAATTGTATTCAACAGTCATTTATTATTTATCACATGATGTGGCGAACTATAAATTAGTATAAAATTGTATCATGTGATTTAGATCTTAAAATATAGTTGCTGTAACTTGCATTTGAAAAATAATATGATTGTTGTAGAATAAGCCACACAGGTGCCACGCGACTAGGAATAATAGAGTATATTATTTTAAAAACATTGCATTGCAAAAAAACTTATATAGGGTTTAACAAGGGCGGTCTTATCGCTAAAAACGATTTTTATAGATAAAAAAAAAGATAGATTTAACAGAGATTATAAGTTGTCGTTTTGCAGTTTTCCTATTTGTTGCTATTAGCGTGAAATTAGAAACTAAGCTCAAACGTACGAAACTGTGTGTCGCATTTTTTTTTTTTGTATAAAATATTCGCTTTGCCCGCTTGACAGTAGAAAATTATCTAAGGAAACATAATTCCGCGATGAAATATTATTCTATATGCAATTCTAGAATATGTTCTACTCGTGTACTAGATTTCGTCCAAATTCGTTATTCTACTTGAGCGTGAAGGATCAACAAACCTAGATACAAACTTTCACCTTTATAATATTAGTGTAATCTAAGTTTGTAAGACGTGTCGTAAATTCAAAAGCCATGCATAATTCATTGATACCTACATAAATTATCAACTCATTGCTAAATACCAAAATGATATAAAACTGGACATTAATAAATAATTATTTAAAACTAAAAATACATATTTACATAATCCTCTCAAACAAGTTTTACAAGATTAGCAGACGATAAGACTACGCGTAAAAAATAACTGTTACGAAATATCGGAATAATTGTATGTAAACTTAAATAAATATCAAGTGACTTAATTTGGTTTTGTATTTTGGTTAGGTACGTTTCTTATTAAGTTTTTGTTTTCCGTTCCAATAGTAAAATGATAATTCTAGTGGCTAGTGGCTATAAAAATATGTAACCGTGCCTGTTTTGAGAGGAAATTCAGCATTCATTAATTTTTTTCTGATTATTTCCAATCAGGTCGACTGCAGCAAAGTCGACCATCTCCACAAGTGGGGATTCCGGAATAGACTCAATCTACAGTGCTTGTGCAGCATTTCTCCGCAAACCATATCATCATCATCTTCCTACCTATGTCCGGTGTTACTTGCGATCGGTGCAACAGGTTTTTTCTTCCATTCTGTCCTATCACCTGTCACATCATCAGTAAGTCTTCTTTCATATCAAGTGACAGCATGACGAGTAACAGGGCAGAATGGAAGAAAAACAATGTGTTGCGTTGACCCCAAATAAGACGGGACAAGGGTTGGAAGATGATGATGATGATCAAACAATTATAAAAAAGGGAGTTAGTGATAAAGTGACAGGACAGAATGGAAGAAAAAACCATGTTGCGCCGACCCCAAGTAATATGAGATAAGGGCAGAAAGAAGAAGAAAAAGTAGCGATATCTATAACAAAAAACTACGAAACCCTGCATCGCGCAATTAAGAGTTCGAAATCATCTATCGGGAGGTTACCCGGATTAAACATAACACTCGTCTGGTCTGAGGATCTTCCTTTTCCGACAGAGGTTTGCGAGATTTAAGGGTGTCAACAGAACCCTACACTTACTACTAAGGCTCTGCTATCCATCCGCCTATCTGTGGGCGGTATCTGATAAACCATAAGAAAGAGAGAGAGAGAGAGAGAGAGAGAGCGAACAACAAATAATAAAATTAATGTAGAGGTAAAAACAAGTGACATTATTTTGTCAGCGCTTTTTGCTCAATTCTAAGATTGTACATAGTACAGAAGCCTTCGTGTACGCGTTCAACTGACGCTTGACCAATTTTTATAGTTTACAAGGAGCAAATCTATTGCTGTACCTTCCAACATTGTACTAAGCCAATTTTACCTTGTTTTATACGAACAACAGGACACACAGCACGGCTCTCTCGCGTGTCCCATAGCACCACATAATTAATACAGTAGCATATTATGTACAAGATGAGTATCTACGTCAGTACATTGTAAATACGGGCGAATGCTTGACTTAGTGATACCGTAGGGCTGTTATCATGGCTTATTTGTGCATATTAAAGTGGAATGAACAATAGCTATAGAATGTTTTATAGAGCAGTAATAATGCACCGTAGACTTATCTATGTGTTTTAGAGATTGTTCGAAGCAGTCATCGCGGGTTAAATGTATGCAAGTGTGAGTTGTTTAAACGTTAATGCGATCAAAACGTTTGCCGATGTATTTGATTTTTAAAAGTTCACATGACGAAGAAGTACATGATGAAGTACTCAAGACTTTGTTGTAGCATAATCAGCCTTTTAATATTCCCACTGCTGAGACTCAGGCCTCCTTTCTAGGAGAGGGAATGGGCCATAATCCACCACGCGGGCCCCGTGCAGGTTGGTAAATGTCACATGTCTTTGAATTTTTGGTTCTAAGACATGCCGGTTTCCTCACGATGTTTTTCTTCACCGTTTTGAGAGCAGTGGTAATGATATAAATAACACAAAGTGATGTACCTGGCTGGGTTTGAACCTGAGTCGTTACCACTCGGCCACCACTGCTCCCCTAAACTTTGTTAAATACAAGAGATTGCAATAGAGATTTGGTTGAATTGTATTTTAGACGTCTACTACTGCTTAATATTATTCGTGACCATCCATTCCTTTTTTATTATTTATTTATTATTGTTGATCAATTGTGTCAATAAAACTTTTTAAAATTTATTTAAAACCATTTTCTTGAAGGAAGTGGTCTATTCGCCAAATTCCTTTTTTTTAAATAGATTGTTTTTAAACTCACCTTCCTTTTCTTGAACGACAGTGTTCTCCTCCATATTGTCCTGAGGAATGTGGAGGGTATGCAGTATTGCTCCGACAGGGGGCGCCGGGAGCGAACCTCAGTCATCACAGTCATCACTTTGTTACCATCACTTTTTGGCAGACGTATAGTCGCACTTTTTTGTGGCAGCCAGGAATGTTGCACTTTTTTGTGGTGGTTGAAAAAGTCGCACTTTATTGTGCCCGTCACAGTTTTTGGCGAACAATATTCGCTGTTTCTTGTGAAAAACGATTCAGTTGCACTTATTGTGGCGGTAGCACTTTTTAATGTAACTTAATTACACTTTTTCTGGCATTCGGAAAATTCGCACTTTTTCACTAACAGTATTTTTTATACTAACTAGTTTGTTTTATCACTTTGTATTAAGTGGGTACTATACAACGATGCTTTTAGAAGTAAAAACTACACAGTCTATATTTGTAATTATATAAATGCTGTTAAATCAATAAGGAAATATTATTAGTTTATTTTGAAGTTTATTTTGCAAATCTGACTTAATTACTAAATGCCAACAAAATTTTAATTAAAGAGGTCATGATGGTTGAATCAATTTATAAATACATAGATAGGTATCATTAACTTTAAACGTACCATTCCATATTTCATACTGCTACTAAATCTTTGCGTAAATCTATGCTAACACCATTCATAAAATTAGTCTTTGAACTTGCTCTTCAAATGCTACTAGAATCACGATATTTTCTAATCAGACAATCTTTAAAGGTAAACTGAAAGGTTAAGATCAAAATCGAGCTTTAAACCTTTTAAACCAAGCCTAAAACAATGGTTGGTTCAGTGTATTCTATACAAAAGTGAGGCCAACAGATGTCTGTTGCGAGTAATGTTTCATGTGATTTATGATGAAAGATTTATAGGGGAACGGCCAAATACAACGTGGTAAGAGATAAATGATCGGCTATTAAGATATTTTATAAGTAGAGCTGTTAGTGAAAGTTTTTTTCATGAATATTGAGATTTTTTGATATCACAGAAGATGTTTAATTTTAAAATAATTTTCAAGAGAATATTACTATAATTGATAATATCCTCTTCTAAATGATTTTGGATATATTTATTCTGGTCATGATTAAATTCTACACTTAGTAGTAAAATGTTTATTTTTAGGTAGAAATTGGCTTGCACATTTAAAATAAGTTTTTTTTTTTATTTATTTAAATAGTGCTTGACTGCGATTCCACCTGATGTGTTGCAGTCACTGGTGGTAAGGGGCACTAGTTTGTTAAGACCCTATTCACTCTAGCCCTGAAGACACCAAAATTATAATCGTACGGAAAGATTGCAGTAGGCAAATTGTAGAATTTGTTGAATGATACAAGCACAGGAGGTATTTAGTGAGGACTGAGTAAAATCGGACAGACGATAATCATAATAGAATAAACCCTCAACAGCCACTCAAATAAAATACTAAAACCTTTTCTCTATCAATCCCCCCAATTCCTAATGACCTAGGATTATAAAGCACTGTACAACAGCATGTTATCTAAAGCTAACCGCAGAGGAAGCGATTACGGCGCCCACGTACCGCGAGTGGATCCCCCGATAAGGCTGGTCCACCGCGATAGTAAGAACAAACACCGACCAAAGCCCACATAATCTAGAGATCATTTCATTCAAGGGCATTATTGTGGAATGCATTATTGTTTTATATTATTAACACTGGCTAAAAATTTTCCATTGCAGAGGTATCAGACAGTTTTACCGCAGTGCAGGAATGCAAAGAGAAAACTAAAGGAATACTGATGGGTGTAGTCAACAAAAATTAATTAATGGTGATGATGTCCCAGCAAAAACAAAACCAACAAAGGGGCTCTAAGCAAAGCGAAATTGTATCAAAGATATTGAATGTCGGAATACTAAAATGTTTCAAATTAGCCACTAGATATTACACGAAGCGCATGTCAAAATCGCTTATAAAGTGCCACTTGATATTTGGCGGCATATTTTCAAGTGAAGTTCAGTGGCTGTTATAATCACTCGCATATTGATTCCTAGTGGATTTTGAAAAGTAAAACTGATGTAGGTTTGTATGTCAAATGTCTGCACAACTAGACAATATGTTAAATCGATGAAGTAAGCGCGATCTCGGTAAAATGGAGCTGAGATTTTCTTTGCAGTACTGGCTACCTCAGCAAAGTTTGCCGAGAATGTTGATTTGATACATTTGCTGCCGAATACAGCAAAACATTATAGTGTGTTATATCCGCATTCTAATGGAAAACCAATTGACTGAATTCTAAAACTTGATACCGGACTAACAGTGCGAGCCAAAAAAACAAAGAATACCACTTAATCAGGAGGCTCCCGACAATAGTACTGTCAATATGAGTTGAAAAGAAAATATATAAAGAAGAGTAGGAACTATGAAGATTATATGCTAACGGGTACCCTACAGTACGCAGACTGACAGAAAAAAGTTCTAACTAGCATTGAACACGGCATTTAGAATGAGTCGAAATCTAAGACCACCGTTGACTGACAGGCGGTTTACACGATGGAACAGTAACTAACTAAATATAGGAATAGTGATAGGAATATATCAGGCCTATTACTGTTGTCAAGCTGAATTTCAGTTCCTGAGACATCGGCAAGATTGCAGAAATATGTGACATTTCAGTAAGACTCTTAACTGTAAGCGATCAGTATCAGCCTAGTAACAGAGAAAGAATATAATTTATCTGTGAAAAAACAGGTATATATTTTGCAGGATGACGGGGTTTTCCCATGAATAAAAACTGTGTTAGAATTGATTCCAATGACCTGGGTATTTCAACCAGTGACGACACATAATGCCAGTGTTTAGTTTTTTTGTCACTATACAGGATCTAGTAAAAAACTATCGTGAGGTGGTTCTTATAAATAGTAACCAAGCTACAGAGCAACTTTTTTATGACTATGTAGTTGCTAAAGTGTTCATAGATTACTTTGCACTGTGACTGCTTACACACCTTGATGTGACCTGTGTTTTATTAGCTTAGGATTAGTAATGTTACGTTTGAAGAAGTCATAGTAGAATTAGCAGATGAAGGAATTTGAGAAGAGAAACTGCCATAACTATAGCTGAATTTCCACAGGTTGAGAGAAATGTGGCTGTTTATTAGAAACCGAATAAGATGGATAAAGTATCTAAAGTCTATAACTTAAATGACAAGAGTAGGTGGAAATCGCGAGATGAACTGAAGTCTAATAAGGAATGATTCCAAGAGTAGTAATAGAGAGAAGTACAGTACAGTAGCATAATATGGGCAAATTATTATAATAATGACTATAAACACATAAGGATAAAATTTACTAAAACGAAATACTATCATCTAGGAAAACTTAACAATAATCAGTATACAAAAATAAATAGATCCATCTAAAGGCAACTTCAGCAGCATCACTTAATAATTGTAAAGTTAGTTAAAAATCTCAAGCCTGCAATATGACGAACGTTCATAGGAACTCAGCAATGGTCTTTAAGAGCAGAATTTGAGATTGGATAGTGTATCATGTGGTAAAAGGCACATCTTTAAATGATACCTATACTGTCGTCGAGAGATTAATTCATGAATCCCCAAGCGACCACCGGTGGCCGCGCATCTATTGTCTTACTATTGTGTCTCTAATTGACGGTATCTGAAGGGTTAAGTGCCCCTAATGGTCTAGTAGTTGCAAGCGCGCGTAAATTACTTGGATTCCTAAGTTGGCCAAAAGGTGTAACTGAGTTTTTTAATTAGGTATTACTCTGTAGCTGCCCTGAGTAAGTTAGTTGGTGGTGTTATATCCCCGAGCCTCAGAAATTACGTAGGGTGTTGGTTGAGTGCCTAATCCATCCCTGGTTGTGTCGGATTGTCGTCCTAATTGACTTTAAGAGTAAAGAAACAGAGAGTTCATCTGTGTAAGCGCATGGCTTCCATAATCGAAACACTACGGTTAGTCGGAAAGAGTATGTGATAGTAAGTAGGTTTTTGAATTTGTTGTATATTTGAGCATATACCACACAGGTACAAGTATATATGCTTTTGTAAGCAGTAAATATTTACACACATACGTTGTATAAAGCAGTATGTATAATTAGTTAGTTCAACATAGTTAATGCTCTCACGGTGTAAAACGATATAAGTAATCAATACTATACTGATATCGTTACTAACAATATACTCTGACTCTGCTACTTGCATTCTGATGTGATTCATTTGGGAAATGACCTTATATTTTTGTATAAATTTCTAGGTTATTACGTTGATATTTTTCCTGTTACAGACTGGTTTTATTGTAAACAAGAAAAATCTATATAATTATCGACCATGTGTTCCCTCTTGACTTGTTTTAGGTATGTAAATAACATTTTTAAATTATAATTATCTCTACGTAGTGTCTACTTAGATATTCTACAGTGCACAATAGATTTTGATACTGTTTCAATGGTTTCAACCATCATTTAGAGAAATGATTCCGAAAGATTTATGTGTATAACACTTTCATAGTGATCTTAGATTTATTCATACGTTTTGATGTTTATAGAATAGAATAGATCTTTGTTTGCTTTTGTTATATTTATGAGGGTCTTTACTTTAAGAGTGAAATAGTTACTTTCACAGACCAGAAGAATATAGTGAATGTTCTGTACTGTATGATTTCTGTGTTCTGTGGTTACTTCAAAGCGTGCTCCATCGTTGTCGGTGGTCGACGAGTGGTCAAACACGAGCCTATCATTGACTATTTCACCTGTCTACCCATGTAAAGCCGATGCAAGTTGCTTGTATATGAAAAAATATGTTAATCGGCTATCCATTAGTCTCGTGCTACTAAATGCATCTTCTCATGCAAAGTAGGAATATGCATCTATACCTTTCGCTCAATGTTTATTTGCGAATATAAGATTTCTTTTCCTGTTATCGCAAATTAGTGGTGCATATAAGAACGTAAAAAATGTCAAATGTTGAACAGTAAATTGCTAAAAATATTTAATGAATTAAAATATATTTTATGTAACTTCCTTATATTTATAAAAAAGTAAGTGAGTTTGTAGAAAGTTATCTCTACGCGGGATGCACAGAATCAATCATTGTGGCGACACTTGGAGGAGGCCTATGTCCAACAGTGGACATCTGTCGGCTGAAATGATTACGATGATGAATTTCTACGAGCAAACTGTAGTTTAAAAAATATTTCAAAAGTAGAACGCTAGCATTATTTCTGAGTTACGTAGGCTAAGTAAAAATATGTTGACGCCTAGCAAAGTAGGCACGTGTCAACTAGTGAACGGCGCCGGCGGTGTGGACTTGACCACAAGTGGAAGGATGGAGCGTGTGATTGAAAAAGGTAGCAGAAGTGGAGGCAGACCCTGGATAGGCACAGAATAAACCAGCAAAAAAAGTAATACAAATTCTAGCTTCAACCCGCAACTTTGACCATGTAAAAATATAAAATTAACCAAAGGAAACATACTCTCGTAATATCCTAAGTTCTATTCTAGGGCATGGTCTAACAGTGTGACCAACATCGCATTTTTTTTTTTTAAATGAACATGAAAAAGTAACAAACATGACACCACAAACACATACAAACTTTTGCCTATTAAATTATATTAGTGTGGTTGTGGGTTTTACAGTACCTAATTTTGAATCATTATGACAAAAAAAAAACACACAACAATTTTATGAATTATAATGAAATTCGCTACTGAATTATGCTAAGTAATTTCACTCTGGCTTGACTCTGGCTGGCGATACCGTTTTAAAATTTATCTCGTACCGTTACGTAGATAAAGCCATAATAATTATGTTAAACGATTCTAAAGTAAACTGACACAGATGTGAACGAATTTGGCTATAGTAACAAATCATGTGGTGAAGTGAATCATTCCTAAGAATAGGTTCCTCACCTTAATACGGGGGTTTTTTGGAGGTTGTTGAAAAACTTTGGGTTCATATTATGGTTTTTTGATGTCATTTGTAAACTGGTATAAGAATGATTTATGGCTATGAAGGTGTTGATAAAACCAGATCAACACTGCTCTTGACTTTACGGTATACAATGTACTTTACACCATCAGATACAGAAACAGATAGAGATCTTAGGAGTGAAAGGGATGACGCAGGGAGGGTAAGTCTTGACTCTCAACATTAAGGTATACGATGCAAGGAGGGGCAGGATGAGAGACGGAGCCATACATGACCACTAGGACGATTCCTTTTTAGAATGGAATCATGTTAATATGGACCCGATATACCACAGTGTCTATAGACGAAAATCTATGACCATATGCATATAGCCAGTTATGACATTTGACTTTGAAACTTGGTCGTTTACAATATATCTAATTAAAAGGCTTCAAGTCACCCAAAAGGCAATGAAAATGACTATGTTCGGAGTTTCCTTGCGTGATCGAATCAAGAATCAGGAAGATTTTAGCAAGAAAATGAGAAGATGGGGCCGAATTGTTCCGAAGTGGCGACCGCGTACCAGAAGACACAGCTTTGCAAGGCCTCTCACAAAGTAAACCGATGACCAAGGAATCCGATGGATGCCAGACGCAAGGGACCGGTTGTTGGTGCGATACTTGAGTGATGCCTATGTCCAATAATGGAATCTTTCGATTGAAAAGATGATGATAATATGGAGCTCAGTAATTTTGTGATCCTTACAGCCACGTCTAAGCAAGTAAAACATCAAGAGGAAACTAACATGGCGAAGAATTTATGTCCAAAACAAAGAAAGATGGAATTTGGATTTTAAACAGCACTGTTTAATAGTAACAGAAACAATAGTGAGAACTGAGGACGTCTAAGGGTGAGTTTTTTGATGATATGTAAGTAGTTAGTTCAACCAATATCTAAAAATAGTAAGTAATTGTTATTCGACAAATTGCATTGTTATTGAACACTCACAAATGATTGCAAGTGAGCTTGACCAATAGTCAAATAAATCAAGAAAGAAAAAGAGAATATCAACATATTTTAGCGTAATTTAAAAGTTTTAGTTCATTTTAAGTTGCCTGGCTATGCCATGGTATGTATTTTAGATTTTACTTTTTTTGTAGTTTTTACAACCAACGAAAAATACATTTTTACCCACAGTTTGAGATAACTACGGCTACAAATTATGAGATGTGCATTTTGCGATTCATATGTACTACTTAGGTGGACCGATGACCTGGTGAAGGTTGCGGGACTCAGATGTATGCGTGACGCACAGAATCGTTCATTGTGAAGATAGACTGGCCTGTTGGTCTAGTGGTTAGTGGCCCTGACTGCTATGTCGGAGGTCGTGGGTTCGATTCCCACCCATTTAATAAATATAATACGAGTAAGATATCTAAGAAACTTAAATATTAATCATACTAACTTTTTATACTAAATCTAACTATGTACATATAAGTACAACATTATAAATGATATTTATTTTTGATAAATTTTTTGATATATTTTTTTTTTAATTTGTCATTATTTTTAGAATATTATAAATATATACGGTGGTGTCCAACTAGTCACCTTTAAAAAAAATAAACACCGTGTTATATTTTTTTTAAAGGTGACAAGTTGGACACCACCGACCCAGACACTAGCGTACAGCTGGATGCGGGAGTAAAACAACCCGTCAGTCACCCCGGTGGCCCGGTGATCATGTATTTGTGCAGCCAACCAGGTAACATAACAAGGTGATTTTTCGAGATATAGTTATGAAATTTTGCTCATACCTAGATTCTTTACATAAAAATCTTTTTATATAAAGAAATTTGATGATTTTGAATTTGAGGATTTCCCTCGATTTCACAAAGACTCCATCATCAGATCCCAACTTGGTGACTGTGAGACCATTTGGGAAGTATACCCTTTCCAACAAATAAATAATTTTTCAGATCGGTTGGCAAGCGACGAAGTGATGCGCGAACAAACATAAAAAAATACAAACATCCGAATTGAGAACCTCCTCCTTTTTTAGAAGTCGGTTAAAAATACTAGACACGTGTTTCGGGTTTCGCATGTACTATAATTAATATTGTAGGTATATGATGTAAAAAAACAGAATTTTAAAATATCTATTTAAAGACAATTTAATCTTTGCAAGGTTTTATTTCTATATTTAAATTAATTAGCAATTACCTATTGTCCGATGATTTTCGATTTTTTTTTTTGCTTAGGCTGGCTTGAATTTATATTTTGGCGAGCAACTAGGTAGAAGTCTAGTAAAATTATTCTCCTTCAGTATTCTTATCAAGATTTCTTTTTATCAATCACCATTATAACTTTTATTGCTATACAATATTAGTTTTAGTACCTATATGCGAAACCCGAAAGACGTATCTAATATTTTTATGTAAAGAATCTATGTATAAAATTTCACAACTGTATCATGAAAAATCACAAAGTTATAAACTTGTTATGTCAGCAAAAATACTAGGACAATGGGCGATCCAGGTGACTGAGGGTTTTTTATGGTGAGAAAATCATCTAATGACAACTCTCGCTTTCGGGCGGAACCGAAGATAGTGTCAGACTCTTACTGACTAAAAACCCACCCTGTTCCTTCAAGCCTTCATACCGGGGCTCGAGCTATCTTTGGTTTTGCACTTGCAACCAGCTGTTTGATGCTCCTAATACCCGCTATGACCTGTCGTGACCTGTGCTGTACTTAATGTCGGTGGTGTCCAACTTGTGACCTTTTTAAGTATTTTTGGGAGAAAATACAACATGGTGTATAAAAACTATTGGAATTACTGATTCTAAACAAACTATATTCAGGTTTCGCATAAACTAAAAATAATGTTGTATGTTGTATATGAAACCGGTGTCGGTGCAACTCTAGTAAAATAAAAACTACATAAAGATCCAATGGTCGATGCCGTATAAAAACTAGATGCCATTTAAAAAAAAATGCAACGGATATATTGGTGTTCTGTCGGTTTTAAACTTCGAGTTCCTTTTTCTTTTGGTTTCTCACGGTTTTTGCATACAGCCAGTATTAAGTTTAAAAATTATTTAGTTTTAACAATTTACCTAATGTTAAGTTTAAAAAATATTAAGTTTTAACAATTATCCAGTGTTAAGATAATAAATTATTTCGTTTTAACAATTTAGCTAGGGTTAAGATTATAAATTATTTAGTTTTAACAATTTAGCCAGTGTTAAGATTATAAATTATTTAGTTTTGACAATCACTTTGAGTTCTATTAAAATGCGGATGTAACACATTGTTATGTTTTTACAGTAATCGACAGCAAATGTATCGCGTCAGCCTTCTTGGTAAGTTTCACTGAGCTAGTCAATCTACGCTAATATTATAAAGAGAGAAAAATTGTATTTTTGTGTGTATGTCTGTAATGAATAAAATTCAAAAAATCTTTCACCATTGGAAAGCTAAATTCACGCTGAATATCATAGGCTATATTTATTGCCCGTGCAAAGCATTACAATAAAATTCACAGCTCCCTACCAATATCGCGCCTGTACCAATGAGCCCACACCACATTTGCCCACTTGTAACACTTGAGATACAAAACCACACCTATTTTACATCACAATAACCAATTTGAGACAAACTAAATCAGCCAACTACTCGTAAACTTCACTATAAAAATCCCGCCAAAACCTAACTTCAACTATTAAAAACACCGCTAAACTAATACTAACTTTTGCAGGATAATATAAAAACAATACCTAAAAATAAATCCATATCTATGTATTTATTTATATTGATTACATACGAAATGCGAAGTTTACCTGTTTAACAAAACAATTTAAATAAAACTCTTTTAAGTGTCACTCATTATCACTTGATTTAAATTAATATACAACTTCACTTAGATCACTTTAACACTTGAAACACAATCATAGGTACTTTTTTTAGTATATTTTTTAGTATACTTATTAAAAACGTAACACACTACTTCGTCTCCGAAACCGCACTAAATACTAACAGTGTTTTCAATATGACACTGCTAAAATGCCAGATAATACATTTAGTATACACCCACTTATAAATACCGTAACTCGTCTAAACAATCCAGTTGAAACTCAATCGTATATTCCATGAAACAAAGTTTACATTACCTTTGTTTCCGAGTTTAACTTGCGTCATTCTCGAATCGGAACAAAAGATAAACACTGAAAAATGTAACAGGCAATCGATAATAAATTTTATACGCAATATATTAGAGTTTATATTTGTCCGCGGGAGGCACTTAGGAAAACGCTTCGAAAATCTCTGGGGGCTTGTAATCCGTGAGTGCGAGGGAGATGGAATATATCGACAAGGTCAGCTTCATAACATAATAATATAAACTTTGAGAATTATTTCTCATATATTAAAGACTGGTTTTATATAATATGCAAATGATCTTCATAAATAATTGAGATTTTTTGATTCTCAATGATTTAACTTTTGAGTTTTTTGTTTAAATAAATTCTAGTGTATGTATAAGTGTAATACATTATGTCGGAATTGCATAGTTTACGGAGACACGTTTCTATTACACGTGGTCGGTCGGTACTAGTGGAGAAAAACATGGGATATTATTGAATCAGCTGTTTACCTCCTCTGCTTGAGGATATCAGCTATCTTATTGTCAGAGTCGTAAAAGGCTATTAAGTACCAGATAATGATGTAAACAAAACAGACGAATGTCTCGTGCACTTGATAAAATATTCATTATAAATGTTAAACTCCGTTTGTTTGTTACGTTTCGCACCTAAGCTGTTAAATCAATTTGTCTAGCTTTCCTATCTATTAGAGTTTGATTTTCGCACTCAGTCCATGGTGGACTGGGTACTCCACAATGGCGCTGGTAAGTCTCCTCTTTGAAGAGTGGCTAGAGACAAGCCACGGCATCTTGTGTTCCGCATGACGGAGACCCTTAACGAACATGGTAAGATCAGGAGGTCTCTGTGTCGGATTTAGGTGAAGGACACGGTAGAGTATAAGGTGGAGGTAAGACCTGCTTTAACGGAGCACCTGATCTCTTGCACCGGGTTCTGGTTCAGGCCATGATCCAAAGCGAGAGGGAGTGGGAAGCGGTTACCTCCTTCTGCGAAGTAGTAACGCTAGCAAGGAGATGGCTACAGCTGTGAGGTCTTCACGCTCCAGCTGCTGCGACAGGAGTCCTCCTGGGTGTTGGAAGTAGCAGAGCTACCCCTAGCTACCATAGACGCAGGTACGATGACTAATGGGAAGCTCATAGTCAGGTCTTTGACGTAGTGTTGTGTTCCAAGCGCACCTCAAATAGATGTCAGCCTACCGTAGAGGCCTAATCAACAGCTTTTTTACCGGTGGGATAATATAAATCATTAAATAACTTATTACGCTCTAGGGTGGACCGTGGAGGCGTGTCCGACTTTTACTGACTAAAACCCATCTATGTCCTTCAATTGACTTTTGCTTTTCAGGATCACAGTATCTGTTTCGTAAATTTCCTAGTCCTTAGCGGGCATCGGTCCTGCTCTACGGTTTCACGGATGACGGAGCGTGGGGAACGCACCGTCGACGACTCGGTCTCAATTCTTACCGGACGGCTAGATGGCAAGCTACCTATTATTTGTCGTCTGCGGTGACCGGAGATCGCCCTGCAATTCCTATGTCCTCACTTTCTGAGGCATCCCATATGCAGGATCAAAGTATAACTTGTTTTTCAAGGCAGGCAGGACTCTCGATAGGTAATAGATGATTACCCAAACAAGCGTTGACTTGGAGGGAGGAAATAGGCTAGTTTTTATTTGACTTTGATTTCGACTTTACGTCCGCAATAACCGACATTCGCACGGACGAAGTCACGAGCAAACTCTAGTCTACACTAGAATATATTATATTTATATAATATAATATTGTAAAGAGACAAATCTCTGAAAGTACTGGTCCGATTGCGAAAATATTTCACCATTAAAAAGCTGCTTTATTCCTGAGTGTCATAGGCTACATTCTATGCACGCGGGCGAAGCTGCGGGCAAAAGCTAGTATGTATTAAAAACCATCTAAACTGCCATCAATGCATTTTATAGTTCGCTTACTATAGAAATTGGTATTTTGGTTGTATATTTTTGAAGGATCGTGGGACCATTATGATAATAAATAAAAATGTATGACTAAGTTGAGGTAAAATATTACATCACCTGCCAAATTATTTGGCCATGATATACGAATGACCTTACGATAATCTTGTCACGTAGAGGTGTGCGGATTGTGTGTGCAGTCAGTGAGAGCGTGACGGGTGACAGCCAGAAGAGATGAAGAGAACGCGATGAACTACCTAGTGGCGTAGATAGACCTTCAGGGTAACCGTATCAAACATTTTTTTTTTTGAGCTCGTTTATTGCAGCTTTCTGGACTAGGATAGGTTAATTTTTTTATTGTGATCTAAACATCAAAACTAATTTATGTATATACAGGGTAACAGGGTGACAGCCCTCCACAAACTTTAAGGGCATACTCACTAGACGAAACTAAACAACCATTCACAAGACTTTTTTCTGGAAACAAAAAAAAATCGGCCTCTCCATTCAGACTGACCAATCAAGTTTTTAATTTTGCATGGTGAGGCTGATTTTTTTTACTGAGCAAGCCCTTAAAATCTGTGGAGGGCTATCCCTTACACCCTGAATACAAACTAAAAATAATACCTAAGATTTACAAACCGGTAGAAAAAGAAAATGTTGGGCATCAAAAAATTCATCCACATCGATATCAATTGTGTATTGTGATCTTATTTAGAAAATACTAGAACGAGCGGAGTTAGCCATATATAATAGAATCATCATCATATCAGCCGAAAGACGTCCACAGGTGGACATAGGCCTCCCCCAAGTGTCGCTACAACGACCGGTCCTGTGCGTCACGCATCCATTCATCATCCCGGATTCCCATGGAATATTATCATTATTTATTCACACGTAGTCTCTTATCAATTCAAGAAAATTTTGGATGACATGTTACAAATTTTTGCAAACGTCGCTTTGGGGCTCCTGTGGTGCAGGGGCCCCATAAAAAATATTCTATTCTATTCTACTTTTCCGCAGGCGAAGCCGCTGGCAAAAGTTAGTGTACACATACAACGATATCTATTACACCACAAAGAAACTAAAATCCAAAAACCTGTATCGCAGTAAAAGAATCCTCTACGCGATTAAAACTTATACAACAGTCCCAAATCGGGTAGTTACCCGGACTAGACACCTCACCCGTTCGGTCGGAGGTTCCTCTCATTTCAGTGGCGGCTTTCGCAACCTTATCCCACACAACTCTAATGAAAAACTGCCGTGCGATTAAAAATGTCTATAAGTATGTTTATCAGTTATCTAGTACCCGTAACACAAGCTCTGCTTAGCATGGGACTAGATGGCGTTGTGTGATAGTTGTGGAATATTATATTATATTATATTATATTATATTATATTATAGTATAAGGAATCATAATAGTAATTGCGTTTACATACAAAGGCATTATTTTGTAATAAAACTGTATTGTTATCGTGCAATCTGTGGGACATTGAGTATATAGTCCCATGTTAGTAGCCGCCGCTGTGTCACCGCGCTTCTTAAGGTTTTTATGTGTTTTTGCCATTTTAGAAGTAGAGACATAAAATTTGTATAAAAGGAGGTCCTTTTATACAAATTCTTCGAGCTATGTCGGCAACCTTGGTTCTCCTGCGAATATCTTCATACCCGATACAACCGTATCAAGAATTTGAATTAAGAAGACATCCGCAGGAAAAACGCAAGGAAACTCCAAAGATAGCCCTTTCTATCGTCCTTTGGGTGAATGCAAGCCTTCTCTCATATTCCTTCATTTCTGATCTCATCAGATATCACCAACTTTAAACTGGAATATCTTTATTACTTGGTATTTATTAATAGGAATGTCTAAGACAAAATTGTTTAGAAATTTAATCTGTATACTTTTGTATATTTTTCATCGCAAGACGCTAAAAAAATATGCCAGCAAAATTTTGTTCGGGACTTCGCCATGATCTTTTTATACATAGCTTTTTTACATAAAAATACAAGACACGTGTTTCGGGTATTGCATTTATTAAAAATTATGTTGTATAAATATCACGTGTCAAAAATACTGTGTGAGTGTGCGTTTGTGGCACTACTCTGAAACGGCTCAACTAATTTTAATTATTTTTTTATATATATTTGGGTATCTATAAGATAAGGGCGTAAAGTATTATTGACCCGTTTACACCCATTTTTTTGTCGCTATTTTAGTATTTTAGTTCGATTTATACCTACGTTCGATTTCTTTGGTATTTGGTATTGGTATAATAATAATATTCCACAACTATCACACAACGCCGTCTAGTCCCAAGCTAAGCAGAGCTTGTGTTATGGGTACTAGATAACTGATAAACATACTTATATATTTCTAAATAATAATATAGATAAATTACACCCAGACACAGAACAAATGATCAAGCAAATCACATAAACATTTGTCCTAGGTGGGAATCGAACCCAAGACCATAGCAGTCAGGACCACTAACCACTAGACCAACAGGCCAGTTATCATAGTATCACATCATTGTATGGCAAAAAGAAATTTTTTTTTTTGGTTTGAAATAAAGATAGATTTTCTCTATCTACTTCTTTTAGAAATTCAAAATTGATGGTTGTAATATTCCACTAACTACGAAAGAAAACATTATATACAACTTATGTGCAATCCATGTAATTAGTTGCACATTCTCAGCTCTAGCGACAAAGGCAGGAAAATCATGTGTTTGCTAACAATGTGAAGTGTATCTAATGTTTACCGGCTACCATTATTTGTAAGTATATAAATAACGAGTCATTGTAGATTGTGTTCAAGGAATATTCTCATCTGCAAGGAAACAGCGATCCATGTGATAATGTCACTTAGAGGTCGGTTGTAGTAGAGTGATCTTTGTCGAATATTCCCACACTTCAACGTTTATTATTATTTATTTATTACTTTGCATTTATTACATTTATTTATTTTGGGGGAGGCCCTTGCCCAGCAGTGGGACAGTAATGGCGGATAAAAAAAAATCACTTTATTGCACACCTTAGCTCATTCAAGGACAAAAAGAATAAGTATAGAATAGGCGGTCTTATTGCACAGGGTAATTTCTACCAGACAACCTTTGGATGGACTGAACGAAAAGAAAAGATTTGGAATTGTCAGTGTACATCAACATAAATAGTACAATAACATAAATACAATAGAGAAAGGAGAAGACAAATTAAAGTGACAGGTAGTGTACCTTCAACATTTTTTTTAACTTTGGTAGCGTTTGGGCTCGCCTTACTTCTATTGGTAGTGCATTCCACAAACGAGCTGCTGTTTATGCTATATTGTGATCATGTCCTTCAGTTATGCAATATAAAGCACTTACCTCTTCTTCTAGTGCGACGGGAAACTGCGCTGGAGTCAGAGGTTTTACTGCTACGTCTTCTAAAGCTGACTTCCGCCTGAAATTAACACAAACATATTAAATACACCTAATTTTCTAAATGAGAATGATTTTGACAGGCTCTCAAGACCAATATCGAACCTTATAGCAAAAATATAATGAAACAAAAAAAAATGCCACCCCACTGCAAAGTAACAATGTTTGTATCAACCGTTCCACTTATTTTTCTTAAATTGATTTTAAAATTAATCATTTTAAGTCTATTTTTAAAATTTTATCAATTTTATTAACCGACTTCTAAAAAAGGAGGATGTTTTCAATTTTTTTTTCTTTATGCTTGTTCGCGCATTGTATCGTTATCGTGCTTGGTTGGCAAGAGACGAAGTTATCTTCGTCTCTTGCCAACCGATTTCATTTTTTTTTGGAATGGGTATTCCCATATTCTCTCACCAAATCTGGATCTGATGATGAAAAGCAAAATCGAGGGAACTTCCGCAAATTCAATCCAATTTTTTAGTGAAGTAAGTTATTTTTTTTTTTTTTATAATAAGGATTTTTCTAATTTTACAATTCTAATTATTAATTTACACTATTTCTTTAGATTTAATTTGACATAATTTGCTGGAATGTGTCTGTTCAGTATTTTATATGTTTTTTTTTTTCTATCTTTCATCTAGTTTTTTATTATTTATTAATCAGTTGCTTGCTATACTTACAGTATGTACTAAAGCGTATAGCAAGCCAACAATCTACTAACTAAAAATAATCCAATGCGGCTTCTTCCGATACGTGGTCGCCACACTGGAGCCTTTTAGCCCTATCAACTATCTATTGTGCAAGGTATTTTCCTTGTCCACTGCCACTTAAGTTTGGCAATTCTTCTGACTGTGTCGGTAACCTTGGCTCTTCTGCAATTATATCCCTTAAATTCCTTATAAGATCATGCAAGGAATCTCCGAGCAAAGCCTGCCTATGACCAGTGTGCGTTGCCACCAAAAGGGCAATGGAAAGGAATGTAATGCTTCATCGTGTAAAAAATACGAGTCGTTAACAAAAACCGGTGATAATACTTAAGATATAAGAACACGGTGAAAAGTATCACTGTCATTATATTCAAATTATGTGCTGCAAAGCGTTTTTTTGCTTCACACAGCCAGGCCAACGATCTTCGGCTCAAAGGTGATTACACTCGATATTATGAGGTATTCGCTGTCTCGGCATCGCGTCAAAGTACCTACCTATAGTACGCGCTACCTAATCATATAGTATTTTTAACTTTGATAGCTATACATATATATTTTCCATTGATCAATTCTAAAATCTAGATAGATAATAAAGATATTAATATAATTTTCATCAGCGGAAAGAGTATTTTTGCTCTTCGATATCTGACGGCAAAAGACGTTTTTACCCGCTAGAGGATAAAGTAAATTGAATTTAGACTATCGTGTGCATTAAGTTTGTAAATTCAAAACATCATTAAACCTATTTAATACCTTCATTGTATCATCAGACAACTTTTTTTAGTATGAGTTTTAGTGCTTTTTGTTTATTTTTTTTTTGCATTTAGTCATTTCGTTGCTGAGGTGGGATGAAAAGTTATGTGTGGCACTCGAGTGCAAAGATTTTTCAAAATTTTTGAATCCTTCGCTTGTCGGTCATGAAAATTGAGCATGCGGTTAAAAAGCAACTTTGCACTCTTGCATAACAAATAACTATTCCTATCGATGAGATATTTTATTAAAGGTGTCCGTACCTAAGGTCGTCAGCTTATATGCACGTCAGCCCATTGTAAAAAGACGGGAGTTCAGACCTCAAGTATCTATGTGTCCTCTTTCTACAGACAACCTGTACTGTACGACCCATCACCTGCTGTTCACTTGAGAAAGTTATGATTTTATGACTGTATCATCAAGTCAGATAAAAATATTTAAATTAACGGAACCTATCTTCTGGACACGAATTGCCATGGCTAACCCGGAAAACTCTAAACACAATCCGCACCCAAGTTGGGTGCAGCAAAGCCAATCTCCACAGATGAGGGTTTCAGGACGGTTCTGACCGTCAGTTTTTGTGCGGCGTCTCTCCACAGACCATGTCCCACCTTCCATCCTGCATAACGTGCCCTATAACCTGTTCACGTAGGATTCTAATGACAGCATCAGTGGACGGCATTGCCGTGGCCGAATACTGGGCCAGACATGGAATTTGATTAGTTTTGACAGCGACACGCTAAGAAGAAAAACATACATTCAGCCGAACATATAACCTCCTCCAGAAATAGAATTAAAGGCTAAGTTTTATTATTAAGGTGGTGCATAACGACTCACATTTTCACTGTTTTTCATACAACCGCTCATGACTGATTATGACGTTATTACACACTTTTCATTAGATATTTTGGAAACACAGTATCTTATGGATATTATCTAGGTTTCTACAGAAACCAATGTCTAAATTTGTGTAAAACTAATCCAGTAAAAACCTCTGAAAATGTCCTATTTTGTATGAACTTTGAGACTTCATAATTTGCCTAAAAATTAAAAAAGTCAAAAAAGTAATCCTCTAGAGACCTTGAAAATTTTATTAAGATTCTAAATGATCACAACTTTTTCCAAAAACTTTTAAGGGTTTAAAAAAAACAGCTATTTCCTGAAACAAGTCTTGTGAAATTTTCGAGTAAATTTCGGAATTACCGAATACTAACAGAGTTTCCAGGCGTTATCTCTCTTTTTTTGCGTTGCTTTTTCGTCAAACATCGCGTTGGATTGCATTAAATGAAGTCACAAGTTTTTAAACCATTTTCGATGTTTACGATAAGCGAGTGGAGAAGGACCCTCTTAAACATATTTTACACGTAGGTAAACGATACGAAACAAGCTTTTTATAAAAATCTTTTTTTCATAGGAAGCTTTTATAGCAATCAAATTTAATTTGCAAGATTTGATTACAGACAAACATCGGGATCCTCGAAGGTGAAACTAAATAAAAGCTTGTAAAAATGACATTTATGAATGAATTATCGGGAAATGAATGAATTGCGGGTCAAATCACATTAACTGTGATTTGACCCGCATACTGACAAAAGCTCACACGTCTACTAACCCTGTAATGCCGAAAGGGATGAAGATAAATAGTGCCACCAAGTGACGATAGTTAAAGGCTCGAGATGGCCCGAATTGGGGCAACCGGATAATAAATATGAATCGCTTTGGCGACACGCATGTGGTAGAACTAGAAGTGGCATGGACACGTAAGAAAGAAAGAAAAGTTAAATTCTGAATGGTGATAAAACGCTAAAAGACAATGCGACAATGATGCAACATCCACTTTTCATAGAAATTAAAAAAGTACTATAAAGTGTGTTTGGTTTGGTCTCAGTGTTCTGGCCCAAAAAAAGTGTAAACTTACACGAGACACCCAGAAGTTATATGTTTACTAACGAAATGATACTTGAACTTCATGTACTTCATGTACATAGTGGAACATAGGCGGACTTAATGCAACAAGGCATTCTCTACCAGTCAACATGTCATGTATGTTAGTCTATAATGTACTAGCTTTTGCCCGCTCGGCTTCGCTCCCGCTCTTCCCTACTCTACCCTACTCCACCCTACTCTACCCTACTCTACCCTACTCTACCCTACTCTACCCTACTCTACCCTACTCTACCCTACTCTACCCTACTCTACCCTACTCTACCCTACTCTACCCTACTCTACCCTACTCTACCCTACTCTACCCTACTCTACCCTACTCTACCCTACTCTACCCTACTCTACCCTACTCTACCCTACTCTACCCTACTCTACCCTACTCTACCCTACTCTACCCTACTCTACCCTACTCTACCCTACTCTACCCTACTCTACCCTACTCTACCCTACTCTACCCTACTCTACCCTACTCTACCCTACTCTACCCTACTCTACCCTACTCTACCCTACTCTACCCTACTCTACCCTACTCTACCCTACTCTACCCTACTCTACCCTACTCTACCCTACTCTACCCTACTCTACCCTACTCTACCCTACTCTACCCTACTCTACCCTACTCTACCCTACTCTACCCTACTCTACCCTACTCTACCCTACTCTACCCTACTCTACCCTACTCTACCCTACTCTACCCTACTCTACCCTACTCTACCCTACTCTACCCTACTCTACCCTACTCTACCCTACTCTACCCTACTCTACCCTACTCTACCCTACTCTACCCTACTCTACCCTACTCTACCCTACTCTACCCTATTCTACCCTATTCTACCCTACTCTACCCTACCAAACTTCACATAAACCATCTACTAAATAGTCCGAACAAAGCCTAAAAATTTGGTTTGGATAGGTAAGCCCGTTCTTGAGTTATAAAATAACAACGAAAAGTGGCATTGATTTTTATATATATAGATTTATGATATGAGTAGTTGGGTACATATTATTATTAAAATTGAATGTTATTATTTTTTATTTAAAAGTCAGTGAAAAAAATTATCAATCTGTTTCAGTCTTTTCGTAAATATCTTCAATACAGCTTCTGTTTGTGTGTTCGCGTTCTGTAACGGAATGCATATAAACGCCAGTAGCCTACAAGGAGGCGGTCTATGTGAACTTCACGACCAAGTTACCTGTCAACACGATATCTGCGGAAAATGAACATCTTGACAAGCTTTTATCATTTTGGCCGAAATACGTCTGTTAGACATAGGCTTCCACCAAGAGTCACCACAACGAGTGGTTTTGTGCGTCCGCATCCATCGGACTCCCACAACCCTCACCAGTTCATAGATCCACCTTGTGAAAGGCCTACTAACATTGCATCTACGCGGTCGCCCATCCGTTCTGCGAGCAATGTGCACTTACGTTTAGTGAATCTTTGATCCATACAGCTGTTTTGAATTTGCCAGCAATCCCGATCAATACATAAAACGATTTCTATTAACGCGTAACGCTGTCGCACCTGTATTTAATATAAAAATATTTAAATGTAGATGAGTAGTCATAAGACGTGGGTTTTGATCTTAACAGAATCGATATTTAAGTATTTCCTGTGAGAAGCTGTAGTGTGGGCAGAGCATGAACAATAATCTATGGGAGATTGAATTTGATCGCTATGAATAAGAAACTATTTGAGTCAACAAACTTGCTATTTTTATTCTAGCAGGAAGCATTGAGTCATAAGCAGCTGAAAATCGCGTAATAATATTGCAATTTTGATGGGAGATCTGTTAGCTTTTTCCTTTTTTTTTCTTTTTTCTTGGCTTTTAGTCATTCAACAAGGAAAAATTAAATATTTTTTGAATTGGGTGCAGATAAGATTTTTTTTTTTCAAAAGTACAGAGGTTGGGTTTCCGAATTGAGTAGTTTTATACTTAAACGGCAAATTTAAGAAGTTGGCAGTAGTATCATTATCATCACAGCGTTAATGTTTTCCAATTGTTGATTCGGACCAATTTCCTGAATATGTGAAGGTGTGTAGTTCATTAATTTTTATTATATATTGTATAATTATATTACAACTACTATGGTTTATTCGTATTGTTTTTTTTTATTTTATTGTTCATTACATATTTTTTTTTACATTTGTTACCACAAAAACACTTGTCTGAAACCTTTCAAAGGTTTATGTGACAAAGTGGAGGTATCAAGCTCGCTCACAGCATTTTACATAAAAATTCAGTTGCTATAATTTTTCGATGTGATGTTGCCAGTAATACAAAGCTTTTTCAAAGTATGTGTACATTTTTTATATGAACTAGTGACAATATTTGACTGCACAGGTTTTGGAATTATTGGTAGTTTTTTTACTATGGTTTATGGTTTTTTTTTGGTTGGTTTATTCTTGTATTCGCCTTTTTCTCTATCTTTTATCGCACCTGTCATTTTTCTCTGCGTCACCCAAAAGTTGACTGGTAAAAAATGCCTAAGGCATTAAGTCCACCTATAGTCTGTACTTTTGTATGCACAATGTATTTAAATATTTGGGAGTTAGAACATAGCTGTTACAGTTAGAACATAGATCTCAAGATTTGACTCTTTTTTTTGACTTGCCTGCCACTTCTAGACGTGGTATATCTGTATAAAAGGCGGTTGGGGACATCTTTTGTCAGTTTAATGTGCCCTCTACTCCCAGAGAACATACATAAATGGTATACTATGTCTATCGTATTGGACACATCACTACTGCCCTTCTAATTATTACCGATCGATTGAAATCCATTGGGAAGCTATATATCGACGAATTTAGGTAAGCAATAGTTGTTAATCTGTTTATAGGTTAGAGAAATAGAGTTTGGTCAACTAATTGTCCTTTTTTATTATTTTTTACAATTTGACATTTTTTAAATTAAGTTTCAAAATAAATATTTACTTTGTGTAAAGTGTTACAATTTTTTAATAATTTGTTTTGGTGAATTTGGAGACTATATGGTTTTTTTTCTATAATTTTAACTTACCGTGTGACCGCAGGTGGGACCGCAGTCAAGGACTAGTTTAAACCAAAAATTAAAAAAAAAAAAATGTTGTCAGTTTTAAGCACTTTATGCGGCCTACCCAAATGCCCTTTCTTTGGATAAGGAGTTCAATGGCTCCACGAGCAATAGCTTGTGGAGTCGTTGAGCTCCTTTCTAGTCCCAAGTTGAGCTACACGAATTCTGACAACTACTGAGCACTGAGTTTGATAGATCTACCCAATTTTGTGGTGTTCCTCAAAAGACCATTTCAGATACTGATCTGCATGGTTCTCTTATGAATAAAATATTATATGTTTGATCAATGTTCAGTAAATCAGAAAGAAAAGAAAGACTAAAATAAACAACTGTACATAGTCAAGTTGACAGCTCTTTTTCAGATTGTTTGGTGCTACATTAACCCTTTAGATACCGTCAATTAGAGACACAATAGTAAGACAATAGATGCGCGGCCACCGGTGGTCGCTTGGGGATTCATGAATTAAGTGTTGTTTAAGTATTTATATGAATCTCGGGCTGGTTGTAGCCCTTTGAAACGAACAGACAGGATTACATTTATTTATGTTAAGACTAGTTTCTGCCAGCGGCTTCGCCCGCGTGAACCTAGGTTTCTCCATACTTTTGGACCCCCGTTTCATCCTCTTAGGTTTTTTCATCATCCAAATTCATCCAAATGACATCCCACGCCCTTGGGCGGAGCGGGAGTTAGTGTCAGAGTCGTACTGACTGAAAAAACCCACCCCGTTCCTTCTTGCCTTTCATACCGAGCTAACCCTGGCCTCAGTAGGCTTCGACCCAGCAGGGCCCTTGCTGTTGATGACAACTCCTTCAGGCGCGCGGGAACAGTGCGCGCCGTCGACGACTTGGGCTCGGTCCGGGCAGTTACCGGACAGTTGGACGGCGAGCTACCCATTGCTCGTCCGCAAGCCCGCGCCTGCGGTGGCCGGAAATCGGGATCGGAATCCCAGCGGCGGCGGCCAAAGCGCCGTTGCATGATGCAGTCGGCGTCCTCCTTTGCTAGCATTACTGCTTCACAGAAAGAACGCATCTAGTCCCTGTAGTTGTGGCTATGCGTTGATATGTCAGTCAGTCGAAGTTTTTCCTTTTATATAGGGGCCCCTGGCTAAGGCCCCAGGGGCCTAATTGCTTAGCAGAAGGTAAATAATTATAACCAAAAATATATAGTTAGGCAACTATTGGTCGACTCTCAAAGCATTAACACGACCCCCATATTCCTTTTCATACAAAGAAAACTATAAATAGTGCCCATTGAGTCGTTTTTATCGATTCTATATCGGTGCCTGTTACCAGTAAATAGTCTGTATGTATTATTATGATTCGAAGACATGTGACATTCACCAACCCGCACTGGGCCCGCGTGGTGGATTACGGCCCAGTCCTTCTCCTAGAGAGGACTCCTGAGTCCCAGCAGTGGGAACATTAAAAAGGGTAATGATGGTGATTATTTTGATAATGAAAGAAATATAAAATTAACTTTAGATTCTATAAAATCAAGGGCAAGTACGAGTCGAGCTCGTGCACTGATGGTGCCGTACAAACTTACCTAGATGAAAACAGTTCATTTCTCGAATTGAGTTACAAGATTTTTCTGAATAGCAAAAAAAAAATTTTTTGTTTCGTAACTACAACCGTTTTCCGATTTTTTCCTATATTTGTGATAAAAGACCTTGCTTCAAGCCAAATTTCAGGATTCTAGGTCAATGTGTAACCAAATATACAACGTTATTTTTAGAAACCTGAATATAGTTTGTTCAGAATCAGTAACTGAATCGATTCCAATAATTTTTACATAAAAAATAAATAAAAATAGTCAAAAGTTGTATACCACCGACACTAAGTACAACACAGGTCACGGCGGGTCATAGCGGGCATTAGACACCAGCGCACAGCTGGTTGCGGGGGCAAAACCTCCCCTTCAGTCGCCCAGATGGCCCTGAGACCATGTATTTATGCAGACAACTAGGTAACATAACAAGCTTATAGCACCGTTATTTTTCATGATACCGTTATAGCGCCATCTATGACGCCACATAAGAACTACGAAAAAAATACGAAATCCTGCATAGCGCAATCAAAGTTCTCCGCGCGATTTGAATATATACGACAGCCCGAAATCAACTATCGGGCAGTCGCCCACCAGACTATAACACCTGTCTGGCCGGAGGATCCTCTCTTTTCAAAAAAGGTTTGCGGGACTTTACTCTCTGTTCCGCTGACCTCCAAACAGTTATGAAACTTTGTACATAAATTCTTTACATAAAAATACTAGACACGTGTTTTGGGTTTTGCATATACTAAAACTAATGTTGTAACTAAAGGTCAGCTCTCAAAGCATCGACACGACACCCAAATTTCTTTACATACAAAGAAAACTATAAATAGCGCTCATTGAACCGTTTTAACGATATCTATTCTATATCGGTGTCTGTTACCAATAATAGTCGGTATATATTATCATGACAATGAAAGAAATATAAAAATAAATGTCAGGGCTATATTTCACTGGGACACCACGGCGGCGCGACCAGTCAACGCTACCAACAAAATGTATGCAGCTCTATAGAGAGTTACTCACCTGACCCCTCTAGCCAAGTCTGTCTGTATCTGCAATAGTTAACGCTAGTAGAAAGCCTCAAATGTACGGGAATGACGTCATCTTAACGCTCAGTAACGTGACCAGAAAAAAGAATTGGCCGCGTGGCCATTTCAAAGCGTTCGACGCAAGCGAAACGGTTGTAACTTGGCTAAGGGGACTGGTATCCGTTTGGTTGCGCAACCAATTTGGTGGCGCGACCAGCTCGGACGTATGGCAACTCTTTTGTCTGTATAGTGTCTAGTTTGGTAGCTTAGCGCTATATTTCACCGGGACACCATGGCGGCGCGACCAGTTGCGGCGCGACTAGTTGCGCCGCCATGGTCGTACGTAGTCAATTCCATTTTGTTTTTTCTCTTTGACTATCGTTGAAAATAGATGACGCAAAAACACTATGACAGATTTCTTACCTCAGTAAGATGATCTTGAAGACAGGCCCAACCAGTCCCTTGATGATAGCTGACGCGTTGAGATGACACCTCCCATGCAACAGGATGCCATTGACCTGGAACAAGATGACGATCTCTAAGTACGATGATATGATGGTACAACCGTGAAAAATATATCTTAGAGCTTCTTCTTCTTAGCGTAACGATGGCAAAACTAGTTTAAATTCCTTGCCTGGCTCAGAATTCGGCCAAGGCAATGCCGTCCGCTAATGCTGTCATTAGGTCCCTACGTGAGCAGGTAACCGGGCACGTGGTGCAGGACGGAAAGTGAGACATCGTCATAGAGCTTAGGTGGGAAAGACATCCAATGACTTCCCCCAGTCTAGGGCGGAACGGAGGGTGTATCAGACTTTTACCAGCTAAAGCCCACTCCTATGTTCTGCCTTGTGTTCCAGGACTTCCAGTTTTTCTTTCAGAAGCGAACCCATGGCCCCAGTAGGCTTCGACCCTGCAGGGCCTCTACGGTTTGTTGACATCTCCAAGAACCTTACCCTAACGCCTCAACAGCCGACCCTGTCTTCTTGTCTTATGTATTTTCAATCCATATGCAGATGGTATTAAAAAATATCATGGATCGATATGGACCCTGTCGGCACGTATTAGGAGACGGGATAGGGGCTAAGTAGCAATTCACAGAATTCGTTATTAATAATAATAGCTATTGAATTCAACGCGTGATATGTTTAATTAGGTGTATAATTATGTATGCATATTATTATAATATTAAGTCTGTGTATAAGTAGGTATATTTAAAATACGAGTATGTCTGGTATTTTTGTTTATTTTTTGTCGTCATTATTATTGTTAAATTATTTAAATTTAATTATGTTATTGATGTTGTTTGCGTAATGTTATGGTGGTGTGTTGTTATTATTTTCAACAGGACAACATAGAAACCCTTCTATGATCTGCTTTAAGTACCTCCCCATGGTAAAATCATTACCATTACTTTTAAACCCCACGTGACCACCAACATATAACTCTGACAACTTATCAAGCAGTCACGTGATGAATAAATGTGATTCTCATACATACTCATACATTTTAATATCATACTTTTTACATGGCAGGAAGTTTACATTGCAAACAAGGTTTAGCTATTAAAATGTATTCAAATTAATACTTTCAATTGATATTTTCTATTTTATGGTGATCGTAAATTTTATTTATGTTGCAGTCAACTAGCTGATTTGTCATTCAGCTAACAGCCTAGGTTTTTTACTAAACGTCGCCATTTTATAAAATGCCTGAATGATATTCAGCTATTCAATTTGACAGGTAAGGCTGTATTCAATCCAAACTGACTGTCAGCCGCCGAATATGAGCAGGCTCACTGTGAGCCCCAGTGTAAACGTGAAAATTAACGGTATTTTTCGTTCACAGTATGCTGACAATACGCTATACAATATCCAATACGCGTCCACGGACCGTAGTAACACGCTATGTTAATCGGCCGCCGAATGTCAGCGTCTACGCATAGCGTAATAACGTATCGTCGGTTAGATGTGAACGAAAAAGTGAATATGTATGGAAATACAATAAACTGCGTAACGTTTGCTACTTTTCGGCGGCTGACAGTCAGTTTGGTTTGAACATGGCCTAAGTGTCTTGGATTGATTGTGTTTTGATTGTGTCTTGTGTGTCAGGCACATAACATAGCACTGACCTTTGTAATTACTCTTAAGTTTTTATGTAACCATTTTACCAAATTTTACAATGAATAAATATTATTATTATTATTATTATTATTATTTTATTATTATTGTTTTTTTTTTTTTTATATATTTCTTGATCTGGATACAAACCCCTTCAGTCAGACTAATAGAGATTACATGTTTTTAAATAGATAATTTGTTTACCATTACAATATGGATATACATTCTAATGTTTTTGTAGTGATTGGTAGCACTTTGTCAAGTAAATTTTTTCAGCAAACTTCGCTGAGGATACAATAAAATTCGCAAAGTCAACTCTAAAATAAAATTCTCAGCTCCGTTTTACCGAGATCGCTTCTGTTTCAATGATTCCACACATTGTCCAGTTGCGCAGACTCTTTATATATGTCGCTGAGAAATGAGGATATCCCTGCTATCCTCATTTCCAGTGTCCTCCCCCCCTCAAGTCTAGTGGTCCTAGATCAACTTTCTAGGTAAAGAAGCTGTATTCATCTTCTCTGCAAATTTCGCTTGATTTTTTTTTTACGGTGGACAAAAATCATCTTATGACAACCCCCGCCCTTGGGTGGAGCGGAAGATAGTGTCAGACTCATACTGACTAAAAACCCACCCCATCCCTTTTAGCCTTCGAACCAAGGCACGAGTTTCTTTTCGGATAACCCTGGCCCCAGTTGGCTTCGAACCAGCTGGGCCTCTGCTGTTGCTGACAACTCCTTGAGGCGCGCGGGAACAGTGCGCGCCGTCGACGTCTTGGGCTCGGTCCATTACCGGACGATTGGACAGCGAGCTACCCATGGCTCGCCGTCCGCGAGCCCGCGTCTACGGTGGCCGGAAATCGGGATCGGAATCCCGGCGGCAGCGGCGAGGGCGCCGTTGCCTGATGCGGTCTGCCTCCTCCTTTACAAGCATTACTGCTTCGCAGAAGGAGGCGACCGCCTGCCATTTCTCCTCGCTCCGGACCATGGCCTCGACTAGGGCCCGGTGCGAGAGGTCTCTGCCGCCGATCGCCCCCACGAGGGCACGGCGAGTTCTCCCCTCCTCAACTCTCAACTGAGAAAGTCAAAATCAACTTTCTAGGTAAAGAAGCTGTATTCATCTTCTCTGCAAATTTCGCTTGATTCATATTAGCAACTAAAATCACACGAGCCGCGCCAGCTCGAGCGAGGCATTTGTTCCGTTCCCGTGTGGTTACTATAGAGCGAGCGAGAGAAATGCACGGCTCGATTTTAATTCGGCAATATCCACTAGGAATTAATTTGCGAATAATTAAAACAGTCACTGAACTTCATGCAAATAAACACAATTATAATATATTCCACAACTATTGTGACAGTTGTGGAATATATTATAATTATGTTTCTTCAACGTCGTCTGGTCCCAAGCTTTTTTTTTTTGTCGACTGGGAAAATCATCTTTGAAGAAACCCGCTCTTGGGTGGAGCGGGAGACAGTGTCAGACTCTTACTGACTAAAAACCCCGCGCCGTTCCTTCTAGCCTTCATACCGGGGCACGAGCTCCCTTTCGGACAACCCTGTCCCCAGTAGGCTTCGACCCAGCTGGGCCCCTCCTGCTGCTGACAACTCCTTGAGGCGCGCGGGAACAGTGCGCGCCGTCGACGTCTTGGACTCGGTCAATTACCGGACGATCGGACAGCGAGCTACCCATGGCTCGCCGTCCGCGAGCCCGCGTCTACGGTGGCCGGAAATCGGGATCGGAATCCCGGCAACGGCGGCGAGGTCGCCTGATGCGGTCGGCCTCCTCCTTTGCAAGCATTACTGCTTCGCAGAAGGAGGCGACCGCCTGCCATTCCTCCTCGCTCCGGACCATGGCCTCGACCAGGGCCCGGCGCGAGAGGTCTCCGCCGCCGATCGCCCCCACGAGGGCACGGCGATGCTCCGACCAGGCAGAGCACACCTCGACGGTGTGCTCCACCGTGTCCTCCGGGCATTGCGCACAGTGGCGACACCCGAGCGTCTCTTCCGCTTGAATCCGATGCAGGTACCTCCCGAACTTGCCATGTCCAGTGAGGACCTGCGTCATGCGGAAGGTAAGGACGCCGTGAGGTCTTTCCAGCCACGCCTCAAAGAGGGGAATTACCGCCATAATCGTGGCGTGCCCGTCTGGTCCCAAGCTACGCAGAGCTTGTGTTATGAGTACCTACTAGACAAATAATAAACGTACTTATATACTTCTAAATATATACAAGCTAGCTGCGCCCAGCGGCTTCGCCCGCGTGATAGCAGAAAATTATCCCAAGGGAACATATTTCCGGGATAAAAAGTATCCTATGTCCTATTTCAGGACATGATCTATCCGTGTACCAAGTTTCATCAAAATCGGTTTTGCCATTGAGGCGTGAAGACGTAACAAACAAACAAACTCAATTTCGCTTTTATAATATTAGTAAGGATTATAGATAAATAACACCTAGACACAGAACAAATGACACATCACACAAACGTTTTGTCCTAGGTGGGAATCGAACCCACGACCTCCGGCATAGCAGTCAATGCCACTAACCACAAGACCAACAGGCCAGTCCCGCCAAAACTGGTTTATTTCTATAGTGATGCCTTGCTAAGACATTAATTGTGGATAGAATCATTTTGGATTTGCGTTTAATCGGCAATGTTGTTGGTTGACTGGTAGAGAATGCCTTGTTGCATTAAGTCCGCCTATGTACCACCACTGTACATGAAGTTTAAATAAATAAATAATGTATTGACCATGATCGTTAGTAAGCAGATAAACGACAAAGCTCCACTGAGCAGGACTCCCATTTCTGTCTGCAGGGTTAGACCCCTCAAGCGCCTATCTCGTTATTCCAAAACGTTTGAATACACATTTTGGAATTAGGAGATAGGCGCCTACTACTTAAGAACCTACTACATTTTAAGCGTTTTCTCAGAACACAAGCGGCATCCTGCAAAATTTGAGAAGTTAAGAGACCTAACATAAAGAAGAGGACTTCGTTCGCTCATTTTTCTTACTCACTCAATCCCTCATCATCCTTCGAACCTACCCTCTCTATGTCAGAATGCCCAAACTTTTTTTGGTCATAATTATGGTCCCTACGTTTTATACGGCCTAAGCCACCCAGTTCATTATTTATTCTATTAGACCCATCGCATGAATAATTTAGTATCTTCAGGCTAGGGTTTTTTTTTTTTTTTTTTGTCGACGGGGAAAATCATCTTTGACGAAACCCGCTCTTGGGTGGAGCGGGAGACAGTGTCAGACTCTTACTGACTAAAAACCCCGCGCCGTTCCTTCTAGCCTTCATACCGGGGCACGAGTTCCCTTTCGGACAACCCTGTCCCCAGTAGGCTTCGACCCAGCTGGGCCCCTCCTGCTGCTGACAACTCCTTGAGGCGCGCGGGAACAGTGCGCGCCGTCGACGTCTTGGACTCGGTCTATTACCGGACGATCGGACAGCGAGCTACCCATGGCTCGCCTTCCGCGAGCCCGCGTCTACGGTGGCCGGAAATCGGGATCGGAATCCCGGCGACGGCGGCGAGGGCGCCGTTGCCTGATGCGGTCGGCCTCCTCCTTTGCAAGCATTACTGCTTCGCAGAAGGAGGCGACCGCCTGCCATTCCTCCTCGCTCCGGACCATAGCCTCGACCAGGGCCCGGCGCGAGAGGTCTCCGCCGCCGATCGCCCCCACGAGGGCACGGGGATGCTCCGCCCAGGCAGGGCACACCTCGACGGTGTGCTCCACCGTGTCCTCCGGGCGTTGCGCACAGTGGCGACACCCGGGCGTCTCTTCCGCTTGAATCCGATGCAGGAACCTCCCGAACTTGCCATGTCCGGTGAGGACCTGCGTCATGCGGAAGGTAAGGACGCCGTGAGGTCTTTCCAGCCACGCCTCAAAGAGGGGACTTACCGCCATAATCGTGGCGTGCCCAATCTTCAGGCTAGGGTCTTAACTGAATGAAAAAAAAAAAAAAAAAACCGAATTCAGATAGTTGGCTGTGATTTCTAGATTACGTACATACATTTAGAATTGTTAAAAACTATTGTCTTTATGTTTCATAGACATAAACTTATGATCGTTATTATTATTATATCTAGCTCATACTGTCCCACTGTTGGGCAAAGGCCTCTCTCCATTCCTTCCAATGTTTCCGGTTTTGAGTCACTTCTTTCCAATTCTCAAGTCATCCCGCTATCTCCTTGGTCTGCCGCGACCCCGTCGTGCAATTTCGGGGCATCAATTTTGCGGTTTACTGATCCACCGAACGTCAAGTTAAAAATATATTATTTGTGTATGATTTTTTCTCGCTTTCAAAAAGTTTAAAAGTATTTATACAGATGAAATGTACTACAAATGACAAAAAAACCGAATCAACATAACGCCTAGTCAAAAAGTTATAGCAATAAGAATCACAACGTGACATTTGCAAACAAACTGTAAGGCGCTCCGCGTTATTGTCAGAATTATATCAATTAACTGTTCATCCACGTGCTAATATGGTTATGCAATTTAGCAAGCTCCACTAGTGTCTGGCTAAGACTTCATTTATTTATTCATTTATTTACCATTTAAACAGTCCAATTTAGAATGCTAAAATCCTGGTTATTCCTAATTTGTTTGCAATCATAATGAATAATTTTTATGACAATTGCATAATTCTGTTCAATTTGTGGTGGTCAGGAAAATGTAATAAGACTACTACCTACTTATAAATAACTATAATTACATTAAAATTAAAAAAAAAACCCTACTAATATTATAAATGCGAAAGTAACTCTGTCTGTCTGCCTGTCTGTTACGCTTTCACGCAAAAACTACTGAACGGATTTAGATCAAATTTGGTAGGTAGGTAGGACACTGGAATAACACATAGGCTACGTATAATTCCACTGCTGATCACGGGTCTCTGCCCGCGCGATATAAACTGTAGTCTCCACGGGCGAGGCCGCGGGCGGAAAGCTACTATAATTATAAAACCCTACTCTAATTACAACTACTTAACTAAAATCAAACTGAAATAATTTACTCGAAAATTTCAAAAAACTTTTTCCAAGAAATACGTGTTGGTTTTTATCGTAAAAGTTTTTGAAAAATACTTTATCATTCAGAATCACAAATAAATGTGCACCGTTTCTATAGGTATATTTTTGACTGCTTTAATTTAGGAGTACCTACATTATGAAGGTAACAAAATTCATGTGGTCTCTTTACTGGTAGTTTAACACCAGTTAATGTATTAATTTAAATAAAAACCCTAAATAATATCCACAATATTTGATTTTCAAAAATATCTAAAGAGACATGTGTAATAACGCCAAAATTACGTAATATCGATTGTATGGAAATGTATCTCGGGTTGGCTGCTCTTATCACATGTCTTCATGTTCTTCTCCATCTACAACTGCTTTCTTTTAACTTCCAATCATTTAAGTAGCACAAAACCCATCCATTTTATCTAAAAGATTGCTTTTCGTTTAGCCATTTATGTCATGAAAACATTCAGGTATTCAAATAATTTTCAATTTTCTTAACAAAGACTCCACAGAATATTTCCATACCGTTTTGTTCGATGGTCCTTTCCGATAACATATTATTTATTTGCATTGCCGTGTGTTCACTCTTTTGAACCGTGAGATTGGACAAACGAGTGTACAATACAACCCTTTGGATATCGTCTTTGTTGAAAAGGTCCAGGTAAACCTTTAGTTGTTGTTGTGTCGTGTAATGTTGTACTTGTTTGTCTACGTAAAAAGGTGTAGGGAAAAAAGGCTGCTATAATTAGGGTCAAGTTTCATTTAATATTTTCTTTAGTTATTGATCTCAAAAAAATTGTAGTGTCATTTTATCTCCCTAGCCTTTTCTCAACTAATAAGTTTCGCCGATCTCCCCCACGAGGAAATGGTGGTGCCCTGCCCAAGCAGGTTACAACTTAACCGTATGCTCCACCGTGTTCTCCGATTGCTAACTAGCTTGTGACAGCGGCTTTATCCGCATGACTGTATGTTTCTTCATAGAAACTTTAGACCCCCGTTTCATCCCCTTGGGCTGAATGAAAAATTCAGTCAAATTAAAAAAAAAAATACTTTCTTAGTGCTCGCCTACATCATATAAGGAAGTCTTGTGCATTTCAAGCTCTTAGTCTTAGTAGTTCCGGCTGTACATTACTATGTCAGTCAGTTAATTCGTGTCTAGAATTTTTATGTAAAAAATTTCATAACTGTATCATGAAAAATCATAAAGTTATAAGCTATATGTATATGTCAGCAAAAATACATAGCCACCGAGCTATCCAAGCGACTGAGGAGTTGTTTTACACTTGCACCCAGTTGCTTGCTGGCGCCTAATACCTGCTATGACCTGCCGTGACTTGTGTTGTTCTTAGTGTCGATGGTGTCTAACTTGTGATTTTTAGAAATATTTTTGGAAAAAAAAATATAATGTGGTGTAAAATCTATTGGAATCCATTCAGTTACTGATTTTGAACAAAATATAAGTATTCATGTTTCGCTTATACCAAAAATAATGTTGTATAAATAAATATATGTTAAATCTTTACATTATATTAAGTACTATTTTAATAGTAGTTACCTACCTGTCATTCTCATTCACTACGTTAGAGAAATATCTAATCCCACGCCAAACTCATCGACATTGACCTCACCTGACCTTCCGAACTAACTCCAAAGAAACAACTGAACATCGGAGAAGTTAGAATATTATGAAACCGAGTTCGAATCAGTTTCAGTCGGCGTGTTACGATCGAGGTAATGTTTCAATCGCAACACGCGTTACTCTGGAATAATTTCCATCTTGTTGCAGGTTCGGCTGCGGACTTGGGGATGAGCGGAGCGGGAGCGGGAGCGATTGTTTCTTATTGCTTTTTTGGACAGATTGAAAAGGTACACGATGATATTGTGGTTGAAATTTTGAAAAAAAAAAACAGGGCAACTGAGGTTTCCGTTCAAACTTACCTATTAAAACAGTTCAATTTCCGAATTGAGTTCCAAATATTTTTCCGAATTGCAAATGGATGTAACTACACATATACAGTTTTCAGATTTTTTCCTACTCTTGTGCTATGAGACCTTGCATCATGCCAAATTTCAGGATAATTTTTTTCCTTGATTCCATTGAGAGTGTCGAAATATACGTTTTTTTGCGACATCGGCCGTATATTTTTTTTTGTTAACTCAGAAGATTGATTTTTTAACATCTTCAACCAACCGCAGACCTGAGTTTTAATTTTATCTCGATACCTCCATGTGTTCCAGAGATAGTAGTTCTTGACAGACACACTGACGTACACACATAAAGACAGACGGATAATAAAGTAATCCTATACGGGCTCTGTTTACGAGATACGGAAGCCTAAAAATCGAGCAGAAAAGAAATTGAAGGATTACCAACATCATAAGTATCGTCTTTCTGCCCAACATGGGCACCCAATACGTACAAAGCGTTTTGGGAACACATTCATTATGCTTACAACTAAGAGTGGAATTCCCTGCCCGAGTCTGTGTTTCCTGATCGCTACAACCTAAGGGTATTTAAGTCAAGATCAGTGAATAGGTTACTTCTAGGCAAGCGTGCTCCATCGTCGGCCACATCATCACTTACCATCAGGTGAGATAGTGGTCGAATGCGAGCCTATCAATAATAATAATTATAAAATAATTTATAAAAGACCCGCTATCAATTTTCCCCGCCCCGCTACCATCTCCGCTCCTCCCAGCCCCCTCCCCTACCTGGCTCCCTGCCAGTATCACACGTAACAACACACGCGCCGCTAATTTATGTAAATACATCAACAGCCGAGCTCTCGTCTAATCCATCATGATTCTCCTAATTGTTGGCTTGGCTCGATTAATTCGCCAATTCTTTACTGGAATTCTGGAGATTGCTTTTCTCTGGCAGAATATTAAAGACTAGGTTTATGAGTAAGTAACTCATAAATAAGATACGCGCGTATTGCTAGTGATGACATATGGCTCTGAAACGTGATTGTTCTTAATGGGCCTCATTAAAGACACCGACAGAGCCTGAAGAATCGCCAAACTTAAGTGACAGTGGGCACATTATACGTCCAATAGTGACCATCTTTTGGCTGATATCATCATGATTTCAGTCTAAAGACGTCCACTGTTAGACATAGGCCTCCCTCAAGTTTCGCCATAAAGACCGGTCCTGTACGTCTCGCATCTATCGGATTCCCGCGATCCTCACCAGGCCATCGGTCCACCTTGTGACAGGCCTTCCAACGCTGCGTCTTCCGGTACGTAGTCGTGGCATGGTCGTCTGGTCGGTGATGATGGCTGATAATTATGATGATGATTAATTCATAAATTGATGTTTTTGAACCTGTCAATTTCCAGATGAACAACACACATTGATCCAAACATGAGCTTTTAACGCGATCTAAACTGAACTGATGAAAGGGATAGAGCTATATAAGCTATAAAGGCTCCAGCCCTCTATCTCACTCGCACGCCTGACATTTTAGGATATATAAAATCTAAGACCTCAGCTTGCCTTGCCATAAAATGTGTCCATACATTCTCGATTTTTGCGCTTAACAACACATTGAACGTATCATTTTTATTAATATGGATTTATATGTAGCGATAAATCGTAAATATTTAGTGATAGATAGGTTTGTGAAAGAATAAGAAAAATATTGTAAGGACAGGAATAAATTACGTTACAATATCTATCAGCTGGCGATAGCCCAGAGCTATAACTGTGTGTATTGTGGGCATTCTAACTGATCGGTTCGCATTTGGACACGGACTGGAATGCGGAGTTATCGTCTTGTAGCGAAACTATAATAATAATAGGTACTAGCTTCTGCTCATGGATATGATCGCGTGGTGTCTTGATATAAATATTTTAAGTTCTTCTTCAAATGATAGATAAGATATTCGCAGGAGTACCAAGGTTGACGACACAGCACGAAGAATCGCCAAACTCCTACAAAGTGGACCGATGACCTGGTGAAGATTGCGGAAACCTGATGGATGCGGGACGCACAGGATCGTTCATTGTGGCGATACTTGGGGAGGCCTATGTCCAACAGTGGACGTTTATCGGCTGAAATGATGATGAAGTCCTTCTTCAGAAGTTCAGTAGCTTTTTTCTTTCGGGCTGGGATGGGTGAAGGAGTCTGTCAGACTCTTACTGACTAAAACCATCCCAGTGTTCCCTCATACACTTGTGTTGGAAACTATAGGTTACCCGATCCCCGTGGGTCTCCTCCCGTATTGCTGAGTGGCTCTTCTGTATGCCCAAGATAGACGCGCGTGGAACATTACGCGCTACCATCTCGGGTCCAGAGAAGGGCCAAAGGATGTTCTCTAATCCGTCGACACGAAATCTTTTTAAGGGGGGTTGGAAGAGGGCGTTGTCGGGCCTTCCTCGACACCCGATGGGTCTGGTACGCGGCGAGAGAGAACTATTTTTCCCTTTCTCTTTCAGCAGCCTACTTCTGTGAGAGAAGTTAGAAGCTAGTTTAACATAGATACCGGGTGCCTTCTTCTGCGAAGCAGTAACACTAGCGAAAGAGGCGCAAGGCTTGCCGTCTCGCCGTCCGAATCATAAGTGTCTTCAAGGCTAGAGTGAATAGGCTCTTAATACCTAGTGCGCCATCATCGATTGCATCACTGCTCACCATCACGTGGGGTCGCAGTCACGCACTAGTTTATATCAGTTAAAAAAACCACCTCCGATGAAGCTGCTATATAGCTTCATCATCATCTTCCAAAACGACGTCCACTGTTGGATATAAGCCTCCACAAGCGTCGCCACATCGACCGGTCCTGTGCGTCTCGCATCCTCTGACTAGGTCATCATCGGTCCACCTTATAGGAGGCCTTCCAACGCTGTGGCTTCCGATACGTGGTCGCCACTCCAGAACTTTTCGTCCCCATCGACCATGCAATGTGCCTTGCCCAACAGCATAGAAGCTTGTTGAAGTTAAATTACGGTAAGAAAAGGCAGTGAGCATTCTGATAATCGGAACATTGGAATCGATTTTGTAGAATACACCAAGACGGCTAAGTGAATAGGATTACGATACCCATTACAGAGATCTAATTGCATGCGGTTTTGAACAGATAGAGATTAAGACTGCAGATCTGAAATGCTGCTTTCATTTGTAGAACTAATTGATAGAGAAAAATGAGTAATGGATTAAAATAAATTATTTTAGTCTATGTCCTATATTATGTCAGGGTCGCGGGAATCCGATGGATGCGTGATGCACAGGACCGGTCGTTGTGGCGACGCTTGGGGGAGGCCTATGTCCAGCAGTGGACGTCTTTCGGCTGATATGATGATGATGATGATGTCCTATATCCTAAAATAACATCAGAGTGAAAGAAAAACCTGCACTGAGTCCGCGTAGTGGATTACAGCCCATTCCCTCACCTAGAGAGGAGGCCTGAGTCCCAGCAGTGGAAACGTTAAAAAGGCTGATGATGATGTTGAAAGAAAAACATTTATTTGTGACACGCATAGTACAAACAACAATAAGATAAAAGGTAATCATCGGCGGCCACATCATCGCTTACCATCAGGTGAGATAGTGGTCTAACACAAACCTGTCCATAATAAAAAAAAACCTTTTTTTACCGTACCGTCCGTAGCAAAAAAACGGCAAAAAAAGTCACGTTTGTTGTATGCGAACCCCTTAATTATTTTTTTAATATTTTTGTAATGGTTATGTAGCGACATCTTTGGCGTTACATAAGAATATTATTCCTTCATCACACAATTAAAGTTTTCCGCACGATTTGAACATATAGAACAGCCTGAAATAAACTGTTGTGCAGTTGCCCGAACCAGACACAACTCCCATCTGGTCAATAGATCTTTGAAAAGGAAAGATCTGTCAAGGAAGGTTCAGGGGAAGTTTGCGAGCCTATACATCTTGTTTGGTTCGTTTTCACTGCGATATTGCTGGACGGATTTTGATGAAATATAGCACGAGGATACACTTGATTAGGATTTAGGATACTTCTCATATCTGTAGTAACTTCGATGGCTCTGGTAAAACCATCCATAGTACATCTGATATTATATTGTGTAGATAAATCGTTCTCTCGAGTAGTTGGAAGGGTTCCAAGGTGGCGTGTAAGACACAGCGGATGACACGACACGATAATTTGTTTTCTTCACATTTTGAAGAGTATGAGTAATTATACCTACTCGTGCAGAAAGAATAATTAGTATCAATCTGGTTTTTGGCAACCATTTCACTTGAATAGGTTTTTTTTAAATGATAAACTAGTGCTTGACATTCCATTTGATGTTGAAGCACTGATGCAATCGTTGATGGTGAAGCGCACTAGTTTATATAACCCACCAAAAAAAAACCCATGTTATATTTTTTGCAATTTTTTTTTAAAAAGGTCGCAAGTTTGGCTCCACCAGCACTAAGTACAACACAGATCACCAGCGCACAACTGGGTGCGGGAGCTAAACAATTATTATTGACAGCATTAATGGTAATTGTATTTTTTCTGACATCGTTATTAATAATCCATTGACATTCATTGTAATATTTTTGACATTTTTATTTGGTATGTAATTATTGACTTTATTAGTGTTTATTTTGATATTTTTGACATTGTTTGCTTTTATTTATTTTTTTACTATTTATGATGTGTGGTTTAAGGTTTAAGTAATGGTGCAATTCAACTCTTTTCAACTTTAGTAATATTATTTTGTAATAGTTTTTAAGTATTTAATATTCGCATACAATGTTATTTATTTCTTGAATAAATCAATCAATCAATCAATCTTCAGTCGCCCGAAAGGCCTGGTGACCATGTATCTTTGCGGTCAAAAATTTTAATAATCTCTTTACATAAAAATACTTGACACGTGTTTCGGGTTTCGTATATTATACTAAAACTATTGAAGTATAAATCATTCCAATAAGTTTGTCTTGCGATAAAATTATAACCCCTTTGTACCGATCTTAGTTATTCCACAAACGTAACGCGAATCTGAGTGTCAAATTATACAAGTTCTATTGATCTGGCTCATCTCAGCAACGTGTGCTGAATATTCAAAATTTCAGACAAGGCATGGCTATGATAGAAACTAGATACAGCAAGTTATGGCGTATTGTGGCGATCGGTGTCCAAGACTTGGGTTAATGGTCTTAGAAACTACAATAATCAAAGCTTTCTTTTAAGAATTTGAGTTTGATTGATAAATGATCTTTATTCTGTAAATAGGTTTTCAAAAAACACTTTTACACGTCAATTTTGTTTTCAGTCAGTTTTAACGAGATGGGGCCGGGGTTTCCTAGCTGACTACCCCACTACTACCTACGATTTATTCAGAAGAATGGTTATCATTTTTTTTTATCTACACTAATAATTATAATAAAGAGGTAAAGTTTTTTTTTTTATTTGTTAGAGGATCTCTGGAAGTATTGGTCTGATTGCTAAATTTTTTTCACCAATAAAAAGCTGCTTTCTTTCTGAGTGACAAGCTATATTTTTTTATGTAAGCGGGGAAGTCGCGGGCAAAAGTTGGTTATTAATAATTATTGATAGGCTCACGCTTAACCACTATCTCACCTATCGTTTAGATAATGTGGTGCTGCCGGAATATGTATTTTCTGTGTTGCATTGACAACATAGAGTAATAAGGTTACTCTTAGGCAATCCACACCACATTATCGCGTACCAACTGGTGAGCTAGTGGTCAAGCGCGAGTCTATCTATAGATATACTAAAACAAAGCCAAAAACTTGGTTTCATTGTTTTGACGCGCTAATCTGAGGAACTACTAGTTCGATTTGAAAAAAATATTTTAGTATTAAATAGTTCATTTGGCAAGAGACAAAAAATAAAGCCGTTTTTGGTGCATGTGGTGTTAACCTGTAATTAATTGTTACACTTGTAAATGTTACTCTAGTTATTAATCAGAAATGTGTGTACTAGTGTGTAGTGTAAACAGTTGTTGGTTAACCTAAATAAATAAAAATAAATAAAGAGACTGTAGGCTAGTAACAACAACTTTTAATCACTTTCGGTATAATAATGACGATTATTTTTTTACTTTGGAAACGATTAGAAACACAGAACACAACACAGTGTTGACTGGTTACACTGTTCTTACATAAATCAATGAATATTGTTATAAACACATTTTTTAAAAGAGTAACCATGGAGTTTCTTGCCGGTTCTTATTCATAGGAAACGACCAATTTGGAACCGTGCACTAGCTTCTGACGTTTTATAAGTGCCCATGTAGGCCTATGTGAAATAAAATATTTTGACTTTGACATTCTCCTGACACATGACATAAACGTCAAGATGGCGGCAAACGATTAGGTTCCGATCAAAGATTTTATATATCCTACTAGAATAAAATCTTTGGTTCCGATTTCGACCACGCGCCAACTTAACGCACACGCACTCTAATAGGAGCGAAGCAGTAACCAAAGATGTGAGCGACCGCTGGTCAATAACAAAAAGCCATCAATATGTGTGTGTTTTCTGCCATATGAAGTGAAAGCCACCCAAAAGTTGGCATGGCTCACTGTGACTAAAATCAACCCAGATGAAAATTTCAGCCAGAAACAAGGCATATTGTTAAATAAACAGATTGCCATGATTCAGAAAGAAAAAGAAAAAAAATGTGTGTCGGCAATAGACAGGGTTATTTGTAAAACACTAACAACCTTGCAGGACTGTATTCTACCATCATAAAAAACAACTTTTGTTCTGTGACTTTTTACAAAACATAATTCATTTAACAAAAAAAATCATCTTGATTTCGCTGTTCTATTCTACCTAAAACACATTTCAATTCTGTATATTGCTATACCGCAAGCGCATCAAGCACCCCCGCTGCCCGATCCTGACTCCCTTCTAAAATTGTACTATTGCTTGCTTCGCATAAACTTCGTAATATTTAGAACGTTCAATTTAAATATTTTTATTTTTGTATGAAAATATGATGAACCAAAAATATTATATTCATAAAAGTCATAAACCTAAAGTAGTTATTTATGATGTTAGTATAATAATACTGACAGGTTGCCGGTGTTTTACAAATAACTCTTTTGACTCCTTCCGACATCTCATCTTTTAAGCTGAGAACACACAGGCAAAACGCAGAACAAAATATTATAAATGCTGTTTCAGTAACTCGCACAGTGTTGGCACGATCTGGAACTAGATATAGTGATACATACGGACATACATACTGTGTATATAGAGCTGATATTTATTGTTCCTTGCACTGAATCACCGGGCTGTATGCAATGTTTATTTTGCTTGGTTAGGAATTTGTGTCAGTGTGGTCTTGTGTCTTATGTTTGAGTATGGTTTCCGCACTTTGTCCTATGCAGGCCATTGCACGTGGGCCATGGCCGCCATAACCTAAGGTGGGCTTATTACAGCCATCCCACCTCTCTTCAAAAACAGATTAGTTCTCTCAGACTCTTGATATTTGAAATGAAGTAAGGTCTCATCACAAAGCACAAGTATAGGAAACAATACTGTAATTTCTGAAAACAAATTTTTCTTACTACATCATAAAAAACTCTTTTTTGCGATTCGAATCATCGAGACTACATTTGGGAATTCATAGGTAAGTTTGTACGGAACACTCAGGGCGCGACTCGCACTTGCCCAGTTTTTTGAGGTGGGAAGTTTTAAAATACCTTACTGGTTTCAGACTTTTACTAACATAAACCCATCTATGTTTCTTCAGTCGCCTACACTGCTCACACGTGTGCAACACACGCCGATCTGAGCGCGTCGGTCTCCATATATTTTATATGGAAACCTGACTTGTAGAGCTACTCTTGATACACGCGACGCCACGCGACGTCGTTCTACGTACAAATCAAACGTGTAACACGTAGGCGTCGCTTCGGTCTAATATATGTTCTAGATTAAAGGTAGAATTACACTGCTCACACGTGTGACGCACTCGTCGATCTGGGCGCGTCGGTCTCCATACATTTTATATACTAGAAACTAGACTTGTAGAGCTACACTTGATACACGCCACGCGACTTCCTTCTACTTACAAATGAGGCGTGTTACACGTGTGCGTCGGATTAATGTAGTTCTAATACTCTCGCCCCCATTTTTCACCCCTTTACGAATGTGGCCAAACTTCTCAACTTTACATGTTCCTAAATAACACGAGGATCTCTTAAAGTTGCCGAAGTATGTGCTAATTTAATAAGTTGATGTGAGAGGGTGTAATCATAAAATAGATAGGTACAGTAGTCAATCTCATGTATGTACTCCACTTTTTATACCAGCACTAGGCGATCGCGCTAGGGTCAACGCGCGCGTTGCTGCGAACTGTATGAGTGCGATTGAGCCGAGATGTCGTGTCCGTGAGCGGTGTCTATGTGTGCGTTGCTCGAGAGCGCTTTGTGTGTAGTTTGACTTCTGTACCTATCTATTTTGTGGTATAATCTATAACGTTATCTAAAGTCAGGCTGGATCCACCGTTATGGGCACGATGGGCATGTCCACAAACCAAATAGGATTGTCATTGTGACAACACGCTAAACATACTGCTGATACTAAAATATTTGTGAGTAACAAACTAACATTTAACAGTTTGTTAATTTTCTAATGATTGCCCTGCGGCTTTGCCCACGTGGAACATTACAACACTAAAAGAATTGTCGTTTCCTTTCAATTTTTCGTCCAAACAAACGAAATTTCAGGTCTCAGGTATAACAATATTATAGATACTAAACCACTACAATTATAGGCAACTAATTAATATTTTTTCCGGTCCTCTGTAAGTTTCTATTTCATAAATAAGTTGACAAAATGCGGGTCGAAAATTTTAAACGGTGCGCAATTTTTAGGTTTATAGAATTTAGGCTTTGTTGTGCAAAATTGTCTAATGACAGCACAACTGGTGGCGCAAAGGATTAGTCACAGCACTGTCCTACTTTCTTCTCCTGTACTTTCTGCAAACATCCTTTATAAATGCACTATATCAGTCACTAGCGATCCGCCCCGGCTTCGCTCCGGTAACAGTATTTCTCCACTATTTAATGGATGTTATTATAGATATAAAACTTCCTCTTGAAACACTCTACCTATTAAAAAAACCGCATCAAAATCCGTTGCGCAGTTTTAAAGATTTAAGCGTACTTAGGGACAAAAAAGCGACTTTGTTTTATCCTATGTAGTGATAAGCGAGTTCATACTCCCCGTCGCACATGGCCGATTTCAGAGTGGCGGTAAGCAGTGACCACAGCCATTTTTGAGGGTTGGATCCACGCTTGACTACCTATATAAAGATATATTACGTAAATGTTATGTTAAAGTAACATAACCCTTCCCGATCGTTAATAATAATGACGAACCTACTTGCAAAATGGGTTCCGTTGAATCACGTGACAAGATATAGCTTAATCTTTTTTCGCATGTGGACTTTCTTATCTTAACCTTTAACGGTACCTGCTGACTCTAGATATTGACTATCGATTCTGGATAAAGGCCTGAGCCCCTACCATGAGCTCGTTGTCGACCTAGACTAAACTATTAAAGGGATGGAGCTATATAGAGTGTTTAGCTCTATCCTTCTTTCTTGCTCGCATTTAACACTTTTCATTAATAATTTCAGTCGACAGACGTCCACTGTTGAAAGAAAGAAAACATGTTGTGTGTGTGTGCTGTGTTGTGTTTTATTGTTGGACATCCGCCTGTCCTAAGCGTCGCCATAACGACAGGTCTTGTGCGTCTCGCATCCATCGGATTCCCGCGACACTCATCAGGTTATCGGTCCCTTGTGGGAGAACTTCCAACGCTACGTCTTCTGATTCGCAGCCACTAATCTAGGACCTTTCAGTCCCATCGACCATCAGTCTGTTCTGAACAATGTGCCCAGCACTTCTCACTACTAATGAATGTCTGTGACGTTCTTCAAGAAAAAAGTAGGTGGACTTTTCGAAGACGCATCTGTTCGAAGGTCTACCTATTCGAAGATTCATCTATTCGATTATCCACCTATTAGAAGATTCATCTTTTCGAAGATTCACCTATTCAAAAATTCACCTATTCGAAGATTCACCCATTTGAAGAATCATCTATTCGATGATTCAACTATTTGAAGATTCACCTATTTGAAGATTCATCTATTGGAAGATTCATCTATTCGAAGATTCATCTATTTGAAGATTCATCTATTCGAAGATTCATCTATTCGAAGATTCATCTAATCGAAGATTCATCTATTAGAAGATCTACCTATTCGTTACGCTACCGCTACGTACCTTTACTATGCTTATCGGCACTATGAGATTAAAAACACCCAACTCACCTCCAGGATTTCATCGCCAACTTTAACAGCAGGCACAGCCTTAGCCGCGGCCCCAGCAGGATGCAGCCCACACACGAACACGGCCATGCGACTGCGGTCCCTGTGCCCCGCCAGGCTGAGCCCCAGGCCGCCGCGTGGCGACCGCTCCAGCCGCACCGACACCACCGAGTCGCCCAGGCCTGCATACTTCTTGCGGATTTTATCTGTAAAGAGGATGGATTGTTAGGAAATTATCTCTAAGGTTAACTAAGGTTAAACTCTAAGGTAAACTTATACTTATGTAGCGACATCTATGACGCCACATAAGAACTACGAAGAAAATACGAAATCCTGCATCGCGCAATCAAAGTTCTCCGCGCGATTTGAACATATACGACAGCCCGACATCAACTTTCGGGCAGTCGCCCACCAGACTAAAACACCCGTCTGGTCGGAGGGTCCTCCCTTTTCAAAGGAGGTATGTGGGACTTTACTGTCTGTTCCGCCTACCTCCAAACTTACTAAATACAGTTTTTTTCGGAGTTGGTTCTGTCAGTAGGAGTCGAAATCGACTCGACATCTTTACCTTAGTCTACAGCGATGTCATCAGACGTTTAAAGGGACCCATTTTGCGGTACATACATACATTTTTTTCTGATAAACTAAGAGACCCCGTCTAATATTGGAAAAGAAACAGCCTGATGTTTGTCCGGTAGTGCGATAGTATGATAGATTTCTGTATATTCTGTGCCCCGCCAAAGACAGCACGGGCGTCGGGAGGACGATACCGTGGCATGGGAACGCAAAAAGCAACTGAAGCCACAAAGGTGGGTTTTATTTATTTATTTATTTTATTCTTCATGCACAAAAGAGTACAAAGGCGGACTTAATGCCTTAAGGCAATCTCTACCAGTCAACCTTTGTCAGTAAAAATCTGCCACCGTTCTCGCTCTACCCGAAGTGTTAGGAGTTAGTTGATTATATTATATAAAACCACCCGACTCTCTTTATTTTTTTATTTTTTGTTTCTTTCTTTTTCTTTTTTCTTTCACCTATCACGTATCGAACGACACAGTGTCTATTTGTCTAAGAAAGCATATGAACACACTCAACAAATCAGTCCTGGCTATCATACAAATATTTTGACGGTCTGATATACTGGCATTTAACTGTATTTGTAAGCAAACTTGATTGGAAAAACACTAGAAACTCAGAAATTTAAAAAGGCCTCGCCTAGTTTATAATAAAACCCTTTCTAGAAACGATAAAAACCACAATTCAAATCGATGACAAGGAAATTATAAGACCAACAATACCACTGAAGATTGTCTGTCTAAGCAGTATCAGTAAGGTTCAGTAGTAACCGAATTACATTGTTTTCCCACAGCTTCCTGAGTCATAAATAGCCCCGAGGTGTGCGCCGTCTAACGCAATTTCTATCGATGTTCCGTACAGTTTCATCTCGATGTTATCGCTGGCGGTTTGTTTAGGAACTTTTGTGTTGGTCCCTGTTACTTCATAACTGTTTAGTCTACAGGGATTCGTCGTATATGCGTTATCAGATTTATTTTTTGTGCTGTTTTTTTTTTCAATCTGAGCTCGAAAAGATTTACCAAGAAGATGAAAATATCAGGGTGATGAATAATGCATGAGCAATATTTGCAATGTTTCAAAGTATTTCTGAATATATTTTTACCATATTTACAGTAGTGTTTCTCTGAAGTTTTTGTTGTCTACAATGTTTTGTGTGCTAAAATAAATACTTTTCTTTCTTTCTTCTAGTAGTGGTAATTCCGTCTATATTAATGCAACATGAGATTTTCTACCAGTCAACCTTTGGGTTAGTATTATATACCTATACCGTATTAGGTGTGCAACAATAAATAAATAATATTTTAGATTAGGTACTTATAACAATAAAATAAACTAAAATAATAAATACGATGATAATTACCAAAAAATTAGAATATTAAAAAAAAACATTAAAATTACGTTCCAAAAGCAATTGTACCGTTCTTTTTTTCATATTTCAGAGTTATTCCTTCATTAAAAGTTGTTCATAATATTTGCAAAGTTGTCAAAATTGTTAATAAATAAAAAGACACTTTACAGATTGACGTGTTTAAAAAAAAACAATGTTTAAAGATTAACGTATTCTGTAAATTGATCAAAGGTTTTTTATTTAGAAACGAGTTTCATTTATTTATAACCTTGCACCTCCTCCCTACATTTTTGGAAGCGTCCACGCCCCAAGTCCTTATTCCAAAAGAAAAACGTCCCCCTCAGTTTGGATCCCCGTGACGTGTTAAATCGTGGGAACATTTAACTGTGTGGGCACTATCGCCACCATAAATCGACTCCTCTCAAATCGAGCGTCACCGTACAACGACTGCCAAATTGACGGAATGAGGATGCTAGTATTTATTCTGCGCTTTTGTGAATAAAGAAAAAGTTTTGTCTCAGATTTTTCGTTCCGTTTTAGTAAGTAAACTAAAAATATACCTAAGTAAGTACCTATGATTTTAAGTATTGAAGAGTAAAGTCGCGCGTTCATGTTAAATCAAGTGATACAAGAGTTTTATTTATTTATTTATTTATTTATTTATTAAAAAACACACACTATCTTAACAGGCTGGACCCAATGCAATAGTGGTTTTAAAAAGGAACAACATAAATTAACTTATCTCTAACACTCATCTTAAACTATAAAAATCTTAAACAACTATAAATACAAAAATAATAATAATAATATAATAATAATAATATAACCTTAACCTACATGTAAGTAAATAAAATCAACAGTTAATACTACTACAAATAAACTTTAATAAAACTCTTGCGAATTCGGTCTCGTGGCTTGAAAATAGGTCAATCCTCTCATGCACTTCATTTAGCACGCGTATTGTGCGGGTGAGGGGTGCTTTTGACAGCAGGTTGGTTCTGGCAGCAGGCACGGCCAGCAATGGTGGTCGCCGCCGCCTCCACACGTACCGGTCTGGCACGCATAGCTTCAGGTGCCGCAGCACGCCCGGGTTGTGCGCTACTCCCCGCAGGAGCTTTACTGCATACGCCGCGAGTGTAAACTCCCGGCGCACTCTGAGCTCGTTGTACCCCACCATACCCAGTACAAACAGTGTTGGATACATCAGTGGGTAAAATGGGTAAACCCCATAGAGTTTGAAATACAAGTGTCGTGTGAATTTATTTTGTACTCGCTCCAGCATGACACTGTATTTCGTTTCATGAGGAGCCCAAATCACCGCACTGTGTTCCAAATGACTCCTTACCAAGGCGTCATACAGTACCCTGAGTGTGGTAATATTAGTGAATCCCTGCGACTGTCTCAGCACGAAACCGAGGTTTCTGTACGCTTTCTTGCAAATCTTAATAATGTGATCGCGGAACGTTAGATCTGGTGTAAATAGTACTCCTAGATCTCGTACTTGAGACACTCGCGGGATTGGCACTTCCTCTAGTTGGTATTCGTAGGTTATGGCACTCTTTGCGCGCGTAAATGTCATGACTGCGCATTTTGCTGTGTTGAAATAGAGTTTGTTGTTGTGACTCCACTCAACCACTCTGTCTATGTCTTCCTGTAAACGCTCACAGTCCGACTCCCCTTTGACCTCAAGCAACAATTTGAGGTCATCTGCAAACAATAAACATAAACAATGTTTGACTACATCTGGTAAGTCATTTACCATTAAAATAAATTCAAGAGGACCCAAATTGCTGCCCTGGCTCACTCCTGACCTGGTGTAGTATGGCTCGGATTCAACCCCGTTGTAGTCAACGTACTGCTGTCGATCTTTTAAATAGCTAGCAAAGAACTGTAAAAGGTGCGGCGTGCAACCTATTTTTGCTAGCTTCATTAACAGTACGTCATTGTCAACGGTGTCAAACGCCTTTTTAAAATCAAAGTATGCCGCGTCGACCTGCGTACCCGCATCGACGGCAGGCGCCACCCGCGCCACGAAGTTAAGCAGATTAGTGCCAGTGCTGCGCGCCACTCGGAAGCCGTGCTGCGCGTCCGATAGCTGTGCGCTTACCTGAGCCTGCACGCAGCGCTGGATAGCAGACTCGAACACTTTTGCAGGTGTCGACAACACTGCCACTGGCCTGTAGCCACTGACATCTGGACCTGACTTTCCCTTAGGAACCGGAATTACTCGTGTAATTTTCCACCTATGTGGAAACGTTGCCTGTTTTAAACAAGTATTAAAGATATGATGCAGTGGCTCAGCCAGCACCCTGCCACAGTCTCGGAACAGAAAAGCTGGTATGCCATCGGGGCCAGCTGAGCGCTTTGGCTTAAGCTTTATGAGCGCTTCTCTTACGTCCTGAAGACTAAGGGTCTCGATGTGCACTCGCGCACTGTTTGCTTCCGCTTCCGTCCCCGCCACTCGCGCCTCAAGCCGCGGTTGCTCTTTATTATATACCGATTCAAAAAAAGAGGCAAATTCCCGAGCACACTCTTCATCTGAAAGATGCTGACCATTCTTTACAATAACCTGTCTATTTAACATACTTCGTTTGGACCTAATATACTGCCAGAATGATTTTGGATCTTTTGAAAATTGATTTTGTATTTTAAGCTTGTGTTGTTTATGTGCAATTTCTATTGATTTTTTAATATGAGCTCTGCATTTAGAAAATTCTGAATAATCGCTATTCAGCTTTGTTTTTTTGAAAGTTTTATGAAGTCTAGCTTTATTCTTTATATCTCTTATTATATCCGCGGTGTACCATTCGGGATAAACGTATCGAGAATTTTCATGTTTAAGCTTTTTCCGAGGGACACATTTATCTAAAATATCACACATTTTATCATAAAAAATGTCCAACATCTCCTCCAAATCCTGCATGTCATAAATCATACTCCAATCAGTGGAAGTCAGCATAGAGTACAACAACTCGTAGTCTGCTTTATAAAAGTTCCACTGTGGCCGCACACTACGCGCTGCGGGACTGCCGCTGGACGCGAGCGGGGGCGCGGCCGGGGACGCGGGCGGGGGCGCGCGCGCGCACGGCACGCCGATCGCGAGCGGCGGGTGATGCGCGTCGACAGGCACGAGTGCATCCGCGTCGTCGGCCGCCACCACCGAAATCCCGACAAAACCTGTGCTCAGAACCAAATCCAACTGACGACCTAGATAGTTCGGTACCGAGTTACTTTGAGTAAATTCGCAATAGGACATAAAACATTCATAATAATTTTTTACATTTACAGGACACGAATATAAATTAAAATCACCAATAACAATTATTTCTCTATATCTATCACATAATTTTTCAATTAACCTAAATAAAGTCAAGTAATCATTCTCGGAACTCCCTGGTGGTATGTACACAACACAGCATAAAAATAAAAATCTATTTTTGAAATAAACCGTTGCACTAATCATTTCAAAAACGCAGGTGTCTATCGACGCGTCCGTGATAGGTACTTGTCGCAGCTCGTATCGGTGTGTGGCCACGAGAAACGCTCCGCCCTGCTTCCGACCATCCGCTCGATCGCAACGGAGTATTTGATATCCTGGAGGGATTATTTCAGAATCTTCAATAGAATTATTGCAACCAGATTCAGTTATTGCACATAAATCAAATTTACATGACTCTATATTGCTTCGAAATTCGTCTAGTTTTGTTCGTAGACCTCGTACATTTTGATAGAATATGTCGATGTTATGGTTATAATATGTTTGTTTTGGTTCTATTTGAGTTCCGAAACCAAATCCACTCACTGAATTCGGCATTCATTGGCCAGATTTCGACTTGGTTCAACTTATCGAAACACTTTTCAGGTATTCCAATAACAAACGATGAATAATCCCTTTCAATTTTGTGTTTAAGTTTATCAATTTTAATTGGAACATCTGATCCACATACATTTTTCACGTGGTCTGTTATGGTTTCAAGAGTAGTATCCGGATGCAGTCGCCAAACATGCAGAAACTTTTTCCGGTCAGTAACTTGAATTGCTTTCAACTCCTTGTTTGTTCCCACTTTGACCTCTTTAGGTTGCCTGAAATTTTTTTTAGTTTGAACAGTTGTCCATCCTTCTTTAACCTTCTCCATTTCCTCGCTAGATGGTTCACTAGTCGCCAGTGAGCTAGTACTACATAAAGTTTTTTCCGGTACAATTTCTGTAGACTTCGTGGCCCCACTTTTGTTTACCTTTTGCGTTTTGCTGTAGGTATTAAGCGTTTTCTTGGAGACGTTGACCTTATTCTGTTGACCCACGACCTCGGCAAAAGACGGTGTAGAAGGAAGTTTTTGGGGAATATCAGCTGCTACTTCGTTAGAATGGCTATTTTGAGTTAGCTTAGCTTCCACTTTTTCTTCGAGCACTCCTATCATTTTAATTATGTTGCTCAGCTCGCTTTTTGTTTGAGAAAATTGATTTAGTAAAAGCGATATCGCACTTGCCTGGTTGTCCATGCGAGTTATCATGTCAGCTTTAAAATCCCTCAATTCTTCGAGTAGAAGGGAATCGGAATCCATAATTATGGGCGAATACTGAGTCTGATTTCCGCGCTGACTGCTTACATTGTTGATAGGAGTGGTAGCATTAAAGTTAGGGATGTTTATGCGGACCGGGGTTTCGCTGTTGCCTCTTTTTGGCTTAGCACATATACATTCTGGACATAACCATTTCTTTTTATCTTTTTATATTTATTTTATTTAAATTGTTTTGTCTAACAGGGAAACTTTAGCGCAGACTAGTGGATTTTGCATTCGTTTGTAATCAATATTAAATAAATAAATAGACATTGTTTATTTTTAGGTATTGTGTCCATATTATCCAGCAAAAGTTTAGGGGCGTTTTTAAAAGTTGAAGTTAGTTTTGGATTTTTTTCAAGTAAAGTTCTGTAGCTGTGTTAATTATTCACAAATTTATTCCTATTGGATATTGTGATATAAAAATGGTGTAGTTTTGTATCAGAAGTGTCTGTACGACTGCACAATATGTGCAATCATTGTAACAGGCTCAATCTAGAACTGAAGAACATAGGTATGGTTATAATCTGTAAAAGTCTGACACGTACTGTCGTTCCACCCCAGAGTAGGAGAAGTCATTTGATGATTTTCCATTCGATGATTTGTCCTCAAAAAAAAATGTCTGCACTGGACAATATATTATGTGGAATCATTGAAACAGGCACAATCACTGTAAAATGGAGCTGAGAATTTTATTGTAGTTTTGTGACTACCTCAGCGTAGTTTACCGATTAGCTGACTCGATATATTCGTTGTCAAACATCTCCAAAAAAAATGAATGTTTTACATCCGTATTAAAATGGTAAACGGTGTATGTGGCTTTAAAAACTTAGTATCCAAACGATACAACACATGAAAAAAAAGTATTGTTTTTGTCGTGGCGAGGCCTTCCAAGACAGTTTCCTTATAACATCTAATCTTTACGCAGATTCATTCAATAGGCAAGAAGAAAAAGAAAATATGTCTATGTACTTCAATAAAATCTTTACTCAGTAGACCAAGAAAACAAAAGAAGCACAGCGAAAGCCAGGCGGTGATTACACCAGCACAATCGGTGTGCGCTTAACGAGCACAGAGGAAGATAATTCGCACAGCCCTCGCGGCGGCGCGGTGGTGCGGTGATGGCCAGTAAAGACGACACTTCATAGTTACATCGTTGTCGATGACATAGATGAGGGTGATACAGAAGGCTCAGTTTAATGTCCTTTACATACAGTCGATGTCACTCAGAAATCAAGCAAAGCAATCGGATCAGTACTTTCAAAGATTACCTTCTACAAAAAAAACATAAAAATAGTACACATTAGTGTAGATGTAGACTAGCAGATACCCGTGCTTTCAATTCAATGAAGAAAAACATCGTGAGGAGACAGGCATGTCCTAGAACAAAAAAATCGAAGACATATGACATTCACCAACCCGCACTGGGCCCGCGTGGTGGATTATCGCCCATTCCCTCTCCTAGATAGGAGGCCTGAGGCCCAGCAGTGGGAACATTAAAAAGGCTGATGATGATGATAACTAGAAAATAGCAGACGTGTGCTACAGACTAGGTACGCTACAAAAATCAATAGAATTTATTGTAAAAAAAAAAAATGAAGTGCTTTTTTAAGGTGGTAATCATTTAATAACATCTCCCATCTCTGAGCGAGGCAGGATGGTGGTCAGACTTTTCCTGAATAGAACAGACATCTGTTCTACTTTTGCTTTCGTTCGAGGGCCCCGGGGTTTTTTTCATGCTTAGGGTTCGACTTGGGCTCGGTCCGGGTGGTTATCGGACGGTCGGACGGCAAGCTCATCAACAGCGCGTAGTGATCCACCCGCTGCTCAAAGAGATGTCAGCAAACCGTAGGGGTCACCAGGGCCGATACCCGCAAACTAAGACTGCGGGGATTTTTCGAAAAGGGAACCCGTAGTCCTAGAACACACAAGACAACAGAAGGACACGGGTGTGGTTTTAGTCATTAAAAGTCTGATACGTCCTCTCGATCCCCTCACGCTCTTTGCTCTCCCCAGAGTGGGAGAAGTCATTGGAAGATTTCTACATTTGAAAAAAAAATGAGTGTATACAAACGTATATAGGTGGGATCATGCACTGTACTGTTTTATTCACAGGGCCATTATGCACAGATGCCTGATACAAAGAAACGAACCGCGCAGTTAATATCATGCACATTGCACATCAGTCCGTCTAGCTCGATTTGAAACAAAGTTACGCTTCTGAATATATATTTTCTGTGTACCATTTTCCCATAGTCTCCCCTCAAGCGATATATCGGCGATATCGGGGCGTTATCGACGCATAAACTCAATTTGTGTGAGGGGAGGCGCGGGTCTCAGTAATGGATGGAGAGACTTTCTTGTAGCTTTCTTTTAAAGGTTAAAGGGTGAAGTAAAATGTGACTGAATATTGTGTTGTAGAAATACAGAGAAGAGTTATTAACTGTCCATGGAGAAGAATTATATTTTCTTGACTTTTGCGATCTTTATTTTGTGTTAAAGAAGTTCGATCGTGAATTTCAGTAATTTACATAGTCGATTCATATGAAGGATGAAATGCATGTTACTAAAAGAGTTATGAGTAAACTTATGGACGGACAGAGAGAGAGAGAGAAGCCAAAGAAAAGATGAATGGTTTGCGTGAGGAGTGATATGAAAGGAAAGGGAGTTAGTGATAGCGTGATGGGACAAACAGAATGGAACTTTCATTCTGTGGCCAACGAAAAATTAGGTGTAATGTAGGTAAGGTATTTCTCGACATCGACTCGGCATCGACTCGACATCGACTCGACATCGACTGGACATCGACTCAACATCGACTCGACATCGACTCGACATCGATTCGGCATCGACTCGACATCGACTTAAACCTGCGACCTATAAGTTGGAGCCATTACAACTCGGTCACCACTGCTCTCCCAAAGTCAAGATGTAACGTTTTTTTTAAATCCATTTGCAAAATGAGTACCTTTCTTTTACCAACAACTTTTATCCTGACCATTAAAATTATAAAACCAACAGCTAAAAATGAACGATCATGCCCTCTTATGTGAAAATTCTCCCACATATTACTAAAGACCGCTGTACAAAGTAATTAAAATCCAATACAAGCACATGATACAGAGTGTTCTCGAGTGAGTGGTCTGAAGGGCTGTTATCAGTGCAAACGCTATTAAACTGTGGCTGCCAAGATGTGGGGCAAGACTATGACAGCGGCAAGATGGAAGCTTAACTCGGTGACGTCCTTAGGAAATGAACGTTGGAAAAATAATCTTCTATGACTGAAACAAATTGTGCATGTGCATTAATTATGTTTTTAAGTGTCGTAAAATTTATTAAATAGTACAGTAATATGTATAATTTCAACATATTTTAGGTATTTTTATCGATTTAACCCTTCAGATACCCTCAATTAGAGACACAATAGTAAGACAATAGATGCGCGGCCACCGGTGGTCGCTTGGGGATTCATGAATTAAAGAATATCATCCATGGAGTTTCTTGAAAGGAGTGCCTGTAAATGGTTTATCTATACTTATAATAAATCTGTAGAAGTGAAAATTCTGTACATTGATATCAAAAAAATAAATGGCAGGGGGTGTTACTAGACCGAGACCGACCCAAAATTGTGATAAAAAAAGAAGCCAAATGCAGCGCCACCTACCGGGTCTATTTATATTTTTGAACCATCCAGATACCCAACCACAACCAAATACACAAACAAAATTCGATCAAGCCGTTTACGAGGAGTTAGGTGAAAAACAGACTTGCAGAGGAATTATACATGTAGCGACATCTATGGCGCCACATAAGAACTACGAAGAAACACCCCGACTCACTGGGGCATCACAGCAGACAGTTCCGACTCACCGTGAACTAAGCGGCATCGGTTCCGACTCACTGGAACCAACCTACCACTGGTCTAGCACGCATCAAGAACCATCGATCTCCGATCCGAACTGGAGGGGAATGATATAGCGACATCTATGCCACATAAGAACTACGAAGAAAGTACGAAATCCTGCATCGCGTAATCAAAGTTCTCCGGGCGATTTGAACATATACGACAGCCCGACATCAACTAGGGGCAGTCGCCCACCAGACTATAACACCTGTCTGGTCGGAGGATCCTCCCTTATCAATGGAGATTTGCGGGACTTTACTCTGTGTTCCGCATACTTCCAAATACGTATGTAGTATGTAGCTAGTTCAATTGCTACGCAGATGACCCATCGGCCTACGCCGTAGGCCGCCTGCTACGAGCCCTCAAAGCGTCTACGTACTTTACCTACGAACCTTCATAATTTTAAAACGTCTATTCAAAGATAGTTGTCTGTTTTCCAAACTGAGATTTTAATTAGTGGGTTTATAATAAAATGACCTTTAAAAAAATATTTTGGTACCCAATTTATTTTTATAATATTATATTAAATAACTGACTGACTGTGACTGGCCTGTTGGTCTAGTGGTTAGTGGCCCTGACTGCTATGCCAGAGGTGGTGGGTTCGATTCTCACCCAGGACAAATGTTTATGTGATGAGCATAATCATTTGTTCTGTGTATGTATTTAGAAATATATAAGTATGAGTTGTCTAGTACCCATAACTCAAGCTCTGCTTAGCTTGGCACTAGACGGCGTTGTATGATAGTTGGGGAAACATGTGATGTGATGTGAAATAAATAATAAATAAATTATTGAATTACATTAATAAAATAGTTCTGTTGTTGTTTGTTATTGTAAATCGTAGTGTATTGTTGTTGAGTTGTTCTCTTTTTTTAATTTATTAATTGTGATATTAATTCGACTAATTTTTATTATTACTAGAATCATTTTTACAGTACCATACCGACAGGTATTTTGCCAATTTTGTCGTTTTTTTTTTAAAAGTACGATATTTGGCCATCAAAATCATTAAAACTATAAACACATGCAATAGAATGCTTTACAAGAAAATATATGAAGATCGTACATATGTAGGTAGGTACCTTCGTAAATACATACAAACTAAAGCATCATTCAAAACTTGTGAACACATTTCTTTCCCATATAAACCGTGGCATTCACAGCAAAATAGCTTCTAGGTCAAGAGCTGACTTGAATGCTGCAGCCGAAGATCGCGATACAACATGCACCGCCGAGCGAACATAGCACTATTAGGCGTACCACAGACTGATCAACTTGGAACTCCGAGTTTTGGCAACTGGCTTTAGAAGTATTTTTTTTTTAGCTGGTTATACATATGCACTTTATCGTACATAAAAAAAAAACTTAAAATATTTTAAAAGCGAAAGTGAGTTTGTTTGCTCTTCACGCCTAAATGGCAAAACCGATTTTGATGAAACTTGGTACACGGAGAAACCATGTCCTGGAATAGGACATAGGATACTTTTTATCCCGGAAGTATGTTCCCTTGGGATAAATTTCTGCTATCACGCGGGCGAAGCCGCTGGGAGCAGCTAGTACTAAATAAACTATACTAAAACCTAACTATGTACATAAATATAATACATAATGATAAATAGTAAGAAGATTTAGAAGTATGTGGAACAAAGTGTAAGTCCTACAAACTTCCGTTGAAAAGGGAGGATCATCCGACTAGAAAGTAAGGAAGAGGGTATTGTATCTAGTCCGGGTAACTGCCCAATGCTCGATAGTTTGATTGGATTTGGGACGTATATTGTAATCGCGTGGAGAACTCTAATACCGCGATGTAGAATTATTAATTTTAGTTGTTTCGCGACGTCACAGATGTTTCTACATGGCCACCCGTAAGGCCGTAACTACCTATCCTTACTAATATTATACGGCAACCAGCAACTAATAAAAAGAGTAGTCTTGGAATTTACAAAATTTATCCCAACAGGAATCAGAGATTGCATCAATGCTTACAATCAGGTGGGATCGCAGTCAAGTACTAGTTTATATCAATTTAAAAAAAATGTAATAACTTCTTTCGCTCTAGGGCCGAGAGGAAGGACATGTCAGACTTTTACTCATTAAAATACACCTTGTTACTTCTTTGCTGTGCGTACCGAACTCCGGGTTTTTCTTTCGGAAGTCAACTCGCGGTCTAAAAAGTTGATAGCTGTATCCACTGAGTTGCTACGTGTGTGTAGAGCCTAATAGTTTACTATAGCCCTATAATGGGTTGAGAAGCAATTTCCCACTCTCATGTTAAATGTCACCGAGCTTGAAGGTATTCTAAGAATTGTGAAGGAAATAAGTGGGATCGCCGACGTTGGAGGAACTGTGAAGAATTCCTCGAAGAAAAATTTATTTTGAAATTTTGTGAGACTTCTTTCTCATCATATTATAAGTTTGCAAGACATCATTTTTATAGTTCTCCGTAGTAGTAGCTCAAACGGAAAAAATGGAAGCCTTATAAGAGCACTTAGTTACCTGTCTTTTTTTTATTGTTGATAGGTTCGCGCTTGACCGCTATCTCATCTGATGGAAAGCGACGATGCGGTTGACGATGGAACGCGCTTACCTAGAAGAAACCTATTCACTCTTGACTTAAAGCTTTTTTTGCCAATTAAGGTAAAATTAATACAAATACTTAGGTTTGCTACAGGTTTAAGCAGTGTGAAAATCGGACTTTTAAGTCAGTAAAATCTAAAGATTTATGACATTCGAAATATATGTGCTATTTTCGGTCCTTCCTGTTGAACTAGACTCCTAAAATTGGCAAAAAATAATATCTTGTAGCACAAGTAAAACTTTTTTTTTGCAATTCGGAAAAGTCAAGACTCGAGTTTAAGACTTGATTCTTAAATCGAACTATTTACATAGGTAAGTTTGTACGGAACCCTCGATATGCGAGTTCGACTCGCACTTGACTGTTTTTTTTTCTTTTTGGCATAAACAGTTTATTTTATGTTCCCGCGCGCCTCAAGGAGTTATCAGCAACAGCACGGGCCCAGCCGGGTCGAAGCCTACTGGGGCCAGGATTATCCGAAAGGAAGCTGGAGCTCCGGTATGAAGGCTAGAAGAAACGGGTGGGTTTTAAGTCAGTAAGAGTCTGACACTATCTCCCACTCCGCCCAAGAGTGGGGGTTGTCTTTGGTTGATTTTTCCCACCACAAAATAAGCCCAATATTTAAGAGTACAAGCAGATAAGAAGATGTAGATGTGTGTGAAGATGTTGGTAGTATCATCACTGATTGATTGGATTTGTTTTTTCACTACAGCATTGTGTATTTATGTTTGAATCTAAGAATGTATTTACTATTGTATTTTTACTTTTCTGTGCAGACTATTTATTTGAATTCATTTACATTTAAAAACACTTAACTACAATAACACTAACTAAATAACTATATACAGTAAATTAAAAGAAAAATAATGTAGCCCTACGCTAATTAAAACTACCTAAATTATGGCGTCAAAAGACTCTTCCACATCGCTGTCGACTGGTAATGTGCCCAAAAGACTGGCGGCATTGCCACGCTGTACGGCAATGCTTATCCTCTGTCCAAGGTAAAAGCCAGCCTTTGGGACACGCGAAGTGTCAACTAGACGTTTCGGCAGATCTTTAAACAATCTATTGTACTTGTTTCACAATGTTGTGTCTTGCCATGTTATGTTTCTGCACCACCCTAAGGTCGACTGGCAGATAATGCCTAAAGCATGAAGTCCACCTTTGTACAGTTTTTTGTGCATCACATCATCATCATATCACTTCAGCCGATATACGTCCACTGTTGGACATAGGCCACCCCCAAGCGTCGCCACAACGAACGTTCCTGTGCGTCTCGCATCTCATTTTTTGTACATAAAGCTTTAATAAATGAATAAATACGTTTAACCCTACCCTACTTGCAGTGTATTACATAAGTTAACAGCTTCTATTAGTCATTAAATAAATAGTTAAGACCGCAATCACAGCGGTCGGCCGGTGGGGTCGGCCTCTACTAATTGCTTTTTAATGAACCTCTTACATCGTGGTGGAATAGCATCGACACGTTGATTAAGATTTGAAACAACCTCATTTGAACGTATTGAGGGTGAGATGACGTGCGGTGGGGTACAGACGTTATGCAAGACAGAAAATACTAATTTAATAGCACTATGTATTGTACAAATGTATATATTGTACAAATGTATATATTGTACATTATGGATACAGAATACAGTAATCGACTGTACTCCGTCACATTGCTGTCATCCGGTTATGTGCCCAGAGGACTAGTAGCATTGACAACGCGTTTTGGGCAAAAAAACGAGTCAATTCTATTGACGCAAAGCGTCCATCAGTTGGTGTGAAATTTCCTTTGAAAGGAGACGCACACTGGGAACCCACGACCCAAGCGTTTCCGGTCCGGTAACCGTCCAGACCGAGCTCAAGTCGTCGACGGCTCATACTGTTCTATGCACGCCTCAAGGAAATGTCAGTAAACCGTAGGGGCCCAGCAGGTTCGAAGCCTACTGGGGCCAAGAGTCTGCTTCTGAAAGGAAGACTCGGCCCTGCTATGAAAGGTAACGAAAAAAAACCCACTCCTGTTCCTAGGAATGGGTTTTTAGTCAGGAAAAGTCTGACACACCCTCTTGCTCCGCCCAAGAGTAAAAAAAAACAGTATCAGGCCCTCGTCTTCATTTATCGACACTAATATAATAAAGAGGTAAAGTTTGTTTTTTTGTTTGTAATCTCTAGATTGGACCATTATCGATTGCTAAAATTTTATTGGCTATATTTTATGTAGGCAGACGAAGTCGCGGGCAAAAGCTAGTACCAAATAAAAGGCCAATTCAACAAACGCTTTCAATAGTCAGAAATTCCATTAAGTCACCAAAACCGAAGGCAGTTAATTCAGTAAAAAAGTAACGGTTCCTTTTGTAAAAACTCTATCTGCATCTCGTTATCTATTTAACTGCTACATAAAGCTCTTTAAAGCGAAGAAAGCAAGGAGTAATAACTTTAACGAGCAGTAAAATGGTCTGGAGATGTCCCCAACATCTTGCCACCGAAGCTAATATTTTTATGTGATGTCTATTAGGAGAATATTGGAAGATGTACACTATGTACAGTAAGAATCTGTGAAGTAATGCCATTATTGTGATATAATCTTGGATGGAAACTGAAAAATGAACTATCGAGGTAGCGAGGAACTTGGTAGATAAATAGTTGAATGAAAAATATTTATTTTTTCAGTAAGATATATAAATGAATAGCAATATACAAACTTAAAATAATAATATGTACAAATGGGTAAAAAAGAGCACTCATAGGGCATCAAAAAATTCGTCCACATCGATATCAATGGGAAAAGCTGAATGGGTAACGCTGGATAGCAATGCTGATTCCTTGACCAAAGAAAAGCCCTCTGGTCACGCAAAGAGTCGACCGACTGTTTGATGATATCCCAAACAACTCGATGAGCGCTCGGACCCCATGGCTCTCGTGTTTTCACCCCAAACAGCTCAAAAACATAACTTCCGATGAGGTTATTATATTTACGCCGTTTATGAAAAATTTATAAGAAACTAGCTGCTCCCAGCTGCTACGCCCGCGTGATAGCAGATATTTATCCCAAGGGAACATACTTCCAGGATAAAAAGTATCCTATGTCCTATTCCAGGACATGGTCCATCCGTGTACCAAGTTTCATCAAAAGCGGTTTTGCCATTTAGGCGTGAAGACGTAACAAACAAACAAACTCACTTTCGCTTTTATAATATTAGTAAGGATAATAAACTTTTGATTTTTTTAATAACTACTGTATTTTGGTAAATTTTACATTTGGAACTAATTAAATTAACTACTGTAAAAATCAAAATGTTTGGAAAGATTTTTTAATCAAAGATGGCAACCCTATAATTTTGACGCTAAATACTGAACTTGGATTAGGTCTTGAGACCAAAACTGCTAAAGTGGAATTTGAAAGAAAAAATATTTTATTTGCAGACAATTGCACAATCTTAGGACTATTTCCCACGTCTATTGGTCAGGTCTATATTATTTCACATAAATTAGGTCTATGTGAAAACAGAACTTTTAAAATCGATTTTTTTGACATTTTGACCTCAAGCTAGTTTAGAAAAGGCTACGAAGATGATGAATTTAGGTAAAAACTGATTGACTACAACTTACTTTATATAACAACTAAACCGAGTAAAAATATCAAAAATCTCAATCAGTATGTTTACAACTAAATCAATTAGCAACTCCGTTCATTTCTTCCACTGCACATAAACATAGAAACAGTAACATAGTGTATAAAAGAACAACAAAGTGATCAAAATGTTACGGCGTATTGAGTAGAGTAGGCCAATGCCCACGCTACGTAAACACTGGGCTACCCACGGGACAACTAATTGTGGGAACGAGCTAACTGTAGCATCACAGAACACAGGAATCGTATAGTCATAATTCCTTTCATGCTGGCTGGACAGAAACATCTGCGTTTTTAGAGTCTGAGAAATGATCAAATAGGTTCTCCCACTGGGCGAAAAATGTTTTTTTTTTCAGTGAGAAATCATCCAGTGTCTCTTCGGTGGAGCAAGAAGGTATCAGATGATCTGTTACTAACTATAACTTACTCCTATGTTCCTTCATTGCCTGGCGTTCCAAGACCCTGGGTTTTTCAGAAGCAAACCTATGGCCCCAGTAGACTACGACCCTATTGAGCCCCTACGGTTTTTTAACATCTCTTGAGGACGACGACTCGAACTCGGTCCGGCTGTCCGGTAACCGTCCCTACGTTTATCAGACGGCTGGACGGCGAGCTACCCATGGCTCGCCGTCCACAAGCTCACGCCTACGTGGCTGGATATTGGGTCGAGATTCCGGTGACGAGGGCGTGAGGAAGTCTATTTTCGTACGTGTGTCCACATTCTTCGCTTGTATTACTGCTACGCAGAAGGAGGCGATCACCAGCCATTCTTCCTCGCTCTGGAACTCGGCCTGTTCCAGCGTCCGAAGTGAGAGATCGTTGCCACCGATTGCCCCCACGAGGACACGACAGTACTCCGCTATAGCGGGGCTTTGCTTTTTAAGGGTGAGTGATGTTCAATAACTTCTCAAGCTGAATAGAGCGAAAGGCAGTTACAGACTTTTACCGTTTTTCGAATTATTCTGCAGCCTCTATTTATTTGGGTTCGCCAGCATAATTTTGTGCCATACCTGAGTCAAGATAAGCTTCTTTAAGGCCTCATTTGAGCAAGAGATAGTGCTAAACTTTTATTGAAACTCACCACCGCCTTTTCAGTTACTACGTTTCAAAACATCCCTCATGTAATAATGATGAATTATTAATGATAGCTGCAGGATTGTTATTTCTAATTATATAAACCAGTGCTTAATTGCGATCCCATCTAATGGTAAGTAGGTAGCACAAAATAGATAGGTACAGAAGACAATCTCATGTATGTACTTCATTTTTTATATCTACGCTCAATGGACGCACACTATTGAGCGTTTGAGTCGGAACTGTTCGGCAAGCGGGCCGAGACGTTCCGAGATATCGTGTCTGTTATTGGTGTCTATGTGTGCGTTGCTCGAGCGCGCGTATGTAGGGTCTTCTGTACCTATCTATTTTGTGGTAGTAGTGAATACACCTCAGTTATTAACGGACGAGAAGGCCCACTAATTGACCCAACCTTCGATGTATGCGGTAAGCGACGAAGCGAAACAGTCCAGACCATAGATGTGTTAACAATGTAAAGGTGGACAGTCACCGTATGTTTGTATTGTATTTAGGTCAGGCTACCTCGAATCTCATCAAAATTTGATAATAACTAAACTACACAGTAACACAGTAGCCCAAAGAATCGCCAAACTTGAATGACAGTGGGCCGGCTACATTGCTCGCAGGACAGATGGTCGATGGGGACGACAGGTTCTGAAATGGCGACCACGTATCGGAAGACGCAACGTTGTAATTGGAAGGTGGTCCACCTTGTGGACTGATGACCTGGTCAGGGTCGCGGGAATCCGATGGATGCAGATGCACAGAACTGGTTATTACGGCGACACGAGGGAGGCATATATCCAACAGTGGACGTCTTTTGGCTGAAACGATGATGATGACAGCAACACAAGGAGTTGTCAGCAGCAGGAGGGGCCCAGCTGGGTCGAAGCCTACTGAGGCCAGGGTTATCCGAAAGGAAGCTCGAGGCCCAGTATGAAGAGGCTAGAAAGAACGGGGTGGGTTTTTATCCAGTAAGAGTCTGACACTATCTCCCGCTCCACTCAAGAGGAGGTTGTCATAAGATGATTTTGCCCACCGTAAAAAAAAAAAGCAGCTACACACAACTGTCCGAGTTACTACCCAAACTTATTAAAGTTCACCAGATTGAAACAGTTACTAAACAGAACATCGTCGCTATAATATTTCAATCGTAGCCGGTAATATTTATCGGCTGGCTTTGAGCTGAATGCGGATGAGAACGAAATGCAAAGGAAATATTTCCGGCTTCCATACTTTGAGAAACAGTGAGTCACGGTTAGTTTAGTTTGCAAAGAAGGAAATCTAACTAAACTGTACGAAAAAATGGGAAATGCGTAGCTTTTGGCAAAATGTTTTAACATTTTTTTTCAGCAAAATCATTATCATCTATGTTTCTTAAAAGCTACAACTTTTTGTTGAAACTCCTACGGTTCAAACTAAGCGTTTCGCTTCGTCGTTTATATCGGGTACATCGAACGACTGGAACAATTTGCCTGCTGTGGTCTTTCCGTGCAAATTTAATTTAAGTGTCTTTAAGGCTAGAGTAAATATGCTTTTAATAAACTAGCGCGCCTCACCGTCAACGATTGCATCACTGCTTACCATCAGATGAGATCGCTGTCAAGCACTGGTTTATATCCTTAAAAAAAGGAACAATGAGTGGGTTTAATTCACTATAAGTCTAACACTGCCTCTTACTCCACTCAGAGCAAGTTCGAGTAGTTCGAGAAGATTCATCCTATGATTACAGACAACTTTTCATGCTGAATAAGAGACATTATATAAAAAATATAAGATGTAAACGAGAGTTCATTCAGAATATATTATATTTTTCATCAATTACAGAACCCCAGGAAACCTTGTCCTGCACCTTAACCCTTTGTGAAATGCAGGAGCGTTGTCATCATGTTGTTATCAGAAACCAAACGCAATAATTTCAGCTCCAGCAGTCTATACTTTCCTATGCGGAAACAATAAGCCTACGTTCAATGTCCTCATGCTAAAACTTTTTTATTACATCTGCACATAATTCCAGATCCAAGTGTGTTTTTAGGATCCTACGGGTATAATGTAATCCGTCCTTTTTACTGAAGGTTTCTTATGTTTTTGTCATTTGTTCCTTTTCTGTAGAATTTTGGACTGGATTTACATAGCGCTTGTTGTCGAAGCCTTGTCTGTGTGGATGTTGACGAGTTCTTGTTTCTAGGTGAATCATTTTATTGGCTCTTTCATCTCGATTTTTTTTGTTAAGTATTTCTTCAGTTGCTTTTTTATTTCCTTTCAACAACTTTTGTTCTATGAATTTTTACAAAACATTGATCTTCTTCTTCTTCTTTTCGTGTCGATGCTCTCAAACTATACTTTTTCTGCCCAATATTTAGCAACCTGTACGGCTCTATTGTTGCCCTCATATAGATCCTGAAAACTGCAGGTGGTAATGCAGGATGGGCAGCATAGCAGGTGGCGCATGTCCTGTGGAGAGACTCCACATTGGCACTGTGCTAGAGATGGGTCGAGAAAGCCCCACTTGGCCAGATTGCTTTTACAGCGGCCAACCTGGGTTCGCAAGCGGTTTAAAGATTTCCAAATTGGCCACTTTAGTTCGTGTCCAGGGGGAAGATGCTCCGATGGGGTGATATAAAGTGGAGGAGTTGGATGTTTCTGCCTCCACTGCGCGTATCTCTCGTCCTCTGCACTGTCTTTCAAGGAGGTCGTAAATCGCATAAAGCTTTTACGGCTCCTTAAACGTGCAGGTTTTGGTTGGTGTTTATGCAGGGGGTGACGGGCGTCCCGTTCCTGTTTACTCTTTTCGATGCGGCTGGCTATCTCACGGCGGACTTCTGGAGGTGCTATACCTGCTAAAGGGTACAACATCGCAAGAGGGGTAGGTTTTAAGCAGCCCGTTACGATGCGACAGGTATCATTCAGCGCTAACATTGATATGTTTTGTAGAAAGTTTTTTAGGTGCGTTTCACTTAAGAAGTTCCTTCTGCGTAATGTTGGCTCCCCTGTCTGTCTACACAAAAAAGAAGGGAAAAAAGGAAAGAGTTGCCTACTCTACCAAAATTGTTCCTCGAAATTCGAAACGAAATCGATTTTAACGGTAGTTGCAACACTTTTTAGAGAATTATGAGGAGAATGGGATTTTACTTAAAAAAACAGGTCTAAAAGTGGCGTTCTTGGTATTTGAAAGAATTGCAGGACAATCGGAATGGAGCCCAGCGTCCTATACTTTATTCAAAAATAGTAAAAAAAAAACAATTGTTAAAAGTAACGGAGCTTCAGTTAATCTCCCTAATATTAAGTAATTTAATTGCTAAAAATATTGCAACACTGTTTCTCCGTATTGCCAACATTACGGCAAAGGAACTTCTTAAGTGAAACGCACTTGTTTGGGAATATAACACCATCCCTCTTTTTCTCTCACACGCCTAACACTTTAACACGTCATAGTAAGGCCCCAAATGATCCTCTACCATAACAATAACCACATTTTAGTGAACCATTGCTTCGGCGTCGGTTAGTCTGCGGGTCTCCGGTTCAGTCCCAGCTAATGGAACAGTTTGGCCTACTTCACAAACCGCGATACTGTCCAAACTGTCCACGGTATGTCTATAGCTTGATAAAATAAATTTCTTTGAGTTTAGAGATAAATTCTATAGTTTTGTGATAAAACTGAAGATTGTCTTCACCCGCGTGAAAAGAGAAAATTATTCCAAGCAGAATACTCCCGAACAAAAGTAACTATCTTATACAGTGTTATTCATGAAAATGGCCTGCGTAACATGCAAGTGTGATTAACTATTTTAGTGTATGTAAATAGCAATTGTTCTTTTTTTTAGTATACAACCTTAGTTTTATCTACTATATGCGAAATCTGAAAATGTTAAGTAATGTACAAAATTTTATAGCTGTATCATGAAAAATCACATAGTTATAAGCTTATTATATCAGCAAAAATACATAGTCACCGGGCCATCTAGGTAACAGAGAGTTTGTTTTGCACCCAGCTGTTTGCTGGCTCGTCACGCCCATTATGATCTGCCGTCACCTGTGTTGTACATGTCGATACACAAAATACCTGTATTTCCAAAATATGTAAAAAAAAATGTGTAATAATGTCATAATCACGTAAGAATGGTTGTATGGAAAATATGAAGCTCAGATTGGATGCTCTTAATATTATATTACGTATCGAGGACCTATTCCGATTATAGGTATCTCAAATCTATAAATTCTCACTAGAAAAATGTTTAAATAAAATAATAATATAAAGAACTTTCAAAGAGCGTGTTCTAGAGATTGTCAAGACAGAATACATTCAATATAATATGCAAGTACAATCGCTGTCAGAACGCCAAACCGTTGATATAAGTGAATAGTGGTCCCGACGTTTATCGCACATGTAAAACGGTACAGGTGAGGACGAAAGTGATTTCAGTTTGAGCGAGATTTTTATAAAATGCGCTAGTGTGGAGACAAGGTTATGGATATTTTAAGGCTCAAATAATAATAAAGTACAGTTTTCCACAAACTTCAAAGGCTTGCTCAGTAGATGAAACTGAACAATCCTCCACAGGTTTTTTTTCCAGAAACGAAAAGAAATTAAGTTTGTAATTTTGTTGCTTTTAATTTATTTATTTTTTTGTAATGTTTTCTGTGTTTTTAATTGTTAGAAAATATAAACTAGTGCGCTCACCATCAACGATTGCATCACTGCTTATGCTTACCATCAGGTGGGATCGTAATCAAGCAATAAAAAAGATTTACCTAGTAAATTTTAAAAGAAGTTATTTTGATAATAATTTTCGGGGTACAAACTGCCAGTCTTGTCTATAACCAAATACAAAGAAGTCTTAATGTTCAAAAAGCTATAACTCATCTCTGATCCATCCATCTTCCAGACAGACTTGGCTCATTGTTGCCAGACGCAGACACGACCGTCACAGATGATATACAAGCAATACACGGCTGGCAACACTCCAGAAACTAGAAAATATATCTTTCTTACTGTTTTAAACGTCAATAAAGTAGTTTAAGTAACTATAAGTTATTTTTAAATTGTTGATAGGTTTGCGCTTGACCGCTATCTCACCTGATCGAAAGCGACGATGCGGTCGACGATGGAACGCGCTTACCTAGAAGAAACCTATTCACTCTCGACTTAAAGATTGTAGTATAAGTAAGGGTTGTAGCTATTAGGAAACACAGACTCTGGCAGGGAATTCCACTCTTTAGCTGTGTATGCACAATGATTGTGTTCGTATAGGTGGGATGTCCACCATGTACCGGTAGCGCATCACCGTACACCTGGTCCTCCGATGATAAAACGGGTTGGGCGAAAATAGGCTATGTAATTCCGAAGCTGATGTCTACTTTACTATGTGTAAAGTAGACATCTTTTTTTGAGGTGGCAAATGATCCGACGACTTTGGTGTTGCGGACGACGAGCAATAAATAGTTCACTGTCCGGCCATCCAGTAAGAAGACACAATCCTAAATAAATAGACTGGTCGCACCGCCATAGTGTCCCGGTGAAATATAGCCCTTACTGTTATTATTACTTAAAACTAAACAAAAACCCGTTTCCACAATAATGACATGAAAGATATAAGTAGTACAAGAACTCTTCAACAAACAATAGAACAGTGGAACAGCTGGCAACACTAATTCTGTTTAATTTAATAAACGCGGCAACAAAAGATGAAAGCACACTTGAACATTTGCACTGGTAGGGTTGCCAGCGTACAAAACTTTTTAAACAAATTAAATAGACCATGCACATTAAATTCCACGCCAAGTTTACCTCATGATTCTTCTTTTTCCCCAGTGACTGACTCGGAGATCCTCAAAATTTTCACTGCGATTAAGTCCAAGGCTGTCGGCTGTGACGAAGTCAGCAGAACCATGTTATCCCTCTTGATTAAAAATTTGCTCCCCATTATCACACATATCATCAATGCCTCCCTTCAGACTGGGTTGTTTCCTACATGCTGGCGTAAGGCTTTCATTATCCCTCTTCCAAAAATTCCCACTCCCACTTTATCAAATCACTTTAGACCAATTTCCATTCTCCCTTTCCTATTTAAAATCCTAGAAGCAGTTGTTCTTAAACAGATTTCATCCTTTGTGTTTGGGAATAATCTGTTATCCCCTTTTCAATCAGGTTTTCGACCTGGCCACAGTACAGCCACAGCCTTGCTTTAAGTCACAGAAGATGTCAGGAATGGCCTAGAGAATTCGAGGTTAACGGTGCTAGTTTTAATAGATTTCTCCAATGCTTTTAATACCGTTGATCACGACATACTTCTGGCTATCTTGTCTCAAATTGGGATCTCTACGTTGGCACGGGATTGGTTCTCATCATATCTTCGTGGACGTCAACAAGCGGTACGTGCTGATCAGAAATTTTCTGACTGGTGCGACCTGCAAACCAGCGTTCCACAAGGCGGTATACTCTCTCCTCTCTTATTTTCTTTATTTATTAACTCTATTACAGCTATTCTCAAATGCTCTTTCCATCTGTACGCTGATGACCTTCAGCTCTACGCGCAGGCTGACATTGACAACCTTGATGACTGCATCTCCCTACTTAATGCTGACCTTCTGGCCATTGCTGAGTGGTCGAGCAGATTTGGGGTTACTGTCAATGTCAGTAAATGCCAGGCCATCCTCATCGGTAGTCCTTACTTCTTACGGAGTTTGGACACTAACCGATTATTGCCGCTTATTTTCGGCAATACTGTTATCCCTCTGTCACCTCATGTTAAAGATCTGGGTTTACATATTGACGATAGGTTAAGCTGGAATAAGCAGGTTGCTCAGGTTAGCCAGAGAGTCACCTACACGCTGCGGTCTCTCTATAGATTCAAACATTTCCTCCCGTCAAGCACTAAAACTACTTTGGTCCAGTCGCTTGTGTTACCTATAATTGACTATGCTGATGTTTGTTACTCCGATCTTTCCCAAGAACTTCTAAACAAATTGGATCGACTTCTCAACAACTGCATTCGTTTCATATTTGGGCTTCGTAAATATGATCACATTTCTTCCTTTCGTTCTCAGCTTAAACGGCTGCCTATCCGCCACAGGTGATCCCTCAGATCCCTTTGCATGCTTTTCACCATAATTAACGATCCTTGTGTTCCTGATTATTTAAAACAGTATTTTAAATTGTTGGGCAGTTCTCATAATCTTAACCTTCGTGCATCCAAAAACTTGCTTCTTCATATTCCTTCTCACCGTACTGGTTTTATGTCTAATTCTTTCGCTGTTTCCACCATAAAGCTCTGGAATGTGCTTCCCCTAGACATCAAAAAGGCCGAGAGTAAATTTTCCTTCAAGCGTAAAATTCGGAACTACTACATGAAGTCTTCTCAACCTTAGTTTGGTCTTCGTCAGAATTACTATTAAGTTCTCTTAATTATTTGTTATTTTTCATAGTATTTATTAGTTTATTATTTTAACATATATATGTATTTTATTTTATATAATTTGCTTTTTGTTTTCATTTACAGTATTTGTTATTTGTTTATTGTGCAAACCTACCACAGTGTTGTCTTTTTAACCCAAAGGTTGACTGGGAGAGAATGCCTTGTTGCATTAAGTCCGCCTATGTACCACTACTGTACATGAAGTTTAAATAAATAAATAAATTAATTAAATCCCTACTAATATTATAAATGCGAAAGTAACTCTGTCTGTCTGTCTGTCTGTTACGCTTTCACGCAAAAACTTCTGAACGGATTTAAATCAAATTTGGTATGTAGGTAGAAGAGACACTGGAATAACACATAGGCTACCTATAATTTCACTGCTGAGCACGGGTCTCTGCCCGCGCGATATAAACTGTAGTCCACGCGGGCGAAGCCACGGGCGGAAAGCTAGTTAAATAATAAATTCGAATGAGAGTTGCATGTTGTCTTACAGTCCCGTCACGTGTGCATTATGATGCCACAATTCAGTCTCACTGCAAGCGCGGCCATGTGGCAAAAAAACTTTCCCTACACTTATATTTTTTGTACTAGCAACTTTAAGCCCTTGCAGAAGTTTGAAGTAATTTAAAACTGTATTATTTTCAAAAACCAAGTTGAAAGGGAGTAGTTTGTCTTTATAAGGTTATGTAAAGAGGTGAAATGAAACGGATGTTGCTAAAAGAGTTAAGAATTTATATGTGAATGGATGGAGAGGGAGAGGGAGGCCAAAGAAAAGATGGATGGATTGTGTGAGAAGTGATATGAATGAAAAGGGAGTAAGTAATATCCTGACGAGCGACAGGACAGAATGGAAGAAAAAAACGTGTTGCGCCGACCCCAAATAAAACGGGATAGGAGCAGGAAGATGATGATAGCCTTAAAAGTCTGTTTCCTGAAGGAGGTTATCCAAAATGAGTTATTTATGAAGAATTTGCCAAATCGATTAAACATAATTGATTTCAAAACAATTTTGTATTTAATTATTGATTCTTACTTAAATGTAATGGTGGTAATCTCTGAAAATACTGTTCCAATTGCTGAAATTATTTCACCCATAGAAAGCTACTGTACCTATTCCTGAGTGGCATAGGTGGTGGGTTTATGTAAGCGAACGAACCAGCGGGCAAAAGCTAGTACTAATTATAAAGAGGTAAAGTTTATTTCTTTGTTTGTAGGAGGTAATCGATGAAAATACTGTACCCCTAGCCAAGTTGCTAATCTGCAATAATTAACGCTAGTAGAAAGCTTCAAATGTACGGGAACGACGTCATCTCAACGCTCAGTCACGTGTTCAGAACAAAAGAATTGGCGGCAAGGTCAACTCGAAACCTTTGACGCAAGCGAAACGGTTGTAACTTGGCTAGAGGGACTGGTCCGATCGCTGAAATTATTTCACCGATAGAAAGCTGCTTTATTCCCAAGTGACAAAGGCTATATTTTATGTACCTGCTCGGGCAAAGCCGAGAGCAAAAGCAAGTATAATATTCACAAATAAACCCATACAACGACTCAGGCATTACCAATCCACGTGCCAACAAACGTGCCACCCCTACTGCTACTGTATCACTTACCGCGGCTCCCTACCCTCATTATAAACTTTTAATGGTTTTACCAAACGTCACGAGTGGCCCAGCGTGGCTCACCGTCCAGCCTGGCGTGGCCCACCGCTGAACAATGTTTGCGTTTGTTTGTACTACTTATAAACTCTTTTAGGGGCTTTGAAAAGAATTAGTTTTAACTTTCTGTTGGTAGGAGTAATGTATTTTGTTTCGTGAATTTAAAAAGAGTGGACTTTGAAAAAAGTCGATTTATGATTGTTTAAGTAGTGTTTCTACTCTAAATTTATTTTCAATTAAATGAATAGTTACTCGTAGTTCTAAAATGGCTAACGAAAGATTTTTAGAAAGCTTACGTTTTCTTAATAAAAATTAGTTTTTTGAATTTAGATCCGGTTTTTTAACCGACTACTAAAAAAGGAGGAGGTTCTCAATTCGAATGTTTTTTTTTAATGTTTGTTGGCGCATAACTTTGTCGCTTACCAACCGATTTGAATTTTTTTTTGTTGGTACGGGTATACTTTCCAAATGGTCCCATAGCCACCATGTTGGGATCTGATGATGGAATCTTGGCGAATTCAAGGGTACTCCTCAAATTCAATTAATTTTTTTTTTTGTGAAGTTGGTTATTTTTTTTTTTATAAAAATGTTTTATTGATATTATTAGAAATATAGTTTGAATAGTGTTATCTAATGCATCCTTTTCTGATAAAGTATTTTATTTGATCAAAAGTTTATGACTGGCCTGTTGATCTAATGGTTAGTGGCCCTGGCTGTTATGCCGGAGGTTGTAGATTTGTTTCCCATTCAAGACAAATCTTTGAAAGAAGAAAGAAAAACATTTTATTTACGCGTAATAAGACGCATACTTAAAGCTAGATAACAAATATAACATAAAATGTGATGAGCACGATCATTTGTTCTGTGTCCGGGTGTATATTTATCTATAGTATGCATGTATTTAGAAATATATAAGTACGTTTATCAGATATCTAGTACTGATACCACAAGATCTACTTAGTTTAGGACTGTGTGATAGTTGCAAAAAAAACTTTCCAATAAATGCAATCTATTTAATTAAAAATCAATTGACACTTTAATAAACGACTTCACTGGTTTAGCCTTTTTTGTGATCCTAATTGTCAGGACGAGGAATGCAATAAAGTTTTTTTTTTAGGAAGTAGAGTGGAAATGAACTGCACTCGTGCTAAATCAAGTTAGGTCAATTGGCAATTTATTTTTTTGCAATATCAGACGACGTGTTTTATAAGACTACTAGCTGTTACTAGCGGCTTCGTCTGCGTGAAAATATAGGCATATGTTACTTAAGTAACTAAAATAGTTTTCTACTGGTTTTTTTTTTACTGGTGAAAGAACTTTGAAAATCGATAACAAATGGACCTTTTTCATTCATCTTTTTTTTACTATACTTTAATTCTTTATTGTACACCAAAATAAATAACAAAATATGTTGATATCACAATTCATGTACCCTATGTACATGAATTGTGATATCAATGGGCTTAGCTCAAAGTTGAGTTGACTATCCTTACTAAAATTATAAAAGCGAAAGTGAGTTTGTTTGTTACGTCTTCACGCCTAAATGGCAAAACGATTTTGATGAAACTTGGTAACGGATGGACCATGTTCTGGAATAGGACATAGGATACTTTTTATCTCGGAAGTATGTTCCCTTGGGATAAATTTCGGCTATCACGCGGGCGAAGCCGCTTGGAGCAGTTAGTCATTTATAATTTATTTAATCTTCATGCAACACAAAAGTACATAGGCGGACTTAATGCCTAGTCATTATAATTTGTTCTTTTAAATATTTATTTTTTTCACTTTTATTTTATTCTCTACGTCTACACGATGGCGATGCTACAAATTCTTAAGATAATATTACAAATTATCAAGATAAAATAAAAAAAAATGCTTATTTATATAAATGTTTTTCTATATTCCCTCATCACTAAAAGTGAAAGCAACTAATAAACTCGTCGGTTACCTACTGGGTCGCAATTCTCTCCATCTATCATGTCATAGTTTTCTGCCATGGACTCCTGTCAGACATACACCCTGATCGATTAGTCGGATAGTGTGTTCACGTCTTTACTTTGTACATACTTTGTGACCTTAATAAGGGGTTAAGGGGGAGGGAATTATTTCTTAGTACGTACTGGTCCTGTCTCATACTAGTTTTTTTTTCTCGTGAATATAAACTAGTGCTCGACTGCAATCCCACCTGATGGTAAGGTGATGCAATCATTGATGGTGAGGTGTACGTGTTTATTAAGACCCTATTCACTCTAGCCTTGAAGACACCCAAATTAGCATCGTATTCCTTGAAAACCTAACTTATTTAGAAAATACCGCTCTATGTATCTGCGTAAACAAAGTTAGATTGATTGCAAAAAGATCTTGTGATTACTTACTTCTTCCGCTATTTATTAATGAAACACTTTCTTAAACTCTTTCTATCAATAACAACATTAATTCATGAATCCCCAAGCGACCACCGGTGGCCGCGCATCTATTGTCTTACTATTGTGTCTCTAATTGACGGTATCTGAAGGGTTAAATAAAACAATAGATTAAATAATCGTGGGGTGAGGCTGAAAGAATCATAATAATCTATAATTAATTGCGACCCTTTCATCTCTGACCCTTTATTTTTTACTGTGAAGGCGCCTGAAATCTTGGCAATAATATTAGGATGAGGTTATTTAACCTATTGAATGCTAATCACCTGTAATTAGTACACTTATGTCCCACTGTGGAACTTTAAGCATTCAAAGTTCTGATCTTAAAAACAACAAATTATAATATAAAATTTTTTAATATAAATAAAAACCCGTCCATGTAAGTTTTCAACAATATACAGAAGTATTTTCCAAAAAGTCGGCTGTTAAATACTCAACTGGGAAATACAAATTAAATATATGATTTAAAAGTTTTATTCATTTTATAAAAAACAATTAGGCGAATATCACACTGCCACGCACCACGCTGCATGTTGCGTGTCAACGCATCTACGCGCGTACTTGCGGGAGTGTAGATCTGCATCATTGTGTGGGTTTGTTACGCACTCACGCACGTAGTATTGCGTTTTGTAGATTCATGCAGGTCCTGTCTCATTTTTTCCCAAGTCACGCACGGCACTACGAGACTCAGTGTGCCATATCTTGCGTGACTTGCGTGTCGCCCCGCACCCACGCGCGTGTGCGCATGTTTCTGCGCTTGTAAGCGAGTGATCTGCATGAACGCTTGTGGGTGCATTTGCGGTGTGTTGGACTGTGCGGGTTTTCTATACAAACGGAAATATTCAAATAACGTTAAAACACTCATTCACGCACTACGCTGCGGGGTGCATGGCAGTGTGATAATCGCCTTAGACTCGCGTAAACTATGATGTGGTCAACGTTTTTTTTTTAAAGTGAGATATCGTCTAATTACTTCTCCCGCTCTACGGCGAAGCAGTGTCAGATTTTTACTGACTAAATACACACGTATATTACTTAAGTTGTGCTTTGTATTATTTCTCTCATAAATCTCTCTGTACAAACTGCATGAAAATCCGTTCGGTAGTTTTTAAGTAGGTTTATCGCAAACAGACAGACAGACGCGGTGAGACCTAAAATTTAAATTACGTAAAGGATGCACATGTTTCACCACCATAGGTTTCAACCTATATCGGTAGAGCACTGCACTTATAATATGGCGGTGTGAGAAGTGTGTCTATTTATGAAGTCGTTCTTGAGATTGATTATTATAAGCCTGCTCGCAAACACACATACTGACAAACATGATTTACAAATCACTAATGCCATTATCCTAGTTAGGTTATCTTGAATGATGGTAAGTTCCCGTCATTCTTGTAAGGATGAACACTTTAGTAGGATGATGACAATCATTTTCATCCTGTTAGCAATTGTACGTGGTATTGACACTTATCTCCGTAATATCATCTTATAAATGACCACCTCTTATGTCTATTTTACGAAACGCAACAAGAAAGAACTTCAGATGTCATTTTAACGCCATTATCATCTTGTTTTTTTTTTGACAGAGGAAATCATTCAATACACGTGTACTTGATTTGTTTTTTTTTTTTTTTAAATTGATGTAGGTAAGCAGTGATGCAATCAATCAATCGGTTCCAGGATCTTGGCTTCTCTTTCAGAAATCCCCGTAGTTTTAGTAACTCTATTCCCCCCACGGAACAGTAAATTCCCCCCTACAGTTTTGCTCATATCTCTTTGAGGCGCGCGTGGAATACTACACGCCGCCGACGATTCGGTGTCAGTCCTCCCTGGACGGCGATTAAGTATTAATCGTCGTCCCCGAGTCCTAATATCCGGAGTGTTTCCTAAGTTACTTGTATCTGCGCAACAAGATTTTTTCTTCCATTCTATCCTCAAAGTCGACTGACTTTTCTTTGATTTCTCTTCTCACAGAATCCATCTATCTTAATTATTAACATGCATTTCATCATTCCTCACTAGCAACCACGTTATTATACTAAAATATGAACGTACTTGAATAAATAAATAAAATCAAAATGTCACTTCTACAAATAAATAAAAGATGTCAAAGCTTTGACATCAACACGTAATTAAAACTACTCGATAACTCTTTTGTCATCGCCTGTACTGCTCTGAACTCGACGCATCGCTGGGCTCAGCTTTCATATGGGATTGCATTCTACTGTACCTACTATAGTAAAGCTGCCTTATACCAGAGTAACATTGTAATTCAACTTCAATTATTTTCATTTATTAACCGACTTATAAAAAAGAAGGATGTTCTTAATTCGGATGTTTGTATTTTTTTTAATGTTTGTTCGCGCATAACTTCGTCGCTTACCAACCGATTTCAAAAAATCTTGTTTTGTTGGAAAAGGTATACTTCTCAAATGGTCCCATGGTCAAGAAGTTGGGATCTGATGATGAATCTTGGCGAAATCGGGGAACTTTTTATAAAAAGGTTTTTTTTTAACTTCAATTCAAATAAACCTGGCCGCAGATTAAATATTTTACACGAAATTAACAAATGAATGAACGTCGCCAGTTGACAGCCAAGCCAAGCGTACCCAGCGCCAAGTGGCTGTCAACGCAACATTCAGTTAATTATCACTATCCACTTACTGAGGTGAATGGCGCACGACATTAATGGTGATGGTGGAGATTAAATGTGAATGAAAACTGGCTCATTAATGAACATTTATTTTTGAATAATTACAAGTCAAGCCACACATTTCCACTAGCTGCTCCCAGCGGCTTTGCCCGCGTGATAGCAGAACATTATCAAAAGGGAACATACTTCCGGGATAAATATCCTATGTCCTTTTCCAGGACATGGTCTATCCGTGTATCAAATTTTATCAAAATTGATTTTGCCATTTAGGCGTGAAGATGTAACAAACAAACAAATAAATAAACTTGCTTTCGCTTTTATAATATTAAGTAAAGATAATGACATCATCATCATTATTTCAGCCGAAAGACGTCCACTGTTGTACATAGGCCTCCCCCAAGTGTATTCATCGAATTCCTGCAACCCTTACCAGAGATGATAATGACATGTTGACCTCTAATTTTATAACTAAACTAGCTTCTGCCAGCGACTTCGTACGCGGATCCTGTTGCTTATGCCAGCGACAACGGGGTCGTCAAAATCAAAGATCTGAAACGTCTGATATCGAATTCTAAGAGCCCGGGGACTGGATTCAGTATTCACGCGCGATGGCTTATTAGCGTATTTCATGTATAATTTTGGTGTTTCTATACCGATTTCTATGATTCTTTTTTTATTGAATAGATAATAATGTTAACTTTTTAAAATTAGGGATGAGTGAGAGCGTTATAAACGTAAGAGTCAACCATAAAAGATAGACATATGCTGTCGTGGGATATTTTTTATATAATTTTAAGGAAAATATTTCCGTGATACATGATTTCTGTGTAGCTTTAACCATTAAGGCTGCAAACGCGACGGAAGCTTAAAAAATGGAGTAATTTCTCCCATTTCCCCAACATTTCCCTTCACTGCTCTGCTCCTATTGATCGTAGCGTGATAAAAAGTATACTATAACCTGCCCAGGAGTATGAAGAATGATTGTATCAAGTTTCGTTAAAATCCATCGCGTAGTTTTTGTTTCTATAAAGAACATACAGACAGACAGACAGACAGACAAAAATTTTACTGTTTGCATTTTTAGCATCAGTATCGATCACTAATCACCCCCTGATAGTTATTTTGGAAATATATTTCATGTACAGAATTGACCTCTCTACAGATTTATTATAAGTAGAGACAACGGAAAAATGAGACAGGCTCTAATAAATTAATTGTTCTTTTTTTACAACACCAACTAAATATTCTTAGTTCAGAGTAGAGCAAATGAAGTGAGTTCGGAATACTCGAAAACCTGCCCTTATCCCTACCGTCGCCTCCTACCGTCGCCTTTTCGCATTAGTGTGGAAAAGTTCGTGAGGTTACCCCCGCCATATAACATTAAGGTACCTTATCATGCTAAGCGCTAAGCGACCCCCACGAGTCACACTTCAACCCCCTTTTAAGTAGTATCTTCGTAAATGTATTATGTTGAAAATATATCACTGCAGCTTTCGGCTTCATAACATTCAATTTCGCCTAGCCTTTCTTCACTTGTATCAAAATGAACTATTATCACAAAATAGATAGGTACAGAAGACAATCTCATGTATGTACTTCACTTTTTATACCTACGCTCGGTGGACGCACACTAATGAGCGTTTGAACCGGAACCGTTCGACGAACGGTCCGAAACGCTACCGAGATATCGTGTCCGTGTGCAGTGTCTATGTGTGCGTTGCTCGAGCGTGCTTTGTATGTAGATTGACTTCTATACTTATGTATTTCGTGCTATTATGCCTAATGAGTTATTTTTAAACGCGTTTATACACATTAATGTTAACTGTTTTAATAACTTTAAGTTTATTTATCAGTAAATAGCCATAAAGCAGTCTTTGAATGGTCTTCATAGTACCAGGAGCTCATAAATCAAAGCAACGTTCTGTATCGTAAACAAATTGATCGTCCGCCATGCCCGTCGATCAATCGAGACGGACTATTTCTTTGAATTATTTAACCTATTGGACTGGTCAATTGCTAGCTTCAGTCTATTATTGTGTATGTTTTCTATAGTTTCTTTTATAACTGGAATCTAGTCTGTATATTTCTTTAATATTTGTCCTTAAAATCTTCTATAATATGAAAGCGAAATACCACTCACTGAAACTATTAAACCCACCAACTTAAAATTGGGCAGGTAGGTTTTTACACGGTGTAGACAGCCGCTAAGAAAAGATTTTATGAAACTCCACCCCTAAAAGGGGGGACGGTAAGTCCCCTCTTTGAGGCGTGGCTGGAAAGACCTCACGGCGTCCTTACCTTACGCATGACGCAGGTCCTCACCGGACATGGCAAGTTTGGGAGGTTCCTGCATCGGATTCAAGCGGAATAGACGCCCGGGTGCCGCCACTGTGCGGAACGCCCGGAGGACACGGTGGAGCCCACAGTCGAGGTGTGCCCTGCTTGGGCGGAGCAACGCCGTGCCCTCGTGGGGGCGATCGGCGGCGGAGACCTCTCGCGCCGGGCATTGGTTCAGGCCATGGTCCGGAGCAAAGAAGGAGTGGCAGGCGGTCGCCTCCTTTTGCGAAGCAGTAATGCTAGCAAAGGAGGAGGCCGACCGCTTTAGGTATCGGCGCCCTCGCTGCTGCCGCCGCCGGGATTCCAATCCCGATTTCCAGCCACCGTAGACGCGGACTCGTGGACAGCGAGCCATGGGTAGCTCGCTGTCCGATCGTTCGGTAACTGTCCGGACCGAGCCAAGACGTCGACGGCGCGCAATGTTCCCGCGCGCCTCAAGGAGTTGTCAGCAACAGGAGGGGCCCAGCTGGGTCGAAGCCTACCGGGTTCGGGGTTATCCGAAAAGAAACTAGAGCCCGGTATGAAGGCTAGAAGGAACGGCGCGGGGTTTTTAGTCAGTAAGAGTCTGGCACTATCTCCCGCTTCACCCAAGAGCGGGTTTTGTCATAAGATGATTTTCCCCGTCGACAAAAAAAAACCCAAAGGGGGGAAAAGGGGAGTCCAAAGATAGCTACAACTTAGGAGTCTTTCAATCAAGAATGAATAGGTTATTTCTAGGCAAGCGTGCACCACATATCGTCGACCACAGCATTGCTTACCATCAGGTGATATGGTGTTCAAACGCGAGCCTATCAATAATAGAAAAAAAAAAACTTAATTGATTCTTTGGACTATGTCACGAGAAAAGAGCTATCGCAAATATACATATTGTGTGTTATTTATATTTAACCAACCAAACCTCTCTCCATGAAAAGCATACTTAGTCCAGCAAAGTGCTAATAAAGCATTTCTCTTTGACCGATAAGTTATTGAGCATTGGTCCTTTTGCCCAAATGCGTCTCTTATTGCCAAGCAAACTGCCTTAATGCCAGAACTAAGAGTTCAGTGACCTTGTAGCTCATATCGGTGACGTAAGCAGTACTGTGGGGAATGTTGCGAACTTTTGTTTATTACCTTCTGTTTTTCATGCGCTCCTAGTACTTTGTTGTGAATGTCTTGGTATGTGTATTGCGAATTAGTGCGGTTGGCGGAATGCTACCTTTAGGAATTATTCTCAAATGAAATATGTTGTTTTCCTTCAAGAAGATTAATATTATCTACACTAATATTAAAAAGCTTTGTTTTTTTGTTTCTAGGAGGCAATTTCTGAAAATACTGGTCCGATTACAAACATTTTTTCACGGATAGAAAGCTGCTTTATTCTTGAGTGACATAGGCTATAAGTATATTATGTATGCGGGTAAGTCGCGGGCAAAATCTAGTGTACAAAAAAATTCAAGGTTTTTGTTTGGTTTTGTTGCTTATTTAAGGTGGTGCATCATGTTTCTCACTGTTTTTCATACAACCGCTCATGACTGATTATGACGTTATTACACAATTACACATGTTTCAGTAGATATTTTGGAAACACAGTATCTTGTGGATATTATCTAGGTTTCTAAAGAAACCAATTTCTAAATTTGTGTAAAACTAATCCAGTAAAAACCTCTGAAAATGTCCTATTTTGTATGAACTTTGACACTTCATAAATTGCCTAAAAATGAAAAAAGTCAAAAAAGTGATCCTCTAGAGACCTTGCAAATTTTATAAAGATTCTAAATGACGACAATTTTTTCCAAAAAAAAATTAAGAGTTTAAAAAAAACAGCTATTTCCTGGAGCAAGTTTTGTGAAATTTTCGAGTAAATCTCGGAATTACCGAATACTAACAGAGTTTCCAGGCGTTATCTCTCTTTTTTGCGTTGCTTTTTCGTCAAACATCGCGTTGGATTGCATTAAATGAAGTAACAAGCTTTTAAACCATTTTCGATGTTTACGATAGGCGAGTGGAAAAGGACCCTCTTAAATGCGCTAATCTCAGAAACTATTGGTTGGAATTGAAAAAAAATGTCAGTATTGGACAGCCTATTTATCGATATAACACGCTATGATGCACTGGACCAAAGCCATGGGATGGACTGGACCAAAGACATGGGAGAAACCAAGCGACATTGTATTTTTATAATACGTGAATTTTTGAAAAAAAATCTTTAAAAAAACCAACATCTGTTGAAAAAAATAGTACCCTTATTATCAACCAAAGAATGAGAGTAATCTTTGTTCAATCGCGACTGACAGAAAACAAATCATGGAATGTCATGTCATAATATCTCAGATTTAGAAAAGCAATAAATTATCATCATCCCCAACAATTGATTCTCCCCTCCCCCTGTCAAACCTCTGACACATCACTTCCTTCCTACAAAAACATCTCGAACAAACAAGAATCCTTAAAAACAATCGAACAAAACAACAACAAAGAACAACGGATAACAACGTCATTGTTTTGTCTCCTCTCTATGGAAATCTGACACAAGCCTTCTTTTTTGTGAAGAGGAAAGTGCGAAAGCCCTAATGCGGTTTGGTGGATGTCACAAAAATGATCAAATCAAATCAATTCATAGCATAAGGTACTTTTGAATTGTCAATAAGTCGGTCAGAAAAATAACGCTAATTGCACATTCCAAAGCGTAGATCTCTTTGGAGAAGAATATGCCAGAAACTCCATGGACACTGTTTTTTAATATCTGGGTTCTTATCGCTACAATTTTTGTGAATTTTTGTTTAGCATTTTTTTGTTTTGGTACTGAAAGCGCCTTTTTACGGATATAAAGTCCATACAGCATATATGTAATAAACAAATATGAAAACCAAGCAGATTGATGTTTGAGATGGTCTTTTGAGGAAAAAGCACAGATTAAGTGAATCTGTGCTTTTTGCTCAAAAGAGCCAAATGCCAAATTACAGTTTTTATAGTTGTGGCTGAGTGGCAACGGACCCGACTTACGAGTTGAGGTCACGGGTTCAAACCCTGCCAGGCGAATTACTTTGTGTAATTTATTTCATCACCACTGCTCTCAAAACGGTGAAGAAAAACATCGTGAGGAAACCAGCATGTCCTAGAACCAATAATTCGAAGACATGTGACATTCCTGTGCGTCACGCATCCATCGGATTCCCGCAACCCTGACCAGGTCGTCGGTCCACGCGTGACGCACAGGACCGGTCGTTGTGGCGACACTTGGGGGAGGCCTATGTCCAGCAGTGGACGTCTTTCGGCTGATATGATGATGATGATGATGATGATGATGATGTGACATTCACCAACCCGCACTGGGCTCACGGCCGATTCCCTCTTCTAGAGAGGAGGCCTGAGTGCAATGAGAACATAAAAAGGCTGATGATGATAATAGCACCACAGTCTCTACGTTATGCCGCCACAGACGGCAGGACAAGGCGGACATTGCGAAACAATGTGACTTACAATGAAAAACCTAAATCACTAGTTGTAAGCATGAGATCGTGCACAAGATTTGGCGACCGTAACTAAAGTGAATATTAAAGAAAGTTTCTCGAAAATTTTGAACGATTATTCATAAGGAGGCGCCATAAATCAAAAGTTCAGCAAGAAAACAATGCAACGATAAATAAAATCTCAGAAAAGCTGAGCTACACACAATTATAATAACATTATCATACATACAAGGGTAACACTCAGATCATTTATCTTTTCGAGCAGAAAATGGCGTCTACAATATTCCTGCGTTCTTTATGAATGGGCCCAAATCCTGAGCAGAATTGATAAATTGGTATACTTTACATATTGAAATGCTGGTATCTTCAAATGGAAATTCATGAAATTAAGAACCTTTGTTCTTTACATATGTTTTCTTCAGAGGTCAGTAACCTGACGCTGTATTTTGATTACGAAGCTGAAATGGAGTCGAGCAGATTCTGGTCTTGTTAATTTAAAGATATTGTTGTCCTTTAATTGTAAATAAACATACAAAAAGAAAGAAATGGAGGTGAAATACGTAGTCGAATAGAAACTATATATCTCAGAATATACTGTAAATGAAATTAGATTGTGTTTCTTTTAATTTTCTAATTCTTTCAGTAAAATATCGTTATTTCCGAAAGCTATTGAAAATTCAAATACTAAATGTTTTCATTTTACTCTAGCTTTTGACCGCGGCTTCACTCGTGTACATACAATATAACCTATTTCACTTAGAAATAAAGCAGCTTTTTATCGGTGAAAAAATTCTTGCAATCGGACCAGTACTTTCAGAGATAACCTTCTACAAACAAACAAAAACAAACTTCACTTCTTTATAATACTATTATAGTATAGAAGTGTAGATATGCCTACATGGGCACTTATAAAGAAGTCAGGAGTTATCCACGGCTCCAATTGCAACAGGCAAATTGTTCCAATCTTTCAATGTACGCGGTATAAACGACGAATCGAAACGCTTTGTCCGTACCGTAGAAATTTCAACAATGTAGGGGTGGATACTTGCCGTACGACGGGTTGTCAGAAAGTAGACAGGAGATGACGAAGGATAAGGGGAAAAAGGAAAAGTCATGCAATTCCTGCGTACACTCTCCAAAATGTGTCTTCTAAAATACCAAAAGGCAGGGCTACCATACGTCTGTGCTCGAGGCTAACCAAATCTGGATCACCAATTAGTCTCTATTTTGTGAGTTCTGGAATCTGGATTTGTAACCAGTTTATGTAACAGGCTTGCACCTTGTTACATGGTACCATATCACTTCTGACAAAATGTGGGTGTACAACTCTGCCTGTTCTGTCGAAAATATATGCGCCATGTTGTGTTTTACTATCTAATGCCTCCATAATAATAGTTGGAATAAACAAAGCTGATATTTTTCCAAAGATAAACTATAATTGTTTTCATACATTTTGATCAAAGACATTCTGCAGACACACTAAAATGATCAAACAATTGGCAGACAAACAATTTATGAGTCAGAGCTGTCCCCGCGGTTTCACTCGCTTCTTTGATACTGCCCTGCTCCCGTGAGTCGTCGTGTGAAGTTGTATAGTCTTCCTTGATGAATTGGCTTTTCAATCTTTTTGGGGTGTGACCGTGCCGATAACCGACCACCTTGAGCTTCTTAGAGTTACGTTGTCGTTTACTTTCTACAAGTATTTCGGCTCATACATCGAGGGAAAGGCTCAACTGGCTGCCAAAAAATTGGGGATCTTAGCAAAGGTGAGATGGATTTCACGCCGGAACAGCTGCTCAACCTCTATCAAGCGCAAGTTCGATCATATATGGAGTACTGTTCGCATCTTTGGGATGGGTCTGCCAAATACCAGCTTAATGCGCTGGAGTTGATTAGGAGGCGAGCCAAGAGAATCATCGGCAATGATGCCCTTGTACTTGTGTTTTGAGAGCAGTGGTGATGAAATAAATTAACCCTTCAGATACCGTCAATTAGAGACACAATAGTAAGACAATAGATGCGCGGCCACCGGTGGTCGCTTTTTTTTTTCTGTCGACGGGGAAAATCATCATTGACGAAACCCGCTCTTGGGTGGAGCGGGAGACAGTGTCAGAGTCTTACTGACTAAAAACCCCGCGCCGTTCCTTCTAGCCTTCATACCGGGGCTCTAGTTTCCTTTCGGATAACCCCGACCCCGGTAGGCTTCGACCCAGATGGGCCCCTCCTGTTGCTGACAACTCCTTGAGGCGCGCGGGAACAGTGCGCGCCGTCGACGCCTTGGCTCGGTCCGGACAGTTACCGGACGATCGGACAGCGAGCTACCCATGGCTCGCCGTCCGCGAGCCCGCGTCTACGGTGGCCGGAAATCGGGATCGGAATCCCGGCGGTGGCGGCGGGGGCGCCGTTGCCTGATGCGGTCTGCCTCCTCCTTTGCTAGCATTACTGCTTCGCAGAAGGAGGCGACCGCCTGCCACTCATCCTCGCTCCGGACCATGGCCTGAACCAAGGCCTGGCGCGAGAGGTCTCCGCCGCCGATCGCCCCCACGAGGGCACGGCGTTGCTCCGCCCAAGCAGGGCACACTTCAACTGTGTGCTCCACTGTGTCCTCCGGGCGTTCCGCACAGTGGCGGCACCCGGGCGTCTCTTCCGCTCGAATCCGATGCAGGAACCTCCCGAACTTGCCATGTCCGGTGAGGACCTGCGTCATGCGGAAGGTAAGGACGCCGTGGGGTCTTTCCAGCCACGCCTCAAAGAGGGGACTTACCGCCATAATTGTAGCGTGCCCAGCACTGGGTTGCGATAGTCGCACCGGTGGTCGCTTGGGGATTCATGAATTAAACAAAATATTGCACCAAATCTACTTCTGGATTTGGTGCAATATTTTGCCTTAAGGATTGGCCAGAAGTGGCTAAGGACAGAAAAGAGTGGAGTAACGGAAGGGCGACCTTGGCCCTGCAGTGGGACACAACAGGCTTATAATAATAATAATTGCGCCATTTGAACTCATAAGTCTGCTCTAAGAGTAAGCGCGTCCAAACTTCAGCTTTATAATATTAGTATCTATAGACAATAGTCTCCGACAAAACAGATAATTATGAGAACTAAAACTGCTAGTTGGTAAATAGTCCTCGTACAATATGAAATTGGAGGAAAGAATCCGCCATATCTCCTAGCAGGGGAAGGAAAAAGAACAAGATTAATTATACAAGTAATAGGCCTTGTCTTGTAGGCGGCTAGGGATGTAGTGACGGCCATCTTGGCGGAATCGGAAGTGAAAAAAAATATTTTTTACTCTCTCATGTAAGTAGCTCGTATACTCGTGCATTCTAAAAGTAGGATACTTAGAATCGGCTACTCAATCGATTTTAGTTATTTTTAATAAGGGTAATTTTTTTCAAATTCAATTTCAACCCCTGAGTTTGTTTACCCCCGAGTTTGTTTTGGTGTTTCTTCTCAGGGTAGTCAGTTAGGAAACACTGGCCTCATCTAGCTTAAACAGACGAAAAAAGAATTGATTGTAAAAGTGTTTTTTAAACCTATTTGCAAAAATAAATATCATTTATCATTTAAAATAATCAAGGATTATTCTAGGATAAAAAAAACTCTTTTGATTAATTCTTAATAGTGACTGCGTCACTAGGACCAATGACTTCATAACTACAACCCTCGACCGACAACTCATGAGGCGTTCATTAGGCGGCTGGACCAAAAAAAATATTCAGAAAGTAACTCCTGGACACGGCTCGCATAAATAGGAGATTCCTTTCTCTGGATCCCTGACCTGCTTTTATTATTTTTTAAGTAATATTGTAAAATTTTGTTACTTCTAGGTAAGCGTGTTCCATCGCTGGCCACATCATCGCTTACTATCTGGTGAGATAGTGGTCAAACGCGAGCCTATCAATAAGAAAAAAAAAAAAACATAAGGTTTGCTTTAGGCAAAACCAATTATAGGGTAAGCTTACCTATGTACATCAGCTGTCCTATTTTTATTACAACAGGCATACCACATCTGTGTACCCTTTTCCTAGCGAGCCTATCAATAATAAAAAAATAATAAAGTAAGAATTATTAATAAATTAATAACAATAGATTCTGAGTTGTATCTCCACCGATTTTCTTTATTAGATCTCCGTTAAAATCTTTTGAAAGTAGATTTGGTTGCGAAGGTATGATTTCTTGCGAACGTTCCGTATTGGAGTACATGAAGGCAAAGTTTTGTTACAACTCTAGACTAGTTTGTTGTCAGAGAGTTACGACGCTCAAAATTGGTCCTTTTTGTCCAAATTACACTACTGTTCGCTGTATTTATTTTGGTTGTGAAACAAGCCTGGACCTCGACGGATATAGGCTAGGCAGAGATATTGTACGGACAATATCGAGCTGTTTCAGGAAAAATATCAATCTGTGGTTTTAGCTTGCATGGGTTTTTTGTTCCATTGTTAAAAAGTATTATTTTATGAAAATGTGTTATTAACAACTATTCTGTTAGGGTCACCGCACACGGCCACCGGTCACAACCAGAGAACGCCGCCGTATATTTCCTGTAGATTTTATACCTTTTTTATGGACTTGCCGCACACGGTTGACTCCGGAAACCACCACGCGCTACAAAACGGCACTGCTCGCTTTCTTGTGGCCCGTAACAAACGCAAAAGGCTCTTCGACAGAGTTCATTATACTACTGCGCACATGGGTTAAAAAGTTGCTTCCACAAGTAGCTTATGGCCGCTTCTAGCTTTTCTTGGCGGAGTTTGTGGCTATGGCATGTGGCTCGCTTAGATAGGCAGCGATGTGGAGGAGTGCTTTAACGCCCGAGTGTATTCTGTGTGTTTGTACATATATGTAGGTACTTAGTTGGGTTTAGTTTATATACATACGTAGTATATGGGTTTTTAATGTCATATATATTGATAGAAATCCTTTATCTTAAATTTAGATCAGAAGTTAGAATTATGAATCATAAGTTATATTGTTTTAGAATAATTTTATCATATTTATTTCTATATTATAGAATAAAAAATCCATTCCTGCAAAAAACGCAAACTATTGTTTACGAAGATCTTCTTCAGAGGGGTCAATATTGTCTTAAAACAGCTTTTATCTTTGTTTCAAAATTCGAGTTATAAAATCATATTTAGCCGTCATTAAAAAAAAAAAAACTTTCGTTCACATCAAAATATCGAATCAAAACTCAACGATTCTTAACGATCGTAAAAGCACCGAAAAATCTCGTAGATATTCTAAATAGCACAAGTGTGAACAACACGTAACTGCAACGCAATGTGTTGTACGTTTGTAGAACATTTTTTCATTGGAAATTCGCGAGCTTCTGGTGCGGGCTATAAATAGTACACAATCGAGAACACCTGGCCAGCGCGGATTCAATCGGTAAACAGTTGGATCACACCGTTCCCTGGTCTCGGATCAAAACAGATGTAAGAATATGGAGTTCTACCTTCTGATGCCAGTTGAAAGAAAGAAAGAAAACTATTTATTTGGAATACACACTCGTAGATGCAGTTACAACATGTAGGCACTAATTATACAATACTAGCTGCTCCCAGCGGCTTCGCCCGCGTGATAGCAGAAAATTATCACAAGGGAACATACTTTCGGAATAAAAAGTATTCTATGTCCTAATCCAGGACATGGTCTATCCGTGTACCAAGTTTCATGAAAATCGGCTTTGCCATTTAGGCGTGAAGACGTAACAAACAAACAAACTCACTTTCGCTTTTATAATATTATAGTAAGGATAAAAAAAAGAAACAACTAACAATGTGTGTCTCACGGCAGCGCCGATTAGGTCCAGTCCAGCAAAAATGCCAGACAACTACATTCAGTCAGTAGTAATATTAGTTGTCAGTGGTAATTGCAGGCTAAGAGTTAGTTTTGTGGGCTTGCAGACGGCGAGCAGCTCACCGTGCGGCCGTCCGGTAACCGTCGTCGATGGCGCGTCACGTTCCACGCGCACCTCAAAGAGATGTCAGCAAAATCGTAGGGAGCCTCCTACGCTTTTGCTAGGGCCAGACTTTTACTGACTAAAACACACTCCTATATTCCTTGTTTGTTTTGGGTCCCAGGACCCCTTCTGTTTTTGCGTCCAGGATCCCAGGTTCCAATTTAGATGACCCATGGCCCCAGTAGGCTTCGGTCTTACTGGACTATGTTTGTTTTGCTAGGAAGATAGCTGACTTAGATTAGAGGATTTTTGATGCGTGATGAGACCCAGGTCACAGTCATTATCTCAGATGCCTGCACAATAGTTTCTCCTCAATTATACAAATTGATACTGACGACAGCCAGACGGCTTAACTAATCTATTTACTAACGGGAGCACTAAAACCATAATCTCACTATAAATGTTCATTGATGCAAACGTTCCGTATTTCTCGAAGAGCTTACACTGAAGTGCTTCTAGTGCACACGTCAGATATGCTTGAAGCTTATATAATAATAATAATAATAATAATAATCGTTTATTGTTCAAGAAAAAGTACACTTTTACATCCAATACTTCACTGGTCTCCACACTAGGATTCCCTGTGTCGTGGAGACCAGTCTCTTTCATCATAGATCAAGAAGAATTTAAATGTTAAAATAATACATCAATATATAGAGAGTAGTAAGTTGTATGGTGATGGAGCGTGTATGTTTGTATATGATGGTGTGTGTGTGTATGGTTGGTTATGTGCGATGGTGTGGGTGCGTGTGTGTGAGGTGAGTGGGTGCATGTGTGTACATGTGTTATGTCTCTAAGATCTAATAGAATCATCATGACAGAGTATAATGACTTTTAATAATAATAAGAAGTGTAATAATCATGTTAATGAATAGTTAATAATTTCTCAGTTTCAACGTAATTCAGATCTTTAAGGTAAGTTTTGATAAGAGATTTGCATTTTGATTTTGTCATAAATAATATATTCGAGTTCTTGTTCAGTTTACTGTAAAGAAATGGTCCCATATAGTGAAAACACCTTTTTCCAAAGTCAAGTCGTCGCTTTGGTTTGTGCCACTCAGGCCCCCTCCGGGAATGTGATTTGGATTTAACTAGGACTAAAGCAACTTTATGGAACCTTAAAAACAACGGCCAGTATATATATTTGTCGCACGCTCAGTACGCCCGTTTTTCGATATAAGGTGTCAGTTGAGAAACGCCTTGGTTTTTTATAAGCCACCTTGAGAACAGCCCGTTGTGCGCGTTCCGCCTTTAACATATGAGTTTTTAGTGCAACACCCCATGCGACTATACAATAATTAAGAATAGATTCGCACAGAGTGCAATAAATCATCTTCATAATCATCGTGTTTGCGATCTGACCCATTCTCTTAAACACATGCAGTAGTTTTCTAACACGTGCACTCACTTGGTCTATTTGCTTTGTCCAAGTGAGGTTTTTGTCAATGTAGACCCCAAGGTATTTTATAAATGGTACCTGTTCAAAGCACGGGCATGGACAATTAGTGTTAGAGCCACTCACGCAGCTATGTAATTTAATATTCAGATGACATGGGAAAGTATTTTTTGCACTGGCACTAAAATTGACTACTTTCGTTTTGTCCACATTAAGTGTCAATAAATTGTAATTCAGCCATTGTACAACCTGCCCTACGCCAGACTCAGCCGCTTCGTAAACAGACTCCCACGTCTTATCATAAAATACTATGGCTGTGTCATCAGCGTAAGCGAAAATTTTTGCTTTACAGAGTGTTAATGAGCACAGGCTGTTGACATATATAATAAAAAGAGTAGGCCCCAGTACGCTGCCTTGCGGCACACCGTAGTTTAGACTAGCATAGGAACTGAAATTATTTCCTAGGGCTAACCTCTGTGTGCGATTGCTAAGGTAGGACTGGAACCACTCAAGAGCAATGCCACGCACACCAATGCCTTCAAGTTTACTTAAGAGGATGCTTCTAGAGACAGTGTCGAAAGCTTTCGCAAGGTCAAGGAAGACGCCGGTACATTTATTGCCATCATCTAGTTGGGAGACCACAAAGTCCACTATATCCGTAACTGCATCCTCCGTTGACTTGTTCTTGCGAAAACCATATTGATTGTTTGATAGAATGCCGTTCTTTTCAAGGTAGCCCAATAGTCTGGTATTCATTATCTTCTCGAGGATTTTGGACAGCGATGTGAGAAGAGAAATGGGACGATAATTCGATGCCTCAGTCTTGTCACCAGACTTGTAAATTGGACAGACATTTGCCATTTTGAGGGTTGTTGGTACTATTCCAGAGGAAATACTCAAATTGCACAAAAAAACGATCGGCGGGATTAGGTGGAGCTTGTTTAGTCTGATAAATTTGTTTGGAATGCCATCCCATCCAGGTGCTGAAGCGTCTTTGAGACCTGAGATAATTTTGTCGACTTCATAAGTATCAGTTGGGCTTGCATAAAAGGAGTTGATTGGTGATGAGTTGACATATAAACTACTATTTAAATGAGCCAGTTCGGATTCGCTTTTATTTAATTTTGTAAGAGTTTTTGCAGCAAGTTTCTCTCCAACAGATGTGAAAAAACAGTTTGCTCGATCTAGAGAATCTTGAGAGTTGGGACAAGCGTGTAATAGTTCTAAGTTAGAAGACATATCCTTTTTTATATTACATATACTTTTTATAGCAGACCACGTCTTTTTGCTGTCACCTTTAGATTCTTCTAGGGTCTTTCTGTCATACTCATTTTTTATATTTTGTATTAGGTTATTGCAAAGATTCCTATAGTTTTTATAGCGCTGTTGTATTTTGAGATTTTCTTTATTTTTAATTTTACTTGCTTCCATGTGTAAAAGATCCCTATTTCTGATACATTTGATCAATCCTTTAGTCATCCAAGGTTTCCTTATAGACTTTGAGTTACGGCTATTCACTCTAGTAGTGTGATTTTGTATTATTGTATTCAAAGTATCAGTAAAATCATCATATGCTTTATTGACATCATTTTGTTTATATATAAAATCCCAATTTATATTTTCTACATCAAAATCCCAATTTATAATTGTAATCCCTTACTTACCCATTATGAATTTGAAGTTGAGTATTTGTCAACTTTTGTTCGTTACAATTCAGCATTAGTTAGGCACGTTCTTGATTCTAAATACTAAATTCAGTAACCTGGTTGAAGTCTAAGTTTCCCCGTACATGGGCCACAAAAAAAGCCACTTCAAGCTTTTTTTTTTGTGGCGGTTTTTTTGTGGCTCATGTGCGGCGGTGCCGCTACATAAAAAAGCTAGAAGCCGCTTCAAGCTTCTCCGGCTACAAGCTGTCGCGCAATTCAGGTTTTTTTGTGGTCGCTTCTAGCTTTTTCTTGTAGCCACTTGTAGGTTTTTTATGTGGCGGTTTTTTTTGTGGCCCGAGTGCGGGTAACTAAGTGAAGAAAGCGTCCTCCAAAATTGACTCATTTGTCATGACAACAAATACTCTTTGGTTATGACAATCAATTTAATTCGAGTCAAGTGGAGAGTATTATTTAACACATATTATTAGTTTATAATTATAGCATATTACACACACTTCATTCTATTTATAAATATCTAGTATATATGTCCTTGTACACACCTACCACAGTGAAGTCTTTCTAACCCAAATGTTGACTGGTAGAAAATGCCTTGTTGCATCAAGTTCGCCTATGTATCACTACTGTATATGACTCAAGGAGTTGTCAGCAACAGCAGGGGCCCAGCTGGGTCGAAGCCTACTGGGACCAGGGTTAGTTTCGAAAGAGTAGCTCGAGTCCCGGTATGAAAGCTTGAAGGAACGGGGTGGGTTTTTAATCAGTAAGAGTCTCACACTATCTCCCACTCCGCCCAAGAGCGGGGGTTATCATTGGACGATTTTCCCCACGAATTTTAAATATACATATAAATAAAACATAAGGGTAAATTCGAAGTGGTAAAGAGAGAGTCGTAAATACGAACTAGGAAGTCAAAAATAAAATCCACGTGCATCCAAGTCTCCAAATAAAATGGCGTATCAGGAAATTGTGTTAGTCAAGCCCTTATTCCAACCCTTTCTATACACGTGACGCACAACTTGTAGAAACTTCGAGCCCTTCACAACGTGACTCCGGCTGTTATTGCTTTGAAAAAACCTGCCAGGCGCGACCCTAAACAAACGTAAGGTTTTGTAGGGACTTGTTTCTATGCTAGAAAAAAGAATAAAGAAATCTTTCATGTTTGTTGGCGGAACTTGAATTGCATTAGACATTTTGTAGCGCTAGAAGTCCCAACAACAAGGTGGACCGAGGTCCATGAGTCGCGGGAATGCAGTGGACTCGTCGTTTTGACGACGCTTGAGGGAGGCCTATGTCCAACGACGTATTTCTTTTGAAATAACCATGATGATGATGATGATGAGACATTTGTATGGTTTCGTACTTCGTACTGAAAAATAGACATATTGTCTATTTTTCAGTACGAAGTAGACAAAATGCAAACAATTTTTTCATTTTCTACATTAAACAGATTTAAACTTTAGTAAACAAAACTGTTTGAAAAAGTTTTTAAACTATCTTCATCAACAACAGAGATATAATATAAACCATTCAAATTTGCTAATAAAAAGAAAAGTTCAATATGAACTTTGCTGAAGTACATCACGTCCGTACGGCCGCCATAGAAAAGACTAAATATCACTTTGCCCAGCCCAGAAATTACACTCAGGATCTAATACTCAACAGTAACGCTTGCATCCACGAAACCAACGAGGCAGACGATTCTGTATTTTGCTAGCGGTGCTCACTGTCACGGATACGACACGATGCTGGCATGGCTGGCGCAGTAGTTAAGCAATTGGCTGCTGTGTTGTGTATCGCGGGTTCGATACCGGCACAGAACAAATATTCGTATGGCCAACAGATAGGTGTTCTATATATTCCACAACTATCACACAACGCCGTCTAGTCCCAAGCAGCTAAGCAGAGCTTGTTATGGGCACTAGACAACTGATACATACTTATATATTTCTAACTACATACATATTATAGACAAATTATACCCAGACACAGAACAAATGATAATGCTTATCACATAAACATTTGTTCTGCGTGTGAATCGAACCCACGACCTCCGTTATAGCAGTCAGGGCCACTAACCACTAGACCAACAGGCCAGTCTGTTCTGAGATGAGTCTGGGTGTCTTGTGTATAAGATTATATTATGTTTGTGAGCACACACACGATACAGGAGTAATTCCTAGTGTGGGTCAACGAAGGTGGGAATCATTATTTCCACCTTTATTTTCTTGAAAAACAGGAACTTTTATGTGAATAGTCCAGGATATATGATATTCCGGACCATTCACAGAAAACTGCTTTAACTACGGAACCCTACAAACCTGTGAAAAGTAGCCAAAGGTTAACAAGAGCCCCTAAATATTTAATTAAAATTACAGAGCTGGTTAATATTCATACGAATTAAACTCTAATAGTGGATTTAAGGCAATGGAAAGGGCTATGCTCGGGGTTTCCTTGCGTGATCGAATCAAAACTAAAGACATCCGCAGGAGAACTAAAGTTGCTGACATAGCACAAAGAATTGACAAACTTAAGTTGCAATGGGCAGGGCTCACAGAACAGATGGCCGTTGGGGCCGAGTGGCGACGGCGTACCGGAAGACGCAGCGTTGGAAGGCTTCCAACAAGGTGAACTGATGACCTGGCGAGGGTTGCGGGAAACCGATGGATGCAAGACGCACAGGGACATTCGATGTGGTGATGCTTGGGGGAGGCCTATGTCCAACAGTGGACGTGTATCGGCTGAAGTGATGATGATGTGTTGATGACTGGATATAAAGTGTAGGGCAATTGATGGTGAGTAGGAAATGTGGTATTGAGCAAATAATAGAAAACTGTTTAGATTCATTAAATGGTAATTTTGATCAGCATTTCGTTCTATTAATTCAGTATCACCGTGGCTGAACTATTGGCTGATGACCTGTGTGGCTCGGATTCGATTCCCATACAGCCTCCAAGTTCGGTAAGTTCCTGGGCCTGGTTCTGGTGGAAGACCAGGGTGTCACCATTATGTGGATCGTCCAGAGGACACGACAAGACCATAGGGGCCCAGTAGGGCCGAAGCCTAATAGAAAGAGTGACAGTGTAAAGCCGGCTAATCTCACATTTTTACAACCACGCTATAGGTACAACTTATACCGCCTAGCTTACTCGCACTTCTCACAGGCTACTAAAACAATCATTAACAGAAAGATCTACTCTCATTATTTTGTTCTAAAATGGAAAAGAGAGGATTTCAGTACCTTCCAAACAATATTAAACATTCATTCAATTTGAACAAAAACTGAAGCCGCTCTGTTAAAATGATTGACACATCATTTGCTTCTACAAATTAAAGTCTAAGAGAAATTCTTCTTAGTTTGAAAAGCTAGTACTTGTTTTCTTCGAACTTTTTCCAAGTATTTATATTACAACGAATTTGAGAAGTAAAATACTTCCTATTTTTCATACTTGGCGATTTTATTTTTGACTATTCTTGCACTCGTCTTCTCTCTCGTTTATTGCACCTACCACTATTTTTCTCTGTATCACCCAAAGGTTGACTGGCAGAAAATGCCTAAGGCATTAAGTCTGCCTCTGTGCTTTTGTGTGCATACAGATCAGCCCGTTACACCATCTTCACTGCAGTCGACCTCGATGGCATCGGCCTCCCTCAGGCCTCATACCTTCCTCAGGAGTTCAGTGAGCGACAATTCTCGCCCATCTATCTAAGTGCATTCGTGCGATGTGATCAGCCCACTCCAGCCTGGCTGTTTTTTTTTCCTAATTGACCTAATTAAATGTTCCTGGGTAGCCTGCGAATTTTTAATTTCTGATTTTTTTGTCATATTGTAGTTTAAGCTGCAAATATTCGCATAGTAAGGTAACAAAAGTTATATTTGCGGTGATGATATTTATGTTTGTACTTCTTCGCATATCTTCCAATACATAATATATATTTTATTGATGTAAACTAGTGCTTGACGGTAACAGCCTATTCACTCAAGCCTTGAAGACACCTAAATTATAATCGGTCGGGAAGACCGCTGCAATCCAATCGTTGTTGTGTTATGGGATTGCGGTGACTTTCCTGACCTGTATCAGGGCCCAACGCGAGAGGTCGCTGCCGCCGATATCTGATTTACACATGGATCCAAGGACCAAACTGAATAAAATAAGTCAGTCTTTAATCTGTTTAGTAAAAGAAGCCATTTGCAGTCTGTATCTTGTCTGTATTTAATTACCATGTAGTGGGATGAAAGGAAGGTGATACCTGTACTTTGGATCCTTGAATTTATTTTAGTATTAGTTGAAACAATGGTATTCATTTGGAATAGAAAATAAATACGGTTTCAAAGAAATACCAGTGGTATTAAATCGGAATAAACCTAAAATATGTCCAACAGCGTCCCTCCTACAATCAACTACCGCGTTACGAACTAAAACAAAAACAAGAAAGATAAGAGAGTTCATCCAACGACAAATAGGTCAGTTGCTTTCAGCGCTTGACGATATTCATCATCCTGATCCCAATTTATTTGTGGTCGCCACAACTTGCCGTCATTTTTCATACTGCTGTTAGTCGTTATCTAAGTTGTTGCTTTTTATCTGGTCTGCAAGATTTTCGCTGTTTTGCGAGACTGTTCGAGAGAGGAAAAGTCGAACTACATTGAACATACATGGGACACGTGCGCATATCTGGGCGCATCGTAAGTCTCCATATATTTTATACTAGCTTTCCGCCCGCGGCTTCGCCCGCGTGTACTACAGTTTATATCGCGCGGGCAGAGACCCGTGCTCAGCAGTGGAATTATAGGTAGCCTATGTGTTATTCCAGTGTCTCTTCTACCTACCTACCAAATTTGATCTAAATCCGTTCAGTAGTTTTTGCGTGAAAGCGTAACAGACAGACAGACAGAGTTACTTTCGCATTTATAATATTAGTAGGGATGGCAACTAAACTTGTATAGCTACATTAGATCCACGCTCAGTGACGCGACTCTGCGTACAAATCAGGCCCACGTGTGCGCCGGGATTCCGATCCCGATTACTGGCCACCGTAGACGCGGGCTTGCGGACGGCGAGCCATGGGTAGCTCGCTGTCCGACCGTACAGTAACTGTCCGCACCGAGCCCAAGTCGTCGAAGGCGCGTACTGTTCCCGCGCGCCTCAAGGAGTTGTCAGCAATAGCAGGGGCCCAGCTGGGTCGAAGCCTATTGGGGTCAGGAATAGCATCAAAAGGTAGCTCAGCCCGGGTACGATAGGCAACGAAGGAACATGAGCAGGTTTTTAGTCAGTAAAAGTCTGACACTATCTCCCACTCGAAGTCATAAGATAATTTTTCCACCGAAAAAAAAGGTGCCCACAATATATGACATTATTTTTTTTTATACACGTACGCGCTTGCGAGTCTGCAGTAGACGTCAACAATAAACCGCAAAAAATCGATTTGATGTGACTTTATATGTTTGACATTTGTTAGAGTTGCGGCGCAAAAGTTTAACTCATGGAATTTCTATGGCTGCTTGACGTAACATAGTTTTTTAAACGTGATTAGACGTTGTGTCAACAATAAAGTGTACTTTCACGTTGATAGGACGTTGGTGATCGAAATGTGTTAAGAAAAAAAAAAGACGTGTGGCACTCGGAGACTGCCGCGGTAAAGCTATTGCATAGCATCTTTTATCAACTTTTAATTCTTTATTAAGTGATCATTATTTGTGATTGAAGTTGACAAGTTGCCATGACAACCATTTAGTGGGGGGTGTTAGGTTTTTTTCGTTACGGAATTTCTGGATTCGGTCTCCACGCTCCAGGCCCGCGATAGAAGCTATGCAATAGCTTAAAACAAAATTATTAAATCTAATTACCAAGTTCCAATTCAGCTTCAGCATCCTCGGAGATGGTCTCCATGACCCGTTCAGCGCATGGCTCGAGGTCGCGCGCGAGCGTGCAACGCGCGCGCCCGGCACGCCGCGCGCACTCTCCGCACGTCGACAGCAACAACGTGGCTGTTGTTTTGTCACGCCGAAGAAATTACCGTCACTGTTGTTGTTACGGATAGGTCACTGACTCAAACATCACTGAGTTGTTGTTGCACTTAATTGGTGAGGCTTTTGAGTTGTTGCACTTAACTGAGTTTTTTTTTAGCACTTATTTGTAAAAATATTTTTTGTGGTTTCGTTTGCACTGTTTGGTTTTACACTTTTTGAGGTTTTAGCAATATTTTTTTAAGATTTTTAGGGCGATGCTTTGGTAGTATTTGAAATTCTTAGTAAATTCGGTTTTTCTGTTAAATTGTAACCTACCTGAAGTATTAAGTAAAAGTTCGTAATCTTCTCGTTAAGGTAATAGTTTCATATTCGAAGATAGAATTTTAAAAGAAACATAGCTAATGAGAACAGTGGTGACCCAGCAGTAATGGCTCTAACTTACGAATCGTAAGTCATGGATACAAACCCAGCCAGTTTTTATCACCATAATTTATTTCATCACCACTGCTCTCAAAACGGTGAAGGAAATCATGTGACATCCACCAACACGCGCTGGGCCCACGTGATGGATTATGGCCTTCGCTTTAATAGAGAGAAGGCCTGACTCCCAGCAGTGGGAAAATTAAAAGGCTAATTATGCTGATAAATTGATATGCTTGTAGCGACATCTATGACGCCACATAAGAACTACAAAGAAAATACGAAATCTTCTAATACAAAGTTCTCCGCGCGATTTGAATATATGCGACAGCCTGACATGAACTATCGGGCAGTCGCCCACCAGACTATAACACCTGTCTGGTGGGCGACTAACGAGGCTCCTCCCTTTTCAATGGAGGTATGTGGGACTTTACTCTCTGTTCCGCATACATCCAAATGCTTATGCTTATAACTAATGAAATACAGCCCACAGTAAACGTTTTTGTTTTAAACGCAGTACCAGTAGATACAAAATTGAGCAGAAATGATTTAAGCCACAGACCAGAATTAGTGCTTTAGATAAAGTTATAATAACCTGATTGTGAAACTAGTCCGGTTAGCTTTCAATAGAAATAATAGTTCAACACAATGGCATTTGGCTTTGACAGTCGCTACTTTACGTAGTTTCAAGAACACTAATTAGATGTCATGGCAATATCTATACAAAAGCAATACGCTTTTGTATAGATATTGGGATTTAAGACGTGTTTCTCTATTTGCGCTAAGATTAGAAATATAAACAAACCTTTTTTACCGTCTGTTCAACCGGTTTTAACTTCTATTCCGTTGGCATAAGGATGGCATTAAAAGCAAAAAAGTGTTTGCAATATCAACTATTTACTGCAGCCGCCAATTGTCATGCCACCAACGTAATAAAATTCAAAATCGGTTGAACGGACAGTAATAAAAGGTTTTCATAAATGTCTAATGATTTTGAACAGTATATATTCGTTTTACCCGTTGTTCGTAAATAATAGAAATTGTTTACCCAAATATCCCAGTATGAAAAAAAGAAAGAAAAGAAAAATAGAACGCATCTTAATCAGAAACGTTTATTTTAAATAGACCAACTACAGGCATTCTTGAATTGTCAACTATTGGAGTCGTACATGAAAAGTAAAACTTCTGTACTACATATTGAAATCAAGGAAAAAAACGCCGAAAAAATAACAAAACTTGTACTAGATTGGTGAACGTCACAATACAAGGGGTAAGGGATAGCCTTCCGCAAACTTTAAGGGCTTGCTCAGTAGACGGAACTGAACAACCTTCCACAAATTTTCTTTTCAGGAAACGGAAAAAATGTTTTGCCTCACCATACAAAATTATAAACTTAATTGGACAGTTTGTATGGAGAGGCCGATTTTTTTTGTTACCTGAAAAGAAAATTTGTGGTTCAAAATGTTGTTCAGTGTCGTCTACTGAGCAAGCCCTAAAAGTTTGCGGAGGGCTGACCCTTACACGTTGTGTGTCTTCGAGATGTTCACCGGTTTTCATCGTTTTGAGAGCAGGAGCAGAGGTAGTATCTACTTTTATCTAGTAGATAGTTAATCTTGTTATCATTACATTGCATGACTAATACCTATAATACCATATATTTTACCATGCCATCAACATGATCTATTCTCATTATTAAAAATCTTAGCGATATCATGAGGAGAACAAAATTCTTCAATATTCGTTATAAACATTGTATACATATATATATTTTTATTATCATAGGTAATTTTATGATAAAAGTATTTTCTTACCTACGACGGTACCGTGTGAAAACTAACACTCGCTTATTGACGCGAGAACCAGGCGATAATTACTTGAAAATACCGTGTAACTCAACATGTGTTAAATGATCACGATAATGTTAGAAATTCTTGTTTTATGACGTAATCCTAGAAGGTTCTTTTATCTGCAGTTTAGAAGATCTAAAAACAATAGTGATGCGGCTATAAACGTGGCCAAAAAAGAGGAATCCATCAATTCGAGAAGGAGAGGAAGGCACCAGTTTTTATTACACATTTCATGTTTGAAAGAAGAAGAACATATATATGTAGATGAAGAAACAGTGACGGTAACGTTCAGAGAACATTTGAAAGAAAACTTGAATCCTTGGAAAGTAACAATAAAAATTAATGATGTTACCAAGTCTAAAGATAATGAAACAACAATCATCAAAGACTTTGGCATACCATCATACTGACATCAACGAATTCTCGAAATTAATTATCAATTTAATTTAATGCCTAAGTAACGTGCTAATTAAAACTATCAAAAACAGTAGTAGCAATAAAAGTGAATACAAATCAGCGGAGCAAACGTTTAAGGAAGATACAAAAACAAAGGTACAAAATAAAGGACCCCCAAAATCAAAATTAAAGGCCTTACCAACTTCGATAAAATATTCAAAACACTTTACCAACCTAACGATACGACAAGGCAAATGTAACTAATAATCAAGAAACAACAGTAGATTAACGTACAAATTAGCTGACGATAATGATAGAATAGAATCACATGACAGTCAAATAACATACTGTCATACATCGACCATGAGATGTGAACACTAATTGTTTGAGAGACTCATTTTTAGTACCAGAACATAATAGACAGGCAAGAACAGAAGATCAGCTTGATATAATGTTTAAAAACGCACCCACACATAAACATGCTTGACTTATAGCTAGTGCAATCTAAAAACATTCGCGATTGTCATTTGTTTGACCTAAGTATGGCGATCATACTTAGGTGCATATATATGTGTGCGTGCTTTTTCATCCATTTTATGAACTTAATCTTCTGTAGCTATATATTTTATAGTAGGCTCACGTAGAATACTCGTGCCAGCAAGGAGAATTAGCTACCATCACGTTCGACCATTATATTACGCTTAGTTAATGAAGATGTGTAGGACTTTCAGGAGCCTACCTTTATGAAGGTAAATTAGATAATATTTTGTCTAATCGAGTTTATGTTGGTCCTTGGAGGCATTAGCTGGCAAATCCTTGGCAAGGTTAGGAGAAGGGATTCAAGGAAAGCACTTTGGGTCTATGTTTGATTATTAATTAGTAATTTGTATTCTAATAATATGAACGATCTATCTGTAACTGTGTGTTGAATTATTTATGACGTTACAATATATTCGTATTGTAACGTCATATATTCTTCTCCATACGGTCTTCAAAAGATTGATAGAGAATTCTTATTTTGTAAGAATTGTCGTTTAACCTACGATTGTATATATATATAAAAATGAATAACTGTTGGTCTAACTGAAACTTGAGAATACTTAAACCAATTTGGCTTATTTTTAGTCTTGAAATATCTGTGAAAGTCCAGAAAAAGGTTTAAATGATGAGAAAAAATGGAAAAATTCACGAAATACAAATCCGAATACAATGCTATCTCTAATTAAAATGTTATTTTAAAATGGATTATGCTGGTCCTGACAATGCCAGTAGATGGTGATATCCTCTGACAGTTCATTTTAAAGGTATCACAATATTCATTGACTATTTGCCCGTAAGATGTTCGATGGGTCAGCTAGTTACTCAATAAATCTTCGTAGATTTAAAATTTTTGAAAAATAAAACTAATTATATCATAAAGATTACATCTGTTTAATATCATCATCATCATCATCAGCCTTTTTAGTGTTCCCACTGCTGGGACTCAGGCCTCCTCTCTAGGAGAGGGAACGCGGGCCCAGTGCAGGTTGGTGGATGTCACATGTCTTCGAATTTTTAGTTCTAGGACATGCTATTCTGTTTAATATGAGCAGATAATAATGAAAAATGCAGGTAATAATGTGCCTACCACACCCGCAAGCAACTGTTTGCCTGCTGGTTTCGTACACGGAACGAAAAATTGTATGAGTTTTACCAATCACACGCACGGTATTCCGCGTACAAACCGGCCTGCGCTATGAAAAACTGTGGCAAAGCTTGTGCGTGTGACAGTCCCATTATACTTGACTTTATATTATATCTGTCTTCAATCTTAACAGAAGGGATAATGCTCTTGATCAATTACATTACCGATTTCAATCACGGTGGCCAATTTCAAAAATGATTCGCTGAGTAGGGATAGGTAGTATAAGATATTATAGTGCATAAGTATGTTTGCAAAACAGATGCACTTTTTATTTCCTTTTCTGTCATAGTCATAAGGGACGGCTATCTAAGAGATCAAAGAAAAATTAGGAATAGGGTCAACGGCTTCATATGCTTTTCGAGGCGCGGGCTTGTCAAACCGGTAACTTCCAAACTTCAGGCTGCTACAATTCCCAATGGAAAGACTAAATAGCACATTTTGCTTGACCTAGCAATCGAGTTCAGGCCTATACTCAGTAGTCACGAGACTAACGAAGTAGTTAATCCAACAGAAGGACATACCAAAGTAATAACAGCTAAACACAAAATGAATAGTAATTAGCCACATCACAACGACAGCTCATAAACAAATAATAAAAAGACAGTTAACACATATGTACATACATGGCCAAATAAAACAAACAACATGGCAGCCCCGACGCGTCGTAAAGAAGCAAACATTAAAATTATTGGGTTAATTGGAAAAAAAATATTAAAAATTTTACGGGCCTTCCAAACAGTTGTGGCTTTTTAATAATATTAGTATCATGAGCTCATCTTTATCCGTAGATTAATATACCCAGTATCTATATTAAAAAGCTGTCGCCTTGCTCAAATTATAATGAGCCATCAAATCCAGACTAATAGCCGTAGCAAATGCTATAAAATGTAGATATTATAATTATCTTTTTGAAGATCAAACAAATTTTAACGGAAGTCGCTCACAACATTTGTTATATTTTTTTCTTGCCTTCCCACGTGGGTGGACAGAAAGTAAAGAAGCGTACCTACAATTACTCATTTCATCTCTCTTCGTTAAAATTTATTCGTCTTGTCATACAGTACATACCTTTCTGAAGAATATAACAAAAAGGTCCTTGTATATCCTTATGTGTCCCTTCCTAACATTTTCACCCACATTAGGCGTCTACCTCTAACCGCATTTCATTCATCTTCTGAATATGACCAAACCATCTAAGCATAATCTTAACAAATAATGAAGATCGTGAACCTAGATCTGCTCCGATAAAATTACAAATAACTGGGCAAGTGCGAGTCGGACTCCTGCCCTGAGGGTTCCATACAAACTTACCTATGTAAATAGTTTCATTCTCAAATGGAGTTTCAAAGATTTTTCCGAATATTTTTTGTGACATAACAATAGACCTGTTTCAGATTTATTTCTATATCTGTGCTAGAAGAGCTGCTTTATACCAAATTTTAGGATGTTGGGTCAACAGGAAGTATCATCATCATCATCATAAGCTTTTTTGATATTCCCGCTGCTGGGGCTCAGGCAACATAGGAAGAAGAGATTACTTTTTTTCCTTGGAATTCCCTTGACAGTGTTGAAATATACGTTTTTTACAACATAAACAGCCGCATCTTTTTTTTCGTTAACTTAGAAGTTTGATTTCACAGCTTCAAGGGACCGTAAACTTGAGTATATAGTTTTAATTTCAACTCGATTGCTCTTCACGTTTCCAAGATTTCGTTTGAGGTACGGAACTCTAAATAAAAGTGTCAGAGTCAGATAAAACCCTCGTATCCAGTCCAATAACTTTTACAGCACAAACGCAACTATTTTAGTTGAGGTTACGTCAAAATCCAAAGAGAACGTAACAATACAAGCGGTTATGATCTAAAACCGGTGTGCTGTAGAGAAACGTGCCAATTTTAGCGCGTTGCATTGCATCAACTGTAAGTGCATTGCCTAAATTTACGCTCATTGGTTGTTATAGGGCTGGCTGAGAAAAGCATGCATTTTTTTAGGATGGGGAATTACCCACTGGGTGGAGTAACTATGGAGTATTCGCTGGATCTTCTCCGTAGAAAACGACCAATTTGGAACCGTGCACTACCTTATGACGTTTTATAAATGCCCATGTAGGCCTCTGTGAAATATAAACTTTTGAATTTGGAGCGAGAGGATGTCTCAGACTTTAACTGAGTAAAACTAACTTGTCTTCTTTCAGCTGTCCTGTTGGCCTTTTGCTTTCCAGGGCTACAGTGCCGTAAACTATGTGTATAAGCCTCCTTTTATTATGATTTTTAGCAGTAAAACTTCATTATAACCACCTTCGTGACTTGTCTTATCTCAAAACTCATGGCTTCTTAATATTTTTCTTTTATTAGTCCTAGGCTCACGCTTCACTACCATTTCACCTCATGGTATATGGCACAGAACACAGGAAACTACATTCTTCTGTTCTGTAAATATTAATGGATATGCTTTTTCATGGACTAAGTCTTATTTTCATCTTGATAGTCAAACAACTCTTTATTACATTACTTCATTTGATAAAGGCATCCTTCGACGTATTTACCGGATCGTAGTGTTTACCCAAGGATCAGCCAACTACTTTGCTCTAGTCCTTCAACCCGAATATTTTTTTCTGTTTTTGCTATGTCTGTTCTACTCGGAATTGTTCCATGTTAAGGCCCTAGCTTCCGAGCAGAGCCATAAAACAGTGACTATCTGAAGCCTACTCCTCGGTAACTGTTTATTATAAATTCATGTACAACATTACCAACAAATATTTTTTCGTATGAAACTTTTGCCAAAAAAAAAATCAACTACATGATATTTTTTCGCTTGTTTTTCCTAACTTGAAACGGTTTTGATCGATAGAAATATGTATGCACCAAAAAATGGCCGTTTTAGTATTTTTTTAGAATTTACATAGCATATGTAAATCGATCAATATTTCGAAACAAAATTGGTTTTAAATAAAAATAATGTCTGCAGGGCTCTATGCGGGTGGGGTGCGGGGTTTTGTGGCAGTAAAATATATGTGCATTTTAACTCTGGCCAGATATTCAAGGGACTATATACCTTAAGAGAGACTCATAGCCGACCCCAATAGTTGGAAAAAGCTTGACACATTGATTGATTCTGTCTCTTCCAAACGTATGTTTTATATTGTTGTGAAGTTCTACAGATTCTTCAGTAAGTTATTTTTTGTGGTCCATCTCTTGTTTCGCCATCCTTAGTTAAAAAACCGTTGCAATCAATCAAAAGCACGAAACAATAATCTCTTGATACAACTCATGAGTTTCATCCTATGAAAACGTTTGGTAGAACCTATTTATATGAGTTTCTGGTTTTAACATTATGACGTTATCGATATTGTTAAACAAAGTTCTTGACCGCGTACATTTGTATTCTGACGTTAATCTTGACTAGTGATCGGGTTTACGTCATAGCATTGATATTCAAATCTAACGTAAATACGTGCTCATTCAAGTATTTCTCTATGGTAAAGTAGGTACTACGAAGGAAAAACAATTTAAAGTTGGTATTACCGATGTGTTCCTAAATAATAATAATATAATAATAATCTTTATTCAGGTAAGTTACACCCATATCATTAAATTGACACAACACGCCATATAACACAATTTACAACAATTTATTAATTAATATGATTAATGAATAAAAAAAATAAAATAAAAAAAATTGCCTCGATAATTGAATTAATTAATAAACACAATAATTACATCAATATTACAAAAAAAAAAATGGCTGCCTTTTCACTCTATATTGGGGTCGGCTTCTAAGCTAACTGGATGCAGTTAAATTACATACAGTATTTACATAAAGTAACTAGAGGAAAAAACAAGCAAAAGAAAAGAGGTATGGGTAGTATGAGGAGTGATACGACAGAAAATAGAGTCAAAGATAGCGTGCCTGCTGTATAGAATGAATGAAAAAAATGGGTAGCGCCGACCTCAAGTAACATGAGACAAGGGTATAAAAATGATGACGTAAGGCAACTACTTATCTCACTACCACAATCCAGGGTAATACTATACCCAACGTTAAGAAAAATTTACAAATTTACCAGTTGCTGACTATAGATATCAGTATTGATCCATCCAATCAAAAAAATTTCGACAATGATTTCATATATCATTCCGTATAAGACGCTGAAAATGAAGGAGATCTTGCCAACTAATGACCACAATTAAAAATCACAGCTGTTAAAACTAGTAAGTAAGATAACAGTAAAACACATAACAGTTACAATAAAGGTCAGAAGCAACAAATCGCTTTGGTACGTGACGCTTTGAAACGAAGCCACGTTTACTGCAGTATTTAATACTCACATAAAACTGCGAGACCATCTTGTAACTAATAATAAAATATATATTTCAAAGCTATATACAAAATATATTATATCACTGACTATGTTTGTCTAGGATTTTTCCTACGGCTATAAAGCTGGTGTTTTGCTCTTTGAATTTAAATATTTATAATCAGCAATCGGTGGACCTAGTAAAGTCTCCCAGTGAATCCGCCTCGCTTAGTTGGGTAAGGTAGATGCTTATTTCAGTACAGTAACTGTATCGCTGTTTGTATTTTTTTCTTTTTCTTGAACATAATTCATCCCACCCACATACATACACCCAAAGGGCAATGGAAAGGGCTATGCTCGGAGTTTCCTTGCATGATCGAATCAGGAATGAGGATATCCGCAGAGGAACCAAGGTTACCAACATAGCACGAAGAATTGCCAAACTTAAGTGGAAGTGGGCAGGGCACATTGCTCGCAGAACGGATGGCCGTTGGGACCGAAAGGTTCTGGAATGGCGACCACGTACCGGAAGACGTAGCTTTGGAAGGCCTCCTACAAGGTGGGCCGATGACCTGGTAAGGGTTGCGAGAATAGACGTACAGGACCGTTCATTGTGGTGGAACTTGGGGGAGGCCTATGTCCGAATCCGTCCGTTTCGGCTGAAATGATGATGATGATGACATACATACACAAAAGTTTTAGGAATACTTTCATAGTGTGTATAGTTAAGGTTTTGAATTACTTTCGGAGTTTGTGTTCACAAAAGTATTAGCAGATAATTTAAAATTTTACTTTGTGATTTCCACGGCATCTTCAGTGGCAGCTGACGTCACTTTGGCTTCACATTTAAAACCATTGTAGATTCAGTGCCATTTTACAATGACCTTTAATATTATTGACAGGTTTACGTTTGGCCACTATATCATTAGACGGCAATGGTATGGTCACGGTAATAGTATCATACAGTATTGTAACTCGGCCGTATCTTTGAAATAAATGCCTACAGCCGCGCGGTACGTAAACATGCAATAGGGCTGCCCGCCTCCAGCATTCTAATAACATTTGCCTACTTTGTGTTTCCATTTAGTATTGTGATTGTAAATATACTTACTTTTAAAAAAAAAACAAAATACTTTGTGGATTGAATAGGAAGTGTTCAATAAAAATGCGTGTTGTTTTTTGATTGGTAGATTTAAATAAAATGCTTTTTTCTAGTATTATTCATACACATAGTACAATAAACCACTATTATTAATAATAAAATACCACGTCTTTACTTTGAATTATACAAACTAACAATAATCGCGCGATTATTGTTAGTTCACCGTAAAAAAAACTGTCGTGCCCGCTCGTCACTGCGGCACAGTTGCGACGGTTGCGACTGTCTCCATGCCGAGCCCATGCTACAACCGAGGCGCGTAGGTATAGCTCGCGTTTCGTCCGTTTGTATGAAGTTGGAATACTGTATGATATTATTACCGTGGTATGGTGGACTATTCGGCACGCTTACTAGAACTCATTTCTCCCGTGCTGTAGACATATATGAAATGTATGGTTTACTATACAAATTTCCACGTGAGTTAATTTCCATATACTAAGATGACAAGCACAAAATTAAATTACTATTTATTCTAAGCCTGACCTTTAAAACTCAGTGATAACTTATCATCTCTCAAGTTCTTGCATAAATTACGGCACAACATGCAAATTCCCACGGATTGGAAGTTGGTAAGGAAATCAGATTGTCAACGTAAGAAATCTTTTGATCGTTTTGGTCGACATGGTTTTTATTCAATTTTAATATATGGGCGGTAATTATATCATTATTCAATTATTCAAAGTTGTTTTTGAATGTAAGTATTATATGTACAGTGACCCTAGTAATTTATTGCCAACAAATTTTTTAATTGATATATTCGAGTGTTTCAGTGCGATCCCACCTGATGGTAAGCGTGCCGCCGCCAGGATTCCGATCCCGATTTCCGGCTACCGTAGACGCGGGCTTGCGGACGGCGAGCTATGGGTAGCTCGCTGTCCGATCGTCCGGTAACTATCTGGACCGAGCCCAAGACGTCGACGGCGCGCACTGTTCCCGCGCGCCTCAAGGAGTTGTCAGCAACAGGAGGGGCCCAGCTGGGTCGAAACCTACTAGGGCCTGGGTTATCTGTAAGGAAACTCGAGCCCCAGTATGAAGGCTAGAAGGAACGGGGTGGGTTTTTAGTCAGCAAGAGTCTGACCCGCTCCACCCAAGAGCGAGGTTTGTCATTAGATGATTTTTGCCCATCGTAAAAAAAAAACTTTATGGTAAGCATTGTAATCGTTAATGATGAATCGCGCTAGTTTATTTAGAGCCTATTCACTCCAGGTTTGAAGACACCTAAATTATAACCGGACGGGAAGACCGCTGCAGGCAAATTTTTCCAGACCTTCGATACACGCGGTATACACGACGAGGCAAAACGCCTTAATTTATTAATAATTTTACCACTTGAAAGTCAGCATTAATCAGTAAGTAGTAGAGAACATACTACTACGTTAATTAAAAATCCTAAGTTAGGCATACGAGTGTCTATGAGCCAAACACCTACATCTGTTAAAGAGCATTAAAGAGCAATTTTCATATTATAGAATTAGTAAGATATTTTCGACTAACTTGTGTCTAGATCCCATTCCACCGAGCCATGTGTTTTTAATAATAACCATTCTTTCATCATCATCATCATCAGCCTTTTTAATGTTCCCACTGCTGGGACTCAGGCCTCCTCTCTAGAAGAGGGAATGGGCCGTAATCCACCACGCGGGCCCAGTGTGGGTTGGTGAATGTCACATGTCTTCGAATTTTTGGTTCTAGGACATGCCGGTTTCCTCACGATGTTTTCCTTCACCGTTTTGAGAGCAGTGGTGATGAAATAAATTACACAAAGTAATGCGCCTGGCTGGGTTTGAACCCGCGACCTACAACTCGTAAGTCGGGGCCGTTACCACTCGGCCACCACTGCTCTACCAACCATTCTTTATAACCATTGAATTTAAAAATTCCCAAACATAATTGTGAGTCTGCTTTGTAGCAGAGTACAAAAAAGGATAAAATTTCCCTAATCCCATGGTGTGAAGGGCTGTTGAGATAATACGACATAAAACAACATCATATTTTATTTCCAACACATTCTTTATTTTAAAGTCCAGTCTATTATCTCTTTCACTCCATTTCACAACATCATACAAAATATGTATGCTTATGTTTAATACATGTATGGATATTAAAGAATATGTTCTTCTCAACGACCTATTTTTGTATCCAAACATCTCTTCATTCTGGAATTTCCATTTTGTGATTACGTTTCAGCTCTTCTGCATAGTTAGTATTTCTTTTATGCCTGTGCAACGGAGTCAGTGTTTTTACGCTTTTTAGAAAGATAACCTTTACAAATGGCTAATTGCAGTCGTGAGATTAATTACCTAAGAAGATTAACAAAACACAACATTACACCTAAAATTCCTGGAAGGTTAGATATAGGTGCTGGTTCTTCTCCATGGAAAAGGACCAATTTGGAACCGTGCACTAGTTTCTGGCGTTTTATAAGTGCCCATGTAGGCCTATGTGAAATAAAAATATTTGAATTTTGAAATTTTTGTTGTCTCAACTCACATACCGAAAGACGTAGCGTTAGAAGGCTTTCTATAATATGAACTGATGACCTAGGAGTTGCGGGTATACGGAATTTGTGACGCATATAGTAGTGGACTTCTTATGGCAGAAACGATGATGATGACGCCAGATATAAGCTAGAAGAGTAAGCTTATTTTTATGAACAGACATTAATATCTTAAACTCCAGGCCATTAGTGAGAAATCCCAAATGAAAAACCTAGTTCTTTAATTAACGAAGCAGTAGATAGTCATAATACTATAAAAAAGAACATAATCCTTAAACATGTCCTTTGATATTTTCTTTTTAATTGGTCCTTCGAGCCGGATTATTTTATTAAACGTGGGAGTAAAACGGTCTTCACTTAACCTATAGACCTTCACTTTCTATAGAACCTCATGTTTTGCAGTCAATATCTATAATCTACTAACAAATTAAAACTTATGGCTTTACAAAATTGCTACAAAAACAAAACTTCGATGGTGAAAGGCTTTTCAGTGAATAGTGACATTTTTTTTGAGGCAGAATAACTTTCTAGAAAATCGGTTGCCTCTCACTAGGAATTACTTCTGTATCATAGGTGCATTCAGAGACATGTAATCTCACATACAGAACATACCCAGACCCATTACAACATTCTGTAGGCCATACAAATATTTGTTCCGAGCGGGGATCGAACTCGCTAAATGTAGCGCAGCAACTTAGCTTTTAACCACAGCGGCTACCATGCTGTCCAAAAACTCTTACCACTCTAGGTGGAGTGATAGGGAGCGTCAGACTTTTACTGAGTAAAACCTTCTTGCGTTGCTTAAGGCTACGGTAGTTCTTGCGAACAATTTCGCAGCCCGAATATTGACATCATAACCTTCAATTCTTTTTGGACCTCACCATGGAATAATAGTAACATCCTTGCCAAAAAATATTGCATATAGCCTAAGCATAATCAGCCTTATATCATTCCCAGTGCTGGGACTCAAGCCTCCTCTCTAAGAGAGGGAATGAGCTGTCTACGGATTGGTGACTGTCACATATCTTAGAATTTGATTGGTTCTAGGATACGCCGGTTTCTTCATGATGTTTTCCTTCATCGTTTGAAGAGCAATGCCAAAAACCACCTACACAAATTGTCAATCAATCAAATCAAAGTGAATACCAATTCATTTCTAAAGTATACCATCGTCGATATCTATAAAATGTCTTTTATTGCTAATTAATTGGGTCAATTTCTGTTCAATTGGATTTCCAGGTTTTTGTCTGAATGTTTAAGGCCTAATAGCTCCTAAATTACTAAAAGCAATACCACTAAAGGAATTGGAATCATCAATCGATTTCTGTCTATTTTTTGATGAATATGGAGATATACCACCTCATTTTTTGTTTAAGTGAAACCTGAAACACCTGTCTATTATTTTATGTAAAGAATCTATTTACAAAATTTCAAACCTGTATTATGAAAAATCACAGTTATAAACCAGTTGGCATCCAGCTGTGCGTTGGCGGCTTATGCCCGCTATGCCCTGTATTGTACTGAGTCGGTGTGACCTTTGTTAATTTTTTTTTTGGAAAAAAATATAACATTGTATAAAAATTATGTAACATGGTATGATTTTGAACAAACTATATTCAGGTTTCGTTTAAACTAAAAAAAAACTTTTTACAAAAAAAATATAACCGACTTCAAGTGTTTCTATAATATTTTAGTCTCTTCGTTATTTAACACCGACTTCTAAAATTAAAGTTATTTGTTATACTTTTCAGTGTTTTTTATCATTGAAGTCGGTTATATTTTTTTTGTAAAAAGTTTTTTTTATTTTACACTTTTTAGTTATGGTACCACCACTAAAAAGTACCCCTCAGTCAAACTTAAATACCTTATAGTCAGAGCGCATCTCATAACGGTTCTAATAATCCCAAACACGGTTAGATTACATTAATTTACCTTTCGGCTTCATCATCAGATCAGTTCGATATATCCTCTCCCCCTCTTCTTTCAAACAGTCATTAGACTAGATGCTGGAGAGGGAAAGGATATATCGAACTGATCTGATGATGAAGCCGAAAGGTAAATCTTTCAATCAGTCATTAGACTAGATGCTGATAATCCCGGCTGTAGCATCAGGCCAGATTTATGTCAACATTGCAATGAACTTAAAATTTAGTCCTGTTTAAAATGAGCCCAACAACGACTACGGAGTGTAATTTCAAGGTTTGTACTTTTCCTGATGCTCCTGGCTTCAGCATCAGGTCTCTATGTACTTTATTATCGGTGTTCTTTATTAGCAGTACGTTTATCCACACATCGAGCCGTTTTCAATGAGCCTAAACTCGATATATCTGTTGTTTGTTGTCGAGGACTTAGGTACTCTGCAGACTATCCTGACTGCAGCATCAGGTCATGTCTTGATGATCGTGAAACCAAATGTGGCAAATGCCCTATCAAACATCAAAACAATTTACTAAAACAGTCCTTGCCTGTTCGAGTAACTTCTTACTGTTAAGGAGTTGTACCTTCCATCATCAGCCCAGCTACCTGAGATGGTGACGACCATACGCAAATACACAAGATACTTCATAAAATTTGCGAAAATCAATAAGTGAGCCTATAAAATTTGAAGGTTGCCCTCGATTTCTCCAAGATCCCATCATCAGATCCTAATTTGGTGATAATGGGACCACCTCAGAACTATCTACTTTCGAACAAAAAAAGAATTTTGAAAATCCGTCCACATTTGGGGGAGTATTCGACGAACAAACAACAAAAAAAAAAAAAAAAAAAAAAAAACATACAAACAGCCGAACGTAGTACCTCCTCCTTTTTGGGAAGTCGGTAAAAATAATATTGTATAACAGTGTTACAGATACGTTTACTATAACGATACGACGCTCTCAAAGATTGATTCTGGTTTTTCGTTTTGTATCACAATTTTATATTATTCTAAATTAGCAACCAAGATGTAATTTTGTAAGGGTAAACGTTGAGTTTACCTGTAATTGACATATATATAAGAATAGTACCTAAGTTTTTATTTATGTAGACGTAGTATATAGACGTGCTGTGGGTGAACCAAAAGAAACAAATTCATGACAAGTTTGGTGCAGTGGTAGAGCGAATGACTGCAGCACTGCGTGCGACTTCCTCCCAAAACCGATATTTATATGGCCTTTTTTTACGGTGGGCAAAAATCATCCAATGACAACCCCACTCTTGGGTGGAGCGGGAGATAGTATCAAACTCTTACTGACTAAAAACCCACCCCGTTCCTTCTAGCCTTCATACTGGGGCTCGAGCTCTCTTTCGGATAACCCTGGCCCCAGTAGGCTTCGACCCAGCTGAGCCCCTGCTGTTGCAGACAACTCCTTGAGGCGCGCGGGAACAGTGCGCGCTGTCGACGTCTTGTGCTCGGTCCGGACAGTTACCGGACGGTCAGACAGCGAGCTACCCATGGCTCGCCGTCCGCAAGCCCGCGTCCACGGTGGCCGGAAATCGGGATCGGAATATGTATATGGACTGAGTTTACATGTTGAACGCTACGATACAAGAGTAATTTCTAGTACGGGGAAACTTTAGTAAACATTGATAAGGAAAGATAAAAATTCGTCGTTTATACCGCGTACATCGAAGGACTGGAACAATTTGCCTGCTGCGGTCTTCCTGTCCAACTATAATTTAGGTGTCTTCAAGAGTAGAGTCAATAGGCTTTTGACAAACTAGTGCGCCTCAGCATCAATGATTGCTTCACTGCTTACTATCAGGTGGAAACGCAATCAAGTACTGGTTTATATCAATAAAAAAGTAGTAAGAGACTGGTAATTTCGGCTATTTTCTGTTGTTGTCTTTTTTCAGTAATTTGGGCCTAACTATAAAGTTATTTGATGTTATTAGATGGTTATTTTTTTCCTTTCCAAACCTGACCCTTCTGACCCTGCAGTTTGCTTTATTTATAAAAGATATACAGGCAGTGACAATGTATTGATGACCAAATGATAGAATGATAGACCAAATGATTGAACGATTGACCGAATGATGGAATGACATTGAATGAAATTACAGCAACTGCAACTGACAAATGACAGTCAAATGAAAAATGACAAATGACTGTCAAAAGACAAATGACGATTGCTGCCATTTTTAAAATTAAAGAATAAAATGGGGGGTAGTAGTAGGAGGGTAAAAAATAATCTACGCCCTATTCTTAGACCTACTGAATAGACACACAAAAATTCGTAAAAATCGGTCGAGCCGTTTCGGAAAAAAATGGGGGGTAGGGGCTGGAGGGCAAAAAATTATTTACGTCCTATTCTCAGATCTGCTGAATATACACACAAAATATTCCCAGAATTACAGAAAGGAATATCGATTCCTGTTTGGTAATTCTCAGAACACTTCAGAACTTCTATCTAGGACAAGAAAACAAAACGCGACGCTGTTTTTCTTCCATCTACCGTTCGATCAGATAAAAACAAATGTCACACAGTTAAAATCGAAGATCGCATCGCGACCTATTTGTTAGTGGAAAAACTTCTAAAGTAACCCCTATATAACTTGGCAACCTAATTGTAAATGGAGTCTGTGAGTTTCATGCATTTTTGAGAGGTTGGTTCAACCTTCACTGCGTAGCTTTTTGTAGAGCGATTAGGTAACTTTGCTCTTAGGCCAGACCAGCGGTGGCTCAGTGCCCACGGTAATAGCCCGAACTTACGACTTATATGTCGTGGGTTCAAACGCAGGTAAGCACTTTATTTTGTGTAATTTATTTCATCGCAGAATCCGACTCGGTTGGAGAGCGTTCGGGAAGCTACGTGGTATCTTCTCATCTAACATACCAGTGTCTCAAGACGAAAGCCTGTGAAGGGCTATGCTAGGAGTTTTTTTTTGCGTGATCGAGTCAGAAATGAAGATAACCGCAGGAGAGTCAAGGTTGCCGACATAGCACGAAGAATCGTCAAACTTAAGTGTCAATGGGCAGGGCACATTGCTCGCAGAACAGATGGTCGATGAGGTCGAAAGGTTTGGAGTAGCAATCACGTACCGGGAGACGCAGCGTTAGCAGGCCCCGATGGCTTGGTGATGACGTTGTGGCGATACTTGGGGGAATTTTATGTCCAGCAGTGGCCGTTTTTTGGGTTAAATGTTGATGATGATGAATTTATTTCACTATTACTGCTCTTAAAATGCTGAAACAAAACATTGTGAGAAAATCGGCATTTCCTAGAACAACAAATTCGAAACATGTGACATCTACCCGTTTGATCCGCGTGGTGGGTTATGGCCCGTTTTTCTCGTCTTAAACGTCGAAGATCATCTCGTGCGACTATTAATAAACTAGTGCGTATCACCATCAACGATTGCATCACTGCTTACCGTCAGGTGGGGTCGCAGTCAAGCACTAGTTTACTTTACTAAAAAAACAATACTGTGTGAAGGAGCACGGCATGATTTACCGAAAAAATTAAATAATTAGTGTAAACAATATTAATATATCCAAAACTGTACAGCTCACCCTTACTCAAGTAACGAAAGGCCGCAATAGCGTAAGGGTTCGATGGTACATGCAAATATGACAAGATAAGGGAACCTACTAGACCTACACGCCTAACAGTCCTACGACCCTAGGCCCTATAAGCCCTACAGCCCTACCCTATCATATACCTATTCGTGACAAATAAATATATAAATAAATTCAGGATGTCTGCACCATGCGACCTAAGGGTACAGACGGATAGTAGACAGGATGTCCAGGTTCGGGAAGGGTACACTCACTGCCAGTCCCGCAGACTCACGAGACTGATCTGAGATGGCTAAAGGTGTCTTGGCCACAGTGAGGGGTAATGAGACAAGAATATAAAATTCTAATCTGATTTATTTACAATAATTTACAGCTTATATACTACTTTTTCTTAACACACACTATTACATAAAATCGTTATGTTGTATGCGTGTAGGATGCAACTAGTCACTTTTAAGTGGGCCGCGCCTCTGCCGGGCCGAATGCTGAGTCAATGTCCAATAACATTGAACACAAAACAAAAAAAAAAAAACATGTTCATACCCTACGTTGCCGGCAACACACGAGATGCCAATATTACAATACTAATAATATAAGCTCTTTGTATATCATTTTAAGGAAATGTCTAGCTTTACAATTCGCTTAAAATTATACTACACTGCTCACTCGTGTGCCACACACGCCGATCTGGGCGCGTCATTCTCCATACATTTTATATGGAAACTAGACTTGTAGAGCTACACTTGATACACGCCATTGTTCGTTGTTCTACGTACAAATCAGGCGTGGATGTAGTTCTAGCTTAATCTTTAAACCTAAAACATAGATAAGTAGTAGTTGTAAGCATGTCTATTAGTAACAAAAGACGATATGATATATAGCAATGGATCCATTCCCATAAACGATTAGTGGCATTATATTAATTGAGGTCAATTGTCGGAGGCGTCGAATGAAACAGCGCTGTCTTGAGGACGTGGTTTATAGATATCCTGTTATCAGATGGCCTAACTTTAGTACACACAACACAGTTCAGTAGTTTTTACAGTTTTACATACAATTAATAATAATAATAATAATATTCCACAACTATCACACAACGCCGTCTAGTCCCAAGCTAAGCAGAGCTTGTATTATGGGCAGTAGAAAACTGATAAACATACTTATATAGTATATTTCTAAATACATACATATTATAGATAAATTACACCCAGACACAGAACAAATGATCATGCTCATCACATAAACATTTGTCCTGGGTGGGAATCGAACCCACGACCTCCGGCATAGCAGTCAGGGCCACTAACCACTAGACCAACAGGCCAGTCAATTAGCATGTAAAACTGTGAAAAAAAATATGTTATCCACGACTCCCAACTATGCCAGTTGGGAGTCGTAGATAACATATATTTTTTGGTAGTGGTAGGAACAGGAGTCCGAAATAACTCACTTTTCAAGCCAAATAGAAAGTTCAAAAAATTTCTACAAAAAAAAGTATTTGGGCACATTAAAATTTCTATAAATGATACTTATTTTGCAAATAGGTTTGAAAACACTTTTACACGTTCATATATCTATACTCTATCTTTAAAATATAGTATAGGATAATCAGCATTCTAATATTCCTGCTGCCGGGACTCAGGCCTCAGGAGTCAGGAGCCGAAATCGACCACGCGGGTCAGTGCACGTCGACGGATGTAACATGTCTTCGAATTTTTGGTTCTAAGACAGGCCGGTTTCCTCACTATGTTTTCCTTCACCGTTTTGAGAGCAGTGGTGATGAAATAAATTACACAAAATAATACGCCTGGCTGGGTTTGAACCCGCGACCTACAACTCCTAGGTCGGAGCCGTTACCACTCGGCATTGCTCAACTCTACATACATCTCACTAATATTATAAAGATTTGTATATTTTATGTATTGTTTTGCTGTTGAACGTGAAAAAATTACAAGCATACAATTGACTAAAAGTCACTAGGTCTAGTGGTTAGTGGCCCTGACTGCTATGCCGGAGGTCGTGGGTTCGATTCCCACCCAGGGCAAATGTTTATGTGATGAGCATGATCATTTGTTCTGTATTTGGGTGTAATTCATCTATAATATGTATGTATTTAGAATTATATAAGTATGTTTAACAGTTGTCTAGTACCCATAACACAAGCTCTGCTTAGCTTGGGACTAGACGGCGTTGTGTAATAGTTGTGGAATATTATTATTATTGTACAAAGGCTAACTACACGCTATTAGGCCATGTTAAAAATAAGCCTAGGTAAATTTAAAAGACTGTCCATGTATAATTCAAAGAACAAATTTAAATAACAGTCATGATTCTTTTCGCCTTTGTGTTTCAAGGTAGACTATAGCCAGTGAAGCATTAAACTAGCTGACAAATGAAAACTACTTCAGTAACGAAACGAAACTCTTTTAATAAATGATGGCCTCCCCCTCAGGGAATCCCAGAGCACTTAGTCCAATAGGATCAATATCATATCGAACAGTTATATATGCAAACAACATCGATTTCTTTAGAATGTGAAGTGAATAGGTAATTTCGCAGAAGTGAAGGGAAACAGAAGGGACAGTCTTTCTTTTTAAAGGAGAAATCAGCGAACAACTGTACCTCGCTTGGGATATAATAATAATATTCCATGACTTTTACACAACGCTATCTAATTAATTTGAAAATACATTTCACGCTAACAGTTCTTGGATCAAAATGCTTATAACTAGTATACAGAACAAATGAAACTAATTACGATTGTTATAAAGAGAATAAAAAAAAAAGATTCTATCCTTACTAATATTATAAAAAAACTCTTTACAAAAAAAAAATTAAACCGACTTCAAAAAGTACAAAATAACTTTAATTTCGGAAGTCGGTGTTTCTATAATAGATACCTAACCTTGTCTCTTCGTTATTTTTTTTTGTAAAAAGTTTTTTATTTTTCACTTTTTAGTTATGGTAGCACCACTAAAAAGTACCTACCCTTCAGCTACACATAAATTACCTTATAGCCAGAGTGCAACTCATAACGATTCTAATAATCCCAAATACGGTTATATTAGGTACATGAATTTACGTTCTGGCTTTATCACCAGATCAGTTCAATACATCCCTTTCCCCTTTTCTTTCAGTCAGTCATCGACTACACGTATGAACAATGCAATTTTACTTGTTACGACAATTCTGCTATGATTCTATGAGAAGTTCTGTTCCATATCTTCGATGTTCATGATCAGATCATAACAATATTTCTATGAGACCAACTTGGAAGCATAACCTTTCAATCAAAAAAAAAAATTGTCTAAATCGGTCCACAATTGACCGAAATATCGGTGAACATACAACAAAAAAAAAAACATTAATACTACTATATGCTGCTGTCTGGTATACTAATTCTGTTTAAATAACACAGACAATAATTTTGTTTTACTATCAGCTAGCAGCACGTTCACTGACCACTTTTGATTGATCATGTTGTCAGAACAGTGAACGTGAAACAATTTATTGCAATCTGCGGTCCATAACGGTCACCGCTGGATAAGGCTCAACAATGGATCGATTACGGTCCTACTACTACGATTAACGAGATATAGTTCTACATTGTACTCACAATTTAGCGATATGGCCACGTTCGACGTTAGTGTAGAGAATTCACTAGAGGTAACCTCTCCTAGACGGAAGAGGCCGTAACAACTGTCAATGATCTACAAATGACAATGGAGTGGAAACCTTGCTTCACGAGGTACGGGGGATCTTGGTATAGAATAGATGTTTGCTAATATGTACCAATGTTAGCCAGAGTTGCTTTAGCTTATGGATTAGCCACAAACAAAAAAAAACATTTTATTTACGATAAATTACGGCCACCGTAGGCACGGGCTTGCGGACGGCGAGCAATGGATAGCTCGCCGTCCGACGACGGTCCGGTAACCGGCCGGATCGAGCTCAAAACGTAGACGGCGCGTATTGTCCCACGCACGCCTCAAGGAGTTGTCAGCAAACCGTAGGGGGCCAGGATAGTCGAAGCCTACTGGAGCTAAGGGTCTGCTTGAAAGGAAGATTTGGCCCCGGTACGAAAGGCAACGAAGGAATTGGAGTAGAATTTTAGTCAGTAAAAGTCTAACACTATCCACCCCGTTTAATCCTCCCAAGGGCGCGGAAATGTCATTGGTTGATTTTCCCACTTAGAAAAAATAAGTCATAGAGTAGATAACATTGTTTCGTCACTAAGTATTTAGTCTCCAGTCATATACCCAAGAAACCGCCTACTCATTTCAACGAAGACTCGTCCTCTTGAATCTAAATGAAATCTGTTATCTAAGCCGTTACAAACGATAGCAACACTGAAAATACGTAGAAACAAAATGGAGTAGAAAAGGAGGCCTTCAAACTTTAGTGGGTACTAAATACGAAAACGCGAAAGGATGGGACAATCATATAATATTTATTAGCGAAAACAAATGTTCTGATAATATTAGTTTTATGGCAATCTTACTCCGAGTAATATAATAAATATCAAAGTCTATGTCTTTAGATATATATTTGTGAATCAATCATGGCTAGAAGTTTGAACGGAGTTGGAAGAAAAGAACATAAGATGGTTCTTATATATTTTTTTCATGGTGGGGAAAATCATCCAATGACAACCCCCGCTCTTGGGCGGAGCGGGAGATAGTGTGAGACTCTTACTGACTAAAAACCCACCCTGTTTCTTCTAGCCTTCATACCGGGGCTCGAGCTCCTTTTTGCCTACTGGAGCCAGAGTTATCTCCCTGGCCCCAGTAGGCTTCGAACCAGCTGGGCCCCTGCTGTTACTGACAACAGATGGTTCTTATATGCGTTTTTGGGGGTAAAATTCATCAAATATCCCCTCTCTATAAATTTTCCATCTGGATGAAAGGACAGGGGGTGTCAGTTTTTACTAATTAAAACTTTATATTGTTTTTTAATTCAATTCTATAACAATAATAAAACGTTAGAATATAGTGCGAGGTTCCAATTAATCGATTCCTAGAGAGGATATTCAATTGTAACAAAACTTTTGGCTTGAGTTCACAATATTTCCATATTACATAGGTATGTGACTTTCAATTGCCCTTTGCGTTCCAGAATCGTGGTGATTTTTCTAAACCGAATCGAAGAAAAGATGTCATAAATGTTGATACCAAGTAAACCAGGTTTTTGATAGACAGGGAAAGAGGATATCAAGTGTTGCATGATAAAGATAACTTATGTGTTATCGTTAACATGGGTGTTGTGGAAAGGACAAAATTCATCAGAACCAAGCAGATTCCTCAGAGTAAAGTCTTGTCTGCGACTCCAAAAAATAGAAAACGAGACACAGAATCTTGCAGCATCTAAATTACCTTTAGATTTGTGCTAGATAACTAAATAATGACGTTTAGAGAAAATCCTGCAGCGTTATCCGAATTGTTAATTTAAAAAAATCTGCAATTGTCGATCGTACCATCGGTCATGACCGGTCATGGTCAGTTCTTTTGCTAACAAGGTGTTAAGCTAGATACAAACAGTCTGTACACAACTGTGAAATTTCCTAAAACGTATCCTTCCAAGAAAGTTACCTAATATCCTTTACATGTTCTTAATTAAGGACCTATAAGATAACTTTCAAATTGAACACCTTTAAAAGCAATTTTGTGGTCTCCTCAAGAAACTACCCTTCTCAATACCTCTGTGTTTACATTAGAAAGACGCGCCTAAATGGCCCTTACTTGTTTGAAGTCAGGGTCAGTCCAGCTGGCCCCAAATTAATCGATGTTGATATAATTTTAAAATTCAAGGTGCTTTGAGACATTTTGGATCAACTAGCATGAAATTACCGGTTTTGTATGCTGAAGCAGTTATTATTCAGACATGTTGTATGAACAAATAATAACACAGTATTTGTACTGTATTTTTTATGAGTATCGACTCGAAGGACTATTATAATTAGTCTACTAGCTTTTACCCGCGGCTTCAACTACGTACTTAAAATATAGCCTATGTCACTAAGAAATAAAGCAGTTTTCTATCGGTGAAAAAAATTTAGCAATCGGACCAGTGATTTCAGATATTACCTCCTCTTTATAATATTGGTGTAGATATATAACAAGGAAAATACCAATACATATCTATTGATGGATAAATTATTTTATACTTCCTTTTTACTTTTTAGGGATTTCTATAGGTATATTAATATCTGGCAGTCAATTGTAACGTGCAGCTAAAGATAGTTTTTCAAAGACGCTACATGGACGATCACTGTGGTGAATTTAGTACAAGGAATTGGTTTTATGTGAGCCAAATATCTTTTATAAGTGCTGATTCGATTTTATTATCGTAGCTACAACGGTTTATTTCAATAACCTGAACCACTTTATCGTTTAGTGTCATCGTTTTCATTTGAGTTTTAAATAATTTCAGCATTCATAATGAAATCTTTTTTTTTTGTTTTGGTTTATTGAGTGTTTGTAATTTCCTTTCGATTATTTTGGAATGCTTTTTTTTTTTAAGTACTTATGCGCAGGCTTGCGTTTGACCACTTACTCACCTGATGGTATGCGATAATGTGTTCAATGGTGGAACACTCTTGCCTAGAACTAGTTTCGTCTTTCTCATTACTTTTTAAAGTGCGTGCAAATGGAAAAATTGAAAAAAAAAAATTTACCATTTGCCATGATATGAGAGATCCTAATTATACAATATTTTTTTAAACTGATTTTTGACGATGAGCCCTAAGATTGCGTCCTTTCCACCAAATAAAATTATTTTCTTTCTTTTTTTTTTCTTTAGATCTATAAAAGGAATCCAAAAAACACCTACTTTAGTTATCTGATGACGGTTTATATACCGCCATCCAATGACACAAAAAAAAGAATGTTTGAACTGAATGAGTAGATTTTAAGTTTAAATATCCATCTTTATTGCAGCAATATCCATTACAAACTCCATTAACAAAATAATCTCATAACCACGACGCGAGCTATTGTCGCATAAATGATGACAGCACGAGGAAAACCGCACTCAAAAACGTGAATTTGTTTTCAAGTGATAATAATATTATTAAATTAGTAATAAGTGGTAATAGTACGGCAGAAAGCAGTAACGGCCAAGACTTAAAAGGCTCTTTTTCCACTTGCCTATCGTCAACAACGAGGAAGGGCCACGGTTATCCGAAAGGAAGCTCGAGCCTTGGTTTGAAGGCTAGAAGGAAAGGGGTGGGTTTTTAGTCAGTAAAAGTCTGACACTATCTCCCGCTCCACCCAAGGGCGGGGGTCGTCATGAGATGATTTTTGCCCATAGTAAAAAAAAAACAACGAGCATGGTTAAAAACTTGTTACTTCATCTAATACAATGCGAAGCGATGTTTGACGAAGAGGGAACGCGAAAAAGAGAGATGATGCCTAACTGTGTAAGCTTGCGGTAATTTCGTGATTTACTTGAATATTTCACAAAACTTGTTCCAGGAAATACGTGTTTATTTTTTAACCTTTAAAGTTTTGGAAAAAAATTGTCGTCATTCGGAATTTTTTGTTACACTTTTTAAATTTTTGAGTAAATTATGAAGTGTCAAAGTTTATGCAAAATAGCAGATTTTCAGAGGTTTAGTTCTTACTGGATTACTTTTACACTTTATAATTTAAAGAAAGCAGTGTATCCAAAATACCTTATGAAAAATTTATACTAATATTATAAAGAGATAAAATTTGTAAGTTTGTATGTAGGGGGTAATTTCTGGAACTACTGGTCCGATTGCAAACATTTTTTCACCGATAGTAAGCTGCTTTATTCTTGAGTGATATAGGTTATTTTGTGTACGCGGGCGAAGCTGTGGGCAAAAGCTAGTAATTTTATATTTATGTGTAGTTTTAATAGATTTGTGTCCAGGTTTAGAAGAGAGTTCCATTATTTGGATGTTTGATATTTTGTTTAACGATACTTCAGTCGCATAATGTTCCCACTGTTGGGACACAGGCCTCCTCTCTAGGAGAGGGAATGGACCGTAATCCACCACGCGGGCCCAGTGCGGGTTGTTGAATGTCACATACCTTTGAATGCCCGGAGGGCACGGTGGAGCACACAGTAGCGGTGTGCCCCGCTTGGGCAGAGCATCGCCGTGCCCTCATATTGGCGATCAGTTATTGGATGTCACATGTCTTCGGCTTTTAGGTTCTAGGCCATGCCGGTTTCCTCACGATGTATTCCTTCACCGATTTGAGAACAGTGATGATGAAATAAATTACACAAAATAATGCGCCTGGCTCGGTTTGAACCTGTGAGGTACAACTCGTAAGTCGGGACTGTGACCACTGGGCTAACACTGCTGTTTTAATGATATTTATTTTGTAAATGAAATAAAAATAACACAGTTACCTCGTCATTAAGCGTGCGTTTCCTGGCTATTATCAGAAGTAATACTAAAATATTTTCAGTAATGCGTTATGTATATATACTTTACATATATACTTTAGCAATTCTCCACAATTTTATTAGTATAACATAATTTAGGTAAACTTTATTGATAAGTTACAAAAAAAAAATACAATTTGTTTAAAAGGAAGGAAAACTTCTTTTTATCGACTCATTATTTTGATAGTTAAAATATTATTGATGGTGACGTAAATATATGATGTTACTATACCGTTTACTGAAAATCCATAAAATAATTTACATATTTTTACACTTTGTTTAAATGCAAAATTATTTAAACTAACTTTTATTTAAACACAAACACTTGTTTTAAACTCAATATGAATACACTAATAGAATATAATACAAACTCGCGAAATTAAAGTTAAAATAAAATACGGCATGAAAAGGAAAAACGCGCGAAAATCGTCACACAAGACGTCTGACCTCGAGCATAGCTGACGCGGCACTGAAGGAAAACCAAACACGTGGTTCCTCATTCAACGACACACAAACGACATTTAACCTTATAACCTACAAGTAAAGTTCAGTTTCATAAGCCCCATTCTCGAATTCAGCTGGAGAAAATAGCCGAATAAATAAAAACATGCATTCGACATCAAACCATATTTTAATGTCGATAGAGTGAGTTATGACTTGGCAAGTGGTCCTTGAGTACTTTTCAAATATGGAAAAGTTGACAACTCGTGAAAATTCGTCACCGGTCGGAAGTTTTCGCTCGTTAGTAAAAGCTTGTTCGAATGCGGTCGGTTTTTCGAATGAGGGAAACTAAACGATTGTATTACGGACGCATAAAGTTGAAATTGTAATGGCAAATTACAATCTGAATTGTAAATATAAGTTGGTAATATGATACAAAATTATTTAGGTAATGATCTGAGAAATATTCATGAATGGTAGATTTCTGTTTGGAATTCATTGTTTACGAGTGAATTCGTTGCAAAACAATATGGGATCGCTTGGATTAGTTGGGATTCAGTTAAAAACGGTCGGCTGGTCAAAAGACCAGTTAGTTAAACCAAATATTCCTGTTTAACTACATTGGGCATGAGATACCCCTTCATGGCTCGTCTGACAATATTTTAAATTTCGAACCTTTGACATTTGTAGTATTCTGAATCTATTTAATTTGACGACAATTTTTTATTTTTTATTTAGCAATGTAATGTTAATAATATGTATGTAACTGATGATATTGATATTTGACTAGCCTGTTGGTCTAGTGGTTAATGGCCCTGACTGCTATGCCGTGTTCAATTCTCACCCAGGACAAATGTTTATGTGATGAGCATGATCATTTGTTCTGTGTCTGGGTGTAATTTATCTATAATATGTATGAATTTAGTAATATATAAGTATGTTTATCAGGTGTCTAGTACCCATAACACAAGCTCTGCTTAGCTTGAGACTAGACATCGTTGTGTGATAGTTGTGGAATATTATTATTATTTATTTATTTATTTAAATCTTTATGCACAAAGTTGTACAAAGGCGGACTTAATGCCTTAGGCATTATCTGCCAGTCGACCTTAGGGTGGTGCAGAAACATAACATGGCAGGTGCAACTTAATAAATGAGAAAACAAATGAGAAAAATAATGACAATAATATTTTGCACCTTTAAAACGAAATTGGTACTACACTGAAATTGTGTTTTAATTGTCATTTTTTGGTAAACCTTTAACTTTTCAATCTGATTATCACAGCTCATTCTCTGATTGACAAAGTCTTTGTTCCAGTTGTTAAAGTTCCTCGGTAATTGATTCGAAACTTCTTATCGAATTAACAAGTAGGTACACTGAAATGAGTGTATAGTCATGTGCGTGGGTGGAGAGGGCCTAAGAAAAGATAGATGGATTGTATGAAAAGTGACATCGATGCTTCCGGCAACAAATGTCGTAAACGCCATTTTGGCGAAAATGAGTTAAGAATGCAGCCCTACTTAATTTTTGAAGCTGCGTCGATCTAAAAATGTGAAAAAAATATTCGCCTAAAAAAAATACTTTTACACCCAAAATTTTTACTAGTATAATCAAGATTTTTTAGAAAAGAGGGTATGTATAACTCATATTGCTTAGAACCGAATAACCGTGCAGGTCGTATAATACAACGTACAAACAGCTGTCGGTCGTAAAAACATGAATACATAATTAATTGTAATTACACCCCACAATCATTTTTAAAACGTAAGCTCTGCTGAGAAACAATTGTCGTAATGTCACTTGTCTTGGAGAATTGGTTTGAAAATTGAATAAAAAAAATTGGTACTTTCCGCCATTAACAATAGAGTCGAAATTCGCGTGAGTGACTCGGGAAGGACAAAGTAATAAAATTGATTTATGGCCCCGCGATGCGACTCTATTGTTCTGGATCTATCCCGAGACGTCAGTATCTAGAATTCTCTTTGCTCCGCGTATAAATACGAGCCCCCGAACGGAAGTGAGTCAGTTCTGATTTCGACTGCGAACAAGAGCGATCTACCTAAGTGTGCGAAGTGATTTTATCTAACGACCGAGGCGATAGTATACCGGAACTCTAGTGCTAACTGTGATTTGGATTATTGTTGACTGGACTAATTATTTATTGTTTGTGGTAAATAAAGTTCTTTATTGGTAAATCGGCATTTAGTTACCTACGTACGTAACAATACGTTTTAAAAAAATGTCGTGATTATAAAATCTTCTTGAAATCAATGAAACAAAATGATTACTTAACATTTTGAATTATGTCTGGCTGGTTAGGTACGCCGTTGGAGGTAGAACACTATAGAATAGAATAAACTCACTATAAGTAGGCATCTTGTAACAAACGCTTGATTAAATTATACGGGACGATGCCTATAATATACTTACTTAAGTGTATTTTTATACCTTTAGGACCTGCCAGGTCCTAAAGGTATAAAAATTTCGAGCCACGACACAAACAATGATGATGAATGATGATTGATGTACAAAATCCTCTAATGGAAATTTAAGTGATTGGTTTAGACATTTTTTTACTTTGAATTTGTATTGATGCCTTGCTTAACCATTATTTTGATTAAACGATGACGGTCAATGAATAAAAAACCTTTTTTAATTATGTCAATTTGTGTTTTATTTTATTGTTTTTATTACAAGTAATGAAAACTCAACTTACAGTCTTAAATTCATTGATTTGCTTCAGATATTTCCATGTTTGTTACATACCATCGCATCAGATCGTGGTATTTACACTCATTTTTATTTCAATATATGGTATAAAGTAAAAAAATGTCTAAACCAATGTTTAGACATTTTTTTACTTTGAATTTGTATTGGTGCCTTGCTTAACCATTATTTTGATTAAACGATGACGGTCAATGAATAAAAAACCTTTTTTAATTATGTCAATTTGTGTTTTATTTTATTGTTTTTATTACAAGTAATGAAAACTCAACTTACAGTCTTAAATTCATTGATTTGCTTCAGATATTTCCATGTTTGTTACATACCATCGCATCAGATCGTGGTATTTACACTCATTTTTATTTCAGTATATGGTTTTTAAAACCAAACCCAGAACTACTGTATTTAAAAACTGGTGCATACTTCTAACTTCCGTTAGACAAATCGTTCTCCATTGATTTGTTAGTGGTCGTAAATACCAACTTCTTGAATTTTCTTGGGTGTATGTCCAAGCTAACTTTTAAAATAAGGCTTTGACATAAATAGCAATAATATATTATGAAACACCATCGTATTTTACGTATTTCTTGTATAGAACACAATTTTACAACTTTAAAAGTTAAAAAGATATAAGCCAAAAACAATTTTTTTTTTTTGTTTTTCGTTGATTACCAAAAGTGCTATTTTGGTGTTTACGACCTTTGTTGTCGGAAGCATCGACATGAAAGTTAAGGAAGTTTGTGACAGCATGACGAGTGACAAGGTAGAATAGAAGTAAAACACGTGTTACACCGACCCCAAATAAGATGGGACAAGGGCAGAAAGAAGTAGGTACACTGAAAACTTTATGGCTGCTGAAAAATCACCTTTTTAGTATAATGCCAGTTTTGTTTTAAGGGTGCACACCTTGTTGGGTAATAATACAGGGTTTCTCTATATTAATTTGTAACATCTGTCTATCTGTATTAAATGCGGACGGCGCGGCGGCGAGCAATGGGCAGCTCGTCGTTTATACCGCGTACATTCAAGGACAGGATCAATTTGCATGCTACCACGGAATAAAGAAAACTAGAGGAAGTGCCTCTTAGATATCGCCCGTGTGTCAACAGTAGACTTAATTCGCCTATTACATATTATATACTAGTGCAGGTGAATATGGCATCTATTTCAAAGGCACTAGCGTTCTGAATAGAATAAATTGGTTACAGCGCCATCTAGCGTTGAGTAGGCGAACTCGTTGTAAATTGGTTAAAACTTCTTTATTGTTCGTGTCATGTCAAATAATAACAACTTTCTTACGTTGTAATAAGACCTAATTTATGAAAGCAATAAGAATATGAATTGTAAAAGTTAAGTTTGTAATTCGTAGCTTCGTAGCCAATCATATTACTGTTTTTTATGTGTGTAATGTACAATTTGATACGCAAATGTGTGAGTTTGGCGACACTGGTTCCCGTGCTTAGCCACGTTAGGGGCATTTCTACCTATATTTTCTGTTCTGTGCATGCTACGGTCCTCCCATCCGATTATAATTTGAGTGTCTTCAAGGCTTGAGTGAATAGGCTCATGAACTAGTGCACCTCACCATCAAGGGTTGTATCACTGCTTACCGTCAGGTGGGATCGCAGTCAAGCACTAGTTTATATAAAACAAAATAAAAAAAATACAAAAGCGGAAGTTTGTGAGTGTGTGTGCAAATGTTTGTTATTTCTTCACGCTCTAACGGCTGAATGGATTTGGCACACGTGTAGACGATATCTTTGAATCACACATAGGATACTTTTTATCCCGAGAGAGTGGTCACTTGGAATAGGCAATCAAACTCAGCCAGGCGCATTACTTTGTGTAATTTATTTCATCACCACTGCTTTCAAAACGGTGAAGGAAAACATCGTGAGGAAACCGGCATGTCCTAGAACCAAAAAATTCGAAGACATGTGACATCCGCCAACCTGCACTGGGCCCGCGTGGTAGATTATGGCCCATTCCCTCTCCTAGAGCGGAGGCCTGAGTCCTTGCAGTGGGAACATTATAAGGCCGACTACTAGATGTAACCTACTCACTCTTGACTTAAAGACCCTTAGGCTATACAACATTTTGTTTTTATGTTTTTTTGTTTGTAGGAGGTAACCTCTCAAAGTCCTGGTCCGATTGTTAAAATTTTGTAACCGATAGAAAACTGCTTTATTCTTGAGTGATATAAGGCTATATTTTAGGTATGCAAGCGAAGCCGCAGGCAAAGGCTCGTATATAATAAAGAGGTACAGTTTGTTTTTTTGTTTGTATGAGGTTATCTCTGGAAGTACTGGTCCGATTGAAAAAATTTTTTCATCGATAGAAAGCTGATTTGTTTCTGAGTGACATAGGCAATATTTTATTTACGTGGGCGAAGCTTCGGGCAAAAGCTAGTACAACATATTGGTGTAAAAAATTTAATCGAATCAGTTACTGATTCTGAACAAACTATATTCAAATTTCGCATATATACTAAAAATAAAGTTGTATACGGTTCCCAAAATATTATCTTTTAACCGAGGTTGGGTTAAAAACAAATAAAGCGCGATCACATTTCAATTGGCAGGATTTCTCATGATTCATAGCAATACAGTTAGTAATGTCCAGTTCAGTTGCCAAGGTTTAATGGTTATGTCCGATTAAATGTACCACAGTTGGCTCAAACATGTAAACACTAGCGTAAGTGAAGCAGATTCTAATAGTATTACAAATCGATGTAATAATAGTACAAGTTTCGTACAAGGACCAATCTGGTTTTTATTTTATTTTTACAAGCTTTTATTTAGTTTCACCTGTCCTGATGTTTGTCTGTCATCAAATCTTGTAAATTAAATTTGACCCACTTTCCGGTTATCGATTGAGCTGAAATTTTGCATGCATATGTAAATCAGATGACAATGCAAAACTATTATGACATGGAGCTAATCTGATGATGGAAACGGAAGGTAGTTATAAGAACTTGGTAGTTAGAAACGACACAAACGCATCGAGTTTGGGCTCGTATGATTCGTCTTGATGAGTATTAATTATATATGTATACCGAGCTATAAAAACTTGCTATGAAAAAATGTTTTTCGTTAAAAGATTGTTTTAACCCTAATTTATCCTGTCAACATGACCCATGCCCATTAATATGTATGTAGGTATAGGTTTTTATTAAAATGTGTATAAGATATGTTATTGAGGATTTTCCAAATAAACCACAAATTGTTTCTCTGAAAATCAAAGATTTGTTTATTTAATACGTATTTACTATATTACAACGTTTAACTATGACCATTACACCTATAACTCACCTGAAAATCAAAGAAACGACATTTAAAGTTTACTAATATCGCCTCCTCCATTATATCCCTTTATTTTATCTCTTTACAATAGAATTTTTAACAATAAAATATGCAAAATAATCTAAACATCATCTGCCATTCAATCACACGTCACCCCGTTCCACAGAACATAAATTCCATTGACAACTTCAACGCGCGAAGCGCGGCAAATTTGAATTAATGAAATGTCATTTCATTACATGTGTATTATTATTTATCGTATTAGAAGCACAGGATTGACCATTATGACGACGCTTGGGGAGGCCTAAGTCCAACAGCGGACGTCTTTCGATGATACCCTATGGTTATATTGTGTGCTGTATAGGATATATGTTTCGGATATTTTTATTTATTTAAGGTTCATCAAGGAGTGTTGCAAAATAAAAACTTAGAAATAGTTTTTTTTTTTTTTAGTTTTAAGTATAATTTAATTAATGTGCTTAATTTTTGGTTGTGCATTTATGTATAATTATCCTCAAGTGCATTTCTATCTCATTTATTAATTTAATTCCACCAAGTCCGTTCCATCGTCGGACCACTAGACGTAAGGCGTTGCGTCATCGGTAAAAGATGGATATCTCATCCTTACGCACAAAGCGTTTTGGGAAACCATTAATTATGCGTAGGTGTTTCCTGATGGCTACCAATCTAAGGGTCTTTAAGTCAAGAGTGAATAGGTTACTTTTAGGCAAGCGTTCTCCACCGTCGGCCACATCATTGCTTACCATCAGGTGAGATAGTGGTCCGACGCGAGCCTATCAATAAGAAAAAAAAATATAAGGTTTGCTTTAGGCAAAACCAATTATAGGGTAAGCTTACCTATGTACATCAGCTGTCCTATTTTATTACAACAGGCATACCACATCTGTGTACCCTTTTCCTAGGTGGATATCAGTATTTTACATAAAACTACTGCTTATCTGACTCCATAACGCAGTAAATAGATAACACGATACCCCTAGATGGGTCTGATTGCCAAACTTTCAGGCTTGACTACCAATTCTTGTTCAACAGTAAAAAAGGTAGTCAAGCCTTAACTGTACGCACAATAAATGTGCTCCCAAAACGTTTTATGTAATTGTGTAGGATGCCCATGTACCGTTCCCGCACCCAGCTGCACGCTTGCCTCTTATGCCCGCTATGACCTGCCGTGACCTGTGTTGTTGTCGGTGGTATCCAACTTGTGACCTTTTTAAATATTTTTGGGAAAAAATATAACATGGTGTTAAAACTATTGGAAACCATTCAGTTACTGATTCCGAACAAACTATATCCAGATTTCGCATTAAGTAAAAATAATGTTGTAGATGTTAAAATTAGAACTACGAATCTACATCATCATGATCATTTCAGCCGACAGACATCCATTGTTGGACATAGGCCTCCCCCAAGTGTCTCCACAATGATCGATCCTGTGCGTCCCGCACCCATCGGATTCCCGCAACCTTCACCAGGTCGTCGGTCCACCTTGTAGGAGGCCTACGCAGTTTGAATCTGAACAAACTATATTCAGGTTTCGCATAAACTAAAGATAAATGTTATTAGAATTAGAACTATGAACCTACTATTTTCTGTATTTTGTAACGGTAATTTTTCTTTCCAAATATGTTTCCTTGTGTGAGCTCAACTATATCTAACGCTAACGCAAGGTTACTGAATCTAATTCTAAAATATTCTAACGTCGGTACACAAATAACGCGGTACACAAATTCGCGCAGTTTCCACTTGAATGCATTCGGGTGCCCGTTCAGCGTATCACGTTATGGTACACACGGTAACGAAGAACCGGCAACTTTTTAATGGAACATTCTATCTCTTTTACTGAATGTCATAGTTTTGGTCCTTTTTTACCGTGGGCAAAAATCATCTAATGACAACCCCCGCTCTTGGGTGGAGCGGGATATAGTGTGAGACTCTTACTGACTAAAAACCCACCCCGTTCCTTCTAGCCTCTTCATACCGGGGCTCGAGTTTCCTTTCGGATAAACCTGGCACCAGTAGGCTTCGACCCAGCTGGGCCCCTCCTGTTTGCTGGAAACTCCTTGAGGCGCGCGGGAACAGTGCGCGCCGTCGACGTCTTGGGCTCGGTCCGGACAGTTACCGGACGGTCGGACAGCGAGCCCGCGTCTACGGTTGCCGGAAATCGGAATCCCGGCGGCGGCGGCAAAGACGCCGTTGCCTGATACGGTCGGCCTTCTCCTTTGCTAGCATTACTGCTTCGCAGAAGGAAGCGACCGCCATAGTTTTGGTCCTTCGGTAGTCATTTGTACCAAAGGACCAAAAAGTAAGGATATCTGGAACGATTGCAGTTTGGATACATGCTATTGCCTCGGAAGTAGTCACTTAACCTTTCAAATTATTGTTAAATTTTTAACATGTGATGTTATATTCCTGTCATATTCCTTTTTCTACACTCTGCGTAAGTTTAGGAAAGGTAAGTAAACTCTAGACAGAGAAAATACGAATTAAATCTAACCTAACTCGCGTCGACCTCAATGAGTCGACTTATGCATGCATGCTTTTTTGACGCAGACTCAATGAGTTTGACTTATAGCTGAAGGGATATCATCATCATCATTTCAGCCGACAGACGTCCACTGTTGGACATAGGCCTCCCCTAAGTGTCGCCACAATGATCGATCCTGCGCGTCTCGCATCCATCGGTTTCCCGGGAAGGGATATACTTAAACAAATTCATTCACTTATTGATAGTTATAAGCCGACAATCGATAATTATCATGACAGTATTTTTTCCCCATAAAAAAGCGTTGTTGCTGTCAACTAAGATTCGCGCGGAAAAAACTGATCTTAATATAAATTATGTTTTCATTTAACACAATCAAATATTAACAAAAATAAGTAATCCAGCCAAAAAAGACCAAAAAAATTATAATTACTATTATGTCTATATTTCACATACGCCTTCATGGGCACTTATAAAACATCAGAAGCTATTGCACGGTTCCAATAGGTCGTTTCCGATGGGGAAATACCGGAAAAAAACACCATAGTAGCTCTTAAAGAAATGGTTGATTTTACAATATTGATATAGAAGACAGTGTACTCTAAGCTCGCTCTCTGTACCATCCGTAAACCCCAAAACAAAAATAGAAAGCATTCCAGTACACACGTAGTAACATTTTTACGACACAATAAAACAACACACAACTCCATTCTGGCGATACATCTTATGATCAGTCTTTGGACGGACGCTGTATATACTCGTTCGACTTAATCAAATCGCATAAAAGTCATAAACCATGATTATTTTCATAGAAGAGTTCCGGTACTGTATTTTGACTAAATAATTTTGTAAACATAAGACGTTTGAGTAAAAAATATGGTTATGTAATAATTATGGTATATTTTTTTTTAGACGGGGAATCATCCAATTATTTCTCTCGCTCCAAGGCAGAGTGAGAGAGCGTGTCAGGCTTTTACTGACTAAAACCCACTACTATCGACCTTTTCAGAAGCAAGGCCTTCGGCCTTCGGCCTTGCTGGATCTCCTTCCTCGATACGCTAAGAAAACACTAAGACACAGTCAACGATTCGGGCTCGGTCCGGACGACGAGTTAGCCATTGCTCGTTCTCCGCAAGCCCACATCTACGGTGGCTGGAAATCAGGGCCAGCATCCCAGTGGCTGAGGCGTGAAGTAGTCTCTCAGGCGTGTGGCCGCCTCCTTCGCTAGCATTATTGTTTCACAGAAGGAGGCGACCGGCTACCATTCCTCCTAGCTCCTGACCATGGCCTGTACCTACCAGGGCTCGGCGCGAGAGGTCGCTGTCGCCGATTGCCCTCACCAGGACGGTGATGCTCTGCGCAAACAGGGCACACCTCTGCCGTTTGCTCCACTATATCCTCCTGGCGGTCCACACAGTCATCATAAGCTAAAAAATGTTCGAACGCGGCAGTTTTGGTTGAGTGTGAACACACACACAAGTTACTTAATTGCTGAGCGTGCTACATCATGGCATCCTCAACTTTTGCATGACGCATATCCAGTATGGTGTATTCGGAAGGTTTCTGTTCAGGATTCAGGATGAAAAACGCCCGGAAGACACGATGGAGGTGTGTCCGGTTTGGTCAGAGTACCGCCGTGTCTCGTGAAGTTGATTGGCTTTGGTAACCTCTCGTTCTGCATTATAACCTAATCTAGGGTTCAGGTCATGGTCTGCGCAAGCGAAAAGGAATGGAAAACGGTCGCCTTCTTCTACAAAGCAATAATGCAAGCTACAGAGTCGGCTTCACGCGTGAGTGAGTGGATATCCTCATGCACCAGCCACCATGATAGACGTTGCTTCACCTTTTACATACATTCATAATTTGATCAGTTAAGTCACTCAAAGGGCAATGGAAAGGGCGTGATTACATTAGGAGTGAAGATATCCGCAGGAGAACTGCAGGCATATTCCGAAGCATCATCAAAATGGCAGTGGTAGTGCGCATTGGTCGCAGAACAGGCGGACATGTTCTGAATTGACACAGCATTGGAAGGCTTCCTACACGATGGACCAATGACCCAGTGAGGGTTGCGGGAATCCGAGGCCTATGTCCATGGAATCTTTCACAAGTCATGTCTTATGAACATACGAAGAGTCAATTTTATAAATCTCTGTTATATTCGAAATTAAGCTCATCAGAATTGGAAACGAACAGTGATGATGAATAGATTCTCTCTCCGCAATCTCGGCGGCAAACCGGATGTTTTTGTACTAGAAGCTGTAAAACAGTATACGTGTAATGTTAGAAGAATTGTTATTATCCGGTGTATTATTAGTTTTCTGTTCATAAATCTGTATGCTATACATTACTGACAGCTGTTCATGGTCGAAACTTAAAGAAGGTCGAGATAAAACTGGGCAAGTGCGAGTCGGACTCGCGCACTAAGGGTTCCGTGCAAACTACAATTCCCGAATGGAGTCTTGCATTTTTCTGAATTCCAATTTTTTTTATGACGTAGATAACAACAAATTTACTGTTTTCAGATTTATTCCTATACTTGTGCTATAAGACCTTGCTTTGTGGCAAATTTCAGGATTCTGAGTCAACGGGAGAGTATCAAATTATACGTTTTTTTGAGTCATAAACCGTCGTATCTTTTTTATTCGTTAACTTAGAAGTTTGATTTTTCCACAGCTTGAAGGGACCGCAGACTTGAGTATATGATTTTAATTTCAACTCGATATCTTCACGCGTTCTTGAGATAAAGGGTCTTGACAGACAGACAACAAAGTGATTCTATAAAGGTTCCGTTTTTTCCTTTAAAGGTACGGAACCCTAAAGCAGGTGGCATCGATGATTTGGAGTGTTTCGTGATTACTGGCAATATCTTAGTTTATTAGGCGACCCTGACTAATAATATTTACGATTATATCTACTTTTTTATGGTGGCAAATCATCCAACGACTTTTCTCGCACTTGAGCGGAGCGGGAAGGCGTGTCTGACTTTTACCGACTAAAACCCACTCAGGTTCCTTATTTGCCTTTGTTCCAGGGCCATATAGTCAGTAACATGTCTGACGCGAGTCTGAAGCGTGCGCGTGGAGCAGGAGGGCGTCCTCCCGCTTCATCCTAGAGCAGGAGAACTCATTGGATGATTTCCCACCTATAAAAAAGTACTAAAATAAAAATTGCTATATTTTTCTCATCATTCATAACATGTAACATTTTACTGCTTATAAAATATCCAGAATAATTTTCTTTAGCTCTTAGATCAACATGAAAAACAAATTTTCGTGTAGGTAAACACAGCCCGGGTTTTCCTAATCCTTTCCACTTTCGACCTAATGTAACTTTCATTCTTATGTTGAATGGAATCTATCACTGTATGTGTGTCAACATAGAACTTAGACAGAAGGACCATCGCGTGAGATGTAATAATAATAATAAGCCTGACATAATGGTGATAGATCGATGATGGTCGCACAATGATTGTCGATAGAAAGGTCCCTCATGATGAGAACCCCATGAAAGAAGAAAATGATAAACAAACTGAATTTCTTGACTTGGCTCGCGAAGTAGTCGACGTGCAGGAAGTGGATACAGCGGTCATTGTGCCGATATTTGTAACGGCCAATGGTTTAATATCAAAGAACCTCGACCAACATCTGAGGAGGCTCTCGTTAGGCAGTTGGATCAAGGGCCTGTTCCTGAAAGCACAATTTCTGGAGACAGCACGCATTCTTAAGAGACTTCTCTCTCAGAAGCCTTGACCACCGGTAGCTTAAACTCTGTTCCCGATGCCGGTAGGCTATTATGTTTTTTTTTATTATTATTCAATAACAATTTCAAAATGTATACACAAAGGAATAATGATAAGTTAGTTATTATCAGGCATCTTGGCCCATAGACTGTAAGGTCTATGGGCCAATATAGGTCTATGGCCTAAGTCTTATTTACCCACTAGCTAATTACTAGTCAGCAAAAAAGACTTAGGAGTATATTAGGAACGTGAACTCGTGCTGTTATATGGCACGTGTCTGCGGAAGAGACGGAAGAATCGCCAAACTTATGTGGCAGTGGGCAGGGCACATTGCTCGTAGAACTGATGGTCGAAGGGGCCGAAAGGTTGTGGTGTGGCAACCATGTACTGGAAGACGCACCATTGGAAGACTTCTCACATGGTGGACTGATGACCTGGTGAGAGTAGCGGAAATGCGATAGACACAAAACACAGGATTGGTCGTTATGGTGACGCTCAGGGGCGACCTATGCCCAACAGTGGACGTCTTTTAGCTGAAATGACGATGATGACTGTGGTATCATAGAGAAGTGAAGTACATACAGGTAAAAATGTACGGTCCTTCTGTATTCATATTCAATATTATGTGTTTAACATCTATTTTTGCCGGAGAAGGTCGCTCTCAATAAACAATACGCTAGCAGGTGTACGCCGAGCGGTGTGTTTAATTAATTATGTATTTTTATACATTTCCATTGAATAACAAAGCGTTTCGCGATGTTGGCGGTGATGAGTGCGGCCTCGATGAAGTGTTGGAGATTGACTTTCGTGGGCGAGGAAAGACGATGATGGATAAGAATGTATTGAGTAGGTTTAAGAATTTATTGACTGAGTTTGTAGTCAGTCAATAAATTCTTTAAATTGCTTAAATTGTAAAACGTACAAATTAAACGAATTTATTCAAAGATAAGATGGATGGATTGTGTGAAGAGTGATATGAAAGAAAAGGGAGTTAGTGATAGCATGACGAGTGACAGGACAGAATGGAAGAAAAAAACGTTTTGCGCCGACCCCAAATAACACAGGCAGGAAGATGATGATGATGATTCATCACTAGCTGGCCCAAGAGACACTGTTCTGTCTTAGCAATGAACTATCAAACTCATGAACGCTATATAATTTCGTTTTCTTATTTTAGTGTTCCGCGTGATTTTCTTAATTTTTTTATTCATAAGAACTTTTTCCTGATCATAACAAATATAATAAAAAAGAACAAGCAAAGGTTTCCTAAACGTTCCAACCATATTGATAACATAATGAATATAAGAAACTATTTTAAGTGCTTCACCAAATTTAAAAAAAAATTGTCAAGTCCAAATATTTATAAATATTTATAATATTCCAGTCACCCGTAATTCATACATATATGTAGACACATATAGATGGAACAGAATCAATAAATAAGTGGGGTTTAGATTCATTAATCAGTAAAGCGTTAAAATAGCAGTATTATGTTTGCTATAAGTTTTGACTGGCCAGTTGATCTAGTGGTTTGTGGCCCTGACTGATAGCAGTCAGTCGGAGGAACTGAATATAACTGATGGAACGGACTGAATCCCGTTTTGACGTTTGTATTTTGAATACCTAGCGGCTTGTCCGGTGTAGTGTAACTACTACTAAAATAGCTACTACAACACCGAACCCCTATTATTTTATTGTTTCTTTCAGTTTCGTTCATTACATTCTAGGGTCTTTCTCAAATGTCGAAACGGGTTTTTTATTTTTTAACGAGTTTTTTTTTAGTCCAGTATTATGCACCGTACTGGGCCCGCGTAGGGTATTACGGCCCATTCCTCTCCTAGAGAAGAGGCCTGACTCCCAGCAGTGGGAAAATTAGAAAGGCTGATGATGATTTTACAGTCAGTTGAAACTGGTCATCTCTTAGTTGCCAGTGGTTTAATTCAATTTCTATTTTTTTTTATTGTTATTAAAAAAATAGAGTATTCATGGAATTTTTTGCACGTTCTCTTCCATAGAGACCTACGCTTTGAAACGTGCAATTGAGTTTCACTTTTTTGACTGACCGATATTTTGACAATTCAAAAGTGCTGGTAATTGGTCTATTTGAAATAAATGTTTCTGATTTATCTTTCTAAACAGTTTTTGTTTTCCTAATGCGAGCCACCATTGAACTAATTTCAATAACTATACTTTTCCTACAATTTAAGGGAACTAGAACGCAAACAAAGTACATTATACTGTAGTATTGATTACAATGTTAACCTGTAGTATCTGATAAGGCTATCAGTAAAGCTTGCTGATAAAAACACGCTAGCATAACATGCTGATTAATTATTGAAATAAGTAGGGAAAAAAGTTTTGTAACTACTAATCGACTGCGCACCAGAAGACGCAGCGTTTGAAGGCTTCCTACAAGGTGGGCTGATTTCCTGGTAAGAGTCATAGAAATGCGATGGATATTAGACGCACAGGACCAAACGAAGTGGCGACACGTCATGAGGACCTATGTCCAATAGTGGACGTCTTTATGGCTGAAATGATGATGATAATAAATGATAATGAAATCAACTTAAAAATTACTTCACTTTTCCGCTGCTATGCTGGACAAAGGCCTCACTGTCCCTTTTCCACCACGCGTCTATCTTCTTTCACACATTACTCACATATTGGCATATTGGCAAGAGTCAAGCTAGGCTCTCTACTGTGATTTCATCTTGCGTTTAATTGGACCCAATAAGTGGCTCTTTTAGCTGACTGCTCATACGATATGCGGCAGACAAAAAAATGTGTGTACCTATTATAGAAAACTACTTCATGGCTTAAATTGGTTATAGCCGAAGGCCACTGTAACTTTTTGAAAAAAATCTGGGTCCCTAACGAGCATCGGCCTTACTGAGCCCCTATTAATTTGCTGATATTTTTTTGACGGCCAGACGGTGAGCTATAATTTCTACTTTTGCAGGCAAAGCAGAAAATAGAAGGTAATATTATTAATAATAATAGTAAATATCGGTTTTCTTTTTTCAAAGTTTCTGCAATTAAATGACTTTAAGAAAAAATAAAAGATGCACTAGTGAGAATGTAAGCAGACACGTATAAATCAGTACTACATAACTAAAATAGGGAAGTGCAAGCAAAATAATAAAATTCTGTAAAAAAATATACACGTATATTTACAAAACTAACATAATGTTACAAACAAACAAATAACACAAGCAGTGAAAAGATACATTTTTAGAATAAACGGAAATATATTACAACTACGAAACTACGGGTGAGAATGTGTTTTCTGGAACGCTATTAGCAGACATGATCCTAAGTGTCGTTAACTTAAAACATAATTTTAAATTGGAGCTGAGGCCTGCAGTGATAAATTTCCACGTCAAACAACGTTTTCCAATACACTGACGAAAGCTTTTTTCTTCGTAAGGGTCACTTAGCGCTCAGCCTAATACGATAAATATAATCAAACTAGCTGCTCCCAGCGTCTTCGCCCGCGTGATAGCAGAAAATTATCCCAAGGGAACATACTTCCGGGATAAAAAGTATCCTATGTCCTATTCCAGGGCATGGTCTATCCGTGTACCAAGTTTCATCAAAATTAGTTTAGCCATTGAGGCGTGAACACGTAACAAATAAACAAAAAAACTCACTTTCGGTTTTATAATATTAGTGAGGATTGTAGCGTAGGCGAGCTCGCGCACTTTTTTGCATTAGTGCGAAAAACACAATTTTAAATAATTTTTCACGCACGTTTCTAGTTCAATAATAATTTTAGGCAAAAATTACTATACCATACAAAAATATGTTACATGACGTTGCCAACGTAAAAAATAATAGTTTCTTCATAATAATAATATTACTTCAAAGGAAACAATTGGACACGCTACTGTTACACAATGACGACATTTTCCTTTGAAATATAAATTCGGGCTCATAAGGCGTTATAAGCAAGAAATTCAACACTAGATATAATTTGAAAAGGTTCAGTTGATAAATTGGTCAGCAAAAAAAAAATGGCTAAGGTTTTTTACGAGCAATGTGTGTTATTTTTAGTGGCCTGTGCACATCATCATCATCATCATCAGCCTTTCTAATTTTCCCACTGCTGGGAGTCAGGCTTCCTCTCTAGGAGAGGGAATGGGCCGTAATCCACCACGCGGGCCCAGTGCGGGTTGGTGCATGTCACATGTTTTCGAATTTTTGGTTCTAGGACATGCTGGTTTCCTCACGATGTTTTCCTTCACCGTTTTGAGAGCAGTAGTGATGGAATAAATTACTCAATACTCAATACTTTATTGCATTCCTTAGTACATATAGGTGGTATAAACATTGTCAAGATCAATATGGACCCTGTCGGGCACAGCAATTAAATACATTGCGTACATTATACCCTATCGAATGTGTTTTCTTGTGACCTTACGCTGTGGGATTATTTGAAAGAGTCATTATGGCCCTAGATCTCAAAGAGCAGCTGAAGATACGAATGGGTACATTCACTCTCAAGCACAGAATGGAGGAAGTTATTTAAATCTAATCCAAAAAAAAAAATTATAACATTCCTGTCTTCAAAGGTGAATAGGCTCTTAATAAACTGGAGCTATTCACTATCAATGATTGCATCACTGCTTACCATTAGGTGGGATTGCAGTCGAGCAATATGGTGCTCGTCACGGTGTCTGTTTATCAGTAAAATAATACCATCAATTAATTATTTATTAATTTCATAGCTCTCTACATAATTATTTTCAATCACTGAATTTACTTGAAAAAACATTTAAAATCAAGAAATGTATTTGAATAAATTTGACAAACTGAAAGTAGGTCCAAAAAGAAAATTTTCCTAGCCGCTAAAACACAGTAAACCAACACCAAATTTATAACTTTTTCACCACAAAGCCTTGAAGTTTACTAAATCCTTTCAACAACGCGTAGAGAGGTATTTCGTTCGGTTTACCCGAAAAGTAAGTTAACTTTTCTCGTTTATATTTTTGGGTCCGATTTAAACTTTTCCTAACCGCATTTATATCACAATTTCCAGTAAAATGTAGTTTTTCTTGTGTTTAAAGTAAGATTCATTCTTACTACCACTCCAAAACTCCTTCTGAAACTTTTGTATCTAAACGTACTGCTGTTTAGATTCGAAAGTTTCTAGAAGCATTCTCTAGTGTTTGGGCGATTGATGTCCACTGTTGTTAATGGTAAGATATCGGAAAAGAAAGCTGTTGTTTTTGCGATTGCACATTGCTCATCATTATGGCCTGGTCTTTTGTTACACCTTTTCTTCTTCTATTCCATTCTGTCAACTGTCACTCTATCACTGATTCTCTTTTCTTGCATAATTTTTCCTCACGCGAATCCATTCTTTGGCTCCCTACAATATTTTAGAAATTATAAGCAAACATATCAATATTTATACCTTTTCTTTCGTTTAAGTTGATTATATTAGTGATTTCTTCCAATCTCTTAAATGTTATGAATTAATCACAAGTTACCCTGTTGAATTATTTGTCTTTCTTTATAAGTGCAAGGCAGCTATTTAACCAATTGTATCCACTAAATAACGTTATCTTTTTGTCGTAAAAATTTCCAGAGCCAAACTATTAAGCATAGTTACAGAAATTATTTTGCCGTACAACGTAAGATTTTTCTAAAATTCTCTCGTACAGGTAACCATAGGATTCCTATATTTAACCCATCGGTAGCCTTGAACTACGGATGCTGGTGAGACCACTAACTTCCTCCTCTGCTACAATATTATGCTGTTTATGTAATAAGTAACTGCTTGTTGGAAGGTTTCCTGGTAATTTGTGGTTGCTGAACGGGTGTTTTATGGGCGCAATGTTTGTGTAATCCATATATTGTAAAGTTTGGGAATAATGTGCTTCGAAATGGTTTCTTATGATAAAATTAACCTTGGAAGACTAAAACACGAAGTCTGTAAAAATCCGCCCAAAAACTAATTTAGGAAATAGGTATTTTAATCAAATTATTCAAGATAATTGTGTAAAACCATCGAAATGAAAGTAAATTTCATTGGTTGTCGCTCAAAATATCTTAAATTAAAAATAAATTTGATAGATTCAAAGCGTCCCTCATTACATTCCCTTATACACGAGTAAAGATAGAACTACACTGCGCAAACATGTGCTATGTACGCCGATGTGGGCGCGTCGGTCTCTATACATTTTATATGGAAACTAGACTGGTAGAGCTACACTAGATCCACGCCACGCGAAGTCATCCTACGTACAAATTAGGCGTGGTCTACGTGTACGTCAGTCTAATATTCTAGCTTCATAATTGTGCTTAAATTCCGAAATAACCGACATATAATATACTGAAATCAATCTATAATACATAATCAGAAAATAATTAATTGGTCTTTCAAGTCAAAGTAGTATAAAATATCAAAGTCATTTGTTCAGTTTTATTTTAATATGACTGATAGAAAACTATCAATCTTTCAACCGCACCTAAAATATCGTTCGAAGACGTTGCTAAATTTCACAGCCCGTTCACTCATAAACAAAATTTACTTTGGAATGACAAAAGCATCTAAATCTATAAAAGAAAATAGTTTAATAATACGAGTACAATCCGTAATATATGCTGCTTCTGTTAAAACTTCACCTATTGTGCTCAATAAGGCAGGCGTAGAAGTAGACGTGAACGATGTAAAAAGAGAAATTAATGAGCGTGAACAATGTATCTTTCCACTCACTTGTTGTGTAGCCGAAGTCATCTTCTTCTTCTGGGTCTGCCTCCTTCTCTTCTTTGCTGCGTTTCACTGCCCCGGCAGAAGCTCGGTCAATCTAGAGAAAAAGATTTATATGAGAATTTTTGTGCTTTCTAAAACTACTAGTATCCTGGGGCCTTTCTGCATCTTTTTTTTTTAAATTAGTTACTGTTCAGGCTATATTTTGATCATTATAATCCATAGCTTAAAAAAAAAACAAGTAAGAATCACAACTTTTATTTATTACCGCACTTCGTCATTTATGACATATTTGTGGCGGTCGTCTCATTTCGGATAGTCAAAAATAAGTTAAAACAATTAAAAAAAAATACAACCGACATAATGTAAAAAAAATACTGAAGTTAAAAGAAAAACTTACAAAAATTAAAATTTTATAAATGTAATTTTGCAAACATGTGTTTCGAGTTAATTTGTTCGTTATTGAACTAGTGTTTTAAAAAATGTGGTATATTTCCTTTCAAATAAATAAAAAGTCCAAATCGGTTCAATTCTGAGGTTATTTCTGTGGACGTTACTAACCTCGACACCCTTATCAGAATACGTTCTGCCTTGCAGTTCCCTGTCGTCTTCTTCATCACTACTGTCAGAGTCGTCAGAGTATACAGGTTTAGCTGTCTCTTCTGAAGGTGTGGAGTCGACGGGTTTCTCAGGATCACCTTCTGCTTCTTTCTCTTCATCAGCTTCTGATGTTACGGTTATCTGTAGTAGCGATAGTGAGGTGAGGATTGGAAGTGCAGTAATGTCTCAATTTGGATTTCAAGATTTCGAAAAAAAAAAAACAAATGCTTTGTCACTTTGATTTTTGAGGAACACGTTTCATTATACTTTTTAGGACTAATCATTAAAATAAAACAATAAGTATAATTATAAAATTTGCAAAGTCCACAAATTTAAATTGCCTGTGCTAGTGGCTTCACTTGTGTGAATGTCGAGAATTATTACATTCTTAGGGATAAAAAGTATCCTATATCCTTTAAATACCTGTAGGACCCGGGTCAAAAGTATTTTCTTTATACATACCTATTTCCAAAACATGATCTACCTGTGTGCGCAAATTCCATCAAAATTTTCAACCCTTTTTTGTGCAGAAGTTACAGATACACTCACGAATATTCACTTTCAGCTTTTTATTATTAGTTTGAATATTAAATTTCTCATATCCTATTAATATACGATCAAATGAGGCAGTATGACAGTAAAAAGGAAAAAGTGGTTTAAAAAATTACGCTCTGTGTTAGATTCAGCAATGAATTTCAAATATTTGAAAGTTCTGACTTTTGTTTGACTTCAATGATCTATCTCTCATGGCCCCTAATAAATTTCAAGCGTGTGTTTTTGCCGTGGTTACGTAGGATTTTTATTTTTAGGAAAATATTCTTCAACAATACAAAGTTATCTTTGTCTTTAAAAGCAATGCTTTGTATTAAAGAAATATCATAACGATGGTAACTTGAACATTAATAAAACTAATTAGCTATGGGTGCATCATTGAGAAGTTACGAAATAGAAAAACACTGATGATTATAGAACAAAATTATTAAATTAAAGAGAATCTTAGCAGTAACCTTACTAAAATGTATTCCAGTAATTACAATATATACACAATATGTATTTAGCTATTTTACACACGGTGTCAACATCTAGATATTTCTTTTTTCTTTGTCTAGAAGTTAGCATCACCTTTATATCTATTTTTCTGTTTCCTTTGTTTTATCTTTTATTTTTATATGTATATATAAATAGTTAAGTCAAGTAAGTCATACACGCGAAATTTGTATTGACGTCTATATTTGTCATTCCTTCTCGCTCAATTACTTAACGGGTTGATGATGGCCGGGACTCGGACATAGATAAAAAAAATACGAGATATTTTTTTTATTTTCCCGCAAGCAAAGCCACTGGCAGAAGCTTGTATCATAATAAAGTCTTACAAACTACATGGAGCACGAAGATTGTTTTTTTTTTTTTTTTTTATTCTTTAAAAATTTAGGGACTTTAAAAGATGGTTATTACCTTGATCTCATGCTGCGGTGTTTTATTGTCCTTCGGCGGTGGCGGTGCGGGGGACTTCCTTGCAGCCGGGGACGCGGGGGGCGTGGACGCTTCCACGTCTGAAGAGTCTGTGTTCTAGAATGAAGATATCTGCTTTAATATACTGAATAAAATTGATTTTCGAATTGAGAATCTCCTTTATGTTAGTTCAGAAGTCCTACCAGAGCTTGGCTCGCGATCTATTTGATGACCTTTCCTATACTATTAAAGGGATGGAGCCTCAAAACAAATGAAAGAGGTTAGGATGGCCTTATGGGCGGGGCAGGCGTGCCAGAATGCTCATAGTTCAACTACCAATAGCAAACTTGCGATCTAAGTGTGCGTGGTCTCTTAGTTGCGTTTTATTATTGTTATTTTTATTATTTAATTGGCTTATTGCCTGTAGTGGAGTTAAAGGGTGTGAGACAAGCGGGGACACTCGTTGGAGTACAAATCGGAAAGTATTTCCTTTCTAACTTCTTTCATCTTTTATGTGCATACAGGGCTATGCTCCAACCCTCTTTCTTACTTGTAAGCCTGACATTTTAACATGGTAAGGCCCCAAAAAAAAGGAAAAAAAGTTCTGTGAAAACGATAATTATAGATTTATATCGTCAATTGTTTTGTTCTTCTCCAGAAAGAAACTAACTGCTGTTAGTTTGTCTACACAAAAATCATTCGCAATAATTTAGTTGGCTTCGGATGTGGCTCTTTCTTATTAAATTAGTCGTAAAGCCTATTATACCAAAACTACGCAATAACATTCTGCAAAGTCTGGCTGCTCTAAGATAACTATATGATTAACTTTAAGTGCAATGTTTAGTCAATCATTCGGCTGATCATCATCTGTTTAGCTCTTGCCATGCTATGTCGGCAACCTTGGTTCTCCTACGGATATCTTTTTCATCACGCAAGGAAATTCTAAGCATAGCCCTTTCCATTGCCCTTTGGGTGACTTTAAGCCATCTTTAAGCCTTCTGATGAGGCCCATTGTGAGCGATCACGTTTAGGCACCATATGTCATCACTATCAACTATCTGCCATAAAACTATCTACTGTCATCATCATCATCGTTTTAGCTGGTGTCCACCGCTGGACTTAGGCCTCCCCCAAATATGGTCATAGCGATCGGTTCTTTGCCTTATGCATCCATTATATTCCCGAGATGCTCACCAGATCCTCCCTGTAGGGTCTCGAACAATGCTATCTACCAGTACACGGTCACTATTCAAAAATCTTTCGTCTCTATCTAACATCTTTTCTACGAGCATGTGACCATCTATAATTCTTCGCGATATGTCAGTAACTTTAGTTTTTCAGCGGATATGTTCATTGCTACTAACTCTCTATTCAAGAACTAGTTTTTTTACAACATTATGGAAAATTGAAATCGGTGTGATTAGTTCATCTTTTTCCTAGGGCATGAAGATGACACGATTATTAAGATTTCCTACGGAACTATTTAATTCAACTTGAACAAAAACTTGTTCTATTTGTCTTACCCATGCAAGTAGACTCTGCACTGTCAGTGTGACAGTATCGCCAGCGGCCTTGATGAGCTGCACCGCTCTCTCATGCTGAGCTGATCGCACGCATACTCCATCCACCTCGAGGATACGGTCACCTGTCTGAGAGGAATTTTGTGGTTTGCTCATAGTTTTGATACCTTAGGCCCCTTGCCCACTGCGTCTTTTTGTAGCGATGCTGTAGCGATGCTGTCGTGGGTTTACAAAACACGCAACAGTATCGCTACAAAAAGTTGCCGTGGGCAAGGGGCCTTAGATGTGATTACTGGCCAAATGCTAAAAAAGTATTCGTACTGGGGAAAATTGAAACAAATGAAAAGCAGATTTAAAAGTTCCTTTTTTTATAATAAATCGCTTCTGTCAATCGTGAGTTATTGGATTCACTTTACATTCTTTTCTGAAGAGTGTAGCTATAGACTTTTACCTGGATTAATTGAAAAAAAAAGTGAGGTTGACTAGATTCTTACTTGTAGCTCTCCACAGTTCCCCGCAGGACTGCCAGCCACCACATTCTTGATGAAGATGCCGAAGATCGCCTTCTCTTCTCCTTCGTCACCATCACGGTTGGAGATTATGTCAACCTGAACAGATGACACCTCGTTTATATCTTGTTAAACTAAAATATTGTAAAGTGTGTTGGGGAATTTTAGGTCCTTCAAGGAAACTCAAAAATTGCTGTGAGCTAGTCAGATATAATAATATTGTTCTGAATGAAAGTACAAGATGGAGTGCGATGACGTACACGTGAAATGAACCTTACAACTAATTAGCGTCATCAGACATTGCACCGTTGATCTGCTCAGCAACAAAGAGCAGGCTTTTGATGACTTGAAGCCAATCTTGAACAAAGTGTTAGATACTTTTTTGCAAACTTCAAATAACACTTGAAAAAGAGAATCTTTTTCTCTTCCACCAGGTTTTATAATTCCTGACTCGTTCGATATTGAACTCGTTCATTACTCGCGTTCTGTTTGCATTTCTTTAAAAAGTCTTTGATGTCAGTTTTTGCTCAGCAAATTACTTCCAACGGTGCTGATGAGCGCAGCTCTGGGGATCAGTTGAGACTGATCCCTACAGACTGTGCTATCATGGGACAATGCTATTCTACCCCCCTTGCGTTTAAAGGCACTGGCTCTCAGTGGAAACCGGGAGCTGCGCTTAAGTGTAACTCCTCCTTACGACCGATGCTGATTTCACTAGAAGGTGACTCACTAGGGTGAGCCCCACCATTGCGTTTCACCACATACTATACACATGATGCTATACTACCCACCTTGCCCCCAACGATGCTGACACCCAGCGGGGCCCCAGGGCTGCGTTTGAGAGTGACCTGCCGGGGTGGGCCCCACCGCTGCGCCACCAGCGCGTCCGCGCGCCGGTCCGATGATACCGTCACCGTCATCGTCGGTGGGGCGTAGCTGTTGAAGGAAAAATTGGAATAATAAAAAAGCAAAGTAAAATCAAGAGGCAATTTTTAACAACGCTTGTAGCATGTGGGAGACATCCTCCATCACTTCCAAGAAAGAGACGATGTTTCTTCTTTTAGAATTAAAACTGGCGACTTTTTTATAGTGCTCAGAAAAGCAAAAACGGGACCCTATATTACGAGTAGCCTAGATTTGCCGAGTCCGAAGTCCGATTCGCATTTCTATTGTTTTCTTGGCATCTACTTTATGTCTCACTACCGATACCTATCTGTAATGGTCTAATTGTTACCATAGTATGACGGCCCATTCCCTCTCTTAGAAAAGAAGCTTGAGTCCCAGCAGTGGGATCAGTAAATGGCAGATTATGTTATGCTATGCTTAAATAGATTTGATAGAAAAATAGCACACGGGTAGATCATATCCTGGTGGAATAGCACATAAGATACTTTTTATCCCAGGAGTATGTCCATTATGACAACTTTCTACCTTCTAGCGAGTGAAGCCACTGGTAGAAGCTTGTGGTAAATATAGAAGCATATCGACCTCTACGCGGAATCTTGTAAGTGGTCGACGTAATGGATAACTCCTTAAATTGGATAAGTGCGATATGTAACCATTGAGAAGTGCACGCTACTGCGACACTGAGCGGCGTGATATTATGTGACAATATGGCGTACATACTGACGTACAATGTTTGTATCATCAATGTGCCGGTATCACTCACAGCGGGACTCATCAGAAGGCTTAAAGTCACACAAAAGACATTGGACGACGAGCAAGAGGTCGCTAGCCGTCCAGACCGAGCCGTTTCGGTAGCCATAGTGGTCTACGTACGCTCCAAAGATATCTCAGCAAACCCGTAGAGGCCGAGCAGACGAAGTATGATGAAAAGCATGTTCTAGAACTTAATTCGAAAACATGTCACATCCACCAAACCGCGTGGTGGATTACAGCACTCTAGGATACTGACGGCCTGAATCCCGAAAAGGGGACCATTTTAAGGTTAGTTAGTTAGTTAGTTAGCCCATTTATGTCCCACTGCTGGGCAAAGGCCTCCCTCTCCCTTTTCCACACACGTCTGTCTTCGGCCATTGCGGGCCAGTCCCTCCGGTACTTATCAAGCTCATCTCTCCACCTTCGCCTTGGTCTGCCGCGATGTCGCCTTGCATTTAATGGGACCCAATAAGTGGCTCTTTTAGCCCACCGCTCATCCGACATGCGGCAAACATGTCCGGCCCAATCCCACTTTAGAGTGGCAGCTTTTCGGGTAACATCTTTGAACTTAGTTTTGGCGCGCAGTTCTGTGTTCCTTACGCGGTCGGAAATTCGAACACCCAGGATACTGCGCTCCATGGCTCGCTGACAAACCTCGAGCCTGGACCTCTGCTGAAGCGTCAAAGACCAGGTTTGCGCTCCGTACGTAAGTATAGGGAGAATGCACATGTCCATAATTTTTCGTTTTAGGCACAGCGGATTTTAAGGTTGGTTAAGCTTATACCAAGCTATTTTTAAATATTTAGATTACAGTACAACAAATAATAGAACCAAGCGTTTCGTCTCGAATAGAGAGTGTTCGTGTAATAAATAGTTTCAATTTGTCGAACAAAACATTCGATCAACATAGATTTTGCTGAGATTTAGACGTTTTGGGAATTGAACTAGGTAAGTACAAAAGACCGGGTTTCTGTTCAAATCAACTGTAACTAGTTTTGTAAAGAAAGCAGCGGCAGGTAGGTGATGTGTTCAGGAATCAATTGTCAGGCTTTAAGCCGAAGAGTGGATTGTATCGAAAGCCAGGATCTAGACTATTGAAGTCTAATTATTCGAAAATCTACGAATACTTACTCGTATTCAAAGTATTAATTAAGTTTTGTTAAATGTTCGCTAACGACACAATGATTAAGAGGCTGCTTTTCCACTCGCTTGTCGTCAACTTTGAGCATAATTAAAAGCTTGTTGCTTATTCTAACGCAATCCAACGCGATATTTGACGAAAAGGCAACGCAAAAAAGAGAGATAACACCTGAAAACTCTTTTAGTATTCGGTAATTCCGTGATTTACTCGAATATTTTACAAAACTTGTTCCAAGACATACCCGTTTTTTTGACTTTTTGTGTCAAAGTTCATGCAAAATAGTAGATTTTCAGAGGCTTTTACTGCATTAGCGTTAATAGAAATTGATTTCAATAGAAGCCTAGATAATATCCACAAGATACTGTGTTTCCAAAATATCTAATGAAAAATGTGTAATAACGTCATAATCAGTTATGAGCGGTTGTATGAAAAACAGTGAAAATGTGAGTCGTGATGCACCACCTTAAGTTTTGAATCATGTGTCTGTAAAAAATAAACAAGCTACAGCAAAATTTTTCACCAACAATGAAAATATGAATGAAGAGAGGTTAACCAAACATTCAGAAAACAATACTGCTCCAATTAAAACAGCAGCTATTAAACATAGCTTCAATAGCCTGTCGTCAGCGAACCGATGTATTGAACGTTCTCCATTCAAACAAATTAAAACGGAATGGATTAAATGGATACCTGTCGACTGGCCGCCAGTACTAGCGGACAGTACTGGCGAGGGCGGAAGTGGTGGGGACGATAAACAAACAAATGAATAGGGTAATGCATTTACTCGTAGCTGTCAAAGAATACTTGAGGGAAAAAAAAGTGTTGATAAAAAATATACCATACTAGCTTTTGCCTGCTGCTTCGTCCACGTACATAAAATAAAGCCTATATAACTCAGAAATAAAGCAGATTGTATCGGTGAAAAATTTTTTCGGACCAGTACTTCCAGTGATTACCTCCTACAAACAAAAAACAAATAGATTGCTTCTAGGCAAGCGTGTTCCATCGTCGGCCACATCATCGCTTACCATCAGGTGAGATAGTGGTCAAACGTGAGCCTATACATTATTACAAACTTTACGTCTTTATTATATTTTGTGTAGATTAGTAAATTAGTTTAGATAAAAGCACGATAAGTATAAGTTGAATAACAATAAAGGTAGAACTACACTGCGCCCACGTGTGGCACACACGCCGATCTGGAAGCGTCGATCTCCAAACATTTTATATAGTTACTAGACTTGTACAGTAAGGTAAAATTTGGCAATGTTTGGGAACGCATCCACGATACGCGAGTAATCCCTAATGTGGAGGCAATCATCATCATCATCATCATATCAGCCGAAAGACGTCCACTGTTGGACATAGACCTCCCCCAAGCGTCGTCACAACGACCGGTCCTGTGCGTCACGCATCCATCGGATACCCGCGACCCTGACCAGGTCATCGGTCCTGGACCTTGTTGGAGGCCTTCCAACGCTGCGTCCTCCGGTACGATATCGCCACTGCCCACTACAGAACCTTTCGCCCCCATTGACCGTCTGTTCTGCGTGCAATGTGCCCTGCCCATTGCCACTTAAGTTTGGCGAGTCTTCGAGCTATGTCGGTAAGCTTGATTCTCCTGCGGATGTCTTCATTTCTGATGTGATCACGCAAGGAAACTCCAAGCATAGCCCTTTCCATCGCCCTTTGGGTGACTTTGAGTCTTCTTACAAGGCCCATTGTAAGTGACCACGTTTCGGAGCCATAAGTCATCACTGGCAACACGCACTGTTATTTTAAAAATACAGAAAAAAGAATTGCTTGTAGCCAATTCAGTTTCCTATTGGTATTTCAAAACAAGACCGTTCGAATATCATCAACAGTAGCACGAAATAAAATTGCAAAAGCTTGTTTATCAGTTTGAGTTATGTCCCTGACAGTACAAGATGCACACGAATCAATCACAAACGACATGGGGGCGCGCCTCGCATCATATCCATACTCATACCGACTCATATCTCTACTCACACGAATACTCATACAAAACTTGATAGCATACCGACACTGCGAGGAAAACGGTTGAGTGATACAATAGAATTAATGGTTTTTTAACCTATAGTATCTACAGGGTTATTTGTAAAACACTAACAACCTTGCAGGGCTGTATTAGTAACATCATAAACAACTACATTTGTTCTATGACTTTCAAAACATAATTATTTTTATTTTATTATAAGCCCGCTGTGTCCCACAGCAGGGCAAAGGCTTCCCTTCCTTTGTTCCACTCTTTTCTGTTTAAAAAACATAATACATTTACCAAAAACAATCCTTTAATATTTCCTTGTTCTATTTGGCCGGTATGCTTGACGCAACGCTAACGCATTAAGCACCCCCGCCGACCAAACCCCCTCCCCTCCGCTATTATATTATCGCTTGCTTCGAATAGACTTCCTAATATTTAGAACATTAATTTATTTATTTTTATTTTTGTATGAAAATCTGATGAACAAAAATATGATAACTTTTTAAAAGTCATAGAACAAAAGTTGTTGTTTATGATGTTAGTAACATAGTCCTGAGAGGTTTACAGTGTTTTACAAATAAGCCTGTATAGTATCAACAATTTATGTAATTCTGGAGGAGAGCAGTGGCCGAGTGTCAATGGCTCCGACGTACGAGTTGTAGGTTGCGGGTTCAAACCCTGCCAGGCGCATTACTTTGTGTAATTAATTTCATTACCATTGCTCTCAAAAAGGTGAAAGAAAACATCGAGAGGAAACCGGCATGTCCTAGAACCAAAAATTCGAAGACATGTGACATTCACCAACCCACAGTGGGCCCGCGTGGTGGATTACGGCCCATTCCCTCTCCTAAAGAGGAGGCCTGAGTCCCAGCAGTGGGAACATTGAAAAGGCTGATGATGTATTTCTAGGATCACTGCTCTACAACAGACTAAATGTAAAAGCAAACATATATTCCCAAAATTATGTAAATTGCGAGAAAATTCTCAAAGAAACCCTAGATTTGTCCTATTCCTATAATACAGAGAAATTATTACTAAAATAAAGGTTTATTGCACTTTTTAATATGATTTGTTAGTTCGGTTAATATACTAAGATTTTAGCAAATAAGTTTAGACTATTTACACCTCTTTTACATATCTATTAAATGACTATTAAACCTACTTGTATAGTTACTGTGATTATTAAGATAATAATAATGTTTTACCATTATTTTTTAAGCTCCGAAACACAGGATGACCTAGTTCAGGCATATAACACTTGTGAACTTGTCATAGAATTGAAAAATAGTACATTATGATATAAATGTGTAATGTTAGTGATTACCGTTGAGGCGGTATTTAGACCCGAGCCATGGCGAGGGTCTTAACCCTTCAGATACCGTCAATTAGAGACACAATAGTAAGACAATAGATGCGCGGCCACCGGTGCTCGCTTGGGGATTCATGAATTAAGAGAGCCGTGAACGGTAATCATTAATTACTCACGTGTATCATACGACGTTTGTCAATACACTCGTGAAAAAAATAACTGTAAAACTAGTAAACTTTTGTGGCGGTAAAAATCTGTTTTCATATGCGTGCCAATTTTTTTTTTTCCTTTACCTCGTGGGGGACGACTTGCGCCCATTCTGATACGATAAATGTAATCAAATTATGGCGGTGGAGAGGTTGAACAATAGGGTTTTAACCACATTATAGTGGTAGTAGTATACTAGTGTGTAATGGGAATCAAAATATCACAGTTTGGTAACAAGAACCATTATATACCTAAGTGCAGTGCAATAAGAGTCACTTTATGAGCAAGTGTATTGAAAAATGTGTTTTTGCATGTACTTAAGTTACCTTGTCTTAATCTGACGCGCTCAAAATTTTCCGGGACTCAATTTTTTTTTTTACTGATCTGACGGGCTGCCCTCGACAAACCCCACTATATTACGGGTCCATATGTGGTAGGTACATGGCGTTGTGTGATAGTTGTAGAATAATATAATTATTATTTACTGTCAATAGTCATATTTACCGTTTACTGTAAACCCTATTGGAAGATATATTCATAATACAGGGTGTATAGGATGACTTGCCAGTGTAGGCTTCAACAATTTCCAAGATACCACTTACAACTGTGTAATAATTTTTTTTCAAATACAACTCCAGCTGTTGACAATGTAAACCTCTCAGTAATTGCACAGAAACTTATCAATAGCACCATTTTACTCGCTTCAAGTCCTCAATATATTCAAAGAAATCCATCATTATCGTCTTGGACATGTACTAATTAGACAATTATAAGAGTTTGCTCGTGAAACAATGGGTAACGTTGTCAGACCGCGTGGGGAAACGATTTAGCTTCGTTTGTGAGACACGCGACTTTATCATTGGAATGAATGGTAGCTACACGTGAGGTGGAGACATTATTATTAGTTTGTTAGATGCGGAGTATGTTCTTTTAGTTCTTAGAAAATGTTTTATATGGGTTAAGATATAAACAAATTCACTGATTATTTATACAAGAAAAGTGTAATGCCCAGCAGGGCCGATGGCGTCCATAAGGGCTGATGCCCGCTAAGGTCACCACGGGAATTTTCTGAAAAGGAAAATATTTTTTTTCGCGGTGGGGAAAATTATCCAACGACAACCCCCGCTCTTGGGCGGAGCGGGAGATAGTGTCAGACTCTTACTGACTAAAAACCCACCCCGTTTCTTCTAGCCTTCACACCGGTCTTAGAACACAAAAGACAGCTGAAGAACACAGGTGTGGTTGTAGTCTGTAAAAGTCTTTTCGTCCCACTCCATCTTAGAACGAAAGAAGTCGTTGGATCGTTTCTCACCTCAAAAAAAAAAACATAAAGTTTTTATTTTAATTTTGAATTGCTTTCGATTTTGCTTGAGAAGAATAGATATGAACAAGTAGTCTCGACTTGTTAATATCTACTCTTGATGCTAATGCATACAATAGGTATTGAAGAAATCCTCTTTTATCGTACCTTACCACTGCTTTTAAAACGGTGAAGGAAACTGTCATGACCCAGAACCAAAAATTTGAAAACACATGACATCGACCAACCTGCACTGGGCCCGTCTGGTGGATTACGACACATTTCTTCTCTTACAGAAGATACTTGAGTCCCGTGGGTGAGTGCAGTGGGAACACTATAAAGCTGAATAATCTGCTAAGTTTCATCCTTTGTAGGTACTCCAGGATATGAAAAAAAAAATTAATTTGACCTTTGTTCCTTACTTCTACAGACAAAATTAGTACTTTGGTCATAAGTTACTCACACAAAATGTGGAGAGGCTGAGGCTATTCCGCAAATATCCCAATAACAGTTTTATTTACTCGCGAGGCAAGCATGCCTCGCTTAATGCCTAACTCTTGTCTATGTAAAATTGGATTTCGTCCAATTTGACGAAGCATCGCTAATGTCCTACTGTTCAGTAGTTCTTCTGCTCAATCGAGCACAAAATTGTGTTAATGGCTGCACCGAACGATGCAGTTTTAAACTAATACAGAGATGGGTACTTCTTTAAATGACTTCAGAGTTCATCGAACCGAATAATGGCAGCAGTCGTGAACTAAGGGTGTTTTTAATATCGTGCAGATTCCATCACGCGTGCGGTTGCCTCCTTCGCTAGTGTTACTGCTTTACAGAAGGAGGAGACTGCCTGCCATTCCTCTTCGCTCCAGATCATGGCCAGTACCAGGGCCTGGCGCTAGAGGTCGTTGCCATCGATCACCCCCAGGAGGACACGGCGGTAATCTGCCCAAGGTGACCACAGCTTTACCACATGCTCTACCATGTCCTCTGGGCGGTCCACGCAATGACACCCGGGTGATTCTTCCACACGAATCGGTTGGGAGGGACCTGACCTCCCGAACTTACCATGTCTGGTGTGACGTGATGAAGGAGGTGTGAAAAATAGCAGTGGTATACAAAGAAACTGACAATAAGCCAAAGCATATACTGTTTATTATTACACATTTTTTATAGATAAAATATTAACCGACTATAATATATTTAGTTCATTAAACCCCAAGCGATGGCCGGCGTTCGTGCTGTCATTGTCTTACTATTATGTCTCTAATTGACGGTAAAAACAAAAAACAAACTTTAACTAAATTCAATCTAAAATATAGCGTCTTGAATCTTCTCCACATCGCTGTCAACTGGTACTTAATGCCCGAAAGACTGGCGGCATTGCCACACTGTATGGCAATGGTTAACTGTCCAAAGTAAAAGAAAGTCCTTGGAAACTTGAAACGTCAACAAGACGTTCAGCATTTGGCATTATTCAATTTTTTTTTTATTTATTAATCGGTTAATTAATTAGATTAACTTTAATCGTGATTACATAAATCACGATACATTTCTTAATCGTCATCAAAAAAAAAAATGTTAATCGACAATCATTAATTTGATTAAATAGATTAACATCCATGCCTTCTTTCAGTTCAGTAGAAATTCTTTTTTTCTAGGTCGCACCAAATATTTAACGATTTATTTGACAAAAGAGTAATCGTGAAATCTAATTTATTTTTTAACAGAACTAAAATTATCTTCCAAAAGTTGAAAATTATTTCAATAATTTTAATTCTTGTAACTTTTGATAAAAAAAAATCCTATTAAAAATATGTTAAACTCGTTGTTTTGTTTAATTGAACTGGTTCAATCAACAAATATTTTTTTAATCATAATTATTATGATGAACGATTCGATTACTAATCATAAGCATGAAAAGAATAATTAAGATTATTTTCTTAATAATCGTCAATCACGATTAACTTATCAATCGTTAATTCTTAATCAATAATTTCATTAACTTTATGCGTTTAGATAGATCTTCATCTAAACATCATGGTCTATTATATTTTGCTTGAGGTTCAGCACATAAGGACGTATAATAGTAGAAGGGTATTGACATAGTGTCCTGCACTAGAAGTTGGATTGATCAGATTATATTTCTTGTTATAATGACCCAGGATCAGATTTTTTACTGACAGTTATTAGTTGTCTGTTAAGAAAAATGATTCTTAAATCTTTCTGCTCTTTAAAACCAGTTTGTAATAAATTCCAAATTCAAAACAATTTACTTTTTTTCTTCACAAATTCAGAAGCGCCATTGTCTATACAGTTTAGAAACTCATTAGAATAACAAATGTTTTAAAAGAATCTGCAAGAGTAAGGCAATTATGTTAAAATGAGCATAGTTTTGTAAATTAATGTTCTGCTATTTATTTTTACTGACTAGTGGATGATGAAAAATTATGTTGAACTCCCTCAAACCAATGAAATTACTGAAGTAGGCAGAGAAAAATGTTGTCTGGGCGGTAAAATGTGAACAGATATATTGCATAAAAAAAAATTGTCCAATCGGAAAATATGATCTGAAATATCTAATTCGATTCTCGATCAAATTAATTTCAACCTCGCAGCTATTGAAGATTTTTTTATAAATCTATCGATGGTTTACAAAAGGTCTGAACCTAAATTTATTTTCTTTATTAAATTATCTTAAACATAATTATCTATCGACTTACCGATACAGTAACCACTATCCACCGTCAGCCAACACTACATGTCACACGATTCGATATCCCCGACTCCGGCTTGACCGAAACTTTTGCCGAAATCGTGCTCTTTCGGCAAAACGCTGGCCTTTCGCCGAATATGTCGGCTAATGACGAATGTAACGTTAGCCGGCAGCGGCCTGACAGTCCACAATGGAGCATTGAGGTCGCTTGGACATAACTCAATTACGGGTATTAACAATTTTCTAATAGTGATGCGACGTGTCAAGGAGTGATTTTTGTCGATGAAGATGACGTTTTAGATAAAATGTTTTGGTTTTGACTAAAAATAGAAAGTAAGACCCAAGTAATATTCTGTGTGGGAATTTGTTATAATGTACTATCGCTGTCATTTCTGCCTGATCACTTAAAAAAATTTTGCTTCAATCCTGCGGCGCGGCGCCAAACCCAACCCTTTGATATTTTAGCTGAACTTAGCGATGATCAGGCGAAAATGTCTTCGATTGTAAATGATAACTATAATTAGATAGATATGTTAAATATGATTGAATAAAATCTGTTTATGGTACAACATGCTATGGTTTAAGTATTAAATAAAAATAAAGATTGAAGAATAAGACGACCAGATCACAAAAGTTTCTGCTCTTGTTAATAAATAGCATCATGGATATAAAGAAGAGTTCATTATACGTCCAATTCTCTATAACAAACGACTGTACGCAACAAAGAACAATTCAGATATCGACATAAGCAACAGACTGATTGATGATCACAATATTTATTTTATTTGCACGAAAATACAGACAAACATAATGGATACTTTGTTTAATAATATTGTTGATGAATTGTCCGACTCTCCTGACGTTATTGACGTTGTGTAGTTACTTCAGGAGTTCAAAGCACTGCAGAAGAAGACATAAAAATGAAACAAATAATTCATTTTAATGGTTTAAAACGTAAATCTTTAAGTTTGATGCGTTGGTGTGTAAACGTAGCTAAAGTAAACAGAACATAGCAACCAAATTGATTTGACCAGCGGTGAAATGACGAACTAAATTTACACACTGAATTTGACATAGGATTGACGTTTTGCTAAGACAGTAATGCCGCCATGACAGGTCGAGATACATTGGTAGTGTGAGAGAATGTTCACGCTGAAACATCAATTTGTTGGCATGTATTTATCTGCTCACCGGAATTTGAAGCCATTTGTATAATTGATTAACGATTGGATGACTCACGGACAGTTTCTCATATAAATTTAGGAATGAAATGGAGTTATGTTCCTTTTTATTTTGAGGTTTTAGTCATTCATCAAGTTTTATGCGGAGTGTTTATTGTGATTATAAATATTGCCCTCGGAAGCAGTAACTCAATCAAAGGGAGTTTCAAGAATGCAGAGATTTTGTAGGACGATGATTTCCGCCTTCATAATGACTTATTTATATTAATAGCTTCTCAATGAATGTTATATCTTTCTCCAGATTTAATGTAATATGCTAAATTTAATTTAGATCAGTTTCTGACTTTTTGTAGGTTCTTTTGAAACCAATTCACAGAGTTACTTTTTTATTTATAAAATATGTACTTTAAGTATGAAAAGTGTTTTTTTTTTTATATTTCCAATAAAGTTAAGGTTTTCATAAAGCTTGCCAAATATGGAAAGTTTTAAATTTTCCGATGCAAGAAATAGAGTTTTTGAAAATTATGAGATACTGCTTTAAGAGAGAGAGCGAGAGAGAGAGAGAGCAGAATACGTGTTTTTTTATACATTGCAGTAAGTAGTTATGCCATTTTTTCTGTGAATAATATGGATGTCGCTCATTTAAAATAAGAATGATGAATTTGCTCTAACAAATGTTTACCCCAACGTTCACTTAGTATTATGCATTAACTTTTTGTCAGCAATAAATGTATTGAAAAGAATGAAAGAGCACCTAAAAAATGTAATCCCCAGCCACCAGTTTGGATTCCGTGAAGAACACGGTACAGTTGAACAGGTACATCGCATCATGGACGTTATCAGTGGATGCCTGGAAAATCGATTGTATTGCTCAGCTGCTTTTTTGGACATAAGTCAGGCCTTTGACAAAGTGTGGCACGATGGATTGGCATACAAACTTAAAAAGTTACTTCCACACTCATTCTACTATATGCTCATATCCTACCTAAACCGAAGAAGCTTCCAAGTTAAATGTAATAGTGAATGCTCTGCCCTATACGAGATCTGCTCAGGTGTCCCTCAGGGTAGCATACTGGGACCGGTTCTATACCTGATCTACACTGCCGATCTTCCAACTAATGGGGACACAGTCACTGCGACCTATGCCGATGACACTGCAGTCCTGTCAGTACATTCCAAATCGGAAACCGCTTCATATCAGCTGCAAAACCATCTGAACGAAATAGAGAAGTGGTTCAAACAGTGGAGAATAAAAGCAAACCAAACTAAATCCACCCATGTAACTTTTACACTTAGAAAAGAAACCTGCCCGCCAGTAAAATTAAACAACGAAGTCATTCCACAAGAAGACCACGCAAAATACCTGGGTCTATACTTGGATCGGAGATTGACTTGGCAGAAGCATATCTGGACCAAGCGCAAGCAACTTGACAGCAAACTCCGCAGCATATATTGGCTAACAGGTCGCTACTCCCGCCTAAGCAACGAGAGCAAAATGATGGTCTACAAAGCCATTATTAAGCCTATCTGGACATATGGCATTCAACTATGGGGCTCAGCAAGCAATAGCAACATTGACATCTTAGAAAGATTTCAAAGTAAAGCATTACGATACATCTTCAATATACCACAAAGTATTAGCAACAAATATATGTACCTAAACTTGAAAATACGAACGGTAAAGCAAGAAATCAGCCAACATAGCCTAAGATATCAAAAAAGACTCGCACAACACAAAAATGAGCTGGCACTAGCACTGAGTGGAACAGGAGGACAACAGCACACGAGGTTGAGGAGAAGTAACATCCCAAGTCTCAGTGCCAGATTTGCATAGGGAGATGAGAGCTACCCTGAAACCGCTCTCATTTAATATAAATAGACTGCAAACGGACTAAAAGTCGGTCAACCCAGTGGTTTATTGTCCTAGGACAGATTGCCATGATGCAGAAAAGAACAAAAAAAAAAAAAATGTATTTTTTTTCTGCCAAACTTTATTAATAAAGCTTTCTTTTTATTTATCTTTTCCTGTTAAATATACTTTATACTGGTTAAAAAACCGTACCTAATTTAAAAAGAATATTTTTGTAACTACCACAGTCTACTATTTACCTTCAAAACTATCGATATTGACACACAAACGAGCCCCGTGTCGCATCACTAGTATTTTCTTTAATCCTACATAAGCTGCCGTGGGCCTGGATTTTATTTTTCATTAATTTTCTACACAACAGTTTTATTGCTAGCTAGAACATCGCCATTTTATTATATATTGTCTCCAAGGGTAATCCGGTCACGCGATTTCCTTTAATGTTCTACAACTATCACACAACGACGTCTAGTCTCAAGCTAAGCAGAGCTTGTGAGGTAAGTTGAGTAAGCGCTTGAAGATAGAATGTTCTGAAAGGGACAGTTTCCGATAGTGATTTGCTGAGGCTACTCGAATCACTTCCATCATAGGAAGATGAGACTCTTGGTTACTGCTACGGTGGTCTAGCAGTCAAAAGAGCGACTACTGGCTTAGAGATGCTGAACTCGATACCCTTATTAAGCAAATAGGGCTGCGGGATTGTTCGTAACAGCCACCAAGGCTCCTAAACAGACGGAAAGTAAATCAGGTAGGTTTTAGTCAGAAAAAGTTTGATAGGGAGTAGTCTCACTCCACCCAGAGCTAAAGAAGTTATTTCATGAATACGCACTTCAAGAAACAAATATAGCGGTGCTCTTTATAGATTCGGGAATTTATCAAAAGCCGCCATGACTTTTAATTTGTTTCATCATCATTCTCATCATCTTCATTTCATCCGAAAAACATCAAGTGTCGGACCGGTCCTGTACGTCTCGCGTCTATCAGATACCCGCGACCCTTACCAGGTCCTCAATACTTAGTACTTTATTGCATTCCATAATGTTACTTAATTAGTATGTCCTCGGCTTAATTTGTGGGAGGTCTTCTAACGTTGTGTCTTCCGGTACATGATCACCACTCTAGAATCTTTCAGCCCCATCGACTATCCGTTTTATGAGCAATATGCTCTTTCTACTGCCACTTAAGTTTTGAGATTCATCAGGCTATGTTGGTAACCTTGGTTCGATTTATTTGTGTATTTTGCTCTTTCTATTTAGCATACTTGGTAAAATTGTTTTTTGACTCCTTGACTCCTGCCTAACCTTTAAAAGTACACAGTCATGATATTTGATTGACTGGCCTGTTAGTCTAGTGGTTAGTGGCCCTGACTGCTATGCCGGAGGTCGTGGGCTCGATTCCCACCCAGGACAAATGTTTATGTGATGAGCATGATCATTTGTTCTGTGTCTGGGTGTAATTTATCTATAATGTGTATGTATTTAGAAATATATAAGTATGTTTATCAGTTGTCTAGTACCCATAACACAAGCTCTACTTAGCTTGGTTGGGACTAGACGGCGTTGTGTGATAATTGTAGAACATTATTAAATATTATTTCATTTCGCTATAAGTTGTAACTTGTATGTGTATGTCATCTTTCGTGTTACATAGCTAATTGGGGCCAAGGAGAGTTGTGATTAGTATTCAGAATTAAGGCTCAATTTATACCGATGCGGAATGGAATGGATGCGTCAATTTCGCCTCTAGCGTCAATTTTGTGGCAAAAGGAATTCTCGAGAATGCGCGCGGTTTCCCCGGAAGACACGCGACCTTTTTTACAAGCTTTTTTTTATTTTTTTTGATAGGTTTGCGCTTGACCGCTATCTCACCTGATGGAAAGCGACGATGCGGTCGACGATGGAACGCGCTTACCTAGAAGAAACCTATTCACTCTCGACTTAAAGATTCCCAGGTTGTAGCTATCTTCTAAATTAAGTTTGACTCACTTTCCGGTTACCGATTGAGCTGAAATTTTGCAGCGTGTATATCAGATGACCATGCAAAATTATTATGACAAGGAGCTGATCTGATGATGGAACCGGAAGGTGGCTATAGGAACTTGGTGATTAAACGACACAATCCCATCGAGTTTGGGCTCGTATGATTCGTCTTGACGAGTATTATAATATAGGTATACCGAGCTATAAAAGCGTGCTATGGAAAAATGATTTTCATTAAAAGCGTGTTTTGGCTCATTTTAAGTTTGTATATTGTACAATTGACATGAAGTTCATTATGCTATGTATAATTTTTTTGCAAAAAGTCGCTTCTATTCCATCCCGCGGCAGTGTAAATTGAGCCTAATATTTCTGGTTTGGCAGCGCAGTTCACCTGTTTGGTTCTCGAATTCATGTAGTTTTAAAGTATTTTCTTCAGCTTTCCATTGGATGGGAAATAATCAGCCTTATAATATTCCCAATGTTGGTACTCAGGCGTCCTCTCTCTTGGAGAGGGAAGGTACCGTAATCCACCACGTGGACTAGGTGCGGAATATTGGATATCACATGTATATGTTTTCGAATTTTTGGTTCTAGAACATGCCAATTTCCGCACAATGTTTTCTTTTGCCGTTTTGAGACTGATGGTGATCAAATGTATTAGAGAAAGTAATACGCCTGGCTGGGTTTGAATTCAAAACCTACAACTTGTACGTGGTGACCGTTACCGCTACCTAGCACAGCTCTATACAGGGTTCAATTTATTAAAATATTCCATTTAAATCATTTTATTTTTGTACGAAAAGTTGATGAACTTATATATGATAAATTTTTAAGAGTCATAGAACGAAAAAAGATGTTGGTAATTCAGCCCTGCAAGGTTGTTAGTGTTTTACAAATAACCCTGTCTACAGTTAAATACCAAAATCTTTCAGAAAGTGTAATTGCCAAATCAAGTATACTTACCTACAAAACAAAAGAACCTAGAAAATAAACAAATAGAACGTTAGTATTAAACCAACCAACCCTTCCATGTCATCGCTCGCATATCGGAAAAGCGATATAATATTGAATACATCGCTCCCAAGAGATCATCAGCTCATTACATTAGTACCGCAAACTCCCCAAAGTGGGAGCCACTTAGCAAAATTAGTAAAACAGTAATATGTGAATTATTCACGTTTGGCTGGATAGTTTAGAAAGTGGAGTAATTGTAGAGTGAAAAAGTCAACTAGATTATTGGATTATGTTTGTTGTTTTAATGTGGTTGGGACTAGACTTTATATGAATTCGCATGGATGATGAATTATATTAACACTTATCGGATTATTAACCAAATAGTAATTTGCCTTGTTGGTCTTGTAGTCGTAAACGCGACTGCTGAGCGTCCCAAATGACTTAGCTGAGCGCGACAGCAAAAAGCGCTATTGAGTTTTTCCATTAAGAATTACTCTGTAGCTGCTCAAAGTTTGGAAATTGGTGGACCTTCGTGCCTCGCAAAGCACGTGAAGCCGTTGGTCTTGCGCGTGATCTTTCTCCGGTCATGTTGGATTACCGTCCCATTGGACTATGAGAGTAAAGAAATAGAGTACATCTGGTCTGTGTTTGCGCATATATTTAATTTGCGTTTTGCGTTAGTGATGGATGTATGGTGTGACGAGAATGGATAAAGTGAGAAATGAGTATATTAGGGGAAGTTTGAAAGTGGCACCGATGACTGAAAAGTTGAAAGGGAATCGTTTGTCTTGGTATGGTCTTGTAAAAAGGAGAGATGAAACGCATGTTGCTAAAAGAGTTATGAATTTACATGTGGATGGATGGAGAGGGAGAGGGAGGCCAAAAAAAGATGGATGGATTATGTGAGAAGTGATATAAATGAAAAAAGAGTTAATGATAGCGTGACGAGCGACAGGACAGAATGGAAGAAAAAAACGTGTTGCGCCGCCCCAAATAGGGATGAGGGCAGGAACATGGTGATGATATATCTCTGTTGAATTTGACCACTGTGATTGAAATTCGGTTGGGGGATTTTAATATCTTCTGAACAAATAATAGTCAACGAACTAAATAACAGGTTTCTGTTAAAAAGTTGGTATTAAGAGAAAATACTAAATAATTTCTTTGCCATTATTTAAAACATCTCCTTACTTCATGTCCTAGCTCACGTGAATTGAACAATGACTTTGACAACTTGAACTTGACGACGATATTAGAGTAAGCATCACGTTTATAAGATCAACCTTCCGAACCTGTTACATCGGAAAATCCACTTTCACCTATATCAAATACAGTCCAATTCTATTTGCCCAACATACTTAGCCCAGAGGCCAGTGACTTTTTAAAGAATAGAGACTTTATTTTTGAGAACGTAAAGTTGGTTTTTAAACGCAAGTTAGTAATAAAGTTTTAAACAGATAGACTTAAGCCCGTCCTTTGCGTAGGGCTTCATCGCATTAGGTGTGGGTAGGCAGGAAATCTTTTGCAGTGCACCGTATGTTTGTATTTCACAGTTATTGTTTAATGATGTGAAAAATAGCGATCCGCATGAAACAAAATAAATATTTGTATGGCCTACAGATAGGTGTTTCGGATTTGGGAGTCTTGTGATTGTGATTTTACATATTTGTAAACGCACGCACGATAGAAAAGTAGCGAGAAGAATTGTTACAATAAAAAATCTTAGCAAAATATTTTTCAAATTTTTGACAAATGGTTTCATCAAGAGTTTGACCTCCGAACCAAATAATTGTGTAAGTGTAGAAATATTAAGAGGTGAAATTACAATTTTATTACAGTAGATCTAAATACATGAATTAGATACTGGTGACCCCAGAACTGTTGTTCTATACAATCGTAATGACGATTCTAAACAGACAAAAATATTTATGAAACAAAAATCACTTACCTAGGCCTTCTCGAAGAAGGAGGAAACTTCAGTATCCCCGCAGACTTCCTCCGATCCTTCACCATAGGCACCATTAGCAGATCCTCTTCATCAGTCTCTGAACTACTCTCCAAGTTCACCAGCGCCGGGGCAGAACCCCGCCTACTCGCACTTTTAGGCACTTCCAACATTTCCCTAATCACATCACAGTATTTACACGCATTAGCTTCCGCCATGTAAGCTTGAGTTATAGCGTACGCATAGTTCTCTAAAAAGCACTTGTGACAACCCGGGACATAGTTCGTTTCCAGGTCCGTCGATTCTTCACTAGGTTCTTGCTTTATGGGTATTTTCTTATCCATTACCATCAAAGTTGTGTCCGTATTTTTTTTATTCTCTTTTTTGTGCTTGTGGACATCACTGTGTTTCTTTTCTTTGTGCTTGTGTTCTGTTTTGTGCTGCTCTTTCTCTTCTTCTTCGCGTTTTTTTTGTCGTATTTCTTTCAAACATTCAGCTTGATCGTTGTAGTATTCGACACACTGTATCCTCTCTTGTCCCCCTCCCTTTTTGGATGGCTTTGTTGGACTTTTTTCTTTCTTCTTCTTTTTATGTACGTTCACGTTGAGAGGTTCTATCCTCAATGATTTCATTTGCTTTATTATGTGCTCATGAACGTACGGGTGGCTGTAAGAGGCGTATTCGCCACCTGTCGCATTGGCAGTGTTCTGTTCCTTCACTATTTTGGCACTTACATCGTTGTCTTTGTTTTTAAAAGCTATTTTTTCATCGTGTTTACTAAATTCTTTGATGTCAGTATCCCCGTTCATTTTACGAGCGTTTTTTAGTGTGCACTTCTGAGATGATGAATCTTCATCCAAACATGTTTCGTAACCGTCAATCTCGTGATCTATATACAGTAAAGAATTATTCTCTTCCTGGACGGAAATTCTTGTAGTAGCGTCGTAGAAACTGACGGCATCTTCGTTTGGGGAATTTAGGCACTCTTTCCAACTCTCATCGCTTTTCACTTTAACTAATTCTTTATTTATTTTCACATCGCTTTCTTTCCAATACTTATCGAAACTTATTCTCTCTAAGCCAGTTGGAGTAACAGCAAAAACCATTTCATCTGAGGTAGAGATATCTTTGCTTTGCTGTTTAGACAAACACCTTTCACTGTCTTCTTTTCTGTCAGCAGATTTGCTTCTGGTATCCTGAAGTTCTCTTGGAGCAACTAAAATATCATCTTCAGTTATTGTCATATCATCATCGTGCTCATCTAAAGACTCATCAGACTTAGAAAATTTTAACTCAGTCACTCCATTGATTTTAATTTCAGTTTTGACATTAATGATTAGATCTTTTTTGATCTTCTTACAATCTTCTAGACTAAGATCTCCTAGTGCTGATAGTTCATCATCTTTGATAGAAGCTTCTTCAGGTTCAAGGCATATTTGTACTACTTCAAGACCTTCGCCATATTCTTGTAGACATTCGTGAAAGGAGTCCATTCCGGTGTGGTCATCCGATGCCAAAGAGTTAATGCATTCCTGTGAAACAAGTAGGTGTTATTCGACAGTTGGTAATAAAACAACGAAGTATAAACACTACTTAAGATTTTATGAGTGTTTCGAGTAAGCCAGCATTCGGCTCAATCTGGGACGTGACGAACATATGGTGGAGTCATTATTGCTGTTTATTCTTCTTGGCTCTTCGATGTAGTTATGAGTGCTCATCAAACAGTCAATGTTTAAGTCAATTTAAAAAGTAAATAAACATAATAAATGTAACAGTGATTGTTAGCAAATTAAACATGTAGAATATTGACTTTTCTTTATTTGCGAAAACGCTTCTACTTATTTTTTTGAAACTAAATGTAACGCATTTTGTTCTTCAGTTTAGTGAGCATAAATAATAAATAAAATAACTAGCTCAGAAAGACTAATTGTATAGTGACATTTAGACAAAACAATTATTGATTTTTACTTTTAGACAAACAAAAAAAAATGGTTGCTATAGAAACTTAGTACTCGATGAGTTTGAAACAATTCAGTTAAGGGTGACTTTTTAATTAGAAATAGAAATGAAACACGGTATTCATGTGCAACGTATATTTAGCGACACACAACAAAGCGTAGATCATTTGACATGGACGTAAGCGACGGACATCGAGTAGTTATACTATACAAACATTTTAAAACTTAGACTTTGACAATGTGTAGACAGAGAAATCTAGTGACATGTTATTATGGCAGACAAATAGGAGCCTTAGAAGAATAAATATCTGTACTAATCAGTTCAAAGTAGTTAATCATGGAAAGCCTCTTATAGATGTGATGCTTATTATACTTACCACAAAGTATTAGACGAACCTAGAGACTCGCTAATATCGGTTGGTTCTATGTATAGCGTGTGATTATTGCAAACAGAAAGATCAATAGAAGCGATGTCAGAAGGACATTGCCTGCAGGCATTTCTGAAGGTCCATCTATTGTTTTGATATTGGAGGATATGGTAATGACCTTTAGCTATTTTAAGAACAATATTATTCCTTTTTGCTCTCTAATTTTTTAAACAAAATAGAATATTATGTAGACCATAACCGAGCATTTATCAATTTCAATTCAGTCTTGAATTTATTGATTAACCAAATAACTCTTTATTACAATTATATTCAAAACCTAGTAAAATACTTATAAATAAAATACAATTATAACGTATGTGAGTTACAAAATAATATCGCACCTCTGCTCAAATAGTGTCACAACTCAAAAATATTTTTTGCTTTATTTGCTGATAATTATGCTATTAATTTCAGGATTCTTGTAGCTTTAAGCGCAGATACTGTCAGTTGTGTATTTTAATTATTTGCCCACAGCACCAAAAAATTTTTCTTTATTTATTTGTTGCGTCATATCCTTGAATAATTGGGATTTAAAGGCCTTTTTCTTTTTTATAATTATTGGATTTTTGAATTGTGACACTATTTGAGCGGAGATGCGATATGTAACATAAAATTAGACTTGTAACAAAAAGTCTAAGATTCGCGAATGGAATGTCCAAATTTATAACACAACTTCCAACAGTCTTAACATTTTAAATTAATTATATAAAACGATAAATATATTAATACATTTATAAAACATAAATAATGTTCTTTCATTTAAATTTTAGTATATTTACAAAAAAGCAATATGCTTAACCTATGATATGTTATGAATTACCTGTAGATATTTTTTTTTTATTTCAAGCAAAACCATATTTTAATTCCTCTCAAATTGACTGCAGTGTTTCATAATTGTTTTAGTAGACTAGCGTATGTGCCATATAGTTTAATTTAAAGCTATCTTCACTTCCTTTCCGAGGTACTCATCCAATTTTGTCTTCGTTATCATTGATAAAGATTTTGAAATACTTTATGCAATCCTACATTTTCTACAAGCAAAGCAAATTCCTGAATTTTTTTTGTTAATACTTTGAAATTTTTACTTTCATTATTTCGTTTGAAGAAACATTGAAATAATATTCAACTTCTTCTACAGGCAGATCTAAGCTAATATCCCATTTTTTTTTTCTTGAGGCAAGATGTCAGTAAGAGGGAATGTCAGAATTTTACTAACTAAAACTTATCCCAGTTCTTTCAGAAGCACTGCATACCAAAGCCAAGGTGACTCTTTCGAACCATATCTCAGCCTTAGATATTACGTTAGCATGCATTCATAGATCACCTGGTTCTTGGGATCACATTATGATGTATCCTGCACTCATAAGTTTAATGGGAAATAGTATGTATTTTAAGAAAACATTTGTATTTAGCAACAATATTGCACTACACCACGATAAAATAACAGTTTGACTAGAACAACTATCACATATTCAAAATTGACGACTAACACATATCTACTTTAAATTTATTTATAAACTATTTTCGCAACTACACAACCATGATATAAATAGACACCGATATCTAAGATCACAATTATTTTTATTATAATATCTAAATGTATTAGAATTGGAATCATCTGTTTTTAAGAATTGAGCACGTAGTTTTTGGGTTATATATGTCAGATATTCTATTAAATTGAAACACACATTTAGATACTTCACAAAAAGTGCTACATTTTCTATTACTCTATGTAGACATTTTCTTTCTTTTTTGAATGCACAATCAATAATATATTTTTTCAATACACTTGCTCATAAAGTGGCTCTTATTGCACTGCACTTAGGTATATAATGGCACTTGTTACCAAACTGTGACATTTTGATTACCATTACGCAGTAGTGCTATAATGTGGTTAAAACCTTATTGTTCAACCTCTCCCCCGTCATCATGTTATGCCATGTATCGTATCAGGAAGGGCGCAGGTTGTCCCCCACGAACAAAAGAAAAACAAAATGGCCGCGCATATGAAAACAGTTTTTTACCGCCACAAAAGTGTACTAGTTTTACTGTTATTTTATTCACAAGTGTATTGAAAAACGTATGATACACGTGAGTAATTAATTATTACCATTCTCGGCTCTCTTAAGACCCTCGCCATGGCTCGGGTCTAAATACCGCCTCAACGGTAATCACTAACATGACACACTTATATCATAATGTACTATTATATTTCACAATTTAACCACTGATCTGAATGTTTTGATACCTATCACTAGTTCCTTCGCAACACTGCCTTTATTGTATAACATTATAGCTAGATTTAACCCAAGCGATATTAGAAGAGAAAAAGGTGAAGATTTAAAGTTCTTAGATTTAAGAAACCCAATAGGGATTAAGAGTATAGGTGCATAGTACTAATAAATTGGGACAATTTAGTATACGGAGAAGTTTTAAAAGCAACATTGACCAATTTTCAAGCTCATAAGTATTTAAAAGTGGACGTTTCTTTACTGGCATTTGATCAAAGATTTTATTGATATTTTGTATAATTTTAAGATAAGTATACTTTGCTATATCTTAGTTTTTCTTTCTTTCTTTCTATACTTTTATAGCATCAGCATTTTCGGCACCGATATTATTATAAATGCTTTAACTTTGTCAAGTCACAACTATATATAAAAAAGCATTTACCTTAACCATTATTTTTTCCCACTCAAATAACTATCTCTCAGACCCACTGGTTTGTTCCAGTAAGAGTCTATTAATTTACATTTGTATAAAAAATTCCAACGTAGAGCTTATTTCTATCAATCAGTTCTTAACCAGCACATTGGTTCGAAAATTTAAAGGAGACATATTTCAAGCTACTGCTTAAAATATTGTTGGGGCTATATGCAGGTGAAGTTGTAAACAAATAAACAACTTACATTAAACACATATTTTTTTTTCATATTTTTGTACGGGTTTGTACCCTTTTTTTTACAACAGCTAATATCAAATATCCTATCAGCCAAATTTTCAAACGCACTTAATCGGTGACACTCATGCCATCTTTGATCTGTCACCTTAAAAGTATTTTCATGGCAGTGTGTACCGTTGCCTACCACAAAATCGCTTACCATCAGCAAAAAATAATTTAAAATTTGGTTTAATTTGAGTATGCGAACTATATCTAGCACAGTTCATTATGATGTCAGTTTAAATTTCCAGTTCATCACAGTTCAATTCGCCCTCGTTCTGACAATTCCCAGTATCTGGGACTTCCACACTAACTGTATACTTCAGTCTATTGTTTTTGTCATTTCATGGTGATCTCAGCTTTTATCTTGGGAGGAACTCGGAACGGCTGCGGGTCCATCACGTCGTGAGAGCATTGCAGTTGGAGCTCCATTATATCTTGATGTAGGGACATTATCAGACGCAGGATTTTTGTGAAGTATTCCAGTTTCTGCAAAGAAAGCAGGTATATTGTTGTTATTGTATTATTTTAATGTTATTCATAACTATTGATCAAAAAATTGCAGAGAAATTAAACAAACTTCATTTGTAATTAAATAATATACAAACAATGTAAGTATACAAAAAATATTAAAAATAAAATAAGAAAAACGTGTGCTTATTAGCTATAAAGCATGCAAACAATATCGTACACTAAAGGGAAATATTTCATAAACACAATTAAACAGAAATGAATTTCCTTAATCGCTAGAACAATCCTTAGAGCGGTAATGTTATTCCCTTTATTGTACAAGAAGAATTTGGAAGTAAGAATAGTATTGTAATAAAAATGCATGCGACGTTATAGGTAATTAATACTGCTCTAAGCAAAGACAAGCTGAAGTAAGAGAAACCGTAACTTACTTTTATTTTCCCCTGAGTGTACAATATCACACTTCTCGTATTAAATAAAAACAAAAGATTTTCATTCAAAATAATAACATCTTAATCTATTATTTTTTATTTGAATATGTTTTTTGATAATAATTATTAAATCTCGGTGACTTCTTCTTATAAATTTCTGTCACTAGATTTGAATAATTTAAAAAATAACGTACATATTTGGTTACTTTAAGATTTCTGTACACAATAGCCCACAAGGGCCTAAATTTGAGAATGCTTCATTCCATTCTCTTGTATCATCATTATATATTTTTCGTCATTTACTGAAATACCAAATTTTATCAAATCACAAACTAAAACTCTCAAAAACTACGTTTCAGATTTTTAATATGGGCAGTTGTGTACAGAAAATTTATAAAATTTATAAAATTTCGATGTCTATTTTAATAACGAAATATATAATTCTCATACCTGGCTACTCTGTATGCTATGTCCATTTGCCTTCTCACCGCCGACGACCGTACTACATGGTAACGGCTTCGCTATTCCAATCGTAACTATTCCTATAACAATAGAAAAAAATATATAAATATTGCAATATAGAGCGAAACTTTTACAAACATCTGGATCATCTGAACCAGCAGGTTCTTTAATTTTAACCATATCTTTCATGCTCTTCTATGTAGATATTTACACAAATAAAAAAATCCTATCTTAAATAACATTAGCACTTATATAAACTAAACTATCGATTCTAATCTGATTAGTTGATCATCATCTTACTGCCCTTGTCTCATGTTATTTGGTGCCGGTGCAACACGTTTTTTTCTTCCATTCTAATCTGCCACACTATCACTAACTCCATTTTCTTCCATCTCACTTCTCTCGCAATCCATCTTTTCTTTGACCTTCCTTTCCCTCTCCATATGACCACATCTGATTAGTAGATATCACGGCCAAATATGAAATATTTGTTGATTGATATTTTGGTACTGAACGTCTATTGGTATTTTAGTTTTTAAAACTTACGAGTATTATAAAAAAACTATGAAATAATATTATCTTATTCCTAAAAACTTACTCTCCATTACAAAACTAAAACAACGATAGGAACAAATTTAAATAAAAAATCTGACTTCTACTAAGATTAATATCTTTTGAAAATTTTCACGAATGAGACACCACAGACTGTACCAAAGAAACGCTACGTATGATAAGCAGACGAAGAGATCTGTTCGTAACATTTGTTTACACACAACTTTACACTATCAATATTGTAAACTAATTACTGATAACAGAGTTACGTCTACGTGTGATGATAATGGAGATACGAAGAGAGATTTTTATTCTTTTTTATGTCTGTAATTACATGTAATTTCATATATTGATCTGAATATTTGGCAAATTAAGTGGATTTTGAGGCAATATGTTGGCCAAACTTAAGTGGCAGTAGGTAGGGTACATTGCTCGTAGAACAGATGGCCGTTGGGACCGAAACGTTCTGGAGTAGTGACCGCGAACCGAACGACGCAGCGTTGAAAGGATCGGAATTCTGAAAGATTTTTTTTTCTCCTTGACGATAAACGAATCGAGAAGGACCATTTTAATAATGCTTTCATACACTAAAACCAAACTAAAAATATTGGCTACAGCACCATCTAGTTTTCACTTTAACATATTTTCTGGTGTTCATAAAAATGGGATTAAAACGTCAATATTATAATATTTTATGCCTCTTCACCTCTTCTCACATTTATAGTTCCTAGTAATATCACAAGGCAAGTATTTGTCAAACTAATTAGCTGTAGATATCATTGAACTTGCGATACTGCACACAATGAGATAACATTGTGTTTGTCTGCCGAGCCAGTACTGCGTGCAACTGTCTTTTTACAGTATGTGTGTGTTGTATATATGGTTCAATGTAATATTTACTATATAATATGCTTTTGTAAGTTAAAGAAAAGGAGCTGATGGGTTTTCTACAGTACAGTGAGGACTATTAACCATGTATAATATACATCGTGTTTTTTATAATCAAGCACAAACGAATACCAAAAAAAAAAAAACAATTTTTTTTTATTGGGAAAAAAATTGTACTATTTGAAAATTTTAACTGTGTTAAATTGTTATTTTAATCAACGTCGATGATATTTCAATTTTAAAAGTATTTCATTTATATTTTTCACAAAAAATGTAACAATAACGATTTGAATGAATACGAAATAATTGCTGCGAAAGTAAAAAAAAAAATGTGTTCCAAATGTGTATTTTAATTTTCGAACTATAGGTTTAGAAAATATGAAAAAAAAGAACTCAAAAGTAGAATTTTATAAAGATTTTTAGGAAAATTTTGAACTTGATGGTAATTACAATGATAGCCAGAGCTATTACTGTAATTAAATACTCCACTAGGAGTTTTTATCTTAATGACTTTGTTGATTGATACAAGCATTTCCCCTGTAGTGCTACCAGCTTTTACTAAGTGGACTACCATCGCCTAGCTTTTTAGATCTTGTGTAGCCTACTTCCCTACTACTCCTAATTATCATCATGATATCAGAGAAAGAGACAAAGGTATATATGACGAATAATACTGTCCCTTTTCCACAACGGATCGGCACCTCATAACAAAGCTGGAGAAAAATGATAATATCGCCTATATACCTTTGGGCGCAGTCTTGATGGCGGTGACGGCGACGGCGAGCGGGCTGCGCGCCACGTCGAGCCCGTTCACCGCCACGAGCCGGTCCCCCGGCTGCAGCCGCGCGTCGCGCGCCGCCGCGCCGCCCGCCACCACCGAGCGCACCACGATCACGGAGCTGCCGGGCTCGGATGGGTCCTGGGGAACAATAACAATTACATATTTTATTTTCACGTACGGTTAATCAAGTTTGCAATATGATTAGCATATCCAAAAATATAAATAAGACAGTTAAATTGCACCAAGATATTAAAGAAGAAATACAATAACACAAAATAAAGCTATTAATGTAAGTCTGGAGTCCCATGAACGCTGCTACTAATGGAATAGTAGGTTGATAAAAATATTGATCAAAAATAACACAACATTGAAGATGAAAAATAATTAATAAATTAGAAAAAACAACAAGTCTACAAATCCAGCCAGAACAACGTATATCCTGTTAATGTGAATCGCAATACAAAACCTAATGAGTAATTAAAATCAAAAAAGTCGCTAAGAAATTGTCAATTATTCGTCAATCAAAGTATTATAACTTTATGAAATCGAAAATGAAACGAAATGATTACAAAATCAGAAATAGATTTGGACCAAAAATAGAACCTTGTCGAACACTTTATATAGATATATAGCATCAAAACAAACTAAAGCACTTAAAAACAAATTAATACACTTACCAAGTAGTCAAGTATAGAGAACCCAAGCCCTCTATCCTCCTTCAGTAGCTGGATGTATTCCACATGATCACTCCACATCGCCAAACCACTCAAAGGCTCTAGTGACCGTGATCGAACGCGTTCTAAATCTTCTGTGCAGAATTCTGAAAAAAAAACAGTGGCAATGAATACATAATATGTATTGTATGAGTGGAGTATCGCCATACTGTGGCGATAGTCCACTAACAAAGAACAGACCAGCAGTTTCCTTTTACATATCATTATTAAGATTATATTCCTGAAACACCGATGTTTCTTCCTAAACCAGGGCCTTACTGTTTTTGTATACTTTTTAATTGTCCGGTCATTATTAACACTACAAAGTACGAGACTGGTAGAATGACTGCCTCAATAAAGATGGTTCACCATCTCCCTAGCCTTTTTCCAACTAACTTGGGGTCGGCTTCCAGTGGAACCGCATTCGGCTGAATACCTGTATTTTAAATGGAGCGGCTACCTATCAGACCTGCACAACCCAGTTACGCCTAGTAAATGAGTTGTGGAGGACGGACACGACACTCCTTGGAAAAACTTTCTAGGGCCTGACAAATTTAATGACAACCTTAGAAACTTTTACAAACTTAGAAAAGTACATATCAATCCCTTCATGATGTAGAAATATTATATACAAGCTGATTAGTATTTCAATATATTATTCAAAAAGATTATAATAATAGTAATAATCATTTATTATTTAATATGTTATTTAGGCTAGTTTACTCTAATTTAGGATTTTGCAAAAGTTTTCGTCTTTGGTTTTATCCAATTTAATGAGAGGTCCTGTTTACTTGTTTACTCTATGATTACATACAATTCTACTAATAATCTCACCATCATGGTCATGCGGCGCCGACATGACCGTAGTGGCACTGCAGAGCGATGCGACGGAGCTCTCTGACTTTGCCTTGATCAGTCGCTGCGGAGGAAGCAGCAGGTCTTGTAAGCTGCCGCCGAGGATGTTACTCTGAAAAGATATAGGATAAGTTGATAGATGTGGTTGATAAAGATAGGTATCTATATAATCTGCTTTGCCTTTTCCTAACCAAATTCTAATCGAATACAGTTGAATAGACAGTTATCAGCATTATGTATGGAGAGATCCATTACTGGGCAATTCAGGATCAGGATGTTTTACAAGACTGATTTCATTAGTGAAGTACTGAATGAAGAAATAACTCTGAGTACAGACTGCACGCCACCTGTAGCATGCTATTATAAACATACAAACTATCAACTAGATGGAGCTAATACTTTTAAATTTAGATGGTATCCAAAGATGGCGTTGCTGTTATATTAATAGTAGCACAACAGTGAAAACAGTCATCCCTTGCAAGCTATTCTAAGACTGTCACCTTATTGTAGGCTTGACTTCCAGCAGGGGGAACAGTATTATGCCTTGATCACACGTATACGTAGAGTAAAAGGGTGAGAAAGTAAAATGTTACTCGGCCAAGACAGTGATGTAAGTGAGTTGTAGAGATAAGCGCTCGGCCGAGCACTCGGCGCTTTGTTTATACGTACCTACCGAGTATTCGGCCGAAAGCAATGTCTCTCCCGTTTACTCGGTACGTGTGATCAAGGCATAAGGCTGATTAAGCTTATGCTATGCTTTGTTTTTATTTTAAAGTCTTAATGAAAAAATCGATTCGCCTTACCCTAGCAAACCCATTATCCGGTAGTCGGTCATGGATGACAGGCTGTTGGTCTCTCTTCCTGACGACTACCAGTATGACTGGTGACGTCACTGCTCGTAGCCTTGTTACCACCTCCACGTGATGGGCGCCTAGTACTCGCCAGCCGTTTACCTGCAAAAAATGTATTTCAGAAATTTAAAAAGCGATCTGTTTGAGAATGAGATCATGTTATCTATAACTTTTTCTGTTTATTTTTATCGTCTTCTATTTTATCTTTCAATTTAACTTTTTTTAATAATTCTTAATGAAATAACAACATATCAAAAGTACCTAGAGATCAAAACAGAAAGAGATACAGAAATTGTGATTTTATTAACCTGAGACCTCAATATTGCAGTAACAATACAACCTACTTGATGAACCCTAGACGCTTTTGATGTGTTATCTAATAGTTTGTTAGTAATTATTAGTTTAATAACATTACCTCTAGTAATTCATCCCCCACTCTATACATCCCCAGCCGTGCTACAGGACCATTAGGCGCTATAGCCCTAATGTAGTGCCTCGCCTGCACCTCCTTGCCAGCCACCACGCGCACTGTGCCTTCGAGAGAGATGCCGAGACCACTGTCTTTCTCTTTTATTATTGTGCCGACCTGGAAAAGAGATAATTATATAAGCGAATAAAGTTCAAGAGACAGTTGATAGACTGGCCTGTTGGTCTAGTGGTTAGTGGCCCTGACTGCTATGCCGGAGGTCGTGGGTTCGATTCCCACCCAGGACAAATGTTTATGTGATGAGCATGATCATTTGTTCTGTGTCTGGGTGTAATTTATCTATAAAATGTATGTATTTAGAAATATATAAGTATGTTTATCAGTTGTCTAGTACCCGTAACACAAGCTCTGCTTAGCATAGGACTAGATGGCGTTGTGTGATAGTTGTGGAATATTATTATTATTATAGTTACTTACAGAAATAAGGTTCAATATTTGGTACTTAACCATACATCTATGATAAACAGTTTACTTTTACTTCAAAGCATATTAACTTATAATTTAAGTTTTTGTAGTTCAAGCGTTCCAGTATTGCTTCACTGTACTCATTCGGAAGGGTTTTAACTAGTTCCATCTGATTTCATACTGGTACTCACATTCAGTTGCTTTTGTCTCAGCTTGTCCCGCCATTTGATTTGTATCTTGCTCTGACACTCATTCTTCTCTCACAATATCACACTGGTATGATTGCTACTTATTCCATATCTTGTCTCTCTCATCTCTCTATATCACTTACCTCAATATCATACTGACGCTATAGATATCTCGGTTCTTGCCTCTTGCTCTAACACTAATTCTCTCTCTATTACTTACAACAATTTTACTATCCATCATTCTCTTGCCTCAGTATGGCCACCACTTGTCTTGTATCTTATCTCTCGTTCTGAAACCTTCTGTCTCTATCACTTACCACAATATCATACTGGTACTGATGCCCCGGCCAGTCGTTCTCTTGCCTCAGTATGTCCCGCCACTTGTCTTGTATGCGCCTTGCCTCTCTCTCTGACACCTCGTCATCTCTTCCTATCACGATCTCCGCCTCTTCAGAGGGAGACATCGGCGACGGCAAGTGAGGCAGGATCTCTGATTCGGGTTCCGCTTCGATTACTGTAGATTCGTCGTACTGAAAAATAGATGGAAATAATAAGTATGGGTTTTGATATCACTGCCTGAACGGAAACATTTGTTAAAAGAAGTATGATTACTTACTTAAAAAAAAAATCTGATAACACGTCAAATACATATCAAAACCATTTGAGACGATTTAATTGACTTAACAGGGTTTGCGAAAAAAGGAGGATCAAAAGATAGGTGTCATCTCTGGTGCGAGCTAATCGAGGGCAGAATTCTGCTACCATAATGCAGGATAGTTCCTATGTGTCGAAATAGATGTCGCTACAGACTGTTATCATAGTAGTCAATCAATCAACTATACGTTTGACAACTTGCTTAAGTGAAGACAGGGTGTAAATTTACCAACAAGGAGTTAGGAATCATCAGGTAGTAATCATTTCTTAATCATTCTCCACGTGATCAGCACTTTTCCAGCAGTGAAACAATACCAAACTTCTACTCACCACACTAAAGCTATATTTGGCAAGCGAAGTGACAGAGGGACTGGGCGGTGCGATCGGTGATCTCCGTCCATCCTGCGCAGCCAACGCTTTCTGAAGCTTCTCAAACCCCGCCCCGCGGAGATACCTAGAAGATTTATTACTGAAATTAGAAAGGTTTTAAGAACACAAATTCTAATATATAAACCTAGTTACATTATCCCATCGCAGTTATTCTACTACTCAAAGTATTTTTCAATACACTTACTCGAAAACCCGCCCTTATATCCCCCACCGCTTCGAAACACGGAATTTACTGTTTTTCACACTAGTGCGGGAAACTGCGCTTGTTCATTTCCACCACAATTCATTACATTTATTGTATCAGGCTGGGCAGTAAGCGACCCTCAGAAGTAGAACTTTAACTTAAATATTCGTAATTGTATTGAAAAACGTCGTTTAATATACATGGAAAACTTTCTACACTCGTATCAAAATGTACTATTTTGTCTTCAGTTGCTTTAATAGTTCCAGGGTTGTCACATCTTACCTCAGTGCTTTCAGTCGTACTACGGGTCCTTTCGCATCTCTTAGTAACGCCACCGCGCGATGATTTGTCACTCCATGTAGAGAAACGCCATCAACCTGAAAGGGAAGAAATATTTTTTTAATTTAAAAATTTCTTTTGTTGCTTGTCCACCATTTTATTTCAATAACATTTTTGTCTGAAAGCCAGAATCAACGGTGGTGATACCAGAAATACAGGTAATGAAACTCAGGGATTTCCAGCGAATAGATTCTCACACGAATAGAATTACCTTGAATCTCACATCGACATTATTCAGGAAAGAATATCAGAGAAGCAAATATTATGTAACATTTGAATTCACGATTTGAATTCATCAAATGCATGTATATAAAAATCAATGCCACTTTTCGTTGTTATTTTATAACTCAAGAACGGGCTCACCTATGCAAACCAAATTTTTAGGCTTTGTTCGGACTATTTAGTAGATGGTTTATGTGAAGTTTGGTAGAGTCGAGTAAGGTATAGTAGGGTAGGGTAGAGTAGAGTAGTGTAGAGTAGAGTAGTGTAGAGTAGGGTAGTGTAGAGTAGGGTAGTGTAGAGTAGAGTAGTGTAGTGTAGGGTAGAGTAGGGTAGAGTAGGATAGAGTAGGGTAGAGAAGGGTAGAGTAGGGTAGAGAAGGGTAGAGTAGGGTAGAAGGGTATAGTAGGGTAGAGCAGGGTAGAGTAGGGTATAGTAGGGTAGAGTAGGGCAGAGCGGGAGCGAAGCCGTGCGGGCAAAAGCTAGTCAATTGATATATTTTTTGTCACATAACTTGACATGGACACTTATAAAACGTCAGAAGTGGTACACAGAAATGCACGGATACCCTCGTGCAGTCACGCAATGCGAAGTGCACGGTCCCAATTAGTCGTGTTCTATGGACAAAAACAGTAAGAAACTGTAAAGCTACACTCATCTAAAAACAAAAAAAAAATACTATACATTTCCATATTTATTGAAAGTGTAGACTGGTCAACATAATAAGAAACTCATCGTCATCATCATCAGCCTTTTTAATGTTCCCACTGCTGGGACTCAGGTCTCCTCTCTAGGAAAGGGAATGGACCGTAATCCACCACGCGGGCCCAGTGCCGGTTGGTGGATTTCACATGTTTTTTAATTTTCGGTTCTAGGACATGCCGGTTTCCTCACGATGTTTTCCTTCACCGTTTTGTTTGAGAGCAGTGGTGATGAAATAAATTACACAAAATAATGCGCCTTGCTGGGTTCGAACCTGCGACCTACAACTCGCGAGTCGGGGCCTTTACGACTTGGCCACCACTGCTCTCAATAAATCTCAATAAGAAACTAAAGTTAACAAAAAAAAATCCTAGCCAATAGTCGCTTTTGCAAGAGTATCATTACTAGTAGATGCGTTTTCCCAGCTTTATTGGAGTCAGTTATTAATGTAATAAGAAACAGCTAATCACCAGTATTTTACATGGCGTTTATATTATTTTAGTATCCGATTCTTTCGCCATTATCTCAGGTGGAGTAAAAGCAGTGGCGGGGCCCCGTATCAAATATATTTGAAAGTTTGTTTTTTTGTACGAAAAGGTTTCTACTAATATAGAAATAGTGCCTTGAGAGGCCTTAAAATTGAAAATGAGCTCATTTTATGGATCACTTAGTAGGACGTACTAAAATTGGTTCAGTTTTATTGTCGTCTTGTATGTAGAAAATGCTAAAAAGAAAGGAGCGTGCTAAAAGCTATTAACAGAGTATCATATTGTGAGTAGTCAATATTCATTCATTCCTGTCCATGAGAATTTAAGATTATGGACAACATGTTACAAATTTTGGCCTAAGTCGGGGCCCCTGTAACTTGGGGGCCCCGTATAATTGATACGGCAGATACGGCGGTAGCTACGCCCCTGAGTAAAAGCAAGCTTCGTATACGTATTTTCGTATAAAAATATTACAGTTATAAAATACTTTTCGTTGTCGTGATGTTCAACCTTTGGCACGTAGCCAGGTTCTCTGTCGCTTGAAGAAAATGTCCTTGTTACTACAGTTGACCGAATTCACGCAGAGCTAGAGGTGAATCTTTTTGTTATTAAATACGTTCAAGGATGATCTTTGTCTTGCACAGGTCAATTGTCCTTACCCGGGAGATCTAATTTATTCATTTTCATTTTTTATTTATTTATCATTTATTATATTTAGCAACCAAAAAATCACTAAGGTTTAAACTTGTGCTACCATGAATCTACCTCAATATCGAAATTCGATCATTATTGTAGATATTAATTTATAAAAATTTCTTTAAATAAGTAGAAAAATAAAGAAAAATAATCTTAAATAGTACTTAAGTAATATTGCTAGCCATAATGTTCATTATTATTGACATAAATTTAGTTTATGTTATTCTTTAAAATTTACATATGTACCTACACAAAAAAAAACTTAAACTACTTACACTAAAACCTAAATAAATACATAACGTACATAAATAAAATACAAAAACATTAAGTACACTCAGGCGTCGAAGTACTCCTCCACATCGCTGTCATCCGGGAATGTGCCTACTAGAAGACTGGCAATGTTGCTTACATTTGATATTTTTAGGTGTAATATTTTTTTTATTTCTGAGGGTAGACCATTAATAAGTCTTGCTACAATATACCCACTAGTTCGCTTGCCATACGTATTGTTGATAGTGATAATAATATGGAAGACTTGATGATGATGATACCAGCTAGCCAATTACAGCTACAGCGGCCGCATTCCTTGGCTCCTCATAGTGGTTGTGAGCTCAGATCTGCTGCTCTGTTATGCGTTCTAATGTGACTTGCAAATCTAACTTTGGCCAAAAATATGCGCACTGAGCGATCATATCAGTACCCCTAGCCAAGTTGCAATTCGCCAATAGTTAACGCTAGTAGAAAGCTTCAAATGTACGGGACCGACGTCATCTCAACGCTCAGTCACGTGGTCAGAACAAAAGAATTGGCGGCAAGGTCAACTCGAAACGTTTGACACAAGCGAAACGGTTGTAACTTGGCTAGGGGGGGGCTGGACACCATTAACGACATGACAAATTATAGCTGTTGGTGGTCTGGCTTTAAGTTTATCATGTTTCCGGTCCAATTCCAACACGCCAACTTGGCTGTAAACTTTCTTAAGAATGACACTATTTGACTTTGCAAAAATATTATGACAACACATTCAAGTCGGTGTAAAACTTTTTCCAATACCTACGCACGAAAAACTCGATGCTGAAAGTGTGTAAACCAATGTCACGAGAATGTAAGAATAAGTTCCCACGACATTGGTTGGCAAAAAAACATCATGGCTTAGTTCTACTAAGTGCCTTCAAATAAAGGAGGTTCCCATTTTGGCTTCGTAATTTTTGTTTGTTATTAGTTTATTACAGAACTTCGTGGTAATACATCGATTTAAAAATCTTGTTATTTCTTTCTTCCAATATTAGTTTTGATAACGGGATCCATGATAAATTAAAAGAAATCTAATATAAAACCATATATTTTGGTGATTGTATAATAATAAAATAATAATAATCCTTTATTTTCAGACAACTACGGCCCATAGATAAAATACACAAATAATCTTACAAAATAATAAACTAATAGATAGGTATATTTGGGTAGCGATGAAAGTCTTGAATGAAGTGACTATGTAGAAGCCAAAAATAAATAGTTCTAATAGTTCTGACGGCGCTTCTAGTATTGTTTCTTAGTTATTTGACACCATCTTCGGAAATCAAAGTTACTACTATTCAAAAGCTATTTTAAGAGCAATGGTACCTAATTTGCGTCGTAGATTCAAACTCAAGCAGGTTCTATACTTTGTGTAATTTATTTCTTCGCCATTTGTCTTAAAACGTTGGGGGAAAACATCGTGAGGAAACTGACATATCCTAGAACCAAGAATTTAAAAACCATGATGTGACGTCCACCAGCCCTCACTTGATCTGCGTTCCGTCAAATGAGTCGATGCCCAAGTCTGTTTCCTGATAGTTAATATTATTATTTTGTTTCCCTTAATTAATTTTGTTGGTTAATTTTGCTTGCAGTACACCGCTGACTACCCCATTTTTTAGTTTAAGTTCTTATATTCCATCCCAAGGTTGTCTGGAAGATATCGCTGTCAGCGATAAGACCGCCATTGTACCTATAGATTTAAGTTTCTATGTCATTGTTACTATTTTGGTGTACAATAAAGTTTATTCTATTCTAATTCTATTCTATAGTTACAACCTGAGAGTATTTAGGAAAAGAGTGAATAAGTTACTTCTAAGCAAGCACGCTTCATCGTTAATCATATCATTGCTTACTATCAGGTGAGATAGTAGTAAAGTCTATCAATAATAACAAAGAAATATAGCCTGTCAAAATCATAACCCTCCTTTGGCGTTGCCGCAGTCGGGTAAAAATTGGAATACTATGCGCAAAAAATCAAAATCAAAGCATTTATTTCAAATAGACCATTTGCAGGCACTTTTGAATAGACAAATGTCGGTCAGTCCAAAAAAAGTGAAGCTAAATTGCACGTTCCAAAGCGTAGTTCTCTATGGAGAAGAACGTGCAAGAAACTTCATGGACACTTTTAAATCATAATTATTATGTGTTATATGTATATAATGTTTGGTTACATATTTCTTGTTGCATCTATTATGTGAGCACAATGTAGATAATAATAAAAAAAAAAATTAAAGATAGAAACTGAATTAAGCAACTGGCAGCTAAGAGATGACCAGTCTCATCTGACGGCACCCGTTCACGAGCATGACCCCCACTCAGCTCAACCATGACTCAGGCTCAGGCGCTGTCACTGACTTAGGCTCAATCCGGACAGTTACTGGACCGCTAGAGAGCGAGCTACCTATTTCTCGCCGTCCACAACCATTACACATTAGTAGGTACATTGCTTGCAAATAAATAATTCTGATTCTGATTTTGATTCTAAAGTCAGGGTCAGGCTATCGGTGGCAGAGGCGTAAGAATGTCCATTCCCTCAAGCGTACGACCACATCCTTCGCTAGCATTACTGCTTCGTAAAAGGAGGTGACCGCCTGCCATTCCTCCCCGCTCCGGACCAAGCCCGGCGCGAGAGGTGGCTGCCACCGATCGGCCTCAGGAGCACACGGCGGTGCTTCACTCAACCAGGGCAAACCTCCACCATATAGTCCACCGTGGGTGGAAGAAAGACTGTACTTGTGAATGCAATTATACACACCTTGACTTACGGAGACTACTCTCCTTACACCAATCAATATGAGACATCTAGCATACTCGTCCCTCACCACAACTAAATGACCTCGTTAAATTGATTACTGCACATTAAGCCTTCGCTAATTACTCCGCGTCAATTAATCTCACTAATTAAGAGGAACTGCTTTCTACCTCTGCGGATTATTGGAACCGTTGATTAGGCAAGCATTGTTTGGGGTTAAGGCAATTTGGATATTCGGTGTCGGAAATTGGTAATTATCGACCTTGAAAAACCGGTCAAGTGTGAACCAGATACGCGCATGTAAGGTTCCATACCGTCACGTAGCAAAAAAATGGCTAAAAAATTACAACAATTTTATATTTATTCGGTTTTTAGTAGGTTGGTATAGCGGCAACAAAAATTCATCGTCTATGAATGTCTCTACTGTCTAGCTATCACGAAATACAGCCAGGTAATAGACAAACAGACAGGCAGCCAAACGGACGGACAGGGAAGTCTTAAGGGTCCCGTTTTATACTTTTGGTTTCAACCCTAAATATTAGAAGGGAAAGTCAAGCCAATGCTATCGTTGATTTGATCGGAAATAAAAATTTTATCTTGGGCAGGACGAAATTAAATATGTCTATAAGACAACAATTATTGTAGCCTAAGTATCCATGAAATATGGCTCTGAAACGTTTTAGTTCACAATGGACCTCATGAGAAGGGTTTAAGTCATCCAAAGGGCAAGGTCAAGGTGGACCGACGACCTGGTCAGGGTCGCGCGAATCCGATGGATGCGTGACGCACAGGACCGGTCGTTGTGGCGACGCTTGGGGGAGGCCTATGTCCAGCAGTGGACGTCTTTCGGCTGATATGATGATGATGATGATGATGAAAGGGCAATAAAAAGGGTATGCTCGGAGTTTTCTTGCGTGATGGCATTAGAGATGAAAATAACTCCAGAAGAAAGGCTGCTGACATAGTCCGAAGAGTCGCCAAAGTTTTTATAAGTAGTAGGCCAGATACATTGCTGACAGAACATATGGTCGATGGGGACGTAAGGTTCTAGAATGGCAACCACGTAGCTGGAGACACAGCGTTAGAAGGCCGAGACAAGGTAGACCGATGACCTGGTGAAGTTATAGGAATCCGATGGATGCAAGACGTACAAGACTACATTTCATGAGATACAGCCTGGTGACTGACAGAAGAACAATGGAATCTTAATAATAGGATACGGAACCCTAAAAAATCCTGACCTGGGGCCTTATCATGACGTGTTAAAATGTCAGGCGAATGAGCGAGAAAGAGGAATTGAGCTTTACGGCTTAAGTATATATGTCCATCTCTTTAACAGTTCAGTTTAGGTCGTCAAATGGATCTCGTTAAAACCTCGTGGTAGGACCTCTAACTTCACAAATCATATTCTCATTAAAACAAACTTAAATTGAAGCATCTTGTGATTCTTCGACGGATAGTTAGTTGATGTTAGTGAAACTTTTTGACTTCCATTACCATTTCTACTCTTCTACTCTTACAAAATAAACTTATGAATTTTACTATGATCTCAGCGCGCTCATTTCTCGGAGTGCTCCAGCACTTGGGCTGAAGGAGACATTAAACAATGGCACAGTTTTCTAGAGTAAATCCTAAGAGGGACGTGAGGGAGGACGCTGTGTTGGAACTAAGAATATTTTCTTAGAGAATATTTAAATATTCAAATGTACTGGGTGAAATAACCGCAATTGAAATATTTTGTTATTATTATTATTAATAAGCTCGCGTTAGACCACTATTTCACCTGATGGTAAGCGATGATGTGGTCGACGACGAAATCAGAAATTTCATTTCAAATAGACCAATAACAGGCACTCTTGAATTGTCAAAATGTCGGAAGGTGAAAAAAAAGTGAAGCGATGTTGCACGTCTCACAGGTTAGTCACAAACATATTAGTTGTTACCACAAAACCATTATCTAATTAAATAAAATTATCAATTTTAATGACAACATTACATGATAGAATATAAAACTATCATATATATGCATATTATAATATCATTTTGTAAATAAATAAACATAAACATAAAAATTGTGTCAAAGTCAACAGTCAAAATATTTTATTCCACATAGGCCTATATGGGCACTTATAAAACGTCAGAAGCTGGTGCACGGTTCCAAATTTGTCGTTTTCTATGGAGAAGAACCGGCAAGGAACTCCATGGTTACTCTTATAAAAAAATGATTAGCAGAAAAAGTAAAATTGAAGAAACCAAAACATCCCCTTTTTTTTTTTTTTTTTTTTTCTCGACGGGGAAAATCATCTTTGACGAAACCCGCTCTTGGGTGGAACGGGAGACAGTGTCAGACTCTTACTGACTAAAAACCCCGCGCCGTTCCTTCTAGCCTTCATACCGGGGCACGAGCTCCCTTTCGGACAACCCTGTCCCCAGTAGGCTTCGACCCAGCTGGGCCCCTCCTGCTGCTGACAACTCCTTGAGGCGCGCGGGAACAGTGCGCGCCGTCAACGTCTTGGACTCGGTCCATTACCGGACGATCGGACAGCGAGCTACCCATGGCTCGCCGTCCGCGAGCCCGCGTCTACGGTGGCCGGAAATCGGGATCGGAATCCCGGCGATGGCGGCGAGGGCGCTGTTGCCTGATGCGGTCGGCCTCCTCCTTTGCAAGCATTACTGCTTCGCAGAAGGAGGCGACCGCCTGCCATTCCTCCTCGCTCCGGACCATGGCCTCGACCAGGGCCCGGCGCGAGAGGTCTCCGCCGCCGATCGCCCCCACGAGGGCACGGCGATGCTCCGCCCAGGCAGGGCACACCTCGACGGTGTGCTCCACCGTGTCCTCCGGGCGTTGCGCACAGTGGCGACACCCGGGCGTCTCTTCCGCCTGAATCCGATGCAGGAACCTCCCGAACTTGCCATGTCCGGTGAGGACCTGCGTCATGCGGAAGGTAAGGACGCCGTGAGGTCTTTCCAGCCACGCCTCAAAGAGGGGACTTACCGCCATAAACCAAAACATCCCCTCAATGCAACAGAAAAAATATGTGAAATGTTACCAATAGTTCTTCTATGAAACTTAGCATATGAGTTAAAATGAACGTTAACAAGATTGCTGCAACTTGCAAAGGCAAAGGAATAGCAAAGTTTGCACCAAGTACTGTTCTGCAAAGTAGACGATGTAATGAAGTACTAGAAGTGCTCCTATTAGAAGTTTTACAGTACAGACTGAATTCTTAACATAGATGGTAGATAATCGTGACCAATTCGTAACGAAAACGACTTCCCTTAAGCGACAGAAGTCATTGGGTGAAGTTGGAGGGCGTGTCAGACTCTTACTGACTGAAACCTAAGACATATCCTTGAGGCGCGCATGGAACACTACGCGCCAACTATGAACCTCTTTTCTATGGGTCGCAAAAACATAATTGGAGTAACAAACTCCTCTGTCCACCTCTTCAGGGACTACAAAAAGGAAATTATGAATATAAAGAAAAACATAAAGCCGGAATACGGCAATGTAGTTCTAAAACAGCACTATAAACATGCAGATATTAAAACGGTAGGAGCGTGTCAAGTAATGTCTCGATTATATCCGTAGTCGCCGCCCCCATGGGACTGCTCACAGTTAGCACGTCATGAGGGGAGACTAGGAGTGGGGTAAGGACATGTCATTCTATTAAATTGTCACACTCAATATTTTAAAGGCGAAAATTGGTGTGTGCGCGTAAATGTTTCTATTTGTTGCCCCTTAAGAATGTTTTTAATATCGTGTAAATTTGTGCGGAATTTCTCAGCACGCGTAACCCCCACAAATATCCATTTCATACAAGTATTTATTGTAATGCATAGAATACGCATGAGAGACGCGTTATTTTTTGCATTTATAAATTTTTTGCATAATAAATTCTGCACGATATTAAAAACACCCCCACACTAGAATATCCAGTGTCCTCCATTTAGCAGTTGAGTGAAAACACCTACGAGTAATACGCCTTATCTGAAATAATATGTTAACCAGTTTTTTTTTTTATGATGCTCTAATATTTCATGACTATTCCTCCGGTCAATAAAAATTATCATGATGCTTCAACGAAGACACTTGTTTAGACCCTAATATATAATGTATATTCTACCTATATATAATTATAATATAATTTATCTGTCTAGGTATCTACCAATATTTTGTCCCATAGAACGAGCGGGATGATTCTATTGAGGGATGATGAGTTTATACATGAAGAATACCTTTACGAATGGGATGTTGTAATTAAAGTAATACACAGGTATGTATTACTACTATTAAAAGAAAGAAAATAGTCTCGGAAGATTAGCACAAAATAGAGTAAGCAGTAGAAGGTAGAGTGAAGTTGCTAATGACGATGATGGGAGGGGTACATATTTTTTGGATATTTGGTAAAGGTAATAAGAACTATATATAATAATAATATACCGTTCTTATTACTTTTGCCAAGTCGTAGCTATTGTTGAATTTAAACTGCAGCAAGAAATCGGATTTATTTTATGATAGCGACATAAGATGTTAATGTGCTTAGAAAACAAAAAGAGAACACGTCAGAAAAATAAAACTTACTCGAAGTCCCGGAACAAACAAGCAAGAAATAATCAATAAACCAAGAAAACATCGTTGGATAACGTGCCACGTTTGGCAAACGGCAGACAGCATGGAGTGTCAACGAAATAAAAGCAAGCATATCGACACGTATTGGGCACGGGGCCAATTTTGGCACATCTCGTATTACGGAAATTCAATTTCTTTAAAAATACAGCCAAAATTTGCGAAATTCTAATGGATTATCTAACTTTGGCTGCAATATCGCTTTTTTGTGCAAAAACTTTTATTTGGGTGTGATCGATAATGAAATTATGTTGTTCAAAAACTATAATTTTGCCCCCGTTAGTAAAAAAGACGCATCTAAAATATTTTCCAGATTTGAGTTATACACATTGCCGGAATCAGGAAAACAAGGCGCATCTGACTGTATTTTTAATATTTTGCTAACTTTCTCTAGTGCGGTTTTAACACAAGGAAAAAGGCCCTATTTACCGTTTCATTCATTAATTTCTTTTTATCCGTTTTCATTTTTGTAAGATACGTCTTTTTAACTATCCGGAGCAGAATTGTTGTTTATGTTTTCACATTAGACGACTACGACACGATATCGTGTGGTATGTTGTCTCATATACCTAGCAATATCGAGTATGAAACTACTAGTCCTATGATATCATGCTACTATTGTAATCAGTTAAGTAAAAACACCCAAACTCGGAATTCCACCACAGCTCTGGGTATTGTGTAATTCATCTAAATTTTTTTACAAAATGCGAGATTTGGCAGCAAATTCTAATTCCTATATTAATTCGGAAATAAAAACACTGAGACATTGCAAGACACACAATACTCGATTGGAAACAATACTTCTGACATAGCGACTGACTTTAACAAAACCAGTTTCAATCAACTTTCCAGGTTCACAAAACATTTATGGCATTTGTTGACAGCGATATATCGATTCTGTCATCATAAACAAGTATTTTCAACTTGATACTAAGTCTACTATTATATATACTAGAGGAAATTGAAAAAGTTTGTTTTATTGACAATGCCACATATACTCTTGATTTGTGTGATGTATATCATCAATAAGTTACAGTAGGCATATATGAAGGAACCTAAGGTGATACAGTGGGCGATCCATTATATTATTATACAGTCTCACTTAAGCTGGGCAGCCTTCTGATCCACATCAATGATCTGCGTTTTGGACAGTCCATAGCAAGTGTTTGGACTTCAGGATGTTAGTCAAAGGTACGGCACGTCTGTGCACCATAGGTCAAAATGGGGAGAATACACACGTCATTGACATAAGTAAAGTGCCTTTAAAATGGCCCCATCATCGCTTACCATCAGGTGATATAGTGGTCAAACGCGAACCTATCCATTATAAAAAAAAAAACAATTCTTTCAATTAGACAATATCACAAAATTATACTATATTAGTTTTATAAATGAATGAGACTTAATGATACGTCATATTTGAAATATTTATTGTACAATTGTACATACAGACCTACCACAGTGTAGTCTTTATTATCCTAAAGGTTTAACAGGTAGAAAATGCTTTGTTGCATTAAGTCCACTTATTATGGTATATATACTACTGTAAATGAAGTTTAAATAAATAAATAAGAATTCCTCAGATCAGCAATAAAAATAACACCATGAAATATCTACATATTGTGTTCATCATCATCTTCCAGCTCTTATCACGTTTTATTTGGGGTCGGCGTAACACGTTTATTTCTTCCATTCTGTCCTATCACTCGTCACTAACTCCCTTTTCATTCATATCACTTCTCACACAATCCACCCATCTTTTCTTTGGCCTTCCTCTCCTTTTCCATCCATCCACATGTAAATTCATAATTCTTTTAGCAACATGCGTTTCATCTCTCCTCTTTACACGACCATACAAAGACAAACGATTTCCTTTCAACTTTTCAGTCACTGGCGCCACTTTCAAACTTCCCCTAATATACATATTGTGTATCTACATATTGTGTTGAATTGACAAAATAAAAGGGATAGACCCTGAAGATCGAAACAAGGGCTTCTAAACAGACAAGTACATCCTACGATCATCCTCATATTAATATTCGTGAAGGGAGACCGGCACGTGACGTCATCAAAGTAGGTCAAGGGCAATGCCAATGTTGGGGAATCGTAATAAAGTCCTCCTTTATGATACTCCTTCTTAAAGGGATAGGACGTAAAAACGAGATGAAAATTATATCCGTTGTTCTTTAGAGCTTGTAATTTTGTTTCCGTAATATCTGGGCTAGAGTTTAAATTCGTTTTATATATTGGAAGACGGTGTGTAGGGAATACCTGTTTGTTTGATAGCAAAGCAGACTTCTTTAATTATTAAATTATGACTAAACAATAATGATGACTATAGCATAATAGCATTTAGTAGAATCAGTAGACTAAACCGAGAAGTTTAAAGATTTCTTATATGTGCAAAGCTGGGGTGAACCGCAAGTATAAAAAAATAGAACAGTTGTGATCTTGCTACATTTTGCTAGATTATTAATGTGGTGAAAACTAAAACAGTAGCTTTATGACCAGTTACTTAATTAACAAAATGCATAAATAATGATGCACAGGACCGGTCGTGGCGATGCTTAGGGGAAGCCTATGTCCAGCAGTGGAGGTCCTTCGGCTGATATGATGATGATGATGATCATAAATAATGACCAATGTATTAAAATCTGTCAACGTATTTTTTTCACTTTTTTTTTTCATCAAATCAGCTTCTCAATATTTGTGAGCTGTGAAAATCGGAACCAACAGAGATGACCACCAGAAAAGTACGAATTCAATTCACGCTGATGTTACCCAAAAAATTATTCAATTCAAATCTCCTAACGTAATTAACCAGAAACGGACAGAAGAATTATAAGAAAAGAACTTTTTTATTCATAGGCAGAATCATCAAAGTAATCTCTTTAAGAAAAAAAAACAAACCCTAGTAAAATACAAGTCCCGAATACTTGAAGCCAATCAGAGCGCAAGAGGAAACTCAGCTGTATCAACTACCCGTACGTTGTCGAGAGGCCTTGGAACTTCGTTATGAATTCATAGATTTACAACCCAGAATATAACATTAATCTTGACGGAAAGACTGGCCTCCATTTGTTCTGTGTTTTAAGAGTTATGCTAAATTTAGGAAGTAAAGAAAGATTTAAGAATGAATGTAAGAGAAGATGAGTGTATTTAAGGCTAGAGTGAATAGGCTCTTAATAAACTAGTGCACCTTACCATCAACGATTGCTTCACTGCTTACCAGGTGAGATTGCAGTCAGTAGTAAAAACAAAACATAAAAAAATCAATGGATGGACTGCCAGAGCTGACGACTTAGGATAAAATAATATGGCACCAAATGGTGAGGAAATTCAACCACAAATAACAGAACCTGGATGGGCCAACAAAGAAGAAAAAGGATGGACTGTACAAACGCTAAAGGATGACATGACTAGATAGAGACTGACAGGACAGTAACAAAGATGGTATATGTACGGAAAAAGAACACAATATATTGCACCGTAGCCAATTTATTAAGACAAGTGTAATATGGTTGTGAAGATGTTGCTTGGTTTAGTACCGTTGATAGTATAATTGAGTTTAGACATGAAGAAAAAGTACCGGAGTATTTTTCAATTAAGAATAATGTACAAGTGCTGTAAAACAATTCAAATTTTCAATACTGTATATTGTATAGACTATCTGTTCATCCCCAGTTTTAATCTTAGAGGAAAATAATGAAATTATGCGACTGAATTTACACTTTTCATAAAGACTGGTGGCTAAATTGACCATACTGTATTGTCTGTATTACAAATTGTGATTTCGTTTGTAAGATATCACCCGCATAGAGTGTATACACTTTGAGATCTGTATTTATTCCTTCCTCCCAACTTCAGTATAAGGGATTTAACAATAAAGAATTTCACGTTCAACTGTTTTACTTTCAAACACAAGGAGACTATGAATACAATTTCCATCTGAAATTATTTAGTTGTTTTATTCCTTTTCATCTCCGCATACAATATTTATTCCGCTAGGTTTAATCTTTGTTTCATCAGCGGCGTTGCGGAGTGTTGTTGGGTCGCTACTAAATATGAAAAAGTAGGATGTTCCAACAATAGCCTCCTTTCAAATATATTCTGCTGTTGTTTTCGACGATTGCTGTCGAGTGTTATGTTAATATACAACCTTTTGTTCTGTGTTATTGGGACGTCTACTAATATTGGAGTTGGTGCGGATTTTTTGGCAACGATGTTTATTTTGGATTAGTAGAAGATCATGTGTGTACATATGTAGGCCGCGAATACACAGATTGTTAGCTGATCCTTCATCGGTCATATTAGACAGTGTCAAGAGCTAACTCGGCGCTAGTTCGTGCACTTTCCGTGTTGTTTCTGACTTTAACACCGGAGTGTGAATTGTTTGCTGATGGATGGATGTGTGTCATGATTTTTTTCTTTTATTTCAATCAATGGTATTGATATCGTATGGATTTAGGTTATTATTGTTTTAATAAATGTATTTTTAGCTAACAAGTTTCCACTGTATAACGTCTTGGACATCTTCTGTAATTTTGTACATGTACTTGTGAATTTGTGAATAAATAAATGTAATGTTTTCCTAATGAATAACGTTTTCATGAAAGTAGTTGACCACATCAAAATCAAGCGTATTTTTTGGGTAACCTAGTTACAGTGAACGTGCTCTTTCATGCAGAATAAATTATAGGTAATTTCTCAGAAATTTAATAAGCTAAATAAGTAATTAAATACCGGCAAACTTAAATATAACTGGAAATATTAGATCACTTAAGGTGTAGAGGAACTCTGGAGTACAAAATAATTATAAAAATGTAACAAAATTATTTGTTGACTCTACTTCAAACGCACCGATACATACATATTACTTATATATCTGCCTTTTTGGTGACAAGCTCGATCGAGTAGTGAAGGGATTGAAGCGAACATTGCAAATAAAATCTTCAGTGACAAAAAAGTATGGAAAAAATTTCAAACTTGACTAAAATTTTTAACCGACTTCAAAAAAAAGAGGAGGTTATCTACTCTGTTGCATTTTTTTTTAATAATTATTTTCTATTTTTGTTGCCTCAGAACTCCGTCGTTTATGGACCACCTTGCTTGGAATTTTGAAAACACCTCTAGCATTGGTCGACGTAACATCATGTTTTATCAATTAATTAGAGATGCACGTGCATTTCTGCTCCTTGTATGAAGTTGTCTTTCTTTTTATTTATTTCGTAAATATAAATATTTCCTTTTCAGACCTGAAAGACCGAATTCAACAGAAACTTGGCTCTATACTTCTTTTATTCTTCTTCCTGCCCTTGCGGGACAAGGTCACTTGGGGTGGGTGCAATACATTTTTTTCTTCCATTCTGTCTTGTCACCTGTCTCGCTATCACCAACTCTCTTTTCTTCCATTACACGACATACCACAGAAAGTCGACTCCATACCAATAGCGTAAAAATAGACACAGACACCCACGCTTTATGGCTAGAGAGTGCAAGTGCACTTGCGACAGGCATTTGTTCGAGCTTGCCATACGCACACGTGTGTGTTCCATCTTTCATTGTTTGATTAAAGCCGACCATAGAAATACTCGTATATAGGGTGACTGGTAATAAGTAACCGATAGTTATACACGTTATTGTACTCATGATTTCAAACAACTTTCCCTAAGAAACTTTTTTTATACTTATTTGTTTTATCATAATAACAAAATAGCTGTTCGCGCAAAATCTCACGCGCGCGCCTTCGACCTCGCAGCTCTTAGCCGCGTAACGCCGTTGTGTCATGTACCTTACCTACAATAGTGATAGTGCACCCGCGCCGCTTGCAATCCCATCGGTGTATGTAATCAGTGTAGGTACCTTCATGTACCGGTTAAATAATATAAGTTAAATAATGAGTATAAAAAACAAGTTTCTTCGATCATGAGTTGTCTTTGATCATGAGTACAATCACGTGTATAATTATCGGTCACTAATTACCAATCACCTTATATAAAATACTGCATGAGTAGTTTGATGCATGGTAATTGTACGATGTGTGCGCAGAGATGTTGTGCTATGCCTTTGCATGGCTACAAAAAAGAAAGGGAGAGGTAGACCGCAAGTTACCTGGATGACAAATGTCCGCAAGGACATGCAAAAGCTTAGCCTTACGGATGACGATGCTGATCAGTGAAGTGAATGGCGCCGCATGATTAAGAAAGCCAATCATGTGTTAGGTTAGGAAGAGGTGAAGGCAAAAAAGGACTGCGCAGAGATAATCGTTACAATTGATGGTATACTACGTTCAGATTTTTAAATGCGGGTGTGTGTGCGACTGCGTATTTACTGTTTTTACTGAATTGCATATGTCGTAGTTTGCGCAGGGTGAAGACAAACTGCAGATATGTGGTTCCGATGTTTTTTTAAAGTAACGGGCATATCTATTCCATTCTGATATCTATGGAACCGATTTTCTGCATCCAGCTACTCTGTGACTAAAGATATACTTAAAGCTGAGAGTGTAATCTGATTTGACATCTAGACGACTGGAGGTCAGGGAGCCACTGATCGAGTTATAGTGAGTGCGATACTCCGACACGACACGATTTATATCGATTGGTGACAGGCAAGTTTTCGATCGTCCTGTTTGTTTGTTGAAGACTCTGTCGGAGATTTTTATTTTCATGGGCTGATTTAAAAAAAAAGACGGATGAAAAAAGATTGCACGTAGCGGAGATGAGAATGTTAAGATGGATGTGTGGTGTGTCTAGAATGGGTAGAGTGAGAAATGATTAGGGGAAGTTTGAAAGTGGCGCCAGTGCGGCGAAAGGAGAGATGAAACGTATGTTGCTAAAAAAGTTATGAGTTTAAATGTGGATGGAGGGAGGGGTAGAAGGAGGCCAAAGAAAAGATGGATGGATGGATTGTGTGAGAAGTGATATGAAAGAAAAGGGAGTTGATGATAGCGTGACGAGCGACAAGACAAAATGGAAGAAAAAAATCGTTGCGCCACCCCAAATTAAACGGGATAAGGGCAGGAAGAACAATTTTATTTTTTTGAAGGTGGTAAATCATCCAATGACTTTTCCCATTCCAGGGTGGAGCCTTTCGCTCCAGACTTACCAACTTTTCGGTTTAGTGTTGTAGCTATAGAAAATGGGACAAAAAATCACAAGAGAAAACAGAAATATTTATTTCTATAAAAAGTTAGAGAAAACAAAATCAAACATACTTTTTTCAATTAAAAAAAAATTACGACAACATGTTCCACAGACGACTTCGTCCAAATCCGCTTATTAAACAGGTCAATGTCATATGGTCATATTTTCAAGGAGTTCTGTTTTTTTTTTTAATGCTACCTACAATCCCGTCAGATACTAAACAACGATGCAATCAATATAAATTAGAAGTTCCCTAAGTACTTTTTTTAACATTAGCTATTTACCAGTCAAAGTCCCGTGAAAATTGGTTCAGCAGTTTCGGGGATTAACCGGAACAATCACATAGACAAACAAGCCGACACACAGACAGACAAAAAATTTCATAAATTTCTGTTACAGGTGGCGAGTACACTTTCATAAGAATTTAGTAAAAAGAATATTTTTATGTTGATATTACATACAAACACCTCAATTTTATAATACGTATAGATTAATGTATGCTGTTAATGAACTACCTTGAGCTCTTCATTAACATCGCCTCACCAAACCGAACACACATTAACGACTTAGTTTTTGCAAACGCACCACTTTCCACCACCATCAATCTTGCGTACAAGTCTATCTTCCATCCATCACATATTACTGGTACGAGGGACACGATCAACTGTACCAAAGACTACGGCTGCCATACGAATACCGCCCTTACTGCTACGTAATACGATTGTCAAGCTACTTCCATAAACTTGTGGGTTCTAGTCAAACAATGACTTTGCGTGCAAGCGTCAGGTTGGCGCTCCACAGCAGCACATGGCTAAACTTCGCACGGGTTTGTACTTATTATTAATTTTATACGTGTTCTCAATTATTCTTAATGTATTCAATTTTTTTTTTTAATTTTCTTATCTATTTATAATCATTTTAATTTTAATCGTAATTTTGATTAATCAATCATAATGCAATTATAATTGATTGAAGCAGCCATTTTCATGCCAATTTTTTTTTTTTTTGTTGTATTTAATTATCTACAATATACAGTATTGTATTATAATTGTTGATTTTTTTTAAACTGTTATTTCAATTTTTATTTTTATGTAAAACGTATAATTTAAAATATTTATATTTTAATTTAAAGACATTTTTTGTGCATGTGGTGTTGCGCTTGTGGTGTTGACTGCAACTGATTGCAACAATTAACTGAAGGTTGGAATGTATTTGTGTAAACAATAATTGTTGGTTAACCAAAATAAATCCTACTAATATTATAAATGTGAAAGTTTGTATGTATGGATATTTGTTACTCTTTCACGCAAAAACTACTGAACGGATCTCGATGAAACTTGGTACACGAGTAGACCATATCCCAGAATAACACATAGAATCCTTTTTATCCTGGGATTATGTACGCGGGTGAAGCCGCGGGCAAAAGCTAGTAAATAATAAATTGTTATTTTTTGTTTATAGTTTACGTAAATAAGTTATAAACTAAGCCTATAAAATTAAATATTGTACAAAATTTCCAAGTCGTTTGACTTTTTAGACAGACCCCATTACTCATCAATAAGGCAAAACATTCTGTACAAATCTTTTACAGCAATGGAATTTCGTCTCTATTGTGTCAGTCAACCTAACCATCGCGTGCGCGCGTTAATTCTCTCCCTAATAGTTTCCTACCCCAGTGTGTACAGGTAGAATGTCGTGTCACGCACGTGTCCGGAAGGGAGCATATAAGGTAAGGAAAAGGGAAGCGACGCTCAATTACAAGTTCTGATGAATAAACTGGCAGGTTAATGAGAGCTAGAAAGCATTTTAATGAAGCATTGCTTACATAAATAGATTAATCATATTTTTTATATTTTGAGAATAAAAAATATGAACTTTTTTAAATAAAATTCAAACACACTAAAATATTCATATACAACGTGTAACGTTAAATGCGCAAAACCTCAGACACCCCAACAGATTTTTAATTCGATTGACCTAATAATGTGAGAAAAAAAATTAAAGATTTTATGAGCAGTTTTAGTTTATTTAAAATTCATATCTGCATTGAAATAAGAACTTTTATTATCCCTTGTATGAGCAAATTTGATTGGAATACAACTATTTGTGTTTATTTATCTATTTCAGCCGGTTTGCGCACGTGATGGCTTGACCTATTCATTACAGGTCGAAGTTTTTAATGAAGATTTTTTTTTTAATATAACCTATATTAAAAAGTGGTTTAATTGATTCTGCTCGTTATTCTAACCAAACTAATTTCAGGTTTTGCACATTTAACGTTACACCTTGTATAAAAGGTGTAAGGGAGAGCCCTCCAGAAACTTTAAGGGCTTGCTCAGTAGACAAAACTGAACAACGTTCCACAAGACTTTTTTAAGGAAACGAAAAAAAAATTGCCTTTCCATACAAACTGTCCCATCAAGTTTTTAATTTTGTATAGTGAGGCTGTTTAATATTTTCGTGTCCTGAAAAAAAAAATCTTATGATAGGTAGTTTAGATTCGTCTACTGAGCAAGCCCTTAAAGTTTGTGGAGGATTGTCCCTTACACCCTGTATTATAAGACCGTCCGTAAAACGGGGTGTTTTGTTTTTCACTTTGATACCATATTGTAGGCTTCTAACAAAGCATCAACCTTTTAAAATATCAATTAATTAATCAATTGATATAGTTAAACGCTGCAAAAAATATTCAAATATCGAGAAAATACTCTTTGAAGTTTAGTTTCTATTTACCCCTGAGTTTTTATTCACCCCATTTTACCGTTATTAACTTATAAATAAAGAAAATAGATTTTGACTACATTGCGGTTCACTAATGGAAGCATGACAACGTATTAAATAAGAACTTGTAATGTACCTACCTATGTTTTACAATAAATAAACGAATCTGAATCTGAAAGAATTCAAATTTGTTAATTTCGAGGGTTACCAAACTTTTGGAATTCGAACAAACTTTCAAACGTTGAGCAATTTCAGGAAATTATTTTATTAGTTTCTGGGGACAAAGTCTTTATACGGGAAGCCGTCGCAAACGCGGAAACTTACGTTAACGTTCGCAAAGTCAGTTGAGAAGCGTAGCTGTAGAAGTTCACTACGCAACGATAAGTTGGCAGCGGTTTTTAACTTAAACTTTCTGACTTCTAGAATTTTCTAGCACAAGTTTCTTGAATTTTAACTCAGTACCTAACTAAAACTAGAGTAGGATTATAAAAAGTTATAATTAAAAAATAAACTATTTGTAATTGAGATTTTCCTGAATAGGCTCGCGTTTGATCATCATCTTGCCTGATGGTAAGCGATGATGTGGCCGACGATGGAGCACGCTTACTTAAAAGCAACATTTCTACAATTAATTCTTGACTTAAAAACCCTCTAGGTTATAGCTATCGAGAAATACAGATAAGCTTAGAGCTTAGTCTTAATCTAACAAACAGAACATATTTTTTTTTTTTTATTTTAGAAGTACATCTGATTTTTCGACCACATAATTATTGCTTTTTCTTCGAAGTTATATTTAAGTATATGAAAGTGATAAATAAAATAAAAAAACCTTTACTATCCTTAATTACAATTTCACACTGGATATTTAAATTAAAATATAATTGGATTTGTTGGATTAAGGACCCCCACCAATCTGCCAATTTTTTCGGACTTTTAGTAACGTTAAACATTTCTGTTCAGGCATTTTAATTACCTCCTAAGCCTAAGAAAATATCTTGAGATCTTCTTTGTCGGACCCATCGAAATAATGTAGGTACTACGCACTTAATTAGGCGTGCCGAACACAAACTTCGGTCGTCTCAGGTGTAATGTAGACTGTACACCTTGAACATTACACTATGTTGAACGAAACGCGTAAGTGCCACGTATTTCATGGCACTTATGACTTTTTGGTCGCAAAAAAAACTCCCCTAAAAGCAATCTTAGCGCTACATATTTGAATAGGTCTGTTAGACGATTAATTTTTTTTTTTTTTTGTCAAAAAATGCCATGAAAGAGCTTATCTACCACTACTTACATAAATCAATCAATATTGTAATAAACACATTTTTTTAAAGAACAACCGTGGAGTTTCTTGCCGGTTCTTCTCCATAGGAAACGACCAATTTGGAACCGTGCACCAGCTTCTGAAGTTTTATAAGTGCCCATGTAGCCCTATGTGAAATAAAATATTTTGACTTTGACTAGAATATAAGTCGATGGTTGGGCTTGACCACCATAAGTTAATCAGATTCCAAAAATTCTTAAAAGAAATGGTTCACTAATTTGTATCAACGAACAAAGCAACTAAATACCAACCTTATAAAAACAACACAATCAAATGAACCCAAGCAAATCAATCAACCCTCCCCTGCCGTACAAAGGCCCCATTCAACGTGGCACACGCAACACGTCATGTCGTCCGGCGTGAATCAAAGAGTATCGACGTGAAACTTCAGCAGTGCATGTCGCACAGCGTGACAAATTAGTCGCAGTAATGGGTACCCGATGTTTCCCGGCAGCGGGTGACCGATCAATTGGAGGAAAAGGGTTGGGAATGATGTTTTAATAAAAAGACTGACTAATATATTGTTAGCGAAGTTCTAACATTGTATTAGGTTTTGACACGTAATAAGATTATTTACTCTGTTTTTGTCACAAAACATATGGCTATAGTTGTTTTCATATTCATAATTTGTTCTTTTAATTTATATTTCTATATAATTTATAATCTACTTCTACACTAATATAACAAAGAGGTAGTTTGTTTTTTTTTTGTTTGTAGGAGGTAATCTCTGAAAGTACTAAAATGTTTTTTACCAATTGAAAGCTGCATTATTCCTGAGTGACATAGGTTATATTTTATGTAAGCGAGCGAAGCTGCGGCCAAAATAATTTCCAAAACATTAAAAATATCAAAAGTAGTTACCGTAGTAATTAATTTTTCAGAGTCAAAATATCAATTTATATGTCTAACTTATTTGTATCGCTCATTACGAGAGAGGAACAAGACTATCGTTCGTTTCGTGAGTATCTTCTTGTTGACCAAGCCCTTGCTTGATAGAAAGCGATTGAAGAGGTCTCGTCATCATCATCATGGTTTTAGAGGGAAGGGACCATAGAAACCGGCAAAGAGTCTCAAAATATGCACAATATAATGATAAAAGTTAAACATATAAAGACTATTACGATTTAATATCTATGAGCAGATTGGATTTCATTATTTCATAGCACACAGGCGTGTAATTCCCAACAAGATGGTCACGGCAAATGGGATAAAAACCTCAATAGTCAGTGTGGCGAGCGTGACAAATCAACTGAGCTAATAGTTTCCGAGCAGGAGACGGTTAGCTTTCACGTTCACGGGGAAACGTTGTGGCTTTAATGAAAAGGGTGGATATTTATTTATTATTTTTGCATAAAAGCGTTATATGTTACAATACGTTGGTCTGACAAGATCCGCACCGCTCTTGACTGTACGCTCTACAATGCCCTTCACACCGCCAGGGACAGAAATAGATGGAGAAATATCGTTCGTGTAAAATGATGGTCACGACCCACAGCATTGAGGAGTATGACGCAAGAAAGAGGATGTATATAAGAGTACAAAGGAGGACTTAGTATTTTTTGGTATTTTCTACCTTTGGGTGATGCAGAGACAAATGGTGGTAGGTGCAATATTAACCATGTGATTTAGGAACTGATTTCACGTTAAAAAGTTACGTATTAGCGAAAGTAACATATTAAGGATTGCGACGAAGTATCTGTGATAACTATTTCTGCAAGACCAAAGGGTATTTAAGATGGGACCGCATTAATATTCTTTTCTTTCTTTCATCTTCTTTTCAAGCACTAGTTTATATCAATAAAAAAAAATATATCTTTGAAGCAATAGTCAATACATTGTCATTCTCATTCACGTAAACATTGCCAACCGCAATTGTCCGTTCCAGGATCCTTTAGGCTATAAGCCCGGTATCAATGCATTCTGAATAATTGCTCACTGGCTAACTAGTTCACCACAGGATCGATATTTTAGCATTAGCATGCCGCATTTATCTGTCCTATTACCCAGGTGCTCGCAAAACATCGATGCAGACGAATTCGATTTAAAGCCAAATGGCAGATATAGATGAAAATGGTGGACATGCCTCCAAAACATTTTGGGAACATATTTATTGTACGTTATGAGTGGAATTGTCTGGCCGAGTCTGTGTTTAACAGGTGAAGGTCGAGGAAGACCAATGGATACGAGACACAGAGGACTGGTCAATATGATGACAATGGCAGGATGACATAGGCCTATGTCTAACAGTGGACGTCGTTCGGCTGAACTGATGATAGATGATGAGTTTGGGTTTCCCGATAACTACAAACCAAGGATTTTTAAATTAACAGTGAATAAATTACTTCTAAGTAAGCGCCATCGTAGACACGTTTCTATGCGTCATGATAGTGATCGAGCATGAGCATATCAAAAATAAAACCGACCAAGTGCGAATTGGATTCGCGCACGAAGGGTCCATACCATCTTTAGCGCAAAAAAACTCGTTTGTTGTCTGGGAGCCCCACTTTAATATTTTATTTATTCTGTTTTTAGTATTTGTTGTTATAGCGGCATCTGAAATACATTATGTGTGAAAATTTCAGCGGTCTAGCTACCACGGTTCATAAGATTCAACCTAGCGACACAGGACATGCAGTTTTCGAAATCTATACGAGACCAACAATAGAGATGTACAGGTTGCCAAATATTGGTAAGAAAAAGTGTAGTTTGAGATCATCGACACGAAAAGAAGAAAAAGACCTGGCGACAGTCAGACAGACAGACAGACAGTCAGCAGAGTTTTAGTAATAGGATCCCGTTTTATCCTTTGGCTACGGAACCCCATAAATTGTATCTTAGCAATCCATCTTATAGTTGAAAAAATATGATAATGCAAACACAAAACAGTAAATGAAAATTCAGGTCAAAGTAGTAACGAGAGCAAATAAAAATTGCTCACTGTTTAATAGAGCTATATCTAATTTAACTACAGTTCATATTTTATTGCCGTCTCTAGTCATAAACACAGTTTTGTTAGTAACTACTAACTACGAAACGAGGGGGTAACTTTGTCACTCGATATGGATCGCAATGGAGGAGCTTGTAAACATGTAACTGACTTATATTGAAACACTAGTGGGATCTGTTTCACTTAATTCAGTTTGTCAACTTGGGAGGATGATGTATTTTAGATGGATTTCATTCCAGTAAAGAGTAAGCTATTTTTACCCGAGTACTGGGAGGGTTATAAGTTTAGCAGTCTCTGTGTATGAATGTCCATCTTTTAAGATAAGATATATTTATTGCTCAAACATGTATATGTCGTAGGTTTTTCATAAAATTAGGTTTTTGATGAAAAACCGGAAGATGACACATTTTAAACTCAATTTCATCATAAACATAAAACTGCAACAACTGGATTTTTTACAGGTTTATGATGAAAAAAACGGAGCATAGCTTCTACGTTTTGATTTGTGCGCTCAACAGAGCCTTGACTCGCAAATGGCAGATCCAAACATCCAGCAAGATGTTTGGGTCTGCCATTTACAATTTCAAAAGTTGGCCACTTCATCATAAACCCAAACTAGTTCAGGTTTTTGATAAAAAATCTGAATTGTTACAGGTTTATAATAAAATTGAGTTTAAAATGTGTCATCATCCGGTTTTTCATCAAAAACCTAATTTGATGAAAAACCTGCGACATATAGACATACAATATTAAAGTGCAAGTAGGGTGACATAAATAATTAAAAATTGGTTGATTCATGTTTGCCACACACTATGGCGTGCAAATAAGCCATATTACGATCAATATCTATTGTAGAACTATCATCATCCCAAGAAACAAGTGAATACCAACTAAAATTCGTGTTGCTTTTAACAAATTTATTATTTCGTTCAAAAATTCCAAAGTCATTTGCTTTTTAGTCAGACACTAAAATATTTAATTCTAGGAAATTAGCAATGAGTAATAAATGTCAAATAAGATGCGTATGTCTGTAAATTAAACAACTAGTAATAAATGTCAAAGTATACAATTTCATGTCAAAAGTAATTATTAAAATCATAATTGAATCTAAGGCACTCTAAATGTATGTATGCTTTGTTTGTTAGGAATAATTTTAGTTGTTTCTTACTTCGTAGGTCCTGTGTTCATCAGTTTTAGACAAATTAGTAACTATTGTTGGATTGATATGATTACTTCGTGTGACACTGATTATATAATGTCACGGACTTGGCAACTAGAAACTTATAATTTTAATCTTTTTTTCTGAAATATTTTTGCTATTAAAAAAAAGCTTTAATCTAGAACTATGTTTTGTCTAATAAATAACAAATTACCTTTTCGTAATCCGTAAATTTTCTTCGGTGATTCTGACTTTAGACCCGTCTTTTCTAGCTGTTTCCATAATAATGATAATTTTTTGATTAGGTAAGTATGAAGTTTCTTGTTCATTGCTCTCCATGTAAAACTTCATCAACATAATTTAAGTCTACTTTAATGGACTTCTTGAATAAATTATTATCCATGTTGTAAGTTTGTTATTTCCACATTCACGGATACCTTTATGTTGTCGAATTGAAATAAATGATTTGACTTTATTACCTATTTGTAAGTCTACACACACAATTATTGTATTTATTTAAACTTCATGTACAGTAGTGGTACATCATCATATCACCGGAAATACGTCCATTGTTTGAAATAGACCTGCCTCAAGCGTCGCCACAACGACCGGTCCTGTGCGTCACGCACCCATTGGTTTCCTTGACCCTGACCAGGTCATACGTCCACCTTGTTGGAGGCCTTCCAACGCTGGTACTGTACATAGGCGGACTTGAATGCAACAAGGTATTCTCTACCAGTCTAGTCTCTACCCTTTGGATTAAAAAAGACAACACTGTAGCAGGTTGGAAAAATAAACAAATAACAGATACTTCAAACGGAAAAAAATAAAATAAGTTATTTATAATAATAAAATACATAATTATATGCTAAAATAATAAACTAATATACATACTATGAAAAATATCAAATCATCAAGAGAACTTAATAACAATTCTGATGAAGACCGAACTAAGGTGGAGAGGACTTCAAGTAAGTAGAAGTAGTAGTACCGAATTTTACGTTTGAAGGATAATTTTCTTTCAGTTTGTCATGTCAAGGGGAAGCACATTCCAAAGTTGTATGTAGTTGTATTTCCTGAAAGATGTTCCAAGCTTTATCAAGTGACATAAGAGCATTCAATTTTCCTGTGTTGACTGTTACAGATTGGTGCATATAGTGCCGCAGTGTTTTCTGCTTTATATTTTTCTTTAACGTATGAGGACACTTTTCATTTGCAGTGTCCCGTGCTGGGCGCCATTTATCTGTTGGGCGCCAAGAAGAAATTCATTTCAGAAAAGAATTGAAAACAGTGAGTTACTTCAGTAAAATGTTTATGTACGAAAAAATATCTCTATCCATAAAAGACATGTTCCTTTAAAAACCTTTCCTATTTCAAAACTTTTTTTCTTATTGGCGCCCAACACGTTAACAAGTTATTTGAGAAATCATTCATCACCAACACCAATTTTCCTGAAACTCATCCTCTGATGGAGGTTGGCCACCCTCAAGCATCACCATAACGAACGTTCCTGTACATCTTGCAGCCATCGGATTACCGTAACCGTCACCAAGACGGAGGTTCACAAACATCAAGTTAATATTCGAAATGTTTTCTAAAGAAATATTAATTACAAACAAAAACCAGATAAAATGATATAATTTTTAGCGCAATGTTCTAAATTTCAGACAATACTAATTTTGATACATTTCAAGGAATCCAGAGAAAGAAAGGTTTGCATGTATGGTCGCCATATCCAGACACTACTGAGGTTGCAATAGATGGAAATGTTGTGGGAATCTGTAGCACTGACCATATCAAAATCGGGAAATTATTGCCGAAAAACAAAAAAGAATATACGTCATTTATGATCCGAGTCCCTTGACAACTTGTTGATAAAGTCATTAATGTGCTAATGCTGCTTTTGCAGACCTGGTTCCTAAAAACGGAATTTAAAAAAATGGATGTGATATATCAAAACTCCATTAACCAGTACAAGGCAGCCAAAGTCACATACATACTAACATATACCATATATGTGTTCAAATGTATATTTATATTATCTAGATGTAGTAATGTTGCTAACAAGCAAATACCTTAAAGAACAAAATTTAACATTGTAAAATATACGATAAATGGATAAACAATTATAATCCTCCTGACCGAATTTCGAACATGGTGGCTAAACTCAACCGAGATTAGCCAACTACGCAGGAGATATAGTAGTGTAAATACATTTAGTATTCAAATGTATGTCGAAGATTCCGAACAAAAACCATTACAAGCTAAATCAGAAATTGCTGCAGATAAGTCTTGGAATGATCAGTGAACTTAAGTTTTTTGTTTTTTCACAAATATTTAAACACCACTATTTCAATCGATAGAGTGATATTGCAAAAAATTCCTTGCTGGAGTCAGTGTTTTCTGATAGCTACAACCTAAGCGTATATAAGACAAGAGTGAATAGGTTACTTCTAGGCAAGCGTGCTCCATCGTCGTCCTCATCGTCGCTTACCAGCAAATAAGATGAAGGTTAAACGCGAGTTAGGTTACAGTTATGGCAACTTACATATCGACTCTAGCAAGGGTTTCGTCCTCTTTACTATATGCCACTTAAGCTTCAACTTACCTCTACAATCCTGTCGTTAACTTGTATCTTGCCGCACAGATCTGCAGAGCTGCCTTCACTGATGCTCTTCACGAATATGCCGCTGAGTTCCTCTGTCAACAAACAAATTTTATTAATATAAAGGAAACATAAACGGTACCAGATTCAAGAAGAGAAATCCGTAAGTCCAAAACTGGCACTTAGCAATGCACTTAGTTGCAGTTTCTCTTTTCATTAACAGGAGCTTACCGATTTTTATCATATATACATCAGTCTATTTAACATCACGCATAATTATAAAGGCGAAAGTTTGTTTGCGGGCAAAACCAACGGCAGAAGCTATTTCTTAAAGACTTACGTTAAAAAAATGTATAACTTTACTTTAAAAAATATTACGTTGATAGCTTGCACAAACAGTAGATTTAGGTTAGCAATCTGAAAGCTCTTTGGCTTTAGGTAATTGGTTTAATTTATAGTTTACGTGGGCTTTTAGATTCTGTGTCATAATTATGACTGAGTAGATTAGATTGTCGACTTTCATACTGGATATTTCATACATATATCTTGAGACATTAAAACGCATTAACAAAAAATATACCACATAAGTTTTAGTATAGTAACACGTGGGTCGAGTATTTTTATGTGAAGAATATCAAACCTAATTGTATCATGAAAATCACAAAATTTATAAGCTTGATAAGTCAGCAAAAATAGTCACCGAGCCATCCAGGCGTTTGAGGGGTTATTTTGCACTTGCTCCCGGCTGTTTGCCGACGCCTAATGCCCGTTATATGTTTATTTTTAATCATTTCCTTGCTATATTTACAATATGCACCAAAGCGTATAGCAAACCGACAATCTAAGAACTAAAATAAAAATATAAAAATTTTATCATTTCTTTACTGTTATTTATAAATACCTATGACCTGCCGTGACCTGTGTTGTACTTAGTGTCGGTGGTGTCCGACTTGCGACCTTTTTAAATATTTTTGGAAAAAAATATAACATGGCATTTAACTATTTCTGACCTCTATAATTTTTAATTTCAAATCTACATCACAAGCTACGATCCAGATTTTTTCATTTCCAAAATTCATAAAAAGTTCCTACAATTTTATATTTGAAATTTTTAAACCATTTCCGGACGACAGGTTGGTAACCATTGGTTTAGAACCACGATCCAACTCCAAGAAAAAATACGATCAAAGTTCATCCAAACATCAGGATTTACGGGCACTATCGCGGAAAGCTTAGTGACGTCACCAAAAGCTAAGTTACACTATTTAGATAGCGGGCAGCGGCCATCTTTAGCTATCTATCGACAACTAGATAGCTGACTAGTTTATGTTGAAACGATATATTATGATAATGTGTTTAGGGGAATGTTATCGACTTTAGATTAAATTGTTGATAGGAAAAATTGTATTTGGTGGGTTTGATTGTAATTGAGTTTCATCGCTAAAATATATATACCTTATCTGTTTACGAGTATCTTACGTTATTAGTAATGTAAGTACCATTATTGTCGCACTGTAGCTCTATAGCAATAATCCTTATCGTTATGAAATTATTTTGTTATGTGTAAGGGTTTTTTTAGTTTGTTTTAAAGTTCTGTTAATAATGTAAGTTAATAATGCACTTCACTAACTTACCTAATGTTACTTTTTTTAGGTGGGAAAATCATCCAATGACTACCTCCGCTCTTGAGCGGATCGGGAGATAGTGTCAGGCTTTTACTGACTAAAAACCCACTCCACACAATGGCTAGTACCAGTGACCCAGGCGTCACTTCCATGACCGGTTCCACGAACTGACCGTGACCGGTGAACTGACGCACTTGTGTACGTAACAATACAGCAAACGTACTTTCACCCGATTTGCAGAAATTACTAACTAGGGCTAAGGTTTAATGTGCGTATGCTGACCATGCAGTATGAATTACATACATATTTAAATAAATTGTACATTTGTTCATGTGAACTCCAGCTAAAAAAGCATATAAATTTTTCTCCTTGCAAAATCTGTCTATAAATTTTTAGGGTCTTTTTCAATAAATATTTGTAACTTCGAAAGCCTTTACTTGCCAGATATGGTGGCGTTTTGGCACGGATATGGGTCACTGCTGTAAACAGCGGTTAAGATAGATTACATGAAACTATGACGTCTTACTTAATGTATTTGTCTTGCCAATTTACCAACCACTAAGCAAAGAATAGGGTAGTTTCCAGGGTCAAAATAACTATATTTTATTTAGTCAGTATTTTAGATTATTTAAAAATATTGGACACGTATTTATTTTTTCGGCGGAGCGGGAGATAGTGTCAGACTCTTACTGACTAAAAACCCACCCCGTTCGTTCTAGCCTTCAGACCAGGGCTCGAGTTCTCTTTCGAACAACCTTGGCCCCAGTACGCAATACGTACTTGGCCAGTATTTTTCAGTCTGTCACAAGTTTGTTTCATTTTGCTTGTCATAGGAAACAGCTGTTTAAAAACAGCGTATCAGTATAGCCTATATCAAATCAAATAATAAAACAATCAACCAAAATAATTTTTACCGCATTCAATATCGTTCATGAAAAAGTCGTTTTCATCAAATCGACATAAAACATTCCAGTATAAATCACACGCACGAACTCATAGATACTATCATTTGCTCGTAGGGCTTCATTTCCATACCGAACCTGTTAATCATTTGTTGATTGGACTTTAATAACCTAACAATGTTGAACTAGACGCACGATATTCATTTGGAAGCTTTTTGTAACATTCCTATAGGGTGCGTTGCTAAGAGATATGCGAGGTATAGTAGCAAAGCGGTGCGCAAAGAAAAATTCACCCGTTTTTTTATGGTGGGTAAAAATCATCCAGTGACAACCCCCGCTCTTGGGCGGAGCGGGAGATAGTGTCAGACTCTGACTGACTAAAAACCCACCCCGTTCCTTCTAGCATTTATGCTGGGACCGAGCTCCTTTTCGGATAACCCTGGCCCTGGTAGGCTTCGATCCAGCTGGACCCCTCCTGCTGCTGACAACTCCTTGAGGCAATGTAATGTATCCTTGGTTCTCCTGAAGATATCATCATTACTGATGTAATCACGCAAGAAAATTTTCAACATAGCCCTTTCCAGTACGAAGGATCTACGATGGGTTATATAGACCAAAGGCGGCTCGTTCTCTTAGCTATAAAACCTTTAAAAAAAGACCGACTTAACTTAAAAATTAAATTAATTTGAGGAGTTCTCTCGATTTCACCAAGATTCCCTTATCAGATACCAACTTGGTGACTATGGGGCCATTTGGGAAGTATACCCTTTCAAACAAAAAAAAATATTCAAATCGATTGGCAAGCGACGAAGTTATGCGCGAACAAACAGTAAAAAAAAATACAAACATTCGAATTGAGAACCTCCTCCATTTTTTAAAAGTCGGTTAAAAAAATTCACTGCTCATGATCACCCCACTCAGCTGTCATAAGATGATTTTCCCCGTCGACAAAAAACAAAAACCCCACTCAGCTAAACACCACGATACAATTTCACATCCTCGCACCACCTAGTTATCTCACATATCTCCGGTGAAAAGCACCCAATACTAACTATAATTTCGAACAGGTACACCGCTCTTAATTGAAATAGGTTTATTTTAAGTTGGACAACATACAAGCGGACTTTGAAAATCTAATTTGGGAGGTACTGCGCCCAATTTTGGGAGGAACTTAAAAACTTTCTGAGGTTTGGTTACTTGAAAATATATCGGTTATAAATAGAGTTCCAAAGATCAATTTGTTTGGACTGGGTGGTTAGAGATAGCTCGATAATCGTGGGATCAATTCCGGAATGGAGACTCTTTTATCTCAAGAATGCGTAAATGTATCGGGTTGAAATTAAAACCATATATATGTACCGGCACAAATCTTGAGCGCTGACCTTCACTTGCGTAGAAGTCAAATATCGGGCCTATTTAGTGGTATGAAGTTAGACGCGGGGGCGAGAAACATCAGTGATAGGCTTGCCGCGCCATCGCGTTATAGACGTCACTCATGATTCGTTCCCTGCGCTTGCTGCATGTATCTAACAACGACGACGATTGACTCGCTGGAATACGCAAAGCGATCCCCACTCTGACGCCGAGCGCTCAAAATTCGTGCCTTTACTTAGATCTACAGTCTCTTTAAGCTATGAAAAAATCAAACTTCTAGGTTAACGAAAGAAAAAGATACGGCCGTTTATGTCTCAAAAAATGTATATTTTGACACTCTCAAGGGAATGAAAATTCATAGGTTACTTCCCGTTGACTTAGAATCTTAAAATTTGGCATAAATTAAGATCTTATAGCACAGATATAGAAATAAATTTGAAAACAGTAAAATTGTAACGGCACAACAAAATCTTTGTAACGCAATTCGAGAATTGAAGGAAAGTTTGTACGAAGCCCTCAGTGTGCGAGTTCGACTCGCTTTTGTTTTGTTTCTAGAACATTTCGGTTTCCTCACGACACGGACGCCGACGGTTTCTTTCACTGTTTTGAGAGCAGTGGCGTTGAAATAAATTATAAAAAGTTTCTGCCTGGGTTAAACCTTTGATGTACAACTGAGCAATCACCTCTTCCGTTACTTCTACTTAATCTCATCAAAATTCCACCAAAATACGTTTATTACTAGATACAGATCTGACCTTAAACCAGGTTCCTTATTCATATTCCGCTGGCACACCAAATTGGCTAAACCTAATCAAAACTTGCGGCCAACCCTACACCCTTCATACACTGCTTGTTTTGAAGGCACATTGTTTTTCGCCTAACCCTTACTCGCTACACCCTTCATATACCCTCGTCTTATCGCGAACCCTTCAATACATCAGGGCGATAAGGGTTAATTTCGCCCGGCCGCTTCTATATTAGGAAACTTCGGCAACGCGTGACCTGTGCCCGGGGGTGTACCCACGCTCTTATTGTTATTAGCACTTGCGTACACCCGGCAGCACAAGTACTGTTATTACTTTCTTGTGGGCTATTGTTGACTATTATGTTTGCGTAAGCAGTCTATGTGTTGTTAATTTATACGATTTTTTGTTTGAACTTTTCTTTGTATTTATATAAACACAGCCACAACAATTAGAAAATTAAGTTACAATCCTTTGAAATTTTACTTAAAATCACTTAGAAATTAGTTATCTTTAATTGTGGGCGAAGAATATATTTAAAACCCCCGCACTTTATTGATAGTAGTCCATCAGTACACCCAAATAAATTGATGCAATCAAGAAAGTATCAAAATAATTCTTGGCTATTTGAAATTAAAAAATTTACCTATTTTAAATTTTGTATCTAAAATCGATTTAGTAGCTGCTCTGATTCTACGGTCAGAATGTGTATTTATTATTATCAGAGATAGGAATTAGGTTTATGTACTTATATCGATTTCATGCAGCGAAATAATAAAGTTTGCCTCAAATACCGAGATTATTTTAAAGAGCAGATTTTTTTATGCTATTTATTATATTGGTTTTACTTGTCATATCTATCAATAGTCTGAGGTTTTTAATATTATTTATCTATATTATTGTTGGCCAAAAATTTATAATTATAGTTTCAATGTAGCCTTTCTCTTCTCTGAACAGAAAGCCAATTAAACCCAAAACAACTTTTTCTACAACATTTTTTTTTCACAAGGTTGTCATTTATATTCTAGGCAATCAAGACAGCCTAAAAGTTACAGAAGTTATCAAAGTTTAACGAAAGGTAAGTTTTAACGATGTAAAAAATCTCAACTCATCTAACAAAGTATGAAATTGATGAGTTTAACTGAAAACGTAACTAAGATCCACCTTTTGCTGTAATCAAGAGTAAGTTCAAAGAAAAATCTCGATGTTCGAAATTCAAATGAAATTGATTTTCCAGATCACAGCGCTGTGTCAAATGAACAATCATGAAAGTCTTCTATTTTTAAATTAAAGCTGACTTTTGGAACTTGGAACCTTTTGAGCAATGGCAACTATTTGAGAAACGCAATTTTAAGTAGAAATGATTTTTTTTAAACAACTTCTAAAAAAGGAGGAGGTTCTCAATTCGGATGTTTGTATTGTTTTATGTTAGTTTCTTTTTATTATTGTCTGTTTTTTTTTGTTGGAAATGGTATACTTCCCGTATGGTGCCATAGTCAAGTTGGCATCTGATGATGAAATCTCAATTCAATTCAATTTTTTTAGTGAAGTCGGTTATTTTTTTATAAATCTCATATTATTTTATTATGGATAGGCCGGCGATGGCGCATGCATCCACGCGTTTCGTATGAGGGAAATCATCTTGACTTGTTCTGCCAGGACATGTCAGACTTTTACTGACTAAAACCTGACCTATAATAATAGAAAGAAAGCAAAGAAAGAAAGAAAGAAAAATAATTATTTGATACAGCACAAGGCCCAAACACAAATACAAGAAGCAAAAAAATAAATAAAAGATCAAAAATACAGTTGTTGTGTGCCTCATGGCTGCACCAAAATAGGTCCAGTTTAGCATGATTGCCGGACAACTAGTGCCTGACGCTGGTTTTCAACTGAACCTGTGGTTGTGACGCAACGGACGTAATAGCAATAATTGTTTATTTCTCACTAATAAAAAGGTTTACAATATAAAGTAACTTAATTTATAACTACCCGCTCGATACAAAGCAAACCGCTTCAAACAGTTTTGACCCTATTCCCTGAACTAGGAGGTAACATGTGTCTCAGGGGGGAGTACAGTTATAAATAAATAAATAAATAATAATAATAAATAAATAATAAATTTGTTTATTTCCACCACAAATTATTACATTTTTGCATATAGTTCAATATAGGGGTGGACTGGAGCCTAAACTAGGGAAACCCTGTATTTCAGGTCTCCAGGACACTCACCCGCGAATTAATACATTCCGTTACAATAAATGTAGGTATCAAAAGAACTGGTAGGATGAAACAAATATAAAAATAAAAGAACAAGAAATAATAAAACTACCGTGAGTGAATGTGTGATGGTGTGAGAGTGCGTGAGCGTTGTGTGTGTGTGTGTAGGTGTGTCTGCGTTGTGTGTGTGTGAGAGATAATGCTACTTTATGATAGTTAGGAATGACTCTGTGTCATCATAGCTTAGATTCAGTAAATAATTTCTAATTAAACTATTGGCTTCATGCAAGTTTTTCGGAAAAATGTTAAGCAATGAGTTAATCTTATTATAAATGTAGGGTGCGAGGAAACATGATTGTCGTCTAAAGAAAGCAGTGCGATGTGAAACCGATTCGCATACCCTGTTTCTTCTGCGAGCAGAATACGTGGTCGACGGGTTATATTTAACCCTTCAGATACCGTCAATTAGAGACACAATAGTAAGACAATAGATGCGCGGCCACCGGGTGTCGCTTGGGGATTCATGAATTAAGATCTTTATGTTTTCGAAGTGTTGTACGCAGAACGAATATTTGTCGTACTGTTAAGACATTGCATTCTTTGTAAAGATTTGCTGTAGGATAACGAAAGGGTTTTCTTAGCATTACCTTAAGCAATGATCTTTGTGCGCGTTCAACGACTATAAGTTTAGTTTTGCATGCTCCACCCCAAACTGGTATACAATAATCAATTACTGATTGAACCAGAGCAAAATAATATATAATTTTAAGCAAAGCTGGTTTCAATATGTTTCTGAGCTTTTTAAAAATCCAAATCATTTTGCGAGTTCGTGCTGCTAGGAGATCAAGTTGAGCATACCAGGATAATGATGCATCCAGTTGAATACCTAGGTACCTAATGCTATTCGTTTTTTCAAGCGACAGACAAGAACACGTTATGGAATTTTTGTTGTTACATGAGTGAACTCTAAGAGTGGAATTGTTTGTATCTTGATGTTTGGGTCTATTGATTGAAAACATAATAAATTTAGATTTTTTAATATTTAGAGTGAGTAAATTTTTATTTAGCCACTGAAAAGTTTGACGAAGTCCATCTTCGGCATGATTACCTGCCTGAGCCCAAGTCTCTCCCTGGAATAACAGAGCGGTATCGTCTGCATATGAGAAAACTTTTCCGTTTACAGGAGTATAATTACAGAGCTCGTTTATGTATATTAAGAAGAGACTTGGGCCTAGCACACTTCCCTGGGGAACACCGCAAGTGATGGGTAATGGGCAACTGATATTATCACTAATCTTCGTGGTTTGGTGTCTATCAGTTAAAAAACTTTTTAGAAGTTCGAATGGTAGACCGCGTATTCCCATCATTTCTAGCTTATTTAGTAATAGGTGAGTGGACACTGTGTCGAACGCCTTTGCCAGGTCTAGAAAGACGCCTATACATTTCCGTCCACGATCTAGATCACTTGCAAGGTGATTAGAAAGCTGCACCACTGCATCTTCTGTTGATTTTTTGGGTTGGAAACCAAACTGTGATTTTGAAAGAAGGTTTTCTTTCTCCAGGTATATCATTAGCCGTTTATTGATGAGCTTTTCAAGTAATTTAGACAAAGCGGTAAGCACTGAAATTGGGCGATAGTTTTCGACACAGTCTCTATTCCCGCCTTTATGGATAGGGTGTACTACATAGCGTTTAAAGCTTTTAGGGAAAACGCCCTTGTTGAAACAGAGGTTAAATATGTGCGTTAGTATTGGACTAATAATATTTTTAGTGCGTTTTAGTAATGCTACCGGGATACCGTCCCAACCAGTGGCAGAGTGATTTTTAAGGTTAGTGATTAGAGTCTCGACTTCAGCAGTATCTGTATCAAGCAAGACAAAAGATTTTGAGTGAGAGTAACATTTAATGTCGCAAGTTATTGTGGATATGTCAAAAACTTGGGTAATATTGTTTGCAAGTTTTGGTCCCACTTCAGTAAAGTACTGATTAATCATATTAACAGTTATAGGAATATAACTGTCACCTATGAAACAGAAAAGTATGAAAAAAAAAGTATTGCCACGACCCTAAATCTAGATCGGGATAAGATTAGGACGTGCATATTTTACCACTTAGTGCATGATTCCGAATCGCCGGGCCGGGACGGGTTTTTTTTTTGTGCAAAAATCATCTTATGACAACCCCCGCCCTTGGGTGGAGCAGGAGATAGTGTCAGACTCTTACTGACTAAAAACCCCACCCCGTTCCTTCTAGTCTTCATACCGGGGCTCGAGTTTGTTTTCGGATAACCCTGGCCCCAGTAGTCTTCGACCCAGCTCTCCCTGCTGTTGCTGACAACTCCTTGATACGCGCGAGAACAGTGCGCGCCGTCGACGTCTTGGGCTCGGTCTGGACAGTTACCGGATGATCGGATAGCGAGCTACCCATGGTTTGCCGTCCGCGCCCGCGGCTCAAGGGATTAAATACCATATACAAAAACGCGTCCTTATAAAATCCGACCTTTAATGGGATTTTAGTTTAATTACACCCCTCAATAACCTTCTTATTGAAATCAGTTAAAAAGGATCAAACAGGAGGCTTCCATTCCTTTGATCCAACTCATCAAAGTAATCTGTGGAAGTGGGTTTAGAGATAAAACTGATACTTGGAACTTATTTTTTATTTCCTCTCATCAATCATCTGCAGATGAATGTCATTAAAAAGTCATGAAAAGTTACTGTCGGTAGGAAAGACTTTATTTTCCAAGTTTATGAGCTGAATGGATAGAATTGGGGAGCCTGATGGTGTTGAGGTTTTTGCTTGCAGAAGAATTTAGACGGTTATTATATAAGATTGAATTGTTTATTATTCATTTATAAAGGCACTAGAAAATTAAAAAAATATAGCTTATATCACTTAGGAATAAAGCAGCTTTCTATCGGTGAAAAAAAATTTTGCAATCGGAACAGTACTTTCAGAGATTACCTCCTACAAATAAAAAAACTAACTGTACCTCTTTATAATAGTATAGATAAGTATTTATTTATCTGGGGTTCTAAACCTTTGGAAGTTATACATGGACATGGGGCCAAAACTAACTAGTAGAGAACCCTTAGACACTTTTCGTGTAACGTGGTACCAACCGACGATTACCCCTGTACGCGCTAAGCTAGTGCACCCAAAGGCGAACCCCCGGTTGGTAAGATAATATTGTAAAATAAAGATATAGGGCTATAGTTTTGAAAGTCATAAGTCAATGTTCCCGCGCACCTCAAGGAACTGTCAGCAGCAACAGGGGCGCAGCCGGGTCGAAGCCTACTGGGGCCACGGTTATCCGAAAGGGAAGCTTGGTCCCGGTAGGAAAGGCAAGAAGGAACAGGAGTGGGTTTTTGTCAGTAAAAGTCTGACACTATCTCCCGCGGGGGATGTCATTAGAAGATTATACCGCCGGAAAAAAAAGAGTCAAAAGTGGACTAGTTATATCTATATTAAGACTATGGCGGTGGCTCCTACCTGAACTATGGTATTAATAATGCATCCGCTTTTTAAACAATTATCCAAACGCCTTGTTGACACTTCGCGTGACCCAAAGGCTGGCTTTTACCTTGGTCAGAGATTAAGCATTGCCATACAACGTGGCAATGCCACCAGTCTTTTGGGCACACTTCCAGTCGACAGCGATGCTGAGGAATTTTTTGACGCCATATTTTAGGTAAAAGTTATTGTGTATATATAGTTTTAATTAGTTAAGTGTTTTTCTTTTTTCATGTCTTTCTATACTTATAATAAATCTCTGTTATTAATATAAAAATTATAAGTTAAGTCATTTATTTTTTTATTAGCCACATGATCAAAGTTTTTATTTTATAACTAAGCAACGAGTCAATGAGATATTCTCTACTGAAAAAAAAAACGAAACGATAATAGTTGAAAAGTTTTAGGTGTATGTAATATGTTTCGAACTTACGACACGAGGATCGCAATTATTTTAATAGAACATGTCATATTTTTCTTTAATATTCCAAAAAGTTATTAATACTAAGTGCTTTTACTCACCCTGTAGTTCATTTATATTGCTTAATTGTTTACAAACTGTTATCTAACTGTCACCACTTAAAAACATAATGTTTTAGTTCAATTATTATTTTAAACTTGCTGCGGGTGGGGCAGGCGTGCCACAAAGTAGGGCAATGCTCATAGTTCAACTACCAATAGCAAACTTGCGTATTGTATACTTGTGTATACGTGGTCTTTTAGTTGCGTAATTTATTTATTTAAACTTCATGTACAGTAGTGGATGTGTAGTGTGACGAGTATGGATAAAGTGAGAAATAAGTATATTAAAGGAAGTTTAAAAGTAAAGCCAGTGACAGAAAAGTTGAAAATAGTGGGTACTTTTGTAAGGTTCATTTATTTGTATAACCGTCAGACCAGTCTGCGAATATGCGCCCTACAGCTAAGTCGTGGTTTCTTTTCTTTAATTTTAGCATAACTAGGAAAGCATTTCCTTTCTAACCTCTTTCGTCTTTTCTGTGGTTGCTGCTATCTTTCACAAAAAACACCTAATATTTTTGCACTCTCCCTAATGAAGGCACTCAGGTTCGTACGCATTTAATTCAAAAACATTATGACCCATTTAATGCGCCCTTTTCTCTGTAAATGCGTGTCCCGGTGCTCAATTTGTTACAAATAAACATACTCCATTACCTGCTATCTGTGTACATCAAATGTCCTTTAGAAAAAAACCAGAAACATTTTTGGCAATGCAAAAAAGTTTTACGTTGAAAAAAAATATTTCGGCGATATTGCGTGTCTATTGTCTACAAGACTTTTTAGGCCAGTAAAAATGTCAGGGGCCTACTACGAGGTGTTCGAGCGAAAAAGAGGAATGGCGTAATACAGGGTGTAAAGGACAGCCCTGCACAAACTTTAAGGACTTGTTCAATAGACGAAACTGAACAACCTTCCACAAGACGTTTTTTAGGAAATGTAAAAAAGTCAGCCTCACCATACAACATTAAAAACTTGATTAGACAGTTTGTGTGGAGAGACCGATTTTTTTTTATTTCCTGAAAAAATAATCTTGTGGAAGGTTGTTCAGTTTTGTCTACTAAGCAAGCCCTTAAAGTTTGTGGAGGGTTGTCGCTTACACCCGTAGGTAAAGTACGTTGGGGTAAGATCGGCATAGGACAACGTATAAATATAAATTATATTATTATTATTAATATATTTATGTAGTATATATATTATTAAATATATATGTGTGTTTTAACTATATGTATACTTTTTAATTTTGTTTTAAACACAATATTTTCTTTTTGTGCGCCTACCATATCGTCTCTTCACCACTCTAGGTTGACTGGTAGAGAATGCCTAAATAGGCATTAAGTCCGCCTATGTACTTTGTGTTGCATGAAGATTAAATAAATAAATAAATAATTTTTTTATTGTACACCACAGAAACAAATATACAGGACAAACATTTAAAGAAATAAGTGTACAATAGGAGGCCTTATCGCACATTTTACAGACACTCCACCTCTTCGTTCTCCTACCATTTATTTAGTTTTATTTTTAGTGTTAGTCATACTGCGTGCCGCGTCATTATGTCCACCTTGTCCAGCAATGTGGCTGGCATTAAAAAAAAAGCTAAATAAGTGGTATAATTTATACGTTCTTACCCCTATGGCGATCTCACCCCAACCTACCTTATAGCCTAAATAGCTCTATCCCGTTTAACAGTTCAGTTCAGGTCACCAAATATATCGCCATTGTGATCTCGTGGCAGGGTCTCCGAAATATTTAAAAAAAATTACACCTAAAAAAAATTTTTAGTTGTAAAATATTTCGGCGATATTGCCTGTCTACTGTATTTGGGTCAGTCTAAATACCAGCGCCTTCTCTTCGCTCGCTGTCTGGTTCTATAGATGGGTAGCTATTACTAACGCCCGTCTCTGTTTATTAAATATTCAGGGTCGCTCAAAGTCGGAGGATTTATGACAACGATCTTTGAGTTGACAGGAGAAATTATTTATAGGTCAAATAGATTTGAAACTGAGGTGTTTGGGTTAGTTCAATGTTTGTGTAAGACTTTCAGAAGGAAGATCTGAAATTACATATTAAAGAAAACAATCATCTTCTAAATAAACTACACAATCCAGATCTCGTCGTTTTGCCTTTGGAATCGAAGTTACTATAGAAAAGAGGTATTTTATTAGGAGGTGACTGTTTTTTACATTTTTGTAATTGAACGCTCTCTCCTCACTAAAAATGGAAACTTGCCACAGAGTTTTTCATTTTAGATCCCAATCTTCAAAAGCATCCGTGACTCCTCTACTATATGATTTTGTCAGAGAACACTGAACAGAGCAGATGTTCGATGAAGACGCGACGCGAGTGCATCAAGGCGATGGACCGACTAGTGAGGGCTGCCCGTAAATAGGTCAAGTTTATGTTCAGCTACCATCGGCTATTGTACTATCGCTTGCGTCGCATAGACTTCGTAATATTTGGAACGTTCAATTGAAATATTTTTATATTTCTACGAAAATCTGACGAACTAAAATATGTCAAATTTTTAAAAATCATAGAATAAATGTTGTTTATGATGTTAGTAACATAGTCCTGAGAGGTTGCTAGTGTTTTACAAATTACCCTGTATATTTATATAAGAAGATTTCGTTCTGAATAGGAGTATCACTTTCCATTATTAAACATCTGAGATCCTCGTTTGGGACTGTTTTGAAATTCAGATCACTGACAAAATATAACGGTGAAATGTCAAGGGATTTGATACGATGTATAAATTTTATATCTCTTTCACTCTTTGTAAATGTCAGCCTCTTTTTCAGTGGGTTTTGAAACGAACTTGAAAATACTTTCTAATCCAATTACAGTAGGTTGTAGGTTTATATTTGGAATTTATTCTTGTCTGAACGTGAGGTCTAAAAATATAAGCTTGTTCTGGCAAATCAATATATCACAGTAACATTATAAAGGTGTAAGTTTGTGTGTATGTTTGTTATTCTTCATGGCAGTGTAGGGCGTAGTTAACTACTATATTGTAATCTGATTACATCTAACTTAACTACAATAATAAAACTACATGAAACAGTTGTTGATTTGATTGCTGTAATCTAGTATATAACTATTACTATTATTATACAGATTATCTCAGTATTGAGAACTTATATTTTGATATAAACATGTAATTTGTTAGAATTATTGATTTATTAAAACTAAAACTGATGGCTCTAAAATTAAAATTTAAATAAAAAACGAAATCTAACTGTACAATAAATTCACACAAGTTTACTTTCATGAATAATTAATTGAATGCAAGTCAAAATATTTATGTTCTTATATTTATTACATACTATTATTGCGTTGATTGACAAGTTATAAAAAAATTACCTTTAAATATTTAATTATGAGTAGTTTTGTAAGTTTAACTACTTTTTACGATTTTTTATGCAATTTGTAGTTGTGATTTCTAACTACAATAAAAAAATGTAGATGATGATGATGTGCTGGTGATGGGTGATGATGTGAATGATGTAGATTAGAAAGTATTTAGATTACATAATGCCCAACACTGCTCCACGGTCTAATGGCTGATTTAATTTAGATGAAATTTATCTACTAGAAAGAACACACTAATAACATAAAGGTGATAGTTTGTTTGTTACGTCTTCATGCTCAAACGGCTGAACAGATTTCGGAACAGATTATACTTGGCACACGGATAGACCATGTCCTCAAATAGCACATAGGACTGAAACGGATAAAGGTAATAAGAAATAGAAAATGCCTTTTTTCAATGTTGATACTATGTATGGGGGCCTTCAAAATGAACATATAATTGAATCACTCTATCTATTAAAAAAAACCGCATCAAAACCCGTTGCGTAGTTTTAAAGATTTAAGCGTACATAGGGATATAGGGACAGAAAAAGCAACTTTGTTTTATATATGTAGTATGTTCCCTTTGGACAATTTTCCATATTCACGCGAGCGAAGCCGCTGACGATAGCTAGTGGTTTACATTCTTTGCTCAGTAACTCACTGACTATCGACCTGACTAATTTACTTGAATCACGTAACTTGGTTGCAGCGCACGTACTAAAATAGAACACCCAACTTACATAATTAAGTCCTCCCATGTGCAGGTTGTGTGAGGAACATAAAGAACGCATGGAGCACCTGCTGTGCACATGCGATGCTTTGGCTAATAAGCGAATGAGTCTTCTAGGGGTAGAATATCCAAGACCAGAGGATTACAGGCTCTTATCCCCGCATCTCGTTGTGAAACTTATGAAGGAGATTTTCAACGAGGTTGGGGAGGAGTAATCTATCTAGAGGACCACAAAAGATCCATATGGGTCGAAGTGTCCGAGTTGTTTCTCGGCCCCTCAATAAGATAAGATAAGACATAATAAAGTACTGTTACTGTTTACAACCGTACTATGATTACATTCAAAATCTAACCTAGTAGTAGTTCCGTTTATAGTACACCGCATACTACCCTCTTTTTATTGACTGGCCTGTTGGTCTAGAGGTTAGTGACCCTGACTGCTATGCCAAAGGTCGTGTGTTCCATTCCCACCCAGAACAAATGTTTGTGTGATGCATGATCATTTGTTCTGTGTCTGGGTGTAATTTATCTATAATATGTATGTATTTAGATATATATAAGTATGTTTATCAGTTGTCTAGTACCCATAACACAAGCTCTGCTTAGCTTGGGACTAGACGGTGTTGTGTGATAGTTGTGGAATATTATTATTATTATTATTTTAAGCTCTCCATCCATCCTAATGTTGTCTGTTAGCAATAAGACCGCCATTGTACCCATAGATGTAAGTTATTTTTAAAGTTTTGTTACTGTTTTGGTGTACAGTAAAGGTTATTCTATTCTATTCTAGTAGGTACATATCTCACAACATCATCTAACTGCCCTTATCCCGTTTTATTTGTGATCAGTGCAACACGTTTTCTTCTTCCATTCCGTCCTGTCTCGTCACGCTATAACTAACTCCCTTTTCTTTAATATCATTTCTCATACAATCTATTCATCTTTTTTGGCCTCTCTCTCCCTCTCCATTCATCTACATGATTGTATACTCAGAACATTTTTCCTTTAGTTTTTAACTTTATTTAAATGTTGTTATTTGCTGTTGCAGCTGCAATAGAAATACAAATTCTATGAAAATTTCAACTCCCTATCTTTTACGGTTTATTTATTTATATACAAAAATTATAATTTTTCATTACTCATACTCTGAAAGTAGGTCTGAAGTTGCCTGAGGAGCGGGCTGAAAAGTATCACACTTTTCATCCCTAGGGAGTTTTACTTTCAACTGACAGCTGTCAAATTATTAAAAAAAAACTAAGTTTATCTTCTTGTATTCGTAATGAAAAGCACAGTGCTTACCTCGGGGTTAAAGTTACTTATTTAGTCCCTCGAATTAGCGACCTCGCTACGCTCGGCCGCCAACTCATTCTCGGAACGAAATAAGTAATTTTCACTCCTAGTGGAACAATGTACTATTATAAATTAAATAATATTACATAAGATTTGATAAGATTCTGGTAACACATTACTGAATAATCAAAAGAAAATAGATTATTAAATTAATAAATTAAAATTGTGTTAAATTAAACTTTATGAAGTACAAATGACATGCCCGCTGACAAATAGACAGAGAGACAGACGGCGTAGACTTAGTAATAGGATCCCGTTAGTACCCTTCAGGTATGGAACCCTCAAATTCGTCATCCATCTTTGTCCACACCCCTTCTCAATTCACAGCTGTTCAGCCTTTACGCCCCTATTACATCATTCGTTACTAGTTTGCATCAATCTTGTCACTAAAAAGTTCTTCAAAAGAGATTGATAATGTCATCGACCTATCTCCCATCAGTCATCTTACATTACCTTCCGCGAACATTCCGTCCGTGTGGAAAGTCTGAGGTGGAAATGATATGATAAATGACGTTTATTCAGTAAATTGGATATAAATAACACCTTTACACGTATTTTGGTTCAGTTTCAGTAATTTTTGATTGATTACTCTAAGAAAAAGTACAGAAACAAACTCCGACGTCAATGATAAATCATATAAGAAACGTTTAGGTAATGCTGGTGAAACTAATAGTACATTGTTACACTAGGGGTGAAAGTTACTTTTTTCGTCCCGAGAAGGAGTTGGCGGCTGAGCGTAGCGAGGTCGCTAATTCGAGGGACTAAATAAGTAACTTTAACCCCGAGGTAAGCATTGTGCTTTACATTACGAATACAAGAAGATAGACCTAGTTTTTTTTTAAATAATTTGACAGTTGTTAGGTGAAAGTAAAACTCCCTAGGGATGAAAAGTGTGATACTTTTCAGCCCACTCCTCAGGCAACTTCAGACCTACTTTCAGAGTATGAGTAATGAAAAGAAAGTTTATATTTTTTGGCTGCCACTAAAGAAAGATCTAGATATGTAGATTCATTTATCAAATTTGTATATACCGGTCGACACTCCGGTTGACACCACGCACGACATTACGACAGACCTAAGAAAAATAACAGACAAGCTTAGAGCTTAAAGGCAAGACTGGTCTACACTGATGATAAAACAGATGTTTGGAAAGAAGAAAGAGACGTCTTTTCGTGCAATAGGACAGACAAACTGAAAATCTAAATTATATTGCAAAAGTATATTGCACAAAGCTAGTGTAGATATCTTTCATAGGAACACGAACATATATGTCAATATTGGTAATTTAAATAACAATAACCCATGAACTGTTCGTATAAGATTTAATATGTGAATAAATTCAGATTCAGCCAATCAAAGTCAATAAGAATCACATAGCAGTCCCATTGTTCCCGATTCTTTAAAAAATGTCGACCAGTGTCTAAGTTAAGAACCTAAACGACATTTTCTACATTATTTTTGGTTAACATCCCTAAATTTTCTATTAGTAAAAAATCCTTTATTTTGTTTTGGTTAATCTCCAAAATTTTGTATTGTTCTTAAATTTTCTATTGGTAACATTCCCTAAATTTTCTATAGATAAAATTCCCTAAAATTATTTTCTATTGGTTACATTCCCAACATTTTGCCTATTGTTCAATTCTCTTATGTCACCAAACGCCATAGATGATCGATACACCATGACATCCGGACCAGCCAACATAACGAGCCACACAGAGTTGACAACGTGCAAACATTCACCGATGACCGTGACAACAATGTTTGACGGTCGTTGACTGATGGATCCATGTTATAGCTTCGATAGCCCTGAACTCGTAGCGGTCATGATATTATGCTGAATTTTTATGGGAGGCATGAATTATAGAGCATTTTCGAACCATTGTGATCATATATTATGTAGGAATGTTTTGTGTATGTACGGAATGCCAATATATAATTATAAGGTTCTAAATCTGAAAATACCGAAGATCTAGATAAAATCACACTCCCTGTTTCTATGACCCCAACTACCGACCACGATAGGGACAGGTTTGTGGACGACGAGCTATGGGTAACTCGACATCCGGCCGTCCGGTAACCATCCGGACCAAAATCTATCTATTGAACTCCGTGAATTGCTAACTAGCCCTCTTCCTCTCTCCTACATTTTGCTGTGCCCAACAGGGTCCATATTGTTCTATGAATATTTTCAAAACCATCTATGTATACATATGGATTGCAATAAAGTATTGAGTAATGAAAACTATGGTTCTTAATGTAGATTTTTGTTTTTCAAATAAAATAAGACCACAGGTTTCAGACAAAAAAAAACAATGTTGAAACTTGAAGATGTAAATTTTTTTGAGATAACTTTATTTCAAAAAAGCTCGAATCCAGCGTGGCAATGCTGCCAGCGTTCTGGGCACTTTTCCCATTGACATCGATGTGGACGAATTTTTTGATGCCCTTTGAGTTTTCCCCGTTTTTGTGCCTTTTTTACTCGTTTGTACATATTATTATTTTAAGTTTGTATATACCTATTAATTTATAATATTTAATAGTTAAGATGTATATAATTATAAAATAAATAAAGCTCGGATTAGGTACCAATAAATAGGTTATTTTTAGATAATGATATTCTAAAAATAACCTACATCTACTAACCTACATCGGTTTAATTAGCACTTAGGGTGTGAAGCAACGCCCGGGCAGAACGGTGACACTTTTGACTTTGCAACGTACATCGCCATATCTATACTCATAAACTTTGCTCGTTCATGGCTCTGCCTCCAACTTATTAAATTTAGATTAAAGAAAGCTATTATAATAATTCCCGAAACAAATCTAAAAGCTATATAGCACAATCAGCCTTATTATGTTTCCTCTGCTCTCTCTTTTTGGAATGTGAATGTGAGAACACTGTATAATCCACAAACACTTAGACTTACTTTCATTTATTTTATTTTATTATAATTAATTTTGTGCTTTTGTGTACAGTGTTGACTGGTCTACACTGTTCTTACATAAATCAATCAATATTGTAATAAACACATTTTTTAAAAGAGTAACCATGGAGTTTCTTGCCGGTTCTTCTCCATAGCAAACGACCAATTTGGAACCGTGCACTAGCTTCTGACGTTTTATAAGTACCATGTAGGCCTATGTAAATAAAATATTTTGACTTTTACTTTTGACTTTGACTTTGCTAGAACTCAGGCCTCCTCTCTAGGAGAGAGAATGGGCCGTAATCAACTACGGGGGCCCTGTGTATGTCACATGTCTGCGAATTTTTGGTTCTAGGACATGCCGGTTTCCTCAAGATGTTTTACCACCGCGTTTTTGTACTTTATTTATGGATATATGTTGTGTTATTATTTTCTTCACTTTTTTAAATTATGAGCATGTTATGAAGGACCAAAGACCACGCAAAATAGCAGATTTTCAGCGATCGGATTTTAATAAAAACCTAGATAATATCCACAAGATATCTGTTTAAAAATAAAATAAAAAAGTCTTTCCCTAGACTGCTCTTACGTAATTATGACGTAACGTCATAATTACGTAGAAGCGGTTGTATGGTAAAAAAATTAAATTTATCTTGTGAAGGACGCTCATTCATTAAACCCCAAGCGAATGCGCAGGCGTTCGCGCATCCATTGTCTTTCTATTGTGTCTCTAATTATCACGATTGAAAGGTTAATATGAAGCAGTTGTATGATGTACCTTGTTCACAAACGTATCCCGCCACGGTGATGCCAAGCCCCAGCGCCGAGTCCTTGTTCAGCTCCACGTCGTAGCTGAGAGTCTCAGGCTCGCCCGTGCCTCGCACTGCCATGTCCAGTGGTAACCTGGTGAATGAGAGGATATTTAGCACACAATGAAGAAACCAGCACTTACGTAGAAACTTAGCATAGCATTGCATAGATGGCCTTATAATGTTCCCACTGTTGGGACTCAGGCCTCCTCTCTAGGAGAGACAAACTTAAATTAAAAAACTGGGCAAGTGCAAGTCGGACTCACGCCCTGAGGGTTCCGTACAAAGTTACCTATTGAAATAGTTTAATTCGGAAATGGAGTCTCGGAAGAGTTTTTCCGAATTGCAAAAAAAGGTGATGTAGCAACAATTTTTGTTTTTGTTTTTTATTATTGACCAAGGTTATATATTATAGAGAAATACACAACTTCAAATGCTTAGATCACAAAACGGGAGTTAGAGTCAGTTTATTGAATGCAATAAAGTATGGGTCGGTTGAAGTTGGTCTTGGAATGGACTGGTGTTTGTACAGACGTAGTTCGGAGCCTTGCCAAGTTGGAGGTTAAGCTGTAACTGCCAACATTATGTGGTGCGATGTCACTCTCACGTTTAAGCACTTTTGTTTGTTTTCTCACTCTAATCTCTGGAGCCACCAGTCGGATTGGAAAACATCTTTCTATATTTATTTATTTTCTTTCTTTCTTTGTAGACTCGCGTTTGGCCGTTATCTCACCTGTTGGTAAGCGATGATGTGGCCGACGATGGAGCACGCTTGCCTACAAGTAACCTATTCACTTAAAGACCTCTAGGTTGTAGCTATTAGGAAACACAGACTCCTGCAGGAAATTCCAGTTCTTAGTTGTACGCATAATGGATGTGAATTTTTTATGGAATTATTCGAAGTTTCCTAAATCAGAAGAGAACTATGGTTACCGACATAGCCCGAAAAATTGCCAAATTTAACAGGCAGTGGGCAGGGCACATTGTTTTTCCAGAACAGATGGATGATGGGGACAAATGGTTCTGGATTAGCGACCACGTGCCGAAAGACGCAGCATTGGAAAGCCACCCACAAGTTAGATTGATGACCTAATGAGTGAGGGTTGCGGGAATCCGATGGATTACAGACGCACAGGAACGGGTCACTGGGTCGTTTGAGGGACGCCTATGTCCAAAAGCGGACGTCTTTGGGCTGAAATGATGATGATGATGATATGGAAACATATAATTCTATTAAAAAGCGTCTCTCTCTGTTACCACGCTTACCTGACAGGTGGAGGCTGCGGCTGTGTCGGCTGCTGCACGAAGGCGGGGGGGCGCGGAGACGGCGCCAGCGCTCCTCGGGGCACCACCGCCACTATCGATGCCACCGGCTAGGGAAATAAATGGTGGGCATTAGCATGATGCACTGTAATCCTTACTAATATTATAAAAGCGCAAGTGAGTTTGTTTGTTTGTTACGTCTTCACGCCTAAATGGCAAAAACAGATAGACCATGTCCTGGAATAGGACATAAGATACTTTTTACTTCGGAAGTATGTTCCCTTGGGATAATTTTCTGGTATCACGCGGGCGGAGCCGCTGGGAGCTAGTACCACAATATAATACATTAGTACTAGGCATGATGTATTACGGTGCGTGTCACCGGTTCGATTTCTGCATAAAACAAATTTTTGTGTGGCTTACATAATTATAATTGTTCCAAATGTAATGTTTTTATTCATTGAAAATGTATTTCCTTAAAAATATACGTACACCAGTCTCATTGCGCAGAATAAGCGAATTATTGTTTAGTAAATAAGTCTGTATGAATTATGTTACATTAACTTTGATTCATTCCATAATAAGTATAACTGGTAATATGTATTTAAGCGATAGCCACATTCACGACTTCACACGAGTCTGGGTATCTTTTTTATGTCCAGTCAGAGATCTAAAGTGCATTACAACTGCTAAAGTATCTATTTCTTTCAGTAGAAATTAAAAAGATTCACAGCCTGCCTATAAAATTATTAATGGTTACACTAATACGTCCGATTTACATACCTACAGATTTGTGTCAATTATTAGTTCCGAATAATTACAATCGCTCTAGAAAGCTTAAATTATTTAATGTCCCATTTTGTCGCACTGTAGCTCGATCCACCTCCCCTATACCGCGTATCCTAACGATGCTCAACGCGCTCGTGGAAACCGACCCTAGATTGGATTTGTTGGTGATTAATGGAAGAACATATTATTAGTAAATCTGTGGTTCTGTAAGAAGACAGAGTGAAAAAATAAACATATTTTTAGTGTTTGACAGCAAACAGCTGGAAATGTTTGTCGCATGCCGATCGAGCGGTGGGCCAGGAAACCGCAAAATTGGTGCCCTGAAATCGCACGTCGGGGTCGCGGCAGACCAAGAAGGAAATGGTGGGACGACTTGGATGTCTTCCTTGGGAATTGGAAAGAAGTGGCTCAGAGCCGGGAACATTGGAAGGAGTGGAGGGAGGCCTTTACCCAGCTGTGGTACAATATGGGCTAGATATAATAATAATAATATATTAATTTTTAGTGTTAATGGCTATTTTGCTGTACTAAGTAAATTCAGAGCTTGTAAACCTATCAAAACATTTTTACTGACAGCGCATATTATAAGGTTGAAGAAATCTGAGCCTTGATGTCGATATCGGTCCTGTCATGTCTCATCAGACAAGACATGTTTACCAGAGGACCTTTGTCTGAGAAAGTCGTGGAAGTAGGTATATTTGACTTATAACACCAACATACACAGATAATATTATCATAGTATACGGATGACAAGAATTGAATGCTAACAAGAATCGTATGATAGACAAAATATATTACGTAAAAATATGGAAGAACTAGTGCTTTGCTAGGGACTTCGTTCACGAGAATGATTTTTTAAAAACCTGAATACGCTTTAAGCGCGTCCTTTACATTTTCATACAACAGCTCTTACGTGATTATGATGTTATTACACATGTTTCTCTAGATATTTTGGATACACAGCCATCTTGTGGATTACCCAGGCTTTTATAGAAACCAAAACATAATTTTGTGTAAAAAAACACGGAATTACCAAATTCCGACCGTGTTCAGGTGTTCTCTCTTTTTTGCTCTGCCTCGTCATCAAACATCGCGTTGTATTGCGTTAGATGAAGCAACAAGCTTTTAAACCACCCTCGATGTTGACGATAGGCGAGTGGAAAAGGACCCTCTTAAAAACCTAAACTGTATTTTGAGGGTAGTTCTGAAAAACTAACAAGTCAGCATTCTTCACTTTAATTAGGATTTATTTTTATTATTATGATCTCTAAAAACCCTAAATTATTCTATTGGGTTGGGAGTATTTCTCAAAACCAATAATGAAAACCTAGGTAGAACTACATTGCGCATACGTGGGCCACACACTAATGGCCACTGGGCGCGTCGGTCTTCACACAATTTATAAGGAAACTAGACTTGTAGAGCTAAACTTGATCCACGCCACGCGACGTCACGCGATGTCGTTCTACGTACAAACCAGGCGTGTTTCGTTTATTATTTATTTAGGTTACTATTAATACTATTTTTCAATTATATTGGTACACGGACGAACGGATGTCGTTTGAACGGATTCCAATAGTTTTTACACCATGTTACCCAAAAATATTTTAATTCATGAATCCCCAAGCGACCACCGGTGGCCGCGCATCTATTGTCTTACTATTGTGTTTCTAATTGACGGTATCTGAAGGGTTAAAAGGACACAATGTTGGATACCACCGACATTAAGTACAACTCAGGTCATAGCAGGCATTAGATGCCAGCAAACAGCTGGGTGCAAGTGCAAAACCGCTCCTCAGTCACCTGGATGACCCGGTGACGATGTATTTTTGCTGTCAGAACTAGCTTATAACTTAGTGATTTTTCATGATACAGTTATGAAATTTTCTACATAGATTCTTTACATATAAATACTTGACAAATTTCAGGTTTTGCATTTACAAAAAAATTATGTTGTTTGTAGAAAAATGTTAGCGTTAGGCACAGTAATGATTAGGTGACAAAGCAAACACGGCTAAAACTATTGGGCACAGTCCCAAATTCTTTCAAAGAAAAAACTCAAACAAAAGAATGTCTTCTTTTGTGTGGTCAATGAACCTAGCCCTAGGTCCTTCACGGTATTTGAAGCAATCAAGTTCAGTGACCTTTTTTGATTATTTGCATATAGATTTTTAGAGGATATTGTGATGTTACATTAATGTAGTTTTAAAAGCGTTTAAAGAAGGGAGGGGGAGCATACGCCGATCTATTTTTAGGTGGGAAATCATCCAATGACTTCCCCATACTATGGCTGAGCTAACCCTGGCCCCAGTAGCCTTCGACCAGCTAAGTTACTGACAACTCCTTGAGGTGCGCGGGAATAGTGCGCGCCGTCGACGACTTGGGCTCGGTCCAGACTGTTACCGGACGGTCGGACAGCAAGCTACTCATTGCTCGCTGTATTATATCCCATCTAACAATTGGTGGTGTAAGACAAAATTGAGGGCAAAAAATCACGTGGTCGCTCTCCAACAAGGTCACACACACACACACACTCCAGCATCAATGAACTCCCAGAGCTGCGTTGCGTCGCATCGCGAGAGAAGCCGTGGCTTGGAGCAAGCCTCGACCGAGACAAGATCACGACCACTCTGTCAACAGTTCACGACTAGAAGAAGAAAACTTGATATCAACTGACTAAAAGCAAGAAATACGAAGACAAAAGAAAACCAAACCGAATCCTTGCCGTGTTTATAAAAGTTCTCGGAAAACTGAACCAACCTTACTGCAATTTAAAGTTCGAAATTCCACAACTTTTTAATGGAAGCACATCAATTTGAATAAGCCATCTTATTATGTAAACTTGGCGGTAATATGACATCTCAAAGTGTAAATTATACAAAGGAAGCCATAGGAAGCGGGAACTTTTTTATTTCTTCCGCTTTAGTGGGAAACTTTTTAAATTATTTTGATAGAGTTAGAGTTGACAGAAGCAGTGGAGACGAAGAAACAATTAAATTACGCCTAACCTCATGACCCCGGGGCTGGCTTTTACCTTAGGCAAAGAAAAGCATTGCCAAATAGCGTGGCAATGCCGCCAGCCTTTTGGGTACATTATCAGTCGACAGCGATGCGGAGGAGTTTTTGACGGCTAAATCAAGTCCTACCTCTGGCAGATGTCTGATGATGAAGCCATATACTGTAGCATCCATTCACCCTGTGATGCAGTTTCTCTTCAATCATGGTCGGTGGCGGAGAAAGCAGCGACATATCCTCACACAGCATGTTAAAGACACAGAGCACTACCTCTAACCGATATCTGGTGATGAAGTATCTCACTGTAATATCCACTCACCCTATGATGCAGCCTCTCCTCAATGATGGTTGGCGGCGGGGAAGGCGGCGACGTGTCCTCACACAGCGCGCCGAAGCCATCGTGACCTGCTTCTGACAGACGTCGCTCCAGCTCTATAGGGTCTGTCAGGAGCCGAGATGGAACCACTGGCGCTGGTGATGCTCCTAGAGGCTGTGGAAAAAAGCAGATGGTTAGTAATGAATTGATTAGTTTTGGTGAAAGAAATTCTGGTGGTAGTAATACATTTACGAGTACATACGCAAAAGAGAAGAGTGACTGAAAGTTATGTAATAATTTAAAAATAAAACGTTGTGATTGACAAGTATTTAACCAACATGATCTATAATTTTGTTTTTCCTTTTTTTTAGTTCTTTAGGGCTTTTATTTTTATTTTTTAGGATACTTTTAATTAGGTTAAGTTAATTTAATTGATTATATAATTTATTGATCTTATTGAAATAAAGAGAACCAAAATCTACCAAAAATAATAATATCATCATCATTATCATCATTATTGGGGTCATCATCATCATCTTCCTGCCCTTGTCCCGTTTTATTTGGGGTCGGCGCAACACGTTTTTTTCTTCCATTCTGTCCTGTCACTCGTCACGCTATCACTAACTCCCTTTTCTTTCATATCACTTCTCACACAATCCATCCATTGGGGTATTCCCTACATATTACTTGAAGTTAGTCATTATATTAATTATTTACACTATTTTCGTTCATATCACTCTTCACACTATCTACCTGCCTAAGTTAATATTATAAAGAGGCATTGCCTCATCCTCTGAGTATCTTAGACTACTTTATGTCGGGAAAAACTCACGGTTCCTCTAGGGCAGACCGTAGCAGCGAAGCCACGAATGATCTTACTGATAAGTATGAAAGCAAAAATGGGACGGTAACCCCTTCTTCCGTAGGTATGTAATTCACGTCAAGTTCTATTATGACCTACATTAGTGATTTATCAATCAATCCCGATATACATTTTCTTTATTAATGATAGGTTTGCGCTTGACCTCTATCTCACCTGATGGAAAGCGACAATGCAGTTGACGATAGAGCACGCTGACCTAGAATAAACTTATTCACTCTTGACTTAAAGATTCCCGGGTTGTAGCCCTCAGGAAACACAGACTCCGGCAAGGAATTACACACTAGCTATACGCATAATGAATGTGTTCCCAAAACGTTTTGTGAGTAATACCTAGAATTTCGGTTAGAGTTCATCTTCATAATTATTTTGATTTTAGTTTTTAAATTTAAGTTTGCTTTATACAACCCTACCGCTTGTTATATTAATTTTGTATTCAAAGTCAAGTCTTGCGATGCCCAAAAGTCCGTTTCAAGATACAACATTCACAATAATAAACGCATCAACAGCTAAAAACCTTGTCTCTTGTTACATCAGTAGAAAAGACTTATGTTCCACCCTCAAATAACTGTCCAACCCACTACAACTTCAACCACAGAACTCACCTCCATCCCCTCTTTTCATCTCATCATAATTCAAAAGCAGAACATCTAGTAAAAGCCTATGAAACCTGTCTGACGCAATTACGTCATATCCGACTGGAAGTGGCGTCGCTCCGGCTTGCGACGGATGTCGGACTAATAGCTACGTCTTCTCAATTACAAGAGCTTCTGGCATTAGTAAGAGCTGGCTTCAAGGTGCCTGTCTTCATTATAGGATGGAAATGGTTTTTAATGAGATGGCTGGTCTTACGCGTTTTTTCGTAAGTGAATTGATGTTTTCAATGGACACGTATATAAATGGGTCTTGTTTTGGTTTGTTGTGTTAATATTTTATTTTGTTTGTGTTTTGTTTTTTTTGTGTTTTAACCCTTCAGATACCGTCAATTAGAGACACAATAGTAAGACAATAGATGCGCGGCCACCGGTGGTCGCTTGGGGATTCATGAATTAATTGAAATTGTGTTAATCGATTCTACCGTTTACATCGAAGGACTGTAACAATTTGCCTGCTACAGTCTTCCCAGCCGATTAAAAAAATTAGGCGTCTTCAAGTCTAGGGTAAAAACACTCTTAATAAACTAGTGCTCTTCGCCATTAACGACTGCATCAGTGCTTACAATCAGGTGGGATCTCAGTCAAGCATTGGTTTATGTCATTTAAAAAAAGAACATAGTTAATGTTTTTTTTAATGAAATGATCTTACACATTTATTGGCAAATATATTGAAGTGGTCAGTAGATGAGGCTAAAAATGCGGCTGCTTGATATTTTGTTTGTTGTGATAATGTTTTAATTGATTTTTTTTTAGTAATTTGAAATATTACTTGACAGCACAACATTTATGATTGTGTCAAAAAAAAATAGTCATCATCTTAGTAATCATCTTATGACAAGTCCCGCTCTTGGGTGGAGCGGGAGCTAGTGTCAGACTTACTGACTAAAAACCCCACCCCGTTCCTTCTAGCCTTCATACCGGGGCTCGAGTTCCTTTCGGATAACCCTGGCCCCAGTAGACCTGAGAAGGTTGTAACGATGGCTTTAATGATTCATCATCATCATCATCAGTTCAGCAGAAAGACGTCCACACTAGGATATAGGCCATATCCCGGGTATCCCTTAGTATCACCACAACGACCGGTCCTGTATGTTTCGCATTCATTGTATTCCCGCGACCGTTAACAAGTCATCGATCCACCTTGTAGGAGGTCTTTCACTGCTGCATTTTCCGGTGCGAGGTTGCTTCTCAAGAACCTTTCGACGCTCGACCATTTGTTCTGCGACCCATGTGCATAAATAAACACTTAATACGACTACTAATCATATATTAATCAACATTTTGGATTCAGACTTTAATATATCCTGTTCCAAGATATGCTCTTACCGTGTACCAAATTTTAACTTACCGTTTACCATTTAAGTAGTTACAAATAAACACACATACCTACGACATACAAATTTTCACTTTTCAAATTGATATAGTAAGTACGAATACGTAAGATTGGATGGCATCTCTGTTCGTCGCAAGATTCATTGCTCTATGGTCGGGTCCAAGTGGATGCATGCTTAGGAAAATACTACGCACATTTTAGTTTTCCAGAAACGTGGGCTGGTCTATATGTGAGCTGGACTGGAACAAGAAATGAGTTTGTCCTTAAATTTTCAAAATGTTGTTTAAGTTATGACATGTGGATTCTTCTTTGTGAGAAATTACGTAAAGTTTTTTTTATTTTTTTTTATTTTAATTGTTTTGAGTTTTTTGTTACCAATGTTACCGACATAGCTCGAAGAATCGCCAAACTTAAATAGCAATGGGCAGGGCTCATCGAACGCAGAACAGATGGTCTATGGGGACGAAAGGTTCTTGGAAGGCTTGAACAAGGTGGACTGATGACCTGGTCAGGGTCATGGGAATCCGATGGATGCGTGACGCACAGGACCGATCGTTGTGGTGACGCTTGGGGGAGACCAATGTCCAACAGTGGACCTCTTTCGGCTGATATGATGATGACGAGTTTTTTGTAATCATTCATGCCCACCGATTGGTGAGTCTATATAAAATTGGTGCCCTGAAACCACTACCATATGGTAATGGAAATGGTGGCACGGCTTCTGTCTTCCTTATTTATAACTAGCTTCTGCCCGCGGCTTCGCTCGCGTTAAATTCGGGGTAACACGGTTCCCCTGGGAAGTGGGCAGTTAGAAAAAGACAAAAGTAGCCTATGTCACTCTCATCTTTTCAACCATATCCACATAAAGAACAGACTGGCAACACTGCCCAAGTGACATGTCTAATTTGTATTCCGTATTTTAAAATATAATTTAAATAGTATTTAAGTATAATTAATGTATAGTTGTTTGTGTATTCGTAATATAAGTGCATAAATCACCGGGATTATCGTTTTCCTGGAAAAATATTAAGTAAAACACAAGTTCTTGGAGCCAACCGGTTGTCACCGGTAACCTAAAAAACGAACAGCTGACGTTTGAAGTTTGAACCACGGAATTTTTCCCGGGGAGTATTGTTTACTTATTTCTTATTTTATAATAGCACACTCGTCACTTTAAGTTAAAACTCGATCTTTTACTAGTTTGTTCTTTTCAATTTAATTTACTTAGCACTCGGCGTGTTGTGTCGAAATAGTTTTGTTCTCTTTGTAAGAAACGAAACATTAACATTTTAGTTCATAATTTGACGAAATTAACCTTATCCCCGTAATATTATACTGGTCAACAACGCTTCTGGTCTTTTTTTGCATTATTTTATTGATAATTAAACTAAATTTTTACTCTAATCAACTTACCCACATTATGTAAAAGTAATATCATAGGGCAATGAAAAGCAAGAAAACTCAATAATTATATTAGCTTTTCAAACCAATTCAGCAGTCTACCTCATTTCTTTACTGAACAGCATTTTCGTGTTCTTTTTTTTCCCATTAATTTCCAACTTTACTTCTTTTAATTTTTCTCATCTTTTTGTTTCTCACTGTTTCTTTTTTCTTTCTCTTTATAGTACCTTATTTTTGAACCATGCCTACGATGACCCGAAAGGCAACAGCTCAGGAAATGGAGCTTAAATTGAAAGCTGCCCTACAGGAGCTCAAGGAATCAAAACTTCAATGCCAGCAAATACTGCAGGAAAATGAGGAAAGTGAGGGGGAAATGAGGAATATAGTATTAAAAAATACAAGCCTGAAACGAGAGTTGGTAGGGCTTAGTCAGCAATACCAAGATGTTGTTGATGAACGCAACCAACTGCAAGTGGTCACGGATGGTTTCAAAAACTGTAGCGACTTGTATGAGGGAGCTTTGTGTAAGGTTAGGGATCTTGAGGACGAATTAGTTCATGCTAATAGTATTATTCTTAAATTGCAGAAGGAAAAGGAATGTATTCAGACTGAAAAGACAAACCATTTGTATGATGAATTACTAAATTCAAAATGTAACCCTTATTCCTTGGTAACAATTGATCTTACAGAAGATTCTATATTAAAAGACAATATTAATTACAAGATTAGTCACAATAAAATTAAAAAATATGCAAGACTTAATAAAATAATTAAAAAATGTAAAAACCACAAGCGGCAACAAAAACACTTTTTCAAAAATATTCAACTGCGGAAAGAACGTGTTGACCTTATTAAGCAATTAAATAACTATCAGATTAAGTTGGAAGATAGTATAAATATTTATCAAATTGACACTCAGCGCTTACAGTCTGAAATTCAAGATCTTGATAAGTCGCTAAAATCAATTCATAACAAATATGTTTGTTCAAAGAAACAAATAAACGAACATATTCTTGCAACAAATGAGTTAGTGGACAAAGTGGACTCTCTTAGAAACAACAGATGTACTTGTCAGAGAGAATCTAACCAGGCTGGCCTCCAACCTGTGGTAACGGAGAACTCATCCCAGGTCATCAGTGCTCAGGACTGTATTCCCAACCAGGTTCCCCCCATTCAGCAAGCATTAACTCAAGGGGTAGATTCAGAAAATTGTAATTTTTCCTCTCAAAACAGCGGGAATTATCAATCAATCATATTTTCAGACAGTATAGCAAGAGGATTAGGGCAATTAGTTAGTAAAAAACTCCCTTTTCCTTCTCAAAATTATTGTATACCTCAAGCTTCCTACCATCACATAATGTCATTGGTAAATAAGCAAGTATATGATCCCAATACTATTCTAACTATATTTGTGGGTAATAGTTTAAACGTGAAGAAAGACGACATCACCAATAGTGTCACTGAACTGTTAAGGATAAATTGTAGGAAGATTATTTTGTGTGCTTTTCCTTACTTTGAGCACTTGTCAGACAGACAAAATAAGTACATACATATGCTAAATATGCATATGCATTTTTTAAGTAGCCATCATAGTGATAAGTTTTTATTTTTTGACATCAACAATTTTGTTGATAAACTTTTTTCGACCAGGTATACTGTGTACCTGCCTATTATTTTAAGACGTCAAATAGCAAAGCTATTAGCATTTAATATTTACTCAGACATAAGTAGTATGTCGATGTACCCGGTAATTAGTCCCACCATTAGTAATAGTACTAATGTTTTAAACTAGGTAATAAGACAACAGTTGATACTGTTGGCAATGTATGTCAACATAACAATAAAGTATCTTCTAGCTTTCAAGCAACAGGGGGTAAGCGAAAATCCTTTAATTTGTTTCTTCAAAACATTCAGGGTTTTTCTGCAAAACAATTGGAAATTGAATTATTTTTGGAAAAAACAATGTTTGACATTATTTGTTTTACTGAGCATTGGTTAAAAGATTATGAAATGCTAATTAATTATGATAATTATAATGTGGGCAGTTGTTTTAACCGGAAGTCAATGTTACGTGGGGGTTCATTAATCCTTATTAAAAATAGTATTAAATTTAAAACTCGCACAGATATAGTTGCACTGTCCATTGAACATAGCATTGAGGTGTCGTGTGTTGAGCTGGATAGGCATGTCATAGTGTGCGTTTACAGGCCCCCTAATTATCAAAACTACTCTATTTTTGAGTCAGTCATGGAAGATGTTATGGCAAAACTTTCAATTGGTAATAAACAAGTAATCGTCTGTGGAGACTTTAATGTTAATATTTTAGAAAATAATTCAGATAGCAGTAGATTATTAAATCTTTTCAAATCTTTTAATTTATCAAATGTGTTTCTAGAACCAACTCGAATAACGACAACTACTGCTACATGTATAGATAATGTTTTTTGTTGCTGCAACTATTTAGAAAAAGCCATTGTAAATTATCTGCCTTCTGATCATAGCGGCCTGATAACTAATTTTGAATCTAACTTACCAATAGAACAAGTGCAGATACAATCCAGACCAATAACATCTGGTAAGCTAAATAAATTTAATAGCACTTTAACTGGCAGGTTGGGTGATTGGAACCATGAAGTGAACGATGGTAATGTTTGGTATAACAATTTTTTTTCAATAGTTCAAACCGAATTTAATAAGACTTTTGAAAAGAAATCTAAAAGTATCTGCCCTAAGTTTAGATTTAGTGACTGGGCAACTAAAGGAATCAGGATAAGTAGGGAGAGACTTTTTGAGCTGTATGGCCTTAAGCCTATTATTAACACTGAAACATTTAATAAATATGTTTCTACATATTCAAAAATGTTTAAAAATACTTGTAAGGCAGCTAAGGCCTTATATATTAGCAATAAAGTTAAATCAGCTGATAACAAAATAAAAACGGTTTGGAAGATTATAAATAATGAAACTAACAGGAACAAAATACATAAAAATGATTACACATTGAAGACTCGTCATGGTCTTATTAGTGATAGTAAATTAGTTGCAGAAGAATTTGTAAATTTCTTTACCAGTATACCAATTAAAACTACTGAAGCCCTAAATTCGTCCCCATCGCATGCTTTTGGTTTATTGCAGGCGAACGTTGCAGCCTGCTCTACTGAATTTAATTTTAAGCATATAAACCCCATAACAGTAATAAAAGCTTTTAAACAAATCAAGGTTAAATTGACCGAAGATCTATGGGGTATGTCTATCAAAGTTTGTACTTCAATTATTGAGACAATAGCGCCGTACTTAGCTTTAATATTTAATTTGTGTATAGATCAAGGAGTCTTTCCGGATCTAATGAAATATAGTAAAGTTATACCACTTTTTAAATCCGGGGACAGTAAAGACACTAATAATTATAGGCCGGTGTCCGTTTTGCCGGTTTTTAGCAAGATATTTGAAAAGGTGATGTTAAATCAAATGCTTAATCATTTTAACACCAATAACATCTTACACGATAAACAGTACGGTTTCACCAAAGGACGTTGTACAACTGATGCCGGTGTCTCCTTACTAAAACACATTTTTAATGCGTGGGAAGAAGCACAAGATGCTATTGGCATCTTCTGCGACCTGTCTAAGGCGTTTGATTGTGTGGTTCATGAAACATTACTCCTGAAACTTGAGCATTACGGACTAGGCAAAACAGCGTTAAGCTTAATAAAATCTTATTTAAATGACAGACAGCAACTAGTTCAAATAGACGGTGTCAATTCGTCGGGATTAAATGTGAAAATGGGGGTACCCCAAGGTTCAATTTTAGGTCCTTTTTTATTTTTAGTTTATATTAATGATTTACCATATTTGTTGCAAAATAAACTTGATATGGTGTTGTTTGCCGACGACACTTCTCTGATATTTAAGATAAATAGAAGGACTAATAATCTTGACGATGAAAATAACGCCTTACTGCAGGTCCAAAACTGGTTCACTGCTAATAATCTAGTTCTTAATGGCAAAAAAACGAAATGTATAAGATTTTCCTTACCGAACGTCAAAAGTAGTTATTGTGACATTGTATTGAACAATGAGAAATTAGAATTTGTCGAAAAAACGGTTTTCTTGGGGATTACGCTTGACTCAAGGCTACAATGGGGTCCTCACTTAACATCTCTTGCAGGACGGCTTAGCTCGGCTGCATTTGCTGTTAGAAAAATCCGCCAATTTACGGATGTTGATACCGCTAGACTAGTCTATTTTAGTTATTTTCATAGTATCATGTCATACGGTATCTTACTATGGGGACGGGCTGCAGACATTGACTCAATCTTTATACTACAGAAAAGAGCCATCAGAGCTATTTACAATCTCCGCCGGTGCGATTCTCTAAGACAGCTGTTTAAGGATATTAACATCATGACGGTGCCTTGTCAATATATCTATGAAAACATCATGTACGTTAGAAAAAATCTTCATCTGTTTAGCAAAAGAGGCGATAGACATAACTATGTTACAAGACATAGGGACCAGTTAGTTCAACCAGGCTTCAGATTGGCAAAAGTGGCCTCTTCTTTCATGGGGTACTGTTTAAAATGCTATAATAAAATACCTCCCCAAATTTTAGAACTCAATGAAACAAAATTTAAATCTTGTATTAAACGCACACTATGCAGGCAGGCATATTATAAGTTGGAGGATTATATACAAGATAAAAATGCTTGGCTCAATGCTGGTCCAGCTCCACTACCACACTAGGGTGTATTGATTGGCTTGGAAACTATAATTATTTTTATTTTTTTGTAATTTGAAAATATAGTTTAAACTTATGATCATTTATTACTTTTGTTTTTGAAAACCATAGCATTGTTTAATGTAGAAGCACTTTTTTTTTTTTTTTCCTATTTGTGAATGTGAGGTACCATGAAGCATTTTTTATTGGGTTACGACTTGTATTCTTTTGTTTTTGACATTACGAGCATGGCAGTTAGGAGTTTGTCATGCTCACTTAAATGTCTCGCTGCTGGTGGCGCGTGTATTGGGTCATTCGGTTCCCTTGAAAATGGTTGAGCTGAGTGGGGCTGATGCACGCGTCATGCTCGTGAACGGGTGCCGTCAGTTGAGACTGGTCATCTCTTAACTGCCAGTAGCTTAGTTCAGTTTTTATCTTTTAATATATTTTTTATTTTAATTTTATTATCTACATTGTGCTCACATAATAGAAGCAACATGAAATAATGTAACCAAACATTATATGTAACACATAATATGATTTAAAAGAGTGTCCATGGAGTTTCTTGCACGTTCTTCTCCATAGAGATCTACGCTTTGGAACGTGCAATTTAGCTTCACTTTTCTTGGACTGACTGACATTTGACTATTCAAAAGTGCCTACATTTGGTCTATTTGAAATAAATGATTTTGAATTTTGAATTTTTTTGAATTTTGAATAAAAAATCACGTCAATTTGTCACTCCGTTTTGCCGTGAAAGACGGACAAACAGACACACACACTTTCCCATTTATAATATTAGTATTGATAGTAAAAAATTGTGACATAGGCATATATGTTTTACGCAGTAGATAGTGCTTTGTATTCATACTTTCCTTTCGTTTTACTTTATTCAGTGTATCGATAGTGTATCGATTTAAGTATGAATTTGGGATCTGAAATAAATATTTTATGTATAAACGTACGCCTTTTACTCATGGAGGTAGACAAAATCTACAAAACAATACTTCATTCCATTCGCAGTCCATGACACTGAAACATAAACAATAGCAAATTTGTCACAAAAACATAGTTCCCTAAAAAAACAGACAAAAAATATATCCTTCCCCGAAATCAGTTCGGAAACAAAATCATTTTGAAAATGGAAAACTGCCACCAATAAAATATGATCCACTCAGTCGGATTGGCTGTGAAAATGGTATGGTTTATCAGCGCCTTCCGTCTCAGAGGTATAAAATAACAAAGGTGCCGCCTCGGAATCAAAAAGATACATTCTATCGAATCAAGAAAACGTCGGCTTTTATTTTAAACGTCGAATTTTACCTTTGAAAAGCCGCCTCGGTGTTTTGTAAAGATTTTTCCGAGAAACGGAGGCAGAATTACAGTGAAAGACATAATTAAAGGGACTTGGTATAATGACATATAATAATTCGAGACGGATTTTCAAGCTTTCAATCTTACAAAATAGGATTGTTTGTCAGTATTTCACAAGAAATTAAAGCCTTGTAAACCGAGCAACAGGTAAGTAGTTACTAATATTATAATTATAAAGGGTAAAGTTTGTGAGCGTGTTTTTTTCTTCAGGTGGGAATGTATCCAATAACTTTTTCCGCTCTCTGGCGGACCAGGAGGACGTGTTTGACTTTTATTGACTTAAACCCTCTCTTATGTTCTTTTTTTGCCTTTCACAACCCCAGTAGGCTTCAACCCCGCTGGGCCTCTACGGTTTTGCTGACATATTATTGAGGCGCACATGTAACAGTCATCGACGACTCCGGCTCGGTCTAGAAGGTTACTAGACGACCATACGGCGAGTAACCTATTGCTCACTGTCCGCAAGCCCCCGCCTACTGTGTTTAGAAATCGGGTCGGGATCCCGAGCGACGGCTGACGGAAGCCACGAAGTCCGTTCCCTCACACGTCGGGCCTTCTTCGCTAGGTGAATGTGTGCGTGTGTGTATGTTTGTTACTTTAATATTTAAAGAAAACATATTAAGATTTATCTTGAAAAAGAGCTGAATTTGAAAAAAATACATTTGTATTTTATTTTTTATTTCGTCATGGAAAATGTTTGAAATATGTTAATTTTAAGTTTGCGCCTTTACCGGAAAATAAAATGTTTTTCTTTCTTTCTTCTTCCTGCGCCATTGGCAGCAGTTACGGAAGACATATATAAATTTATTTACAGAAGCTATGAAACTATTTTAGGAATGAACTGCTTTTGTAATTGGAATATCACAGCAGTAACTCAATCAGAATATTTATCCCACCTCTTTCACTAATTAGTATAGTTAATTAATATACTTTATGGGTTTCGTTGCTTGCTTTGAAAGAAGAGCTTCTGACGATACCATGGAAGGGCCAGGGTTGTCTTTGATGGTGAAGTTTTATATACAACTTGTAACTAGAATAGGACACACCCTTATACATCCCAATTAGAAATGCCATCGTGGGGGTGATCGGCGGCGGCGATCTATCGCACTGGACCTTGGTTCAGGCCATGGTCCGGAGCGAGGAGGAGTGGCAGGCGGTCGCTTCTTTATGCGAAGCAGTAATATGCTAGCAAAGGAGGAGGCCGACCGCATCAGGCAACGGCGCTCAAAGCGCCCCAGCTCCAATCCCGATTTTCGGCCACCGTAGGCGGCCTTGTGGATGTCAAGCAATGGGTAGCTCGCTGTCTGCCCGTCCGGTAACATTACGGACCGAGCCCAAGTCGTCGACGGCCCACACTGCTTCCGCGCTTCAAGGAGTTGTAGCTCCAAAAAGTAGCTCAGCCCCGGTACAAAAGGCAACGAAGGAACAGTAGTGGGTTTTAGTCAGTAAAAGTCTGACACTATCTCCTACTCCTCCCAAGAGCGGGGGATATCATTAGATGATTTTCCCATCGTAAAAAAACCCTAATTAGAAAATTATCTTGCAATCATAATCAAAGCACAGAAATTTAACTTAAATGGATTTAAGTACCCAGTGTTTTTTTTTAAGAAATTTAGTTATTATAGATGGCCCTGACTTACGAATTGTAAATCTTTTTTTACTTCATCACCACTGCTCTCAAAACGGTGAAGGGAAACATCTTCAACGTGAAGCATGTCTTAGAACCAAAAATTCGAAGACTTGTGACATCCATCAATACGCACTGGGTACGCGTAGTAGATTACGGCCTCCCCATTCCCTTTTTTAGAGAGAAAGCCTGAATTTCAGCAGTGGGCACATTATAAGACTTACTATGCTTATGCTGTTATACTCTCAGATTGCATGTCTTCCTATGTATTCCAACCCGCGCCAAGTTTTCATGAAGTCTACGTCTGAAAAGGAGGAGCTTTGAGACCTATAGGTCAGTACATAAGAAGTCTATGTAGTCAAGCCCAGTCTTGTCTGTGGCATCCCTCACGCTCGTCTTCTCTTTTGTGACTAGTGATCCACAGCTTAGTATTGACAAAGATATCCTCCTTCTTAACAACTCCCTCGGCAATCATTTTGATAGCTTCTCCTATTTCATTCTCTATATTATAAATAGAAGCTGTATCGAAATGCCTGTAGTCAATGTCAATAGCCTCTAAAACTATGTCCCGAAGTTATTTATCCTGCAACGCTGCACCACCATTCTTACCAAATCCAATGCATTGTACTTATCACATGTATATTTTTTCAAATTACATGTAGTAAAGACGTATTGACGTAATCTACAGCTGGTTCGGCTCGGCACACAAATCTTGTTTATTTGAACAATATTTAAAAACACATCTATCAAGATTTAATCATTTCGACATGTTATTAAATCTTCTTTTATGAGGAATGGCGGACGACGCCCACAACGTTTCAATTCAGAGTTGAAAGATAAAAGAATAATATACATATTTCCGTTTTCATCTCGCAGGAATTTGCAATTATAGCTTGATATAAAGCACGTTTACTTTTCAATTTATATTGTTGAGGAGTTTTTCTGCAAGTTGATTTTTGTAATCTTTATTACGCGTTTAGGGGTTTTTATCCAAGAAAATACGACCCCAAATACACTTAAAAGTACTATTTTTCAATAATGTAAACTAGTGCTTGACTGCGAAACCACCTGATGGTAAGCAGTGCTGCAATTGTTGATGGAGAGACGCACTAGTTTCTTAAAAGCTTATTCACTCTAGCCTTGAATTGAAGACATGACATGACTTTTCCGATGGTTAGTGTCCCGATTGGAGTCTTAGAAACTCGAGAGCTAATCACGAGAGCACACACTTCTACAGGTTTTATTTTTTTTCAATAATATTTAATGGTTAAAAAAAAACTACCGTTGTAAAACTGATATTTCAGCTTTAATTTGGTATAATTATTATGAAAATTGATCCAGTAATTTATTCAATAATTAATTTAATTGGGCGCATAGGTTTGTTTACTACGGTACGTTTTGTTTTAGGTAAGAAAATCAACCAATGACATCCCCCGCTCTTGGGTGGAACGGGAGATCAGTGTCAGATTGTTACTGACTAAAAATCTACTCCTGTTCCTTCGTAGCCTTTCGTGCCAGGGCCGAATCTTCCCTTCAGAAGCAGATCCTTGGCCCCAGTATGTTTCAACCCTACTGGGCCCCTACGGTTCACTGCTGTAGCTACGACTTAGGGTACAAACTACTACTATAAACCTTATTATATATTTACCATCAGCCTAGTTATAAACGTTGTATATTATAAACGTTACCTAAAAACTAACCAATCACATAAGTTAACATAACATAAAAAGCTGTAAACCCTTTCAAAATCGCAGCTAAAACACCTAAACACCAGCTCTCGCCTCCAAACGAGAGTCAAGCTCACACCTGGTCTATTTAAAACGTCACTTAACATCGACCCAGTTACTTAATTGGAGGCAGCAGTTTCTTTAGCTTTTGTGCAAGGCTCGCCAATTAGCACGAAGGGTGTGGCGACTAGTGCGGTACTGCGAGATTTATGTGCCGGAATGTGGCCAGTTTATGACTTATGTTAGAGACGAGATAATTATTTCGGACTAGCTTTTGCCCTCAGCTTCGCCCGCGTTCATAAAATATAGTCACTCAGGAATAAAGCAGTTTTCTATCGGTAAAAAAACATTTTTGCAATCGGACCAGTACTTTCAGCTTCTTAAAAACAAAAAAATAAATAAAAAAAAAAAACAAGCTTTACCGCTTTATGAGTGACACTGATGTTTGCCGGTACTGTAATCAGGAGAGGGAGACGCCTAAGCAACGTTTGTGTGAATGCGGACCCCTTATCCACAAACGGAGTATCCATTTAGGCCGACACATTATTCGCCCAGAGGAGATTAAAACTCTTAAAGCTAGGAGTATTCTAGACTTCCTGGAAGCCTCCGAGCTAAAAGAATTACTCTAACAAGGTGGCGAGTCTCAATAGATCTTTTAGGTCGCAGTGACTACACTACGAGAGATGCATAGCCCCTTATCTTCAAAATAATAATAAATTACCTCTTTGCTATTACTAGCTTTTACCCACGGCTTTGCCCACGTACATAAAATATAGCCTATGTCACTCAGGAATTAAAAAAAAATTCTATCGGTGAAGACAATTTTGGAATCGGACCAGCCTCCTACAAACAAAAAAACATTACCTCTTTATTATATTATAGTATAGATAAAAGTAGATTATGGTCAAGTATCTGTAATTAAGCTGATAAGCATTGGTCGAGTGGTAATGGCTCTTGGCTTCAAACCCAGCGAGACGCATTACTGTGTATAACTTATTTTATCACCACTGCTCTCAAAACGGTGAAACAAAACATCGTGAAGAACTACAGTGCGTTTCACTTAAGAAGTTCCTTTGCCGTAATGTTGGCATTACGGAAAAACAGTGTTGTAATATTTTTAGCAATTAAATTACTTAATATTAGGGAGATTAACTTATATTTCATTACTTTTAACAAATGCGTTTTTTAATTTATTTTTTTTTACTTTTTTTGAATAAAGTACAGGGCGCTGGGCTCCATTCTCATTGTCCTGCAATTCTTTCAAATACCGAAAACGAATATCGTATCTTTCTATAACAACGTCCTTTTAGACCTGCTTTTTTTTAATAAAGTCCCATTCCTCTCATAATTCTCCAAAAAGTGCTGCAACTACTGTTAAAATCGATTTCGTTGCGCATTTCGGGGAACAATTTTGGTAGAGTAGCCAACTCTTTCCTTTTTCCCTTCTTTTTTGTATAGAAAGACAGGGAAGCCAACATTACGCCAAAGGAACGTCTTAAGTGAAACGCACTGTAGCATGTCCTAGAACAAAAAGTTTGAAAATTTATGACATCTGATAACCCGCACTGGGCCTGCGTAGTAGACTACGGCCCATTTCCTCTCCTACAGAGAAGGTCTGTGACCCAACAATGGGATCATTAGAAGAGGCTGATTGTGCTAATGCAATTTTTATCTTTAATTTAGCCAAGGTAGGTCGTCACAGAAAACGTTTTTATTTTTACGAAAAATTAATTGTTAACAATTCGGCAATTGAGTATGACATGACAGCATGTCGTTTGTTCACGAAAGCGTTTATATGTAAAACCAATGTTTTTATCTAAACGAGTACCTATATGTATAAAAGGAGAAACTGACTGACTAACATATCAACGTACAGACAAATCTACTGGGATTAGGAGTGTGAATGACTTCCTTTTAAGACGTAGGCGAGTACTAAGAGAGAATTTTTCAAAGTTCACCCCTTAAAGGGATGAAATGGGGTCCAAATGTAAGGAGAAACCTAACTTCACGCGAGCGAAGCCGCTGGTTGATGAAACTAGTAATAAATAGGAATCACTACCATAGTGAGATCAGTGGCCGAATGGTAATTAATGGCTTACTCGAGTTGTAGGTTGCGCGTTCAAACCCAGCCAAGCGCATTACTTTATGTAAATTATTTCATTACCACTGTTCTCAAAACGGTGAAGGAAAACATCGTGAGGAAACCGGCATGTCCTAGAACCAAAAATTCGAAGACATGTGACATTCACCAACCCGCACTGGGCCCGCGTGGTGAATTACGGTCCATTCCCTCTCATAGAGAGGAAGCCTGAATTCCAGCGGTGGGGGAACATTAAAAAAAGGCTGATGATAATGATGAAGTCACTACAGATTCATACAGTGTTATCCGACACAAAAAAGTTTTAACAGTTGGCTTGTAAGTCCAGTTCCTCACCTGCATGCACTGCCTCGTGTCCGCCAAGGGCATGCCGCTGCTAGCCGCCGGCCTGGCCACCAGCAGCCTCACGCAGGCCCCACACTGCCGCAGCACCGCCGCCGCCTGCCGCGCACACATGCCCACCACTGATACTGCGCCGATGCGGAGCAGCATGTCTCCGCTGCGGAGGCGGCCATCCTGGGGGAAGAAGAAAGATGGTTAAATCAAGCATTCTGATATGGATTCTGGTTCTCATTCTGATTCTGATCCGGCTCTTGATTCTGACTCTGACTGTCCGATCGTCCGGTAATGGACCGAGCCCAAGACGTCGACGGCGCGCAACTTTCCCGCGCGCCTCAAGGAGTTGTCAGCAACAGCAGCACCAGCTGGGGCGCAGCCTACTGGGGCCAGGGTTATCAAAAAGGGAGCTCGAGCCCCGGTATGAAGGCTAAAAGGAACGTCGTGGGTTTTTAGTCAGTAAGAGTCTGACACTACCTCCCGCTCCGCCCAAGAGCGGGGGTTGTCATTGGATAATTTTTGCCTACCATAAAAAAAGACAATTTCTGATTTGGATTCTGGCTCTTATTCTGATCCTAATTATGATTCTACTTCTGACGATGGAGGAATCGTGTGCTTAATGGATAGGATTTTAGGTAGAGTGGGGTAGAGTGAAGTAGAGTAGGATAGGGTAGGGTAGAGTTGGGTAGAGTTGGGTAGAGTTGGGTAGAGTTGGGTAGAGTTGGGTAGAGTTGGGTAGAGTTGGGTAGAGTTGGGTAGAGTTGGGTAGAGTTGGGTAGAGTTGGGTAGAGTTGGGTAGAGTTGGGTAGAGTTGGGTAGAGTTGGGTAGAGTTGGGTAGAGTTGGGTAGAGTAGAATATAGTAGTCAGATGACGGGAGCGAAGCCGCGGGCAAAAGCAAGTGATTATTAAAAAAAAAAACCGCAGCCCTAAATACTGTAGCTATTGCGATTTGTGAAGCAAACCGCAAAATACAACTGTAAAAATAATAATCTTCATACATCAAATAAAACTAACCCTAATCAACCTAATAATATCATTATAATACCTACATTAACATAAACTAGATACTGTACTATTCCCGTTCTGCTTTCAAAACCTTCCCAATTCTGTTTTGAGAACAATAAAATACAGTGCAAACTTATCGAGGTCACAGCTGACTTAGAGTGCTGCATTCGCAAGTTCCCAATCAGCCGAAGTCCAATGAAACCCCTTCAAATATTGGCCATTGTTTACAGAAACAACTAGCTTTTTCCCGTGACTGCCGAGGCCACGAAACTTGTTTTTAGGGTTCCATACCTCAAAAAGAAAAACCAGAATCCTTATAGGATCAGTTGGCCGTCCGTTCGTCTATCTGTCAAGACCTTTTATCTTGGGAACGCGTGGAGGTATCGAGTTGAAATTAAAACCATATATAGGGTTATTTGTAAAACACTAACAATCTGGCAGGACTATATTATTAACATCATAAACAACAACTTTTGTTCTATGACTTTTTATAAAACATAATACATTTACCAAAAACAAACCTTCAAGATTTCGTTGTTCTATCTAACACATTTCAACTCTGTATTTTGTTACCTACGTCTCCTGCACACTTTTTTCGTAGTAATAGTAAGCAGGCTTCCGAAACATTGTCATTATACCTAGTAAGCATTCAAACGATTTTCGTGTACTCATCACACTAGAAAATTGATACAACATAGCCCTCGTAATATTTAGAACGTTCAATTTAAATATTTCTATTTTTGTATGAAAATCTGATGAACTAAAACATGTTTTTTTTTTAAGTCACAGAACAAAAGTTATTGTTTATGATGTTAGTAACATAGTCCTGAGAGGTAGCCAGTGTTTTACAAATAACCCTGTTTAAGTAGCTCTGAGTAGTCCCTTGAAGCAGTGAAAAAATCAAACATTTTAGTTAACGAAAAAAAAATACGGCTCTTATGCAGCAAAAGCGTATTTTGACACTCTCAAGGCAATGAAAATTCAAAGGATACGCAATACAGTAAAGTCTCATAGCACAAGTTTAAGAAAAAAATAGAAAACTGTTTTGTAGTGACTTCACAAAAAAAAGTTATTTTTTGCGATTCGGTAAAATCTTCACAACTCAATTCGGGAATTGAAATGTTTGCATAGGTTTGTACGGAACCCTCAGTGCGCGAGTCAGACTCGCACTTGCCCGATTTTTTTTAAACTTCTGTGCTATGATTTTGTTACCATTTTATGACAATACAGTTCCATACACGCAAACTTTCGGTCTTCAATATTAGTTTGCTGAAAGAGTAGAACGATTTGTATTAAAAAAATTGCTGCTCATCAGGAAATTTAAAAAAAAAATCACATACATACAGCCAGAATCATTACAGAAGTTTTCAGCCAGTAATATTAAAGGAAAATCCTTCCAACATACATTAGCCTGGCAACACGAGGGCGCGGCCTAAAATCTTAATTGCAACCTCTTAGCGTTTCACACGTGAGAAGGTGTACATACTGCATGCTACCTGCGACTGTGCCTGGCCATTAAGAAAATGAAAATGTAATGTTCCACATTCGAATTTAGCTCGGGGCGTTCGTAGAAATTTATGTGACTGACTGGTTTTTCTTAGCAATCTGTGGCGTCATTATCATCAGTTCTTCAGACGTTAAAACTATTGGACAGAGTCACAATTTTTTTTTCTGGGAGGGATTTTATCAAATAACTTCTCTTTATCTGAGTAGAGCAAGAGAGAATGATAACATCTGGGCGCTTCTTTCCACTGGATCCGAAACAGGAACCTCCAGAAACACTGTATCCGATGAGGACCCGAGTCAGGCGGAATGTGAGAATGATGTAGCGCCTCTCAAATCAAGAGAGGACTTATTACAGCTAATTTGATTATGTTTCGTTTGAAAAGAACATTAACCATCCATGCATAAAAGCTGGACCAAATGGACACAGTACATCATGTTCTTTCGTGTATACCAATACTCTTCAAAGAGTTTCGAGAAAAAGAGATCAAACTAAAGAAAGAAAACACGTTTATTCCACCTACTAGTTCTATCTAAAACCATTCAATTATTTTTTTGCTATACCTACTTACGTCTGAATGACGCAACGCAAGTGCATCAAGCCACCCGATCCCCACTCCCCTCCACTATTGCACTATCGCTTGCTTCGCATTAGCTTCGTAATATTTAGAACTACACGAATAATACTGGCAAAAATACCTTCACTACCATAACCTACCAAAGTGGTTTAATTGATTATTTAATCGATGTATTAATCATCATTACAAATGGAGGACCCTCCAACAGTATGAGGGCTTGTAACGCAAACAACATCGGGTTCGCCCCACAAACACACCGCTATAATAAATAGTAACTCAGTTAGAAGCCACTCACGTCTAATTAGCAACATTGCACGTACATTACTGTTCTGTGTTAAATACATTATATTGTTGTTAGGTATCGCGAACGTTGTTCACTTAATTGTATGTAAAGCTCTTCCCGTGTGAGGTATATTGTTACACTTAAGCAGGTCATGTTAGCGACAATACATCGAGCAGATGTTTCCATTCTCCTTTGGTTTTAGAAGCCATAGCTGGTATATCTAGTTCCGACAACCGATAGTATGAATTATCAATTATAGTTTTATTTTTACTTTCTCCATAAACAGATCACAAACTGTGCCTCTTTAAAAGAAATGTGGCCTCAATGACAAACCGAATGATTCATGCGGAGCAATACCCAGACTTTTTTGCGTGATTAAATCAGGGAATGAAGATATCCAAAACTTAAGTAACCCGAAGAATCACCAAACATAAGTGGCATAGGCATATTGATCGCAGAACAGATGCTCATTGGGGCCGATGGGTTTTAGATTGGTGACCACGTACCGAAAAATGCAGTTTTGGAGGGTCTCCTACAAGGTGGACCGATGACTAGGTGAGGGTCGCAAGAATTCGATGAAAACGAGTTGTACATGACCAGTCCTTGCAACAACGTAGACACTTGGAGGAGGTCTATGCCCAACAGAGAACGTCTTTGGCCTGAAATGAGTACCAGGCCGAGAGAGTGTGACAAAATGTGCAAGCACTCCAGCTGCAAAACATTGTGTGGTTTTACTCAGCATCTGAACGACCCCTGTTGGCCCTGTCGACATCCATATCCATTTTCACACGACAAAAAAGAGGTATAGAACATTCACCCACATCGTAACTCACATTTATTAATCCTTCCACCATTCTCGAACTTTCAGAATCACATACCCACAATTACCCCATACAAGCCGAGTTAGCAAACTCGACACGTTTAACACAATTGTACCACTTAACAAAGTTCTCTCACTGCGGCTCGTCGCATGGGTCACCAGGGTACTGGCTAATATGCCATGGGAGGATTACGTTTTGCGAGCTTGTGCGAATTGTGGTCTGATATACTTTTACGGCATTACAACCTTTTTTGTCAACTGTGTACTTGTACATTTTTCAGATACTAATCCATACAGACATTTTTTTTTTCGATGGGGACAATCATCGTATGACAAAACCCGCTCTTGGGTGGAGCGGGAGATAGTGTCAGACTCTTACTGACTAAAAACCCCATCCCGTTCCCTCTAGCCTTCAAACCGGGGCACGAACTCCCTTTCGGACAACCCTGTCCCCAGTAGGCTTCGACCCAGCTGGGCCCCTCCTGCTGCTGACAACTCTTTGAGCCAGCGCGGGAACAGTGCGCGCCGTCGACGTCGTGGGCTCGGTCCATTACCAGACGATCGGACAGCGAGCTACCCATGGCTCGCCGTCCGCAAGCCCGCGTCTACGGTGGCCGGACATCGTGATCGTAATTCCGGCGGCAGCGGATCCATAGAGACCTACGCTTTGGAATGTGCAATTACTCGTCGGCCTGTACTCGTAAATTGTTTAGTTCAAATAAATTCTTTGATTCTTTGGTTTTTGTTTTACTTGGTCCATTCCAGCATTTTGTAGAATACTAAAAGATGATGAGTTTTCTTCTTCTTCTTCCTGTCCTTATTACTCGGGGTCGGCGCAACACGTTTTTTTCTTCCATTCTGTCCTGTCACCCGTCACACTATCACTAACTCTCTTTTCTTTCATATCACTTCTCACACAATACCTAATATTATAATGCACAAAGTTGATGCCGGTGGTCAGACTCGATATTTTGATAGCCAGCTTATATTTCAGTTGTAACTATCAGGAGACACACTCCATCGTGGAACTTCCACTACTCCATTTATGCCCAATCCAGATAATTCGTCGAACTACAGAACAGGAAATCTGCTATAAATATCCCAGTGTTATACAGGGTTATTTGTAAAACACTAACAGCCTTGCAGGACTGTATTACTAACATCATAAAGAACAACTTGGTTCTACGAAACTAATGTATTTGTTAAAACGCACATTTCAGAATATAAAATAGCTTCCAAAAGTTACTATAGAAAGTTACGAGACAAAAATAAGCTAGAGCTCGAAATAACACATGGCAAAACTGCCCTAATGAATACAAGTACGTTCTGTATGGACAAAAAAATATTTAATAAGCTGCCTGAAACGTTAAAATCACTAAATCTGGACAAGTTCAAAAGAGTACTCATGAAAATTTTAATCGATAAGTGCTACTATTCAATAAAGGACTACTTGGATGATAATTCTATAATCTTTTCCTTAGATAATTAATTTAGATATGTCAATCACCGATTAATTGAATGACATGTTATAAAGTTTTTGACATTTCTTATGTAACAAATATTTTTTTTTGACATTTAATTTTGCATTTTAACATTTAATTTTAGTTCTTGACATTTAATTTTACATTTTGACATTTAATTTTGCATTTTAACATTTAATTTTAGTTCTTGACATTTAATTTAAAATTTTTGACATTTAATTTAACGTTTTGACATAAAAATTTTACATTTTATGACATGATTCAAATTCTTTAATAAGTGCTGAAAAATTTTTCATTTTAATATAATAACTGCGGACATTTGTTATTTGCATTATTTTATTTTGTCATACTTCACATACATAATTTATTTAATTATTATATAATCGATAATTTTCAACGTGATTTTGCAAGACATTCATAATGTGATAAATGATCAAAAATTATTTAATTCTATGTGGTATATAAATATGTAATGAATTCTTGTTTGCATTTAAAGTTACTCTTTGTACGCCCTAGAGGCAAAACATAGCGCCCTCAATATATTAAATAAGATCTTATAATGTACCTATGTTTACAATGAATAAATGATTGATGATTGATGATTGACGATTCTATGAATTTTTACAAAACATAATACATTTACCAAAAACAAATCTTTAAGATTCGTTGTTCTACAATTTAACTCTGTATTTTGCTATACATACCGACGCAAGCGCACCAGGAAACCTCTCCGCCCGATCCCCACTCCGCTATTGTACTACCGCTTGCTTTGCATAGACTTCGTAATATTTTTAATCTGATGAACTAAAATATGATACATTTTTAAAAGTCATAGAACAAAACTTGTTGTTTATGATGTCAGTAACATAGGTTGCCGGTTTTTACAAATAACCAGGGTTATTTATACTAAATTCCACGACCATATCCAACGTTCCCATAAAAGATCCCTTCACCACGACACGACTTATTTTAGAAATCTAATCAACTGAAGCCCTCATTTTCATTAGTACCTCCACAAAGCGAACGTGAGCACACAAAGAAAGCTTGCGTTGCTGTATGTTCTACGTTCATTTGTTTTTAGCACAATATGTACCAAATTGGAATTAGTTCACTTTCGATACCTCTGGTCTGTCGAATTTAGAGTGATTCTTTTAAAACAGTAGATACTTTTTTTAGGTGGAAAAATCATCCAATTTTTTGTCGCTCTGGGGCGGAGCAGGAGGGCGTGTTAGACTTCTACAGACTAAAATCCACTCCTATGTTTCTTCATTGCCTTGCGTTCCTGGGCCCGGGTTGTTCTGGCTTCGAGGCTTCAACCCTTCTTAGCCCCTACGGTTTGCTGATATCTCCTGACGGCCGGACGACAAGCCACTCATTGCTCGCCGTACGCAAGCCCACAAAGCTGTACCTACAGTTTCTTGGGATAAGGCCTCCCCTCTTTAAGAAGGAATGGGCCGTGATCAACCACGCAGGTTGGTAGATGTCATACGTCTTTAAATCTTTGATTCTAGGACTTGCCACTTTCCTCACGATGTTTTCCATCGCTGTTTTTAGAGCAGTGGTGATGTAATAAATTACAAGTAATACACCTGGCTGCGTTTAAACCCGCGACTTACAGCTCATAATTGATAACCAAACACTTCATCATTTTCCTGCCCTTGTCCCGTTTTATTTGAGGTCGACATTACGTTTTTTTTTCTTCCATTCTGTTCTCTCACTCGTCACGCTATCATTAACCAACCAACCACCTAAGCTAACATAATACCTACAATGCAGACCATCTATTTAACAAAGAAGGAAAGATTATTCTCTTTCCTTCACTCCTTATCTCAGACAGATCAGCATAAATTTGCAATTGCAGCTCCCAAGACTTTGACCCAGATATCTGCTCCTAACGACACTTCCACACATTAAGTGAAGCGAAATATATTCCCTCTTCCGACCCGTTTGAAAGGCCATCAATCCAATAAACACTTTCATTAAAATGTTTTAAAAAAGCAATTCGAAACAGAGATAGATATACATCACTTTGCTAAAGTCTATATGAGAGAAAGAGACGAAGCGATGTTTATAAACACCATTAAACAGAACATTAAGTGCTCTTAATGCTATGGCTTTTACAGACGGTGATAAAATGAGTTTTTTATTTTAGATCTTGATTTTATCTGAGAAGGGAAGTAGTAGAACTCTAATTGGAGATCGCTTACTCTAATTAGCGATATAAACAGGAAACTTCGCGCATTTTGTGTCGATAACATTGCCTTCATTAAGTGTTTTGCAAAAACAGCTAGCTTTGCTGAAAATGATCTAAGTAATATTCTCAATGAACGTGTTTACGGAGAATTACTAGAACTAAGAGTAAGTACTGAACCAAAAAACACAGATACTAGCAGATTCAAGAGCTTGGATATTATACTATTTTATATTTAGTTAAATCGTTTGGAAAAAGATGTATATTCTGCGGTTGTTTATATAAGAAAATAAACAACCGCAGAATATACATCTTTTTTATGTTCTTAATCAGCATCTAATCATAGTTTATGTGTTCATTGGTTCAAGAATAATTTCAGCCTATCATCGGTAGGGACGTACCGAAATAAATCAATTAGACCCAAAACCTTCAAACTCCATATCTTCTTATAACTTTGAAATACAACAATAGTACCTCGAATTACTGCTACATGAACTAACACAGTTACATATATACAACGTGAAACGTTCAATGCGCAAAACCTGAAAATAGTTTAATCAGAATAACGAACAGACTCAATTGAAACACTTTTTAATATAGATCACATTTTTCCAAAAAAATCTTCATTAAAAATTTTGCCCTGTCTATTTATTAATAGGTCAAGTAGGTAAGCAAACACACATGATTGCTGTCCAATTAAAATTTTCTCATACACGGGATCAAAATAGTTCTTAGTGCACATACGAATTTTAAACAAACTGAAACAGCACATAAAACTTTAGCATTTTTTTTAAGTTTATCTCTCTCTCAATTAGGTCTTCTTAATCCTCCTGCCCTTGTCCTGTTTTATTTGGGGTCGGCGAAACACGTTGTTTTCTTCCATTCTGTCCTGTCACTTCGTCACGCTATCACTAACTCCCTTTTCTTTCATATCATTTCGCACACAATCCTCCATTTCCATCCAGTTGTGTCTGAGGTTTTGCGCAATAGAATATACAACGTGTAACGTTCTCCAAAATGTAACTTCCCCATTCGAGTTATTCACAAGCGCAAGTTTGTGCTATTAACAACAGAATTCAAATGTCCTGTCGTATCTCAGAAGCATCAGAAACTAGTTTGTGGTCAATTAACAGATTGTTGGCCGAGATCAGACGATGTAACATGAATAGGTGCTGGAGTTTGTATCTATATGGAACTTTATATCTGTCTGCGTATTCATGTCGGTCGTTATAAAACTCGATTATCGCATGTAGATGCAATCTAGTAATTTTAAGCTCCTACTGTTGTGGAGTTACTAATGATTACATCTTTATATAGTGGCCATTAGCTTTATTTGATAAAACTTTGTAAATTATTTCGTCAGTTTTACTTATGGTGACATTTATGTGGACGCTTAATTATTTCATCAATAATTTTCGCCCATATTCTATAGAGGACACAATTATTTGGAAATAATACCAATACATTCATAAACCAAGGGACCAAGAAGGGACAAAGTGATATACTATCAGCGAACGCTAAAAAAAAATGCAATTGATTCTGTAACATTTTCATAAGTACCACATATCATTTATAATATATAGCTAAATCAATGATTTTTAACTTCCTTTAGTTTTCCCTGTAGTAGTTTGTTTGAGTAAGATACAATAATAAAACAAAAGATAAGATAGTGGTCAAACGCGAACGTATCAACAATAAAGGTATCCGAATGAAGGTGTACAGTCTCGAAAACCTCCCTTGATAGAGGAGGATCCTCCAACCGGACGGATGTTATGACTGATTCGACCAACTGCTCAAAAGATGATTTCAGGCTATTGTATATGTACAAATCGCGTGGAAAACTCGCCATTGGTATGTTAGCGTCATAGATGTCACTACACACGCAGTTTTCTAAATTGAAAACGATATATCAAATGCCTGACAAAAAATATTGAAACGAATAGCCAGAACAGACAGAGAAATGAAAATCTGGAACAATAACTGTTATTGCACAGACAAGAGCCGTGTGCTTTCACAGAAAAACTGTGCAGCTGTGATAAAGCATATTGAACGCATATTTTCATAACAAAATTGAGTCTGAAATTTTAAGTTTTTACAAATATTTAATACTCTATAGAACTCGCAAATTGTGGGCGAATTACGTCAGGCGACGACCGAACTGAACACGTTAAAATTGACAGCACACTTAACATACAAACTAGATTACCTACTTGAAAGTTCAATAACTCCATTTTTGTATTGTATGTGTGGAATACTTTTTTTAGTAGCTGTCAACTAAATGTACGAACGAATGAAGTCTATTGGTGGTTTCGAATAGGTAATATTGAACTTTTTCATTCGTAACGATATCAAAGTCAAATAGCATTTATTTGAATGAAATCATTTCCAAGCACTATTGAAATGTCAAAGAGTTGTGGCTTAGTCAGAAAAAAATAACTTATTTTCTGCCCTTTGCATAAAACGTTGCTCTACATTAGCAATTACTCCATTATCAGGGATGTAAACATATAAACATTTATTTTTGTTTCGTGCGGGAATCAATAGCCAAGCCAATCCAATAAGGCATGCTCATGATGAAAGTCTTTGTGCATAATGAGCACGAAATCATCAAGCCTGGTGCAGTATAAGACCATATCGATTTGATTTCTATTGTACTTCAAAGTTGGAGCCATACCTAAAGTAATAGTAACGTCAAAGTGCTGATAATTCAAGCTATACCATGAGTACATCCTAAATTATAGCATTTCTTATCCCAATTTCTGAACACGGCTAAGTGAGCCATACTTCTTAGAACTTACTCCAGCCTCCGAAACATAGCAAACAAGACATACTTGTTTAGTTTCCTTAGAGAACAGAACTTCTGGCAACAAGCCAGCGAAGCACTAAAATAAGTAAAAACAATCAAACGCATAATATTCCCGTTCTGGAAACGCGTTTATAGGAAAACCACACAAAGTCACTATTGACTTAACGAATGAAAATTCCAACTTGAATAAAAATAAAAGGACACAAACTAATGTGGAACTTAAACACCACTAACTTTTTCGGCACAGGCATGCATTACAATGCAACACAGAGGCAGCTTTGGCGCTGGTGGAATTACCATTTTAATCTAAAATAATACGCGTAGCAAAACGTGCTTGTGCTAGGAATGTTGTATTCGGAAAAAATGTTGAAGAATACATTTAAGATATGATGCGTTACTGTTTATTCAGCATTAGCTTCTAGTTAGACTAAGAACCGACCCAAACGTAGATGGGGTGGTGGAGAGGCTGATTTTATTGTTGCTTGTCCAGTGCGAGTCTCGAATAAATGTTTTCTTTCTTTGCTTCCTTCTTTATTTCTTTAATTTTTCTTTCTTTCTTTCAAAGAACAATCATAAAAAGATAAAGGCGAGGTCTTTATCTTTTCTTTCCTGCTAAACTTATTATTGTGTCATCTTCATACGCAAGAAAAACTTATTTCATATTATATTCAGCCGAAAGACGTCCCCCAAGTGCCGCCACGATGTATGGTTGTGTGTTTCTCGCAGCAGTTTTCCACAACCATCACCAGGTAACGGTCCTTGACCTTATGGGAGGCCTTCCAACGCTTTATCTTTTGGTACGCGGTCACCACTCTAGAACCTTTCAGCCCCATCGACCTGCCACTTTTTGGCGATTCTTTGGGCTATATCGGTAACCTTTGTACACCTGCGGATATCTATATTCCCGATGCGATCAGTTTATCAAAGAACATCTGCAAATAGAATAATTTAGTCGGCCTTTTAATGTTCCCACTGCCGAGCAGTTCTGGGACTCTGACGTCCTTTCTAGGAAAGGGAATGGGCCGTAATCCACCACGCGGGTTCAGTGCGTGTTGGTGGATGTCACATGTCTTTGAATTTTTGGTTCTAGGATGTACCGGTTTCCTCACGATGTTGTCCTTCACCGTTTTGAGAGCAGTGGTGATGAAATAAATTAGAAAAGAAAGAAAGAAAGCACGTTTATTTGACACATAAGTATTACAAATAACAATTACACAAAGTAATGCGCCTGCCTGGATTTGAAAACGCAACCTACAACTTTTAACACCGGGCCGTTACCATTGAAAGCTTTATACGCAAGAAAAGCAAATTATATGTAACCATTTTAGTCCGTCATTGGTGACGTCAAAAACTCCGAGCACAGAGCAGACATGTCAAAACACTGCTAACGACTTGATAAATGATGGCTGTTTAGAGCTGTTAATTATGTATTAGGTACTCGAAAGTCTGATTAATCTTGATTAGAAAAGTCTGCTATCTAATCTTATGATAACTAATATAAATGGGTTATTATAGTGATGATTTACACAGTGTACTTAAACTAGCAAATTTTATTGGGCTAGAAGAATATTAATATTCCACAACTATCACACAACGCCGTCTAGTCCTAAGCTAAGCAGAGCTTGTGTTATGGGTACTAGACAACGGATAAACATCCTTACTAATATTATAAAAGCGAAAGTGAGTTTGTTTGTTTGTTACGTCTTCACGCCTAAATGGCAAAACCGATTTTGATGAAACTTGGTACACGGATAGACCATGCTCTGGAATAGGACATAGGATACTTTTTATCCCGAAAGTATGTTCCTTTGGGATAATTTTCTGCTATCACGCGGGCGAAGCCGCTGGAAGCAGCTAGTTATAGATAAATTACACCCAGACACAGAAAAAATGATCATGCTCATCACATAAACATTTGTCCTGGGTAGGAATCGATCCCACGACCTCCGGGCTTAGCAGTCAAGGAAATTTATCACTATACCAACAGGCCAGTCAAATGATTATCTACATTGTGCTCACATAATAGGAGCAACAAGAAATATAACCGAGATTTATTAAATTCATAATATGGTTTAAAGGAGTGTCCATGGAGTGTCTTGTACGTTTTCTCCATAGAGGTCTACGTTTTAGAACGATCCGTCGGATATACGAGTATGAAATCTTTGCGTGCAGTTTAGCTTCGCTTTTTTGACTGACTGACTTTTTGACAAATCGTGTGTGTGCCTTTAATTGGTCTCATCATCATCTTTTAGCCGATACACGTCCACTGTTGGACATAGGCCTCCCCAAGCGTCGCCACAACGAACGTTCCTGTGCGTCTCGCATCCTTCGGTTTCCCGCAACCTTCACCAGGTCATCAGTTTAAATTATTGGAGGCCTTCCAACGCTGCGTGCTTCCGGTATGCGGTCGCCACTTCAGAACCTTTCGGCCCCAACAGCCATCTGTTCTGCGAGCAATGTGCCCTGCCCATTGCCACTTATGTTTGGCAATTCTTTGTGCTATTTTGGCAAATTGGTATGTTTGAAATAAACGTTTCTGATTTCTGACTCTAAACTTAATCCTACTTTTAGCCATCAGATTTCAAACCCTCAGTTAGATTTAAACTGGACTTCAGTTACTGCAAAATTCAGACACGGGTTGTCTGAATTTTGCAGTAACCGAAGTCCAGTTTTTCGAACACTTATAAAAATGCAGCGTACCCTCATTGAAATGCGCGCCAGGCTGGGACGTTGACGCGATTACCATATTAATCTGGAACACTCAGCCGAGTGCGAAATGTTCTGCAAGCCTTACATTTCACGTTCGCAAGGAGAAAATGTCGGAAGCACTGACTTGGAATCAGCTGCTCGGAATGTCGCGTAAGTGAAAAATTTTATAGATCTTTGAAAATATAACTTCCTATTCGACTAGATAGAGTCATATTTTTAGACGATAGTCAAAAATCTTCCATAACCGTGAATCTTTAAAAAATAAAAAACAAAATGTTTTGTTTCACATAGGCCTTCATGGGCACTTTTAGAACGTCAGAAGCTAGTGCACGGTTTCAAATTGGTCGTTTACTAGGGAGAAGAACCGGCAAAAATCTCCAAGGTTATTCTTTTAAAAAAAGTGGTTGCTGTTACAATATACACTGTTCTTACATAATGTCTATTAACATTATGTAAGAACAGTGTAGAGCAGTCAACATGGTACACGAAAGCACAATAAAAATAATCATAATAAAAATATAAGTCGTAACAGGAAGTAATCTAAGTGTTCGTTGAGTATACAGTGTTCTCACGTTCACATGAGGTTTTGTATTAAAAAAAAAGCAAGAAAAATATAAATAAATACATACAACTATCAATAAAATGTTAATAAAATAAATTACTTTCCAAAATGAAAGTGATGCTACCAGGAGTCTTACCGTGACATGTCGAAATGTGAGAGGGACCTAGGGTTATTTGTAGGTTGACTAACAACTTTGCAGGACTAGTACTCGTACTGGCATCATAAACAACAACTTTTGTTCTATGACTTTTTAGATAACATGATTCCTTTACTACAAACAAACCTTCAAGATTTCTTTGTTCTAACCAACACAGATCAACTCTGTATTTTGCTAACCTACCTCTTATTGTACTTCGGTTATTGTACTATCGCTTGCTTCGCTTAGACTTCATAATATTTAGAACGTTCAATTTAAATATTTTTATTTTTGGATGAAAATCTAGTGAACTAAAATACGATAAATTTTTAAAAGTCATCGAACAAAAGTTGTTGTTTATGATGTTAGTAACATAGTCCCGAGAGATTGCCAGTGTTTTACAAATAATCCTGTATAGCAGATCAATTCAGGTCGTCAAATGGATCGCCTCATTGGTCTCATAAACGAGATCAGAGCCTCTGATCTCACCCAAATTCTCACACCCTTATTATCTCAATCAATCTTTAAGATCCAATATTTTATAATGTCTCTGCTCTGTCACCCAACCAGGCATAACGTTCCAGACAAGATAGCTTATTACACATCTAATACCTCGTGTATTATGTGTACCTCAGACGCGCCCTGTGTGTCATTGGTTACGCTCGTCATCTCATATTAAATTTCAAATGAAAACTCGTTAATGCGTTACGTGATAAATTCAGTCATGGTTTTAAATCGCAGACTGGCTTGAAGGCTTTGTTTCAATAAACCAAACATTTTCTTTCGATTTTTAGAGTTACGTATCTTAAAAAAAAATATGGAACCCTTATGGGATCACTTTGTGGTCCGTCTGTCTGTCTGTCTGTCTGTTTCCCTTTATTTCGGGAACGCGGGGAAGTATCGAGTTGAAATTAAAACAATATACTCAAGTCTATCCCTTGAAGCTGTGAAAAATTCAAACTTCTGAGTTAACGAAAAAAAGACACGGCCAACGTGTAGGCGAACACGGTTTCAGTCACCTCATTTGCTCGCATTACTGTTTTGCAGAAGGAGGTGAATCCCTTTCTCTCACTCTTCATACTAAAGCCTGAATCAGGATCGAACGCAAAAAGTCAACGGCCGCCGCCAATCACCTCCATGAGGCCACAAAATAGACGAGGCGAGTTCTGCCCAAGCGGGGCAAAGATCCACCTTGTCTTCAAGGCGATTCACAAAATAATAATATCCGAGTTTCTACCAAGATTAAAGAAGAACAACTGAACTTCGCTATACTGTCAGTCTTCTGGGCACATTTCTCGTTGACGGCCATGTTGACGTCGATACTTCCTACGGTTTTCTATTTTATTTTGCGTTTGTATAATGTGCTCATCGTAACTGATATGGCTGATGGCAAACCCTGAGACCACAACCTAAAAATATTGGCAGATCAGGTCTGCTGCACATTGGACACCCAATTGCACGTCGTATTTTATGACGCTAAGAACCATCACAGATGGCGTGATACCAACAATAAGAAGCTAATCCAACGGGAACTTCACGATCCTTAGTAATTAGGAATACGACTCGAGGAGGAGGAGGAGCAGGAGGTATATAATGTCATCATCATCATCATTTCAGCCGAAGGACGTTCACTGTTGAACATAAGCCATCCCCAAATGTCGCCACAACGAACGGTCTTGTGATTTCCGCAACCCTTACCAAATCATTGATCCATCTTGTAGGAGGCCTTACAACGCTGCGTCTGCCAGTATGCCGTTGCCACTTTAAAATCTTACGGCCCCAAAGGCCATCTGTTCTGTGAGAAAAGTGCCCTGCTCATTGCTACTTAAGTTTGGCGACTCCTACCGAGATTGTAGAACTACAACTGAACTTGGCAATACTACCAGTCTTCTGAGCAGATTTCTCGATGACGGCAATGTGAACACCGAAGTTCCCTAGGCTGTTCGATTTTATTTTGCGTTTTTATGCTACACTCATACAAGAAGAAGATATAGGACTCACCCTGTCCGCGACGCCGCCGGGCAGCACGCTCTTGACGACGACCCCGGAGGAGCGTCCCCCAACGATGCCGAAGGCGAGCCCCGAGCCATCGTTCACCAGCTCCACCACCTCCACCTGTGCCCATTCGCCAAACACCTGCTGTGGGAGAGATATGGCAGTTAGAAAACTTGTCGGTTATAATGTAACTATACGATCGGTGACTATTTCTAAAGTACCTATACCTACATCTGGAGTTAAAGTTTTTTTTTAATCTGATATAAACTAGTGCTTGACTGCGATCACACCTGATGGTAAGCAGTGGTGCAATCGTTGATGGTAAGACACACGTATTTATTAAGAGCCTCACCATCAATGAATGATCCAGTAGTTAAGGCATCTCTTATCCAAAAGGTTCCTCATACTCTAAAAGTAAAAAGAATATAATTTGGAACGGTCATGAAACGCATAGCTTTTGACCAGATCAATCTACCACTGGAACAGTCTGTTTGCTTGACCGCGCTAATCTCAGGAACAAGTCAAATAACAAGGCTAGCATATTTATTGAAGAAGCTAAGGGCTCTATAAGATCACGCCACGATTGGTGGAGTGGAGTGGAGTACTCTGAAGTAGTAATTAAAGACACAGGTGAAACCGCAAAGTGGGTACAGCTAATATGCAGGGTGTAAGGGACAGCCTCCCAAAAACTTTAAGGGCCTGCTCAGTAGACAAAACTGAACAACTTTCCACAAGATTTCTTTTCAGGAAACATTAAAAAAAATCGGACTCTCCATACAAACTGTCCAATCAAGTTTTTAATATTGTATGGTGAGGCTGATTTTTTTTTCGTTTCCTGAAAAAACAGTATTGAGGAAGGTCAGTTTTGAAGCTCTTAAAGTTTGCGGAGGGCTGTCCCTTACATCCTGTATTATTGTAAATAGAATAGAAGAGGGAATAAATCTTTTGTTACATTATTCTACCAAATAATAAATACACCTCGAGCTCTCAAAACCGATTGAGCACTAAAATATCGCCATTATATTACCTGAAACTAAACAATATCTCTAGCCAGATAATACTTCAATTCATATTATGAGATAGATATTTACAAAAGCCACTCGGTTATAAATGGAAACAAGCCACCTACGAAATTATTTGGCGGCTTGAATAGAAGGAATCCACTGGGAAATAATACTTCTTGCATGGTTGCTCTCGTAGAAATACAGTGTTGAGTGAAGTTGCCGAGTGAAGATCAAATACTCGTAGTAAAACAAATTAATGTTATTTGTTTTACTACGAATATTTGATCTTAACTGTCCCCGAACACGGTCCTCAAAAAAACGCCGCCACAAAAATAGCTAGAAGCGGCCACAAAAATAGCTAGAAGCGGTCGCAAAAAACAGCTGAAGCGCGCGACCCCTTGTGTCCGGTGAAGCTTTTTTTGTGATGGAACCACAACACACGAGCTACAAAAAAGGCACCCTCAAAAAGAAGCTCGAAGCGGCGTTTTTTTGCGGCCCGTGTGCGGGGACAGTAAGAGTCGGTTGTAGTCACTGATAATTTTATATGAACTCCGCTCGGGTCATACAAAATTTTTGTTTTTGCGAGGCCTTTTTAAAAACCAAGCTTCATTATTTTTTGAAACTTTCAAATATTACCGTAACGAAAAATATTACCATATTATTAAATAAAAATATTTTTCATGTTGTTCTCTCTTATAATTGTGGATTTACAGACGTTTCAAAAAGTTCAAAATGAGTAGAACCTACCTTAATGCAATTTCCTCTGACATAAAACTAGTCGAACAATTCGACGATTCGGAAATCTGTGCGGATTTACGAACCGTCCAATTTTTCGACTTGAAATTCGGACCAGCGAAAGCTTAAGCACATTTCCTTGGCTTATACTAGAGTACTTCTTAATCTTTCGCTAAGAAACACACGCTCTTGATAGTCGCTCCATTAGCTACTTATAACTTTGAAAACATCCAGCCAACATCTTCGGACGGGCACTTGACCTTTTTTTTTCAGAGAAAATTGGGTCAAGGTACCTACGAAACTTTCATGAGTGACGTCATCGAATATCGGCACCGTTGGAGATTATTAGCTACAATTAATTTAATCTACTTTCTCACCATGATGCGCTTAATTCGCCTCTTGCTGCGAGGCTGGCGCGGGCGACTTTCCGATCAGCTGACCTTCTCCGCCATCTTGTAATCTCATTGACAGCTGTCACGGAAACAGCCGAAGGTTACCGAGCGCGCTTCGGGGACAGAGGATCGCACTGCTGGGTCGCACATTATTTTAATTCACCTTACGCTATTTTTTGGACTTTTTTGGATCTCTGATTCGTTGTATGACGGACGCTGAAACAAAAAAAAATATTGTTAAGTTTTATTTGTACAACCGAGATTCATGAAACTTGTTAGTATAATAGTGAAGTAAGACCTTTGTAAATAGGGATTGTTCATATTATATATTTACGGATCTATGTACCTACTTAGTAAGAAAACATCGAAAGTTCGTTTATTCCAAAGATTTTATATATCCTAGTACTAGATTGACTACGACAACCTCAAAAGCGTACCTGATAAGGAAAGTCAGAAAGAGTCCTGTCATCTCGTTCTACTAGTGTGTCCATACACTAGCTACATACTACGGGACAATTTTGCTCAAAAGTTAGTTAAAGATATTTTTGATACATTAAAATAGACATGCAAGTTCAAAAACAATTAATATGTATAATAAGCTACCAAAAGGGAACTGTGAGTTGTCTCTGTAATGACTAGGAAATAGCTGATGTCCGTATAGTATATATAATAGCAATATCCTCTTATGCGAGTATGAAATACCTACACTGATAAAAAAAATGCCTAATGTGTGTGTACCTACGTAAGACAATCACTTCTGAACGGCTGCACCTATCAGAATAAGGTTTGTCTGAAAGAAAAAACTAGTTAGTTTATAATAAAACTAAATTAAAAATAGACTGATGCGTGACATTTTTTTATTACGTTAAATTGCACTTATTAACTAACAAATAAATAATACATTAAATAATTAATCCTCGACTGGTTTATAAATTTATTTATAATAACTACTACTACTACTACTACTTATTATTGCCGATGCCCGTTAGCGCCACAGGGAATTTCCGAAAGGGATACCACGGTCCTGGAACACAAAGGGCAACTGAAGGACACGGGTAGGTTTATTCAGTATAAACCTCAAATAACTTATCCCGCTCTAAGATGGAGCGTAAGGCGCTCTACCTTAGAGCAGGATAAGTTATTGGAAATTTTACCACATCAAAAAAAGTCTCCCACTATGTTTGTTTATCTATATCTGTTTGCAATCAACTCAAAAACTACTGAACGGATTTTTAACAACTAGATGGAATAGAATTAGGTTTTAGTGTTGATTTAACTTTATGAACTATTACATCTTCAGACTACAAATAAAACTGTTGCTGAAAAAAAAAATTTAATGGCACAACTTAAAAGCCATTGTTGCCGATGGTTCTCGTTTCTTGGAAATCTACAACAAAACATAAAAAATAATATATTACTAGTAGTTAACGGTTAAGCCACATAGGTGCAGCATTGCGTGCGGCATTTATTAGGGACCTACCTCAGGACTAAACTTAAAGACAGTAGACTATGATTTAAAATGAATATAATTCTCGAATGTACTATATCGATGTGGAGAAGATTTTGGAGTGCACGCGCGTCGTTTTAAGAACTGGTCACAGATAACTATATACTGAATTGGTCCGAAGACACGTCCCGCATGCCGCACCTCTGGCCGCCGTTGCTCGCCGCTTTTCGTTGTGTCACGAGAGCAGCCGAAGATTGCCGAGCGGCCAAAGGCGCCCGATCAACAAAAAAGATAAAATTAGTAAAATTGGTACGCGCTTGATTTATTAAAAAAAAAATATTATTGAGCCTCCTCAGATATTTAGAAATTTGCTTATAATAATATAAAACTTGAACAGTAGACAACAAAATTTTATAAAATTTAGCACCCAGTCCGTCTTCTGAATCGTTTATGATGCCCCTTCTCTATGTATTTTTACAGGCAGTTAACATGTTTTAATTCCCGCATGAAATTCAAAACGATGTTTGTTGTCACCCTACATAAATATTTTGTAAACAAAACAGAAAACTTACCAAAAAAAAACAAATTCCACAACCAGGATACTAATCACTATTGCGAAACTTTACACAGCAACGTTTTGAACATCTTGCACACTTTATACTTTACTAAATATTGAGATAAAAACTTGTAACAATTAAAAATACAACTTTGGCCCTATGAAGCTTCAGCCATATTGGTTATTGATGTCAAATTCTGTCAAATTGAAACCTCCTAAATGTTGCCTTTCATAATTTTAAAATTACTACGGATAGCTACTATATCTAAATGAAATCATCATTAAATACAAGAAGAATGCGTATAAAATTTCAAGAAGCATTATTTGAAATAAAACATTTAGTTGCAATTCATTGTATGTTGCATAAACCTATCAAAATGCATGAACACGGACTATTTAACGATAACTGGAACAATCTAAAAACTACCATCTGTTTCTTATTTTTTTCTGGTAGTATGTGAGAAAGGGACAGAGAGGATTTATCGTAGTGTCTTGCTCCAGGCCATTTTTCCCTTTTGAGTGTCAATAACACACATGAACTTAATGCTAATGAGAATAAAGAACACTTTAAAGACTGTCATATTTCTTCGTAGTCAATCTAGTCTACTCTAGTAGAATATATAAAATCTTTGGTTTATTCTCTAATACAACCTCAAAGAATGTTAAAATATATCAAAGAAGGCCCGTTGATTTCCATGCCAAACTTATTTGTCTGTCATCAAAAAATATCGATAGAGCTTGAAATATAAAAATAATAATATACGGTGTAAGCCTCCTTACAGAGTCAACATTTGATATCGTTGAATAAATATATAAATTAATAGAAGTAAAACATTCTCATGCTTCTGTGATACCAAGAGCTTTAGAAAAAGACTGAGATATAAAAAAATTGCACAAACTTAAGTTTATCTCCATATCCAAAATAGTGGATGTGGCTCAAAAAGTCGCCATACTGAAATGGGACTGGGCAGGACATGTCTGCTGCATGCCCGACAAACTGTGGGCCAAAGTAGCACAAAGTTGGTGCCTTGAAACAGTGCGTTGGGGTCGCGGCAGACCACGAAGGAGATAGCGCGACGAACTAGACAGGTTCCACCAGAAATGGCAAGAGGAAGCGCGAGCACGCGAAAGATGGAAGGAGTGGAGGGAGGCCTTTGCCCAGGAGTGGGACAGAACAGGCTAACAAAACAAATATACAATAGATATAATATATAGCCTACTCGTATATAGCCATCATCAACCACATCACCGCTTACCATCAGGTAAGATAGTGATCAAACGTGAGCCTATCAATAACAACAATAAATAACAAACCAGGTACCAAAAGATAAACCTAATCCTACTCAACCTACGTGAGGACGAACTTCGACCTTTACCCACAGGTAGGCAGCCGTCATTCATATGATATGAAAGGAAAAACAAAGAAAAACATTTTATTTGCCGGAAAAGGACATATTACATTTATACGTACATTTTTTATATTTATTATTTTATACATTTTCCAAGACAAAATAAAATGCGCCACGTCTGTGCAAAAGGGCCCGCTCACGCAAAATGTGACGAGTCCACAGCGCTGGTTTTCAGCGTGGGCCGGTGACGATATCGACTAACAGAAGTCGGCCACAGTGTAGTGTAGGTCTTAATGAGTTTTAGGGACAAAGATAAATGAAATAAATGGATATAGTGCATATTATAACATTTATGATATGCACCAGAAGCAGGGGTCGGTTATCGACGGTCTAGAGAACGCTAGCTAAATCTTCCAAGACGACTCATGTTATGGGCCCGACAGTTTATAATCAATGCCTGCAGCTATTTCTGGTGCCCAAACTATAGGCAGCTTTAAAAGTCGTTTGAAAAAATGGTATATCGAACAAGCTTTTTATTATTTGGACAAGATTTAACTTTGACGTGAATATTGATTTGGACTAAAAATTATTGTGAAAATTATAAATCACAATTTGATGTTTATTTATTTTCTTGTATTTTCTTAGATTAATTTATATTTTTTTTGTTATTTGACATTGTAATGTAATCATTTGTTGACTATAATGTAACATTTTGCGTATGACTTGTGAATTCTCACAAGACAGCCCTTACCAATAAATTACTGTGACTATAGTCTTGTCTAAAAATTCTTGAGAATTTTTGAACGAAATAAAAAATCCGATGTCGGCAATACGAATTTTAGTTACCTATGCTGAATCAATAAGCGAAACAGAATATTTAGAATCAGATTTCTCTTACGATTTCATATTTATGTAATTACTTTATACTTTTTCTAATAAGAAGAGAGAGAATTAAAGAGACTGAAATAGGTATATGCTTAATGAAAATCTTTTGCATTTTTTATTGTTAAAAGTCCTCTAATATATATTTTTTTAAACGACTTACTATTAACTTAAATGGGACTGGGCAGGACATGTCTGCCGCATGTCCAACGAGCTGTGGGCGCGTAAAACGCAGGATTGGTGCCCGGACACAGCAACGCGGGGCCGAGGCAGACCACGAAGGAGATGGCGGGACCACCTGAATGACTTTCTTAAGAATTGGAATGAGAAGGCGAGGAACCGTGATCGTTGGTAGGAGTGGAGGGAGGCCTTTGCCCAGCAGTGGGACAATATGGGCTAATTATAATAATATAATATAATAACTTATATTCGATACTTTTTATAAGGTTATATTAGTAAACAACGATTAAGATCTTTTAATCAACCTTGACTATTGAACCAGTGTTAATTTTCCCCGTATAATTACTCAAGTCGTTTGACCTTTTAGACAGACTACTGTCTTCTGAGACACGAGTAGAGTACATCAGTGTTATGTATATACATATACATATCTCTCAACATCACAGTAGGTAAAAGTCAACAAAGCGTAGCAACGTGAAGAAACACAAGTACACAACTGTGTGCACGTGGCGAACGCCCAAACACAAGAGTTTGTAAACCGAGACGGAAATACGACGTGGCCGAAATACAGGCGAGCTCAAGTACCTCGGTTATGATTTGTTGTGAGAACCGACGGAAGAATAATAGACGGGGTGGAGCTTTGGGAAATTGCTGTTGAATTGTTTAGTGATGCTATTGCTTGTAATAGGATTTTAGGTAGCGTTGCTTTACTGGTTATAGGGGTCATGGATGAACAAAAACCACCAAAGGTTAGCAATACCTACTTGACGATATCAGTCCGAGGATGAGTGACCGCTACAGTATACAATACAATACAATACAATACGTAATACAATATGTAATATAATAAACACACATCCAGAAACTACGAGCAGTATATTCAAAATCTGCTATTGAATAAATTTTAGATATTTTTAAACTGGGTAATTTCCGATGGTAAATTCTTATCCCAAACTAATCGAGAATTATGTTAGGATAAATAAAATTGTGGGTAGATTAATCAATACTATGATGCGCTATCAACGTAGTGCGCCGATGCCTATATTATTTGTCTAAATATTTAGGCTTTTATAAATAGAATAGAATAGAATAAAAAACTGAAAAATAATAGTGCATTTAAGATGATTTAACTTAATTTTCTAATTTGGGTTGTACAAGGGCGCACTATTCCAGTTGCATGTTAGGCCTGGCAGTCATACATCTTTGACCGTATTCATGGAAGTCAAAAATCTGAACCTCTGGATGATAACTACTCACCAACTGGGTTGTGAAGATCAGACCGGCAGTCTCTTCATGTAAAATATTGGTATTACTCCAATTTCGCCACTCACAAGGTGGACCGATGACCTGGTCTGCTGAGAGTCAAAGGAAACCGATAAATGCAAGACACACAGGATCGTTCGTTATGGTGACACTTGAAGAGAGGCCTATGTTCAGCAGTAGACGTCTAGCAGTAGACGGCTGGGAAGCTGACCTCAATAAAGGTGGGAAAATCTATCAAGCTGATGACGATGAAGATAGATGCTCTGTTTTGTGTCTGATGGTTTTAGCTATAATGAAATTCCTAGTGTGGTCTCAGAACTTACTCGTAGATACTGTCTCCAATTTCAATTAACTTAAGAAGCTTTCCTGTGCTCTAGTTTTCAGGAAGGGTGAGGTTACTAGTTAAATTGCACACAAGACGCTTGAAGTTTGTCTCTGCGACTGTCAAAGGATCTGGAAACCTCTGTGAAGCATTATGGACAGTATTCAATTACTATAAAATCTACAAGTCCGTGATAATGCCTGTCATACTGAATGGATCAGAATGTTGGGCTGTGAAAAAGACGGATGGAAAAAGATTGCATGTAGCTGAGGTGAGAATGTTAAGATGGATGTATGGTGTGACGAGAATGGATAAAGTAAGAAATGACTATGTTAAAGGAAGTTTGAAAGTGACGCCAGTGACTAAAAAGTTGAAAGGGAATCGTTTGTCTTGGTATGGTCATGTGAAAAGGAGGGACGAAATGCATGTTGCTAAAAAAGTTATGAGTTTAGGTGTGGATGCATGGAGGGGGAGACGTAGGCCAAAGAAAAGATGGATTGTGTGAGAAGTGATATGAAATAAAAGGGACTTAGTGATTGCGTGACGAGTGACAGGACAGAATGGAAGAAAATAGGACAAAGACAGGAAGATGATGATTCAACTACAATAAAACGTAATTAAGTATGTAATATAACTGAGATATGCCTAAAATTATGTATAAAACTTTTTGCTCCGTCAATTCCTACTTGAAGGTAGCTATAGACGCTACGGTATACCTGCCTGACAGGTTTGCCTGCACAGTTATACCTGTCAGGTAAGCTTGTATGGAAACCTGCATAGTTGTGCAACTTACACGCTCCTGTTTACCTGTACAACTCAACTGTACAGGCAAATATGTCAGGTATATCCTAGTGTGTATGGCGGGCATTTGGCTTACTGGAAGTTCAGCGTCAGATAGCTTGTCTGTACCCTGCAGTATCCCCGCTTTTACTCGATTCTGTGTACATATTTTTCGACTTTCATTCTGCCGCTAGAAAAATCTAGTAATGTTGCATGTAAACTTTATAAACTAGGTTCTGCTCGCGGCTTTGCCCCTGTTAATGTTGGAAATTATCCCAAAGGAAAATACTCCTGGGATAGAATGCTAATTAAAATCCCATGCTAGTCGGCCTTATAATGTTCCTACTGTTGGGACTCAGGCCTCTTCTCTAAGAGAGGGAATGGGCCGTAATCCACCACGCGGGCCCACTGCGGGTTGGAATCCTATGTCATTCGGTGAAAATACATAAGTGACATGAATTTTCAGCCACTCCGTCAGTGTGGTCATATTTTTAAATAAGATACATGTGGGGTCTCAAAATAAAGGGCTCAAAGAAACGATTCTCGGAGTCACTAAAATGAAAAAAATCATGACTGAAAAACACTAAAAAGTTCCAAACAAGTCTTTTAGCAAGCAGTTTAACTTTATGATGTTTTTAAAGCGAGTTTTTTGAACATTTTCATCGTTGTATTTTTTAGTACGTTACTTCGTATGTACGCAATATCTTATCATAAAAGAGAGCATCTTACGGACTCAATTGGAACATTTCAGCAAAGTATCGTCGTGTAAAGAAGCCTGCACAGTCTGAAAGGTCGCCAGCGCCCGGCGGCGCCGCGCTGACCCACATCTCGGCGCGCCAATGGCGGGCTGGCACGTAGGGATCGCTTCCGATGAACTTATCTCCTGATACTAGTTAGGTATTTACCTCACACCTAACGAAACTTGATTTGACTCTAATTTAGCTTCACTTTTTTTATTGAACGACATTTTAACAATTCAAAAGTGCCTGTAAATGGTCTATTTTAAATAAACGTTTCTGATTCAAAGCAAGGTTCAGTTGAGAACCTATTTCAGGCAATTTTCCTAATTAGCATAGCATAGCCGGCTTTATAATATTTCCAATGACCGTAATTTGAGATTTTAAAATTGGCTATACTTATTTACTTACCATAATATTTCTTCACGGATTGTGGGTCACTTTGGACCGGGACCGCGGGCCCTACTTTCACATATAAAAATATTTTTGTTTTTGAGTACTATTTTGGGACCACAAATAAAATAAGTACAGTTTTTTTGATAACAGAGTGTTTTCATCCTTATGGGCCAAAAATACTAAAAAAAAAAATAGTGGTAATTTGGACCACAGTCCCGGTCCAAAGAGTCCCACGACCCGTGCAGAAATATTATGATAGATGCAATCGCGCAGAGAACTCTGATACCGGGATGTAGGACTGTAGAATTTTAGTTCTTTAGAATATCACAAGAGACGTACAAAAAATAAACCATTATGGACTGAGTTCGAAAACCAAACTCCAGTAGATAGAATACCTAGGGCGTATAGCAGGGGCTCAGCTGGGTCGAAGCCTACTGGAGCCAGGGTTAGCTCCGAAAGGTAGCTCTACCCAGGTATGAAGACAAGAAGGAATGGGGTGGATTTTTTAGTCATTAAGAGTCTGACACTATCTTCCGCTTCGCCCAAGGGTAGAGATGCCATTTGGATGATTTTTACTCACCAAAAAAAAGACCCAGGGTGGATTAGTCTAGGGGCCCTTCGAGCTAGACCGAAAAAACTAGCTTCTAGACTAAACATAAAGAAGGACTGTAGGTTCTGATAATAGTTACATTTCTGCCTCCATCTCCAGAATCCTGTTATGACTTGTTGTAAGTCATAAATGTTTTTGGCGATGTTTCAGTAAATATTTTGCTAAGTTTGAAAAAATAACACAGCTATTTCTTCTCATAGATATTTTGCACGAAACGTGATGTTTTCAGTAAAATAATAATATTGGAACGAGTTACAACGTTGAAGCGTGTTTTGGTTCGGGAATATATTTTATTTTAATCTGACAAAAGTCTCATAAATAATTTTTCGATAGGTATACAATCGATCTATCTAGATTTTTCCCAGCTGTGTATTTTTACCCACCAAAAAAAAAAGCTGTGTTATTTTTTTTTGGGTGTGAAATCATCCGATGACTTTTCACACTGGAACAGTTCGACGAGCGGCTACATGAGGCCTGGGCCCGCTCGTCGAACAGTTCCAGCTCAAACACTCATTAATGTGCGTCCGCCGAGCGTAGGTATAAAAAAATTGAAGTACATACATGAGATTGTCTTCTGTACCTATCTATTATGTGTGTACCTATCTATTATGTATGTTTTTGACCTTTCAAATACCATAATTAGAGAAACAATAGAAGGATTATAAGAGAGCGAACACCGGCGTTCGCTTGGGGTCTAATTAATTAAGGAATGACAAAGATCAACATCAGAACGTGCTTTTCGAGGTATGAAGGTAGGGAATGGTAAACACATTAACTACAATTATTCGCAAATCCTACCTGGGAAATATAACAACACTATTAAACCCCAGATAATTCGTCGAGCCCACAAATTACCGAAGACAGATCCCTGTACAAACAGGCCCCTATTAATATTCAGCACAGATCCCCTGCGTCACTTTTCACAGTCATATCGTAACGAAGTGAAGGCTCCTATCAGACACGTTACATCGTCAGATTGTCTCTTCAGAAGAGCTGACGTCAGGGTACGTGACGACCCCTCCCTCATTCTCCTTGGTTGTTAAAAATACGCTGTATCTAATCAATGTCTTTGTTGGGAAGGTATTACTTTCGTTATATACTTGAAGGAAATGGTCGAGGAAAAGGTGGATTTTTAAAATTGAGTGTACTCAATTTAGAGCCGTAGTTACTTGTGGCTTCGTTTAGAGTACAGGAACATGCATTTTGACCGACCATTCAATTGATTGTGCCTAGCAAAGAATCTGGCGAGTCGGTAGTTAACTAATGTACCTAATATACAACCTTATTTTTGAAAGGTATATGCGAAACCTGAAACACCTGTTTAGTATTTTTATGTAAAAAATCTATGGACAAAATTTCAAAATGTATTATGAAAAATTAAAGTTTGGGGTTGAAAAGGAGTCGCGGGGTCCGTGTGCTCACAAGTTTAAAAGATAGATAGATAGGTAGATTTGTCGAAATGTCTAGTTGACACTTCGCGTGACACAAGGGCTGGCTTTTACTTTGGACAGAGAATAAGCATTTATTATCGAGTTAGCTACTACTACACAATTTTCACTTCGCTATTTTTTATATTTTAGAATGTAAATCAAACTATTTTATTTACGTTAACTTTGGCAATTTATTAATATAACTTTTATTAACACTAATTTTGGTTAAATCAGTAAACTAATCAGTTAACACTTCACACAAATCATTAACAGTAATAATAATCTACAACAATAAATGAAGTTAGAGAAGATGTTTTTCGTTGAGCGGTCCACGAGCAAAAGAGGCCGAGCGCGACAAGCGAGCCGCCAGCCGTTGTTACATCCCCACCACCAGCAGCGGTGGTTCGATCCTAACTTCACGGCTAGCTAGGCGCCGCCCGTAATTCCGGCCGCCAACAACAGATGGCGCGCGCTCCACGAAGTTGCCAACACATTGGCATACAGCGTGGCCGCCAGTGTTTTAGGCACATTACCAGTCGAAACTCTTCCACATCGAGTTTTTGACGCCATATTTTTTTTGAACACAAATAAAATAAATACAGATTTTTTTGGTAACTGTACTGTCATTTTCCTTGTGGTCCCGAAGTACTACAAAATAAAAAATTGGTGAAAGTTCGGACCTATGGTCCCAGTTTAAAGAGCCGTACGTCCAATAAATTGGTCATAACCAGAATTATGGAGTCTCTGGTTTAATTCGCCCATCAGTCGCATTTATGATGGCTTGGCAAGCGATTTTACCTGACACAACTTGTGTAAAAATGTTATTTTTAGATCTTTTGACTCATCTACCTTCTGGCAAAAACACCTTAGCATGTCTAATGCAAATAGTTTTACAGTTCTGTTAATAGTTCAAGACCTACCCTTAATGATCAACTGATGAGCCTCACTGTGAGGTCTTGCTGGCTTCCTCCCAAGTTCCCTCTGACACAAGAAGGCACTTAAGCTTCTTATCGGGCGCTGGATCCGCTCGTCCGCCGGGATATTGATAGCGTTCGTTCGAGAGTTTTAAATTACGGGTTGATCTTCGATAGGAAACGATTTCGCAGTGTTTGTGCTAGCGATAGTGATATAAGAAGAGCTATAGTTTTTCACAATGCGACATTATCTACGACAAGTTTGGAATATATGGAGTGCATACGCTACAAAAATGTCTCGATCATTTGAAACACAACATAGTTATTTTGACTAGAACTCAAAGTTGACAATCACGTTTGCGAAAAACCCTCGATATTATATATACGCTATGTGCCGTCGAAGACTCGGGCTAGGTCATTATAGGACGAGCGGACAGCGAGCTACCCATTCCTCGCCGTCCGCAAGCTCGCACCTACGATGGCCGGAAATCGGGATCGGAATCCCGGCGGCGGCTGGGGCGTGAGGGCCGTTGCCTCACGCGTGCGGCCACCTTCTTTGCTAGCATTACTGCTTCGCAGGAGATGGCGACTTGGCCTGTACCAAGGCCAACCATACTGTTAAATTGATACCCCTATAGACACTACCCTCATCATCATCAGCTTTTTTAATGTTCCTACTGCTGGAACTAAGGCGTCCTTTCTAGGAGAGGGAATGAGCCATAATCCACCACGTAGACCCAGTGCGGGTTGGTGAATGTCACATGTCATATCATGGTGAGTGTAATGAAATAAATTACAAAATTAATGCACCTAGCTGGGTTTGAACCCGCAACCTTCAACTCGTAAGTCGGAGCCATTACCACTCGGCCACCACTGCTCTCACACTACCCTCGCTCTTTCTATTTATGGACTCGGCAATTATTGGCATGACACCACCCAGACAAACATATCGGTATTACAATCGATTTCAATTAGTCGAATCGATTCGATATTGCACCCTATAGGGTAACTTTAATCAAGTAATTACGAGAGAGGCAGTAATTTTGACTCGGCTAATTGGATTTTTGCGACGAGATTGGAGTTGTGAGACAAATGGTTATGGCGCTATGTTTATGGCTGAGAAGACGTGTATGTAGTATAGTGTACGTGTATGTAGTGTAGTATAGTGTAGTATAGGTCTTGTAATAGAACAGGATCTTAATATCAGTGCGTAGGGCCCGCGCCAGCTCCGACACCATCCTGATGATGATGGCTGAGAGGTTTGCTATCATTACATTAATTATTGTTGCATGGTTAATAATGTAGTGACCATATTTTTATTATAACCACCATCATCATTTCAGCCGAAAGACGGTATTAGCTATCTTTGACCCGACTCTACCTACAGAGGTACATACTGATGCGAGCAGCATCGGTTATAATAATAATAATAATAATATTTATTTCAGACCACAATAAATCCATATAAAATTGTTAGTAAAAACTTAAAAATTAATGTTAGTGTCCTTTACATTTATTTTTAATAAAATATTAATTGTTTGGAATCGAACCCCACACTATCCACGGAGTATATAGTACATACTCGTTGATGTATGAAGTCCGATCCAGTGACGCAGCATTGGGCAATCCCACCTACCGCACAACACGCTCAGGATACCGTGGGAGCTGGCACGCACCCGCTTCAGGATCGAGGCAGACCGCTTTCGGATGATGGCATGAAAGCCATCGCAGCGGTTATGGCGCAATTCTTTTGCAAATTTACCCGAAAGGTAACAAAAGAGTTGTGGCTTACTTCAGCGGGACTACTCACAGCGCAGAGAGTAGATACCACTCTTATGAGTTAGAGACGTTGGAGGTCGTGAGAGCGTTGCAGAATTTTCGACACTATCTAATTGGACTCCAGTTTAAATTAATTACAGACTGAATTGCTCTCTCTCCTCTGAAATCTACCGAGCGTAAAAAGGATCTACTGCCTAGAGTTGCTCGCTGGTGGATGTACCTTCAATATGGAGTACCGAAAAGGGGCAATGATGTCACACGCCTTTTATTTAACCCTAGAAGCCCAATCATATTTTGCTATCTAAAAAGCCCAATCATAGGTCAAATTTACCTACATAAATAAAAACACGTATAGGATAATTAATGATGTCAAATTGAATAGTTTTCGTTATTATTTATTTTTATTGGTTATTCATGAAATAAAAAAACGCATAATTATATTAATATCTGTTTATTATATCTTTGAAAATACAAAAATACGTAAACATATAAAAATTTGGCACAAAATGAGACCCTTCCGGTTTTCTTCTTATAAACTAAATATATAAAGAAAAATCAACATAAAATCTTCTCTTTTTAACTAATTAATAAATGTTTCAAAACAATCAACAAGTTTCGTACAATAATTATCACATTATAAACAGTTTTGACACATGTCAATATTGTGCTCACGACAAATTGCTCTTTTGTATTTTGTACACTGCGAATTTGTCTTTCGCTGTTTTGTATAAGAACAATAACCACAATAGCGACGCTTTTTTGGCTCTGGTTCTTCTGTGGTATTCTCTGGCAATGGCTGCGGCTCCTTTTGAAGGATATTCGTGATATTGTCACGTACTGAACGCTTCAATGTAGGGGCTTCCAGACGCTGTTGCATCCATGGCCGAGTCAAATCAGTGCTCAATTTTTTCATAAAATTTTGCGACTTAGCGGTTTTTCTTTGTGTACGTACAACATTGATTGAAGAAGTCCTACCGCTAGATCTACCCTTCACAGTGCTCCAAATATGTTTATTTTTTTGAACGTTGCGGTATTACAATGATTCTACCTGATGATGACTGAGGTATATCTGTATTAGTTGATTCAATAGACGTACCATCATTTTGAAGAGTTTCTTGGCTAGTTGACTCGTTTGAACACTCAACATAGTCCAAAACCTCGTCTTCCACGTCACTATTGACTTCGTCATGAGTCACGCAATCTTCTTTCCCGAGTCTGAGTCGCATGTCTCCGAGTCACTTAGGTATATTTTCTAAAAAGGACGCTATCTCGTCAGTTCCCAGTTGTCTAGAGGACGCCATCTTGTTTTTCTACCTAAAACAATATTTATTTTTTAAAAACAAACTAGAACATAACGTTAAATCCTCCTAAAATAACTATCTCCAAAAACTCAAAACCAGTGTAAAAGTTACACAAAGCCTAAACATAGGCCAAATTGACCTACAACATTACGATATCTACAATATGGAGGTACTTACCAAGGCAATACGGCCGTCTCCTGTTGGCTCGCAGGCTGTACTAAGTTGGTTCGATCAATCACAGCGATCGAAAGAAGTGCGCGAAAGAGAAAGCAATTATTAGTTTTCGTATAGGTAAAAATTACCTAGATTGGGCTTCTAGGGTTAAGAAGAAATCCTCCTCGTAAAGTGCTTCATATCACTCAACATCGCAATAGGGCTCAGATAGCTCAAGCTGCAGATGAGGAGACACGGGAACTTCTCCAAAAACTTAGAGAAGGCAATCTAGATCCTAATCGCTATGTTGAGAGAAACGACCTGCTGTACTATAGGTACACCCCAATAGGCGAGCAACCCTGATTTCTTTGCTTTGTTCCCCGAGGTCACAGACTTAGTCTGCAACGAGTATTCCATGACGAGCACAATCACATTGGCTATGACAAGACCTTGGATCTAATAGTTAAGCACTTTTGGTTCCCAGGCCTCAGGCAATTCGTTAAAAAGTATCTCGAACATTGTTTGATCTGTATTTCCAAGAAACGTGTACCTAGAGCTCCACAACAAAATATAATTTTATGGGAAAAACCCGATCAAACTTTCTCTGTGTTACATACAGACGTCCTAGGTCCTACTGTTGGACATAGGCCTTCCACAAGTGTCGTCACAATGAACGATCCTGTGCGTCTCGCATCCATCGGATTCCCGCAACCAATTCATTTTTATTAAGTTTTATTTTAATTTTTTTTTTATTTTCATTAAAAAAAAATTAGAATAATTTATAATTTTATTAGTTTTTATGATTTGATTTTGCTCTAAGAAGAAAACTTAATTAAATTTTAATGTATAATTGTGTATTTGTGTAAATTGTAATTTGTAGTGTTTTATTAAGGGAATATTGTCCCACTAAATAAATGATTGTTATTATAAAACAGTACATAACTAAATTAAGACAGCATCTGTTGGGCCAGCTAAGCTACCACTAATACAATAAAGAGGTAAAATTTGTGGTTTTGTTTGTAGGAGGTAATCTCTGAAAGTACTCGACCGATTGCTAAAGTTTTTTTATCGACAGAAAGATGCTTTATTCCTAAGTATCATCATCATCTTCCTGCCCTTGTCCCGTTTTATTTGGGGTCGGCGCAACACGTTTTTTTCTTCCATTCTGTCCTGTCGCTCGTCACGCTATCACTAACTCCCTTTATTCGGTATGAAGGCTAGAAGGAACAGCGAGGGGTTTTTAGTCAGTAAGAGTCTGACACTATCTCCCGCTCTACCCAAGAGCGGGTTTTATCATAAGATGATTTTACACGTCGACAAAAAAAAACCTTTTATTCCTAAGTAACATAGGCTATATTTTATGTACGCCGAAGAAGCCGCAGGTAAAAGCTAGTCAAGAAAAAAAAGACTTTAAAGATTTATAGTATATGTAGTAGCGATAGCAATTTCTTATTAGATTTTATTTACCCAGTGCAGGGCCGAAGCTCCCTGACCTTTCCAATAATTTGCTGTCGCCATTAAAGTCAGCTTTAAAAGCGGAGCGAGCAGAGCATCTCTTTAATAAGAAACTTATAGGTAACGCTGGATCGGGACGAAGGCTTTTTTGAAAGCTTTTTAAAATACAAACTAAGAACATTTTGCTCTTGATAAAAACGCACTCCGGAAAGAAAATGCCTTGCAGTCTTTAAACTTTAAAACAATAGATAAGAGAAAAAGCCAGCGGGATTGTTTAAAACAGTTACCGTGGTCCTAGAACGCAAGGGGAAAATGACGGTTTAGTCAGTAAAAGTCTGATAATGCCTCGAAGCGAGAGGCATGGTCTACCTGGAGTAGGAGAAGTTAATAACTCTTCAGATACCGAAAGACAATGAAAACGCAAACGCTTGTTTTTTAATAAACTAAATGATTTTCCAGCTACTAAAATTAAGCAAATATTTTAAAAAACGTAGTAGAACACAAAACATTAAATATTTAAAGCAATACCTGCTTACCATCAGGTGGGATCGCAGTCAAGCTAGTTTAAATCAATAAAAAAAAAACTTACTCTCAAAATTAATACCAAATACAAAACGATTCAATCCTAATTTCCAGCATGTGGGCTCTCAACATTTTACTCCAACCAAATTGACAAGCGACGAAAATTCGCATCTCTCGAATTTGACGTCAAAAATCTCGAATTGTAACAAAGAGTATTCAGTCTCAATCGCTTTCCCGTCGAGTTAGTTCGTTGAAACCTTTTCCGTCAGTATCTGACGACTCCACAGACCAAGGAATCGCCACAACGGTCAATGCTACGACGCAATTGGTTGAGCTCGCCAAACTTAGGAGGTAGTGGGTAGAACAGATGGATGATGGAGCCGAAAGGTTCCTGAGTAGTGACCGCGTATTGTAAGACGCAGCGTTGGTAGACCTCCCACTAAGTAGAAGGCCAGATCGGGAACCTGATGGATATAAGACCGTTCGTTGTGGCGTCTCTTGGAGTAGGCCTATGTCCAATAGTGAAAGTCTTTAGATGAAATGATGATGACTGTTCGAAACAGTTATCGCGACCGAAGAACGTAAAGAGAAACTGAAAGAACATTGAGAGGGTAATCCTTTCAATAGGGGCACGCTCGGCGCATCTCTATTATTTTGTGTTTATAAGCGTTAAGATGTATGTATCCCAAATAAAAGCTTTTAGAAAGAAAGAAAACACGTTTATTTGGCACACAGGTACACAATACTTTTATCATCTTTTCTATTCTATTTTTAATTAAACTAATAAATTGTACGTAGACCATTAAACTTCTACTATCACGAAAGTTTCTCAAATTTAGCGTTAGTAGAGCGCTACTGCACTTTTGACCCCTGCTGACTGTTCATGGAAACTTTTCCCTTTTCAATATTATTGTGATTAGTAAGCAGTATTCAGAATTTGTGAGAAATGATATGAAAAAAAGGAGTTAGTGATAACGTGACGAGTGACAGGATAGAATGGAAGAAATAAACGTGTTGCGCTGATCACAAATAAAACGGGACAAGGGCAGGAAGATGATGAGTAAGTAGAATTTCAAACTTAAAAAAAAAAATATATGCCTCCAAGGGCTCTTATAAAACGTCAGAAGCTAGTGCACTGTATATATGTAGAATGTAGATATCGTGTCTACTCGCCACAGGGTGGGATTCCAAGCTCTGTGCCCGACTCCAATACGATTGAACGATAGCTTCGCAGGGCCTCTCCACGGTTTTATAGCGGGTCAGATTACTCTCCAAAGTTTTTCCTGTTAATATTTGAGTTCGGCTACATGCAGGAAAATTGAGGGGTTATTTGATCCTACCGTAATTCTGTTCCAATAAGGAAAGTCTTCACAAAAATCAGCCGTGAAATGATTAATTTGCATAGCATCAAGCCGGTCCGTATTGTTGAAAATGCGGTGCGGATTTTGCGAGAGGGAAAGGTCGCCAACTTCTGCAAAGCAGTAATGATAGCGAAGAATTTGGCCGCAAACTTGAGGAAACGGATATTCTCACACCCCAATCGCCGCGACAAGAGACGCCCTGTAGCCCCATTCACATAATCAAAACCGTAACGATATCATAGCGACTTAGTCGTTTTTGTCATTTTCGTATTCACATCCCCCATTCGAGTTTGAACGACAGCGATTTTGAAATCGTTCGATCGAAGAGTCGTTGAAGCGTATTCAACTATGAGAATCGTCATTCAATCGTTGGGATGAGGTATTCTCGTAGATAAACGTTGTTTGATCGGGTCGGATGCCAACGACTGAAACGTCAAATATTGCAGTTCAAATCATAGAGTACTTTGTAACATAGTAGTACTCTGTGGTACCTGGCAACAAGTCGTTGATAGATCGTTTAGTTTTGATCCAGTTCAATTGTCGTTCTATCCAATCCCGATTAAAGAACACGTGAATACCGATTTTGGATAGGACTTCGATCGAACGACTATAAATCTTTAACTATATTTGGCTTGTTTGATTTTACGTGAATCAGGCTACTGGGCGTTGTCATTCACAGGACGTTTTCCATCTTCTGAACACCATGCAATAGGTAGCTCGCCATTTGCTAGTCCGGTAAGGGCGCCTCAAAGAGATAGCAAAACCGTAGGAGCCGAGCAGGATGATGGTAGAAATTTCTGGAAAGGTAACCCGTGTTCCTAGAACACAAAGATCAACTGAAGTACACAGGTGTAGTTTTAGTCAGCAAAAGTCTGACACTCCCGGTCTCTCCATTTTTTTTTTTTTTTATTAGATAGTCCCGCGTTTGACCGTGTAAATTAAACCAAAAATTACAAAGATATAGCCGATTAAAGTTACGTGTAACGTCACGCCGTGCTGATTTTTTTCGCACGGGGTGACGTCACACGTAACTTTAATGGGCTATCTTCGTTATTTTTTGTTTAATCGAAAAACAAAACGTGTCTAATATTTTTTTATAATCTTAAATACGGAGTAAATAAAATGTAGTTATTTTGACCCTGGAAACTACCCTATTGTACCATAGAGCGAGAAAAGTCATTAGATGATTTCTCTCTACATAAAAAAAATTGAATTTTCAGAGCCACCGCATTTTCATTTCCACAAAGCAGTGTGCATTTTGGTCCACACACAAATCAATCCATCCGTCACTGCTCTTAATTAGAAACTCGGTCTTAATTAAAATTGTTGGCGACTATTCTGTGAATCGCGTCCATTGTCTAATGCATCTGAAGTGTAACTGATTGCCTAGGTTTAGATTACTCTCTTGTTTCTAGATTAAATCTAAAATTTAAACCTTATGACATTTATGTGGCACACAAATGTATACCTATACAGTACGAAAGGATTCATCAATGATGCAGATGCTGAATGAAATGCAGATTGACAGAAAATCATTGCATGCACATCATTAATTGCGAATAATTCACGAGAGAAGTATGTTCAAAAACAATCTAGTGAAATTGTGCACATTTTATGTGCGTACAGCCAAAGAGTGGAATTCCCTGCCGGAGTCTGTGTTTCCTGAGAGCTACAACTTAGGGGTCTATAAGTAAAGAGTAGTATAGGTTACTTCTAGGCAAGTGTGCTCCATTGACGGCCACATCTTCGCTTACCATCAGGTGAGATGGCGGTCAAACGCGAGCCTATCAATAATAATAAAAAAAAATATCTAAAAGGTCATTTGCAAAATATACGGTTATATGTGAAAATAGCAGCCAAGTCCAATATGTGATGTGGTTCACCAACAAAAAAATTGAGGTTTAAATAGGTGCCAAGTTCCTGAGACAATCCTGTTTATACAAGAACCCATAACCTCAACATTCGATTTGCCAAGAGCGCTAGAAAGCTATGCTATGTATGCTAGAAAACCTGTTTTTGAATTTAAAAAAAAACTGTCGTATATGTGTAAAGTCCAAATCTGTCCATCCGTTTAGAAGCTACGATGCCACAGACAGACACACATAAACAGTTGTCAAACTTTTTCTGCAACGGTGTTTAAAAAGCAAAATGATGCATTGAAGTAATCTATCTCATCTCACAATGTTTTTTTGAACTTCTGCGAAACGGCTTGACCGATTTTTATGTCATTTTCCTGTATATTTGGTAGATCAGAGAGATCAATTTTTTACCCTCCTTTACCCAACCCCTATTTTTTATTTGATAATATTTTTTGCCGAGACAAGCGAGTCTCTAACAATAGTTTTTTGCTTATCAAAATTCATCTTCAAAATTATCACCATTTTAGCTTTTTAGCTTTTCTAGATGTGGAAATGTTAATAGATAAATATCATATGGATATCTTGTGTTTTTGTGAAACTTGGTTAAAATCAGATAGAATGTTGTTCAATGTAAATAATTTTTCAGTTGCCAGTGCATACAACAGATCATCAATAGGGGGTGGTACCTTGATATTGTGTAATAATTCTTTAAGATATAAGGAAAGGAAAGATATCACTGCTTGCTCTGTTGATCGCTTGTGTGAGGTAGCATGTGCGGAGGTTGAAGGCCAAACGTTCTTATGTGTCTATAGACCACCTGCATCAAACTTGACATCTTTTTTGATTGTAATAGAAGAAATGCTAAACAAACTTATTAGAGATAACAAATTAGTTTTCGTTTGTGGGGACTTAAATATTGATCTACTAGTAAATTCACCTGAAAAATGTAAACTTCTCTCATTGTTTAGTTCTTTTAACTTAAAATGTATTTTTAATGAAGCAACAAGAATAACCCCCACTTCAGCTTCATGTATAGATAACATTTTTACTAACTCTAATATAAAAGACTCGTCCATAATTAGTGGCGTGAGATCTGACCATACTGGCCAACTCGTATCTTTCGAGTTAGTCAAAAAGTTAAAATTAGATTCAATTGCAGAGTTTAGACCGCTAACTAAAAATAAATTAAATAATTTTAATAATAATGTTCTTAGTAGTCTCTCAACAGCCAATTTTGATTCGCAAGACCCCAATGTAAACTATGGTACATTATTTTCTACAGTATGCCAAGAATTTAATAAGGCGTGTCCACTTAGAAAAATTCAAATCAGTAATAAATCCAAATTTAATGAATGGGCTACTGCTGGGATAAGAAAAAGCAGAGACACTTTATATCAGCTGTACCATGAAAAATCTTTGTCGCCTGATCTTAACTTGCATAACCACGTTAGAATCTATTCAAAGATATTCAAAAGAGTTTGTGCCCAAGCTAAATCTAAATCAATAAGTAAGATAATCGAAAATTCTAATAATAAAATAAAAGCTGTCTGGAAGGTGATAAACAAGGAAACTGGAAAGGCAAACCAACGAAATCGGAATGAGTTGTCACTAAAAATTGACAACAAAATCATCTCAGATACGTCAAAAGTGGCCGAGACATTAGAAAACTTTTTCACTAATATCCCAATAGAAGTTACGAAATCTCTCCCTTCTTCATCTTTGTTAGCTGAATCTTTTTTAAAACAATATTTCACTAAGGATATACCAACCTTTGAATTTAAGCATATCTCTGTTGATACAATTTTAAAAACATTCAAAAGTCTTAATATAAAAAACACTGAAGACTTATGGGGTATATCTGTTAAGGTTCTTGGAGATATTATTGATACAATTGCTCCTGTCCTAACAGGCATATTTAATCAATGTTTGGACAGCGGTACATTTCCTGATTTAATGAAACATAGTAAAGTAGTACCAATTTTCAAATCAGGTAGTAAGAGTGATCCCTCTAACTATAGACCAATATCTGTGCTTCCAGCATTGAGTAAAATCTATGAAAAAATCATGCTTGACCAGATGTTGTCTCACTTTAATTCTAATAGGATTTTGCACAGTCATCAGTTTGGTTTCACGAAAGGAAGGTCAACGACGGATGCAGGAGTGAAACTCATCAGTCACATTTTGGAATCCTGGGAGAAATCCCAGGATGCCATTGGCATATTCTGTGACCTCTCTAAAGCATTTGACTGTGTTGACCATAATACTCTAATCTGTAAATTACATCACTACGGAATTCGTGGACGAGCTGCTGATCTTGTTTTTTCCTATTTATCTTACAGGCAGCAAAAAGTATCCATTAATGGGGCGACGTCCTCGGGATCTCTAGTAAAGATGGGCGTGCCTCAGGGTTCAATTCTTGGCCCTTTCCTTTTTCTAGTTTACATTAATGACCTTCCTTATATGATGGCTAATTTATCCGATATAATTCTATTTGCTGATGACACCTCTCTTATTTTTAAAGTAGATAGAAAAGATGGGGATGTCTTGCATGTTAACGAAAGTCTGGCAGTTCTTTCGAAATGGTTCGAAGCTAATAATCTCCTATTAAATGCCAATAAAACTAAATGTATAAAGTTTTCATTACCTAGTGTCCCCCAAGTTGGCGTCAGTCTAATTCTTGATGACAAAAAACTTGATGTTATTGCGGACACTGTGTTCTTGGGTATGACTATCGATTCTAAACTGCAGTGGGGCGCTCATATTAGAACTCTCTCGGGAAGATTAAGCTCAGCTGCATATGCAGTTAGAAAAATAAGGCAATTGACAGATGTAGCTACGGCTAGGTTGGTTTACTATGCTTATTTTCACAGTATTATGTCTTATGGCATTTTATTGTGGGGATCTGCAGCTGATGTGGACTCAATTTTCATATTGCAAAAGAGAGCTATCCGGGCTATTTATAGGATGGGTCCTCGCGAGTCCCTCAGAAATAAATTCAAAGAAATCGATATTCTGACTCTGCCTTCTCTTTATATCTTGGAATGCATTTTGTATGTTCGTAAAAACTTAGGACTCTTTAAAATTAGAAGCGATTTCCACAACAAAAATACACGTAGTAAACACGAAATTGTATTACCCAAATGGAGATTAGCTAAGACCAGCAAGTCATTCCTAGTTAATAGCATACGTTTTTACAACAAGCTACCAAAGGCGGTAACTGAACTTAGTGAGGGAAAATTCAAAACGCATATTAAGCGTGTCTTAACCAAAAAAGCATATTACAAGGTTAAAGACTATGTCGAAGACACGCTTGTTTGGCAATGACTACCTCTGCACATGTGGCTCCCTGGTAACTCACCAATATTGTGTCTGTTAACTGCTCCACCTCTGTTTTAATATATATACATTTTTTATTTGTATTTTTTTTTCTATAGGACATTGCTTTTGCAATAAGTATTTTTTTTTTAATTTTTGAGACTTCAACTACCTTAAACTCGTTGATAATTTATTTTGTTATCAATTTATTGATAGTTGCAATTATCTATATTTCTATTGCTTTTTTTTTTTTTATATAGCCTCTTTTTCGTTTTGTAATGTGAATGTGAGAACACTGTATACCTTACAAACCTTTAGATTACTTCCTATTTAAATTACTTTTTTATTTGAATTACTTTTTTTATTTTTTGCTTTTGTGTACAGTATTGATATGCACTGTTCTTACATACTATCATATTGTAACACCTACCACTTTTTTTAAAAGAGTAACCATGGAGTTTCTTGCCGGTTCTTCTCCATAGGAAACGACCAATTTGGAACCGTGCACTAGCTTCTGACGTTTTATAAGTGCCCATGTAGGCCTATGTGAAATAAAATATTTTGACTTTGACTTTGACTTTGACTTTGAGCTGAAAGACGTCCTCTGTTGGACATAGGCCTCCCCCAAGTATCACCACAACAAATGGTCCAGTGTCTCGCATCCATCGGATTCACGCGACTCTCACCAGGGTCAAGATTACTATTCTATTATCTACTAGCTATTACCCGCGGCTTCGCCTGCTTCCATAAAATAATATAGTGTATGTTTTTTTTTTGGTGGTAAAAATCATCCAATGACAAAACCCGCCCTTGGGTGGAGCGGGAGATAGTGTCAGACTCTTACTGACTTAAAACCCACCCCGTTCCTTCTAGCCTTCATACCGGGGCTCGAGTTTCCTTTCAGATAACCCTGGCCCCAGTAGGCAATATAGCCTATGTCACTCAGAAATAAAGCAGCTTTCTATCGGTGAAAATATTTTAGCAATCAGGTCAGTACTCTCAGAGATTACATCCTACAAACAAAAAAAAAACCAACTTTACCTCTTTATAATATTATTGTAGAAGTATGGTACAATACTCTCTTCTCTTACACATTTAATTTGTAAGCAAAACATGTCCTTGTTACTGTAATAGCTTCTACACATAGGTTATGTCATGATGTATGTATATTGAACAATGCTGTTACAAGCCAATTTATATCTCTCCAACGAACATGGCTTGTTAGCTGATTGATGGATAAAGATAAAGATATATCTATGTACCTTCGTATGTAATCCACGAGTCTGTTGAATCTAAGTACCTAGACAAATAGCTAATTATATATGAACAATTAGTGTTGAATTTATCATCATCAGCCTTTTAAATGTTCCCACTGCTGGGACACTGGCCTCCTAGGAGAGGAACTGGGCCGTAATCCACCACGCGAGCCCAGTGCGGGTTGGTGAATGTCACTTGTCTTTGAATTTTTGGTTCTAAAACATGCCAGTTTCCTCACGATGGTTTCCTTCACCGTTTTGAGAGCAGTGGTGATGGAATAAATTACACAAAGTAATGCGCCTGATTGGGTTTGAACCCGCGACCTACAACTCGTAAGTCGGGGCCATTACCACTCGGCCACCACTGCTCTCAAAGTGATCTCTTAAGAGGGACCCTCTTAAGAGATCACTTTGAGAGCAGTTCTCCACTCGACTATCGTAAACATCGAAAATGGTTTAAAAGCTTTTTACTTCATTTAATGCAATCCAACGCGATGTTTGACGAAAAGGCAACGCAAAAAAAGAGAGATAACGCCTGGAAAGTCTGTCAGTATTCGGTAATTCCGAGATTTACTCGAAAATTTCACAAAACTTGCTCCAGGAAATAGCTGTTTTTTTTAAACCCTTAAAAGTTTTTGGAAAAATTTGTTGTCATTTAGAATCTTAATAAAATTTGCAAGGTCTCTAGAGGATTACTTTTTTGACTTTTTTAATTTTTAGGCTAATTATGAAGTGTCAAAGTTCATACAAAATAGGACATTTTCAGAGGTTTTTACTGGATTAGTTTTACACAAATTTAGAAATTGGTTTCTTTAGAAACCTAGATAATATCCACAAGATACTGTGTTTCCAAAATATCTAATGAAAAATGTGTAATAACGTCATAATCAGTTATGAGCGGTTGTATGAAAAACAGTGAAAATGTGAGTCATGATGCACCACCTTAAGTGTTGAATTCACAGAACAGAAATTGAGAAAAGGGAAAGTAAGGAGAGGGGGAGGTGGTGAAGTTAGTGAGTGACTTTAGCATTTCGTTTTTTTTTTACATTTGACTACAAACATATTAGTAACGGCTTCGGATAGAGCCCCATTTTTTTGTTATAATTAAAAATAGGGGTGTAATAGAAGTTTGAAAGTGGCGCCAGTGACTGAAAAGTTGAAAGGGAATCGTTTGTCTTGGTATGGTCATGTGAAGAGGAGGGATGAAACGCATGTTGCTAAAAGAGATATGAATATCTAAGTGGATTAATGAAGAAGGAGAGAGAGATCAAAGTAACGATGGATTATGTGAGAAAAGAATGACACCGATAGTGACTTTATATGATGTCAAGATGATCGGGGAATATACAGCTCAACAACTTTGTTTTAATTACATAGGTATGTCATACATTTGCTTTGATAATTCTCTAATCAGTGGTCCATTCATATCATCATCATCATCATTTCAGCCGACAGACGTCCACTGTTGGACCTAGGCCTCCCCCAAGTGTCGCCACAACGATCGATCCACCGCGTCCCACATCTATCGGATTCCCGCAACCTTCACCAGGTCATCGGTCCACCTTGCAGGAGGCCTTCCGACGCTTCGTCTTCCAGTCGCCACTCCAGATCCTTTCGGCCCCAACGGCCATCTGTTTTGCGAGCAATGTGCCCTGCCCATTGCCACTTAAGTTTGGCGATTCTTCGTGCTATGTCGGCAACTTTGGTTCTCCTGCGGTCCATTCATAATTAAATAGGGATGGATAATGAATCAATTTTCCTTTCTCAGATAGCCTTAAAAATCTGTCCATGACATGGAATCAGTGTGCTACAGTCACTCATAGACCAGACGTGAGCTATTTACTAATTCCATACATTCGTCATGACTCTATGACAAGATAGACAATAGGCCCATTATGTTAATATTATCGCTCCCTTATCTGTAGAGTGCGGTTTAGCTACAATTATCTGGTTGCATACTAGTCTATCATTAGCGAAGCATTTTTCTTGCACCCAAGTTTTGCCTATTTTTTTAAGCATATTTGTATTTTTACTATTGCCTTAAATTCTAACCTTAGATTTGTATTATCAACAGGGACCTTTGTATAATTAAAAAAACAGCAAAATTAGGTATGTATTCGTTACACAGAGTTTTTTGTAAAACACTAATAACCTCGCAGGACTGTATTACTATCATCATAAATAACTGTTCTTTGACTTTTTACAAAACATAATACATTTACCAAAAACAAATCTTCAAGATTTCGTTGTTCTATCTAACACATTTCAACTCTGTATTTTGTTGTACCCACCTACGCCTGCCGCGCAAGATCCCCGTCCACATCTGCTATTGTAGGTACTATCGCTTGCTTCGCATAGATTTCGTAAAATTTCCATGTATATCATTTTATTTTTGTATGAAAAAACTATTGGAATCGATTCAGTTACGGATTCTAAACAAACTATATTCAGGTTTCGCATATACTAAAAATAATGTTGCATATTCACATTATATAAAAAGAGGTGCTAGAGCTGCATGAGGTTATACTGACCTCATGCTACCCCTTGCGATTCTTTTACTACCGGCTGTTTTAATACCTCCGCCACAAAATATACAGGTCCTACAGAAGTCAATCTATATACAAAGCGCGCTCAAGCAACGCACACATAAACACCGCTCACAGACACGATATCTCGGAGCACTTCGGCCCGCTCGTCGAACAGTTCCGGCTCAAACGCTCATTAGTGTGCGTCTACCGAGCATAGGTACAAAATGTGAAGTACATACATGAAATTGTCTTCTGTACTTATCTATTTTGTGCCTCCGCTCACGTAATGCTCCCGAACCCGGACGAAATAAAACAGCTAAAATAACCCTATTGCTACGTTGTTGGATATCGATACTAAGCTTAGTCTACTGTAGCTATTTTTGTAATACCGATATTGTCTGGTTTTTTATTCAATTTTGTCTATATTCAGGGTTTATTAGATTCGTTTGCTATCGGTTTGAAATGTTACTATACAGGGTTATTTGTAAAACACTAACAACCTTGCAAGACTGTATTACTAACATCATAAACCATTTTTGTTCTATTTGCAAAACATAATTCATTTACCAAAAACAAACCTTCAAGATTTCATTGTTCTATCTAATACATTTCGACTCTGTATTTTGCTATACCTACTACCTACGTCGTCATAGGTACATATTCGAAGACATGTGACATCCATCAACCCGCATTAGGCCCACGTGGTGGATTACGGCCCATCCCTCTCCTAGTGAGGAGGCGTGAGTCCCAGCAGTGGGAACATTATTATAAGGCTGACTATAACCAAAATGTGTAAAACTAGGGTTGATTTTACGTATACAGGGTGACTGGTAATTAGTGACCGATAAATACACATGATTGTACTCATGATTTCAAACCATTTTCCTAAAGAAACTTTTTTTATACTCATTTATTTATTTATTAAAACTTCATGCAACACAAAGGTACAGAGGTGGACTTAATGCCTTAGGCATTCATTACCAGTCAACCAACATCATTATTTTTTTTGTCATTAGTTTTATCGTAATAATAAAACAGTAATTTCGCGCCACAGTAATATCGCGACCACGCGCAAACGCGCGTGGTCGCAAGCGTGGGCGCAAGCAGCGCGGGTGCTCTATCACTATTGTAGGTAAGGTACATAAGACAACGGCGTTACGTGGCTAACAGCTGAGCTTTTTTATTGTGAGAAAACTAATGGCTATATAAAAAAAGTTTCTTTGGGAAAATTGTTTGTAATCATGAGTAGAATCACGTGTATAAGTATCGGTCACTAATTACCAGTCACCCTATATAATTTAATTACCAGCTTAAAAATTATTTCCAACCATTTCACATTTTGCGTTGTAGCAATTCTGCCTACCCATTCTTGTAATACAGGCGCAGTGTTATCTATTCTATCCCTTTCTATCAGCCAAGTAAGTATTATACAAGGAAAAATAAGACGTACCTCCAAGAGAATGAAATATAGTCACCCTAATGGTTCACAAAGAAAGGTCAGATGAATAAATAAAACCTTTTATGTCAATAAGAATCGCGTATCATTCTTGGGACATATTAATAAGGCGCTCAAAGACAGGGTATTACGCTACTATAAGACTTCTCGCCCGGCGACTTTTAGTAGCGATACTGTCGCGTATTTTGTAAATATTTAAACGCACTACAGCATCACTACTATGGCGGTTTTAGAGTCGCGCTGACCGTCGGTCGGCGCTGACGTCCGCAAACAAATGAACTTCTAAGAAGCGTTTTAGAATAAAATTTTAACTATCAGCGCGTGCATTGGTCAGCGCTGACGAGTCAGCGTCCGTACGCGTCGGCACTGACCAACGCACACGCGCTTCTGTTTCCAGTGGGCGTTGTAGTCTCGAGCCGAGCGGACACCGTCAGCGTGAGTAGTCAGTCAGTACAAAGCAGCAATTATTTGTGCGTCTGTACTCCACAGTGACGATCAGCACGATACTGAAAGGTCTAACGCTGAACCTTAACGCTGACAACCTACGCGCTGAACTGTCAGCGTGAGTTTAAAACCAGCCTAACGCGCGTTAGTCGCATTTGCAACGTGCTACAGAAGCGATACCAACGCGCTATAGCATCGTGACATTAGCGATGCAAACGCGCGACCATGACGAATGTCATCGGAGAGAAAACGAAAGGAGTGAAACATTCTACATACATAAACTTCATGTTTGTTACTGAATTGCGTTTGCATCACGACAGTATCGCGTTTGCATCAAAAATCAACATCGTTTATTCCAAATAGACCATTTGCAGACACTTTTGAATAGTCAAATGTCGGTCAGTCCAAGAAAAGTGAAGCTAAATTGCTCGTTACAAAGCGTAGATCTCAATGGATAAGAACGTGCAAGAAACTCCATGGACACTCTTTTAAATAAAACCACGACTGAGAATCGTGATGTGGGTGAGGGCATACAGCTAGCAACTGCATCGCGACTGTATCGCTGCGAACGCGCGACAGTATCGCTACTGCATCGCTACGTATCGTCATGGGCGAGGGCCCTAATGGTCTCTTCGATATCAAAACAAACACAATGGCATCACGTCTTACCCTTTTTTGTAGGAAATCATCATAACTTTTTCCGCTCTAGTAACAGTTTTTGAACCTTTATAGGATTGTGTACCTCAAAAGGAAAAAACTGAACCCTTAAAGGATCATATTTTTTTGCCCGTCTATCTGTCAAGCCCCTTTATAGCGGTACCCAGAAATTGTGAAAAAAATAAATATTATTATCAGTGTTAACGAAAAAATAAATTACAACCGTTTATGTCGCAAAAACGTGTATTTCAACAGTCTTAAGAGAATCAAAATTAAAAGGATACTTCCCGTTGACCTAGAATCCTGAAATTTGTATTAAGCAAGCTCTCATAGCACAAGCATAGGAAAAAATCTGAAACCTGTAATTTGTAGTTACGTAACTACTCGTACAATTGTAGTTACGTAACTACAAATTAACAGTTTTCAGATTGTGTAACGGAAAAAATTTCGTAACTCAATTCGGAAGTTGAACTGTTTTCATAGGTATACTTTGTATGAAACCCTCAGTGTGCCAGTCCGACCGGTACTTGCCCGGTTTTATTTTATTTTACATGGGAAATTGTTAAATAGCTTCTTCCGTTCTGGTAGCAGTTTTTGAACCCTTTTCTTTAAATGATATAAACTAGTGCTTGACTGCGATCATACCTGATGGTAAACAGTGATGCAATCGATGATGGGGAATCGCACTAGTTTATTAAGAGCCCATTCACTTTAGCCTTGAAGGGACCTACATTATAATCTGACGGGACGAATTGTTCCAGTCCCTCGATGTTCGGTACTTAATAAACTAGTACTTCTCATCATCAACGATTACATCACTGCTTACCATCAGGTAAGATCGCAGTCACGCACTTATAGTTTATATCTATTTAAAAAAATACAAACAAATAACGAGGGCACAATAAAAGATCGTATATATATATATTAAAAGATCGTATATATATATATATTAAAAGATCGTATATACAACGTGTAACAAAAAGGGTATATACATCAAAAAGCCCTGAAGTTTACTGGTGGTATAGAATCTCTACACAAAGTTTCAGCTCAAAATAAATTACTCAAAGAATTGATACCAAATTCTTGGTATCCTTGGTATCGTATGATTCTCGAATTCAAATCATAACAAACGTGTCACGACACTACGAGGGTCAATAACATTCCACGTCACTTGCTAATACTAATAAAGACTCTTCTGTAAATCTGATCGCCTAGTACCTCTCTTCCTAATTTCGATACGCGCGGCGCGTGTGTGAATGAAACGCTGTTTGCCTAGTACCTGCCTACTTAAAATTTTGCCTCAAAAAAGCAGAAGGTCACGCGAGGCAAAATATCTGCAGGTGTCAGTTCCTGGATGCGACGGAAGAGGTACTGACCTTCATTCTGCAACACTCGCCATACCTACTTGCATATGGTTAGAGGTATACAGCGCTAATGCAGCTCGCCGAGTGCGCTAGTACCTACGTGGGTTATTTTCAAAATGCTCGAGTACGGCCTCCTCAAATTCTGGATCGATAGTGTTTGGGCGACCCCCTAAACCAGAAGCGTGGAACCAGTTTGTTGCAGACGATGTACCTTTCAGTACCTATGTTACAAAGTACTCTGTGAATGTACCTACCTACTATCCGATGGAAGCCCGCCACCGAAGAAACTGTCGGCGCTCAGCTCCTTCTAGGTACCCGCGATAAATCGAGGACGATAAAGTTCGCGAGCAGCTCGCACATTACCGGCCATCCTCTCTTCCGACACACAACATCATCTCATAATATTCACTATTACTTAACACCATCACCATAGAAATGCCATCACACACGATTATCACAACTGCAATAAAATAATGTTTAAAATCCAAATCACAAACACCGGAACGGATAATTATGCTATGCGACTGCATCGTAAGATTATTGGTCCTCCACTAATGCAAAATTATATTTATTTATTTACCTAAATTTGACTTTCGGCGCGTACAAAGACGCCGCCAGTACCGCCAAAGAGAGTAGCCGAACGGACGACGACAACATTGCCATCTCTCTCACATTAAACACGCAGGCGGCGCGTGCGACTGGGACAAAACTATTTTATCGTGTTCAATAACATTTGAGCTTCTCAAAGGATTTTTTTTAGGGATCTGTGAACCGTTTTTTAAAATTATCAATAACAATTCTCGTTTCTTATGGACTCCTAGTACTTTCGCATGTTTTTCATTTATTTTAAAATAATAAATTAAGACTAAACTGTGGCTACTACTGGTAATGTTTTTGTAGAAAAGGCAAAAAGTTACGCAAAGACCTAATTGTGCGCAAACGTATAGTTTTTTTAGAAATAAACGCGAAAGATTTGTTGATTTGATTATAATCTCGGGGTAAAATTAAACTCACACGCATTCACGCGGCGTCGTGAATGCGCACACTACATCTAAATAATTAATTTCTTGTTAACTAAGTACATATCCTATGTATAGCAACCGACATAAAAAGAATTAGGTACGTAAGAAAATTCATCTCGACCCTGCAAAAAGTGACAACTTATTGAAGTCCTCTAATTAAATTAAATTCAAGAACGGAACCCACTGGGAGTTTATTTGTACCAGGAGGCACATAAGTTGCTTAGAAATGATATTTGGGTTCATTTTAACAGATATGAAATCCTTTTTCGCAGCGTCTAACGCCGAGTACAACGTTCGTTTAGATTTTACGTAGGTAGGTACTTCGTTTAAATTTTTTGTAAATTAAGTATTTGTTACTATCCTATCTACGAAAACAATAAAAAAGTATGTAGATATTTCTTATTGTTTCACGTAAATACCAGATAGATACCTAATTATTCCATATCCTTACGAATACCCTTATCTAATTAGTCTCCTCTAAAAGCGGCGTGAGTCGCACGAAAAATAATATGCGCTGCGCGCTAACGGACACGGGCCTACGCGGCGCGCAGGTTTTTCGATGGCCAACGCACGCACTCGCTCTAGTTTTTGGCTTGGTTTGTTGTACACAAACATAATCTTAGTCTTTGTAGGAAAAACTTATTTCTTCTTAAAATTATTTTTCTTAAAAAAAAATGTTAGAAAAAATAAACATGCGGAACCCTTTATCCACTGTTTGAAAAAATACCAGGAGTAAGAGGTTTGTTTTTAGTCATAAACAGTTCAATGACACCGATCAGCTGACTTTTTGCTAGTGATGTATTGGTTTCAGTTTGAAATGTTCGGTTTCTGGTATCATATGTATGGAATAATTCACAACTTCCTACCATGTAAACATAAGGTTAGAAAACCCTTTCCGTATCGTTTGTTATCTTATCAAGAGGCCTTGCACTTGGTATGTATACCCCCTTTTTGTTACACGTTGTATATATATATATTAAAAAAGCTCGGATCAAATAAATTATTTCTGTTAGCGATCACGAAATAAACTTTTGCCCCAAAGGGATAAAAGTGGGCATAATTTTAATAACATTCTATTTACATGTAAATGCGGGCATATTTCCCGCGAGCCTGTGTTGTTTGGGCATGACGTATTACTCCCCAAGCTGTTAAAACTAACCTAGTAACACCATCGTGACATGAAATAAATATAATTTAACAGAATAAAACACTTTATCTAGACCTTTTTTTGAAGACCCAGTGTTTAAGGTTGCGCTTCAAAACTGGTTTTTTTTTTCAATTTATACGACTATTTAGGACATTACAGAAATTCGGTGCCTCGGAAAGAACGTAAAGCTGTTGGTCCCGGTTGTCATTCGTAGATCTTTGACAGTAGTTACAGGTAGTTAGATGACAAAAAGTCTAACCATCAGTCTATGTTAGGAGCATCGTGCTGCCCAGTAACTGGGTTGTAGAGGTCTGATAGGCAGTCGCTCAGAAATCACGATTTGACTGGAAGCCAACAAGGCTAAGATGATGATGATGACATGCAAATCTTTTTAAATAAACCCTTAATCTGTCTCTGAAAGTACTGAATAGAATAACATTTATTCGGCGCAGGCAATGCAATATATAACATAAAATAGTAATAATAAAAAACTGTACAGAAATACAATACAGTTGCGTTGAGCGTGCCCGAACTGAAAGTGTCACCAACTCAAATTGCTGGGCGTCAAACAACCAGCGCTGATTTTCAGCTAGCACCCCGAAGTGACGCAATTACTGCTTCAATTGCTAAAAAAAATCTACTTATAGAAAGCTGGTTTATTCCTGAGTGAAATAGGCTATTTTATGTAAAAAATATTTTTCTACTAAAAGTTTTTGCATAAATCTTTAAACGATATCAGAAAAAGGCACTTACGTGAAAATGTAGAAACCACAAGAAAAAATAATTATACCTCTAAATTTTCAGCCAGACGAACCATAACAACAAACAAAACACAGTCGCAATTAATTTAAAAATAGAGCCTGCTCAACCCTCAAAGAACCCTATTAAATATTACAGCTTTTGTTTAAAACCTTCATACATAGAATAGAACCGACTTCTTTTGTAGTCGCTGAAATATTTTTAGCTGCGAACCACAAACGAAATTCGTGGAGCTAAGTTATAAACTTTGAGGTGCACTTACATTAACGATGTGCGAGGTAGCGAAGCGGTGCGAGGACGCGTAGCGGCTCTGTGAAAATGCGTGTCGCGTGACTGTTTTTATCAACGCTGTGCGAGCTTTCCCTATAAATATAAATTCTCAATTCAACTAATAAATTCTCAATTACAGAAAATTTGTCGTCAAGTAAACAAAAGCTTAATAAATACTTAATACTAAAATCGATACACATATACATACATACAATATATATATATATATATATATATATAAGCAGAGAGCAATTAATGATCCTTCACAAGCCTTTAAATTTAGGCTGTGTTTGCGCTTCATTTCCACAGGCAATGCATTCCATACACGAGCGGCCTGAACAGTAAAGGACGGAAAGTACTTGAATGCATTGGCATCTTAAGTTTCAAGTTATCTGATGACCTAAGAACTTTCGTGTGGGAGTCGCAAAGAAATTGGAACCGTTCTTTGAGGTAACGAGGAGTAAAAGGGGAAAAGAGCACATTATATAAAAGAGAAAAAATATGAGCATTACGTAACGGCGAAGGCGAATTGGGAACCACTTGAGTTTAACACGAAATTCAGAAACACGGTCATATTTACGCAAACCAAATATGAACCTTATACAACAGTTTTGAAGTTGCTCAAGTTTATCCAGTTGCACTTCAGTGAAGTCAAGATAGCTGGCATCAGCATAATCATGGATGGGTAAAAGAAGAGATTGTGCAAGCGTGATCTTGGTGGCGGTCGGCAGAATATGACGTAGTCTTCTTAACGAACCTGCAGTTGCGAATAACTTGCAGTTAACTTTCTGTAGCTGGGCAGTCCAATACAAATTCTTGTCGACGAATTTGCACCACAACCATGTGTGGATATGTTGCTGCAGCTGAGTGGTGCGCAGAAACATTCTGGGCTCGCATCTATTCATCTCTTGGGACACAGTTTTCCTTTCTGTGTATATAAATATACGTACCACTACTTTTTCTTTGGTAGGAAATCATCCAATGACATATCCCGCTCTAGAATGGAGCAAGAAGGTTTGTCAGACTTTTGACTAAAACCACATTGTATGTGTGGTCCTTCAGTTGCCTTTTGCATTTTAAGACCACGAGTATTTTTTATTTTTTTTTTCCCATGGCTCTAGCAGGCATCGTCTCTAGTGGGCCCCTACGGTTTGCTCACATCTCTTTGAGGTGCGCGTGAAGGACGCGACCGCATCCCGTTCCATCTCAGTCGGGACCATAGCCTGAACCGTAGGGGCCGAGGAGAGAAGTCGCCGCCACCGATCACATCCACTAGGAAAGACACACCTCCACCGTACGGTGCATCATGTGCTCCAAGCAGTCCGCACATAGCACTGCTAACCTTTTTCGTCAAAGTCTGTCTAGGAAAACGAATTATGTGGACGAATTTTTTGCTCTTTGAGTTCCCCATTTTACCCGTGTGTACATATTCTAATGGTACACAAATTATCTATTTAAAAAGATGTAGAAAATAAAGTGATCTTTTTAGTGGACTTTTTCCTCGCGCACAGCATTGCTACCCCGCACATCTTTGCTGCAAAAGCACACCCTTACAGTACGTAGGTTAAATTGCGACAATTAGACGGTAATTGCGCAATAGGGTAGGTAGGTACCTAATTACTGAGGGACCTCGGCTTTCACGCAGAACGAGGGACAGAAAGTTGAAACTGAATAAATTAGGGGCAAATTGGAGAAAAAAGGCTTTTTTGTGCAAAGAAAATGTTTTTTCGGAAAGTGAAGTGAACTTACAAATGGCTATTTTTATGCTCCGTTGAACTGGAACTGTTAACTGAGCATAAGTAATTGCAAATGGTTTTCATAAAGTAATAACAACTAGTCATTTATATATTATTATAAAGAAAGATACGTTAGGCGCTGACAATGCAATTATTACATAATGGTATCGGAATTGACAATTGGGCAGCTAATTGTTTTCTAGAAATTGTTACAGTAAATTGTGTGAGTTAAATTACGATTAAGACATTTATCTTTTAATTACATTACGGTAGTGATTGCAAGATAGAATATAATAGAATAAACTTTATAGTATACCAAAATAGGCAACTGAAGAAGCATAGGTTTGGTTTTAGTCAGTACAAATCTGACACGCCCCCCTACTCAAGCAGGTGAAATCATTAGATGATTCCCGACCCAAAAAAATACTCTACTAGCAAGTTTCCCAAAATACATATATTGTAGCTCTTTATAATTAAACTCTAACTAAACGGTTATCGACTCGAAGATAAAATAGCTTCGTAAATAGATAATTATCTATACAGCATCATATTTTTTTTCAATTTCCAATCTACCGCACAATAATTGGCAACCAAGACGATAGATAACAATCTACGAAGAATCCCCGCTAAATGGAATTTGATTTGCAAATAGAAAATATCGCTAGCGTTCGCGAACCTATAGATAATAAACAGAACGCTGACAGCGCTGAGTCATACGATCAATCAGAAATACTGTAATATTTATTCGGAGACGATAGTTTTTTTGCCGCAGCATGACGCTTCAGTATTGACGAGACTTGGACTGATGTATAGCCAAATATCATAACCGTCCTAATAGCGGCACCAACTCTTGTTACTTTTTTTTAATTGATGTAATCTAGTGCTTGACTGCGATCCCTCCTGATGGTAAGCTGTGATGCAATTGTTGATGGTGAGGCGCACTGGTTTATTTAGAGCCTATTTAGTCTAACCTAGAAGACACCTAAATTAAAATTGGACAGGAAGACCGCAGCAGCAGTATAAACGATGAGAAGAAACGCTTAGTCCAGACCGACACTTTTTTTTTCTGATAAAAACTAGTGCTTGACTGCGAACCCACCTGATGGTAAGCAGTGGTAGAATCGTTGATGGTGAGGAGCACTAGCTTATTAAGAGTCTATTCACTAGAGTAATTAATAGATTCTACTACGTAAATGAAGATATTCGTAGAAGAACCAAGGTTACTGGCACAGTCCGAAGAATCACCAAACTTAAGTGGCAGTGGGCAAAACACATTGCTCTTAGAACAGATAGTCAATGAGGCCGAAATGTTCTAGAGTGGTAACCACATATCGGAAGACTTAGCATAGGAAATCCTCCCACCAGGTGCACCTTGGGAGGGTCGCGGAAATGCGATAGATGCGAGACGCACAAGACCGGTCATTACGGCGAATTTTTGGGGAAGACCTATGTAACAGTGGACGTTATGCAGCTGAAATGATGATGATGACCACGTATATTTAGCACCCATTTAGCACTATTTTCTACCTGTCCTGAAATATTTGAAACCTCACACGCCATTATGATGCGTCATACTGACGAGACCATGTCTGTACTACAAAATAAATAAAAGGTATCTTTAATTCATTGGCATTACTTCAAGAGGTGAAAGTTGTCACAAATACGATCGGTTTCCACTATAAGATCAACTTTTTAAGATAAAAACAAAACTGTAGATGGATATAATATATTCGCATCATCACCATTTGAGCCGACACACGCTGCTGCTGGAAGTACTGTGTTCTCGACCAACTGAAGCTTTTTTGCGCGTTTCCATGGTTCATGTTTCAGTAAAGTTTCTGCATATTCATGAGTAGATATTTCAGCCCCTGAAACTTTGCCAAAACTGAATGTTAGTTCAATCCCAGGCATGTTTTTTTCCGGAGCGAGGAGAAATGGCAGGCGGTCACCTCCTCCAGCGAAGGAGGCCGCACGCGTGAGGAAACGAACGTCGTCACGCCCCAGCCGCCGAGATTCCGACCCCGAATACGTTGAGCAATGCATAACCCGCCGTCCGACGGTCCGGTAATTAACCAGACCGAGCCCAGTCGTCAACAGCGCGTAGTGATCCACGCGCTCCTCAAAGAGATGTCAGCAAACCGTAGGTGCTCAGCAGGGCGGATACCCATTGCACGTTAGGTAGGACCGTGAAGAATTTGTGAAAGGGAAACCCGTTATCCTGGAACGCGGGCAACTGAAGGACGCAGATGTGGCTTTAGTCAGTAAAAGTCTGACACGTCCTCTCGTTCTACCCAGAGCAATGTACAGAAGTCATTGGATGATTTCCACCCTTAAAAAATGGCGTGTTTTTCTAGCACACTATAATCCTATGGCAAAATTCTAGTGTCTGATCTCTCCATATTTATAAACTTTTCCATAGTCGCTGACTTGTCTAGTCAAAGCTATTTTGTCTGCCAATAAGATTATACGAGGGGATTTGCCTGTCTTTCAACGCAAAATTTCTTTTATCTGATTCGCTAGTAAAAAGTGATTTCTATGTTTTTGTCGCGTTAGCAAAACTTTTAAAAACATACAGCAATTTTTTTAGGGTTCCGTTCTTCAAAAGGAAAAAGTAAACCCTTATAGGATTACTTTGTTGTCCGTCTGTTTGTTGAGAACCTTTATCTCAAGAACGCGTTGTGGTACTTATCGAGTTGAAGTTAAAACTATATGTTCAGGTATGCGGTCCCTTAAAGCTGTGAAAATATCAAACTTCAAGGGAATCAAAATTCATGGGGCACTTCCCGCAGACTTAGAATCTTGAAATTTGGCAAAATCCTGTAGCATAAATCAAGGTCTTATATATAAAAATAAATAAACTGAAAACAGTCAATTTGTTTTTGGGTACGGCATAACTTTTTTTACAATTCGGAGACATACTGGGTCTTGAAGATTTTTCCGAATTGGGAATATTTACATAGGTAAGTTTGTACGGAACTTTCAGCTCGCGAATCCAACTCGAACTTGTCCAGTTTTTATACACAGTTTTTCATGTCAGATTACATGCCAACGCATACTTTGGCACTTAGTATCGATATTTTTTGTTTTGCAGTCGATCTATTTCGGTATTTTGATTATCTGTCGATGATGTACTGACACGATCCTCAAATATGTTTTTCAAAGAACTCACGTGAATGCAATCCGTCATACTGAAATTGAACGCTGCCATTTCACTGTAAATACTTATGAAATCTGAAATGGAGCAGTGGTGGCCTAGTGGTAACGGCTCCGACTTAACGAGTTGTAGGTCGCGGGTTCAAACCCTGCCAGGCGAATTACTTTGTGTAATTTATTTCATTACTACAGCTCACAAAACGGTGAAGGAAAACATCGTTAGGAAACCGGCATGTCCTAGAACCAAAAATTCGAAGACATGTGACATTCATTAACCCGCACTGGGCCCGCGTGGTGAATTTCAGCCCATTCACTCTCCTAGAGAGGAGGCCTGAGTTCCAGCGGTGGGAACATTAAAAAGACTGATGATGATGAGGATGATGACGTATGAAATAAAAATAAAATTGCAAGGACAAACAAACTACTCCAGCTGTGATGATCACCATTCAATTCGTAAGGAAGCCATACACGCTATGGTATAGCTAACAGGTTTGCCTGCACAGTTACACCTGCCAGGTAAGTTTGTGTGGAAACCTGCACAGTTGTGCAACATACATGCTCTGGTTTACCTGTATGACTCAACTGTACAGGCAAACCTGTCAGTTATACCCTAGCGTGTATGGCTACCTTAAAGATACCCACCTACATTCTCAACGCACCAGTCGAAGCCACAAGAGACACACCAGGTGTCGGAAGTAGAAGGGCTTGCGGCAACGAGCACTGGGTAGCCGTCCAGCCATCCGTTAGAGACTGAACCCAAGTCGTCGAAAGCATGCAGTGTTCCACATGTGCCTCAAAGAGATATCAGCAAAACCATAGGGCCCGCTATGCTTGCTAAAAACACAGGGAATTTCAGCTAGGGAAGCCGTGGTTCTGGGACGCAAAGGACAACTGAAGGACGCAGGTGCGGTTTTAGTCGATACACATCTGACTAGCCGTCTCGCTCCATCCTACAGTGGCAGAAGTCATTGGATGATTTCTCACTTCAAAAACCGCGGGCAAAAACTAGTAAGAGGTAGAGATTGTCTGTAGGACGTAATCGTACATAGAACATAGGCTATATTTTATGTACGAGAAACTGCAGGTAAAAGCTATCACTAATATCTACTTATACAGAGTGATTCATGAGGACAGTTAAATTACAAAAAACATGAGTTAAATGTAGGATTCTCAACCTCATTCGAATGACAAAAAAAACCTTTTTATAAAAATAAATAACCGATTTCAAAAAAAAAAATTGAATTGAATTTGAGGAGTTCCCTCGATTTCGCCAAGATTCCATCATCAGATCCCAACTTGGTGACTATGCGACTATTTGGGAAGTATAACCTTTCCAACAAAAAAATAATTCTTCAAATCGGTTGGCAAGCGACGAAGTTATGCGCGAACAAACATAAAAAAAAAACATAAAACATCCGAATTGTGAACCGCCTCCTTTTTAGAAGTCGGTTAAAAAAATAATTTATTCACTAATCTATACTAATACTATTTCGTAGTCACAGCTTAGCTATAGATTTCCGTAAGTTCCTAACCCAACCTAATCAGTCTGTGATATCCAGTGAATCCTTTGTTTTAGGTTATTGTACCCGTTTACTGAGTAACACCCTCGCTGATTGAAGTCTCTCCTTTAGATCGTGTCTGGTCCAAAGGTCACCAGTGATTTCACTGAGCAGTGTCTAAGTGAGAACTAATTAAACACTCTAAATTGCCCTCTATCAGAGGTATTATTGATAAAAGACTTAAAGACGGTCGATCGGACGGATTAATATAGATCTAAGCAATTTTTATGCATACATTTGTATATTCTTAGGGCCTTCTTTGTACAACAAAATGGCCGCAATTTTGTCCAAAAAGATGCATTGCATAAATGTTATATCAACATGTAAAAATTACGAGGCATTTGACGCGTAGTGGTCCACGTGCGTCTCAAAGAGATGAGAGCAAAACAGTACCTACGGGCCCAGCAGGCCATGGGAACTACCCATGGCCTGCTGGGCCCGTAGGTACTGTTTACTGAAGGGAAACTCTGGGGTCCTGGTATGTAAAGCAAAGAAGGAACGTGGGAGAGGTTTTAGTCAGTAAAAGTCTGACACGCCCTCCCTCTCCACCCTAGAGCGCGAATGATTTCCCACCCACCTAAAGAAATGCGTACAAGGAAGCTGCAAAGTTTAGGAAGCAGTAATGCTAGCAAAGGAGGAGGCCGACCGCATCAGACAACGACGCTCTCGCCGCCGCATAATCATAATCGTAATCGTAATCGTTTATTTGCTAAATGGGTAATTACATAAAATATATTAAAAATTCACAGCCGCAGCCGGGATTCCGATCCCGATTTCCAGCCACCGTAGACGCGGGCTTGCTTGGCGCGGGACGCGGATGGCGCGAGCAGTTCGCTGTCCGACCATCCGGTAACTATCCGAACCGAGCTCAAGTCATCGACGGCGTGCACTGTTCCCGCGCGCCTCAAGTAGATTCAGCAACAGTAGGGACCCAGCTGGGTTGAAGCCTACTGGGGCCAAGGTTACCTCCCAAAGGCAGCCCCGGTATGAAGGCACGAAGGAACGGGGTGGGTTTTTAGTCAGTAAAAGTCTGACACTATCTTCCGCTCCGCTCAAGAGCGGGAAATATCATTGGATGATTTTCCTACCGCAAAAGGTCCAAGGTTTTGACTTTACATTTACTGCTTTTAATCATAGAAAACTCGTTTTTGTTATTTCGAAGGGTTGCCCACCTCTGGGCAACCCTTCGGAGAAGACAAGCGTGATCTTATATGTATGCCAATTTTACATTTCAGCATTCAGTCAACCTTTTGATTAAAAAATCTGTACCCAGTGTCAATAATTGACTTTCGCTTCTGATCGTACCTATCCAATTTCATGACATGACATGGATATACACAGTCACAATAAATTATTCATGATATCATTATTCTGGCTAGAATCCGTGATTTTTAAAATCGAATACATTTATGGAGACATCTAAAAACGATCAACACAATAATAGCTGTCCACTGATTTCAAATACACCACATTAATTATATACAACTTTAATTTTAGTACGAGTAGTATATGCGAAACCCGAAACATATGTACATTTTTATGTACAGAATCTATGTACAAAATTTCATAAGTGTCATGAAAAATCACAAAGTTGTAAGCTTATTATGTCAGCAAAAATACATAGTCACCGGACCATCCAGGCGACTGAGGCATTGTTTTGCACGTGTACCCAGCTGTTTGCTGGCGCCTAAAGCCTGATATGACCTGTTTTGTATTTAGTGTCGGTGGTGTCCAACTTGTTACCTTTTTAAATATTTTTGGGAAAAAATATAACATGATGTAAAAACTATTGCAATCCATTCAGTTACTGATTCTGAACAGACTATATTCAGGTTTCGCATAAACTAAAATATCTATATAATAGCGCCACCACCTGACGTACTGATTAATCGCGACATCTCAGAAACTATAACACCTACAAACTTAAAATTTGGCAGGTAGGTTCCTTATAGGGAGTAGACATGCGCTAAGAACGGATTTTACGAAACTCTACCCCTAAGGGGGTAAAACAGGAGTACAAAGTTTGTATGGAGAAACCCACTATCACGCAGGCGAAGCCGCTGCCAAAACTAGTTCATGATAGTAGCGTTTACTAATCTGCGTGTTGGAAACTTGCCATTAGAAACCATTAGCATCTTATTTACGAGTATCTCTACTTCCTCAAGTCAAGGTCATGGGGAGATTGGTAAAGGAAGTCATCAATATAGACTTGAAAAATCGCCAAACTAAAGTGGCAGTGGGCTGCAGGGCACATTGCTCATAGAATGGAGGGTCGATGGGGCCGAAAGGTTCTCGAGTGGCGACCGAGCACCGGAAAATGCAACGTTAAAAGGCCTAACACAAGGTGGACTGATGCCCTGGTAAGGATTTCGAGAATCCAATGGATGCGAACGCATGGGACTGCTCATTATGGCGACACTTGGGGAGGCCTGTGTCCAACAGTGGGCGTCTTTTGATGTTTCCGTGAGACCATTTTCTACTTTCAGGCAGGCAAAGCCAGCAGCAGAAGCTAGTTATGCTAGCTTACCGATCAGCTTCGCCCGGGCGAATCTATAGCGACTAGCGCCGATCCGTTCAATCCAATAGCTACGTTTTATTACATTTCTCGCATCGTAAACGTCCGCAGTTAAACATACCACCCATGGTTGCGAAAGGAAAATTTTGCCGTAACGTCACCATTTGTTTTCGTTAGATATCGATTCAGGAATATTGCAGATTCTGCCCATTCTTCGGACATTTTCTCTTGACTGTCTTCTGCTTCACATTTTTGGAGAGAAGATAAATGGATAACAGATTTAATTTGACAGCGCAAAAATAGCCATAGTGCACACATTCCACTAGTTACCTGTACGAGTATTAAAACTGAATGGATTATATTTTTAACACACTTTTATTAGCTTCACTTATATGTTTGCTTGTAACCACCGCCTTTGAGCTCGATTTTGCCCAACTTTGGGCGATCAGATTTTGTTCAAACTTTGCACACTCATCAAAGACCGATGACAATGCAAAAATCCGATTCTTTTACAGACTAAACTAGTTCTTAACTGCGATCCCACCTGATGGTAAATAGTGATGCAATCGTAGATGGTGAGGCGCTCTAGTTTATTAAGAGCCTAATTTAAGTAGGTACGAATCACCGCATAAGTATTATTACACTACAAAACTGTTTAATTCATGAATCCCCAAGCGACCACCGGTGGCCGCGCATCTATTGTCTTACTATTGTGTCTCTAATTGACGGTATCTGAAGGGTTAACAAAACTATGTCACAACCTTAGGTTCAGTTGAAAACTCGCGTCAGGCACTACTTGGTCTGAGATTCATGCTGAACTGGACCTATTTCTAAATTCTTGTCTTTTCACTATGTGTTGTCTCATCGGCAAAATTTTCATACAAATACTTGTTTAATACTCATAGGGATCGCTAAAACATAGGTACTTGATGCTCTCCTTCGCTAGTAAATAGTCACGTACAAAAATTGCATGGTTTTAAACAGTTGTATAAACTGTTCGTCTAATTGTCTCTCATTTAATTTAAATTTTTTATAAGGTATACCCATACGCACAAAGCGTTTTGGGAACACATTTATTGTGCGTACAGTCAAGGAGTGGAATTCCCTGCCAGAGTCTGTGTTTCCTGATAGCTACAACTTGGGGGTCTTTAAGTCAAGAGTGAATAGGTTACTTCTAGGCAAGCGTGCTCCATCGTCGGCCACATCATCGCTTACCATCAGGTGAGATGGTGGTCAAACGCGAGCCTATCAATAATAAAAAAAAGGTAGATAGTCCCCTAAAGAAATCTTTACCAGTTAAATTCACTTCACTCAAGCTTTTCATCAACTCAAAATACGTGAAACAATTTCACAAATGTCGCGTTGAAAAACGAATACCATTTGCAAGCCCCCGGGAAATCTACCCATAGAACCTTATTGCTTGCAAACTCTTTTAATTTTACTACAAAAATCCTCATAATTCTTCCACTCGTCTTTGTAAAGACAGTTATTACGACTTGGAAGGATAAACGACCTTCCTGAGCCCCTAAAAATAAAAATACTTGCTTGTCCTCTGTCTTTGCTTAAATTCTCATTAATTAGAGTGACCGGCAACATTTCTGCGCTTCCTCTTAAATCTTCGTTACTTGGCGAACTTTTATTTTTATGAGACAGCTCTTTAAGTTAAGCTGAGAGTTTCTGCAAGATTTTTGTTGAATAATGCCATTGCTGGAATGTTTTTTAATTAAGCTAGTTTCAATTACACTATCTCGTTTGATATAGAGATAGCAAGCAAGCTAAACATGAGGTCTATGTTTAGATCCCTAGTTGTGTAGAGGTCATTCAGCGTCACTAGCAAGAAATTTTCAATAGCAGCCCCTAATCTTAGTATTATACTAGCTTTTGCCCGCAGCTTCGCCCGCGTACATAAAATAAAGCCTATGCCAGCACTCAAGAATAAACCAGCTTTCTATCGGTGAAAAATTTTAGCAATCAGACCAGTATTTTTAGAGATTATCTCCTACAAAATAAAAAAAAAGATTAGGGCAAGATGCAAAAAACCAATCGATGTGCAGGCCTATGTTCAGCAAAGGACGCCTTTCAGCTGTAATGATGATTATGACGACAGTATTGTCAAGTCTAAGGCATTCTTGGACTAATTTATTGATGTTGATTTAGAGATAAAGGGTTCGAGTTGAAATTTGTAAATCTTGTAGATAATGTATGCTCAGAGCAGTGATGGCCGAATGGTAATGGCCCAGACTTACGAGTTGTAGGTCGCGGGTACGAACCTAGCTAGGCCCATTACTTTGTGTAATTTATTTCATCACCACTGCTCTCAAAACGGTGAAGGAATCGTGAGGAAACCGGCATGTCCTAGAAACAAAAATTTGAAGACACGTGACATCCATCAATCCGCACTGGGCCGTGGTGGATTACGGCCCATTCCCTCTCCTAGAGAGGAGGCCTGAGTCCCAACAGTGGGAACATTAAAAAGGCTGATGAATGCTCAGTATATAAGAATACACTTGCTTCATAATTATACCAGGGATACAAAACTTCTGTAGGTAGGTGGAACTCCATAAACTCTTATAAGTAATCCAGGTGTTATGTATTAACACTTAAGTCTCAAGCAAATTTGTATAAACCTATATATTGTAAGTAACGGGTCATACCTACAGCAAAATAAATGGTCCTGCGAGTCGTAGCTAGAAAGTAAATCTCGAGTAAAAGCAATAAAGTGTAAACACACCCATGTGAGATTTAATCTCCGTGTTGGAGCCAGTGCAAGGCTGGCTGAGACGCTAGCTGTAACTAGACAAAATAACCTTTGTCTAGCTCAGTGGTTCTTGAGCTCTGGTCTTCGGATAACTTGTGCTCTGTAACTGTCCCCGTACAAGAGCTACAAAAAAAACCCGCTTCAAGCTTCTTTTTGAGACGGCCTAGTTATGTGGCTCGAGTGCGGCGGTACCGCCACATAAAGCCCAGTGACTATAATGTAAATCACTGGGCTATCCAGGCGATTGAGGGGTTGTTTTTCACTCGTACCCCGCTTTGCTGGCCTCTAATGCCCGCTATGACCTGCCGTGATCTTTATAAATATTTTTGAGAAAATATAAAATATGGTGTAAAAACTATTGGAATCCATTTACTGTTACGTTACTGATTCTGAACAAACTATATTCCGGTTTCGCTTAAACTAAAAATAATGTTGTAGATTCTGTCGGCCCGACAGATCTTTTAATCAATGGCAGATTACCAAGTCACCACGAACGGTATGTTTTGTTTGTGGTTCCCAGTAGCGGTGTCGCGCGTCGATTCATTTGGGGAAAATACCGAAAGAGCTAATAAGCGGTGTTCCTTTGGCGAAAAAACAGGAAACTTGTGTATTTTTGTGAACATTTTATATACTTAGATAACACACACATACACTAGCATTATAAATAGGAAAGTTTGTGTGTGTTTTTGTTACTTTTTCATACTCAAACGGCTGAACAGATTTCCATTAAATTTCGTATAAAGGTAGCCCATATCCTAGAATAGCACATAGGATACTTTTTATCTCGGGAGTTAGGTTCCTTTAGGTCATTCAGCAGATCACACTAGACTACTTGAGAGCAGTGGTGGCCGAGTGGTAATGGCTCCGACTTACAAGTTGTAGGTCGCGGGTTCAAACCCAATCAGGCGCATTGCTTTGTGTAATTTATTTCATTAGCACTGCTCTCAAAACGGTGAAGGAAAACATCGTGAGGAAACCGGCATTTCCTAGAACCAAAAATTCGAAGACAAGTGACATTCACCAGCCAGTACTGGGCCCGCGTGGTAGATTACGGCCCATTCCCTCTCCTAGAGAGGAGGCCTGAGTCCCAGCAGTGGACCCCCTGTAAACTTTCCCCTGTATAATGTTAGTGTGATCAGGGAAAAGGGGAAAGTTTGTGACTATGTATGTTTGTTACTTCTTCACACTTGAACGGCTAAACGGATTTCAATGAAACTTGGTACACGGGTAGATCAAGTCCTGGATTAGCACATATGATACTTTTTATCCCGGAAGTAGGTTCCTTTGGGACGAACAAGCGGGCAAAGCCGCTTACAGAAGCTATCAACACTAACATTATACGAGTGTAGGGGAAGTTTGTGAGTGTGTACGTTGTACCTATGCTTGTTACTTCTTCATGCTCGAGCGGTTCATTTTCATTTCAATTCATTAATATTTACATCGTGTTTCAATGTTTGACAAAAAAAAATACAAATTAATTTCAAAATTAATTGTTTCCTGTTTGTATTTTTTTTTTTTGTCAAACATTCAAACAATGTAAATTGTAATCGCTAAAACATTTCCAATAAAATCAATTAAATTAGATAACAATCACAATTATTATAATACAATATCCTCAGTCATTTGAAAAATAATAGGTAAACAAAAATCTACACTAATATAATAAATAATAAAAAATAAATAGTTTTTTTGTTTGTCGGAGGTAATCTATGGAAGTACTGGTCCGATTGCTAAAATTTTTTCACCGATAGAAGAGTGCGTTAACCCTGGGTGACATGGGTTATATTTTATGTACGCGGCCGAAGCTGCGGGCAAAAGCTAGTAAATAATAATTCTAAATTCGGCAGATTTGCATGAAATTTTGTGCCAGGAAAAGATTCCATTGGGACAATTTTCTACTTTGAAGCAGTTAAAATCGCCAACCAGGTCTGAGCAGTCGTGATGAATAATACTCGTATGATCCCAAGAGAACACAGAGAACTGGAACTGGAAACGAACCAACCCGACGTACGACGAGTGGCCACCCACACGTTGTTGAAACCTCTACGGTCCGGACTAAGCGTTTTGCCTCGTCGTTTATATCGCGTACATCGAAGGGCTGGAACAAGCTGCTTGCTGCGATCTTCCCGTCCGTTTACAATTTGAGTGTCTTTAAGACAAGAGTGAATAGGCTCATAAACTAGTGCGCCTCACTGCTTACCATCAGGTGGGATCGCAATCAAGCACTAGTTTATATCAATTAACTTTTCCGAATACCGTCAAATAGATAAACAATAGAAAGACAATGACAGGAAACGCTTGGGTTTTAATGAATTAAAAAAAACGAGGCTTTTGCCCGACAGTGGGACAATAACTAATTCAGTTCTAGATTCTGTCTTTGCTAAATAACTTGGTCATAAAAATCAAGCCCCGTCAGGACAGAATTAATGATGACTGAAGCATCATTTGCATTCTAGTCTCTTCTAGCGTCTGATTTTGGCGCGGTCGTAAATAGAGACATTTTAGCAGGCGACTTTTACGAGCTTGCTTCGTAATTTTGTCCTGTTTTCCTGTAGGTAACATTACAGTTTATTCTTCTTTATTATCATCCATTCTTACACGTTTATAAGCCACAATATGCTTAAGAAAACTCAAGAATTCTTTACGAATTTAATAATTCAAAATTCTTTTCGTTCAGTAAGTAGGAGCTTTACATTTGCAAAGAAACGAAACGAAACATCACACTGTAGTAAGTCTTAATACATTATGTATGAACGTGTTCGCGTAATTTTTCCACCGTGACCCACATATGTGAGAAAAAATACTGTATTTCGCAACAGTTTAGAAAATGAAACATACCTTAAAAAAGAAAAAAGCGATCTTTTGTTTCCGATCATGCGAGGTGTAATTGCCCGGGTCGGTGACAGCCATTGTATTCGACATTTAAATTGTTTAAAAAAATAAGAACATGCTTTTAGTTATCACGCAAATTAACCCTTCAGATACCGTCAATTAGAGACACAATAGTAAGACAATAGATGCGCGGCCACCGGGTGTCGCTTGGGGATTCATGAATTAAGCTAAAACGTGACAATAATATTTATGCTAAATTTTACAACATATAGGACCCAAAGAATTAAAATAAATAGGCATGTACCAGTCTCAATGAACATAAACAATATTGAGCTAAAAGAAATTAATTAAGTCCGTAAAATATTAAAGGAAAGTCTGGAAAATACTACGTTCATAGTAGACAATTTATATTCCCGAATATATCGATTTGTAATAAGTGGAAAACTCACCGAAAAACAATGTGGCTGCGATCGTATTTCGATCGGACTTCTTCGAAGAAAAACTGATTTAGAGTTTTCACGAATAATTTAGGACAACCACTGTCAAATTTCTGTTAGGTCCACTAGAGTTTATTCATTCTATTATTTTGGGTGACGCGGTCGCGGCTCGCGTGCGGTTCGCGGCAGCCCTGGCACGGTACTGGCGAAATGGCGGGAATCCAGTCATGCGCCCTGAGAAATCGATGGCGAATGCCCGAAATTCATGCGTTATCTGTGGTCCCCGTTTTCGTGAGTTCAGCTGATTTTCCAAATTTTTTTGTCACGTTCGTTGTGTTTGCATAAGGGATTAGGATTTGTTCGTCGAGGCGAATGGAATGAAACGATGATAAAAAATGCAAGCCACTCGTTTTAGTACGGCGGGAATTTTTCACACTTCGATAAAACTTTGATGTGGATTTTTTTACGGTTTTGTCGATTGAGCTTTTCCCGTTTGTGAAACTGAACGGGTAGGTACGGACGAATGAACGGATTTCAAAGTTCTGTCGGCATCATATATTTTTTTTGTAAACCATATTTTTTTAGATATCTGACTACAAACCGCTTTGATTAAAATTCAAATTGAGCAATCTGCTTTTTAAATGAATACCAGTGTTTTCGTGTATTTTATCCGACCAATGTTTATTATTTCTATCGCTGTGGATGCTTTGCTAGCGTTATAAACATATAGCAAGTTTTTCAACTCAGGTCCCTTCAACTGAACCATCATAACTCTTTTTTTTACGGTGGGCAAATATCATCTTACGACAACCGCCGCTCTTGGGTGGAGCGGGAGATAGTGTCAGACTCTTACTGACTAAAAACCCACCCCGTTCCTTCTAGCCTCTTCATACCGGGGCTCGAGTTTCCTTTCGGATAACCCTAGCCCTAGTAGGCTTCGACCCAGCTGGGCCCCTCCTGAACCATCATAACTTTGTGTTAATTGTTCAGAATCCAAACTGTAGGTATCCTGCACAACTATTTTTAAGTTTCACTTTTAGTCAGTAAAAGTCTGACGCTCTTTCTAACTCCAAACGGGATTTATTTAATAATATCCAATCTGAAACTTGAATGCACACGGTGTGCTTCACTTACCTACTCCAAAATCGCGGCGAAAATCCCTTCTCTTCGAGGAGTAGCTTTGAGAGGCGTCACGGCGTTCTCAACTTCTGCATGACACAGGTCCTCACCAGACATTGCAGGGTCAAGTTCAATATACTTACAGGACGGCGAGCTATCCGTCACCCGACACCCGCAAACCTGCGGTAACCGGGAATCTCCCTGCAACGCCTTTTCCTTCGCTCACGGTACTGCTTTGCAGAATCTGTTTCTCATTCTCTCTCGCTCCGTAACATGTCCTGAACTAGGGCTGGAAGAGAGTGGTCACAATCTATGTGGGTTGACTATGAAACAAGATATCATAAAGGTGTGTTCAGACCTGGCGAACGCGCCGCTCGCGAGCCGCTTGCAAACTGCGCGCGTGCATTTTTTTTTTATTATGGAAAGGTTCGCTTTGACCACTATCTCACCTGATGTTAAGCAATGATGTGGCCGACGATGGAACATGCTTGCTTATAAGCAAACTATTAACTCTGGACCTAGGTAAAGACCCCTAGGTGATAGCTATCAGGAAACAGACTCCAGCAGGGAATACCACTCCTTAGCTGTACGCATAATGAATGTGTTCTCAAAACGCTTTGTAGGTACGTATAGGTGGAATGTGTGTGTTTAGGTTCGTATGAAGCCCCTGCGCCGTCCGCGCGCAGTTTGTTACACACCTTTACAAACACCACTGCCAAATAAATATGGAGAAACTAACTTCTGCCGCCGGCTTCGCTCGCGTGAAAGTAGGTTTCTCTAAACAATTGTCAATTATCTCTAAGCATTACTTGTATAATTTGTTTCATTATAATTCCTCTCAAAACGGTGAAGGAAAAAAAACATCATGTCTTAGAACCAAAAATTGACATCAAAAAATCTGAAAGCAAATTATCCTTCAAACGTAAAATTCGGAACTACTAGGTACCTGAAGTCCTCTCAACTTTAGTTCGGTCTTCGTCAGAATTGTTATTATTGAGTTATCTTAATGATTTGATATTTTTCATAGTATTTATTAGTTTATTATTTTAGCATATTTATGTATTTTATTATTATAAATAACTTATTTTATATTTTTCCGTTTGTAGTATCTGTTAATTGTTTATTGTACAAACCTACCACAGTGTTGTCTTTTTTAACCCAAAGGTTGACTGGTAGAGAATGCCTTGTTGCATTAAGTCCACCTATGTACACTACTGTACATGAAGTTAAAATAAATAAATAAATAAAAATTCGAAGATATGTGACATTCATCAACCCGCACTGGGTCCAACATTAAACGCGAACGATGAAGTGACACGATGCGGTTTACTACAACCCTACGCGGCGGAATTTTCCGATATCACCGCAATTTATTTAAAACAAATCACTATACCCCAAGAGATCGCGCGATTTCAAACCACCAGATCGAGTCCGCTTCGCTTTACTTGACACCGCACCGCACCCACGTACTGGTCATGCAGGCCACCGCAATAGAGTATCAATTGTTTGTTCCAACCGCGCCGCTTTTGCTTCGTAACCGTATTTACGTTGGATCATCTGGACACGCGTCACAATAGAACAATGACAGCTCTTATTACAATCATTTTAGGCCTCCCCGCATGCGTCCAAGTGCACGGTCCACTTTGTGAGGCCGCTCCAATGTTGCGCCTTCCGGTACCTGGTCGCCACTCTAGATAAATGTCGTTATTTGTTATCATCATTATCGACGATGGCACGAAAAAAAATCGTCGAGGGGATCATAGACGTAGAAAAATAGTTTGCCAGGGTAAAAGCGAGGGTAAGCCGCCTACACTTTGATCGTTGGACAAGTCTCCACCTAGTGGGTACCTTGGCAAGTTCGGGAGATTCCTGCACCGGATTCGTGCGGACATGTGGCACCCGGGTGTCGCCACTGTACGGAGCACCCGGAGGACACGATGGAGCACACAGTAGAGGTGTGCGCCGCTCGGGCAGAGCATCGCCCAGCCCTCGTGAGAGCGATCGGCGGCGACGAGATCTCTCGCGTTGGGCCTTGGTACAGGCCATGATTCGGAGCGTGGAGGAGTGGCACGCGGTCAGCTCCTTCTGCGAAGCAGTAATGCTAGCAAAAGAAGAGGCCGACCGCATCAGGCAACGGCGACGTTCACAGAGCCCCAGCCGCCGTCGCCGGGATTCAGATCCCGATTTCCGGCCACCGTAGACGCGGGCTTGCGGACGGCGAGCTATGGGTAGCTCGCTGTCCGACCGTCCGGTAACTGTCCGGACCAAGCCCAAGACGTCGAAGGCATGCACTGTTCTGGCGCGCCTCAAGGAGTTCTCAGCAACAGCAGGGGCTCAGCTGGGTCGAAGCCTACTGGGGCCAGGGTTATCCGAAAGGGAGCTCGAGCACCGGTATGAAGGCTAGAAGGATCGGGGTGGGATTTTAGTCAGTAAGAGTCTGGCACTATCTCCTGCTCCGCCCAAGAGCGGGGGTTGTCATTGTATGATTTTTACCGACCATAAAAAAAACCTAGTGGGTACCTGAAGATGGACAACGCCGCCGAGGTCGACCTGGGAAGAGGTGGCGAGATGACCTAGACACCTACCTTATGGGCTGGTTCGAGGTGGCTCAAAAAATAATACATGGAAGTAGCCGACCATTGCCCAGCAGTGGGAAAGTAAAGGCTGAATAAAAAAATATCACTGCCTATACAACATAAGTTTTAGTATATGCAAAACCCGAGACACGTGTCTACGTCTAGTATTTTTATAAATATAAAGAATCTCTATCATTAAGTTATATGCTTGTTACGTCACCAAAAATACATTGTCACCGGGCCAACCAGGCGACTGAGTAGTTTTGCACTTGCACCCAGCTGTTTGCTGGCACCTAATGCCCGCTTTGACCTGCTGTGTTGTTCTTAGTGTTGTTGGTGTCAAACTTGTGACCTTTTTAAATATTTTTTGGAAAAAAATATAACATGTGTAAAAAACTTGGAATCCGTTCAGTTACTGATTCTGAAAAAACTATTATCAGGTTTCGCATAAACTAAAAAATGTTGTATTATCATCATCTTTTCAGCCGATAGACGTCCACTGTTGTACACAGGCCTCCTCCAAGTGCCGCCACAATGATCGATCCTGTGCGTCCCGAATCCATCGGATTCCGACAACCTTCACCAGGTCAATTGTTGAGTTGAGTTGTTGTTGTTGAGTTGTTGTTGATGAGTTGTTGTTGTTGAGTTGTTGTTGGTTATTGTTGATTGAGTCAAAATAAAAGTCTTCATTGAAATCCATATTGTATTTATTTATTGTTTAATATGCATACTCAGCTCACAGCGACTACTGCTCTAATGGAAGATATAACGTACACATACTTAGTCTGCGCTGCACTTGAAAACAAACCTAAACTTTAAAGGCATACAGTTCAATTTACTTCTTTTAATCTGTCAAAAAAAAATTATTGAGAAATGAACCTTACGAGATGGCTTTAAAGTTCATTTTTTTTCTATAGACAATTGCAATAGCCCGTTTAATATATTTATCGGGCCTTAAGTCCCCATAGATTCTGAGATCAACTAACAAAATATATATAAAATCTCAAATCTGATGTAGTCATCAAACGTCAGAGATAGCCTATACATGTCATAAAAGAGATAATATTTCAAGTTAATAATATTAATAGAAAAAAAAAACATTTAAAAATAAATAGCACTTATTCTAAACTATACGGAAGATCATAAATAAATTCGAGACACACATTTAGAACAAATTATTGGTATATTTATCCATTTTAATCTCCAAAATAACTGAAACTTTAATTTCGAGTCCTAGAAAATACTTTCTACAAAATGCAACGCAGACTATAACAATTTATATTGAATAAATTACAATTAAAACTATAATGCGATTACAGTACAACAATATCAAGTGGCCAATATTTACGGGTCCAAAGTATCACCAAACTTTCTCCCACTGACCAATAGATGGCGTTAAATAACAAAAAAGTATTTTAATTTATACTCTGTGATAAAAAAAGCAATAATGTTTCCGGCTTTCAAGTATTCACTATACAAGAAACTCGGCATTTTTAATGACATAAGCACACGACTGATCACGAACATAGCCGACCGTTTCCGAAGATTGCAGACAACTAATGGCGTCATCACGATCCGGTCTGTCCTTAGTTTCTCTATGACAGCAGTTACACAATCTGGCAAAAAAATTGGCACACCACGGTGGGCTGTAAACTTCGGGCCAAAAATATTGGCCACTCAAAAAAGAAAAACAAAAAAATGTCATCTCCCAGCCAAGATACATTTAAAATTATAAATCTCAACTATTGTAACGACTATGATATTATAATACATATAACTATCTATACTATAAATGTTATTTATATGTAGTCACACTTAACATCTTCGGTTTACAAATTAAACGGGAATAACACTTATAACATTATCTAATTTTTTTTTAATTATATTACACTTCTTATAATCCAACAGATCCTTCGGTTTTTCTACTATTTTTTTTTTATTAACAGATTTTTTTACATGTACAAATAAATAGTGTGTCTATAATCATTATTTTCTACTATAGCTATGTATTTATTTAACTACGAAATTAAATTGTTCATGTAGTTTTATATAAAGTTAAAGAAAAGGTAATGAAGTTTAGAGAGTATATAATATTGTTCGATATAAACTACTGATACATTGTGACGTCACGTGTCGCGACGTACGTGTCGTGACATACGTGTCGTGACGTACGTGTCGTGTATATGCCGCACGTTCGAGAACAGATTGTAAAGAGCTACGGAAAGTGTTAGTTGTAAGACAAAGAGTAAAAATTGAATAACAACGATCACTATTTAAAAATCCACGCAACAGTAAATCAAAGTTACCCTGTTTAGAAGACATTGTATATCTTAAAAATTGTGTCCTCAGCCTTTTTAATGATATCATTTTGTTTTCAATTTTTTTTTTCAAGGGTTTTGACAGATAATTACCATCTGCAATGTTTGTAAAAACTAAAATTTATTTACGAGAAAAAATATTTATAAATCGAAGAACACAAATTAATTTTTTTACTATCACATATTTAAAAAAATATATACGTATTTAACAAAAAATATATTAAAAATAAGTTATCAAAAAATCACAGACGATATTATCTGTCAAATTGTAATCACTAATTTGCTAAGGGATCTATGAATTACAGGGTTTTTAAACGAATATCAAACTTAAACGAATGGAAATAAAGTCGAAATTAACTTCTACTTCAACGTTTGGGAGTTAGACGGATATTGGTGACGATTTTTATCTATTATTTTTTTCATACATAATTTTTTCGCGTAATATTATTTTGTTAATAATATTTAATAAATGTATTATGTAGATTTTTGTGGAAATAACGTCTCTAAGGAACTATGGAGATTGGCCTTTATAATTGAAATAAAATTTGTCTGATTTCAAGTAGCGATGTGCGATGGCGAAAGGTTTTAATCGATTGATCGAATCTCGATGGTTCTCGATTGTGTCGACTTTGGTTAGAGTCTGACTCGGTTTGTTATTGCGACTGGCGCATGGCACATTCATTCGTGAGTTGTTTCTCGATAATTTATAGTTTCACCGTGAGAGACAATCTAAAACTAGCGGTCGATTCCGTCGACTCGAAACAATCGAAAAACATCTCGATTATTTTGTAGAATGGCGAGTCGATGGTTGACTCGATAGTTTTAACGATTCCAATTCTTTCGATTGTAAAAACATCTCGGAATCACTCATCGCTAATTTCAAGGCATTGCAAAAACCATCAAAATATAACAAAATAATTCCACGCGATTCACTACACATCTTACTGCTAAGGATGAATATATTTAATATTATATAATAATAATTAAAAATCATCGAGATTGGAATTTTACGTTACAAGTTAATAATTATCATTTAATATTATATTAATAGAATACACCTACACAGTAGGAAAGTTAACGGAAATGTTTTTAAGTCTAATGTACCGTAGGAATATTTATGTTGAAGTTATGCCAAGACTGAAAATCAAACGACACTCGAATTCTTGAGAGATATATTATGATATAAAACATCGCACATTAAAATAAAACCCGAAAAAGTGACTCGAAAATTAATTCACTTGATAACCAACTTAACAAACATTGTTGGGTTTTACTCAGTAAAAGTCTGACACCCAACCACCCAGAGCTGGAGAGGCGATCAGATTGCAACGCCGTTATTGTGACGTACATCAGCCCACCACGACGAAATCGATTCTTTTCTTTGTTTTTAAATGTTACCTAAATGTATTTTGAAGGGGCAATACTCAATAAATAGATGAATTCCTTCCTCCCAAAAAACACTTGCAACACCCGCACTTGTTATTATAATAGTATATTTTTTTCAGGTTATTTTTCTTCTTTGTGTATATTTGGTAGGTCTCAGAAAAGGTCGTAAGCTACTTGTTACCCTCCTACGTCCACCCCCATTTTTTATGTGTGTTATATGGCTAAATAACGTTTGGCGGGTCATAAATAAGTTGATTAAAAGTTTTTTTTTTTAATGTGTAAATTTTGATATTTCGAGTCTTCGTGTGATTTACAGTCAAGACACAGTAAAAATATCAACCTTAACATATTACAAATATTGAAGAATGTATTCGAAACAAAAATGAAATGCACAGTACTACACCAACCTCAGTGGCTCCGACCAGACCAGAACAACTTCACATACATCGGTAAAATACATACACTTACAAACTACGCAATATTTTAAATTTAACGCTTTCAAAAAACTTTTAAATCGAAGCTTTAATATTCATTTTTAAAATCCCTCTCCCGATGCCTAGCGCACCGGACTAGGATAGTCAAGGGACTGATGAGGCGTATTATTAGCCGATTGTTTTATATTTTAATATTTATTAATTAAGGAATATTTCAATATACACACATACACTAGACATGGCACGGCCTGTCGACTATATCATAATACATCAGGCGAATATCGAAATCAAGAGTTATATATTTTTAATTCGGTATTTCACCGTGCAACCAGTTTTCTTACACAATAATATAATATTAAAAATCTACTTTTAAAATATACATTAATTTTAATAATAAAATTAGTTATTTTTGGCATTGAATCGTGGGGTTACACGATTTTCGAACGTATTTACATTTAGATAAGGGTGGGTCGACATCACTGACTCGAATTGACTCAAAAACTATCAATAAACATTTATGATGGGCATAAACGTGGCTGATAATGATAAATGTCGTATAATATTAATCTAAGAGATGAGAAAGTGATCATAATTCATTTAAACATAGAGTACATAACAAATGGAGTGTCACACGTATGTATTTTATTAACTGTGACACGCTTTATGAGCGAAACATTTGACGATGGCAAACTATAACCGCTTATCTTGGGATAAACGCTCCATTTATTTCGTTATTTTGAAAACGTCAATATAATGGGTTTTTTCAAGGGCAAATACATTTAAAAACTTCATAATACGTAGTAAAGAACGTCAAATATTGTAGTGTGTGATTCGGCTGGAATAACCAAAAGTCCTGACCCGTCAATTCCTAAGTAAACGGTATTTTTGTTTACCCAGTAATCGACGGATATCAGTAATCCACTGACACGCTTGATTTGTTTGTAGTTTCGACAATGCCGTCTAGGCGTCTCGGTATTCTGAGCTTTATAGACTTTTAATAAGCGTTGTTAAACTAGTTACTTCTGTTTAGCACCGGTTCGCATCGAATCTAGTCGAGTTCATAGTTTTATTTAGTGTTCAATTTGCAATTTAATAAGATATTTTGGATTGATTTCATTTATTTTGTAAGTAAAGCTGTACAATGGGATAAAAACAAATGACAATCGATTTATACCAAAAGAAAACAAAACATCACTTTTCAATAGTTCATTTTCATTTTGAATCAACTCATTAATAGAATGAAGATCAAAAACTTTTCAAAGAACATTCGAAGTAATCTTCAAACGCGAAATATCAACTTTGGAGGCACCTTCAAACTGTGAAACAATTTAGTACGAACACATTACGAGATGATGTCTTTCAATTTCATACATCGTTAGCTTTTCGCTTCAAGCGCTTGTTACTAACATTCCGCTTTATTCAGCTCCTCAACTTTCACAATGGACTTCATATATTGTTTGGAACAAATATGATCAAGGGAAATTGTTCGAGAATATGACTGTTTAAGATGACTTGATGGTCGATTTTCTTATGAACTCTATTTACTTGCCAAAGGAAATTGTTCGAAGATTTTTATGTTTTTATTGATCGATTTTCTTGTGAACTCGATTTGAAACGAAATTTGTTTGTTTTCGTCAGGGGATATTGATTGATAGTGTGCTTGTTTTCAATGACTTAATGGTCGAATTTCGTATGAACTCGATTTGCAACAAATATTATCTGCTTGTCAAGGGATATTGTTCGAAGATTAGAACGTTTTTGATGACTTCATGATCGATATTCCTATGAACGAAAATTATTTATTTTTGTCAGGGGATATTAATTCATAGTATAATTGTTTTTAATGACTTGATGGTCGATTTTCGTATGAACTCGATTTGATTAAAAATAATATGCTTCTACCATGGGACATTGATTTAGAAAATTTTGAGTTTATGAACAATTTTCCTATGCATGATACCGTTGGGTTCAAAAACTCCCATAGTGATGTACAATTGTGACATAAAACGTCAATTCGGATAAGATACGAACATAGCTCTAGCATCGATGTAATCGTTTCGATATAATAAACTTACAAGACACTATCGATATCGACATAATTTACAACGCTATGGAATGAGATCTGAGCCATAATGCTGTACATATAAAGTAATAAAATCTTCCACGAAACATGAAATATTGAATTTAAATACTATAGTTTAATAAGATCGGTTAATACTGGGTTAAAAAAGAGAACAATTAGAACACTCGTAGAACTAAGCGTAGCACTTTAAAATGTATCAACAAAGAAACTTCTGCCTGGCCACAGCTAAGTTCATTTTTGCTTGCACTCGAAACGAAAACTTCAAAGGTTATGGTTTGGTGCCGCGCTGCAGGATTCAAGCGAAATTTTATTTAAGTGATCAGGCCGAAATGACCGCGATGGTACATATTTTGCTGATAGTTTGTGAGTATTGATTGTAGTCAGTCCACAATTCGCATCGGCAACTTTAGTTCTCCTGCGGATATCTTCATTTTTGATTCGACCACGCAAGGAAACTCCGAGCATAGTCCTTTCCATTGCCCTATGGGTGACTTTAAGCCTTCTGATAAGGCCCATTGTGAGCGACCACGTTTCGGAGCCATAAGTCATCACTGGCAACACGCACTGGTCTATATAGACTTTCGTCTTGAGACACAGTGGTATGTTAAACGCATATTTTGATTCAATTGAAATGTTCTAATTGTTCTCTTTATCGAAACTAAATGTTCTAATCGAAACATGTTCAAAAATGTTATTAATTTCTTTGACAAATGACAAGACATAGAAATAAAAATAAATACTGAATAATCAATACATATTAGTACAATCAATAATAGTGATGTGTCTTAGTTACAAATAAGTTATCGATGAATTTATTAACATCGAAAGGAGCATCGGTTGTTCCACAGAAAAGATGAAAGAGGTTAAAATGGCTTAGTAGGCGGGGCGAGCGACAAAGTAGGGCAATGCTCGTAGTTCAACTACCAATAACAAACTTGCGATCTAAGTATGCGTGGTCTGCTAGTTACGTAATGCGTGTTCGTATTGGTTTATCGCCTGTAGTGGAGTTAAAGAGTGGGAGACAAGCGGCGACACTGGTTGTGGTACAAATCGGAAAGTATTTCCCTTCTAACCTCTTTCATCTTTTCTGTGGGTTGTTCGCACAACTATTAGTAAGTTTTACTTCATTGATGATACTTTCAAGTAAACCACCTTATTAATAATCTACATAAAGTAGTTTAGACATAAGAAACGAACAACATTTTGTGGATCACGGAAGTATAAAACCTCTGCCATTGGCCAATCGATGGCTTAACGTCATAAAGCTCGTTTTTGATTGGAGAATATAAGTAAAATATTATTAACATTTTCAATACTAAACACTGTGATATTGAAAAGACTTTAACAGTTACAAGTCACTGAAAAGTATTTAATCCTTTAACCGGCCGCGTCAGATTGTTCTAACGAGTGTTTTCTGTGTCCTATTCGCCAGGGTCGTGTGTTGACGACTGGGTACTCCATCTCGTTTAGCTCTTCAATCCCCACAGGTGACAGAAGAGCTGACGAGATGGAGTATTTGGTCGTGGATGTGCGACTCTGGCGGAATAAACGCGAGAGTAAAAGGATAAATACTCGGAACAGTTAAATATCAGAATAACGTCAGTTACTTTACATTTTCATAGTAACACACTTCCACAGAAATTTAACGAGTTTTTTTTTTATATTACACAAACAGAACTATTATATATTTTAATATTCGAAACCCAACTAAGTAAGCTGATTTACCACCCTAAGAAAAAGAAATTTTAATGGCATCAATGTGTAGTTACAGGTTTATTCAATGGAAATATATCAGAAGGTTTATATATCACTAGCTTTTGCCAGCGGCTTCGCCCGCATACATAAAATATAGCCTATGTCACTCAGGAATAAAGCAGCTTTCTATCGGTGAAAAAATTTTAGCAATCGGACTAGTACTTCCAGAGATTACCCCCTACATACAAACTTACAAATTTTACCTCTTTATAATATTAGTATAGATGTGTACAATGACAGCAGGACAAAAATATACAACTTTAAGATGAGAGAAAAGGATAGGTAGCTACATTGTATGAATGTCAGCTGTCACCCGCACCATCCTATAGTGATCGTAGTGTAGGATTTTTTCTACTATACACCGGATTTTTTTTTTGTAGTACGAATATTTAAACGGCATATTAGAAAGGGTCTTGTTATTATTTAAGTAAGATTTACTTAAATAATAACAAGACCTTTTAAATAATATTCATAAACAGAGTTTGTTTATATCCCAAAATGTCACTCAATTTATGGAAATATTGTACAGGTACAAAAACACTTTTTTCTAGTACTAATTGTTATGAATAATCGATTCAATTATGAATTTACCAATTATGGCAAATTTTCGTGGACAGTTTTGGGATGTCGTTTTTTTTTAACTATTGACTACATAAATACAATCAGTATTGGGTACATATTGAGCTCTTTGTACCAATTAAAAAATAGGGGTGTTTCATCATAAATGAAAATAAGTATTAGGTAAGTACATTTCATTCTATAAGTTGAAAAAAAGTTATCAATTTTAGAATAAGTCCTGTGGCATCTACACTAAAAACATATTTTATTTATTTTTAATTGTCATACCTCCTGATATATTTCCAAAGAAATAAAAGTCACCCTGTGCACAGAATACGCACATAAAACAAATATTATTACAAGAATTACACAACACAATTATATTTTATCCCAAATAAAATGTGATTCTTGTATAAAAATATTTGTTTGATATTACGCATCTTGTACATGAGAATGTTAACATTACAGTGCGTTTCACTTAAGTTCCTTTGGTGTAATGTTGGCTCCCCTGTCTGTCTACATAAAAAAGAAGGGAAAAAGGAAAGAGTTGCCTACTCTATCAAAATTATTCCCCGAGATCCGAAACGAAATCGATTTTAACGGTAGTTGCCACACTTTTTGGAGAATTATGAGGGAAATGGGATTTTATCTAAGAAAGCAGGTTTAAAAGGAAGTTGTTAATAGAGAGGTACGATATTGTGGCGTGGCGTTTTCGGTATTTGAAGAAATTACAGGATAATCGGAATGAAGCCCAGCGTACTATACTTTACTCAAAAATAGTTAAAAAAAAAAACAAAAAAGGCAATTGTTAAAAGTAACGAAATATCAGTTAATCACCCTAATATTAAGTAATTTAATTGCTAAAAATATTGCAACACTGTTTTTCCGTATTGCCAACATTACGGCAAAGAAACTTCTTAAGTGAAACGCACTGTACAGAAACTTGATTATGTCAATAATATGATGTTTGTAATGCTCGTTTAAACATTTTATAGAAAAACAAGGAATAGTTTACACATCTAAATATAAACGGAAATGACAAGAAATGTAGATGGAAGCACTATCTAAAACAATTCTTTTTAACATGACGTCTGTGTATCTTGAAAAATTAGAGAGAGATGTACTGATGTATATTAATTTTTTTTATAAATAGCAGAGCCGATATCGACTATTCTGCCAATCATCATCATCATCAACCTTTTTAGTGTCCCCACTGCTGGGACTTAAGCCTCCTCTCTAGGAGAGGGAATGGGCAATAATCCATTACGCGGGCCCAGTGCAGGTTGGTGAATTTAACATGTCTTCGAATTTTTTGTTCTAGGGGCCTCACGATGTTTTTCAATGATAGAAAGTTGTTTTATTCCTGACTGACATAGGTTATGTTTTACGTACGCGAGCAAAATCTAGTTAGGTATAAACGAGCATCACAAATGCATATCGATCAACAGAAATCAACCAAGTATCTGCCCCCACACATTGACACCTAGAACATAATCACAAAACTCAATCGACTCCCCCCCCCCATTTTGAGAAAAGTTTAAAAAAACTCGTGCACCTTGCGAAATACCGAGAGCACTCTTCATTTCTTGGCTTTGACCGTGACGTAGGCAGGTTCAGGCCCGCGCAGCAGGAGAGGGAGGCGGCGCGCGCCCCCCGGCGGCGCCGCGTACTGCGCGGGCGCGGGGGGGGCCGCGTCTCATGTCTGTAGCGCCGAGTTGATCTCGCGGTGGATCGTGCTCTGTGGGGGAATATGGGAATGGATTAGTTCGGTTTTCAGGATATTAATGCATCAAATTCGTGAGCATGTGGACTGGCCTCACTGAGGGCTAACACGGGTACGCGGCGGACAGTGAGCAAGCGGCACCGCCACTTCTGGAACTACCAGCTTCAGACACTTGCATCCCCCAATCGACATCTCGCTGTACCTCTAGTCTAGCACTACTAGTTTCTCGCCGTCACCGTACCACTTATCTATTCTTCTGCCTAAAATCTTAAAGTTCTAACATACGGTGCTCAAAGATAGTCACTTACTGAACGACAAAAGTTCAAACTCAAGATTTTACAATTCCTTGAGGCGCGCGGGAACAGTTCACGCCGTCGATGTCTTGGGCTCATGCGGACAGTGAGAACGCCGTGACGTTTTAGGGGTATGCAGAACAGAGTAAAGTCCCGCAAACTTCCATTGAAAAGGGAGGATCCTCCAACCAGACAGGTGTTATACTCTGGTGGGCAACTGCCCGATAGTTTATGTCGAGCTGTCGTATATGTTCAAATCGCGCGGAGAACTTTGATTGAGCGATGCAGGATTTTGTATTTTCTTCGTAGTTCTTATGTGGCGTCATAGATGACGCTACAACGGCTTTCCAGCCACCCTTCAAAGAGGGTACTTACCGACTTAGAGCGTACCCAGAACCCTGTTGTTCTGCGTTCTAACTTTACTAGGAAGTGTTCAAACTCACCAGCTCATCAAGCTGCCTCGCCAGTTGATCATTGAGCGCCTGTATGACCTGCCGCTGACCATCCTGCGCAGCCAGGGCCAACTCCAGCTGGCTTTGAGCGAGTTTAGCCTCTGCGTCCTGGGGAATAAAGATGAAAATCGCTTTGATAAATCGCTGTCAGTTAGGTTGTATTGTTTCATAGCGGAACTGACAAAGAAAGGCCACGACACAAAGAAGGAGAGCAAAAACCAATGAAGTCAAGCAGAAAGTTAGAAATACTCATTTGATTTCTGGAGCATGCGTCAATTTGAACCTTATATCAACGTAAAAGTCACAATTACTGGAATCTACACTAATATTATAAAGAGGTAATCTCTGAAAGTACTGAAAAATTGTTTCACCAATAGAGAGCTATTTTATTCCTGAGCTTTTTTATGTTATGTGTAATGCTGAGGTGGTCACCCTTTCGGTGCGGGCACGCTCGGCGCACTTTGTACTTTTGTTTTTGTTTATTTTGTCTATTATCCGTTGTGCTGTGCTGTGTCTGTTCTGTACCGAATAAAAGTATTTCTATTCTATTCTATTCTATTCTATTCTATTCTATACTCGGGCGAAACCGCGTGCAAAAGCTCATGTAATCATACCTCCGCGTCGTAAATACTCAGAAACTTACAAACATTTTTTGACAACTACATATTTGGTTAACAACAACAATTTTCTGAACGTCTTAAACTTTTGACCAATTTTAGCTGAGACTTTCGAAGATTTCGTAATCGAAGGGCATTCAATAGCAGACATCCGGCTCGAAGGACCAAATTAAAGGTAATTAATTGGGGGTTCCCATACAAGAAATGTTATTTTGTTGACGGTTTTTTGCTCGATTTTAATATTGTTACCGCCGCTATAAACGTGGCAACCTACTCGGCCAAAAGCTTTGAGGGAAAGGAAAACCATCGATTCGAGAGAAGAGATACCGATTATAATTTTTGAGTGTCTTCAAGGCAAGAGTGAATAGGCTCATTGACTAGTGCGCCTCACCATCAGATATTGCGTCACTGCTTACCATCAGTTGAGATCGCAGTCAAGCACTAGTGCTTACGTCAATAAAAAAAAATTTAGTACGGAAACCTTCATGTACGAGTCCCCCGCGCAATAAAACAGTTTTTTTTTTCTAAAATCTTACTATAGTACATGAAGTTCGTTAAAACTTCAATATAGAGGATCAATTACTAATTTAAAATTCTATCATTATCTGGTTAAAAGAGGTGAAATTTGTTTTTTTTATTTATTTTTTGTTTGTAGGAGGTAATCTCTGGAAGTACTGGTCCGACTGCAAAATTTTTTTCACCGACAGAAAGCTGCTTTATTCCTGAGTCACATAAGTTATATTTTATTTACGCGGGCAAAGCCACGGGCAAGAGCTAGAAAAAAAAATAAGAGAGAAAAGCGACTAACTTCAAAAAAAGGCAATCATATTACAAACTAAGATGACTAGTCAAAACCAACATTTAAAAGATAACAAGAATAGATTAAACATCAATAAGGAAACAAATAAAAGAAAGAAATAAAATGTAAACCAGTTTATTTGTTAGTGCAACGTATATTAAATAATACATAAAACGACTAAGAATAATATTGATACAATTATTTACAAACGTGCATTATAGTGAAAAAAATAGTTACGATATAATTTACAAGTTAAAAACACATAAAAACTGAGAAAGTAAATCGTAAAATGTATCGTGTCGAAATGAAATGAGATTAAACTATGTAATAAATGGAAAAACAGTTAGTTTATGTATTTTATAGCCTTTGTACACAATATTCTATATGTCGCACCTTTGTTAGAACAAGGGCATAATTGTAATTGTGCATTAATAGTTTTTAATATTTGTAAACGATACATCTAAAAGAATATAGTATATAGTTTATGTCATACAAAGCAGAACAAAAAATATCTTAAAATGACTCTCCTGTAAAATTACAAAAACTGCAATTGTGCCCTTGTTCTACCAAAGGTGCGATGTACTTTTTGAACACTACGAGACATGGAGTAGTAAACGAATGGAACACCTCATGAACATATTAGATGATATTTATATTACATGTTACTACATACAGTATCAAGTATCAATATTTTAAAATCACATGAAACTAGTTTTGATTGGTTTCGGGCAAGTCTTATTATGTTAAAACATTTTAGTTATCGTTAAGTACTTAGAATATGTATTTTTTTTTACGTTGCCGAACGCAAAAATTACCCCTGTATCATGTGGTGTATCACAAACATTTACATAAGACACCTAGACCTGTTCTAGATTTGGGTGTGTTTTTGTACGCCATGCAAATATTTGTTCCGTACGAGGATCTAACCCGCGACTTCCATGCCGTCGAAAATCGTCGTTTTAAAATATTTACAAAACAAATTGACGTGCAAGTGTTTTTTTTTAATACCTATTTGCTAAGTAAATATTATTTATGTTAATTTAAAAAAAAAAGATTCCGCCCATAATATACTCTAAAAGCTGCAATCAATTAGTAAGCATACCCATTTTTTTTTAATAAAAACCACTACGTAGCACTGCTACTACTAAAAGCATAACACACAACACTCCATTCGCTCACTCCTCCATGGCAAACTACTGAGTGCCCTCAAACAGCCGACCCCTTATAATAAAGGTTGTATCGTTCACCCACCTGCTCGCTCTTCTTAGACTTGGTGATCTGCGCGAGCTCCTCGTTCTTCTGCGCCAGCTCGGCCTCTAGCTGGGCCACGCGTTGACGGAGCTGTTCCACCTCGTTGGCTTCTGCGCCTGGAATGATGTTGCAACGTGATGGTTTATCGGAAGAATAAAAAGGAACCCATAAGCCTTAGAGCAGAAAAAACCGGGAGCGAGTACAAAAGATCTAGGCAGGATTGTAGTTGTTAAAATAATAGAATGAAGGCTCGTAAATATAAAGGATTTGTAAATAAATAAGTAGAGCAGTGGTGGCCGAGTGGTAATGGCCCCGACTTACGAGTTGTAGGTCCACCCAGCCAGGCATTACTTTGTGTACCTAATTTATTTCACCACTGCTCTCAAAACGGTGAATGAAAACATCGTGCGGAAACCGGCATGTCCTAGAACCAAAAATTCGAAGACATGTGACATTCACCAACACGCACTGTGCTCGCGTGGTGGATTACGGCTCATTCCCTCTCCTAGAGAGGAGGCCTGAGTCCCAGCAGTGGGAACATTAAAAAGGCTGATGATAGTGAAATAAATAAGAAAAAATGTATTTACAAATAAGTAACTAATGCCCGCCATACACGTTAGGATACATCTGACAGGTACAGCAACAAGCTTACCTGACAGGTCTAAATGTGCAGGCAATCCTGTCAGGTATACCCACCCTAGCGTGTATAAACATTTCAAATGCGGACTGCGGTCTTCCCATCTGATTACAATTAAGGTGTCTTCAAGGCTAAAGTGAATAGAATAGAATACTCTTAATAAACTAGTGCGCCTCACCATCAACGGTTGTGTAACTGCTTACCATCAGGTGAGATCACAGTCAAGGACTTGTTTATATTAATAAAAAAAAAGAAGGAATCACACTGTCTCCCGCTCCACTCAAGAGCGGGTTTCGTCAATGATGATTTTCCCCGTCGAGAGAAAAAAAAAAAAAAAACATGGGGACCCTTTTTTGTTACGGTGGGCAAAAATCATTCAATGACAACCCCCGCTCTTGGGCGGAGCTGGAGATAGTGTCAGACTTTTAGTGACTAAAAACCCACCCCGTTCCTTCTAGCTTTTATACCGGGGATCGAGCTCCCTTTCGGGTAACCCTGGCCCTAGTAGGCTTTGACCCAGCTGGGCCCCTGCTGTTGCTGACAGCTCGTTGAGGCGCGCGGGAACAGTGCGCGTCGTCGACGTCTTGAGCTCGGTCCGGACAGTTACCGGCCGGTCGGACAGGGCTCGCCGTCCACAAGCCCATCACGGTGACCCTAAGAATGATGATACATTGTCTACATCTACCCTACCTTTACCAGCGTAGTGCCTGGCGCGCGCCACCTCCTCGCGGTACTGGTGCAGCTGCCGCTTCCATTCGTCCACATTGGCGGTGCTCTCCTGCAGGGCGGCTGTGAGTCGCAGGTTATTGCTCTTCAGGGTCGCGAGCTCCACCTCCCACTTCTTGGCGTTTGCTGAGCTGTGGATGGAGAAGGAAGATATTAATATTACGAAGCTTTTAAAGAATTTAAGTGCGTCCATTTTGAATATTGTAGCTATTACAACTACAGCAACTTTTGAAATCCAGTTTGGGGGTATGCGGAACAGAGAGTAAAGTCACACATACCTCCGTTGAAAAGGGAGGGTCCTCCGACCAGACGGGTGTTTTGTCTGGTGGGCAACTGCCCGATAGGTGATTTCGGGCTGTCGTATATTATTCAAATCGCGCGGAGAATTTTAATTGCGCGATGCGGGATTAGTTTTTATGCGACGCCATAGATGTCGCTACACAAGATTCAGCAATGAGAAACATCAGAAAAAAACGACGAAGCAATTTAGCTTGACCAGTTTGTAAGGACACGATTCAATTGTCTTGGATCTCATGAAGAAATTAATAAGATAGGAACAGCGGAAAGGTTTCCAGGACATAATTTCCACTTCAAATAAGGCAGAATATAACTACTTATTAAAGACTAGCTTTTGCCAGCGGCTTCGCCCGCGTACATAAAATATAGCCTATGTCACTCAGGAATAAAGCAGCTTTCTATCGGTGAAAAAATTTTAGCAATCGGACCAGTACTTCCAGAGATTACCCCCTACATACAAACTTACAAACATACAAGCTTACAAATTTTACCTCTTTATAATATTAGTATAGATTTCTACAACTGTTTGTAATTTAAGCTTAAAAAAAACATCGTATTGAACTCCAGCAACTATTGTTATAAGAAATAATGCTGCCCCTGATAGTTAAAAAGACGTATCTAACAAAAACAAAAACGGATAAAAAAATATTTTAACGAATGAAACGGGAAATCAGGCTTTTTTTCCTTGTGTTAAAACCACACTGGAGAAAGTTAGCAAAATATTAAAAATACTGGCAGATGCGCCTGTTTTTCCTGATTCCGGCAATGTATAGAACTCAAATCAGGAAAAAAATGATGTTAGATGCGTCTTTTTTACTAACGGGGGCAGAATAATAAAAACTACAGTAATACGTAAGCTGCTACAAAAAAAATCTTTTGAAGCAGAATTAAGTCAGCGAAATCAATGATAAATAAATGAAAAAATAAAGGTTTTGAATATAGTTATGTATAGTATCAGCAAGTCCGTCTGTTGACGATACCTTAACCTAACAGTTATAGAGCATCTTTCATCAGTACTTCTTTCGAGGGCTTTAGAATTGATGTATTTATTTTTAATAACGGTTAGGCTCACGTTTCTCTACTATCTCACCTGATGGTAAGACATCTATACATTTTTTTTGTTGAATAAAACAACCAATCAATCAAAGCATTTATAACTAGCTTCTGCCCGCGACTTCGTCCGCGGAAAATTTCTTGTTTTAAATTAAGATTACACTCGATTAGACGATGCGCACGTTCAGCGCTAGATTCCTGAGCACGGGCCTGTGATGTTATGGCATTTTGCCTAGCGAGCCGCTGCGAGCGCTCAGCGCTAGTCTCCCTACCCCTTGTCTCAGAGACATGCTGCCTTAAATGAGATAGACGCTGCGCACGTTCAGCGCTAGATTCCCGAGCACGGGCCTGCGATGTTATGACATTTTGCCTACCAAGCCGCTGCGAGCGTTTAGCGCTAGTCTCCCTATCCCTTGTCTCAGAGACACGCTGCCTTAACTCAGATAGACGGTGCGCACGTTCAGCGCTAGTTCCTCGAGCACGGGCCCGCGATGTCCTCACATTTTGGCTAGCGAGGCGCTGTGAGCGCTCGGAGCTAGATTCTCTAGCGCGTGCTTGCGAAATATATTCTCTATTTCTCGAGAGGCGCTGCTCATTTTCAGGGGCAGATTCTTCCGTACGGCGTACTCGAGCGGCTCTTGTCTGTGATGTCTGCCGGGACAGTTGAGATTTCCTTTTAGACATGCTCAGGCAACGGCGCCCCCGCCGCCGCCGCCGGGATTCCGATCCCGATTTCCGGCCACCGTAGACGCGGGCTCGCGGACGGCGAGCCATGGGTAGCTTGCTGTCCGATCGTCCGGTAATGGACCGAGCCCAAGACGTCGACGCGCGCCTCAAGAAGTTGTCAGCAACAGCAGAGGCCCAGCTGGGTCGAAGCCTACCGGGTCTAGGGTTATCCGAAAGGGAACTCGTGCCCTGGTTTGAAGGCTAGAAGGAACGGGGTGGGTTTTTAGTCAGTAAGAGTCTGACATTATCTCTCGCTCCACCCAAGGGCGGGGGTTGTCATAAGATGATTTTTGCCCACCATAAAAAAAAAATAGGTAAAACGTCTGCACAATGAAAGTTACGCTAGGGGCATTTTGCATTTTAGTAATTTTATATTATCTTCGAAACTGTATGACCAATTGCTATGCTGTAAATGGCAAATCTTATCTGTATAATGTTCTTGTGATACTGAAATAATTTATTGTCATAAGAATTAATATTTTGTTGCTCAAATAATCAACCAAACGTAAGTATGCCGAAAAAAAATATTTTTAATGCAATAAAAGTATAAAAGATGAAATATAAAAGATAGAGATATGGTACCGCGGACTTTTTTGTAGAAATAATTAAGACGAACCAGGTAGCCATACATTGTTTTTAATTTTAAGCAACTGTTTAGGCAGCGCACGCAAATAATTCTATGTTATGAGGTATTTTTTTCCGACTTGCTAGACAAAAGTTGTGATAGCTCGGTTAATATACATGCTATAGAAACAATTTATAGCCTATAGCACTCAGGAATAATGTAGCTTTCTGCCAGTAAAAAAAATTTTAGAATTGGATTATTAGTTCCAGAGATTACCCCCTACATACAAACTTACAAACTTACAAACTTACAAATTTTACCTCTTTATAATATTAGTATAGATATAGATAATAATAAAAAACTGGTCACTATATATTATTACCTCTTTTTTAGTTTTTAGCATTCAGTTGTTGTCTGTTTTTATGTATGTGAAAAATTGAACTGTCTAGCCATCGTCGTTCATGAAATACAGCCCGGTGACTAACAGACGGACAGTGGAGTCTAAGTAATAGGGTTCCATTTGAGAAGGGAACCATTCGACGCTTGAAAGGCAAAAAGAACCATGCGATATTGAGTAATCTTTACAGGAGTGTTTTAAAGTTAATTTTTTTAGTTAAAAGTGAAGAAATAGTAAGTACCTAGGATTTCGATATTATTAAACCATGATAATATTTGTAGTATCTAAAACCGACATTTTTTAACAAACAATATACTTTTTACCATTACAATATACTTTGACCCCTGAGTTTGTTTTGGTGTTTCTTCTCAGGGTAGTCAGCTAAGAAACACCGGCCTCATCTAGCTTAAACAGACGAAAAAAAAAATTTTGACGTGTAAAAGTATTTTTTAAACCTATTTGCAAAATAAATATCATTTATTTATTTTTAAATCGCTCTTCTCTGAAGTTTACTCAATGTCGCTTGGTATCTTTTGCCTTTTAATCGTCGGTTACGCATTTTTAATTATCTTAGTCTCTAGTCTTTACACTACTTAACCCTTCAGATACCGTCAATTAGAGACACAATAGTAAGACAATAGATGCGCGGCCACCGGTGGTCGCTTGGGGATTCATGAATTAATCTTTGAAATTTTTGTTTTCATATTCCCTTGCACAAAACAGTAATTTCTTTGAAGAATTTATGTCTGACATTTGCTAGGAGAATCTGTAATTCAATAGTGGGCAGAAACATACGCCTTCAGTGCAGAAAATACATGTTGTCCAATTCTTTTCCGAGCGATGGGTCGTTTATCTTTGTTGTGGGCGCTCAAATGTTTTTCTCGTTAGTGAGAGTTTTCTTGTGATATATCGCGTGCGAGAACAAATCTTTCATGACAGAATCATAGTTTGAGAATATACCCCTCAGTGGAGTAGCGATGAGCAGTATATTTTGAAAGGTTTTGGAGTTAGGATTGTATTATGTTGAAATAATTAATGTCATTTTAATGGTAATGTAGGCGTAGTAGTTATGTGACAGGCTGCTGTGCTGTGTGTTGCGGGTTCGATTGTTTGGTTTACAGATTTGTTTCAGGTCAGGGGGTCTTGTATACATATGTGAGTATATTCGTAAACGCACCTACGATACATGAGTAATTCCTAGTAAGGAGCAAAGCTTTTAAATCAATAGAAACGCAAGAATTAAGCTTTAGGGGTCCGGAATTGCTTGGGCTGTTGGATTGTTTGAAAGCCATTGCAGCCGTGAAAAACACAAAAGGCAACTGATGGAACGCGGGTGGGTTTTAGTCAGTAAGTCTGCAACATCCTCTCGTTCTACTCGGAGCGGGGGAAATTATTTCATGATTTCTCACCCTCAAAAGTTTGTTTTATTATAATGAAGGAATAATGTTCTTAAGTGTGTTAAAAGGTAATCTCCAGACATTCTGATCCGATTACAGCATAAATTCACTGATGGTAAGCTACGCGTTATCTTTGATTAAAATTGTACTGAACACGTACCTACATAAAATAAAACACAATCAAAATATCCAAAACCACAGCAAGAAATTCAAAAGAATAAATTAACAGTAAGCTGAAAAAATCTACAAAAACATAAAGCTGAACTGTTACAAAACTGAACACTGTTTGAATTAATGAACAAAACAAATCTGACACTAATTCCAATATCGGTTCATCTAAACGTTAAATATTCATGGCTCTAATTCAGTTGGAATATTAATCAATGGATTCGGACATTCTATCGATGTTCAATTAATTAGGGACCGACTGAAACACCATTTGCAGACGAAACCAAAACCGTAGCCGAATGTTCGGCTCCTCTTCTAGTTTCGGCCTAACGTGGTAATTGAAAAACTGTCAAAATATTTATTTATCAAACTTATACTATATTTACAGGGAAACCTAAAGCGACAGTACAGCCAAAATAACTGTATAAACATAATTTGTTACAAAAGCATATAACCGCTAATGCCACTCTGTTAAATTCACTCAAAGTACTAATGAATAGGTCTGACTTATTTTTAATAGTACATTTTGACAGAAGTGGAGAAACTTTGTCATTGCTACTGAGGCAAAATTCGCCTAAGCCGCAGGCGAGTGTTATGGAGCCGAGTGCTGCAGTGACAAGTTTCTACGTGTAATAAACTGCGTTTCTTTTTTAAACGATTTAAACCCGATCTGCGATACCATCTTATAGTAAGTAGTGACACAATAATCGATGTTGAATCGCCCTGGTTTGTTAAGACTCTATTCATGGCGCCCTCGCCGCCGCCGCCGGGGTTCCAGTCCCGATTTCCAGCCACCGTAGATGTGGGCTCGTGGACAGCGAGCCATGGGTAGCTCGCTGTCTGATCGTCCGGTAACTGTCCGGACCGAGCCAAGGCGTCGACGGCGCGCACTGTTCCCGCGCGCCTCAAGGAGTTGTCAGCAACAGGAGGGGCCCAGCTGGGTCGAAGCCTACCGGGGTCGGGGTTATCCAAAAGGAAACTAGAGCCCCGGTATGTAGGCTAGAAGGAACGGCGCGGGGTTTTTAGCCAGTAAGACTGACACTATCTCCTGCTCCACCCAAGAGCGGGTTTTGTCATAAGATGTTTTTCCCAGTCGAAAAAAAAGACCCTATTCATTCTAGCCTTAAAGACAACTAAATTATAAATCAGACGGGAAGACCACAGCAAGCAAATTGTTTTAATCCTTCCATGTTCCACCTACGTGGTATGAATGACGGGGTGAAACGTTATGTTACGTTAAATAGTTATGTTTAATTACAATAGTATCAACTTTCATAATCAACCGAATAAATCGACAATAATAAGTCAGGCAGCGTAAATAAACTCGTAAGCCGCCAAATGCAGAGCTGCATGGCGTCGTATCACGAGAGAGGCGGTGGACTTGACCGAGATATGAGCACGACCACTCCGCCAAGAGTGTACGACTGAGAAGAGATGAATGAGTCAATCAGTTTCAGTTTCAGTTTTTAGATATTTATCATAACCATCAGCTCAAAGACACTAGTTACGGTCCAGCCGAATATTCGGTTCGTTTCCGTCTGAAACCGGAATCCAGCCGAAATCGGTTTTAAAGGTCGAATGCCGAAACCAATTATTCAGTCGGTCTTCACTATTGATAATGATTTCAATTGAATTCATTACTTTGGGCCAGTCGGCGTAAGTGAATTAATAGTTGTAGCATAAATAACATGAAAGCACAGATAGATTTCAGTTCATTTACAAACCTAAGGATTTTGTAAGCCAAGAGGTTACATTTAGGCAAGCGTGCTCCATCGTCGACCACATCATCGCTTACCGTTAGGTGAGATAGTGGTCAAACTCGAGCAATTAATCAGAAAAAAAAATGGTGACAAGATATCACGACTACATACCCCAAGGGATTAACCCTAGATAGATAACCATATTTCACTGTACACTAAAGATAACCATACGTCGACTCGACGTGCGAATGTTTGAGTGAGCATATATTGGATTATGTATATAATAGGTTTATAAATGTGATATTATGTATTACGTACAATAATTGTATTGTGAGTAAATGAAAAACATTAGAGTTTATTTATATTTTTAATAGAAAAAATAATTAATTAACAGAACAAGGTACTTCTTACTTTACCAATCTTAAGCCGTTCGGAAATTCTCCGTCAGTCGTATAACTTATTATGTAAACATTTCAAAATTAACTTTTTACAATCTCTATAATATAAAAAACATGAGAAAATAACCATTTTTATTCATTTTAGCCTCAACGGCACTTAGATCAGGCGCTGGACTTGTGCTTTTCACAAATGGGATTTTTTGCAGCCGTCACACTTTGTTTTATCATTTTTCAAATTTTTGATGGAAAAAAGGCATAATATTTTCTTTTCTTTGCCTAAGGGATACCTTTACGTTGTGAGGGAGGTACAATTTGTCTTTTTAGCAATAATATAAAAAAAACATCTTTTATATTCGTCTGTTAACTAAGCATTTGCTACCTTGTCTGCATTCATGGGGTTATCAAGGTATTATCTACTGAGTTTCTTCATAAATTTCATCATGTCCGTATAATATTAGGTCCTTAAACATGAAATTAACGTTTTGTACGGGAGGAATATAAAGTTTTTTTTTTGTAAAATATTTTTTTAATTATTCAAAGTATGGACCGTTGTTATCTATGCACTTTTGCCATCTCATAGGTAGTTCATTGTGATCAATGACTAACTTTACTAAAAAAAAAACATGGGGGCGAGTATCAATAAACTCTTTGAAGTCAAATTGGACGGCCGCATCGGAGTTGAATTTTTGTCCTTGTAAGAAGTTGTCCAAATTCCGGAAAAAATTATAACAAATAACTTTGTCGAAGCAAGGTCCGGGGAGTACGGTGGATGTCGTAGGCATTGCAATTGTAGACAAAATACTAATTTCATGTGTAAGGACATAATATTGGCCACTTGTTCTACCTTTAGTAGCTGTACAATGATTTACTCTAAGAATTTGCCACTGTGACTCAGCATACTTGGCGAAGCAATTTTAGGAGTTTCAGGATCATTTTCAGACATATTTTCAATATCGAATGGGTATACCACTGGGGGGAGCACTCACTTCAGCCTTCGGTATCACTTTGTACTTTATCTTCTAATAAATTACCTTCAGTTTCAATGTCCGACCCCTGAATCTCTTCATCGCTCATTTCATGCAACAACAGACTGATTTCTGAACCATCTATATGATTTTGTGACATCATTATGTTATTAATAACATAAGTAAAAAACGAATAAAAAAGACGTATACTTATTCTCAAAAAATAAAGTAACACATTTTCCCAATAGTCTAAAAACTGACACTAAAGATAACCATACGTCGCTTCGACGTACGGCAGATAAATATTGACGAAAGTATTAAACTTACCCCAGTGTTAAGTGTGTGTCCTGCAAGCTTCGATAGCCGAGTGAGTTGGCAGAAAAGGGCAATTTAGTGATACAAAAAACAAACGCGTTATACCATTTTTACGAAATCGAATACGTCGTTTCGACGTAGGTTATCTTTCTAGGGTTAAGTAGATGTGTGCCTTCCAATAATTACACATTTAGGTTTCTACAATATGAAACCGTAACTTTTAAATACCCTAAGCGACTTTTTTAGAATATTATAAACTTCGAAATAAAAAAAGGGAGGAACGATTATTATTTTTTTAATTACGAAGACATCGAAGAAATATTCTACTAAAGTACCTCATTCTGGTCTCCTCGTCTAGAATGATGTACGGGATCTATGACACAAGTTCTTGTGTCGATGTTAGAGACAGAGTATAGCTTTTTTTTTTCGTGGGAATTCATCCCTTGGGCGGATCACGGATCAGCAACACGGTACACCCATTAGTTTTAGTAGTGTTTCGTTTGACGAGTCTGCCTCGGCCACCGCTTCCGAATCTGACAAACCAAATTTAAAAACTCCGGTTTCGAATTCAGTTTCGATATAACCACTAACAATGCCCAAGAAACGCAACAAGCTGTATAAAGGTTGTATAAGCGCTTTTACCGCTTTTATAAGAGTAAAAAAGGGCCTCAAATTAAACAGCTTCGAGTGTTAGTGGAATAGTCGCTATATAGTATATAGTATCTGTATAAGAGCTGTAGATAGATTCATGTGCACTTAACAGACGCTGTATATCAGTGTACAATGGAACCTTAACTCTACAGATATTGACTTATAAGTATCATATACATGCAATCGCTGTAAATTAGTATTTAAGATAGTTACGTAAGAATAAAATAAATAATAATAAATTACCCATATCCGACAATCATTTAGCAATCAGCTCTGGCTGAATATTGAATGTACAATAAATATAGAGATTAGTTTAAAAAAACGCTGATTCATTAACTCTCGAAGGAGTATGAACATGCTTTTGCCTCATTGGAGAAAGCTCTGAATGTAATCATGACATTTCGTATTGACGTTTCTGAAAGCCTGTAGCCAAATCCAATCTTATATATATAAAAGAAAGTTGTGTTAGTTACACTATTTATAACTCAAGAATGGCTGTACCGATATGGCTGAAAATTGGTGGGTAGGTAGCTTAGAGCCAGGTGACGGACATAGGATACTGTAGAGTAGGGTAGAGTAGGGTAGAGTAGGATAGAGTAGGGTAGAATACGGTAGAGTAGGGTAGAGTAGGGTAGAGTAGAGTAGGGTAAAGTAGGGTAGAGTAGGGTAGAGTAGGGTAGAGTAGGGTAGAGTAGTGTAGAGTAGGGAAGAGCGGGAGCGAATCCACGCGGGCAAAAGCTTCATATAGTTTAGGAAGTGTAGTTAATTTCTGTGTCGCTGACTGATGTAATAGAGGCAGTATATGCAATTTTGTATGGCCTGAAACTTCGACACTTCCACGCGGACCAGTACCAGTGTGGAACTGCTGCATAGGACATGCGTCACCTGCCCTGCACATCCTGCACAACCACCTTTTTTGTTATTATTATGGATAAGTTCGCGCTTGACCACTATATCATCTGATGGTAAGCGATGATGTGTTACCTATCCACACTTGGCTGTAGTGTAGAATGAAAGAAGTAAGTTAAACTCCGGCAGAGAATTCTACTCCTTAGCTGTACGCACAATAAATATGTTCTTAAAAAACTTTGCTCGTAAAGGTAGGGTCTCTCTGAAAGAGGGTAATATCAACCGTGTTTCGATGCAGCAACAATTTTTTGGATTTATAAGAGGGCAATAACAGTCGACGGCGCGCACTGTTCTCGCGCGCCTCAAGGAGTTGTCAGCAGCAGGAGGGGCCCAGCCGGGTCGAAGCCTACTGGGGTGGGTTTTTAGTGAGTAAGAGTCTGACACTTTCTGCCGCTCCACCCAAGAACGGGGGTTGTCATAAGATGATTTTTGCCCACCGTAAAAAAAGAGGGCAATAACAGAGCTGTGTAGGGATGGGTTGTCAAATACTGGTCAGAAAAAAACTGATTTGAATAAATCGGCACAAAAAAGAAGAAGACGCGGTCAAGTGGTCGAGTTAAGTCGCTTTGGGGCACAAAGGGCAGGATGTTAGGTGAAGCTACAGCTTGGGCAACCTCTCCAGTTCTAAAGGACACGAGACAACTTACAATCGACATCCCGGAACGTGTAACGGAATTTCGAGATATGCCAGAATACAATTTGAATCGAGTCCAGACTTTTACTGACTAAAACCACACCTATATCCCTTCTTTGCCTTGCGTTTCAGGACCCCAGGGTACCATTTCGAACGTCTGCGTATGTTTGTTACGATTGAACCGACGGCTGAATGGATTTAAAGACACATGGTTAGCTAGAGCAGTGGTGGCCGAGTGGTAATGGCCCCGACTTACGAGTTGTAGGTCGCGGGTTCGAACCCAGCCAAGCGTATTACTTTGTGTAATTTATTTCATCATCACTGCTCTCAAAACGGTGAAGGAAAACATCGTGAAGAAACAGGCATGTCCTAGAACCTAAAATTCAAAGACATGTAACATTCACCAAGCCGCACTGGGCCCGCGTGGTGGATTACGGCCCTCTCTTAGAGAGGAGGCCTGAGTTTCAGCAGTTGGAACATTAAAAAGGCTGATAATGATGACGATGATGGTAAGAACCATGTCCTGGAATAGCACATAGGATACTTTTTATCGCGAGAGTATATTCCCTTCAAACAATTTTCTACTCGCGCGCGAAACCGTCGACGGAAGCTAGTCGTGAATAATTCGGTTGAAAACCTCCAAAGTAAAACCAAAAATTAAACTATATCGCCTCCTCTTGCTCCAAGTTTTTGTTGTAGTTTATTTTGGCACTTAACCAAAGTTGCATTACAAAGTTCCAGAGGCTTTATTTGCTTGAGAGCTTGCGACAAACTTAGTCCAAGTATGCACTTCAAGATTAAACTCAAGTTTACACAGTATAAAACACTTTGGTTAAACGAGACAATGCTACATAAAGAGGTCGCTAACCTGCAAGAACTAACAAGTTTTTTGTTAAGGAAAAATGGTACTCGTAGCAATATAATTTGCAAGCGATATACATATCTGCATATATTGTTTTATCCATTTGTTTATTACACGCACAAAAAAAAATACATTGACAATTGGAAATTGTTTATTACCCATTGCTTCATCCTACTTATATTATATGCATATCAAACAGCTTTAGTATGGAATAGTGACGAACGTGGTGTCAATATACAACTGGAAACTGTTCATTATCCATCGCTTTATTAATTTGTCCCCTTCTATACTAACTCCGTGTTTGTCCCAAACGAAACTTACTAACAAAAGCGGAAATGTATTTCAAACAACTATTCCATATAGTGACGAGCACGTGACCACGTGGTGTCAATATACAACTGGAAACTGTTCATTATCCATTTGCTTTATTCATTTGTCCCAAACGAAACTTACTAACAAAAGCGGAAATGTATTTCAAACAACTATTCCATATAGTGACGAGCACGTGACCACGTGGTGTCAATATACAACTGGAAACTGTTCATTATCCATTTGCTTTATTCATTTGTCCCAAACGAAACTTACTAACAAAAGCGCCAATGTATTGCAAACAACTTGATATGGAATAGTGACGAACTTGGTGTCAATATACAACTGGAACCTGTTCATAATCCTTTGCTTCATTCATTTAAAGTCCCCAAACGAACCTTACTAACAAAAGCGTCAATGAATTCCAAACTTGATATAGAATAGTGACGAGCACGAGATCGCGTGGTATCAGTATTTTCGCACGCAGCGTCAATCTCGCACCACTTTCGATCATAAAGCACACGTATTGCGCAACATGCAGTGACGCAGTATCGATTATATTATGCATGACCATCTCGACTAAGCGTCTTTACGGTTACATCACTAGTCTTTACGCGGCAAAAATGCATAACATGTTACATCTCATTAGTTTTGCGGCTTATGCATGTGATTTAATGCCTGGTTTCTTTTTTTTTTTCAGTTTATGTAAATTAATATTTACATTTCAGCTGAAATCGCGACTTATTTTCGCTTTTAAAAAAATCTTGCCCGATCGTGTGTGGAGTACTGCGGTCACATGAATACGCTGGTGCTGCAAAATGCCTTCCAGCAGCTTTGGACTAGGTGGAAAGGCGTGCGAAGAGACTAATTGGTGATCCAGATTTAGTTTAATCCAATTTACAAAGCCGCGAGCACTGGCGTTGAGTTTTGGGTATTTTACAGGGTGCATTTTGGAGAGTGTGCGCGTGTGTGTTTACATGTGGATGGATGGAGAGGGAGGCCAATGAAAAGATGGATGAATTGTGTGAGAAGTGATATGAAAGAAAAGGGAGTTAGTGATAGTGTAATGAGTGACAGGACAGAATAGAAGAAAAAAACGTGTTGCACCGACCGCAAATAAAACGGGACAAGGGTAGGAAGATGATGATTTTGGAGAGTGTGCGCGGGAATTGCACGACTTAATTTAGCCATCTCCTTTCTACCATCAGACATCCAGTCGTACGGCGAGTGTCCAACCTTACATTGTTGAAACTTCTACGGTTCGGACTAAGCGTTTCGCTTCATCATTTGCACTGGTTTATATCATTAAAAAAACTAAGGATTTAGAACAGTAGGAGCCGACGACGCGGTAGGCCCAGAAAGAAAAGGGGTAACGATTAGGACAGAAAAGATGTGGAAGAACGGAAGGGAGAGACCTTGGCCCTGCAGTGGGACACAACAGGCTCATATAATAACAATAATAAACTTAAAAACCAGCCACCAATTCCATCATACTTACTAATAAAAACTAAAACTGCCCAAGCGTAAAAATACAACGAACAAGTTATAAATAATATAATTAATTAGATTATCTTCATAATTACAAAACCTCTCAGCATAAAGTACGGTTTGCTATTCAGAGCAAATCTATCACAATCAATAAAGTTATTAGACAATAAATTCCTTCGTCGCGCGCTATGCTTCCTGCAACATTACATCACCCACCGCACTCGATGTACATAACTGTATTATAATATAATTGAGCCTATTTATTTATTGCTTAACGGCAAGCGTAGCGTGGAGATTTGTCACTGTAGTGTGGATGCAGAAGAACCACTTTGGTTTGTTCCTGAAATTATTTTCAGAGACATCCTGTACTATTCCTAGTGAGGGCTATAGACGGCGGAGACCTCTCGTGTCTGGCCATGGTCTAGAGTAAAAGGGAGTGGAATGCTATCGCTTCCTTCTGCAAAGCACTAATACTAATGAAGACGATGGCCGCAACGATGTCAAAAAAGCCGTAGGGACTCAGCAGTGCCGATGCTCGCTAGAGCCACGGAGAATTGCTGGAAAAGAAACCCCTGCCCAAGAACGCAACGGGCAATTGAATAACACTATACCTAAATAGTGTGCAAGCTCCTACAGAATACAACCATTACAAATGTGACTAGATAAAACAATTTGAAGAGTTCTCTCTATTACTTCAGAATCCAAGGTCCTAGACCTTGGGACCACCGGGGAGCCATCACAGATCACTTTTCAAACGAATAAAATAATTTTTCATATGGATCCAGGCGTGTACAAGTAATCAAAGAACACAACAAAAGATTCTGACGAATCGAGAACCTCTTCTTTTTGACGACGGTTAAAAAAGACAAATACCACAAGGAACATGCTAGAACATAGTCAAAGGGCTATTGATAAATAAATTGAGCTTATAACTAACCTAGAACCTTCTTAAACCTTCTGTGCTCCCTTTACAGTGACACCGATGTACAAGATCTAATTTTCCGCCCATGTCATTAGCGAGCATGAAGATCGTACGATTTCCCGGCGCATCGGGCTGCATCGGTACGAATCGTACGAATCGCGTGCGTTACGTCAAAATGCCGTGATCGATTACTATGTGGGACAGCGAGAGTAATAGTAAACACTGTTATGGAGGGGTTGCTTATAAGAAAACATAGAGAATGGACTGAGCATTAAGTACCTTCCTGCCAGCGCTCAGCAGACTGCTTACAATATGATTAAGCAGACTGCTGAGCGCTGGCAGTTTTGTGCGGATGTGACGCATATCCTAATTTCAATTTATTTGTAATAAAACAAATAACAATATCGACTAATAAATCGATAGTTATTTGTTTTTTTTAAGGTATGCACCATATCTGATGCAAATAAACTCTTTTTCTTTATTTCTTTCTGCCTTCTTTATTACTGATATGCTCACGTTTCAATTACTTCACATGATGGTAAGGAAATAGTGTGGTTGACGATGAACGCTTCCTTATAAGTAACCTAATCACTCTTGGTTTTAAAGCCCTCTGGCTATCTATTAATCACAGACTTCGGTAGGGAATTCTACTGCTTAGCTCTACACACCGTGTACGCACCATACGACATATACATATATCTACCGTCCATACCGTAACAACAACTCTACAGAAAGAAACATAGCAACTATGCCGCCAATGCAACATGACAATGTAAACTTCTTGACGTCGCAAAATCAGAATACCAGTAAAAGATATTTACACGCTCTACGATCGTTGTCTCTCTTACACTTTTCTAACCGTGTTTAGTTCACTGCCGGGTAGAGAACGCTCACTCCATTCTTCAGAATATATGGTTATGGGTATAATATGGAATTAGTCTCGTTAACTTCGTTCAGTAGGTCATCTAATCATCTATTAAGTCATTAATGTTCTACGAAATTACATAAATATTGTCGTATATCGACACGCAAATGAGAAAACTAACAAGTGTCTCCTGCACTTGTGAATTTTCACGTTTCTACGTCCAACATGTGCTAATTATATGAATAATTTTCTTTTTCATAACAACGTAATTGTTTGTTCATAACTGGAAGTGGTGAGAATGCGCAATCGTTTTGTTAGTAATCAGAAATGAGTCAAACTTAATAACAATAAATAAATAAAAACGCTTGAAAGGGTAGTGATAAGTGGATAGACCCACATTTTACCAGTTACACACATATTTGTGTCACATGTAGTAGAAAGTGAGAAAAATAACAATGGACAAGAAGTCTGAATGTAAGATAAAAGGCTTGAAAGCAAATGCCTATCAAGAAAACTCGTAGAGATGTTTGAAAAAGCAATACTTTATGCATCAATCTCAAATATATTGTAAGTAGGATAATCAGTCTTATAATTCACACTGTTGAGACTCAGGACCCCTCTCTAAGAGAAACAATAGACCGTAATCCACCACGTAGTCCCACTTAAAATTTTTGGTAATACGACATACAGGTTTCACAAAGTAATGCACCTGCCTGGATTCAAAAGCGCGTTGTACAAATCACAAGTCAAGGCTAATGCTAAGGTTAACTAGACCACCGCTGTTCTTAAGAGCTTAGAGAACTTACAACTGAATGTTCAAGTAGCAAAATATCACAACACTATCTGAGTAGAAAAAAAGTAGAGATGAAAATAAACAAAACTGCACCACAGCAGTATATTTCCAAGCGCAGACCCCGCAGTACGATCGCCTTAAAAGCTTCACGTATGAACAGCATCAGCAGTTTTGCGGCAAAGAAAAAAGTGCTCACACAGCAACTTGCTGGATTAATTACAAGAGGCTGGGTAAGCGATGCTAAATTAATCATTTGTCTTGAACATTGGAAGCCAGCCAACTTTTATTTGAAGTTACATGGGATTTACTTGTTTGGGTTACTGTTTTCTTAAATTCGTTGGGAAAAGAATAAATATAAGTGAGTTAGATATGGAGAAAAATATGTGCATATGAGTGATAGTTACTTCGTAAGCTGGTGTTCACAATAGCTGCTCGAAATAAATGAGCAGCTCTGAAGAAATGATCAGCTCTAAATTAATGAACAGTTGATAAAATTTAAAAAACTTTGCCACACAGAAACTCCTGTTTCGTAGGTACATTCACACACATGTAAACTCAAATACATAAGACACCCAAACTCTATCGAGAAGGTGATTGATTGGAGAGCAATGAGTCGCCTCGGTATTTTTGTAAGTATTTTCTTATTTGCTAGCCTTTTCTATCCCAACCCTGAGTAAAGATTGAGTCCCTCCATCCATATTTTGCAAGCCCACGCTTTTTTTTGCAGTTTGAAAGTCCAGTTTGTTCCGTTATCTTATTCGTGGCGTACCGCGATACTGTCTCAAAAGCGAAACTTAAAATAAAAGGCAATTGATTAACTTAAAAACTTCAATCGTATGATTTTCATTATTTCTTTAGGAAATAAGCGATTATCGATTGAAAAACTGAACGTACCATATACATTCACTATCGATGTCTCTTCCTATTAAAGGTTTTCTTTAGCATCACTAAGAAAATATTGAAAGAAATAACAGGTCTCATAATAATAATGGTTTGCAAGAAACTTTTGGATTCTGATTTATCAATGTTTACGAGAATGTAAATACTGTACAGCAATGTCAAAAAAGGCGATAGCAGTAGAGATTTTTTTGACCAAAATAAACAACCAAACATACGATTTGGCAAGATTACATTGAATAGGCTTGCAAAAAATAAACAATTTACTAACTGAAGTAGAAGCTGATACAAGCAAAATAAACGCAGAGAATGAAAAACTACGCAAGAGAAGAAAAAAATATTACAAAGCGGAACATAGAAAGGAAAAAGCTTCGGTCCAATTATTCGACTATATATCAAGTTAGCAGAGTGTGTTCACGTTACAAATAGCCGATATGTAGGAATAGATTAGATATTAAAATAATTACCTAGCTAAATGTGTAGAACCAAGGCAGTAATAATGTACGCAATATAAAACTAGGAAGTGACTAGTCGAATGAAGTTGAAATATACGGGACTTGTTAGGTCGTGCTTGTGAAAGAATTCTACATACATATGCATTTTTTTATAGAAGGGATAAAACGCTTGGCTCAAAGAAAGATGTTTGGAGAAGCAGAAGACGACCAAAGAACCAATCGATATACTGAGAGTAATTTCACGAAAGAAAAGGGAGTTAATGATAGCGTGACGGTTGTCAGGGGAGAAAGGAAAAAGAATATGTGTGTATAACATGGGGTAAGTTTAGAAGGTTGATGATGAATTAGGTGTGTGTAAAAGTTTCTTCAGCCATGTCTAGGGCAGCAATAGTTCAGTAAAGGGGCAACTGGCGATGATTCGGTAAGGTCCAATACACCAGCAGGGAACTTAGAAACAACGACAAAAGATCAACAGGTTGTGATCATAGCCATTACTGACCGTAATTTACTAAGAATACTGGTTTAGGAGACACTTTTTTAGATATATATTTTTAGGTCGAAAGAGGTGGTACTATAAAGCATGAGTAGTGTTTCCTATTTGGCGCAGCCGTGAGACATACAATGTTGATGTATTCTAAGTTTAAGTTTGTATACTATAATTATAATTGTTATTTTCTTTATATTATATTGTTAAAGAAATGTTTCGAAATGAAAAAGTGTTTTCTTTCTTTCTGAAATATCTCAGTTAAATACTGTAGTGTACTAGGGTCTAGATTTGTCCCTGGGTGGCCCATTACATGCACTTCAATATACTACCAATAATACGACCACCACAAAATTATATGGAATACAACAAGTTTTACGTATATTTTATAAACATTAAATAAACATTATCAATATATATATTACATTATCAATAATAAACAGTATCAACCGCTCCCCCGTATATTTCCACACAAGCTGGTCGATAATCATATACGCACTGAAATCGGCCGGTCAACGTTTCCGGCACGCTAATAAAATGAAGTTATTATCATCAATCTTGTTCCTCTTTGCGGAATTAGTCGACGATGAAATATGATCTGGTGCACTTTCCGTCGTTAGGAGAATTGAGTGAATTAAGTAATTAGCGACTGTGAAGAAACTGAGAGTATGGTCTTCAATTAATGGTGTTTGTCTTTTACTTTCTTGTTTTATATATTCTTTTTCTTCAACACAAAATGGGCTCGCGTGGTCACAAAGAGGAGGTATATTGTTCCAGCAGTGGCCACGTTTTAGACTATTTATTTACATTATGAAGAATTTCTGTTATTTATGTACACACACACAAGCGAAAAGGGCAAATTGGTACAGATAGAAGATCATGAACGTGCCGTTTAAGACTTTTTTGCAACAAACCTACAACATGAGAATTGAGTGAGGGATGTCTTCACTGTCTAAAATTAAAGAGTCATTTTAGAGATCTGGGACCTTATTATGACGTTTTAATATGTGAGGCATGCGAGTGAGAGAGAGGGATAGAGCAATACACCCTATACAGGGTTATTTGTAAAACACTAGCAACCTCTAAGGTGCTAGTCAAGAACATCATACAGTTTTACAAATAACCCTGTACAGCTCTATCCCTTTAACATTTAAGTTTAGGTCGTCAAATAGATCGCGTTAAGAGCTCGTGGTTAGTCCTTTGGGTGTGTTTTGATCGACAGACAATAACAACTGTAAAAAAAACCTATACACTCCAGTAATGTGAGCAGTAAAAGAGAAATAGACAAAAAAACCTTTCAGTCGATTACTATGTTTGGCAAATGAAACAGAAAGACTGAAGAGCCGGAAAACAATAGTTACTCGCCAATTGAAAGTCAATGCTAGTCTTTATTTATCTGAAAGAAAACCTAAACTTTAGGGTAAGGCCTGTTACGCTGAATTCAATTGATCACTTAGTAATAGAAAGTAATTACTAAAGTTTGTAACAAAATCTTCCGAAATGTCCAATTTATATTTCACACCAAACTGTTAAGATATATTGCTAAAAGGACAACAAATAACCATTGTTTACGGGCAACAGACTTATATACATTTGGTTATGACAGGTCTTGTACAAAAGCAGGAAATGCTAATGCTAATAACATTCATGCCTGGGCAATGTATGCCTGGTACAGGCCTAGGGTTTACTGAAGCGCGCAAGCCCCACCACGATGTCAACGCAAAGATATAGTGATGGAAAGGGATAAGGTGATGGAGAGAGAGATATGGCGATGAACAGAGATATGGCGATGAACAGAGATATGGCGATAAAGAGAAATACGGCGATGACCAAAGATACGGTGATGGAGTTCGTGCCTGCGCAATGTGCACTGAGCACATACGTTTCGGCCGTCAAAGCCTTATGCAGTTTCGCTTTTGACGTCGTTCGGCTTTCCTGTAAGGCCCGAGTCGTCAACCCTTGGAGTTAACCTTGGAGCGGGAGAAGTCATTGGTTTACATCTAGTTAGATTGGACTCCCCACCAATTTAGTTAAGAAAAGGGACATTAAAATGATCACTGATACACTTATTTTTTCATGAAAAGTTTTGATGATGACGTCTCCAGCAGCGATTGCCTTGGCATCTCGTTACTCAGTTCATACGCGAAGGAAAACGCTCGGATTTCGTAAATAACAACATTATGAGTCGTTATTGTTCTTACAACCCAAGCAAGAGTCGCTTAAAAGATTAAAGAATGAAAAAATATATTATATCTGAGAAAACTAGGATTAAAAAACTTTTCGTTTCTACGCTAACTTCTTGAAAGGGGAAGATCGATTGTGATAAAGTAGGATCTGTTTATCTTTGTATTCCAGTACACCACACAACGATATACAAATGCATCAATAAGTCACAAAATTAACTTAAAATTTACATTCAAAAAGTTTGCAACGAAACTGATGAAAAGGTTATGAAAGTTAAGTACACCGCAAATAATATCCATGAAACTAGTTGCATTCCAATTTGGAAATTTTTCAATCATACGCTCGCGATGGCATTTGATTGGCTCATATTGCAGCTGTAGGCACTCAACATACATATCTACATGTCTACTTCATTCAGCACTGAAACAAATATTTGTGGGGCCTATATTGATTTCAGAATGTCAATGGATGTGGTTTCGGAATGTATTGACGATGAAAACATCGAATAACCTTATACGAATATGGAGAATGAAATATGAATAAACGAATTGGGTTTTCATTGCGGCATCCCGTTTTTGTGAAAAATAAAATGTTATGTGTACGAAAATAAATGACAAAATTTATTACTGAAAACAGAGGATGTAATTTAAACCGGATAGAATCAAATAAAACTTTCGAGAGATACAATAAACGCTGCTGAAAGAATTCGACCATAAACATTAACTTGGGACTTAAATAGCAAAACCTTGACTCTACTTATCCACTGGTACATTCATCTGCCTGCCGAAATGTTTGGCTTAAGGAAGCTAAAACTTTGCAAAGAGTTTCCCTTAAACACTCAATTTTTTTAAATTCTCACGAGATAGTCGATATGGGATAAAAACATACACCACCTGATGGCACCAAGTCATTACCCGCTATATGCGATAACACTGCTTTCAAGGATACGTTGCCCTCCTTAACACAAAGCTAAAAACAGACCCTTAATTGCCTACGAAAGTTGAGTAAACGTAGTTAACGTATCGAATTCAGTACATGACTACATAATACATCATTAGCTGGTGATCGGGAGAAGTATAGTGTTCCTAACGCTGATGGATCAACAACGTGTAACACGAGAATGACAAGTAGCTCCACTACTCACGATGTGCTGTCGGCTGTGACGTGGTATTGACACTTGGGAATTTATAACGATTTGTCGTCCTAGAATAAAGATCACGTATATCGAAATATACTCGTAAATGATAGCATGACGGCTGATACGAAAGAATGGAAATAGAAAATAGATGATGATGTCGAGATATTATTGGAAGAGAATCAAGTAGCCTCGTGATGGCAAGTGGACATCAATAAATAAATGGAAAGTGCATTGCCAACTGCTAAAATGTCTTAAATCTGCTAAGCCGCTTAATGGTAGATATTGGCGTTTGTAGCTTTAGAGCTAAACCAACACTGACAGACTGGAAAGAACTGCAACATAACTTTCCAAAAGAAAATTAGCACCATCCATTTTAGAAGAATATCTGGAGAATAGAAGTTGAAACGTTGAGACTTGTGTCTTACAAGTGACAAAAGTTGATATTTTAAAAGATATGCAGTGATGCTATCATGTAAATTATTAAAGAAAAGGAAGACAACAGGAATTGTGATAGACCTTCCGCCACCAGAAGACACTCGACTTCCCCAATGATGGAAATCCCCGCAAGGAAATCAGCACATATCGTGCTCCAAGACGTCAACGTCGACACATACGACACTGACTACCTAATTATCGTACGAACAATATCAATTACACTTGCAATGATAGAGGCCGATAAATACGACATTACAACCGATACACATTGTAGTGTGAGGCACGCGATCGATTGAAATTGTAACTTTAATGCTGTGGGTGGCGATACAGTTGATGATATGGCTGAAAAAAGTGACAACGGAGAAGACAGCTGTATAGGAGATTTATGACTCGTCAACAACCAAATTGACAAAATGAAGCAATGAAAGAAGGGTATGTTGATAATAATGCAAAGCTAAAGCTCAAAAAGTGGATCGGCCAATGAGCCGGTTGCATTAGTGTTGTGGATGAGTGTTAAGAAAATCTATAAACGAGTTATATAAGATTCTTTATAGCCTAGAGTAGCACGATAAACCATTTGGTCCAAATCATCTAAATAAATGCAACAATGTAACATTATTAAGCCGTAGCCAAGAAGCAGTTAATGCATATTTGTAGACACTAAACCACAAAATAGATAGGTACAGAAGACAATCTCATGTATGTACTTCACTTTTTATACCTACGCTCGGTGGACGCACGCTAATGAGCGTTTGAGCCAGAACTGTTCGACGAGTGGGCCGAGATATCGTGTCCGTGAGCGGTGTCTATGTGTGCGTTGCTCGAGCGCGCTTTGTATGTAGATTGACTTCTGTACCTAGCACGATAAACCATTTGGTTCAAATCATCCAAATGAATGCAACAATATTACATTATTAAGCCGTAGCCAAGAAGTAGTTAATCATAATCATTGCATATTTGTAGACCCTAAACCAACGATGATAATACAAGAAGAAAAGGTTTGATCCTAAATAAATTGTTTCAAGGATTACGATGAAGGCAAGATTACAGTCAGATTACCATTTTCAGATTATCTAGCTCATAAATTTTAAGAGGTAGAACATTAACGAGGAACTGACAATCAACCGTGGATGTTCTAAGATGTATACCCACTAAATGATTTCAAATTCATGTAACCCGATGATGACAATTACGATGTTCCAAATAGAAATCGGCTCTGTTCCGTACGTACAGAAAGACAAGTCATGTTATTATTACATAAATATGAGGCTGTACGTCAACGTATATAAATTCGAGTGTAATGAGATCGTTATTGAAGAATGTGGGTTAAGAGGGATCGATAGAGCAATACTTATTTTATTTTTGTTTCCGTATGGTTTTAGTAATCATAATAAATAATTAATGTTTCAGTGTGATGAAATTGGAAGATTGGGTGATGATCGTGTAATAAACCGAAGACCTGGTGAAGGTTCCGATGGATGCTGGACGCACAGGATCGTTCGTTGTGGCGACGCTTGGTGGAGGCCTATATCCAACAGTGGACGTGTATCGGCTGAAACGAGTATGATGATGGTATATAAAGGATTTTGGGAGATTATGTAATGTTTTAGGCAGAGTTTATATTCATTTTTGGGTAAGAAGTTAAACAAAAGCTCCCGCTTTAGGTGGATCGAAAGGGAGTATCAAACTTTTACTGACTTGACTAAAATCCACCCGTGTACTTGCAATAGCTATTTGTGTTCTACTCTCTTCTTTCTCTTCTTCACTCTTTCCAAAATAATCACGCAGCCCAGTTTACATCCTAAAGCTTTTATTTTTTGGGGGTTCTCTTGTAACGATCATTAAAATGTATAAGATATAATTTTCGAAAGTCTTATACAGCCATCACCAGGTAAGCCGAAACAAATTGTCTAGTTCAAACCAAAAAGATGTGTAGCCATATCTCGACTAGACATAAAAAGATAAATATTTATGAAACCTATGACTGCATTTTATTAGCCAACGTGAAATAATAAAAATTTTATGCAGATACCGGTAACATTAACATACATTTCGGAGATGTAAATGCAAAAGTAATAAAACTTAGTAGTGTCAGAGATAATACTTCAATAAATATGCAAATGATATCTTTGTACATGGCCCGGGTACTGCGAGGAATGAAATGTCGGCTTGGGAAGCCCAAAGAGACAGTAGCGAGATAGGTGACAGGTAATCTAAATAAGGTGAGCCTCTGGGAGAAGATCTACGGTACCAAGCTGAAGAAATCGCTCCGGCTTTCAACGTGATGTAGCTGGTGATTTTAAAAGTCCAGGAAAGGTCTATAATAAGTAAACTTCATTATGAGGATGCATCACGACACACATTTTCACTGTTTTTCATACAACCGCTCTTACCCGATTATGACGTTATTACAACTTTTACATTAGATATTTTGGAAATACAGAATCTTGTGGATATTATCTAGGCTTCTATTGAAATAAATTTCTAAATTTGTATAATACTAATCCAGTATAATAAACCTCTGAAAATCTACTATTTTGCATGAACTTTGACACTTCATAATTTACTCAAAAATAAAAAAGTGGAAAAGGATCCTCTTAAGGATGTATTTAGTTTTTTACGTTGCTCACCGTACGTTTACTTAGCTTTGATGGACCTTATTTATTTTAGTCAAAATCAATTAACTTCGACCGTTAAACAAGAGTCAATAATCATGAAGTTTCTGACTTCTATGTTACTTAGAGAACTTCATCTCTAACTTGAAAGGTGAATTACACTTTTAGCACTCAGATCCAATCAAGGGCTTTTAATATAGAACTTTTCAGAGAAAACCAATTAGTCTTGTTTGAGTCTAGATTCTGGTAGATAGTTAAGTTGCTTTATATGTTTTTAATTCATTTGCCTTTTGATAGCAAGAATAATTTAAGTTGGTCATCACCTCACCGCCACCTTTAAATTCTTTTGACGTAATTGAACTTCACCTAAATAACTTTTTTCTTGTTTCTAGGCTCGCGCTTGACCAGATAAAGCAACGATGTGATCGACCATAGAACGTGCTTGTTTAGAAGTAACCTATTCATTCTAGACTTACAAGATCCCCAGGTTGTAATTATCAGGAAATACAAACTGCGGCAGGGAATTAAAACTGCAAATTGCACAAAACGCCCGGTGGCCCGACCAACAGGGCCGATTTCTACAGTATTTTTGTGTATTCCTGGATGGTTTTTGGTTTACAATGGGAGCTGTTATGTGGTACAGCAATCGTGGCAATGCAATTAGTTTGTTTTTTTATACAAAAATGAACTAATTGAATCCGCCCGGACCGGGACAATATCTGTAGGAAGGAACCACTACTTTGAGAAAAACCTAAGGTTTTGTTACTACTGTATGCTTACTACTGTTACTGCCATTTAATAAAACAACCAAATCAGAAGTTTACAGAACAAATTCAATACAATGAACGCCTAAATGAAAAATGCGATGTAATAAACATTTTCAATCTAAGAAAAGCGTAACATCTCATAAAAATGTCAAGACAAGAAGGGTGATTCCTACCTAAAGAAGCACCGAAAAAATCTGAAAGGTCAAGGTTCATTCTATGTCCAGACATTTCACAAAGTAGCAGATTACGTAAAGAAAATTTAGGGTACTGTCTGGAATCGTCACGTATATATAAATCATTTATCGTTTAGCTTATCCCCGAGACTATACGACTTCGATTAAGCTTTGATATCTACACATTTTCAGACCGAATACACAAAATAGATTTATATAGTACAGAAGACAATCTCATGTATGTACTTCACTCTTTATACCTACGCTCGGTGGACGCACACTAATGAGCGTTTGAGCCGGAATTGTTCGACGAGCGGGCCGAGACGCTCCCAGATATCGTGTCCGTAAGCGGTGTCTAAATGTGTGCGTTGCTCGAGCGCGCTTTGTATATAGATTGACTTCTGTACCATATTTTGTGCCGAATACGAGACCCCTACATAGAAAATGTAAAAGATCCTCACGAATTTTTAGGTACTTAACCTGTCGTCTGTATGCGTAGAGATCTTTGACATCAGAGAACGCTTCTGAGAAAACCACAAATATATTTTGCTTTGTCTTTTTTTTTTTCAGGTTGGAAAAACATTAAATATCTTGTCCCGCTTTGGGTGGAACGAGAGGGAATATCAGACTTTTACTGACTAATACCCACTTGTCTGGTAACTCTTTCAAACAATCCCGTAGCTTGTCTTAGCATTATGTGCTGCCACTACTAGTTTAGATTTTTTAATTTTATGAATGACAAACAAGAAACTAAACTGGCTGAACGAAGGTTTACTTGAAATAGGTCTAACCTTTCAAGGCGTGATGTTATTTGCCAACCGTCGCTATTCCAGACTAACTGGAATTAGCCTATCTTGGCAAAATTAACTAAAAATTTGGTTTTTTTATGAGCTACGGAGTGGAATTTCCTGCCGGAGTTTAGCTACGACTTAGGGGATCGCACTAGTTTATTAAGAGCCTGTGCACTCCAGCCTCATGGAAATTCCGCTGCAGGCAGTATTCCAGTCCTTCGATGTACGCGGTATAAATGACGAGGCGAAAAGCATTGAAGAAGAATCGATATCTTTAGACCAGCTTCCTACGCACCACACAACACTCAGCAACACTCCAATCACATGTCCGAAGCCTCACACCGTCCACCACTACCCCTACCATCTCCGCCAACCGGGGATGGTCATCAACAATGCGCACTATAAGTTGGCGCCAGCTCCGACCCGACCACATTTGTGCACGACACTCCAAGTGACTCGGTTATACGTTAAAATGGATTACAAACTTGTGAGTAACGGTTATTTGGTGGTGGTGTTCTATATTTAAAGTGTTTGTGGTGTTTTTCAATATGGCGGATTTGGAAGGTGTGATAGTGAGTCTGTTTGATTGAGACGTTGGTAAACTGATGGTAGGGATTCTGATAGAAATTTGCCTTAGATTAGTTTCGACATTTTAGGATAATTTTTATCCTATTAAGAGGAATATAACAACTAAAGCGCAGTCACTCTCAGACTGCATATGCAAAAAATACATCTGCAAAGACAGAAAGTTTGCATATATGAATAATTTTAACGATATCATAAGAATCTATAGATTTCATAATAAAATGAAAACACTAACAAGTAAAACGTAGCTTGTAGAATAATCCGAGAAATAATCAACATGATTGCATGTACATTAGTCTAGTTTCTAATCGATAAAAGTCATTTTTAAAGACTCTTTATCATAATTTTTGCCATACTACTAAATTAGTTGTATTAAGTTTTGAACACACTATCTATCTAGAGCATTTATCTTAAAGAATAACATATATTTTCTGATTCCGTTTACTTTAGTGGAACACAGACTTTTGCATATTATAAAACTAGCGATTAAATCTGTAGTTTCTTAATCCTTCTACAGTTAGTCGGTTTTGAGTATGTTTAAGTAAACATGATAAAATATATCGTCATGCTTATTAATTCAATTACAACTTGCATTAAGTCCGCGTAACTTTCGAAGCTATCGTTATGTTATTACTTTAGTGAAATGCAAATTTCTAGCCAGGTATGTGAGGTGGTTTACCACTGAGTTGAGTTACGCGAATACTGACACATGCTTGCACTGACTGGACAGGTTCACTCAAAACAGTTCTTTCTTTAAAAGAACATCTCAGACAAATCTGCATGGTTCTCATGTGATTTGACTATTACATAATTAACTATATGGACTTCAAAAAAAGTCTTTGACCCCTGAGTATGTTTCGGTGTTTCTTCTCAGGGTAGTCAGCTAGTAAACACCGGCCTTATCTAATTTAAACTGACGAAAAAATAAATAAAATTAAAGCAAATTGGTATAAGCTTCTCAGGGAAGGACATAAGCTATTATTTATCTGGCTTTACACCGACTTCGCGACCGCATTAACAACATAAAAAGTCGTGGATAAATGCTAGTAAGCTCTACTCAATTCGCGACCCGCCCCGTCTTTTCGACTTTTTATTAGTAAAAAAATATTTTACGCAAACAGGACAATTAAGAACACAATTAACCAAATTTACCAAATCGAGTGAGCCGCCTTCAAAAGGTAGTCTATTATATGCAATTGATTTTTATTGTCTGTCATTTAAATTATAAAAAAGGGGATATGGCCTATTCTCAGACTTTTCAAATACTTAAACATAAAAAAATCTTAAAAATCGGTCAAACCGTTTCGGAGGAATTATATAATAATGTCAAAAGGTGAATTGATTAGCCAATCACATCTGGTGGAAATCTCGTGTCGTCAAGAGAATATACTCCCGGGATTAAAACAGTAATATAGTATTCATTGTGCATGCAGCTAAGGAGTGGAATTCCTTGCCGGAGTCTGTGTTTCCTGATAGCTACAACCCAGGAATCTTTAAGTCGAGAGTGAATAGGTTTCTTCTAGGTAAGCGCATTCCTTCGCGACCGCATCGTCACTTTCCATCAAGTGAGATAGCGGTCAAGTGCAAACCTATCAACAATAAAAAAAAGTATTAGTATCCCTCTATTATTTCCATTGTTCTCCTTAGTGGTCTACAGCAATCCCGTCTGACTATTTCCTAGCATCAATTTTGTGTGTTATGGAATCAACCACACGATCGACATGCGTCAGACATATCCAGTGTAGTCTACTTTTCCTACTTATTAAACGTTAAATAATCTGAAATAGATCACGATACAATCTTATGCAAGAACAACTAACTAAATTATAACCGTTAAAATGAAATTACATATCATTAAACATAACAGTTTTGAATGCAATATAACATTACGGAGATGACGTAACAATTTCCCAGTTTCCGCGATCGGAGTTAAAACAAATAATTATAGTTAAGTTGAAACTAATAACTGTAAATTAGCTAGAGCATTTTGTAACGCACCAGTGAAGGATGTGCCTCGTTTTGTGAGAAAATTGCCGGTTTTCACGCGAAAATTGATGGAGCAGTGTGAATAGTGAAATTATGTTACTCAGTTACGCGGTAACATTGCATTGTACGAGTAACGTATAGGGAAACTGAAGGATACAGGTGTGTTTTAGTCAGTAAAAGACAAGCCCTCTCGCTCCACCCCAAATGGGAGCGGAGACCTCTCGCGCCGGGCCTTGGTTCAGGCCATGGTCCGGAGCGAGGAGGAGTGGCAGGCGGTCGCCTCCTGCGAAGCAGTAATACTAGCAAAGGAGGAGGCCGACCGCAAGAGGCAACGGCGCTCCCGCCACCGCCGCCGGGATTCCGATCCCGATTTCCGGCCACCGTAGACGCGGGCTTGCAGACGGGGAGCTATGGGCAGTTCGCTGTCTGACCGTCCGGTAATTGTCAGGACCAAGCCCAAGACGTCGACGGCGCCCACTGTTCCCACTCGCCTCAAGGAGTTGTTAGCAACAGCAGGGGCCAACTGGGTCGATGCCTATTGGGCCAGGACTATCCGAAAGGGAGCTCGAGCCCCGGTATGAAGGCTAGAAAGAACGGGGTGGGTTTTTAGTCAGGAGCTCGAGCCCCGGTATGAAGGCTTGAAGTATCGTGGTGGGTTTTTAGTCAGTAAGAGTCGGACACTATCTCCCGCTCCGCCCAAAAGCGGGGTTTGTCATTAGATGATTTTCCCACCATAAAAAAACCCCAAACGGGAAAAGTCATTTGGCGATTTCCCACTTCATCAAAAACAAAACTCTGGTAATGTGGTCAATATTGACATAAAAATACAATATTTCAGAAACAAATAAACTATCAACTAAGCTCGGAAATTGAAGAAGACTACCTGACGGAAATTAAGAGCTAATCAAGGAAAAATAGGTTAAAACAAGGAACAATTAATAGACAATATTTTCTTCGTTGTCATTGTCTTATTTCCTCTGTAGGTTTTCTTAATCAACGTCTTTTTTTATGGTTGAGAAAATCATCCAATGACAACCCCCGCTCTTGGGCGGAGCAGGACATAGTTCAGACTCTTACTGACTAAAAACCCAGCCCGTTCCTTCTAGCCTTCATACTGGGGCTCGAGCTCCTAACTAAAATCCCACCCCGTTCTTTCTGGCCTTCATACCGGGGCTCGAGCTCCCTTTCGGATAACCCTGGCCCCAGTAGGCTTCGACCCAGCTGGGCCCCTGCTGTTGCTCACAACTCCCTGAGGCGCGCGGGAACAGTGCGCGCCGTCGACGCCTTGCGTTCTTAATCAACGTCTAGGATAAAAAAGAAATTGTCTGAAGTTTGTGAGATTCTTGAGATAATAATATAATTAATCTTGGTCTTATTATAATCGAGTTTGTAGTTACTAGTGATTTATGATGTTGGAGAAGATTTTAATGGGATTTCTGTTGCTTTAGTCATTTTTTATTGTACATAGCTTCTGCCCGCGACTTCGTATCTTAATCGTGTGTAGCGCCCCTTAGTGAACTACACTGTGGGCGACGTAACTTACGAGAAACCTAGGACCTATTTGCGGTTGGTACAATAATCTGGTCTAAAGATCGAACCGCAAAATTGAGTTTGTTTTTTATTGTAGGTATATACTTTTCCGTCGATAAAAATTACCCAGTGTGGTGCCCAGGATATTAAAGAAGAATTATACATATAAATTTTTTTAATCACATTTTTGGGTTCGGTATCGGTCTAGTAACACTAGTGCCATTTATTTTTTTGATATTTACAATGACAGTGTGATTTCACTTCTACAGATTTATTATAAGTATAGATAAGAAAGTATTTCATGGTGTACGCATTTATTTATGAGTTCAGGAATCATCAAATAACTTATTTCAAGATGGGAAATGACTTCTCACGCTCTAGGGCGGAGCGAGAGGGCGTGTAAGAATTTTACTGACTAAAACCTACGTCTATCCTTCAGTTGGCTTTTGTGTTTCAGGACCACATTTTCTCTTTAAACAATTCCAGCGATGAATTCTCGTAACTAGATGTGCTAAAATAAGGGCAATCCCGCGTGCTTGATGAAATCCTGCGATATTAAAAACTCCCTTAGTATATCGGCTATCCCTGCGAGCAATGTGACCATCTAATACCAAGTCGCCAGGAGTTCCCAACAAGAAGTAGTATCGTCAACATAAATCGCATAAGCGCACTACCGTTTTCCTGATCGTCTTCCGTCATAACTACATTAATTCAATGAACGCTAATTCGCGCCAATTTTCATACTGTTCAGTAGGTAATAGTTTGTTCATGTCGCTTCATATTGACACCTTCCGTGCTTGTAATGTCGGTTAGTAATACTATGCGTGAATACTGGAAGTTACGTTTAAAAATACTAATGGTACTTAACCTATATTGTCTTTCTGGCCATCCTTACTAATAAAAGCGAAAGTGAGTTTGTTTGTTTGTTACGTTTTCACGCCTAAATTGCAAAACCGATTTTGATGAATTTTGGTACGGAGATAGTTGGGACCCTGGAGACGGACATAGGCAATTTTTTTTTTTAACTGAGAAAAGGGGGAGCAAGAGTAAAGTATATTAATAAACGCGGGTGAAGCCGCGGGTAACAGCTAGTATCTAAATACTTATCATCTTCTTCTTTTTCTTTCATGTCGATCTGATCTAATGAAGAAAAGCTGCTATATTCTTGAGCGACATAGGCTTTATTTTATGTAAGCGGGCGAAGATTCGGAAAAAAGCTAGTTAAGTATTTATTTATTTACAATTTACATGTACAACGTTACAGCCTAAACTAACGCGTTGTACAGAAACTAAGAAACAAAAGAAGAGAAAATAAAAATAAAATATACTACCACTAAAATAAAATATCCCACGAAACCAAATAAGACAAGGTTTAATTGTTGTTTTCATCCATCTTCTCAAAAAACCTTAGACATTCACGACACACATCTATCCATCTCCCAGCAAACAAGTCACACTCTAGTGTTAGAGTCAGAAGAGCATAATTGTATTATAGAAATTCATTCTAGCAAAAAACCAAAATAATAATGTCGCATACGACATTCTTCCTAAAAAGGATCTTATATTTTTAATAATATAAACTAGTGCTTGACTGCGATCCCCGGTAAGCATCACTGCTTACCGGGGATCGGGGATGATTAATAAAATTGATTGACGCTTGCATGACCGTGTAATGGTCGCCTATGTTTGAGATTGCCGCGGCGCGCCCGCCTCGCATCCGCGCTTCCAGTGTGTCCAAACATTTTAATATATTGTGCCTAGCGACCCGGCCCAACTTCACACGGGTGTTACATATCTTTGAAATTCTCGGCTCTTCCCCACTATAATATGCATGTATTATACACGTAAAGCTGTCTCATGAATCACTCTGTGTATTGTTGGAAACCGCATATACATCCGTTGAGTATCGCAGACAGACGCGGTGAGAGATTTTGTTTTGTAATTTAGGTGTCTTCAAGTTTAGGGTTATTCACCCTCTAAACTAGTGCGCCTCACCATCAACGATTGTATCGCTGCTTATTGGGATTGCAGTCAAGTACTAGATATAATATAATAAAAAAACAAACAAAAAAGTATTTCTTTACCATTTTCGATAATGTTCTGAACAGAAAAACGACAACTAGAAGTAACCTATTTACTTACCTATTGACTCACGTTAAATATAGTTTTAGATGTAAACTTAAATTAATTAAAACTAACATAAAAAAGAAAAATAAAACCCTAGAGAACTAAAAAAAAAGATGGCAATTTAAAGTAAGGCGTCGAAAAATTCCTCCGCATCGCTGTCGACTGGGAATGTACCCAAAAGCTTATCCTTTGACCGAAGTAAAAGCCAGCCTTTGGGTCACCCGAAGTGTCCACGAAGCGCTTCGAAAGGTAATTTTTTTTTTTCCTATTGACTTAGGTTTTCTAAATCCAAAATTAGTTTTCCATTAAGTTAAACAAACCAGTAAAAGTTTAGAAATTATACGTCTGTTGATCCTTTATCATGTCCAATTAAAGCACATAAACCAAAAGATAAGACGCATCGCTTTAGTCTAGTCACCGGTTGGCTGAAGACAAACTGCAGTTCCCTCACCTCAATATCAACACATCAACACTCATAGATTCACAATCTTCGGAGAAAAGTAAAAGGATGGAAACCGTTTAGCATTACATCTCACAAAGTATAAGTGAAAACATCGCGTGTGTGAGATATCGATATAAGATCACATGACACGCGACCGTACGTCGTCAGTTAGTTCGTTTAACTTTACTAGTTTATGGCCTGGTGGTTCAAGGCACCCGCCTCTCATGCATGAGGTCGCGGATTCGAAACGGAATTAGTGGCTCATATACTAGTGCGCCTCACCATCAGAGATTGCTTTACTGCTTACCATCAGGTCGGATCGAGTATCGTGTTGCCCAGTGACTGGGTTGTGGTGGTCAGATGGGCAGTCGCTCCATGTAAAACACGGGTATTCAGCCGCAACCGGTTAGATTGGAAGCCGACTCCAAGCTAGTTGGGAAAAGGCAAGGAAGGCTGGTGATGAAGAACAAAGATGGTTTATCGAATCGATGCTTTCCAGTCGAATAAAAATATAAAATTGGGTTATCTCACTTTGATATTCACAAAAATAAAACATGACTGATGCTCTCGATCAGGGTACTTACATCCTTTCTCAAATAATTTTCTTTTCCTGACCTTTTCAAGGAACCATCATAAGATAAAATTAGCCTCACATACAAACATACACGTACACGTACATAAACGTACATGAGATACTTACACACGATACGTTATGTTGAGGGACAAAATGTCCTCCAACATAACGTATCTCATGTACGCGGAACGCTGTCAAATTGTCTAACAACAACAACTCGCGTAACGTGAATGCGTTCTAAAATGTTTGGAAACTGGGCAACGTTGCAGCTTCATGTAGATAGGCGTTGCGCGTCATATATGTTGTGGGAGATTTTGTCCCCAAATTTATCGGAACTTTTAAGTAAACTACAAAAAATCGCGCATTGAAAAGTATGAAAAGAAAATAATATTAGACTAGGCATAGTGTGTGCGGACGGCGGTAATGGACCGAGTCCAAGACGTCGACGGCGCGCACTGTTCCCGCGCGCCTCAAGGAGTTGTCAGCAGCAGGAGGAGAGCTTGTGCCCCGGTATGAAGGCTAGAAGGAACGAGATGGGGTTTTTAGTCAGTAAGAGTCTGACACTATCTCCCGCTCCACCCAAGAGCGGGTTTTATCATAAGATGATTTTCCCCATCGCAAAAAAAGGCATAGTGTGTGAAAGGACAGAGAGAGATGAGAGGCGGATATGCTAACCTTCCTATAAAAATAAAGATTATTAATTTACTACTGTTATAATAACATGTGACATTGATTAAACTATTCGAAGGTTCTCTCTCTAACTTATTTGTCAAATTATGATAAGTACTTAAGTAGTTTAGAAGTTAGGAGGGGAGAAATGAACATACACGCATACGGGTTAAAATCACAACTCTCCTTTAAGATTCGCCGTAGCCGCTTAAAAAGACCAACTCAAGATCCACTGAAGGTTGTGTAGGCGTAAGTTTTTTTTCATCCTTTTAAAATTAATAAACTGTAAAGTTACATCACAGTAAAGACAAAGTCTACGGATTAGGCATTACTTAGTTGTAAGTCCCGCGGATCCTGAAAGGCCGTCAGCCCCGCCACCACTTTGCCTTGACTGGCTTAATTTTTTTCTGTCATAACCAGAGATCGGAATAAAAGAAACAATCAGAATATATTGTGTATCTAAAGGTAGCACATACGTGTGTCACACACGCCGATCTGGGCACGTCGGTGTCCATACATTTTATATGGAAACTAGACTTGTAGAGCTACACTAGATCCACGCCATGCGTCGTCGTTCTACGTACAAATCAGGCGTGTTACACGTGTGCGCCGACATCGGTCTAATGTAGTTCTAGCTTTAAATGTGTCTGCTGCGGTGTTCCCGTCCGATTATAATTTAGTAGTCTTCAAGGTTAGAGTGAATTGGTACATCATCGCTTACCATCGGGTGAGATTGTGGTCAAACGTGATCCTATCCATTATACATAAAAAAAAGAATAGGCTCTTAAAACGAGTGCACCTCACCATCAAAGATAGCATCACTGCTTACCATCAAGTAGTAGTTCTTCTTTTACCATCAAGTGGGATCGCTGTCAAGCACTAGTTTATACATATCTCCACTCTATTAGAGAGGATAGGTCACTATAGGACGGAGTGCTGCTAGGATGGATGTCAGCGTAATAGGAGACACCTCGGGCGTCAGGGAGTCGCAAGGCGATTTTCAGCAGGGCTTGTAGACGACGAGCAATGAGTGGCTCATCGTCTGATCGCCTGGTACGGACCAAGCCCATCATCCACGGTGACTCCCCGCGCACCTCAAAGAAATGTCAGTAAAACTATAGAATTTTTGAAAGAGATGCCATAATTCTGGAACGCAAACAGCAACTATAGGACCTAAGTTACCTAAATTGCTAAATATTAACTTAGGTTAGGTTATGATGAGGATGACATATAAAAATCTCTAAAACATTAAGAAAAATAACTAAAGGAGACTGATGGGTTCTAGCCAGTAAAAGTCTGTTACGCCCTCTCGTTCCGCCCTAGAGCAGGCGAAATCATTAATTGATTTCCTCCCTCAATAAAATGAAAAGGTGGATGGTCAGCACGACTTGAAATGACATCAAACATCCGTCCCCATTTCTTGCTTCGACAAAACGACAAAACGCACATAACGCGTAAAGGAAGCGATACATCCGCAAATAGCGTGGCAATCGGTAATCGTGACAGCTGGAGAAAAAACGTCCATCGCATGACCACGTTACGAACGAAAAAGGAACAGATTACCGCGCGTCACATTATGACCGACTTCTAATGAATTTACTGGATATCCGTATTTGGTAATTGGTAATTCCGGAGAAAAAAGAAAAGAAAATAAATATGGGTTTGTCGACAGTTCTGGTGTAGATAGATGGCTGATTAGTATGACCAATGACCAAGCCTATCAATAATAATAAAAAAACACCATTAAAGTTTCGCGAACTCTAGTCTCATCTTTTTTTTTTAAATTGATAGAAAAAGTGCTTGACTGCGATCCCATCTGATGGTAAGCAGTGATGCAATCTAGTTTGAACTGACGAAAAATTTGACGTCAAAAAGTGTTCTTAACCTATTTATTATATATTATTTCTGGCCTAGTGGTTAGTGGCCCTGACTGCTATGCCGGAAATCGTGGGTCCGATTCCCCAGGACAAATATGTATGTGATGAGCATGACCATTTGTTCTGTGTCTGGGTATAATTTATCTATAATCAGTATGTTTATCAATTGTTTAGTACTCATAACACAAGTTCTGGTTAGCTTGGGATTAGACGGCGTTGTGTGATAGTTGTGGAATATTACTTGGGCTTTGTTTCATCGCAATCGGTCGAGAGATATACTACATTAATTGACTGTTAGACGGTACGAAGTTCGCCAGGTCAGCTAGTTAATAAATAAACTCATCAAGCTTTTACACATGTAACCTTCCACATCAACAGAAAGGGTTAGCCTATTCTTAGCGCCGTAGAATCACGGCAACCATGTGAACTGACCGCATTAACCAAGCGCTAAGCGAAAGCGCGATAAACAACGCGTTAATTACCGACAATGACTCGTGAATAACGTTGTAACGTACAAATAACGAACGCTTTCAATGACATATTGGGTAACAAAGTCGTATGATTGTGTTATTTAATTTGTGTTACGTTATTGTGATGTGAGCTTTCTCGATCGTGAATATGGTTGTACTCACAGAAAAGATGAAAGAGGTTAGAAAGGAAATACTATCCGATTTGTACTTAAGAGTGTCGCCGCTTGTCTCCCACCCTTTAACTCTACTACAGGCAATAAATCAATACGAACGTGCTTTATGCATGCTACGCGGTATCTTCTTTTCCAACATACCACAGTGTCTCAAGACGAAAGTCTATGACCAGTGCGTGTTGCCAATGATGACATATGGTACCGAAACGTGGTTGCTCACAATGGGCCTCATCAAAAGGCTAAAGTCACCCAAAGGGCAATGGAAAGGGCTATGCTCGGGGTTTCCCTGCGTGTTCGAATCAAGAATGAAGATATACGCAAGAGAACTAAAGTAGCCGATTTAGCACGAAGAATTGCCAAACTTAAGTGGCAATGGGCAGGGCAAATTGCTCGCAGAACAGATGGCCGTTGGGGCCGAAAGGTTTTGGAGTGGTGGCCGCGTACCGGAATACGCAGCGTTGGAAGGCCTCCTACAAGGTGGACCGATGACTTGGTGAAGGTTACGGGAAACCGATGGATGCGAGTCGCACAGGAACGTTTGTTGTGGCGACGCTTGGGGTCCAACGGTGGACGCATATTGGCTGAAATGATGTTGATGTGCGTTACGCAACTAACAGACCACGCACAGTTAGATCGCAAGTTTGCTATTGATTATGTCAATTATGAGCATGATCATAAGACACGCCAACAAGGCCATTCTAACCTCTTTCATCTTTTCTGTGGTATGTAATAAGCTTATGGGGGTAAGGGTGAATTGGCAAGTTTTAATATTATGTATGGTCCTTTGCATTCCTTGTAGTCGAAACTTAGCCTCTTTGGTCTCGTAGTGGCACGAAGTCCTAAGTTCGATTTCCTTATTGAGCAAAAAGTACTTGAGTTTATCAATTAGCAGTTACTCAGTGGTTACCCGGAGTTCGGAAGTTGGTGGTGTGACAACGAAGCCTCGATAACTTTTTGCTTGCATGGGTCCAGTCGACCCATTCAAAGAGAGACTAGGTCAAGTGATCCCGAGAGCTCAAATCAAGCGGGTCCAATTGACCACAAACCCTTTATTACTGTATCATGCGTGCGTTCACAAAAATGTAAATGCACATACATAAGGCTTCCAAACCCGGAACACCTATTTGTAGGTCTTACAAATATATGTTCAGTGCTGGAATCGAATATGCGACCCACAACACAGGAGCCAAGGGCTCAACGCCAACCGTGCCCTCAAAGCTGTTACACAAAGAGCTTTAAAAATATATTGTTTTGTTTTTATTAGATCCTAGATGACATACATATATACATCTTAATTATTAAATATTATAAACCAAAAGGTATGTATACAAACTTAAAGTAATAATATTTACAAACGGATAAAAAAACAAAAGGAACTTATAGGGCGTCAAAAAATTCGTCCACATCGATGTCAATGGGAAATGTGCCCAGAACGCTGGCAGTATTCTGGCTCCTAAATTATGTGCAGAGTTCCCTAATTGCCTAGCCAGTAAATCAATAATTCCATAGCATTTTTAACTTTACCTTACAGTTTTTCAGTTCATATTATTTATTCATTCTCAATTCCAATATCAAACCTGACCTTTTCCTCTATACCATAGAGTATGGAACGAATCGACTAGACACCACTATTTATTTATTTATTAAAACTTCATGCAACACAAAGATATAAAGGCGGACTTACTATCTAGAAAGAAAGAAAGAAGAACATTTTATTTGCCTATCTACTTATATTACTATCGATAATGTTTTTAGCCACGAAATTCATTAACTCTTTTTCTTATTATTTGTGTCAAAAAGTACTTGATCCAAAATAGAAGTCTGTCAAATCCATAAATTGTTTAAAGAACTGATAAATGAGATGTTCCCACCACGCCCCTACTCTTCCCTATATCAATATTCAAAATGCTAATATTGCTCATTTAATAAATCATTTTGGATACTGTTATCAAAAAAAGATTTATTTTTAATGTAATTTATTATTCCCTCAAAAAATTATATAAATATCCTATTTACGCTTTAAATGTTTAAGTTTCTTAGGTAACTTAACTTTTTATGTTATTTAAAACAGGCTTTAATGTTTTCTTTTGTGTGATACCGGATGAAGTACGCCTCTGGCACAATTTTATGCACTTGAGAATAACCATGACGTGTTAAAATGTCAAGCGTGCGAGTGAAAAAGAGGGATGGAGCTTTAGTATACAATATATAGCCCCATCCCTTCTAGACAGTTCAGCCCCAAGTTTCAGACGATTATATTCTATTGACTATCTTATGTCCAAACCTCGAGTTGGCCACGCCTCCGATTCTTTTGTAGTGACCACGTGACTGAGCGTTGAGATGACATCAGAAAAGGTATCGGAGCCGCATAAAATCGATCGCATTAGCCTTTCGAATACCGTAATTAGAGACAGAATAGAAAGACAATGAGAGAGCGAACGCTTGGGGTTTAAGGAAACAAGAGCAAGAGAGAGATTTTGACCTTGTCATCTCTTTCAGTTGCCGTTGGAACGTCTGGGCGTTCCGTGGTCTGTATCTATTTTTATCCCTCTATACCTAGTGTGTGAGCGCACATAATCTGCCTTAACGCCGCCATCTCATGTCTCGGAGAAGATTCTTCACTTTCATATCGAGTCACCGACAGAAGCTTTGTGAAATGTAATCGGGACATCACAGAAATATAATCTAGTTACGATTTCACGAGGTCGAAAACCTTGAAATAACCCCCAAACTCAAAGACTGACTGGTAGAAAATGCCTAAGTCATGACCTCAAAATTGCAAAATTTTTCAAAAAAAAATTACGATTAACATACAAAAGGTCGCGGGAATGCGGTGGATGCGAGTCGGACACGATCGGTCGTTGTGGCAAGACTAGGGGAGGCTTATGTCCAATCGTATTAACGGGACTTTCACTGCTAGATAGCTAATTTGAATAACTTAGTACTACTTAGGCTTCTTTTAATTTACAGAAAGATATAGTTTCGCGCAAAAAAATCTTTTAGAAACTATGCTGTTTTACTAAACTGACGCAGACGAAGTCGCGTGCACCAGTTAGTAGTATTTTTTTTTAATATTTATCCTCCTCCCACCTTGCGTTGTATTCCTCAATGCTGAGGGTCGTGACCTCCTTGCTTCATCACTCTAACCCTTATGATTAATATTTATAGAAATGTCATATTTGTCATTACTTTTTGATTGTTAAGTTGCATTATTATTCATCTTACTACTATTACATAATCTACCTCAATACCGTCAACGCAAGTCACAAGAGAGAGGACTATTGCCTCTCATACCGAGTTACTAACAAAACCTTTGTGAAATGTATTCGGGAAACGAACAATATTCATAATATAACCTGGCTTTTGGGGCTCGCGAAAAATTGCGATTTCGGCGCTAAAAAAATTCGTTAACGTTTAATATAAGACAAAATTGGGTCAGTGGGGCTTAAAAGATTAATTTGATAACTTTGAAATGGGCATTTCTTTTTGATTGTTACTGAGTTATCACGCCAGAACACCTCAGGACTAAGCCAGGCGCATTACTTTGTTTAATTTATTTCATCACCGCTGCTCTCAAAACGGTGAAGGAAAACATCGTATGGAAACCGACATGTCCTAGAACCAAAAATTCGAAGAGGTGATATCCGCCAACCCGCACTGGGCCCGCGTGGTGGATTACGACCCATTCAGAATGTATAAACTAGTGCTTGACAGCGATCCCACTTGATGGTAAAAGAAGAACTACTACTTGATGGTAAGCAGTGATGCTATCTTTGATGGTGAGGTGCACTCGTTTTAAGAGCCTATTCTTTTTTTTATGTATAATGGATAGGATCACGTTTGACCACAATCTCACCCGATGGTAAGCGATGATGTACCAATTCACTCTAACCTTGAAGACTACTAAATTATAATCGGACGGGAACACCGCAGCAGACACATTTAAAGCTAGAACTACATTAGACAGATGTCGGCGCACACGTGTAACACGCCTGATTTGTACGTAGAACGACGTCGCGTGGCGTAGATCAAGTGTAGCTCTACAAGTCTAGTTTCCATATAAAATATATGGAGACCAAAGCGCCCAGCCAGATCGAAGAGAAAGTGGCTGTTATAGAACAGAATAGAACAAATGATCTAGACAATGTTAGCTCTTTAGTTTATTAGTTTCAATAAACCTAGTTTACAGTTCCATAACAATCTACGAATCGTTAAAATTTTAACATGAGAATCGATAAACTAGTAACAATGTCGTTAACCGCGAGTTACATAAGCTAATAAACGCTCTGCAGGTAACAGTTTTAAACTAACTTCTACTTAGACAACTGTTTGTTACTGCTGATTCACTTGGAAGTTAGTAAGTAGGTCGGAATTAAATATAGTATAGCATAGCCTTATAATTTTCCCACTGCTGGGACTCTGGCCTCCTCTCTAGATCTGGGCTGTAATCCACCATGCGGACCCAGTGCGGGTTGGTGAATGTCACATGTCTTCGAATTTTCGGTTCTAGGACATGCCAGTTTCCTCACGATGTTTTCCTTCACCGTTTTGAGAGCAGTGGTGATGAAATAAATTACACAAAGTAATGCGCCTGGCTGGGTTTAAACCCGCGACCTACAATTCGTAAGTCGGGTCCGTTACCACCGCTCAAATAAATAAATACAGATAGTCTAGTAATACATTGACAATCTTTCAGAGGTTTTTTTTGTAGAAGAGTATTCATCCGATGCCATTTCCCGCTCTAGAGCGGAGCGGTAGGATGTGTCAGACTTTTACTAACAAAAACCAACTCCTACGTTCCTTCTTTGCGAACGAAACGAACTCATGGCCCCAGTAGGCTTCGGCCCTGCCGGGTCCCTACAGTGCTGGACTCTTACGATATGCCGGTGCCTTCTGAAGTTTCTCTAGCTTTCGAGAACCACGGTTTTTTTTTCGAACTGTGTGTGTGGAACTGTTCTACTATACCATTTATATATAGGCTAGCCTGTTGGTCTAGTGGTTAGTGACCCTGACTGCTATGCCAGAGATCGTAGGTTCGATTCTAACCCAGGACAAATGTTTGTGTGATGAGCATAATCATTTGTTCTGTGTCTGAGTGTAATTTATCAATAACTAGCCTTTACCCGCGGCTTCGCCCGCCTATTTTATTTGGGAATAAATCAGCTTTCTAACAGTGAAAAACTAAGGATATCATATAAGTACTTCCAGAGATTACTTCCTAAAAATAAAAAAATAAACAAAAACAATCTTAACCTCTTTATAATATTACTAGCGACCTGCCCCGGCTTCGCTCGGGTGAAAGAAAGAAAAAAAGAAAGAAAGAAAAATAATTTATTTGGCACAGCACAAGGCCCAAACACAAATACAAAAACCAATACCAAAAAAATAAATAAACCTTCCTCTTGAATCACTCTATCTATTAAAAAAAAACCGCATCAAAATCCGTTGCGTAGTTTCAAAGATTTAAGCGTACATAGGGATATAGGGACAGAAAATGCGACTTTGTTTTATACTATGTAGTGATATGAACGTATTTAGAAATATATATGTATGTTTATGAGTAATCTAGTACTCATAACACAAGCTCTGCTTAGCTTGGGACTAGACGGCGCTGTGTGATAGTTGTGGAATATTATATTATTTACATTTATTCAAGACTAAGCCTGTCCCAGCTTTGTACCTAAATCTCGGTTAAACCCAACTCATATTTTATTTCGGGACATGAACGGCGAAGTAGAGATATAGTCATAACCCTTTTTATGTATATCTGTTCGGCCGTTTGTGGGTGATGGATTAACCAATACGTAAACATCGTAAAACCTTTCGCTTTCATACATTTGAGGGTTATTTTAGACATCTGCTTCATTGGACCTTAACATACAACGTGTAGGTAACGTTAAATGCGCAAAACCTCAGACATCCCAAATGATTTTTAATTTAAAAGACCTAATTCTGTGAAAAAAAATATTAACATTTTTTTTAAAGGTTTTATATGCAGTTTTACTTTGTTTAAAATTTTTTATTATCTGCATTGAAATACGAACTTTTATTATCCCGTGTATGAGAAAATTTGATTGGACTACAACCATTTATGTTTGTTTACCTATTTTGGCGGGTTTGCGCACTTGATGGCTTGACCTATTCATAAATAGACAGGCCGACATATTTTATGAAGATTAGAAAAAATAAATTAACCTATATTAAAAAGTGGTTTAATTGATTCTGCTCCTTATTCTAATCAAACTATTTTCAGGTTTTGCGCATTTAACGTTACACGTTGTATTTTTTTGTAACTAATAGGATAAAAACAAAATCACCGTTTATTTACAACTAACTTTTGCCCTCGGCTTCGTCTGCGTACCTACATAAAACTATATTTATCCTGTTTATTACGTACCATCTTAGATATGTATCTCATTTCCTGTTGACATATTGATTGATAGGATTCGGAAAGCCTGTTCAAATTAATCTGTCGTTAACAGTTCCGGAGGCCTATCTCGTCGAATGCCGTGATGAGACATTGCGTCAACCACTTTTCACAGTTGTTCTACAATTAATACCAAAATCAGTTTTTTTTAATGGTTTTATCCAGTGCTTGACTGCTATCCCACCTTATGGTAAGCAGTGATGCAATCGTTGATGGTGAGGCTCACTTGTTTATTAAGAGCCTATTAACTCTAGCCTTGAAGACGCTTAAATTGTTATCGGACGGTAAGACCGCAGCAGGCAAATTGTTCCAGTCCCTCGACGTACGCGGTATAAAGGACACATCTTTGAAAGTACTGGTCTGATCACTAACATTTTTTCACCGATAGAAAGCTGCTTTATTCCTGAGTGACATGGGCTATATTATATGCACGTGAGCGAAGCTGCGGGCAAAAGCTAGTATGCTATATTCTTACATAATCTAAAGCAGTATCAGCAATAACAATCGATTTCCCTTCTCCGTAACGAAGCGAGACCATAACAGTTAAAACTAACCCCAGTCTAAGACCCAGTAGAAACTAATTTGAGTCTGAAATAGTCTGTCGTTTCCAACATAGTATCTAGTTGTAAACTTACAAGTTTATTGTTTTAGCCTATTTATTGTGAAGCGCCGACATATTAATGAGCTCATCTCGAATGCAAAGCGGGTGCTGTATTTACTTGTATGTTCTGTTTAATATACTGTGATTGTATATTAAGCCGTGGTTGCTTGGCGGTTCTTCTACATAGGAAACGATCATTTGAAACTGAGGTATACCATAAGCTCTTAACACGATCCAATTGACGATCTACGCTGAAGAGTTAACGGGCTTTTTTTAGTTCAAAGTCAAAATATTTTATTTCACATAGGCCTACATGGGCGCTTATAAAACGTCAGAAGCTAGTGCACGGTTCCAAATTGGCCGTTTCCTATGGAGAAGAACCGGCAAGAAACTCCATAATTGATTTGGTAATTTTGGTCTTGAAATATTCGTGAAGGTCGAGGGAAGGTTCCAAAGGTACACTTTTTATTTTACTACTTAGTCGGCGTGATAGATATACATTTTTTTTTTTAATCTGATATAAACTAGTAGTATAGTAGTGGTGGTGGTGTGGTGGTGTGGTGGTGTAGTGGTGTAGTGTAGTAGTAGTATTCGTTATTTATCTCTATAGATATCACAGCATATGCTGAGTTAGGTGCCTTTTTGACTTTACACAAATTTTAAAGTTATCTTTTGTTTTCATACTTAACTAGCTGTTCCCAGCGGCTTCGCCAGCGTGATAGCAGAAAATTATTCCAAGGGAACATACTTCCGGGATAAAAAGTATCCTATGTCCTATTCCAGGACATGGTCTATCCGTGTACCTTCATCAAAAGCAGTTTTTCTATTTAGGCGTGAAGGCGTAACAAACAAACAAACAAACTCACTTTCGCTTTTATAATATTAGTAAGGATTGTATGGTATTTTATGTTTTGTATCTTATTCTACTGCTTTTTAATTTAAATGTATGTGTGAGGTTCGAATAAACATTCATTTCTTTAAATTTCATCTTTCTAGTGCTAACAGACACTGAGATTATCCGCGGATGGACGGACAGACAAACAGACATAGCTAAACTATAAGGGTTCCTAGTTGACTACGGAACCCTCCTCTTTATTATATTAGTGTAGATGTAGCCATGCAAAATAACCACCCAACCGTAAACAATCTTGCCCGCTTTTAAAAAACGCCCTACTCAACAAAATTACCCGGAACGACCCGCATTTATGTTAACAGACATCCTGGAAGTGTTTACAAGATTATATTTTAACGCTAAATCAGGGCGACGCTCTTCGCGTTTAGACACAGAGTCGAGAGATTATTGAGTTATTGTTTCAGCTTTATAAAATTATGACAGATTTTTGGTGAGACACGTAGAGGGGATAAGTTTTGATTGATTTTGTTGTGAAGCAACTGATAGGAACAATAACTGGTCGATTAAGTTACGTTAATGTTATAACTAAGATACAATATGAACTAATCCGTGTTTTTAACGAATACCGAGTCGATCTAAATGGATGTCGAACGAGATAGCCGCAGCCGCCGCCATAGGAGGCGTTCTGGATGTCTTGGAGTCGTAGTGCCATCCCCAGCCACTGTGGGCTTTTTTATAATGGGGAAAATCATCTAATGACAACCCCTCCATTGGGCGGTGCGGGAGATAATGTCAGACTCTTACTGACTAAAAACCCACCCCGTTCCTTCTAACCTTCATACCGGGGCTCGAGCTCCCTTTCGGATTACCCTGGCCCCCGTAGGCTTCGACCCAGCTGGGTCCCCGCTGTTGCTGACAACTCCTTGAGGCGTACGGGAACAGTGCGCGCCGACGACGTCTTGGACTCGGTCCGGACAGTTACCGGACGGTTAGACAGCAAGCTACCCATGACTCTCCGTCCGTAAGCCCGCGTCTACGGTGGCCGAAAGCGAATCCCGGCGTCCGGTAGGAATCGAACCCGAGGCATCGACGGCGCATTGTGTTCGACGCGGGAAGAGATGCCAGCAAAACCGTAGGAACCCAGCTGGGCCAATGCGCGCTACGACCATAGGGAATTCCTGGAAAGGAAACCCTGGTCCTACAACGCAAGGGTAACTGAAAGCGGAGACATGGACATAAAAATTAACTGTTCGAGTTATCATTTTGTGGGAGTGTGTTGTGGCCTGTGGGAGGCCCACCAACGCCGCGTCTTCTAGTACACATTTGCCATTCCAGAATCTTTCGTCCCCATCGACCATCAGTTTTGCGAGCAATGTGCTCTACACACTGCCTTTAAGGGTCACAAACATCATCTCATCAGATTTTTTTTATTTACAGAGAGCCCTACCCCTCCTCCTCGTGATCGCATCAGTGGTCGCGCAGTTCGGCGACGAGTACGGCGGCTACGAGAACTACCACCACAAGGCGCCGGTGCAGCTGCACCAACACCAGAGCTTGGACGACCACCATGGAGAGGAATACGAGCTGGACTACCATGTGAGTAGCAGCAATAGACTGATGGCTTGGCAATATCGTCCAAACTTGACGGCCTTGAGCAGTAAGGGCCCAAACACGAAACTGCGTCGCATCACAAAAATTTACGAGCTCGCACTACGCATTGCAGGATCTTGGTTTCGTAGTTGATTCGCATCATACATTGAATGGTCCATTGACCATTCATTGCCATTGCTGGCATTGACTGGTCACCTGAGGTAGCTCTTAAAAGCAAACAATTTGACCATAAACCATGTCGATGAGCTATTTAATACGGTTTGACATAGCCTATGTACTAGTCGAGGTGGATGAAGGAAAAGTCCGTGAAAGAATCGATAATGCTTTAATTCTTCACTCTTCTTATTTCTTTCTCTACCCTCTCGCCTACAGAACGATAGTTTTAAGATCCTAAGATGCCCCTTTTGTTTCGTTTTTAACATGTAAATTTATTTCTATATGCTATATGTTTCTCAATGGCTTTATTAATCTTCCAGGCGCATCCTAAGTATTCGTTCGACTACTCCGTGAAGGACCCTCACACTGGTGACGAGAAGGAGCATTGGGAGACAAGAGACGGTGACAAGGTCAAAGGTAAGCTTAAAGAACTTCTTTTGTAACAGTTTGAGATTTAGACTTGAGCAGAAAAGTTCGTAAAAGGCTGAACAGCCTGAAGTACGCTAAGCGCACTAAAGAAAACATCATTGATGAGTTCCGCCATCTCCTCACTGCCAGCAGACAACCCGACGTACGGCGAGTATCCACCCTTACGTTGTTGACGGCGCGCACCTCAAGAAGTTGTCAGCAACAGCAGGGGTCCAGATGGGTCGAAACCTACTGGGGCCAGGGTTATCCGAAAGAGCGCTCGAGCCCCGGTATGAAGGCTAGAAGGAACGGTGTGGGTTTTTAGTCAGTAAGAGTCTGACACTATTTCCCGCTCCGACCTTACGTTGTTGAAACTTCAACAGTCCAGACTAAACGTTTCGCTTCGTCGTTTATCTATACTAATATTATAAAGAGGTAAAATTTGTAAGTTTGTAAGTTTGTAAGTTTGTAAGTTTGTAAGTTTGTAAGTTTGTATGTAGGGGGTAATCTCTGGAACTAATAATCCAATTCTAATTTTTTTTTTACTGGCAGATAGCTATATTATTCCTGAGTGCTATAGGCTATAAATTGTTTCTATAGCATGTATATTAACCGAGCTATCACAATTTTTGTCTAGCAAGTCGGAAAAAAATACCTCATAAAATAGAATTATTTGCGTGCGCTGCCTAAACAGTTGCTTAAAATTAAAAACAATGTATGGCTACCTGGTTCGTCTTAATTATTTCTACAAAAAAGTCCGCGGTACCATATCTCTATCTTTTATATTTCATCTTTTATACTTCTTTTATTGCATTAAAAATATTTTTTTTCGGCATACTTACGTTTGGTTGATTATTTGAGCAACAAAATATTAATTCTTATGACAATAAATTATTTCAGTATCACAAGAACATTATACAGATAAGATTTGCCATTTACAGCATAGCAATTGGTCATACAGTTTCGAAGATAATATAAAATTACTAAAACGCAAAATGCCCCTAGCGTAACTTTCATTATGCAGACGTTTTACCTATTTTTTTTTTTATGGTGGGCAAAAATCATCTTATGACAACCCCCGCCCTTGGGTGGAGCGAGAGATAGTGTCAGACTCTTACTGACTAAAAACCCACCCCGTTCCTTCTAGCCTTCAAACCAGGGCACGAGTTCCCTTTCGGATAACCCTGGACCCGGTAGGCTTCGACCCAGCTGGGCCTCTGCTGTTGCTGACAACTTCTTGAGGCGCGCGGGAACAGTGCGCGCCGTCGACGTCTTGGGCTCGGTCCATTACCGGACGATCGGACAGCAAGCTACCCATGGCTCGCCGTCCGCGAGCCCGCGTCTACGGTGGCCGGAAATCGGGATCGGAATCCCGGCGGCGCCGGCGGGGGCGCCGTTGCCTGATGCGGTCTGCCTCCGCCTTTGCTAGCATTACTGCTTCGCAGAAGGAGGCGACCGCCTGCCATTCCTCCTCGCTAAGGACCATGGCCTCAACCAGAGCCCGCCGCGAGAGGTGTCCGCCGCCGATCGCCCCCACGAGGGCACGGCGATGCTCTGCCCAGGCAGGGCACACCTCGACTGTGTGCTCCACCGTGTCCTCCGGGCGTTCCGCACAGTGGCGACACTCGGGCGTCTCTTCCGCTTTAATTCGGTGCAGGAACCTCCCGAACTTGCCATGTTCGGTGAGGACCTGTGTCATGCGGAAAGTAAGGACGCCGTGAGGCCTTTCCAGCCACGCCTCAAAGAGGGGACTTACCGCCATAATTGTGGCGTGCCCAACGTTTCACCTATTTGCCCATAGATGGCGTTCTGCAATTACGTAATTTTTCTGAATCGCGGTGTTAAGACTTTCTGTGGATTGATGACCCTCTCGAATTATTATGCCCACGTTGTCGTTAGTTGGAGTTCTTCTGTCAGTTGCTTATTGGTTTCGGTTGTTTCGTTCGTATGGTTGTTGTTGTTGATAGATACCTCATAATCGAAAATATCGTAATTTCGTTGTACGTTTTTGTATGTTCGTAGTTTCGTACTTCGTTCTATCGTAACAATCGATACAAGTTATTCGATATTACGATTGTTTTGTTTTGTAAAAGCGGACGGTGTTCGAGTCGCTCTCCTTTTGTTCATAATTGTTTTCAAGTCTGTGCGTAGTTTGTTGAGAGCATGTCTAAAAGGAAATCTCAACTGTCCCGGCAGACATCACAGACAAGAGCCGCTCGAGTACGCCGTACGGAAGAATCTGCCCCTGAAAATGAGCAGCGCCTCTCGAGAAATAGAGAATATATTTCGCAAGCACGCGCTAGAGAATCTAGCTCCGAGCGCTCACAGCGCCTCGCTAGCCAAAATGTGAGGACATCGCGGGCCCGTGCTCGAGGAACTAGCGCTGAACGTGCGCACCGTCTATCTGAGTTAAGGCAGCGTGTCTCTGAGACAAGGGATAGGGAGACTAGCGCTAAACGCTCGCAGCGGCTTGGTAGGCAAAATGTCATAACATCGCAGGCCCGTGCTCGGGAATCTAGCGCTGAACGTGCGCAGCGTCTATCTCATTTAAGGCAGCATGTCTCTGAGACAAGGGATAGGGAGACTAGCGCTGAGCGCTCGCAGCGGCTCGCTAGGCAAAATGCCATAACATCACAGGCCCGTGCTCAGGAATCTAGCGCTGAACGTGCGCATCTAGACGATGCGAGTGTAATCTTATTTTAAAACAAGAAATTTTCCGCGGACGAAGTCGCGGGCAGAAGCTAGTACCGCATAAATCGAAGGACTGGAATAATTTGCCTGCTGCTGGCTTCCCGTCCAACTATAATTTAGTTGTCTTCAAGGCTAGAGTGAATAGGTTCTTAATAAACTAGTACGCATCACCACCAACGATGGCATCACTGCTTACCATCAGATGGGATCGCAGTCAAGCACTGGTCTATATCAATTTAAAAAAAAACATCATCTCCCTAGCCTTTTCCCAACCAGCTTCGGGTCGATTTCCAGTCTAACCGTACAGTCTAATTCTACATGAAGCATCACCCTATCAGATCTCCACAACCCAGTTACTGGTCAACACGATACTCCAAGGATAGACTGATGGTCAGACTTTCTGGTGACTGACTAACTATGACGACTGTCAAATATCTACAAATGACAACCAGGACCAATGGCTTTACGTGCTTTCAGAGGCACAGGAAAGAATAGAAGAGAATAAACTTTATTGTACACCAAAATAGTAAAAAAAAAAACTTTTGAACTTTTAAATCTTTGGATACAGTGGCGGTATTATCGCTGACAGCGATATCTGTTCTAAAAGAGATGTATATCAAATCCACCTGTGATTTCAAAATATCTGCAAAATTGTCTTTACAGTATTTGCATACATTATGAAAGAGGTTCAAAGAAAACGCAATCCCAATAATCCTATAGAAGCAAGAAAATCCATTTCTCAAAACTGCATATTCGATGGTCCCATGTAGTCCGATCCAATTTCAAAAGCATATATGAAAACCCCGGCTAAGCTACTTGTGGAAGCACCTACCGCCTCTAACTCGATAAAGATGAGCAATAAATTATATGAATCACGACTTAATATTCCGGTCGCGAAGCCAATTTATATCACCACTAATTGAGCATTGTTTTATTATAGCAATCAACTACTAACATGGACTAGCTATTATCATAATTATTATGGTTTGAACTTGTACGACAAGCAGAAGTATGACTATGTACAGTATAGTACAGTATATATTATTTACATTAGGTATTATGACAGTCGTTACGGGTGATCAGAAACCCCAAGATTTATTATAGTCTCGCCAAAGAGGATTTTAAACCTAGGGCTACGAAATTATTTAAAAGAGAGACCCTAAACCTCCGATTAGTGACGGGGATTTTGCATTCGGCTAGTTCAGGTCATGGTACAAAGTTAGAGAATGAGAGGCAGTCACCTCCTTCTGCAAAGCAATAATGCGAGAAAAGGAAGCGGCCAAAATCTTGATGCGGAGACAACTTGGGCGTCGAGAGTCGCAGGACGCCTAAAGAGGTGTGTTGTAGGAGCCAGTCAAAATTGTAGGAACCGACGCCTACTAGGGCTGTTGATTGTTCAAAGGAGTTACCGTAGCCATAGGAAAAAGAGCTACTGAAGAACACTGGATTTAGCTAGTAAAAGTCTGACACTCCATCCAAAGCGTTAATTTCCCACAAAACTGAAGAACCGGAGGGTCTTAGTAAAAGTCTGATACTGGAATGTCTGATATTCCAGTATAAGACTTCCAAACCAGATCAGGAGTCATTTGACGTATTACTCGCGACAAAAAAGGATATGCATAAAGAGCTTTACCGCTCGATTCATTTGTTTGCCAACCACGCATTCGTGTATAACGCAGCTGTGGCAAGCAGAGGACTATCCCGGCTGCATTTTTATATGAAGCGTAGCTAAGTACACGAGCCTAGTTTAGCTATAGGCGGCTATGGATGTTCACCTTAATCTTTACTAATATTATAAAAGCGAAAGTTTGTTTGTCGTGGGCTCAACCTAGACAGGCACTTTCTGTAATTTGTTTCATCACCACTGCTTTCTAAACAATCAAGAAAACATCGTGAGAAAACTGGCATGTCCTAGAACCAAAAATAGGCAGACATTGTGACCTATTGATCCACGCCCGTTTCCTCCCCAAGTGAAGAGGCCAGATTCCCAGCAGTGGGACTACTAGGCACTGTGTTATTCTGCTTCTTATAACCTTGTAACCTTTCAATTACAGGAACCTACACCCTCGTGGAAACCGACGGAACAAAACGCGTGGTAGAATACGAAGCCGACGACAAGAACGGCTTCAACGCCGTGGTCCACAAGATCGGGACACCAAAACACCACGAGGAATACGAACATAAGCCTGCCCACGAATACGAGGCGAAACCGGCGCACGAGCCTGTGCATTATCAGCACGACTTCGGCCATTTTGATGAAGGGTTCGTTCCTATCGCGGGAGGATTTGAACATTAAATGATGAATTGGCGATGTTTGATGCTGCAGGTACATTGTGTTAGAATGTATGTGTGTTGATTTTTGTTTAGCTTGATTGTTTTTTGTTTTTTAAAGGGCGTTATTTTTGTATTTATATTCGTCATTATACGCTTGGTAAACGCCGGCGTGAAGCTTACATACAAAGCGACTTTTGACGAAGCGGCAGCGTCATGCTATCGTGTCGGGTTTATGAAGCTACGCGACAGTAGGCCATAGTTTTGTATTACTACGTAAACTATGGCCTACTCATAGTTTTGTATTTAAGCTTCACGTAGGCGTATACGCATCTTTGAAGTTACGCGTCCGTGGACAGAAGGTTACAGTTTTATATGCAAGCTTCACGCAGGCGTACACCAAGAGTATAGTGACGAATACGCATCTATGAAGCTACGCATCCGTGGACAGTAGGCGTTTGTATGGAAGCTTCACGCAGGCGTACACTAAGCGTATTATGACGAAAGCGCGTCTATGAAGCTACGTGTCCATGGACAGAAGGTTACAGTTTTTTAAGTAAGCTTCACACAAGCGTACGCCAGGCGTATAATTGCGAATGCGCGTCTATGAAGCTACACGTCTGTGGACAGTAGGTCATAGTTTTCTATGCAAGTTTCCCGCAGGCGTACACCAAGCGTGTAATGACGAATACGCCTCTATGAAGCAACGCATCCGTGGACAGTAGGTCTGATAGTATTAGTTCTTTATCCAAGATCTATGTAATATCTTCGAAATTATCTATAATAATATAGAAATATTTCACCTACCTACTACAAAATATTCTTTACATTTATTTACCAAAAATAATTGCCCTACATATTCGTAAACATGAATTTTAACAACATACATTCTAACGCAATATTTGTATGTTTCCCTGTAGCTAATATGGGACATGTTACATCTTCGTTTTAAAGCTAATATGGCCCTTGAGTACTGGATGCAAAGACGGACTGAGAGCCAATTAATATTTGTTATCCAAATAGCTTTGCAATATCGAAATTAAGTTTTTCAAATGCTTTAACACTATCTGTAAGTTAGATTATTCTGTTCAGACTTCAAGAATTATTGAATTAAAACTGACTAAAACTAATTGAATTTAAAACTAAGAGGGCATTATGGACTCGTTGTGTATTATGGACTTATTCGATCATGAATTCGATTACAAAAATGTGCCGAACATAAAATTGATTGTGTATAAGACAGGTATTTTTCTCACTTAATTTAAATCAAAGTTACATAACTTTAGCTAAAAGTTACGCAATTTTAAACAAAAAGTTGCGCAATATTAACCAAAAATTGCGCAATATTAACCAAAAGTAGCGCAATATTAAACTAAAGTTGCGCATTATTAACCAAAAGTTGCGCAATATTAACAAAAAATACCCAATATTAACAAAAAGTTGCGCAATATTAACCAAAAGTTGAGCAATATTAGTAAAGTTGCGAAGTTTTAAGAAAAAATTGCGCAATTTTAACACAAAATTACATGATGTCTTTTACGCATGTCAATTTGATTGGGAAATTATGAAGTGTGATATTCGTAGCATACTCATTAAGAATATAAATGTTTTTAGTGTGTTGTAATGAGTGGCTAACGAATTGTATTAATTATTTATTAGTGACGAAGAAAGGAGTTACGTTTCGTTATAGTTAAGGCCTGACTGTATATTGTTCTGTTTTGTAGTTTTAAGTGTTGTACAAAACTCTTGCGATTGAATAAAACTTTTATTGTTGTAAATATTTTTTGTTATTTTGTCCCAACACTTGACGCAAATCGAAATTCTTCGAAATCATATTACACATTGCCGAGGACATATCCTTGTAAGTAAAAAGGCCGCTTAAAATACTATTAGTACGGCATAAGCACAAAAAAAGTAAAAATAACAAAAAAAAAATAGACTTACCTTTCATTTGAGAAAAGTGCGTAAAGCAAGCTGAAATCTACAAAACAGTAGTTTCTCGCCGTGCTTTAAAAAAGCTGCTCAACCAAAAACGCAGAAAAATATAAATAAACCCCGTAAACAAAATCTGCAACGAAATAGATAAGCAACGAGTCTGCAACAAAAAGTCGGGCAGCTATCGCGCTACTATCGCGCAACTTAAGCTAGGTTCACATCACTGAGTCGTGTCGTGTTGGGGTGCTCTGGATACATGAATTAAATTAATTTTGTAACAAATCAACTTCGCCACAACATGCCACGACACAATAATGTGGTCCGAGCGTTACCTCTGTGCGAGAGCCAGCTTGAGCCTGTCATTCTCGTAGCGCAGTTGTTGTTCGATGGACTCGGGTGGCGGAGGGTCGATAACCGCCGGGGGCCCGCTCGGAGCGAGAGCACCGCGCGGCGCGCGCCCCACCGTCGCGTACCCACTTTCCATTCTAAACAGGGCCCACTATCACTATGCGTCGCGCTACTGTTGCGCTACTGTTGCGCAACTATTTTCAAACAAACCAATTTAAACTGTCAGAAGTGGGGACTGACAGTGGACGTCTGTAATATCTGCCACAACATGGGCGAATACAGAGAGCAAGCTGAAATGACTATGTGACGCCTAAACCCCTTAAAACAGGAACGTAATGTACAATGGTATTATGTAGCAAAAATGAAGATAGGTGGTAACATCTTGTGCACAAATTTCGCCACAAAAACTGTGCTATAGAACATTTTTCTTTCGTCTTCTCGATATCGAGCAACTGTTGCGCCTCTAACGGTATTAGGCAGCAAAACTAAAGATAGGTAGTAACATCCTGTACACAAATACAACAAGCTGTACTGTACATATTTTTATCAACATCTCGATACCGAGCAACTGTTGCGCATCTGTGGCACAACTTTTGAGCAACTGTCAAAAAACTTTCGCGTAATCTGTGTAATAACTCACCTCTGTGCCAGCGCAAGCTTAAGCCTGTCGTTCTCATAGCGTAGCTGTTGTTCGGAGGAGTCTGCAGGGGGAGGGTCGATGACGGTGGGGGCGCCTGCGGACGCTAGAGGACCGCGTGGCGCGCGACCTACTGTTGCGTAGCCGCCCTAGAGGGACAAATAGTAAGAATTAGAAATGTTATTATGACAAAACTAATCACTTAAACATAGAATTGTTTTTACAGGTAACCACAGTAGTCACAAATTACCACGCTTAGTGTGGTCACTAAAAAACCGTACCCAACTAACGCCTCTGAGAACCGCAGAAGTAAGATCTTTATTGTACACTAGCTTCTGCCAGCGACTTCGTACGCGGATCCTGTTGCTTATTCCGTCGAGTAATTTCTCCCGTTTCCCCAACATTTCCCTTCACTGCTCTGCTCCTATTGATCGTAGCGTGATGAAAAGTATACTATAACCTGCCCAGGAATATGAAGAATGATTGTACCAAGTTTCGTTAAAATCCATCGAGTAGTTTTTGTTTCTATAAAGAACATACAGACAGACAGACAGAAAGACAGACAGACAGACAAAAATTGTACTGTTTACATTTTTGGCATCAGTATCGATCACTAATCACCCCCTGATAGTTATTTTGGAAATATATTTCATGTACAGAATTGACCTCTCTACAGATTTATTATAAGTATAGATCATTTTTTTTATTTATTTTATTAATAAATATTCAGACTATAAGCATAAGGTAAAGGCGCCAGGATAGCACGTGATTTTTGTTTAATTTTTCACGATATTAGCAAGTTGAAATAAGAGTGTGTTGATGATTTTAATAACTATAATTCCGCAGTAAACTTCAATCAAAAGTCAGAAACGTTTATTTCAAATAGACCAATTACTGGCACTTTTGAATTATCAAAATGTCCGTCAGTCAAAAAAAACCGTGAAGCTAAATTGCACGTTCCAAACCGTAGATTTTTAAGTCGAGAGTGAAAAGATTTCTTCTAGGTAAGCGCGTCCCATCGTCGACCGCATCGTCGCTTTCCATCGGGTGAGATAGCGGTCAAGCGCAAAGCTAGGATAGCTTTGCGCTTGACCGCTAACTCACAAACATTAAACAAACAAACTCACTTTCGCTTTTATAATAATAATAAAAGCGAAAGTGAGTTTGTTTGTTTGTTTGTTACGTCTTCACGCCTAAATGGCAAAACCGATTTTGATGAAACTTGGTACACCGATGTACATGTCCTTGAATAGGACATAGGATGGTTTTCATCCCGGGAGTATGTTCCCTTGGGATAATTTTCTGCTATCATGCGGGCGAAGCCGCTGGGAACAGCTAGTCAACAATAATCAAAAGATCTCTATGGAGTAGAACGATTCTACGATTCTCACGATCAATACAGTCGAGTGTAACGATTATTAAAAAACGTAAAAACAATAAAATCTTTCTCACAATGTCAAGGAACACAGACTGCATTCAACATTCACAGTTACTGTACAGTCAAGGATATAAGATTGACAATTTAAAGCAATTGCCACTTCCTGAGTTAGTGCATGACTCAGTTGATACAATCGAGTGCTTCACAATACTGAGATGCACTGTATCGTTGTCAGACATGATAACGACAAGCAAAATTGAATTAAAATGGACCCTCATTTTTTATAGTGGGGAAAATCATCCAATGATAACCCCCACTTTTGGGCGGATCGGGAGGTAGTGTCAGACTCTTACTGACTAAAAACCCACCCCGTTCCTTCTAGCCTTCATAACGGGGCTCAACTACTCTTTCGAAACTAACCCTGGCCCCAGAAAGTGGACCCCCGATTTAGCTATACAACATTAGTTTTAATACAATGCGTTCCAAATAAGAATAGGATCGACTGCCATGTTGTGACGTCACGATTTACTGTCAAAACGAGGAAAGATGAACTTTTTAAACTTTAATTATTTTCCGAGAAATTTAAATTATTTTCCGAGAAATTTAATTTATTTACGAACTGTGAACGAACGGGCGTACTGTACGGTGGCGATGGGGAAAATCATCTAATGACAAAACCCGCTCGTGGGTAGAGCGGGAGATAGTGTCAGACTCTTACTGACTAAAAACCCCACCCCGTTCCTTCTAGCCTTCATACCGGGGCTCGAGTTACCTTTCGGATAACCCCGGCCGCAGTAGACTTCGACCCAGCTGGGCCCCTCCTGTTGCTGACAACTCCTTGAGACGCACGGGAACAGTGCGAGCCGTCGACGTCTTGGCTCGGTCCGGACAGTTACCGGACGATCGGACAGCGAGCTACCCATGGCTCGCCGTCCGCGTTTGTTACGAACTGTGAACGATCGGGCGTACTGTACGGTGGCTTGAAATCAGGGTACGATACGGGTAAAGCCGCTGACAGAAGCTAGTCCTATTATAATTTCATGTAACATTTCATTCGGGTCTATTTAACCTTAGCTTTCTAATAAAGATACCTAGCCCGGAAACCCGCAACTCATAAGGTCCCGACCCGGAAGCCTATGAATAGACTACAATGTGAAATGGAGCATTATTATGTCAGAAATGAGAGAATGGATGTATCGTACCTGTAAAGTGGAAGACACTGAATGGGCTCTCTGATGTACCGCCATCTCTTCCGGTTCGGGTTTCGGCTGTAACAAATATGATACATACAGAAAATGATTTTTCAACAAAAAAAAAAATTAGGCAAGTGTGAGTCGGACTCGCGCACTGTGGGTTCCTTACAAACTTACCTATGACAACAGTTCAATTTCCGAATCGAGTCTAAAGGATATTTACGAATTGCATTTTTTTTTTACATAACTATAAATTAGCTGTTTTCTGATTTATTCCTATATCTGTGCTAACTATGAGACTTTGCTTTATGCCAAATTTCGGGATTCTGGATCAACGGGAGTTACCCTATGAATTTTGACATAAATATTCATTTTTTGCGACATAAACGGTCGTATCTTTTACTTTTCGTTATCTGGTAAGTCTGATTTTTTCACAGCATCAAGGGACCATAGACCTGACGATAAGGTTACAATTTCAACTCGATACCTCCACACGTTTCCGAGATAAAGGGTCTTAACAGACAGACAGACGGACAACAAAGTGATCCTATACGGGTTCCATTTTTTCCTTTTGAAGTACGAAACCCTAAAAACAAGCATTCATTTTAAGTTTGAGAACTACTACACTCAAGTATTCATATAATTTAGATATCTTAGTACAAATAGCAGCAAAAAAACGTGTTGCCTTTCCCGTTATTTACTTCGCAGTATTGAGTAACCAAAGGATATTGCCTCCATGTTATTTCCGTCGAGAGGAATGTTATGACTTAAGGATAACTTCACCAGCGTATAGAGAACAGTAAAGCACTTATTTTATGGATAAACATTCATTATATTTAATTCAGTGGTCAGGAAAATGATAAACAAACAAGCGGAGGAGACAATGAGAATATGGTATATTGAACTATACCTACAGGGTTATTTGTAAAACACTGGCAATCTCTCAGGACTATGTTACTAATATCGTAAACAACAACTTATGTTCAATGATTTTTAAAAATTAGCATCACAGTCCCACTGTTGCCGTTACCCCTTGCCACCAGTACCCCTAGCCAAGTTGCTAATCTACAATTATAGTTAACGCTATTAGAAAGCTTCAAATGAAGGGGAACGGCGTCGTCACAACGCTCAGTCACGTTGTCAGAACAAAAGAATTGGCGGCAAGGTCAACTCGAAACGTTCGACGCAAGCGAAACGGTTGTAACTTGGCTAGGGGGGCAGTACTATGCGCTACAACTCACCAAAGCCTGTGCCGGCGACACAGCAGGCGGCGGCTCGTCACCTCCTGTAGCTCTCCCAGCCAGCAGCGGGCTGGCAGTGGCACTGGCCACCGGGGTGGCAGCCCCGCTGTTGCCGTTCGTCACTGACTTGCCACCGGCGCTTGTTACTACACTACACTCACCAAAGCTTGTGCCGGAGACACAGCAGGCGGCGGCTCGTCACCCCCTGTAGCTCTCCCAGCCAGCAGTGGGCTGGCGGTGGCACTGGCCACCGGGGTGGCAGCCCCGCTGTTGCCATTCGTCACTGACTTGCCACCGGCCGCTCCACATTGCTGCGCCTGGATCGCTTCTTTTACCTCTTGGAATTTTTCTATGAACTGAAAAAGAAATGTGATGTCAATAAACGTGTCATATAGACGTTGAGTTCATTCCAGTACAAAAATTCCATAGTCAAAGAGGTTGCTCTAGCGCTTTGGACGTAGTTAATCAGCGACTCTGCTGGAGATCTTTTAATATCCAGCCAAAAGGATCTCAGGTAATTACATGTCTGGGCTCTTTTAAGCTCAAAAGACCTCAAGTTCTAAAAAGTAGGGTACACAGCAAAAAGTCAAAGACAAGATGAAAAAAAGGCAAAATTGAAGGAAACTTCGATCTGGTCAACCATTTTCTATGTCAATATGTCCAAACTCGTCAACTCGTTCTAATATGTCCAAATAAGTCATATATACCTTGCCAAGCTCTGGTTCTGAAGCGAACCCGAGTCCGTACACGGTGTTAGCTCGGACATCGCTCCATTGCCCGAACTTCTGCGACGTCTTCGTGAAGGTCATGTTTGCCGTTATTGTGCTGTTTATCACCGCCTGAAAAGAGAAAGTATGTAAGTCTCTTGATTTAAACCATTTTTTCTCTAGGTGGGATATCATCAAAAGACATCTCCCCACCCACTCTTGGGTGAAGGGAATCGCCTTGCGACTCCCAATGCCCGGGGCGTCTCCTGTAGCGGTGGCTGGGGCGTGAAGATGTCGGTTCCATTCTGTCCTGTCAACCGTTTCTAACTCCATTTCTCTCTCCCACGCCATCCATCTACATGTATACTCTTTGATATATACAACGATAATTAACTAATTTTATGTGTTTTAAAATCAAATGTTTTGTGTTACTGTTGTGATTGTCTATACCTAAGTGTTGCATCACTTGAAAAGTGTTTTACAATGAATTTTTAAATTCCTAGTGCATGTAATGTTAGCGATCCTTATTTAATCAATAAATACCTCTTTTGGTAAAATGCGTTTCGTGGTGATGTCAAGAGAGCCGCTTCACATTACACATACACACATAAACGATTCTCTTTCAACTCAGTCACTGACGCCATTTTTAAACTTTCTCTAATAAAATTATATTTAAAAATTATATTTATCACTAACAATTTGCGTCACTCCACACATCCATCTCAATATTCTCATCTCTACTACGTGCAAAATTGATTTCATTTCTATAATTATCCTGAGGGCGGTTTTCTAAATTGAGTATTTTGTGTTTAATACATTAAACCCCAAGCGAACGCATGCGTTCGCGCATCCATTGTCTTTTTATTGTGTCTCTAATTATCACGATTAAAGAGTTAAATCGTCTCAAATGGTCAAACCCTGCTATAATGCCAAATTTTGACCGGCTTGCAAGTGAAAGTATAGTTAAAGAAACACTCAACTTCAAATGCAAAAGTTACAGGTGTGTCACGTAAAAAAATTATCGTAAAAATGATTAGTAAGTACGCATCGTAACTCAGTCATAACAAAGGTAGACATGAGTCCTGCTGATAACATTGCAACACACCGGGATCACGTATCCGGCTAACAAGCGTGACAATTCTCACAATGTCAATCAATACTCCTACGACTGTTTGTCCCCGTTAATGGAGGACCGTGTTCAACATACTAAAGTTTCAACTCGGTCTGAGCGTAGAGTGCGAGTTGTTTTTATGTTAATCCGATCGAAACGTTAATCGCGTTTGGTTTTCTGATTGGTTATGAGCTTGGAGCGGGCCGGGTTAGATCGGAAGCCGAACTCAACATTGTCGGCGAAAAGCTGTGACCTACCAACGAACCATGATCCAGATCACGGTTCGACCTTACTTCTTTGGAAGAATTGGCAAAACAAGGTTTCCTAGCCAATAAAAACTGACTGTACATTCTACCAGTAATTTATATTTCATCTGCTTTCTAATCCTCGCCAAACTGATTCCAAAAACTTCGCAACTCTATCAAAACTTATCTATATATATAAAAATGAAACCCGTTTTCCGTTGTCACGACATAGCATGAAAACGGCTTGACCGATTTGGCTGATTTTTTTTTTGTTGTGATTGTTATTGTGAGGATAAGGTTCTTATGGAAAAAAAATAAAATTAGGGTAGTGTAGAGTAGAGTAGGGCAGAGTAGGGCAGAGTAGGGCAGAGTAGGGCAGAGTAGGGCAGAGTAGGGCAGAGTAGGGCAGAGTAGGGCAGAGTAGGGCAGAGTAGGGCAGAGTAGGGCAGAGTAGGGCAGAGTAGGGCAGAGTAGGGCAGAGTAGGGTAGAGTAGGGCAGAGTAGGGTAGAGTAGGGTAGAGTAGGGTAGAGTAGGGTAGAGTAGGGTAGAGTAGGGTAGAGTAGGGTAGAGTAGGGTAGAGTAGGGTAGAGTAGGGTAGAGTGCGGTAGAGTAGGATAGAGTAGGGTAGAGTAGGGTAGAGTAGGGTAGAGTAGGGTAGAGTAGGGTAGAGTAGGGTAGAGTAGGGTAGAGTTGGGTATAGTAGGGTAGAGTTGGGTATAGTAGGGTGGAGAAGGGAAGAGCGGGAGCGAAGCCGCGCGGGCAAAAGCTAGTAATTTATAATATTCACACACAAACATGAAATCCTACCTTCTATGTAGATACACGCGAGCTTCAAAAGTATTTCAGACAAAACTTGGAATTCATAAGTATAAGAACAACTTCTGATTAGAAAACTTTATACGTTTCGACGTTTTAAACTCACATAAGTACTAAGATATTGTCGCGAGCTTTTGAATAGCTAATATGAAAAGTTTCAAGATAATGGGCACAATAGGCGTTTTATTCTCATCTTACAACGCCATATAGGCATACTTATTTCTTCGTCTTTGAAGTTAAACATTGAGATCCGGCCGTAATTTCACATTTCGCTCACGGTTTAAATATAACGTAATACCTAAGGAGCGAGTCGGTAAAAATTCGAGAATAAAGGATTAAGAGAAAGCAGCATTTGGTGTAATGACTATATATCATACGTTGGTTATCCGCTTTATAATGGCCCCACTGCTGAGAATCAGGCTTCTTTAAGAGAGGGAATGGGCTTTAATCCTTCACACGGGCCCGGCGCGGGTTAGTAGCGGATCCCTGACAGTCGCTAAGTGTAGTCAGATCATCTAGAAGAAAGTCTGCCATAGATTTATCAATATAAATTGATTTCAGAAAAAAATTGTTGACACATTTCAGTAGCCGATTCTGAATTTTTAGGATATGCGTCTATCATATTATATTCTGGATCATAGATATACTGCTAGAAGATTTGTACCTTCATTCGCCCCTAGAGAATATCAAAGACAAATCCGAAGGACACGACAGGCCAAACCATCACCCCCATACAAAGATCCCAAAACGATATTCTCTGCATCATGGAATTGATTCCATGCCTCCGTCAATTTTATAACTGTTTCATGAAAAATCACAAACTTAGAATTTAAGTTGATCTGATGCTTGTTATGTCAGCAAAAATACATAGTCACCGGGCAATCAGGGCGACTGAGGGGTTGTTTTGCACTTGCACCCTACTGTATGCTGGCGCCTAACATGTTCCATTCTACAAACAAAACGTAGCTACAGAACCTCACCAAAACCTGCCCCAACTAAACCTTTGTTGATTCCAACTGACACAAAGCCAAAGTTTCAGAACACAATTTAATTTTGCTGGCCATGCCGGTAGGCTAAAGTGGCCTTTGAGCCACGTAATAGTGCGGTCAGAAACGAAGAGCAGCAATATCATACATCGCGTTTTGTAAGGCCTGCTATTCACGGGCGCGTAGCTTCTTCATCATCATTTCAGCCGAAGGACATCCACTGTTGGACATAGGCCTCCCCAAGTGTCGCCACAACGAACAATCCTGTGCGTCTCGCGTCCACCGCATTCTGACTGGCCTGTTGGTCTAGTGGTTAGTGGCCCTGACTGCTATGCTGGAGGTGGTAGGTTCTCGTAGATTTAATTCCCACCCAGGAAAAATGTTTGTGTAATGAGCACGATCATTTGTTCTGTGTCTGGGTGTAATTTATCTGTAGTATGTATGTATTTAGAAATATATGAGTATGTTTATCAGTTGTGTAGTACCCATAACAGAAGCTCTGCTTAGCTTGGGACTAGACGGCGTTGTGTGTTAGTAGTGGAATATTATTATATTATATTATATTATATTATATTATATTATATTATATTATATTATATTATATTATATTATATTATATTATATTATATTATATTATATTATATTATATTATATTATATTATATTATATTATATTATATTATATTATATTATATATACCATGCGTGTCGCCCCGCACCCACGTGCGTGAATGCGTGTTTTTCCGTATGTAGGTGCATGATCTGCATGAACGCGCGTGGATACAGTTTCGGTGTGTTGGACTGTGCGTATTTTCTATACAAACGGAGATACTTACAAGCAACGTTAAGCCACGCATTCACGCACTACGCTGCAGGGTGCGTGGCAGTGTGATAACGGCCTAAAGACGAATACGCGTCTATGAAGATACGCGTCCGTGGACAGTGCGCCTTAGTAAACATACAGAAAGGAGATCTAATTGCTCGGTCATGTATAAATCTATATTGGAACTGCATCACACGATCCGTTAAATTTCAATACGGTTCGTTTGATATACGTATAAAGCTCAGAATTCGGGATGTTTGTCGTACAAATCGCGGTGTTGTAAATATTTGCCTGCTTCAATCTTTTCGGAAGGATCAATCGATTCTTATATAGATATCTGTCTTACCAAATGCAATATTGTAAGATTATAATTTTATGAATATTGATTTTTTTTTAAGCTATTGCATAGCTTCTGTCGCGGGCCTTGAGCGTGGAGACCGAATCCGGAAATTCCGTAACGAAAAAACCTAACACCCCCCACTAAACGGTTGTCATGGCAACTTGTCAACTTCAATCATTATTTGTGATGCTGATGTGAGCATTGGATGTGAGTCTTTTTTTTATCGGTCATCACGCTCAAAGTGTAACTTGAATTAATATCAAAGAAAAAAATGCAGAAATAAAATAAATATATAATTATAATAGCCTAAGTTGATAAAAAATGCTATGCAATAGCTTTACCGCGGCAGTCTCCGAGTGCCACACGTCTTTTTATTGTTAGAGGCTCGCGTTTGACCACGTTCTCACCTAATGGTAAACGATGATGTGGTCTGCGATGGAGCACGCTTGCCTTGAAGTAACCTATTCACTCTTGACTTACAAAGCCTCTAGGTTTTAGTTTCTGGGCACATACTCCGTTGGAGAATACCACACCTTAGCTGTACGTACAACAAATGTGTTTCCAAAACATTTCGTACGTATGGGTGGTATCTTTTGTATTTTTTTTTTTTTGAGGTTGGAAATCATCTAATGACTGAAAACAAAATAACAAACTTTTATTGACTAAAATCCACTAAGTTCGTTCAGTTACCCATTTGCGTTCTTGGGCCGCGGTACCTCTCTCTCCCCAGCCCGAAAATTCTAAGCTTATCTAGTTACAGATCGAACCGTTCTCCTAGCTTTAATTAGTTTTCTGATTAGCTCATCGAAATGCAAGACTTGTCGCACAGTTCTCTCAAGTTGCATCGTACACTCTCTCGCTCTCCGTCCCGAATTGATAAGCGAGATTCTACATAACAACCCATAGTTTTTTCTTTGAACATTATGTACAAAACGTTTTGGAAACATCATTATTATGCTTCCACCTGCCGGAGCCTGTCCTGATAGCCACAGCTTAGGCGTCTTTAAGTCAAGAGTGAATAGGTTACTTCTAGGCAAGCGTGCTATATCGTCGACCACATCATCGCTTACCATTAGGTGAGATAGTGGTCAAACGCGAGCCTAACGATAATATTATTTATACTATTATACTAGCTTAGCTAGTTTTGCAACGGAACCCAGTTTCCGCTTCTGCAGAAGTTCCGCAAGCTTTTCCACTTTGTTCCGCAATCACTACTACTTGCCCGAATTGTCACACTGCTGGGCAAAGGTCTCGTTCCATTCCTTTCAACGATAACTATTTTTGCTTCTTTTTTCCGTTACTTATTCTTATTCTTCAATATCAATAATAAACAAAACATCAACATTAACAAGCTTTTAAAGAAAATCATTTTTTCATAGCGAACTTTTATAGCTCGGTATACCTATATAATTAATGATAAATGATAAATGATAAATGATCTTTATTTTGTAAATAGGTTTTAAAAAAAACACTTTTACACGTCAATTTTGTTTTCAGTCAGTTTTAACGAGATGAGGCCGGTGTTTCCTAGCTGACTACCCTGAGAAGAAACACCGAAACAAACTCAGGGGTCAAAGTCTCTTTTAAAGTCCATACAGTAAACATGTAATGGTCAAATCATATGAGAACCATGCAGACCAGTGTCTCAGATGGCCTTTTGAGGAAAGAACCACACAGATTTGAGTGGACCTGTCCAGTCAGTGCAAGCATTTGTCAGTATTCGTGTAGCTCAAACTTAGGACTACCAAGGAGCTCAACGACTTGACGAACAATACCAAAGATAGGACATTTGGGTAGGCCGCGTCAAATACTCAAAACTGCCAGACATCATATAAAAATACAGAAAAGAAAAAAGTAATCCACATAGTTCCCACATTCACAATAATAAAATACTAGTATTTACAAAATGTAACACTCGACGTATATAAAATAAAATAAAAAATATTATTATCAATATTTATCAAATCATTAAAATATTATCAAATTAAAATAAAATAAAGAACCTTCTAAGTTCTAAGTCTAATTGTAAAATAAAGTTTTAAACAAGAATCATCAAATGTCAAAATGTAAATAAAAATAATCATTATAATATATATAGTAGTAATCAGAAAATACTTATATAACAACTAATATAGACAGTACTGGAGCAGATCAATCCCAAGCTGTTTTGTCTTCAAGATACTCTTTTACAGTATAAAAAGCCTTCTGACAAAGTTTCCGCTTTACAAATGATTTAAACTTATTCAGGCTAAGTTCTTGAATGTGACTGGGAAGTTTATTATAAAAGTGTATACATTGGCATCGAAATGAGCCTCCTATTTTTTTGAGCCTGGTTGCAGGAACTACAAATTTGTGTTTGTTCCTAGTATTTACACTATGGATATCACTATATTTTTTAAACATGTTTTTGTTTTTATGAACATACAAAATATTGTCATAGATATACTGAGAAGGTACAGTCAAAATATTAATATTTTTAAATTTATCTCTGAGCGAGTATCTGGGACTCAATTTATAAATTGCACGAATAGCCCTTTTCTGCAAAACAAAAATTGACTGGATATCGGCGGCATTTCCCCACAATAAAATGCCGTATGACATAACACTATGAAAATAGCTGAAATAAACTAAACGGGCTGTTTCTAAGTCAGTTAAATTTCGAATTTTTCTAACAGCATATGCTGCAGAGCTAAGTTTTTTAGATAATTTATCAATATGTGGGCCCCACTGAAGCTTAGAATCTAGAGTTATGCCCAAAAACACTGTAGTGTCTTCAGGTCTCAACTCTTTACCCTTTATTTGTACACTAGTTTCCACTTGTCTAACATGTGGCATCGTAAATTTAATACATTTAGTTTTTTTTTCATTAAGGAGAAGGTTATTGACATTAAACCAGTGTACTATTTTAGAAAGAGCTATATTTATATCGTCAGTATCTGATTGCTGACGTTTGAGCTTAAACAAAAGGGAAGTATCGTCTGCAAACAACACTATATCATGGTTATCCTTTATCAGGTAAGGTAAATCATTTATATAAATTAGAAATAAAAATGGTCCAAGAATTGAGCCCTGGGGGCCACCCATTGTTACTATAGACCCGGGTGATCTTTTCCCATTCACGTCAACTCTCTGAATCCTATCACTTAGATAAGAAGTAAGAAGATCCAAAGAGGAGTTCCGAATTCCGTAATAGCGGAGCTTCCTGACTAAAGTTTCATGGAGAACACAATCGAACGCCTTGGACAAATCACAAAAAATGCCCAGAGCATCGCATTTGTCTTCCCATGCATTATAGACATGTCCCAAAAGTTCAACGCCGGCGTCGGCTGTTGAACGACCCCTTGTAAAACCGAATTGCTTAGTATGTAACAATTTATGTCTATTAAAAAATCTTTGTAATTGTTCTAAAATAAGTTTCTCAAATATTTTACTAAAAGTGGGTAGCACTGAAATGGGTCTATAATTAGTAGGGTCAGTTGTACTACCCGTTTTAAACAATGGTATTATTTTACTATACTTCATTAAGTCAGGAAACTCACCACAATCAATACAACTGTTAAAAATAAGTGCTAGACTAGGAGCTACTACGTTGATAATCGATTTTACAACATCCACAGAATTTCCCCATAAATCTGTAGTCTTTTTTACATTTAAAGTGTTAAAGGTTTTAATTATATCTAAATAAGTCACATGTTCGAAATTAAAATTGAAGTCGCAAACTTTCACATTTTCTTTAAGCAGAGACTCTGCAGCAGAGGGTGATGAGTTAAGAGATTTTGTAGTTAATATGGGGATCTCCGAAAAAGAAGTTTTCAAAAGCCGCGGCAACCTGAGTGTCCGATTTAATCACATTGTCATCAATTACAAGGCTTAAGTCACTACAAGGTCTTGTGGACCTTCCAGTCTCATTATTTATAATATTCCAAGTCGTTTTAATGATATTATTACTATTTTTAATTTTAGAACTCAAATAACGCGACTTTGCAACAGAGCATACTTTTTAAAATAATTTGGAATAATTTCTAACATATAAACTAAATTCATCAGTGTTAACATAAATCTTTTCATCATACAACTCATAAAGCCGAGTTCTACTTTTATGAATACCAATGGTAGCCCATTCACTAAAAGATACATTACTATTGACGGAAATGGTCTTAGGTATAAAGGTGGAATCAAAATGCTCACAGTAGCCATTAACCCTTCAGATACCGTCAATTAGAGACACAATAGTAAGACAATAGATGCGCGGCCACCGGTGGTCGCTTGGGGATTCATGAATTAAAAAAACTTTCATATTGATGATTGATATCATCTAAAGTTGACAACGTTGGTAAATTATCAATGAGTTTAGTTTTAAAAGTTTCTAAACGACTCACAGTTTTAGGGTTAACAGTGATATTCTTTTTAGCTACTTTGGTCTTTGGGTTTTCAAAATACTCGTCAAGACGAATCATACGAGCTCAAACTTGATGGGGTTGTGTTGTTTAACTACCAAGTTCCTATCCTACCTTCCGGCTCCATCATCAGATCAGCTCCTTGTCAAAACAGTTTTGCATTATTATCTGATTTACACATGCATGCAAAATTTCAGCTCAATCGGTAACCGGGAAGTGGGTCGAATTTAATTTACAAGATTTGATGACATACACACATACAAACATCGGGACAGGTGAAACTAAATAAAAGCTTGTAAAATGTGTCATCATCCTTGCCTGTATGTAGCTTAGCGAAAGCCTTAGTCAAAAAATACAGAGACAGCGAATTCATTTTATTATATTTAGAGAACACCCCGAAAACTATTGTAGAACCTTCATTTACATGGTGAATATAGCCAGACGTAGTTGTAAACAACAGTTCGGGCTTTCGGTTAAATCCGTACACGGCCGGAATGCGGGTACTTTCAACAACAAGGAATATTTACTCTGTCGTGTCGTGTCCCAGAATACTGAGGGCCAATTACGGCTTAAACTCAATGGCCCAAAACTCATCGTTTTGCTACATTTGTTTTCGAAGATGTCTTGCAAACAGTAATTTTAAAAAGACTAATCGCCACGTCTCTTCTGAGGATTGTGAAAATACTAGTATAAAAATGTAGACTACAAGTTTGATGATTACCGGTCGGCCGTACGGCGAACTACGTATGGCTTGCCGTCCACAAGCCCGCGCCTACGGAGGGGACTAGGTAGTCTGAAAGTTCACCAAGTATGATGAACTTTCTTTGTTCAGAGTAAGTATATTGTACCGAGACTCAACATAATCTATACTTATCTTATAAGGTATGGTTTACATTAAAAACGTTTTTTAATAGAAACCATACGGCCGCAATTTTGAAAACGTTGTGCAAATCATTTATTTTCACCGTTCATCAGCTTCCTGCCCTTGTCCCGTGTTATTTGGGGTCGGCGCAACACTTTTTTTTTCTTTCATTCTATCCTGCCAACCGTCATACTATCACTAACTCCATTTTCTTTCATACCACTCTTCATACAATCCATTCTTTCTCTCCCTACTCTTCACACAATCCATTCATCTTTTCTTTGGCCTCCCTCTCCCTCTCCACCCCTTCAAATGTATACTCATAACTCTTTTAGTAACATGCGTTTTATCCCGCCTTTTTACATGACCATTTATTTTCACCGTTAACACAGCTATAAGCTATATTCATTATTACTTTTCATTACTACCTCAATGTATACTTGACTAATAAAACCAATAATAAAAACCATTTACCAATATATGGACAGCCATCATAATTATGAAAGCAACGGTAAGTGGGAGGCTGAAAGGTAGCCCGGGTAAATTTTCTGAATGACTAATTCCATTGAATAAAGTAAAATGGAACTGAGAGCGTTTTATTAATTCATGAATCCCCAAGCGACCACCGGTGGCCGCGCATCTATTGTCTTACTATTGTGTTTCTAATTGACGGTATCTGAAGGGTTAATTTCAATGATTTTCATTTCGTAAATAAATATGTAGTACGGCCGCCCATGAAATGTTAATGGACATACAAAGTTGGTGCCCTGAAATTGCACGACGGGGTTGAGGCCGACCTAGAAGATATTGGAACGACTTAGATCTCTTCCTTAGGAATTGGCAGAGGCAGAAACAATGAAAGAAATGCAGGGAGGCCTTTGCCCAGCTGTGGGACAGTTTAGGCTAGATATAACAAAACATGTAGGTTTTGTCTAAGAAATTGTTTTTTAAAACAGGTTATTTTGAAGTGTTATCTTTGGATTGACATGGAATTATAAGTTTAAATAAACGTTATATTAAAAGTACGTTATTCTTTTTTCGAAATTAGGTATTAATTGGTTTTGTTGTGTTTTGTATTTTATGTAATATTGCAGTACCTATAGTTAGAGCTATTAAATAAAAACAGCTTGACACTGAAGTGTAATAGTACATTGTTACACTAGGGGTGAAAGTTACTTATTTCTAGGGAATGCAAATCTCGCGAGATTGGGGCTCGAGCGAGATCTCGCGAGATTACGAATAACAATATCGCGAGATCTCGCCAATTACGAGATCTCGCGAGATTGGCAGTTTTGTGTTTTTTTTTTTTTCTAAAAATCTATAAGTGTTTTAAGATAACCATATGTGCGGGCTTGCGGACGGCGAGTAATGGGTAGTTTGCTGTCGAACCGTCCGGTAACTGTCCGGACCGAGCCCAAGTCGTCGATGGCGCGCACTGGGTCGAAGCCTGCTGGGGCCAGGGTTAGTTCCGAAACGTAGCTCAGCCCCAGTATGACGAAGGCAGTAGTAGTCTGACACTATCTCCCGCTCCGCCCAAGGGCGGGAGATGTCATTTGGATGATTTTTACCCACCAAAAAGAAGTATTGTAAGATAAACATTTATTTTCACGAAAATTTCCAATACTTTTTTTGCATCAAACATTGTTTGACGTATCTGTCTATAATTTTTTAACGTCCGTGTCAATCCGCGCTTCCAATAAGACGTTTTTATGCTCGAGTACAATCTCGTTAATCTCGCGAGATCTCGCCTTTTTTTCGGCCGAGATCAATCTCGCTAAAAAGGGCCGAGATCTCGCGAGATCGAGATTGCATTCCCTACTTATTTCGTCCCGAGAAGGAGTTGGCGGCCGAGCGTAGCGAGGTCGCTAATTCGAGGGACTAAATAAGTAACTTTAACCCCGAGGTAAGCATTGTGCTTTTCATTGCGAATACAAGAAGATAGACCTAGTTTTTTTTTAAATAATTTGACAGCTGTTAGTTGAAAGTAAAACTCCCTAGGGATGAAAAGTGTGATACTTTTCAGCCCGCTCCTCAGGCAACTTCAGACCTACTTTCAGAGTATGAGTAATGAAAAAACCTTTAAAAATAAATGAATATCGCGGGTTACCCCATGGCTTTTTCTGAAGTGAAAGATGTGTAGCACAGAAACCTTTAGCACGTACCTTAGTCCCCTCAACGCTGATGATGCGGTAGAGATTCCTCGAAGAGTCGTAGAAAAATGAGACGGACACGGCGGCGGAACTGGCTGACATCCATGACCGCTTGGTCTTTGGGTCTATGTGGAACACGTGCGCCTTGCACGTGAATATCGGCTGCTCACTGTAACAAAAACATGGGTTTTAGAAGATAAAAGCTAATAAAATGAGACATCGTCAGCCGAACCTTTAACATCTATAGACGTTTAAATACTTTTTTTTTATAATTTTGAGAGGACTATGCCTATAAAAGTAAAATTCTAGCACAACCTCACAGCAGTGTTATGGATGAACTGACTATCTTTTTTTTTAAGGTGGGAAATCATCCAATGGTATCTCCCGCCAAATTGTAATTGTCCCGACGGGGCCTTGGAGACTTATGGCAAACCAATGCTAGCTACAACCATGGCAAGCGTGCTTCATCATCGACCACATCGTCACTTTTACAGGTGAGATAGTAGTCAAGCACGAGGCTATCAATAGAAGAAAACTGGCCAAGAGCGTGTCGGGCCATGCTCAGTGTTCCGTAGTTTCCCGTCCGACTTATCAGTCAATAACTGTCCCCACTTAAATTAAACCAAAAGTTAAACAGTCCACAGTCGAGAGTCCAACCGAACAATTCGACAATATAATAGCTCATACCCGTCCCGACCTAATCAACTCAGGAAAAATCTTACGAACCCTAAAAAGGTGGTATGTGATTTAAAAATAAAGAGAGTCTGACTGAGAGATTCTCTGACTGAGAGATTAACTATTTGTTGCCACATGAAAATATGAGTTGAAGTTAGGATTTTAGCCGAAACTGAGAATGAAACCACAATGCGATTTCGGCTGTCAAAACTAGTTTCGATCAGAAATTAATCTATAAATTCAGCTGGGACTATCGGATTAACGCGCGTTTCGAGGCACATAAGCAACCTGTACAGTACGTTTTGAGACGTATAGGAAGCATTAGGCTAACAGAGGGCATACCATTACTTATTACAAGGGACTAAAGGGGCTATACAACATTATTTTAACATATGCGAAACCTGAAAATACTCTGTTTAGAATCAGTAACTGAATGGATTCCAATAGTTTTTACACCATATTATATTTTTCCCAAAAATATTTAAAAAGGTCACAAGTTGGACACCACCGACATTAAGTACAACACAGGTTACGGCAGGTCATAGCGGACACTAGGCGCCAGCAAACAGTTGGCTGCAAGTGCAAAACAACCTACAGTCGCCTGGATGGCCCGGTGACTATGTATTTTTGCTGACATAACAAGCTTATAACTTTGTGACTTTTCATGATACAGTTATGAAATTTTGTACATAGATCATTTACGTAAAAATACTAGACGTGTCATAATAAACGATGATATTTATTACTAGCTAGGTTACTAGGATCCCCTAGATTTCAACTACATCAAATAAGATCTCTTGTGCTAACGTATCTATTATAATCTTTTTCAAGCGCAATGGCGGTCATCAGCAAAAATAATATGGGTCAGCCCTACCGCTAAAATGGACCATCACTCACCACAAAAGTTTGTTTAAAACTAAAAATAAACGCTCCCCGTGCCGAACAAACAAAGATTCAAGGACTCAGAGAAGATGGAGAAAATAATAAATATTATGTATTTATAGCGTAAACATCAGTTGTGGAGCCCTCAAGCTCAGTACGAGAGGAAGTTGTGTTAACATCAACAATCTGAATAGCTTCGCGCAAATACAAAATTATTTTTAGTAATGTTGTATTTGCGCGAACGGCGGTTACATGCGAACCTCAAAGATATATCTCAGGGCGTACCATGAAATGGGCATAAAATAGACAGGTACAGAAGACAATCTACATACAAAGCGTAAATTGTACACTACCGACACTAAGTACAACACAGGTCACGGCAGGTCATAGCGGGCATTTGCAAAACAACCTCTCAGTCGCCTGGATGGCCTATGTATTTTTGCTAACTTTGTGATTTTTCATGTTTCATACAGGTATAAAGATCATCACATAAAAATACTAGACACGTGTTTCGGGTTTTGTACATACTAAAACTAATATTGTATAATTAGGCTTTCGGTATTTATAATCGGGTTTATTTGAGATTGTTTTAACCCTTCAGATACCGTCAATTAGAGACACAATAGTAAGACAATAGATGCGCGGCCACCGGGTGTCGCTTGGGGATTCATGAATTAAAGGGCTCGCTTTTGACTACTACCTCACCTGATGGAAGAAATCAAAGCGATGATGTGGCCGACGATGTAGCACGCTTGCCTAGAAGCGAAAGGCAAAAGAAGGAACACAGAGAAGGGTTTATTTTAGTCAATAAAAATCTGACACGCCATCACGCTCCACCCTAAAAAGCGGTAGAAGTGATTTCATAATTTACCACCTCAAAAAAAATGGGTCACGTGGCAGAATAGCAAACTAGTTTTCAGAACTACGTCAAACGTTGAATGGCTGCCTGTTGTCTACTCATCGAGAGTTCGTGATTGCTTTTGAGAGGACGTGAAGCTGTCAGTTTCACTTGTCACGTGAACAAACGTCGATGACAGGCGATATCGGCCTCGGAAAATCAAAGTTCTGATCTTGTTGGCTATGAATATCGGGACCTTCGAGGCAACAAGCTCCTCCCTTTACAATATAACTAACAAAATCTTGGTGTTCCTATTAGTGATGTAAGAAATATTCGCATTCACATTCGGGAATATTCGCAGAATTCACAAGAAACATGCGAATATTTAGCAATATTTTTTTTTGACAAACAAAAGGTAATTAGATATTGATTGAACGGATATAGAACGATAATACAACTGATGTAAAGAATGCTAAATTTTGACGAATATTCGCAATCAATATTCGCGAATATATTCTTAGCGAATAATAGTGACTCATCATTCATCATCATCATCATTTTAGCCGACAGACGTCCACTGTTAGACATACGCCTCACCCAAGTGTCGCCACAATATTCGATACTGTGAGTCCCGCATCCATCGGATTCCCGCAACCTTCACCAGGTCATCGGTTCACCTTGTAGGAGGCCTTCCGCCGCTGTGTCTTCCAGTACACAGTCGCCACTCCAGAACCTTTCGGCCCCAACGGCCATCTGTTCGGCGAGCAATGTGCCCTGCTCATTGCCACTTAAGTTTGGCGATTCTTCGTGCTGTCGGCAACCTTGGTTCTCCTGCGGATATCTTCATTTCTGATTCGATCACGTAAGGAAACTCCGAGCATAGTCCTTTCCATTGCCCTTTGGGTAACTTTGAGCCTTCTGATTAGGCCCATTGAGAGCGACCACGTTTCGGCACCATATATCATCACTGGCAACACGCACTGGTCATAGACTTTCGTCTTGAGACACTGTGGTATATTGGACGAGAAGATACCGCGCAGCTTCCCGAACGCCGCCCAGCCGAGTCTGATAGTGTGAAGGTATGCGGAACAGAGAGTAAAGCCCCACATACCTCCGTTGAAAAGGGAGGATCCTCCGACCAGACCGGGTGTTATAGTCTGGTGGGCGACTGCCCGATAGTTGATGTCGGGCTGTCGTATATGTTCAAATCGCGCGGAGAACTTTGATTGCGCGATGCAGGATTTCGTATTTTCTTCGTAGTTCTTATGTGGCGTCATAGATGTCGCTACAAGTGACTCAGTTTAGTTTTTTCCTATCAAAACTTTGAATAATGTAAGAGATCACAGTTGAGCCTAGAATCCAAAGCCATGTCTTTCCGGAGTGTCTCGAAGCTAGCAGTGCAATGTGCCCTACCCACTGCCACATAAACAATAGTACATTATGATATAAATGTGTAATGTTAGTGATTACCGTCGAGGCGGTATTTAGACCCGAGCCATGGCGAAGGTCTTAAGAGAGCTGAGAACGGTAATCACTAATTACTCACGTGTATCATACGACGTTTTTCAATTGCGCTTGTGAGGAAAATAACTGTAAAACTAGTTAACTTTTGTGGTGGTAAAAATCTGTTTTCATATGCGCACCCATTTTTTTTTAGTTTCCTCTTGGGTACAACCCGCGCCTATCCTGATACGGTAAATGTCATAAAATTATGGCAGGGAGAGGTAGAACAAAAAGGTTTTAACTACCTTATAGCACTAGTGCGTACTGGTAATCAAAATGTCACAGTTTGGTAACAAGTGCCATTATATACCTAAGTAAAGTGCAATAAGAGTCACTTTATGAGCAAGTGTATTAAAAAAGACATTATTTCAACATTTCATGTGGTTAAGCCAAAAGACACGAGAGTTTTAATAAGTTAATTTTGCCTCGCCAAAACGTGTTCGGTCTACGAAATTAGGGTCAATGTCACTTTGTCGCACAGGTGTATGTAGAGGTCGAATTGTTTACCACAACGAGTACACTATGGCTATACAAAATGCTCTGCATAAAGAAGAGTATAGACTACAACATTTTCTGGAGCATTTCTGTGTAATGTACCATTCTCACGAATGGTACAATACAGGCAAAAGCTCAGTTTCCAAAGCATTTCCATGTAATGTAACGTTCCTGCGAATGCTCGGCGTTATGTTACGGGTAAATGCTCACAGCTAGTGTGCATTTACGAACATTTCGTTGTACCTTGCGTTCATTCTTTTTTTAAATGTCACCCCGCAACCGTGCATCGCCCGCACTCGTGGCTCGACGAGATGTTACACCAATATGCTCGTTGGTTTGTTACAAAGAGGCGAGCGTGCTCGACGTTTCGTTCGTAAAAGGATGATACACTAGAACATATCATAGAGCGGCTCGTGGTTCTGTTACAAGTTAATGTTGTAGTTTATACTCATCTTAAAAATTAAAAATCTGCTAAACCTCGACGTGAACGAATTTTTTCGTAGCGTTTCTGATTTGATTGTCAAACTGTCGAGACTATTGTAAAATGGAAGGCTATTACTTATAGATCTATTGTGCTCACGTAATAGAAGCAACAAGAAATATGTAACGAAAATTTATGTAACTCATAATATGATTTAAAAGAATGTCCATGGAGTTTCTTGTATGTTCTTCTCCATATAGTCTACTAGCTGCTCCCAGCGGCTTCGCCCGCGTGATAGCAGAAAATTATCCCAAGGGAACATACTTCCAGGATCAAAAGTATTCTATGTCTTCATACTTCATACCGGGGCTCTAGTTTCCTTTTAGATAACCCCGACCCCGGTAGGCTTCGACCCAGATGGGCCCCTCCTGTTGCTGACAACTCCTTAAGGCGCGCGGGAACAGTGCGCGCCGTCGACGCCTTGGCTCGGTCCGGACAGTTACCGGACGATCGGACAGCGAGCTACCCTTGGCTCGCTGTCCACGAGCCCGCGTCTACGGTGGCTGGAAATCGGGGCTGGAACCCCGGCGGCGGCGGCGAGGGCGCCTGAAGCGGTCGGCCTCCTCCTTTGCTAACACTACTGCTTCGCAGAAGGAGGCGACCGCCTGCCACTTCCCCTCGCTCCGGACCATGGCCTGAACCAAGGCCCGGCGCGAGAGGTCTCCACCGCCGATCGCCCCCACGAGGACACGGCGGTGCTCCGCCCAAGCAGGGCACACCTCGACTGTGAGCTCCACTGTGTCCTCCGGGCGTTCCGCACAGTGGCGGCTCCCGGTATGTCTTTGAGGCTTGCGTTAAAGGATTGAATCATAGTGGATTGGGTAACAATTGCAGTGGGATAGTACAAGCTTTTAATATTAATAAGAAATGGCTGCAAATTAATATTATACACTAGCTGCTGCCAGTGGCTTTACCCGCGTAACAGTACAAAAATTAGCCCAAAGGAACATATTCCCAGGATCAAAAGTAGGTATCCTATGTGTATTCCAGAACTTGATCTACCCGTGTGCCAATTTTCATCCATCTGTTCAGCCATTTGAGCATGAAGTAATAAACATACACACACGTTCCATCACTTTCGCCTTTATAATATTGTTAGTAATTTGTCGGAAAAAACTGGGCAAGTGCGAGTCGGACTCACGCACTGAGGGTTCCGTGCAAACTACAATTCCCGAATGGAGTTTCGAAGATTTTTCCGAATTGCAAACATTGACCAAAGGTTGACTGGGAGAGAATGCCTTGTTGCATTAAGTCCGCCTATGTACCACTACTGTACACGAAGTTTAAATAAATAAAAAATACATTTTTTTTGAGACGTAGGTAATAACAAATTTACTGTTTTCAGATTTATTCCTATGCCTGTGCTATAAGACTTTGCTTTGTGCCAAATTTCAGGATTCTGGTCAACGGGAAGTACCTTATGAATTTCCTATGATACCTCCACGCGTTCTCAAAATAAAAAGGCCTTGACACACAGACAGACAGACGGACGGACGGACAACAAAGTGATCCTATATACCCAACTTGTTTTGTTTGTTTTTTAGGGTTCCGTTTTTTATCTTTTTAGGTACGGAACCCTAAAAAACAAACAAAACAAGTTGAAAACGACACGAACGAAAAAGCATTTCACTCGTGTCAACATACAACATACTAATTTCTAACAATAGATTTATAGTGAGCTCAATATAACACGTGTCTATGTCTTCTACCACCACGTAATAAAGAAAATAAAGCCAAAACTTACGTTTCCACGTCTAAATATTCAATTTCAAAATCCATTGTAACTGTAACCACTTTAACGAAATAACAAAACGACACTAGCACTACTAATCATTCGTACACACCTTGGGGAATACTTCAAAAACATTCTAAAGCTACAACATCCAATGAATTTTCACAGTGAAACAGAACAGAATAAGGTACATAATCCTGTGGCAATTAAGTGCTGATAAATCGATAATACACGAACAGAGATATGACACAAATGACGGATTGATAAGATAGTCCGCAGGAATTCTCAGTTTGGACAGTTTGACGTCTTTATGTGGCCTAATCACATAAGTTCGAGGTAATCGCAAAAGTTTTCGGGTGACATTTCTTTTGTGAAGCTATAAAGCTGGTCATATATCTTCCAATTTACCCCCGTAAGTGCTGTTGCGGCCTTTTCTCTCTCTAGAGACGAAACAAGATTCGAAGAATCAAGGTAAGACTTTGTATTGGAGATTTGACGTCATGTGGATATGTCTATTCATAATTTCAATACTAAAAGATTTGCCTTAGGGAAAATCCAATTACATATCTTTAGGAGATTAAATATAATTATTTATTCTTTAAAGGGGATGAAACACAATTACGTATATACGTAAGAGATCGATCACTATAAGAATATTCATTTTCAGTGCGGAAAATTATCGAATAACTTCTCCCGCTGTGTGAGGCGATAGGGACTGTCATTTACTGACTGAAAACCCAATCCATGTCTCTTCAATTGCCCTTAGCGTTCTAGGGCTGTTCTCCAGCGCTTCTTTTCGTGTCGATGTTTTCAAACTAGATTTTTTCTGACCAATAGTTGGCGACCTGTACAGCTGTATTGTTGGTCTCGTATTGATTCTGACAACTGCAGGTGATTATGCAGGATAGGCAGCACAGCAGATGAAGCATGTCCTGTGCATTGGCTCCACACTGGCACTGTTGAAACCCTGAAGTACTCCGTCAAAATAAGTCGACATCTATTTGAACATAACCAAAGTCGTTTAAATCTTTCTCAATAACTTTTAAACAGAAAGTATTGCCCCACCCATTCGTAAAAATCTCTTCATCCAACGTGACATCTCGAAGGCTCAACACTGAACGCTAACAAACTTAATCAACGCGCAAATTCAAAGAAAACAAACTTTCCGAAATCCAATTCGTGTCAAAATGAACTCGTGTCGTCTATACAAGAATGTGAATACCTTCCAAAGGTCATACAATCTATAAAACATTCGTTCAAATCGTTCCTCTATGTATGACACGCCGTTGCCGTTCACAAGGGGATCGCTAAACCAAGAATGATGACCCCAAACTTACAATGACAATTTTGTTCGTTCAACTTTTGGTCTAGACTGGCTCCTGAATATACCTAATCTGTATGTATTATCTAACTTTATCTGTAAGCGTCTTCGTTTGAACTTTGAGAATCGTTCATCCATATTCTTCTTTGAAAAGATATTTGGAAATTCTTCACAAGTTTTTCGCCGAATGCCACTAAGTTGACAGATTTTTCATGTTATTTATTCGTTTAAAAGTTGTTCTGCGCACAGTTTCGTGATAAAAAAGGATTTCGCTTCACGAGATTCTTCTCACGAGGATTTTTCTTTTCACAATGTTTACATATCTTTGTTTATCATGCACTCGAAGACACGCCTAACGAAATAGAAAGGTTTTGTTGATTTTAACTTCTTTTCTGAACAAAAGCAAACAGAAATAACCGAGCAAATGCGGGTTCCATTCAAACTTACCTGTGTAACTATATCTAGAAGATTTGTCTGAATCGCAAAAAGTTATTATCTTGTTATGTAACTACAAATTTAACCTTGCTGCTTGTCGAATTTCAGGATTCTAGGTCAACGGGAAGTTCGCTACAAGTTTTGTTTTCCTCGCGAGTGTCAAAATATGAGCCGTAAACGAAACATAAATGGCCTTATCTTTATATTGCGTTACCTTAGAAGTTTGATCTTTTCGCTGCTCCTACGTAACAGACTTGAGTTTTTGACATTAATTTTAACTTAATACCTCTACGCGTTTGAGAAAAAGGATCTTGTCAGACGGATTACAAAATGATCTTGTAAGGATTCCGAATTTTGCTGGCTGAAGCGCGGAACATTAATAATTACTTTTCCGGATATTCTGCGTCTAGGCTTAGCTTATGCAGCAGTTCACGCTGCCTATTATGTTTTTTTTTTTATTATTATTGTGTTCCTAGAACCAAAAATTCGAAGACACGTTATATTCACCAACCCACACTGCGCCCGCTTGGGGTGGTCGATTCCCTCTCCTAGAGAGGAGGTCTGAGTCCCAGCAGTGGGAACATGAAAAAGGCTAATTATGTTTATTGTCATGCTATCATTGATAAGCTCGCGTTTGACCACTATCTTACGCGATGGTCAGCGATGATGTAGTCTACGATGAAGCACGCTTGCCCAGAAGTAACCTATTCACTCTTGATTTAAAGTCCCTTAGGATATAGCTATCAGGAAACAGATTCCGGCAGGGTATTCCACTCCTTAGCTATACACGACGTATAACAGTCCAAGATCCCAGAGCGATCTGACATAACTTTTGTTCACATGGATGAAACCTTAGGTTCTCAGTATCGTCTCATGTGCTTTGAATACCTGTGTGCTTGTGGAGCTCCTCTTTGGGGAATCTTGTCAGGTACCAGGTAAAAAATTTTCTTTCAGGAAACGAAAAAAAAAAATCGGCCTCGCCATACAAATTGTCCAATCAAAATTATAATTTTGTATGGTGAGGCTGATTTATTTTTCGTTTCCTGAAAAAAAATCTTGTGCAAGGTTGTTCAATTTTGTCTACTGGGCAAGCCCTTAAAGTTTGCGGAGGGCTGTCGCTTACACCTTGTATTTTTATGCCAGATTTTTAGGCTCCACAAAAAATAAACGAACTTTTATAATTTGTAAACGACTGATTTTTTAAGATGTATGTTGTGAAAGTAACTATCACAAAGGTATTCGCTAGTCAGTCAGATAAATTGTAGTGAGTTAGCTCACTTCAATTTAGTCTTCAATCCAGTCACCAAGTACCAGTGGCGCAACGCCATACGGCTAGTGGTCCGATTAGGGAATCAAATCCCGCATCTAAACCGCGATCCCGCATGCCTACGAGATTGAAGTCAGCAATACGTTACGTAGTAACAAACATGAAAACCGGTCAAGTGTGAGTCGGACTTTCACACCGAGTTTTTATTTTACCTGCCTATGTAAAAAGATTCGACCTTCGAAGACGATTTTTATTAAAAATCAGCTACTTTTATGACACAATAAAATATTTAACGGACCCTTATCTTTTAGAAAATTAAATTCACGTGATTTGGGGAAGCCCCGGTCATAAAGTACCTAAACTGTCATTGATTACGTTCCGTTTCAAAAACTATTTAACTGCAAGGTAAAATCGAAAACAAAATAACTATTTTCCAGACAAATTCAATAAAAAATTTTACGAGTTCCATGTAAAGTAGTTTCGTCGCTTTTTAGTGAGGATAAACTGGGTCTAATAAATAATGAAAACGGCGGCAGGTCGTCAGAATCTAATTTTCTTATAAAAACCTTCAATCCCGCAAACGTGTGGGATCCCGCAGGAGTAATCCCGCACTTTACAGGTTGCATTTGCACAAGAATTGCAAGACTTGATTCCGCCATTTCATTTCTACCATCGGACAAACCGACGTAGAAATTCTGGCATCGAAGGACTGGAACAATTTGCCTGCTGCGGTCTTCCCGTCTGATAATAATTTAGGCGTCTTCAAGGAATAGGCTCTTCATAAACTAGTGCGCCCCACCATCAACCATCAACGATTGCATCACTGCTTACCATCAGGTGGGATCGCAGTCAAGTACTAGTTTATATGAGATTTTAAAAAATCCGATCCCGCAGAAAAGGTGCAGTATCCCGCGTTTGCGGGATTGAATTCCCTAGGTCCGACGATGGAACGGGCTTGGCAATTCAGATTGAAATGAAGCAAATCAATAAGGTGTTTGATCAGGAGACGTTATGAAAATCAATTCAATTGCGTTCTTCGCCGTAGCAGTGCCAATGTAAACATGCTTTCTCGTAACGAACGTAATATCTATTCCCAGAAGCGCCTTCTAACCTAATTATTACGACCTGGACGGGCAGGTCCGAGGCACCTACTATAGATTCGCTGAAGTAAAATCGATGCGTTCGATGAGTGGAAAATGCTATGAGTAATTTTGTAGAGAGAGTATTTATGTATAGCAACGTGATTTAGGATGATACGTTGCTATTTTACTTTCACAGGCGTTTCGCTGTGTTATTTCGCTACGACTGTCTTATCTTTTCAATTGATGTGTGTAGGTATGTTTTTCAAACCAAAAACCACATTTGAATACCATTCTTTGAATATTCTCTTTTGTTGATATGAGCATCCTAACTTCAATGTTTTGCTATCAAAGATATAATAAACTTGACTGGCCTGTTGGTTAGTGGCCCTGACTGCTGTGCCGGAGGTCGTGGGTTCGATTCACACCCAGGACAAATGTCTATGTGATGAGCATGATCATTCGTTCTGTGTATGAGTGTAATTTATCTATAATATGTATTTAGAAATATATAATGTTTATCAGTTGTCTAGTACCCATAACACAAGCTCTGCTTAGCTTGGGGCTAGACGGCGTTGTGTGATAGTTGTGAAATACTATGAATATTCCCTTTCCTGTATATTCAACGTTTTGCTATCAAAGATATAACACTGGGCAAAGTTAAATGCCATTGAACCTGGGGCCGCAAGGATAATGCTAGTTTCGAATAGCACATTGCCACTCATATTTCAGCCCGTATTCACCCATTTTATTGCTCATAGGCTTTTTGTATTTCCTACCAATCTCAGGGATGTCAAATATTCCCCACCTAGCCACACAGGTTTTTGAGTCCTGACCTTGGCAATCATTATTTAGAAATAAAAAAGGCCCCCTCTCTAGGAGAGGGAATGGGCCGTAATCCAACACGCAAGCCGAGTGCGGCTTAGATGTTCTCGAATTTTTGGTTCTTAGCCACACAGGTTTTTGAGTCCTGACCTTGGCAATCATTATTTAGAAATAAAAAAGGCCCCCTCTCTAGGAGAGGGAATGGGCCGTAATCCAACACGCAAGCCGAGTGCGGCTTAGATGTTCTCGAATTTTTGGTTCTAGGACATGCCGTTTTCCTCACGACGTTTTTCTTCACCGTTTTGAGAGCAGTGGTGATGAAATAAATTACACAAAGTAATGCGCCTGGCTGGGTTTGAATCCGCAACCTACAACTCGTAAGTCGGGGCCGTTACCAATTGGCACTTTATCCGACTCATATACCACACGATACAACCCATGGCCACACAAAACGCATCCATGAATTAAACACAAGTGCAGCCTTCAATTTCCAGATGGAACAGATAACCAAACTATGATCACAACAAAAATGTGTTACAAATTCCCACGTGAGTCACAGCCACGATGAGAGAACAATTAAAAAGATAAGCAGTGTAAGTACATGTGCTCAGGTAATTAACATAGTATGCATACATTTGATTACGTGGCTACACAGAACAGTTGCAGAAGTCCCACTGGATCGCGTGGTAAGGTCACGTGTGTACATAAACGGTAAGGCCCCTCTGAGGCGTGGCTGGCTGGAAAGACCTCACGGCGTCCTTACCTTTCATATGACGCCGGGTCCTCACCGGACATGGCAAGCTCAGGAGGTTCCTACACCGGATTCGTGTGGAAGTGACGCCCGGGTGTTGCCACTGTGCTGGAGGACACGGTGGAGCACACAGTCGAGGAGTGCCGAGGGCGTAGCATCGCCGTGCCCTCGTGGGGGCGATCAACGATGGCCATGGTCCGGAGCGAGGAGGAGTGGCAGGCGGACGCCTCCTTCTGCGAAGCAGTTATGCTAGCAAAGGAGGAGGACGACCGCATCAGTCAACGGCGTTCTTGCCGCTGCCGTGATTCCGATCCCGATTTCCGGCACCGTAGACGCGGGCTTGCGGACGGCGAGCTATAGGTAGCTCACTGTCTTACCGTCCGGTAACTGTCCGGACCTGGCTCAAGACGTCGACGGCGCGCACTGTACCCGCGCGCCTCTAGGAGTTGTCAGCAACAGCAGGGGCCCAGCTGGGTCGAAGCCTACTGGGGCCAGGGTTAGTTCCGAAAGATAGCTCGAGCCTTGGTATGGAGGCACGAAGGCACGGGGTGGGTTTTTAGTCAGTAAGAGTCTGACATTATCTCCCGCTCCGCCCAAGAGCGGGGATTGTCATGGGATGATTTTCCCCACCATAAAAAAAAAATTGTGGACTTAAGACTGTCAAAGTTATTGATGATGATAATGATGTTCCTATACTGTTGGAACTCAGGCCTCCTTTCTAGAAGAGGGAATGGTTCGTAATCTACCACGCGGGCCCAGTGCGGGTTGGTGGATGTCTTTTTGTATTATTATTGATAGGCTCGCGTTTGACCACCATCTCACCTGATGGTAAGCGAAGATGTGGTCGACGATAGAGCACGCTTGCCTAGAAGTAACCAATTCACTCTTGACTTTAAGACCCCAAATTTTTGGTTTAAGGACATGCCAGTTTCCTCACGATGTTTTTCTTCACCGTTTTGAGAGTAGTAGTGATAAAGAAATAAATTACACAAAGTAATGCTGGCTGGGTTTGAAGCCGCAACCTATACTCGTAAGTAGGGGCCGTTACCACTCAGCCACCAATGCTCTCTGCCCACCGCAGCTGGGCGATACGTGAAATCATTCAAACAGGCGCGATTTCGTTAAAATCGAGCTAACAATTTTATTACAGTACGGAAGCTTGCCGAGAAGGCTGACTCAATACATTTGCAGTCAAATACTGTAAAAACATTAGAATGTCTTGTTTCCGTATTCTAATGGCAAAACAAAGTGATTGTAAGCCGTATCACAACCTGATAATTTCTATACTTGAAAATTACTGGTCACTGATCAAATGAATTGTCAAAATTTTCGCAGATTACCGCATACGTCAGACATTCATTTGTCAATGTACGAGATTACCATTCTGTCATTTCTTTCAATGGAGTCAGTGGTTGACCATTGGAAATTCATAATGAAGCCATTATATTAGTAGATTACCAAAACTTGTCAAAATCAACAATTATGAAGTCAATGATAGACCATTCTGACACTATTGTAATAGCAGACTTGAGGTCCAGGCGCGTTACACTCGTGCGTCGGTCTACTGCCAGCTTTAGCCTTCTGAATACACTTTTTTATGATGACATATTAGTTACAAAGGTCAGTTCAATAAACACTAGATAACAGTGTTTCATTACAAAGTGTTTGTTTACACTGTGGATAAGTTCTGTAGCTACCCACACAGTCTGTTGGCCATTATGCCCTGGGTCAACATTGTATTCTTTAGAATTAGAGTGCCACATCTGGTTTTGGGTAGCGAGGAATAATTTTACACTCACACAATACTTATGTTTATAAAGGAGCGTTGAACAATATTAAACACACTGCTATGTTTTAGGGAAACAGTGTCTGGAAAGGTACTGTCTAACAAATAAATTCAAAAGAAAATAGCATAATGAGACAATGGGCCCCACGGCTGGGACTCAAGCCTCTAGGAGAGGTAATGGGCCATAATCCACCACGCGGCCACCATTGCAGGTTGGAGAATGCCACATGTCTTCGAATTTTTGGTTTTAGGACGTACCGGTTTCCTCACGATTTTTCCCTTCACCGTTAGGTAGAATATTTTGCTGTTGTTTTTTTTTTTTGTGAAATAGATGAGGATAATCAATTGTCCAGTTGTCAACAAGGATGAACTGTCCAGTATTTCTAGGTGTAAATACCTACTGGAACTACTTGTAACAAGTTTAGAGAAACTGTACCCAGACATACTCAATTTGCTAATCTACAATAGTTAACGCTATTAGAAAGCTTCAAATGTACGGGAATGACGAGAATGACGTCCTCTCAACGCTCAGTCACATGGTCAGAACAAAAGAATTGGTGGCCTAGTTACTTTATGTTGTTACCCAGCTACCTATGGTTGTCAATAGATAACCTTTAATGTTCACTCTTATGCTCTTTATTTTTTATTTGAACTAAAGTGTAATCTCATTAAAACTTTTTGTATCCTTTGAATCCCACTGTCATGTATACATGACAAAGCAAAATGTTTTAATTTATTAAATCCCAAGTGAACTTCGGCATTTGCTCTCTAATTGTCTTTCTATTGTCTCTAATTACAGTATTCAAAAGGTTAAATACTAATAAATCTTATAAAAGAGTTTACTTTTCTAATTTGTATAGTTTTTTAAGTAGCTAGAATGATGAAGAGTTATGAATTTACATGTGGATGGAGAGGAAGAGAACGATTGTGTGACAAATGACATGAATGAAAAGGGAGTTAGTGATAGCGTGACGAGCAACAGGACAGAATGAAAGAAAAAAACATGTGGCACCGACTCTAAATAAAATGGGATAAGGGCAGGAAGATGATGATGAATGGTTTACTATTAATTTCATCCATATTAGCATAAGATCACAAACACTGAAATTGTAGCTTGGCACTGAAATCATGCTTTTTCTTTTTTGATTTTGTGGTCAAAGCGTCAAAAACCTGCAACCCAGTTTCTGACAAATGATAAAAACCTTGAAATAAAGTGACCCTCTTAAAAAACATTTTTTTTTTTTTCTGGGATAATACGAGTTGTTCATCAATCAAAAAATCTTTGTTAGGATCAAAAATTAAATCCCAAAATTCAATGAGAGACTAGTTACGAAATAACTGTCAGCCAAATTATATCCGATCTTATCTCCTAAAAGATAATCTACAACATGTCGCATCGTAATATTATTGTAATTATCTCCTAAAAGATAATCTACAACATGTCGCATCGTAATATTATTGTAAGCTCTCAAAAGTGAGTGACAAGCGTTAGCCCGTACATTAGCGTGGAATAAAAAAGAACCGTAGTCTGTGTATGTAATGTGTGTGAATTTCTCACATTGTAAACAATACATTGTAGTGAACAAATTGATTACAATATCATTGTACACATGTTTATTATTTGTACTACAAAGACAGACGCAATGCTGTTTATTTTTTTTTGATATTGTATTTTTATTTCTTATAGGATTATCTTTCCTGTCATTTTGAGAAGATTTATCATTGATATCAATATCAATGTGTTATTTCTCTGATATAGATAAAAGATGTTATCAGCTTCAGTGACTGCGAAATCATTGATTTCTAAATTGTTCGAAAATTCTTTAGTTTTTATTTTATTGAAGAATGCTGGAATTTTTTATTACTTACAAAGAATTTTCAAAACAATTTTTATATTACAAAAGTATGTAATGTATTGTTTTGTTTTCCTCAAACTATGTACATAATATAATTATATATTTAATCAAATAATTAACGAGCACCGCGACAGGCTCACTAGCGCATGTACCAGGCGAGCATGCAGCCTAAAGAGATCATTCAACTATGAAATATGTTCGATATATAAATAGGCTAAGACCGCACGACCTTAACGTCGAGGTAAAAGCACTCTATCGTATGCAATCGATGTGCAATTACCCGTTAAAGCGTAAATGGAGTACGACTCAGGCGATAATTCATTCTACTCGCAATCGTTTTCCTCGCTAACGAATAATTACGAATTGTTAATTATTTATTTACCGACAAAAATAATTCGAAAGTTAAAGCGGGAGTCCTTCGTAGGAAAACCTAAAATATCCCTTCGCATTGGCAAAATGCATCCCCTCCCTAAAAATAATAAGGTGTCCGTGAAACCGAATTTTCTCAATTTCGCAGGCTTGGTTTCAGAAGAACTGTATTGAAATAAATGCAGGAAATTATTTAGAATTAAACTCACCCCATTGTTTCTTTTCCTGCTGTCATTTAAACACAATAATTTTAGAAAATACTTTACTTCATAATTTTCAATTTTTCACTCGCGAACTGTCACAAGCGGCGATCACCATAAACTAAAGATTATTTACAATGTTGCCAATTCACTGGAAATATTCAAAGAAAATAATTATTGTCTACGTCTCCAACATTTCAGACAATTTGTATTTTTGTCACTATTTATTTCGGATTCATATTTTTTATTAATCACGAATTTAAATTTTGTTTAATGGATACCATGAAAAAGAACACAAAAACTAGCATAACTACCATAACCGTAGTGCTGACATCTCTGTGTAATAATCTAAATAAAAAAATATTCTAGCACTACTCGACGCTAGAGGACACTTCTTTATTAGTAGTACTATTGAATAATAGATGGCATTCTTTTAAAGCTACATAATATTAATTCATGAATCCCCAAGCGACCACCGGTGGCCGCGCATCTATTGTCTTACTATTGTGTCTCTAATTGACGGTATCTGAAGGGTTAAGAAGATTTACGATAGAAATAATTTAATTCACTGCTTCATATCTAGACAATTCTATAAAATGAATTAGGCATTTCCAGCTCTTTTACCATTAGGTAAAGTGAAAATAAAAAAATCGTGGTCTAATAAAGGTATTTACATCAAATATTTTGTGTGTATTCCGTGGACAATGTTGTTAGTTATACACATTTTAATCATTTTTTGTTTTTTTTGTCTATGAAATCGAAATGTGTCTCTGCTTGTTTTCCCTAATAAATATGTAATACAATATATTATGCACAATTTTATTGTCACTCATATTGCGTTAATTAGATAAGAAAACTTTTAACAAGGTCATTACCATGTAAGTAATTTTAGAAAATCACTGTTTTTACCAGTGGTGAGGGTGACATTAAATGCTTTATCCTGCTTTTCGTTTATGCGTTTAGCTCAAGATATGCTTAAACAAAAACCAACGGTTTATTTCGAGGAATACTTTCCTACATAGGAAACCTAATGTTCTAAAAATCTCTCTCTGTCTGTAAATGTTGTTTATGAAACTATAATAAACAATATATTTTCCTCTTCACCTGGCCGTTACCTAGGGGTAGGCTTCAGAAAGTCACTGTTTTATGGCACTGCTGGGGCGCTTGTGCCTTAATGCAAATACCTACCTACGTAGACGGTGTATAGGAAAGCACCATTCTTCCGGTTACACCTCGAAATTAGACGTTATTTATTGATTTATTTTATTATTCTATTGTAGCAGAATGCCCACGACTTCACCCGCGGTGTTTTATAAGAAACTAAAGTCTTTTTTTTTTAAATTTAGTATATATAAAAATTTAAATAATTATTTATTTAAATTTTTATATGCAGTCTAGTGTTTTATTTTATTTTATTTACTTTATTTATTTGGGACAAAAAACAGTTATGTTACAATACAGAATCAATATAAGTACAGTGGTTTTTTTCAGAAAAGTAAAAAAGTAGGTATAACCCACACCATTGTCCACGAATTTTTTTTTTTATTGTATAGATATTTTTCTATTACCTATTTGTCAGGGTTCACCGCAACCGCCTAACTAAGGTGGCAGTGAGCAGGGCACATTGTTCGTAAAATAGATAGTCCATGGGGCCGAAAGGAAGATACAGCGTTGGAAGGCCTCCCACAAGTTGGATCGATCACCTGGTGAAGATCGCGGGAATACAATGGTGCGAGACGCATAGGACCGTCCGTTGTGGTGACACTTGGAGGAGGCCTGTGTCTAACACACGTCTTTCAGCTGATATGATTATGATGATGATTATCGGGGTTAAGATTGTCACGTTGGGGTCACCAGTTTGGAGGTAGACGGTACAGAGAGTAAAGTCCGTTGAAAAGGGACGATCCTCCGACTAGACAGGTGTTATAATCTGGTGGGCTACTGCCCGATAGTTTTTGTCGGGCTGTCGTATATGTTCAAATAGCGCGGAGAACTTTGATTGCGCGATGCAGGATTTCGTATTTTCTTCGTAGTTCTTATGTGGCGTCATCGATGTCGCTACAAGATCAGTGAAGTGGCTGAAGGAGTGAAAATTAATAAACATACCAACTTAAAAACTAGCATTCTTAATATAGATCTAAGTAAGAATACTTAGATAGTATTGTGGTTTGAGTAACAGGCTTCAATTATACTAAGTACCAAAAAGTCTTGCGATAGTTTTTCTCGCATTGTTTCTGTTTCTGTTAGTTCATGTAATTTTTTGCCATGGGCTGCTGAAATCTGTTTTTATTTGTTGTACATTTTCTTTCAGCATAATTTCTATGTCTTGAAGGTTGAATGAATTGTCAGGGGCACGCATTGTCGATAAAAAATGGGAAATTGTCTTTTTTTTTAAATGATATACCATCGCTGGCCAAATTAGGGAGAGTACTCGTAGATATGTAATTTCTGATTGAAACACACTTTTTCAGCAAACCAACAATACAACAATTACATCAGGTTTTTTATTTGGTACTTATTGTTATTGGTGTATTATTATTATTATTTTTGATATGTGGTATAATAAGATGTTTTTGTTTTGTCTGATATAAACTAGTGCTTGGCTGCGATCCCACCTGATGGTAAGCAGTGATGCATCGTTGATGGTGAGGCGCACTAGTTTATTAAGAGCCTATTCACTCTAGCCTTGAAGACACCCAAATTATAATCGTTGTAGAGTAAAGTTTAACGTTAAAAAAAAACAATATGGCGATACTTAGTTGCTTTTTTAAGGTGAAAAATCATCAAATGACTTCTTCTGCTCTAGGACGGGGCAGAGGGACGTGTACAACTTTTACTGACCAAAATCATACCTATGTTCCTTCTTTACTTAGCGTTCCAGGACCCTGGGTTTCCCTTTCGGAAGCCAACCCAAGGCTTCAGTAGGCCCTTACGGTTTTGCTGATATGTCAAGTTACCTTATCCGATAAGGACCTGCGTCATGCGGAAAGTGAGGATGCCGTGACATCTTTCCAGACACTCCTCAAAAAAGACACTTTCTTAAAGGAATTTAAAAAAAACAATTTGTAAAAGGCCTACTTTTCTTTATTCCGTGTAAAAGGCGGTCATTTTATCTGATCAAGTGTGTAAGACCCATTTTGTTTTCTGGAAGAAAGTTTTTCATTTCTATGAACAGAAGCAGTTTTGAAACTATGATCGACGATCCACCATTTCTGTTACACCCTGTAGGTAGGTAGGTAGGCAAATCTGCCAATTTCACAACTATATAAAACTAATACCTACTATCTTTTAATGAGCGCAATGGATTGTCTTTTAAACTATTTAAAAATAAAGATGCAAATTTTTCGTTATTGATATAATTTAAGTTTATTGACAAAAATATTATAGGTATTCGGTATAAAAATAAAAACAACACTTGGATCTGCATTATTCATCGAATCAGAATCATTTATTATTCGTAAACATAGGTGATAATTATATACAAGAATTCGAAAATTCGATATTATTTTTGAAGAGAGAGTTCATCTTTATTTACGAAGCAAAATCAAGTGCAATTTTTTTTTCAATTGGAGCAGTAGGTACTAGTAACTTTACTTACCTCTTTATTATAATAATTACTAGCTTTTGCCCGCGGCTTCACTCGCGTTCATAATCCCAGGATAAAAAGTATCCTATGTGTTATTCTGGGATACGGTCTACTCGTGTACCAAGTTTTATCGAGATCCGTTAAGTAGTTTTTGCGTGAAAGAGTAACAAACATCCATACATCCATCCATACATACAAACTTTCGCATTTATAATATTAGTAACGATTCAATTTAACCAATAATGCCTAACTGTTTCACAGACAACTTTTAATTTATTTTGGTTTATCGATATTATATTTATGTATGTAAGTTCATGATTATTTTAGTGGATGGATGGAGAGGGAGAGGAAAGTCAGATAAGATTCTCAGTAATAGGGTTCCTTTTTTACCCGTTGGGTACGGAAGCCTAAAAAAATGGTGTAATAAATATTTAAAACTCATATTAATGCTTTTTTTTATTTAGGGTTTCATTGTTCCTTGTAGGACATATCAAACCCATTGTACTAAACCATAATCTACATCTCATTACATTAACCTAATAAATATATAATCATTTATTGTTTACTGAGAGAGTCGGTGTTGAGGCTGCGGCAGTAGCAGGTAAAACATTTTCGCCATTTCCGATAGCGGATCAGCTAAAACGCTGCTTGTTTTATTTTTACAGGGGGGCGGTCCACACAATGGTGACACCATTGAATTCCACCACCACGGAATTCCATTCCGCCCGAGCGCGCGGAGAGGTCATTGGATAATATTTACACCTAAAAACAAAAATGGTTGATCACATTATCGCTTATCTACTATCAGAGATAGTGGTCAACCATCAATGGTTTCGTGGTAAGTGGGAACTACTTGTGCTACGAAACCTACCGAGAAAATCGAATCATGCCAAAAAGTAATACAAATTCAAGGCAACATAGCTCTCTGCATATGATGTATACTGTATACAAAGAACACGATGAAGATATCGACCTGTGCCATACATTTGTGCCCACTTTAAAAAAATACATGTTACACAATACACAACATCAATATGTTTTTACATTCTGTTTTTCCAAAAAAATTCAATAAACTGTTGTTTCCATTCTGTCTTATATCGATGTTTATTTTTATTCTTTTTCTAGAGTACTACATTTAGATGGATGGTGAGGGAGAGGAAGGCCGAAGAAAGGTGTGAGGAGTGATATGAAAGAAAAGAGAGTGGGTGATAGTTTGACGGGTGAAAGGACAGAATGGAAAAAAAAACGTGTTGCGTCGACCTTAAATAACACGGGACAAGGGCAGGAAGATGATGATGATGTCAAAGTTCATGTAAAATAGCAGATTTTCAAAGGACTTTACCGGATTAATTTTACACAAAGTGATTTCATTAGAAGCCTAGATCAGATCAGATCAGCAAAATACTGTGTTTTCAAAATGTGTAATAACGTTATAATCGCGTAAGAGCCGTTACTTGTATGAAAAATAGTGATGTATTAAAATACTGCATGAAGTGGTCTTCTTTAAGTGATGGGTACTTAAACTTAAGATCAAATAGTTTTCCTTTACATGTAATAGTGTACTCATTGTTGAATCCTTACTAATATTATAAAAGCGAAAGTAAGTTTGTTTGTTTGTTACGTCTTCGCGCCTAAACGGCAAAACCGACTTTAATGAAACTTGGCACACGGATAGGCCATGTCCTGGAATAGGACATAGGATTAGGGAATGCAAATCTCGCGAGATTGGGGCTCGAGCGAGATCTCGCTAATTTCGAGATCTCGCAAGATTGGCAGTTTTGTGTTTTTTTTTTTTGCAAATTATCACAATATTTGAATAAATTAGGAAAAAACCAATAAAAATTATAAGTATTATAAGATAATCATAGGCGCGGGCTTGCGACGGCGAGCAATGGGTCGTTTGCTGTCCGACCGTCCGGTAACTGTCTGGACCGAGCCCAAGTCGTCGATGGCGCGCACAGGGTCGAAGCCTACTGGGGCCAGGGTTAGTTCCGAAACGCAGCTCTGCCCCGGTATGAAAGGCACGAAGGCAGTAATAGTCTTACACTATCTCCCGCTTCGCCCAAGGGCGGGACATGTCATTTGTATGATTTTTACCCACCAAAAAAAGTATTATAAGATAAACATTCATTTTCACGGATTTTTTCAATACATTTTCTGGCATTAAACATTGTTTGACGTATCTGTCTATAATATTTTAACGTCCGTGTCAATCCGCGCTTCGATCTCGATCTCGCGAGATCGAGATTGCATTCCCTACATAGGAAACTTTTTACCCCGGAAGTATGTTCCCTTGGGTTAATTTTCTGATATCACGCGGGCGAACCCGCTGGGATCAGCTAGTGACTAAATAAAATAAATAATAAGTACAAATAGACTTAATTACCCAACTTTAATCAACAACACCATCTCAAGAGGTACCGGCACAACTTACCGTCCCTTTGTAAAACAAGTGAAAGCAACAGTTATGTAAAAACTGTACCAATCGTTACTGCATGGTATCTGTTAAGGCGACGACTGCGACACGGCGGCCATCTTGTTTTTATTTTTGTTTATTTAGACAATATTATTTTTAGTATATGTAAAACAAATAAATAGTTTTCTTTCTTTTCTTTCTTTCTTTCTTTCTAAAACCTGAATATAGTTTGGTCAGAATCAGTAACTAAAATAGATTCCAATATTTTTTATACCATGTTAAATTTTTTCCCAAAAATATTTTAAAAGATGGACACCACTAACAGTAAGTACAACACAGACCACTGCTGGTCATAGAGGGCATTAGCGCAAGACTATATAAATTTAATACTCGTAACAAACTTATAAATTTGTGATTTTTCATGATATAGTAATGAAATTTTGTACATAGATTCTTTACATAACATACTAAAACTTAAAACTAATGTTGTATTGCGTAATGAAAGGAATGCTCAGTAATTGGTGCCTATTAAGTGTTTTTAATAGGGATAGTAATAATGGGTATCTTAGATAACTAGAAATAATTGTGTGTTATTAAAAGTAACTCTTAAAAGCATGTTTTGCAACGAAAGTTACAGTACTTTACCCACAGTAGAAGCTAAAAAGCTAAAGCTACCGGGTCGAAGCCTACTCGGCCGGGGTTAACCGAAAGGGAGCTCGAGCCCCGGTATGAAGGCTAGAAGGAACGGGATGGGTTTTTGGTCAGTAAGAGTCTGACACTATCTCCCGCACCGCTCAAGAGCGGGGGTTGTCATTGGATGATTTTCTCCACCATAAAAAAACCAACAGTCAAAGCTTATTAAATTTGCAACTGCTCAATGATTTTTTGACTTTAATTCAAATTATAACCCTTGGCTTTGCCGAAGTCGGATGACAAATATTCTATTTTATGAGTTCAGTTCATTCAGTACTTAAAAGTAACTGATTTTGATCTGTTTTTTTTTTTACCCCACGCCATTAATAATTCCTGTATCGTGGGTGCGTTGAACATGAAAACTCGCGTTCACCACATATCTGGATATCTTGAGTATGTGAGTGTACGTAAGAAACGACTATCTGTGAGCTATACAAATATTTTTTTCGTGCGGAAATCGAAGCTGCGAGATGCAGCGCAGCAGCTTTGTGTATCAATTGACCCTAGTCGTTATAGCCGTAAGTATACTTTTCCTGTGTCTCCAAGTATTAAAAGAAAATATAAATATTGAAGAGAAAGTTTAAAATTTGGGCGTTATCAAATGTTATGCATAATTTGTGTGTGGATTTGTTTTGCCACGAAAACTTAACAAAACCTGTACCTTATTAACTAGATTTGGTGGAATTAAAATTACAAAGTTTAAAAAAATTGTTTTTTTTTTTACTTATTTATTTATTAAAACTTTATGCAACACAAAGGTACAAAGTCGGGCTTAATGCCTTAGGCATTGTTTACCAGTCAACCGCATAAAAAAGCAGCTGCATAAAAAAAAGAAATTATTATTATTATTTATGTTATTTTACACTGACAGCTCCAAATCTTTTCCTTTCGTTCAGTCCACCCAAAGGTTGTCTGGCAGAAATTGCCCTGGGCCTATTGTACACTTATTTTTTTATAAATGTTTGTCCTGTGCTATAGAGAGAGAGAGTAAGCAATAAAGAAGTAAATAAGAAAACAAGAGGTTTGTTTCTTGTATAGAAGTGTCCCAACTATCCAAAACCTTGATTTGATACACAAACATACACACACGTAACTTAGATACACTTATACCTAAATAAACAAAATCCCTAAACTGCAGCACTTCGCCTTAACAAGTAAAAGATCGATATATAATAATGTGACCAAAATTTGTGTCAGGAAAAAAAAAACGCATCGCCGCGCGCCGACATCAGCAATGGTTCCGCTTAAACAGTTCATTGAACCCTGACGTAACCGCGTTAATATGTAATTAAGTCTAAGGAACAACTGCTACTTGATTGATACCTATTATGTAGACAGTAGTTGTTATAAATTGCTATTTGATTAGACAACATTGGAAAAGAATTTGCATTAAATGTGGTAATTAGGTACTTGTGATGTAGGGCTTTTTGGATTGGGTCCGCGATCCTAACTTCCATCTTTTTTTTTAAACTAGCTCTTACTGTCCCACAGTTGGGCAAAGGCCTCCTATGGGCCTCCTCAAGGACTTGGGGTCCTTCCAAACTTTCTTCTACCGCACCACTTTGAAATTTGAATTTGTAGTGTACCACAAATAAGATTGGTTGATTGATTTTTTTTGGTAACTGTTCTTTATGGTCTTCTTCCATGTCCTTTTTTCCTTTTTATAGGATAAAATAATCATTAAAATCAAAGACATTCACTGTTGGACCTATGCTTCCCCCAAGCATCGCCACAACGACCGGTCCTGTGCGTCTCGCATCCATCGGATGCCCGCCCTTTTTTTTTTTTTTTTTTTTTTTTTTTGTCGACGGGGAAAATCATCTTTGACGAAACCCGCTCTTGGGTGGAGCGGGAGACAGTGTCAGACTCTTACTGACTAAAAACCCCGCGCCGTTCCTTCTAGCCTTCATACCGGGGCACGAGCTCCCTTTCGGACAACCCTGTCCCCAGTAGGCTTCGACCCAGCTGGGCCCCTCCTGCTGCTGACAACTCCTTGAGGCGCGCGGGAACAGTGCGCGCCGTCGACGTCTTAGACTCGGTCCATTACCGGACGATCGGACAGCGAGCTACCCATAGCTCGTCGTCCGCGAGCCTGCGTCTACGGTGGCCGGAAATCGGGATCGGAATCCCGGCGACGGCGGCGAGGGCGCCGTTGCCTGATGCGGTCGGCCTCCTCCTTTGCAAGCATTACTGCTTCGCAGAAGGAGGCGACCGCCTGCCATTCCTCCTCGCTCCGGACCATGGCCTCGACCAGGGCCCGGCGCGAGAGGTCTCCGCCGCCGATCGCCCCCACGAGGGCACGGCGATGCTCCGCCCAGGCAGGGCACACCTCGACGGTGTGCTCCACCGTGTCCTCCGGGCGTTGCGCACAGTGGCGACACCCGGGCGTCTCTTCCGCTTGAATCCGATGCAGGAACCTCCCGAACTTGCCATGTCCGGTGAGGACCTGCGTCATGCGAAAGGTAAGGACGCCGTGAGGTCTTTCCAGCCACGCCTCAAAGAGGGGACTTACCGCCATAATCGTGGCGTGCCCAGCACTGGGTTGCGATAGCCGTTGACGCCATTTCACCATGAGATCCCGCCGGAGCTCTGTCCGCCATGCCTTGACATGTTGCGGCAGTGGACTTTCACCCCGGCGTTGCATCTCCACACGCATGTCGTGCATGTGTGCAAGGACTGTTGCCTCCAGATCCCACGGTGGTAGGCCAGCCAGAAGGCTCGCCGCTTCGCGGGAGATCGTGCGGTAACCCCGCACCATCCGTATTGCCATGACCCTCTGGCAGGCGTTCAGTATGGACGCCGGTCGCTTTGCCAGCGACGGCGCCCACACCGGCGCCCCGTAGAGGGCCATGGACCGAACGATCCCCGCGTAGAGCCTCCGGCAGGAGGCGTCTGGACCCCCAAGATTGGGCAGGAGCCGCTTGAGAGCAGCCCCAGCCCGGAGAAGTTTGGGAGCCAGACGTCGGAAATGATGCCCGCCCTTGTGGAAGACTTTCCAACGCTTCGGCAGTACGCAGTCGCTCTACTAGAAATTTCGGTTATAACGATCATCTGTTCTGCGATCAATGTTAATGCCTACTGCCGCTTAAGTTTGGCAATGTCGGTAACCTTGTTCTCCTGCAGATACCTATATTCATTCCTGATGCTATCACGTAAGGAAACTTCGAGTAGTAAGAAAACTCTTTAAATTGCCCTTTGGCAAGCGTAATTATTGTAAGTGCAGAACTGTGCTACTGTTAGCACAAATTGACACTAATGCACCCTGCGAAAGGAAGGTTTAATTTGTTTCCCATTTATTTTATTCATTTTAAAGGTACTCTTTTCCACATAGTATCAATAGGGTTGTTTCCAGGGTCAAAATAACTACATTTTATTTACTCCGTATTTTAGACTAGGTGCTTATAACAAAATATTGGACACGTATTTTTTCTTTTTCGATTAAACAAAAAATTACAAAGATATAGCCCATTGGAGTTACGTGTGACGTCACCCCGTGGGAAAAAATGTAGCACGGCGTAACGTTACACGTAAATTTAATGGGCTTTGGTTTAATTTACAAATAAAAAAATATGTGTCCCTTATTTTTGAATAATCTAAAAGACGCACTAATACATTTTTTCGGCAACTAGCCTATTTAACCCTTCAGATACCGTCAATTAGAGACACAATAGTAAGACAATAGATGCGCGGCCACCGGTGGTCGCTTGGGGATTCATGAACTAATAGAGGATATTAAAAGTACTTACCTACTAAGGTAGGCGCCAGATAAACGTGGAATAACGGCCATTGACCGTCCTGTATTTGTTGACATTCTTATTTTCAAAAACAAAAATAAAGACCTCATGTCTTGTATCGACATGTGATCTTTTACATGATCTAGTAATGAAAAGCAATTCATTGTTTGTTTTGTTGGATACCTACGCAGAGATACATATTAGGAAAAAGATAGAATAAAGAAAGAACTATAGAATGAAATACAGTTTTCTTGCAAGTACCACGATATCACCACACCACATAGCCTACTGGGGCCAGGGATGCCGACTGGGGCCGGGGTTATCTGAAAAGAAGCTCGAGGCCCGGTAAGAAGAGGCTAGAAGGAACGGGGTGAGTTTTTAGTCAGTAAGAGTCTGACACTATCTCCCCCTCCGCCCAAGAGCGGGGGTTTTCATTGGATGACTTTTGTCCTCCAAAAAAAAAACACACCTCATAAGTGCCCCGTCAGTACACTCAATACATCTCCAAGAAGTCATACATAACCATCAGATTCATCCACAACATACTAATTTCACTTCCTACTGTTATCCTGCACGCGACCTTCCGATGTTTTCCTTTTGCTAACATATGCCAACCTTGGACGGCCATAGTTGAGTGAGTTACAATGTTATCCTCTCAATAAGAGGCGCATAGTAAGATGGAGGTATCCGTAAAGGCAATCGCTAGGCTTGAGGAAGTGTGAATCCCTTGGCGTCTTTGCGTTTTTGCGGAAAGGCCTTATGTACGGAGTGTCTCAGAACCCTTGGCGTCTTAGCGTTTTTGCGGAAAGGTGAACGGTGTCTCAGAAATAATTCACTTTTGTAAATGCATGCATTACCAATATTTTATAAATACACGTTAAATTACAATATCAGAAAGACATGGAAAAATTACTTCTTGAAAATAAATTTATTGAAATGTCGTAATGTCGTCTTCATGATTCTACACTATTCCCTACCCTATTCAAACAGAATAAAAAAAAAACAAAGTTTTAAGGTCTCGACTCTGTGAGGTAAAGATCGTTTTAAAGAGTTCCTGGCCATATGCACTGGTCGATTTTCGCCTTTAGACATTGTATTATGTTGAACCCTCGTATTACAGAATAAAAGACATCGATGCACTTAAGAAGACCCAACTCGACTTATTGGAGAGAAATTCTCCAATAAGTCGAGTTGAAGATGTAAGGCTCACATGTTTGTAAATACACCAGTATTCCTGCCATCCAAACCGGAACTCAGAAATTTTGCTTGGTGGCTGATAAAGGTGATCAGCCTCCACCGCTAGGCTAGGACTTTCTCAGGCAAACACTTTCCATTTAACAAGTAATTCACTTTGGTCGTTTGTAGCAAAAATATATTACTTATACCTCCTGGTACATTCTCTTAGCAGATAAAAGAAAATAATATAGTTAAAAGTCATTGGTTCCAGTATCAATCTTCTTTACAGATTGAAAGAATTATTTTTTAGGGTTCCGCATCTCAAAAGGAAAAAACGGAACGGATGTATCGAGTTGAAATTAAAACCTTTTACTCTGGTCTGCTGTTTCTTGAAGCTGTGAAAAAAATCAAACTTGTAGGTACTTCACAAAAAACGTATATTTCGATACTCAAATATACACAGATAGCAATAAATCTGAAAACTGTTTTGTAGCTACCTCACAAAAAAATTGCAGTTCGGAAAAATCTTCGTAACTAAATTCGGGAATTGAACTGATGTACAGAACCTTCAGTATGCGAGTCCGACTCGCACTTACCCGATGTTTTTACTCATATTTTCCATATCAACAACATAGAAACAGCATTAGGAAGTAGTACATTCAATAATGCTATTACATCCGCTTATGGCAGCTGTAGATTGAGTGGCGTCGAATTATCTGCGGCTTAATGACCCACATTTGTGTTACGTGTCTGAATTTGAAGTAAAGTGGCTTTCTCTTGGAATTCTACTTCGAATGGGCAATACTTACGAGTATCTGTATCATGTTTGTGTGTTTGTAGCTTACCATTTGGACCAGTACCCTTCTTACCTATACAAGGTGTAACGTTAAATGCGCAAAACCTCAGACACCCCAAATGATTTTTAATTGAATAGACCTAATACAGTGAAAAAAAAAATCATTAAAAAAAATTAAGTTTTAGTTTGTTTAATTCATGAATCCCCAAGCGACCACCGGTGGCCGCGCATCTATTGTCTTACTATTGTGTCTCTAATTGACGGTATCTGAAGGGTTAAAATGTATATCTGCATAGAAATAAGAGCTTTTATTATCCCGTGTATGAGAAAACTTGATTGGATTTCAACCATTTGTGTTTGTTTACCTATTTCGGTGGGTTTGCGTACGTTATGGCTTGACCTATTCATAAAAAGACAAGGCGACATTTTAAATGAAAATTTTTTTCTTTATTAATTCATGAATCCCCAAGCGACCACCGGTGGCCGCGCATCTATTGTCTTACTATTGTGTCTCTAATTGACGGTATCTGAAGGGTTAAAAAGTGGTTTAATTGATTCAGCTCGTTATTCTGATCAAACTATTTTCAGGTTTTGCGCATTTAACGTTACACGTTGTATATTTATGTAGGTACAGGTAGATAACATAAGAAACGCATATTCTCGAAGTAGTTTATTCAGAACTATACTGAATTGATTTTAGCTATTTTTTAAATAATAATATTTTAATATCAAATCTCATAAAAATATATCAAGTTACACACAATTTTAATGTTATCTACATTTATTAACATAATTGTTATTTATTTATTTACATACATATATACATCTTAATGATTAAATATTTTAAACTAATAATGTATACAAACTATAAACAAAAAAACAAAAGGAATCGAATATGTAGAAGCGGGTAAAAAACAAAAGGAAATTATAGGGCGTCAAAAAATTCGTCTTGGGAATGGGAAATGTGCCCAGAACGCTGCGCGCTGGCAGCATTGCCACGCTGGATGGCAATGCTGATTCGTTGACCAAAGAAAAGCCCAGCCCTCTGGTCACGCGAAGAGCCGACCAACTGTTGCTGATATCTTGAACAACTCGATGAGCGCTCGGACTCCCCTTCCCATGGCCCTAGTGTTTCAACCCCAAACGGCTCAAACACATGACTTCCAATGAGGTTATTATATTTACGCCGTTTGAGGTTTTCCACATTTGCGGCAGCCACACCAGCACAGCCTGCGGTACTCAGAAGACGGGATGGCCAAAGGCCTAACAAAAAAAAAAAAAATATTTTAGGAATAATTTTTTAATCCTAAAATAATTTTTGATGAGAGTTTATTGACGCCATATTTTAATTTCTTTTTAGTTAGTTGTAATTAGTCTAAGGTCTTTATTATTATTTTTTATCTTTATTTAAGTAATAACAGTTAGTTAAGTATTTTTAAATTTAAATTATTCATGAAAATAAATAAAATCAAAAATAATAAATTTTTGATTATTTTAGGATTAAAAATTATATATTTTGATAAATTCATTAAAAATCATTATTGCTTAGCGTGTTTGTGTGTGCGTGTCTATATATATCTATATATATCTGCCAATACCAATGTGCTACCGATGTAACGCGTCGATGCCTGCAATTAAGATAACAAATTCTTAAAAAAACACTACATAAATGCATTCAACAATTTAAGTGTGGTTAAGTGAAATTTCAGTACTTGAATTATGAATATAACTTAATTTTCTAAGTAGGTTGTATATTTACAATTTCATTACATGTTGTATATCTGACATCATCAATTACCGTCATCTCCCTGCCCTTATCCCGTTTTATTTGTGGTCGGCGTAGCACATTTATTTCTTCCATTCTGTCCTGTCACTCGTCACACTATCACTAACTCCTCTTTCTTTCATATCACTTTTCACACAATCTGTTCTTTGGATCATTTTTTTTAAAATACAAACTAGCGCTTGACTGCGATCCCACCTGATGGTAAGCAGTGATGCAATCGTTGATGGTGAAGCGCACTAGTTTATTAAGAGCCTATTCACTCTAGCCATTATTTTATTATTATTTATTCTATTCATTATGATGTTAGTAATACAGTCCTGCAAGGTTGTTAGTGTTTTACAAATAATCCTGTTTAGACCTACATGGGGATTGGTCTTTAATTGAACGCCCTCTTAATTCAATTCAAAATACTTTATAGTCCTACTCATATGTTTTAATTTCATTATTATTTTCTAGTAAATTCGCACTTATATCACACCTCGCTACATCCTCTGCAACTACACATTAATTACAAGTAATATACCTAATATATATCCTACTACCCAATGGAAACTTCCTATTAATATTAAATCAGTTTTAATTACGCGCATCCTAACCTCGGAATATCGAAAAAAACTTCACTGTATGCAACAAAAACATTATTTAAGAAGATTCAAGTTATTTGTTCAAGTATATGAAGTATTATTTAACTGACAAAAGAAGGCAGCCATCTGCGAAGCTTCATTAGCCATATTATAAGAATTATATTAAGGCGTATATCATCTGGCCGCAGCAGTAGCCCTAGCCACTAAGTATTTTGTATGATGAACATCGCCTGGGTCTAATGTCGATTTCGCAGTCTCGTATTGTACAATATTGTCCCAAAAACATCTCATTTATAGAAATAAAACCAACTTCCAGTTTATAAACACAACAATTTGTTGGAAGAGTACCGTTGAGGTCATGTCTCGCAGGAAAATCTTAACACCGCGATTTACAATAGTGACGTTTCGGAACAACGCCATCTGTTATCGAAAATCAGTACCAAGCTAATGACAAATGTTAACCTTACAATAAGATTTGTCTGTAGTGCTTATTTAAACAGATTACCCACGTATAGTTATCGGCACGGATCTTGAGGGCTCGGCGTTAGAGTGGGGATAGCTTTGCGCATTCCATACATTGGCGAGCCAATCATCGTGGTTGTTTGATACACGCAGCAAACGCAGAGAACGAATCACGAGTGACGTCTATGACGCGATGGCGTGGTGAGCCAATCACTGACGCTCCCCGCCACCGCGTCTCTCTTTGTACCACTAAAGAGACCGAATATTTGACTTCAACTTGAAGCCAGCGCTCAAGATCCGTGCCCGTATCTATAACAGCGTTTTTATTTTTATAAAAAAAAAAAACAATAACTATTCAAACCTACTGATATTTTTTTTTGCGAGGCCCTTTTAAAAAACAAGTTTTATTATTTTTTGTAACTTTCAAATATTTCTTTGACTTGATCTCGTAGACATACACGTAAGAAACCGTAAGTTAGGATTTTTTTTATCGAACCAGCTAATTTATAATCCTAATTTGATTTTTGCAGACAATTTTAATAAAATAATATTTTTCATGGTCCTCTCTTTTGTATTTGTGGACTTCCAGAGGTTTGAAAGGTTCAAAATAAGTAGAGCCAGGCCTTAAATGCACACATACTCGTACTGCCGCTTGCGCCCGCATAGAGCCCTGCTGACTTTTAAAAAACCATTTTCTTTGCGAAATATTTATTGATTTACATAATGCTATGTACATTCTGAAGAAAACATTTCCAGCAATTTTTTTGTGCAAAAGTATTTAAAAAAATAAGAAAACAAATTTTTCGATACCTTACTTTAAATTGCCATTTTTTTTAGTTCTTTAGGGTTTTATTTTTATTTTTTAAGTTAGTTTTAATTAAGTTAAGTTAAATTTATTTCTTGTTGAAGAAGTTAAATAAATACATTTAGAAAATAAACGAATAAACTATCATGTAGTCCAAGGTATTAATCGTACGAAAAATCATATATTGATAATGTTGTTCATGAATCTATAATATTAACCCTTCAGATACCGTCAATTAGAGACACAATAGTAAGACAATAGATGCGCGGCCACCGGTGGTCGCTTGGGGATTCATGAATTAAACATAGGGATATTTTTTTTGTTCAAACCTGTTGAACTAGTAGGCACAGAAAGTCACTGTTTTATGTCACTGGTCGGGAGCTAGGGCCTTAAACTGTCAGGCACAGTGTGTGTCGTGAGGTCGAGGTGGTCAGGTCAGGGTCACTGCAAGGCTAAAACTGAGGAAATCGGCAAGTGAAAGAGTTTAAACGAAGTATGCCGTGTAATTTATTGAAGTGTCAAATCTATGGTTTTTTTGTTGTGCAATGATTTAGTGGAAGCTTCGATATTTCTAATGATCGAGGTTAGGAAGAAAAAAAAAGCCAAGTAATCAAGTGGTCGTAAAAAATGAAATATTATTTGAGCAACCTAGATTTAGAGACCTATTCAATCATCCACTTGATATCTCTATGATTGTTAGACTTTTTTTGGTTTTTCATATAATTTGCCTAGTTATTACTTTCATGTTTTTGTGACATTAACAGGATTAATACAAATCGATTGATGATTGATGTTAGAATCGCCAAAATCGATCGATGCGTTTAGTGTCTACAGTGCTACAAACGAACAAACAAACATATTTATCATATATAACATTATTTTATTTTCAGTTTATGCGAAACCTGAATATAGTTTGTTCAGAATCAGTAACTGAATGGATTCCAACAGCTTTTACACCATGTTATATTTTCTAGGCTAGCATCAACAGCTGGGTGCAAGTGCAAAACAACCCCTCAGTCGCTTGGATGGCTGACTATGTAGATATTTTTGCTGACATGTCAAAGTTTATAACTTTATGATTTTTTATGATACAGTTATGTTTTGTTTCAGATAGCACCGATTGTCAAACAGTTGAAAGAAAATCGCATGTGATGGTTCGGTCATATTTTTAGTTGAACAACTGCTGGTTAGTCTACAAATAAGCCAGAACAGAGTTCTCTGGCAGTGGTGGCCGAGTAGTAACGGCCCCGACCAAAAATTCGAAGACATGTGACATTCACTTCCCTTGGCTTCCCTTGGCTTGCTTATTTCACTTCCCTTGGCAAAAATCTCTCTGACAAAATTTTGATACGATTGTCTGAGACCCAAGCATCCCTTGCGAGCAAATATAAACCAAGCAAAACTCTACCACACTCATTTTTCTTTCGCCCAACAGACGAAGATGAAATAGAAAATCTTATTGCACAACTAAAAATTGACAGCGCGGCCGGATTTGATAAATTGAATGCTAGATTAATTATTTTACTTAAAAAAACTCTGTTAAAACCTCTCACCCATATTTTTAACCTTAGTTTAGAAAATGGAGTTTTCCCAGACTGTTGGAAGGTTGCCTGTGTCCGACCTATTTATAAAAGCGGTCCAAAAGAGCTACCGGAGAACTATAGACCTATTGCTCTCTTGTGCATATTGTCAAAACTCCTCGAAAAAGTTGTGAATAAGCGACTAATAAACTTTATGGAAGACAACAGCCTAATATCTGATAGAAAATTTGGGTTTAGAAGAGGCAAATCGACCGAGGATGCCGCTACACTATTGACCAACTCTATAGCTTCTTGTGTAGAAAAAGGTGATCATGTTATGGCAGTTTTCCTTGACCTAGCCAAGGCTTTTGATACTATATCAATAGATCTTCTCCTGTCCAAATTAGAGGGTATAGGAATTCGAGGAAACACGCTGGACTGGTTTAAAAGCTATTTATCCAATCGCCGGCAACTGGTAAAAGTGGGTGAGTACTCAAGTGGATTACTGCCAATCAACTTTGGTATTCCCCAGGGCAGCACTCTAGGCCCGACACTGTTCGTCTTGTATATGAATGATACTTAATGCACCTCTACAAAATGCTGAAATAATCTCATATGCAGACGACACGGCAATTCTATCCCACGGCAAAACATGGGAACAAGTGTACATGGCGGGCGAACATGGTCTGCTTACAATCTCTGAGACCCTTAGTAGAAACTTGCTCACACTTAACGTGAAGAAAACAAAACACATTACTTTCTTCAAAACCATAGCTTCCAGTCCTTCCTCTCACCTAACACTCAAGTTCCACACATGCAGCAATAATCATAACTCAGTATCCGCTAATTGTCACTGTACCACTATAGACCGCGTTCCTTCCCTTAAATATTTAGGTATTACAATTGACGAACATTTATCATTTAAACCTTACATACACTATCTTGCGGGCCGCGTCAGGAAATTTATCTACGTAATGAAGAAACTCCGAGACTGTACACCTATTAAAATACTCCGGAGAATATACCTTGGTCTCTGCCAATCAGTACTTCAGTATGGAATCTCCGTCTGGGGAGGAGCCGGGAAAAGCTCATTTATCGATTTAGAAAGAGCTCAAAGAGCTGAAATTAAAGTTATGCTTAAAAAACCCTTCAGGTTCCCGACAGACCAACTGTACAAAGAATTTCCTGTTCTCCGTGCAAGGCAATTGTTTATCCTTAGCGCCACACTGCATGCACACAAATCCGTAAAAACCAGACCCGACTACCAAACTCTGCTTTCAAAACGTATCTTTCACGTTCCCCTTCCCAATGCAAACAGTCTTCTGTCTAGACGATGCCCCTCTTACACACATACGCTGATCTACAATAACATTAGCAAGAGGTGTAACATTAAAGACCTTAGTACACACTCATGTAAAAGTATGATAAAAAACTGGCTTCTATCCCTAGCATACAGCGAAACGGAGTAACTTCTAAGTTCGAAACAACACTTCTCTATACACAGCGCCTTCACTCTGTAAGCTCCCATCCATCACAACAAACGTACACACACGCACACACACACACCTACACAACATCTCACAAATCACACTCACACATCTTTTAGAATTATTTTATTTTGTTTGTTTTAGACTATTTTAGTTCTATTTTTATTTTACTCATATCTCGGTAGGCAGTTTGATACGCCTACTTACTTCACATGTCCATGCTCAAATAATTGCATCTATTATTATTTTAAGTACTGTAAACTTTACATGTCCTCGAAAAATTTAAGTCAACGCAACTCTGGCCTCCAAGATACAGGCACTGCCTAGTTTGGAGACCAATGTCTAACTGATTTTGTTAATTCTCATGTTACAATTACAATACAAACATTATAAGCTAACTTTAAGGGATATTTTGTAACAAAGGACTAATATATTTATTATTATTATTATCTGTTTATTAATCTCAGGACCCTGAGGTCCTGGGCCTTTGAGAGGCGTACGAGGGGCCGAAGCCAACTCGCAGAGGCCCTTTTGGTTACTATAATGGAACGTGATACCAACCGACGATTATCCCTGTACGCGCTATACTAGTGCACCCAAGGACAACCCCCGGTTTGAAAAACTATTGCGACATAATATGAAAGACAAAATAATAGGGCTATGATTTTTGGAGTCTTAAATGGACTGGTAATATGGAGCTATGTTAAGACTATGGCCCCTGCCTGAACAATGTTATTAATATCCATCGATAAAAGGCAGGGGGTGACTTGCACACTCAATAAATGGGCCCCCTAAAACGGCCGCTAGCACAAAGTGACGTAGCAACAAGGGGGCAACATATCCTGAGGCGCTTGTGGAGTGGAGAGGGATACCACGGCTATCAGGACAATCCCGGAAGTACGGTCAAGATCCCTACCAGCACCTTACTGGATTATGCATCCATCTCCCGAGCATGTTTGCTCTTGCGACTCTCCACTCAAGCCAGCCAATAAAGGCAAGAGAGAGGTGGGAGCTCTGTTCCTCGTCAGTGTTCACTACGGCCGGCCAATAAAGGCAAGCCGGAGATGAAGAACAGGAATTCTCCCGGGAGATCGGGTCCGTGGGGTCGCTAATACCCAACAGTTCGCCACAAAACTACCCTGCGGATTGTATCTCTCTTAGTCTGGCCCCTCACCCTAGGTATGTTACGGTAAAGAAAATTCTACCGATACAGACCCAGGGCATGTTGGAGCACACAAGCCCCACCACGACGCCAACGTAGAGATAATTATTATTATTATATTCGCCAACTCGCACTGGGCCCGCGTGTTGGATTACAGCCCATTCCCTCTCCTAGAGAGGAGGCCTGAGTCCCAGCAGTGGTATCTGCCATTAAAAAGGCTGATGATGATGATGATGAGAGTTCTCTGGCGCAGACACTACCCCAGTGAAACTAGAAGGAGAGTTGGACCAATAAGAAGGAAGGATATGAATATATGAGGGAGATCCAGAATCGGCTTTAAAGTAGGTATCCATGCGCTCATTGCATGCCTTGGAAAGGTCTATGTCCGCAGTACACAATGCATTAGGCTGTGTAGATACAATAGAAGTGAAAGCTTCGCGAGTACCTAATATTACCAGTAAACTACTAGCAGAATTGAATTGTCTATGGTAAGTAAGCCGTAAGTATCTAAGCACCGCTATGTTACAACCTCGTTAGTTGTAATAAAAGTACTGGCCATTTGTAAGTTTAATTTGTAATGATCTATTATTTTTTTAAATCGCTGTCATAATGTCAAAATGTTTTATAATGTCAATATTTTAGCATTATTATTATTGGTGTTCAAACTTTGATGTTTAATATTGAGAAATAAAATTAATATTATTAAAATGTTTCCGTTTGCAAATACATTGTTCTTTTTTTCCGAACTCAATTGGGTAATTGACTAATTTTTTTTTTAATATTTTGTATCCAAAAAAAACTAGCCAAATTCGCACGTTTCAAATCTGGTGTAAGAATTTGACGTCACCGCCATTAGGTCAGTAGTAAGAGTATATCTATCTATCTTGCCAGACCCCCTAGTGAATTTATGACCGTTACGTTTCGATTCTCTTTCGTCGATCACCTCGTGTCGGCCACACCTCCGTTTCCTTTATTTTGGCGTCATTTGAGATGATGAGCTCAGTCATGTGGTCTGCAAGTTGGTCTACAGTGCGTTTCACTTAAGAAGTTCCTTCGGCGTAATGTTGGCTCCTCTATCTGTCTACACAAAAAAGAAGGGAAAAAAGTAAAGAGTTGCCTACTCTACCAAAATGCGAAATGAAATCTATTTTAACGGTAGTTGCAACACTTTTTAGAATAGGATTTTATTTAAAAAAAGGTGGTCTAAAAGGAAGTTGTTAATCGAGAGGTACGATATTGTGGCGTGGCGATTGTTCTGCAATTCTTTCAAATACCGAAAAGGTATTTGAAAGAATTGCAGGACAATCGGAATGGAGCCCGCGTCCTATACTTTATCTTAAAATAGTTAAAAAAAAAACAAAAAAGCCAATTGTTAAAAGTAACGACATATCAGTTATACTCCCTAATATTAAGTAAATTAATTGCTAAAAATATTGCAACACTGTTTTCCCGTATTTCTAACATTACGGCAAAGGAACTTCTTAAGTGAAACGCACTGTACCTGTCGGACAGGGTTAGTAGGATATAATATAAAATCTTGACAAGTATATAATCAAAGTATAAAATCTTTGGACAGAGTACAGACCATAGATACTCGTATACGAAAGGAGGGATTATATTTCTATGTTACAGACCAAAGAGATTTTGAAGTCTACCATAAAGGTCGACTAGAATCAGGAAATCAATACCGATTTGTGTATCTTTAGCTGCGTTCAGCCGTTTTTCAAACTAAACCGTAGTAAGGACAACTTGGAAATAATCCATTCATAAGTATAGACATAAATACATGAAGCCTTTCAAAGTACATGTGGGTGCATGTATGCGACGACTTAGATTTACATATGTTATCAGTCTTCATTTATTTTTAGAATATTTATAAATAGACTAGCACTTTACCAGGGGCTCAAGTCTGCTATTTTTATAAATTCGTCATTCCAACACGATCCCATTGTCATTTTGTTAAACGTTTGTAATCTGCTAATTCATAATGATCGATCACTGATCGGTCAATGGTCTTGTGATAGAATTGTGATAGAATGACAATATCGAGCTTATTAAAAGCACTAACTGCGTAATAACGTTGCAATGGTAGGTTACCTACTGATCAAAGGAAATGTCAAAATTTTTGCAGATTACCGCATAAGTCAGATATTCATTTGTCAGATTACCATTCTATGCCATTTCTTTCAATGGAGTGTCAGTGGTTGACCATTGGATTTTCATAATGACGCCATTATATTAGTAGATTACCAAAATATTGTCAAAATCAACAATTATGAAATCAATGATAAACCATTCTGACACTATTGTAAACTTGAGGCCCAGCGGCTTCGTTCGCGAGAATGTTTTCATAATCTTTAGCACTCCTATATTTTGAGGGTAGTTTTGAAAAACTAATAATGTTAGTCTTCATTACTCAATTTTGATTAGAATTTCTGCCAAGTTTCAAGTTTAATATAAGTTGCCAAGATGTTAGAATTCTCCGTATAATCTTTGAAACCCTCTAAATTGTATTATTGGGGGTAGTTCTGAAAACAAATGACAACCTTTATTACGTACTTAGGTTCCTGTTGTGGTAACAATTTTTTTTATGTTACTATTGATAGGCTCGCGTTTGACCACCACCTCACGTGATGGTAAGCGATGATGTGGTCGACGATGGAGCAAGTTTGCCTGGAAGTAACCTATTCACTCTTGAATTCAAGTAAATTGGCACTTCTGTGTGCCAATTTACTTTTGCACACAAATAAAATTCCCCTTTTTCGCTTATGGTGACATAAGCGAAAAAGGAAACTTAGTGTAAAATTTCAAATTCCTAGTCCAGTAGTTTCAGCTGTGCATTGATATATCCACGAGTTTCTCCTTTTATGAGAAGTAATAATCATAACTTCTCACGCTCTAGGAGGGGCGAGAGGGAGTGTTAAACTTTTATTGACTTTTCCGCTCCAGAGAAGCGGGTAATTTTTCAAACAATACCTCAGAATACACGCAATTTAGGAGCTAAATTATGATGTTTACCACCATCTATGAATGGTTTTTTTTTTTTTTTTTTTTTTTTTCTCGACGGGGAAAATCATCTTTGACGAAACCCGCTCTTGGGTGGAGCGGGAGACAGTGTCAGACTCTTACTGACTAAAAACCCCGCGCCGTTCCTTCTAGCCTTCATACCGGGGCACGAGCTCCCTTTCGGACAACCCTGTCCCCAGTAGGCTTCGACCCAGCTGGGCCCCTCCTGCTGCTGACAACTCCTTGAGGCGCGCGGGAACAGTGCGCGCCGTCGACGTCTTGGACTCGGTCCATTACCGGACGATCGGACAGCGAGCTACCCATGGCTCGCCGTCCGCGAGCCCGCGTCTACGGTGGCCGGAAATCGGGATCGGAATCCCGGCGACGGCGGCGAGGGCGCCGTTGCCTGATACGGTCGGCCTCCTCCTTTGCAAGCATTACTGCTTCGCAGAAGGAGGCGACCGCCTGCCATTCCTCCTCACTCCGGACCATGGCCTCGACCAGGGCCCGGCGCGAGAGGTCTCCGCCGCCGATCGCCCCCACGAGGGCACGGCGATGCTCCGCCCAGGCAGGGCACACCTCGACGGTGTGCTCCACCGTATCCTCCGGGCGTTGCGCACAGTGGCGACACCCGGGCGTCTCTTCCGCTTGAATCCGATGCAGGTACCTCCCGAACTTGCCATGTCCGGTGAGGACCTGCGTCATGCGGAAGGTAAGGACGCCGTGAGGTCTTTCCAGCCACGCCTCAAAGAGGGGACTTACCGCCATAATCGTGGCGTGCCCAGCACTGGGTTGCGATAGCCGTTGACGCCATTTCACCATGAGATCCCGCCGGAGCTCTGTCCGCCATGCCTTGACATGTTGCGGCAGTGGACTTTCACCCCGGCGTTGCATCTCCACGCGCATGTCGTGCATGTGTGCAAGGACTGTTGCCTCCAGATCCCACGGTGGTAGGCCAGCCAGAAGGCTCGCCGCTTCGCGGGAGATCGTGCGGTAACCCCGCACCATCCGTATTGCCATGACCCTCTGGCAGGCGTTCAGTATGGACGCCGGTCGCTTTGCCAGCGACGGCGCCCACACCGGCGCCCCGTAGAGGGCCATGGACCGAACGATCCCCGCGTAGAGCCTCCGGCAGGAGGCGTCTGGACCCCCAAGATTGGGCAGGAGCCGCTTGAGAGCAGCCCCAGCCCGGAGAAGCTTGGGAGCCAGACGTCGGAAATGTTCTACGAAATTCCACCGGCTGTCGAGGACGAGTCCCAGATACTTCATCGTCGACCCGACGCCGATGCGAACTCCTCCTACCGTAAGCTGGGAGTCCGATGGTGGCGCGTTCCGAGGGCCGTGGAAACACATTGCCTCGGATTTATGCAGCGCCACCTCGAGTCCCAACTCCTGGATCCTACCAACGGCTATCGCAACCCCGCGTGTCGCTAGAGCGACCGCCGCCTGGTGCGACTCTCCCTGCGCTAGGATCAGCGTGTCGTCTGCGTAGCAGACCACGCTGACCCCGTCAGGGAAGTCGCCGCGCAGCACGTAATCGTAGCCGATGTTCCACAAGGGTGGGCCTAGAACCGACCCCTGCGGAACACCGCACGACATCTCTCGACGATTCCAGTCTCCCTGGTGACCGGGGTAGACAATGTACCTGTCTGACAGGTACGCCTCGACCACTAGACAGAGGTATTCGGGCACCCGGTGGTACCGGAGTGCCCTCCGGATCGTACTCCAGGGCAGGGAGTTGAAGGCGTTGGCAATGTCCAAGGACACTGCCACGACACACCTACCCTGGGACACCGCTTCCCCTGTCGTGAGGGCTCGCACGCGCATGATGGCGTCTATTGTAGAGCGCGCCCTGCGAAAGCCGAACTGTCCGTCCGACAAGTCCGGCCCCACCCGTGTTAGCCGCACGACGAGGCGGTTTGCAATTACTCTTTCAAAGAGCTTGCCCACCTCGTCGAGCAGCACAATGGGCCGGTATGCGGACGGAGAGTCCGCAGGGCGCCCTGGCTTCGCTACGAGGACCAGTTTCCCCGTCTTCCAGCGAAGTGGAAACTGGCCCCTCTCCAGGCATGCGCTAAAGAGCCCTCTCAGTCGAGGCCCGAGAGCCTCCATGGCCAGGACCCAGGCTTTCCCTGGCAAGCCGTCGGGTCCTGGGGCGGTGTTTTTGGCACTAAGCCTTCGCACCGCCACTCTCAGCTCTACCTCGGTCACTTCTGGAGCATTTTCGTCGTCGTCGCTGTTGCGATCCGCGTCTGACACCGCTGGCGGAGGCGGAGCCATGGGCGGGGGGGAGTGTTCCTCCCGCGCAGGGAACAGAGAGCTAACCACACCCTCCACGAGTTGGGGCCGGAGACTCTGAGTCAACGGCGGAGCCCAGGGGCGAAGCTTGTCCCGTACCAACTTGTACGGGCGCCCCCATGGGTCCGCGTTCAGAGACCCCAGCCACACGTTGCGGGCCTCGAGTTTGGCCCGCTTGATCTCCGTTCGGAGGGTGCGTTTTGCCTCTCTGTATTCCTCATATAGCTCCGCCTCTCTGACCTCCGCATCCGGCGGGCGGATGCGGCGCCTGCAGTGCCTGGCGTACCGGCGTCGCGCGTGATTGCACGCATTGCGCAGAGCGCCGATCTCCGGCGACCACCAGTACACCTGGCGCTTAGCTCGTCCTGGACGGACACGGGGCATTGCCGCATCGCAAATTTGCGACATGGCCTCCTGGAACCACTCCGCCTCGACGTCGATGTCGACAGGCCTGTCCGGTGCTTGCACCCAGGCCTGTACCGTCGCGGCTTCCAGGAGGAGCTCCCGGTCCATTTGCTTAAGCGCCCACCGCGGACCGCAAGGGCTCCGTCGGACCGGCGCGGCCGAGGTTTCGGCGGAGACGTCAAACCGGATATACCGGTGGTCGGAGTACGTCTCCACCTCCTCCATCACGCGCCAGTCGACTACACGCGGCGACAGAGCGGGGCTGGCGAACGAAATGTCCACCACCGACTCACCCCGCATCCGCACCAACGTGGGGACAGAACCCCGATTCAGTACGACCAGGCCCAGCTCCAAGGCCCAGTCCTCCACCATCCGACCCCTCTGGTTCGTGAACCGGGAACCCCAAGCCGTGTTCCAGGCGTTGAAGTCCCCGCAAACGACCACGGGGAGGGAACCGAACCCAGCGACGACGGAATTTAGCTCCATCAGGGAGACGTGCAGTTCGTCGAGAGATCGGCTCGGGGACAGGTAGACGCCTACCACGGCGATGTCCCCGAACCGTGCTGCCACGCAACCCCGCCCCCTCGTGATGGACTCGGGGGGCGGGGTACCGGCGGCGGCCGACTTAATTAAGGTCACCGAGCCGTCCAGGTCCTGAACCCAGTCACCACTGGGCAGGACAAAATACGGCTCGGTGACTACGGCGACATTGATCAACCACTGCGCCATGCTCTGGAGCAACAGATCCTGAGCGGGGGCGCAGTGGTTGATATTCGCCTGGAGGAGACGTAATGGGGCCGTTATTGACACTCCATTACAGTCTCCTCCCGAGCCCCCCTAGGGGGCACAGCCGCGGCGGCGGGTGCGGCGGCGATGGCGGCGGCGGCCAAGGAGGCGGCTGCGGTGGCGAGGACATCGGCGGGGATGGACCTGCGGGCCTTGCCCTTGGCCTTGGCGGGGGGGTCGCAGGACCTGCCGCCAGCCCGGTGGTCGGCCGGCTTGCCGGCCGCCGCACATGCGTAGCAGTGCGGCGTAGCACGGCATTCTGCGGCCTTGTGACCGGGCTGGCCACACTGGTGGCAGCGGTTGCTGCGATCCTCCGCGGTGCAGTGGGCTCCCACGTGGTGCCCCACGTGGCAGCGGAAACACCGCAGAGGTCTGGGCTCCAGCAGCTTGACCTGTGCGGAGACCCAGCCCACCAAAAGCCGACGGCCCTCCCCGGTGATGGTTTTGGCCGCCTGCACAGGACAGCTTACCGTTACGGCTCGCATGCCCGTGCTGTCAGCGCGGATGGCGCCCGCCCGAACCTGTTCGGCCGTGCACCCGCCCGCCCTGACAATGGCGGCCACCACCTCGCCCACCTTGACGGAGTCGTCCAGGCCCATGATGCGCATATCAATGCACTTTGTGGGCCTGGACACTCGGGCCTCCTCCTCGCTCAGAGACGCCCTGATCCTGGCAGCCAGGGCATCCGCTGCAGGGCCGCTGGCCGCACCGGGGACCTCGAGGATTCGGGCCCCAGTGATTGTGTGCCTCATGCGGAAGCCCGCAGCGGCTCCGAGCTCCCCAAGGTGGGGCAGCACTGCCTGCTTCGCCTTCGCCATGACGTCGTCGTACGTCACGCCCTTCTTTTCCGCTTCAGGCTGTAGCGTAATGACTACAGCCTCGGAATTCGGGGCGCGAAGACGCGCCGCCATGGCCCGCTTCTTGCGCTCCTGCCGCCTCGCGCGCTTTTTGGCCGCTCTGGCCACCTTGCCCGCCTGCTTTCTGGCGCCGACCACCGTCCACTCGGCGCCAGACTCCTCGGGTGGAGGAGGTGGCAGGCGCGGCCTAGTCGCCACGGCGGCAGGGGGTCCTGCCGGTTTAGCGGCAGGCACCGCCGCACCCTTTTTCCGCCGCTGCTGCTGCTGTTTGGCCGTCGCGGGCTCCGGCCTCGGCCCTGCGGGCTCCGGCGCCGCGGCCTTGCGCCCTGCTTGCCCCGACGGGCCCGCCTTGGGCGCAGAAGCCACAGCCGCGGCAGCGGCATAGGACGCCGCCTTTTTCTGGCCAGAGGCCGCCAGTGGAGGGCGCAGGACAATGCCCTCCAGGAGAGACAGCTGCCGCTCGATGCGCTGCTGGAACTCCAGCTGCTGCTTTTGCAGCCCCTGCTGCAAAGCTGCGAGTTCCCGCTGCATCAATGTCAGCAGCTGACTCTCCGGCTCGGGCTGGGGCTGGGGCTGGGGCTGGCTTTGCCCCTGCTCCTGCTCGCGCCCCTCCTCCATCGGTTCCTGGCGGCCCCTGTTCGGCGCCCTTGCGAGCTCCGCCCGGACCTCAGCCCGGAGCTCGGCCTGGAGCTCCGCCCGAAGCTCGCTGCGGAGCCTCTCCACCCTCTTTTCGACGGAGGCTTCTAAGGCCCCCTGGAGGGACGTGGCGTGGCGACGGATTGTTCGCTCCCGCGTGGCCTTGTCCCTCTGGCGGGCCATGTCTCGAAGCAGGGTGACGGCCAGCTCCTTGAAGGGCATGGCCGCCTCCCCGCCTGACTCCGCCTCGGTGCGCCTCTCGCTGCCGGACGGCTCCGAGAGGTCCCTGCCAGAGTCGCCCGCGCCGGGGTGGCGCCCCTCCGCGGCAAGCCTGTCGGCTCGCTCGGCGGATTTTTTGGCCGTGAGGCCCCTTCCTTTCCCGCGGGCTCGGCCCGCGCCACGGCTGCTGGTGGGGATCTTCGCCCGCCCCTCCGAGCAGGACGACCCGTCCTCCTTTTTTCTGTAGGAAGCGGAGCGCTTCTTCTGGGAGAGGCTTGATCCTCTCCCTGAAGTCCCCGCTGCCTCCTCACACTCCGAGCCCTCCGAGCTCCTTTCGGACTGCGCGTCGGACTCCGACCGCGCGTCACTCTCCTTTGGGGTTTTAAAAAATTTAGAATCTTGCATTTTTGTTCCCACGAGTATATATATATTTTACTGGCTCAAGTACGTGGTTCGCACTAGAGACTAATTTAGCTACCCATTAGTCAAGCTAACAACCTCCCTCACGGTGCGCCGCCGCTTGGAGGTTTGGGGTAATTTTTTATAGAGGTTGTCTTCCTCGCGGCCCGGGCGGTTAAGCCAAGGCCCTCGTCCCCCATCAAGAGTCAGAAACATGACCTTGGACAATCTCTGGGGCTACGAGACTAACGGTGGCAGAAGGAGGAACACGTCTTCCTCCTGCCTGCCCGGCGGCAGTGTGAGTGCACACCGGGCCCGCTCTTACTTCGCCACTGTGCCCTCTGCTGTAGCAGAGGGACACGCGTTGAAGTGGTCCGTCGGACAGAACATTCGCAGACGGCCATAGAGGCCCTTGGGTTGGAGTGCCCAAGGGGGTCTATGGCCGCCTCCCAGGGTGCACCGTCCCGCAGACTGGTCTTCCCTCAGGACGTGTCCGCAAGGGAACTACAGTCCGCGGGCACTCGTGGAGGTTTTCTGTCGTGGCACCCCATCTATGAATGGTCATAACATATGTAAGACCAGAACTATGCGACACACTCGAGATGGTCGAGATCCTCGCCATATTAGATGCTATTGTACATTTACAAGAAAAAGGTCGTCAGAGAATAGTCATCGAAGGTAAACTAAAGCTGTGGGTAGAACATTACAATTACGAGAAAACAAACAATTCAATACAATATCAAATAGTTTATTCCATTAAAAATTAAATGTACATTTTTACGGCCACTAATTCGATTTGTAACTAAAGAAAAATTCTAAAGATTTCGCGCCAATGCGTTTTTTGTAATTTCCTGTGTAACTTAACTGCAATGCAATGCGCGCCGAAGAGATCGCGCCGCTTTGTTCCATTTTCAAAAAGTGTACAATGCGTTCCAAATAGGAATAGGATCCGTTGCATTGTTGTGACGTCACGTCATACTGTCAAATCGCAAAAAATTGGGCAAAATTGAAGAACTCGGAAATCAGTTAAATTGAAGAACTAAATTTCAATTAAACTTTTATTAAAATTAAAAAATAATTTGTTTCTCACCCTATAAATTCTTCGATGTGACAGTAAGAATTGACTTCACAACATGGCAATCGATCCTATTCTCATTTAGAACGCATTATATCTCTAGTATGTGCATTATAGTCTGTCTAAAAAGTCAAACGACTTAGAAAATTTGTATAATATTTAATCATTTAAAAAATACTTTAAATATCCGATACTTTTTATTTCTCTATTTTTTTTTTTTTTTTTAATTACACAGAACACAATAGCTTATCTGCCTGAACTAGTGTAAACCTGTGCTGCAGGCAGTTTCTCTATTAGTAAAAACATACAAACAGCCGAAGGTTCCTCCTCCTTTTTGGGAAGTCGGTAAAGAATGATCAAGATCTCTTAATCAACCTTGATTATTGAACCAGTGTTGACTACATCAGATTTCATTTTACCATAATAATTAACTAAATTGTTTGACTTTTTAGACAGACTCTATCTTACAGTTGACGCTAGTAATAGGCCTGTAGATGGTCATACGCCATATCAGTAACCTGTTACCCTCGATTGACTTTTACGACAACTGTAATCATAGACTGCGCTAAACTAACCGTTTTTACGACTTCGCTGCGCATGTAATGATGGTCTTATGTTTTCCGTAAGTGCAGTGTCAATGGAAAAGAAGAGAGAAAAACAAGACTAACATATTGCAAACATGAACAAAAAACGTTAAACAAAATTTGTCTTGTGAATGACGCAATGTTTTGTCTCTATTATTCTCATATTCTCATTCTCATCTATACTTCTATACTAATATTATAAAGAGGTAAAATTTTTAAGTTTGTAAGTTTGTAAGTTTGTATGTTTGTAAGTTTGTATGTAGGGGGTAATCTCTGGAAGTACTGGTCCGATTGCTAAAATTTTTTCACCGATAGAAAGCTGCTTTATTCCTGAGTGACATAGGCTATTTTATGTACGCGGGCGAAGCCGCTGGCAAAAGCTAGTATACAATAAACCATTACACGAGTGTAAAAAAATTCTTACTGATTGGATAAAAACGTTAAATTACATGGACACTGAGGCACTTTTACAAAATATAAATTAAAACATCGACAATACATTTTTTTTTTACGGAAACACCTACATACTAATACACAAACACACACACCCACAAACTCACCTCACATACATCCACAACAAAATTCTGACGAACACACCGATACAATCACACACACGCAACACATAAGGATGCTTTAAAACTAGTTTAAGTGTTTAATAATAATTGTACAAACACATTGCTATGGAAGAGCGGAGTCCCCTAACACAGGCATTACATGCTTAAAAGGAGGCTCCAATCACCTACTAATGTAAACTTTTTGGTACAGAAATAAAGATTTTGTATTTGTATTGTATTTTAAATTCCCTGCGGTCCTAGCTACTGGGCATCGGCCCTGCTGAGCACCTACGGTTTACTGACATCTCTTTGAGGAGCGCGTGGATCACTATGCACTGTTGATGGCTGGGCTTGGTCTGGTCAATTTCCGGATGGTCGGACGGCGAGCTTACCTGCATTGCTCGACATCCGCAAACCCACATCTGTTAGGCTTGGGCGTTAGGTCGTGAGGAGATTAATTCCCTCGCGCGTGCAGCTTCCTGCTTCGCTAGCATTACTGCTTCGCAAAAGAAGGACCCTTTTCAGAAATTCTCCGTGGTCCTAGCTAGCGAGCATCGATCCTACTAGGCTCCTTTCTATGCTGATATCTCTTTGAGGAGCGCGTGGATAACTACGCGCTGTTGATGGCTGGGCTCGGTCTGGTCAATTATCGGATGGTTGGACAGCGAGCTAACCTGCATTGCTCGACGTCCGCAAGTCCGCATCTGGTAAGCTCGTTGGGTCGTGAGGAGATTCGTTCCCTCGCGCGTGCAGCTTCCTGCTTCGTTAGCATTACTGCTTCGCAGAAGGAGGCGACCGCCTGCCTTACCACCTAGTTCCGGACCATAGCCCGCACCAGGGCGATTTCATTTCATCACGATTATTTTTGGGGTGGGATCGCGCAAGCGACGGTTTTTTAAAAGCGAGGGTTGCATCTCCTTTTTACCTATATATATTTTCTATACAGGGTTGGTTATTTGGTGAATGTCACATGTCTTCGAATTTTTGGTTTTAGGACATGCCGGTTTCCTCACGATGTTTTCCTTCACCGTTTTGAAAGCAGTGGTGACGAAATAAATTTACACAAAGTAATGCGCCCGGCTGGGTTCGAACCCGCGCACCACTGCTCTCAAAAGAATGATAAACTACGTCATTAATCCTCTATTTATCTGATTGATCGTTTTGTTTCGTATCATAGAGTTAACAGTCTCACAAATTATTTGAATGCATAAATACTATGATAAAATACGATTTTTAGGGATCCGTATGCAAAGGGTAAAACGAGACCCAATTACTAAGACTCCGCTGCCCGTTCGTCTGTCTGTCTGTCTATCTTTGCTCTCTCACCAGGCTGTATCTCATGAACCGTGCTAGCTAGATAGTTGAAATTTTCACAGGTTATGTATTTCTGTTGCCGCTATAACAAAAAATACTAAAAACAGAATAAAAATATTTAAGTGACAAACGACATTCCACAAACGCGATTTTTTTGCACTTTTTTCCTACGGACGAAACCCTTTGTGCACCAGTCTGACTCGCATTTGGCCAGTTTTTTTATGGATCTTAATGGCAGATATTTGAATAATTTGTTTGAATTATTATGATGCAATGTGTATCTCTCATCTATTAATTCTTAGGAATAAATTAACATCATATCAGTTTGCTTCACAAGCCTGTCTGAGAATCGAAATCAATTATCTTGAGGTTATAGGATTTTATCGAAACTGATTAAACACGCAATAGTAGTTAATGAGAACATGATAGGGTACTACAATTAATATACGAGGCCTTTTATGATGTGTGCGCTATGGAAGCCAGATTTTTGCAGTTCAAACATGAATATGAGGTAAAAAAGAAATGAGTAGAGTGATGAAAACATTTATTTGTTTAAACTTCATGTACAGTAGTGGTACATAGGCGGACTTAATACAACAAGACATGCCACCAGTCAATCTTTGGGTTAAAAAAGACAACACTGTGGTAGGTTTGCACAATAAACAAATAACAGATACTTCAAATGAAAAAATATAAAATAAATTATTTATATTAATAAAATACATATATATTATGCTAAAATAATAAACTCTATGAAATATATCAAACCATCAAACATCTATATTGAAATAAGAAATTGACTGACTGGCATATCAACGTACAGTCGAAACTACTTTGACTAGGAGCATGAAATTTTACACAAGATTTCTTTTCGTGACCTATGTGAGCATTAGAAAGAATTTTTCAAAATTCACCCCCTAATTGATGGCATGAAACAGGGATCCTAAGTTTGTATAAAGAAACCTACTTTTACGCGGGCGACGCCGCTGGTAAAAGCTAGTAAAGATATAAGGAAGAAGACATGTGACGACTCTGAATAAATTAATAAGACGATGATAACGTATGAAGCAGGATAGAAGAAAAATAAGAACACAAAAATGTCAATAATACTAGCATACTGAAACTAATGGAAGAAATGGAATCAAAAAGGAAAGAAGAAAATAGAACTTAAACGGATGATGAGATACACAAGATGACGACGAGCCTAAACTGATATGACCAACATTTTTGTTCATGGATTCACTTGCACTGTTTCCTCCATAAAATTTAAGGTTGCGAAAGTGCACCTAGTCTATGTATGTGCCTATGTTTTAGACTGGCCATCTCCTTGACAATTCGAAAGAGCTGTGATTGCAATATTTGCAGTAGAATATCAATATTAGATGTGTAATTGCAAGTTCTTGTTTCTTCATTAAGTGTGTCTGTGTGCTAAATATTTTTGGCTTGCTTCTTCTAAATGTATTTTATTTCAATAAATTCTTTGAGTCTTTGTTTTAGTTGGGAAATCATCTAATAGGTTTTCTCGCTCTAGCCTGCCCCTTTGTGTTTCCTGACCAGGGCTACTTTTATAGACTAAAAGCCAGTCCTATGTTCCTTCTTCGTCTTGTGTTCCAGGTCCTCAGGTCCTCAGGTCTACCTTTCCCATGGCCTCAGTAGGCTTCGGCTCCTACGATTTTGCTGACAGTTTTTGAGGCACGATGATATGATGATGAAACACTCCTTATCCTCGATGATTCGGGCTCTGTCCAGATGGTTGCCGGACAAATGTTTTGAGTTGTTTGATGTCGACTGGTAATGCACCCAAAAGGCTGGCGGCATTGCCACGCTGAATGGCAATGCTTATCCTTTGTCGACAGCGATGCGGAGGAATTTTTCGCCGCCTTACTTTAAATTGCCATTTTTATTTTTTATTTTTATTTTAGTTCTTTAGGGTTTATTTTCAAAGTTAGTTTTAATTAATTTAAGTTTATATCTAGGAATAATTATTTTATTGTTTGAAATAAATAATTATGTTGTTTGATTTTAACGAGACAAATGACAAATGATATTTATTTTACAAATAGGTTTTAAAAACACTTTTAAACGTTAATTTGGTTTTCAGTCAGTTTAAATAGATAAGGCCGGTGTTTCCTAGCTGACTACCCTGAGAAGAAACACCGAACCAAACTCAGGGATCAAAGTCTCCTTTAAAGTCCATACAATAAACAGTAATGGTCAAATCATATAAGAACCATGTACATTGTCTCAGGTGACTTAAGTTGTCAGTTATAAGACCCATAAAAATATATATTTTTGAGCACAGTTTTGTAACGCACTCCCCATCATCGTAACGTTCAAAATTGTCTTTCGTCACCAACTGTTGAAGTTAATTCAATATGGAGCAATCTGCAGCTGCCTATAGTCGAAATAAAAGTCAATTTTATCTACACATAGTCCATTAAAGAGGTACAATACGGAGTATTAACAATAATTTTTGTGTAAATGCAACGTTATGTAATGTCTCGTAAAACGCGCTCAGCGCATGTTATATAATGTCGTCTATTGTGAGGCTTAGGGCTGGCGCAGAGATTGTGATTGTCTTGTTCTGCACTGAAGTTTATACCAAATATTCAGTGATTTCCTCCACTAGAATCAATCCAATTAATAGTTACAGCTTGTTATGTTATTCCTGTTATCATGATCAATTGATCATCATCAACTGCAACATTTAACTAATATAATTCACATCCTGTTCAGATTTAATAAAAGGGAACGGAATCATAGCGACTAATAATGGGTAATTTAGTACCCTTCAACTCGATAGATGGCGTTGGCGTCGAATTAGAAGTCGCTATGGTTTCGTTACCGCGTGTAGCATAGGGTACGTCTAAGAAAATGGTTTTTTTTGAGTTCAGTATAACATTGTGATTCGGTTCGGTTACTTCGGTACAAGTTTCAATATACGCGATTAGTTACCAGTCCAGTGTTTGATTTTCGCTACTGTCTCCAAGTCGACCTTCGGGTTCGAACATGGTCCTTCGAGCCGGATCGGGAGTGTTTTTTGGTAGTCTCCGGTGGTGGTAGAGACCTACCACCCTTCGCGTCGTTACTGGGCAGTGGATCGCTGTCCAGGGCAGCCCCTTCAAGCGGGGTACACCAGGCAAGAGGTGTCAGCAGCTGGAGGAGGAACCGGTTGGAGCAGGGAGCCCCAGCAGCCAGTGGAGCGTGGTGCAGCACTACTGGTGGCGGCTACAACTGGAGGAGCGACGCAAGGGAGGAAACGACGGCAGAGGGCGCCACATGGGTGGTGCATTCGGCGCGACGCAGCGTCACGAAGTCAGTGTCAGTGAGTGAAATTGGTGAAAAAATCGTGAGTACAATTTTCAATCTTATTGCCAGGAAGAAATTAACTTGAAGACTTCTGAAAACAGTGCAGCTAATTTGAACTTTATTATAACCATAAAATTAACTTTAACATTTTTGATTAATTTAGGACTTGTAAAATTTTTACGAAAAAGTGGTTCAGACGAGGAATCTATGCTCGATTTCACCCAGAAATACAAGTTTCAAACACTTGTAAAATTTTTGATGTGATCTGAGACTTCGAAAAAATATCGAATAAATTTCGATTTTTTTGTATTGTTTAAACGTGTGATTTATAGTGTTTGTTTCAAGTTATTATTTAAAATGGAGTCACTTAGCAACATTCAGGAAGACATTAAAGTTAAAATACTCAAGTCGAAATCTAACTTTAATAAATGTCCTCAAGAGCGGCTAACTGCTAGTTATATAGAAACTAGACTTGAAAACTTAGAACAACAATGGGAATTGTTTTATAAAACACACGTAAAAATAATAAGTGAGGTAAAGAGGTCTGAATTATTTAGTTCAAATTATCATAAGGCTAACTTGTATGATGAGGTTGAAGAGTTTTATGTCCAGTACAAAAGCGAGCTGAAAGAAACTTTAAACAATATGAAAATGTCTAATGCAACATGTAATGTTAATCCAGGAGCTAGCTGTAGTTCAGGATTTAGTCATTTTAAGTTACCTGAAATTAAGATACCTGTGTTCTCTGGAAATTATAGTGAGTGGCAGACGTTTAGGGATTTGTTTGTAGGATTAATACATAACAATAAAACTCTAGACGGTGCACAGAAATTATATTATCTTAAAGGGTACTTAACCGGAGATGCAGAGCACTTATTACGAAACATTAATGTAACATCAGATAATTATACAGCTAGTTGGGCAAAGTTAGAGGCAATGTACAACAATAAAAGATTTTTAGCAAATGGCATTTTGAAACGATTGTTTAATCAAAAAGGTTTAACAGTGGAATCAGCTTTTGAGATAAAAAGATTACTCAGCACCACATGTGATTGTTTGGGTTCAATTAAAAATTTAGGAATTGACGTTACTTCTTGGGACATCCTAATAATTCATATTATTAGTGCCAAATTGGATAAGGAGACCAGGAAGGCTTGGGAATTAAAAGTAGCTTTTGATGTAACAGACGATTTGCCTACTTTTAGTCAATTTACTGAATTTTTAACTGGTCGTTTTCGAGGTCTAGAAAATTTAGAAGATAAACCTCATGTTCAAAAGAATACACAATCATTCCATGTGGTAAGTAAAGAAAAACCTGAGTTGTCTTGCCCTTTTTGTTCTGCTGCTCACAAGGTTACTTCTTGTAAAGGTTTTGCCAAAGAAAATAATGACACTCGACGTGATTTCGCTCAGAAAACTGGGCTGTGTTTTATTTGTTTGGGTAATAACCACTCTGCCAGATTTTGTAGAAACTCCCTCAAATGCCATTTATGTAAACGGCGCCACCATACTTTACTTCACCCTAGTGGTGGTTCTGGGTCTGATGGTGAAGGCACAGGCTCTGTTCAGATGGAAGCAGTGCCAGCTGCTACTAGGAATAGTACCTCAAGGGAGGTAACTCAAAAGACCGCTGTACAAGCGGAGGGATCTACTAAGCGAATAGTTTCATGCCTTTCGACAGGAAATTGTAAGGATACGGTTTTAGTACCTACAGCTTTAGTAAAGGCTAAGTCAAAGGATGGAACATATCGTGTAGTTCGGGCATTAGTGGATCAAGGATCACAAGGATCTTTTATTACTGAGTCAATGGCTCAATATTTGGGGTTAAAGAAAACTTTAACAAAACACCGTGTTACCGGTGTAGGCGGAAATAAAACTACTATGTCTAATTCTTCCGTAGTTGTTGATATACGTTCTCGAGTGAATTCAAATTACAACGTTCAAGTAAATGCATACGTTTTGAAGTCCATCACATCCCTTCTCCCAGTTGCAACAGCAACCAGGGTAGATTGGGTGAGGTTGTGTGATGATGATTTGGCTGATCCTGATTATCACAGGCCAAACAAAATTGACATTTTGTTAGGTGCTGAGATATTCAGTCAAATCATTCAAAATGGAATCAAAAAGAGTAGCAGTGGATCACTCGTAGCACAACAAACAGAACTCGGATGGATTCTTTCGGGTGTTGTTGGTACAGAAAGTTCGCCTGATATCAATTCATATTCAAGTATCACTGTCATGCATTCCAATGTTCAGGCTGATGACTTCTTGCGTAAGTTCTGGGAATTAGAAGCGGAGCCATCGGGAACTAAAAAAATACTTAGTGAAGAAGTGGAATGTGAGAATGTCTTTACAAATACCACAAAACGAGACAAAACCGGACGTTATATAGTAAGGTTGCCGTTCCGAGATGATAACCGAGGTTGTAAAGATAGTAAATCTAGATTCATAGCTGAAAAAAGGTTAAAGAGTTTAGAATTTAAACTTTCCAAGAACCACGAATTAAAGGCGGATTACACTGCAGTGATGCAGGAGTACTTGGAACTTAACCATATGGTAAAGGTACCACCAGACGAAAAGAATTTTCGACGGTGGTGGCATAAATTGAGGCGTGCCTCAACTCGAGACTCCTGGTAAGTGGTTACTAGGAAAAATTGAGTTGTAACATCCTGGCCCTGACGGAATCACTCGAGTTGTTACTGTTAGAACTAAGAATTCCTTGATAAAAGACCTGTCACCAAATTGGCTATGCTTCTGTAGAAACTTAACTTTTGTGTTTGCTAGGAATAATTTTATAAAGTGTATTTGTTCCTATTATAATGTATGTTTAGTTTATAAGGTTTTCAAGGTTGTATTTTTTGTTTTTACATACTTTCATCTATGTTATTGTTAATTTGTTAAGTATTGTAAACTTTTGTATTTGTGTACCCTATATTGTTAGACATATTGCACGGTGGGCGGTTTATGAAAAGGACATACTGCAATATTGTCCTTGGTGGGCGGTATGTTCAGATTTAATAAAAGGGAACGGAATCATAGCGACTAATAATGGGTAATTTAGTACCCTTCAACTCGATAGATGGCGTTGGCGTCGAATTAGAAGTCGCTATGGTTTCGTTACCGCGTGTAGCATAGGGTACGTCTAAGAAAATGGTTTTTTTTGAGTTCAGTATAACATTGTGATTCGGTTCGGTTACTTCGGTACAAGTTTCAATATACGCGATTAGTTACCAGTCCAGTGTTTGATTTTCGCTACTGTCTCCAAGTCGACCTTCGGGTTCGAACACATCCTTATACATAGGTACATCCCTATTGTAAAATTAAGTTACAATCAGATCGTTGCTATTAATTGAAGCACTGGAATTTTAATAAATGCACTGAGGTAGTTTTTTTTTTTAAGAAATTAGTTAAGCTAATTTTAGGCAAGTACACTGGTAGTGCATCGGTATTGGTATCAACGTATGCACATACAAACACTCTAGTGACGTGATCAAGATATATCAAGAACTTAATAAAATAGGCATTTTTTATCCTTTATATAATAATCAACAATTAATTTGAAGATGTAAAAAAAATAGATTCTCTTCTTCTTAGCCATCGTGGTGAAAGGATTTGCCAATCGACCTAAGTCGATTGCCCAGGGTGCGCCGGACGTAGCAGGAAGTCAGGAATAGATTCTGAACATATATTAATAGCTTAATGGGCTATAATATATTCTGAAGCAAACAAATCTATAAAGGTGCAGACTGAGACTGCCAAGAAGGCCCTAGAATTCTATCAAGCGACCATAAAGACTATGGCATTTTGTGGTCACGTAAGTAAACGCTCGAAAATGGACTCTAATCTGGCCATCCAGAAATCGTTAAGGCTCATTTTCAGCTACTGAAGAAAACCACTGAAAATTTGCATAAAAGTTAAATGAAATAAGTAAAAAATAAAAGCTTATCTCGTATATTGGAAACCAATTTCAAAGAACCTATCCAAAATGAAGTCAAATCAGGTTTGAGGCTTGAAGCAGGAGATTTAATTGAAACTTTTAGCGTCGTCGTTACCAGATGTGTTCGCAGTGAAAGTTATTATGTACCGGTTCTTGATTGCAACCACCATCTCACTTTATTATTGTTTGCCTTCTAAACCGGCAGACGCCGGGCAATAAACCACACCCACCATCTGATTAACTTTATTTGTAAAGAGAAAGGACTAATAGAGCCAGATGAAGGTCCCAGGGATTTGGTGGATGCAAGAAGGATAAGACCGGTTGTTGTGCAACGCTTTGGAGAGGTCTAGCAGTGGACGTATTTCAGTTTGAACGCTGATGATAATGAAACTGATAACGTTATGAAAACAATAGTAGAAGACTCTTCTGTCTGTCTTCTATGAATATCATATTATTCAACATCGTAGAGAATGAAGATATATGCATGCAGAGGAACCAAAGTTACCAACATAATATATACATGGCGAGGAACCGCCAAACTTACATAGCAGTATGTTAGGTAGGTTATATTGCTCGCAAAACGTCGATGGGGCCGAAAGGTTCCGAAGTAGTGACCGCTACCGGAAGACGCAGCAGCAGTGGGACAAGTGACTGGCCTGTTGGTATAGTGGTTAGTGGCCCTGACTGCTATGCCGGAGGTCATGGGTTCGATTCCCACCCAGGACATATGTTTACGTGATGAGGATGATAATTTGTTCCGTTTCTGGGTGTAATTTTGTCTATAATATGTATGTATACAGAAATATATAAGTATGTTTATCAGTTGTCCAGTACCCACAACACAAGCTCTGCTTAGCTTGGGACTAGACGGCGTTGTGTGATAGTTGTGGAGTAATATTATAAGTTTTGTTGTTTACCACTCAAAACCCATAGATTAATTGGCCATGCGCATCAAATCCGTACTCACGTGTAAATCGCTAAGATCCGCTAACCGGAGACCGGTTCCATTCTGTTTACCAACAGCAGGTGATACAGGAAGCTGACTCATCAGAACAGTACTAATTGATTACGCCTGCTACTTGTTACTATGAGCTTCGTCATCTTTGGACGGTTACGTGTGCTATATTCGTTTCAGTTCGATGGTTCGGTATGTATTTTGCTTAAAACGCTGAATAGGGCTGTGCCGTCTTAAATCTTATATCTTTTAGACAAGTTTCATTGTCACTTGGAATGGATTTCTTTGCTCTTCGCTTAATTTTTACATTCTTTAGAGTTTCAAGTGTTTTACAGGTTTATTTTAAAAATAAGTAGTAGCAGCTAGAATATTTCGTTACTGTTACATCTCTCTTGAAGACTCTACGGTGTCATCATTACAGACGTCTACAGTGGGACACAGGCCTCCCTCAAGAGTCTCGCATCCATCGGATTCTCGAAACCCTCACCAAGTTACCGGTCCACTTTGTGCCAGACCTAAAAAGCTGCCTCTTGCGGTAAGCGGTCGCTCCTTCAGAACCTTAGGCCCTCTTTAACCATCTGTTGTGCGAGCAATGTAGGGTACATTGCCACTCAAGTTTGACGATTCTTCGGGGTATATCGGTAAATTTGGTTTCTCTGCAGATATCCTCAATCGTTACGATCTTGATAATTTATAGAGTGCTATGATAATTATTATGAGGTCAGAGTCATAGAAGATGACAGAACAGGTGTTCTTCTTTAGTTTTCATAATGTGTGCTATTCTAATAGTCTTGGTAATTGCTTTTCATTATCATCATGATTCAAGCTGTAAACTCGATGGATGCGAGATGCAAAACCTAGTCTGTTGTAACGACACTTAGGAGGATATATGCCTATCCACTGGACCTCTTTCGGCTGAAAAGGTGATGATATGATTCTTACCTTATACTAAAACTTAAAATAAAACATCATTGCTTCATCATCGTTATCTTTCTGCCCTTATCCCGTTTTACTTGACATCGGTGCAACACATTTTCTTTTTTCATTCTATTCTGTCAGCAGTCTTGCCATCACTGACTTTCTTTTCTTTCGCATCACTTCTCTCACTCTTCTCATCTCTTCTCTCTTTTTTCACTTCTCTCTAAATCTATCTTTTCTTAAACCTCTCTCTAATAACTCTCTTTTGTATTGGGTGTTGTTTTATTTGGAATTCGGTATTATCATCATTATTATCTTTCTGCCCTTGTTTTGTTTTATTTGGTGTCAGTGCACACGTCTTCCATTACCTGCTGTCACTCGTCTCGCTATCACTAACTCCTTTTTCTTTCATATCACTTCTCTTGACTGCCACTGCTAAATAATAAACTAGCGCTTGACTGCCATCCCACCTGATGGTGAACAGTGATGCAATCGTTGATGGTGAGACGTATTAGTTTAATAAGAGCCTATTCACTCTAGCCTTGAAAACACCTAAATTATAATTGGATGAGATCGCAGCAGGCAAATTGTTCCAGTCCTTCGATGTACGCTGGTATAAACGACGAAGCAAAACGCTTAGTCCACCGGCAAAATTGCCAAGAAGTGGGAATATTGGTGGCAATATTGCTCGAAGTATCAATATTAGTGGCAATATTGCCAGCAAAATTCCCATTTTGGGCAATATTACCGGAACGACACATTTTTAGTCAGGACTGTAGGAGTTTCAACATCGAACGTTTTTTTGAAGTCGGTATTTTATGACATAAAACTAAAACTGAGGGCCAGCCCTACAGTTACAGTTATTCGCACCAAAGTACGATATTTTGTTTACAGTTCGTCTCATAATAAACGTTAACCTTGGTCATGTTTTCATCCGTATTCTGTTTGTTTAATTATTGTACTTAACTAATGTATAATTTTGTGTTGACTATAATGTTTTTAACTGATTTTTTATTTGTTTTGTTCCGGGTTTATTTAAACCAACTTTAACCAGTATTTACGGCTTAAAGCAAGAACTTGGGAGTGTTACTTACTGATAATCTATTTTTTGTTGGATTCTCATGATACACACTTATTTTTTACTCACTTATTATTATTATTACTTTTATACGTTTATATATCTCAGGACCCTGAGGTCCTGGACCTTTGGGAGGCGTACGAGGGGCCAAAACCAACTCAAAGAGGCCTTTTTTGTACGTTTAATGAAACGTGGTATCAACCGGTGATTATCCCTGTACGCGCTATGCTAGTGCATCCAAGGACAACCCCCGGTTTGAAAAACTATTGCGACATAATATGGAAAACAAAATAATAGGGCTATGGTTTTTGGAGTCATAAGTGGACTGGTAACATGGAACTATGTTAGGACTATGGCCCCTGCCTAAACAATCTCATTAATATCAATCGATAAAAGGTAGGGGGTGACTTGCACACTCAATAAATGGGCCCCCAAAACGGCCGCTAGCACGATGTGACGTAGCAACAAGAGGGCAACATATCCTGAGGCGCTTGAGGAGTGGAGAGGCATACCACGGCTATCAGGACAATCCCGGAAGTACGGTCTTGACCGCCGATAATCCAGTAAGGTGCTGGTAGGGATCAAGATCCCTACCAGCACCCCCCCCCCCCCCCCCAAAAAAAAAAATAAAGAAAAAGATTTCAGAAACAATAAATAAAATTATTCCTCATCGAAGTCCTTTAGTAACTAGAATTGTATGTTTACCTTGAAGTGTTCCTTCACGACAAATATCACGTCATCATTGATACATTGTTATAATAATAATTAAATATCCTAAAATTAATAAATTTATATTAAAATCCCCCCCCCCCTCCCCCCCCCCTATGTACTTATTATGCATCCTTCTCCCGAGCATGTTTGCTCTTGCGACTCTCCACTCAAGCCAGCCAGTAAAGGCAAGAGAGAGGTGGAAGCTCTGTACCTCGTCAGTGTTCACTACGGCCGGCCAATAAAGGCAAGCCGGAGATGAAGAACAAGAATTCTCCCGGGAGATCGGGTCCGTGGGGTCGCTAATACCCAACAGTTCGCCACAAAACTGCCCTGCGGATTTATTATTATTATTATTATATACTTTATTGTACACCGTTACACATACAAAAGAAAACTTAGAACTAAAACACATACATACAATGGGCGGCCTTATCGCATTCCGCGATCTCTTCCAGGCAACCTGGAATGGACAGTAATTGCCTGGACAAGAAATGGGGCTGTCATAGGTGTGACAAACCAATTATAACATAATAAAATATATTATAATAGATACACAGATATATCTTTCAGATTTGTATTTATTTACCAAAAACAAACCTTCAATTAATCATAAATAATATCTAACAGTTTTTTTTTTATTATAGCATTGAAATCCTTTGAATATTATGCGTTTAAAAAAAGTTCAAAAAGAATATGGAAGATCAGAATTTCGGAAAGCTGTACGTAATCCAAAAGCAACTTGGCGCCTAATCAAACAAATTGGTAACCTGAATCTGAATAAGAATCCACCTACGGAAGTAAATAAATGCCATGACGATCCCATTTCTTCATTAAATGTGGTCGATCAGTACTTTGCAAGTGTATTTTATTATTATTAAAGGCAAAAGTTTCTGTATACGTTTGTTACTTCTTCCCACCCGAATATCTGAACAAGTTTGGATAAAACTTCGTACACGGGTAGACGATGTTCTGGGAAAGCACATTGGATACTTTATATATGGCGCAAACCGCGCCTAAGGTGGCCGAGGATTGCCTGCGGCTCCCGTTGCCCGGACGTATTCTGTCGCGGCGTAAGGGTCGCGAAGATGACCGCTCCCTCACGGTTGCAGACATCTAATTCGTCCGTATTACTGCTCCGCAAAAGGTGGTGACAACATCTCATTCCCTGTAGCTGAAGACCATAGCCAGAACCAGGGCCTGGCGCTAAAGGTCACCACCAACCAACGCCGATCGCCTCCACGCGAAATGTTCCGCCTAAGCGAAGCACGCCTCCGCCGTATGCTCCACCGGTAAGTTTGGGACCATTTTCTAAAATTGCATTTTTGTTATCGGTATCGAATACTAGGTTCTTATGCATTTACAAAAAAAAAATGTTGGGTCTTTTGATATTACAAACAGACGCTTCTATTTTTTTATAACAAGTTTTTATTTAGTTTCTCCTGTCCCGATGTTGGTTTGTAATCAAATCTTTTAAATTAAATTTGACCCACTTCCCGGTTACCGATTGAACTAAAATTTTGCATGCACGTGTAAATCAGATGACAATGCTAAATTATTATGACAAGAAGCTGATCTGATAATGGAACCGGAAAGTGCCTATAGGAACTTGGTAGTTAAACGACACAACCCCATCGAGTTTGGGCTCGTATGATACGTCTTAACGAGTATTAATTATATAGGTATACCGAGTTTTAGAAGCTTGCTATGATGTGAGTGCTTGTTACATACTATAGATATGGTAAGTTTGTACCTTGACCTCTCTAAGACCGCTATCACATACTAAGATGACATTACTAAGCACCTTCTCCACAACAATCCGTTAGGCCTCACCCACCTATAAGTCCAGCCTACTCAAATTAAAAACAAAAATTATAATTATCAAATGAAGATTAATGTCAATGCCGCCTGCAGCGCCGCTTACGACACTTCTGTTACAAGATTGATGGTAGCAACCGTACAGGCTATTAAGGAGACTCCTACGAGCCATTCGAAGTGAGCTGCGGGTTACAACTGTGCCAAAGTGTGTGAGTAGGAGGTAAACCTAATCAAGTGCGTTACACTGTTAACTAAGAAGGTTCCGCACCTAATGTTAAGGCGAAAGTTTCAGCACAAAATATATAGGTACAGAAGTCAATCTACATACAAAGCACGCTTGAGCAACGCATTATACATAGATACCGCTCACGGACACGATGTCTCGGAGCGCCTCGGCCCGCTCGTCGAACATTTCCGGCTCAAACGCTCATTAGTGTGTGTCCAGCGTAGGTATAAAAAGTGAAGTACATACATGAGATTGTGCCTATGTATTTTGTGTTGTGTTTTAGTGTCCGGCTGATCGGCAATGGTCCGAACCGAACCCGAGTTGTCGATGGCGCGCAGTGTTCCACGCGCACCTCAAGATGTCAGCAAGACCGAAGGTCCCAGCAGGGCTGAAGCCTATCTGGAGCTATCGGTTGGTTAGATGATTTTCCGATTTAAAAAAAGGATAACCCACGAAATTCGACTTTTCTTAAATTATTTGCATTTTTCAAATTATTGTCAGGTTCATAAAATGAAAACAATCACAAAAATCAATGTTACGATAACAATTAGATAGATAGAAAATAGAAACTCCTCCGTGGATCAGACTATCACCGACTAAAACGTCCCGATCCTTCAGTTGCTCTTTGCGTTCTAGAATTTAGGTAACTTTTGGAGGTAGGCGGAACAGAGAGTTAATTCATGAATCCCCAAGCGACACCCGGTGGCCGCGCATCTATTGTCTTACTATTGTGTCTCTAATTGACGGTATCTGAAGGGTTAAGTTCCTCATACCTCCGTTGAAAATTGAGGATCCTCCGACCAGACAGGATGCTATAGTCTGGTGGGCGACTGCCCGATAGTTGATGTCGGGCTGTCGTTCAAATGTTCAAATCACGCGGAGAACTTTGATTGCGCGATGCAGGATTTCGTATTCTCTTCGTAGTTCTTATGTGGCGTCATAGATGTCGCTACAAACTCTTGAACCATCCCGCATCATTCAAGATGCTCGGTTCTGTTGTAGCTGGTCACGTCAAAAGGTTCATATTTGAAAACTAATAATTACTTTATTATGCAATAAACTGTTAATTCTAAGTGTTTAATTTACACTTAATACTAAAAAGAGGTAAGGTTTTTTTTATGTTTTTATTTGTTTGTAGGAGGTAATCTCTGAAAGTACTGGTCCGATTGCTAAAATTTTTTCACCGATAACAAGCTGATTTATTCCTGGCTATATTTTTTTGTACGCAAGCGAAGCTGCGGGCAAAATCTAGTACTTAATATTTCAACTTTCCAACTAAAGTTTATTTCAATAGCTAACGGAACCCTAATCTACTCCACATAGCTTCAATAACGCATCGGTCCGTAACGTTATCTAATAACTAATAACGGTTATAAAATAACTGCTAAAAAACTAGATCGTTCTTCTAACTAGGAAATATAATTAAAGTGTACACAAATCGTTATTTATTATACGATCTCTGTCTTAAATAGTTTTAATAGAGGAAGCTACTCTGATGTCCGGTTTTGATGTACTTTGTCTTGTCAAAATGTGATTTTATTCAAATTATTTTATATAAAAAACAAATGATTAAAACCCTACTGTTTTTGTATGATTTATTTCAGATCGTGGGAAGTTTAAACTTTATTATGTGAATATTGGACAACTTATCTCAACGAGAACTAGAATGACTAATGGACCTGATGAAAAAACACAAGGATGTTTTTTTTTAAATTATTATTGATAGGCTCGCGTTTTATCACCACCTCACCTGATGGTAAGCGATGATGTGGCTGATGATGGAGCACGCTTGCCTAGAAGTAAACTATTCACTCTTGACTTAAAGACCCCTGGATTATAGCTATTAGGAAACACAGACTCCGGCAGAGAATTCCACTCCTTAGCTGTACGCATAATGAATGTATTCCCAAAACGCTTTGTACGTATGGGTGGGATGTACCATGTAGTGATTTTTCATGGCACTGTTATGAAATTTTGTACATCGATTATTTACATAAATAAAACTACTAGACACGTGTTTCGTGTGCATAAATATAAGATTGTATAGTAAATTGCTAAGCATAAGCACAAATATTTCAGGTTATTCACTGCAGAGTAGTTCAATTGATTACTCGTCTTAACCAGTTAGCATTGTTAATCTAATTGCCGATTAAATACCGGCTCATTTACCAGCTTTTTGTATATACGAAGCCATTACGGCACTGAAAAAGTGAATTGCGATTATTGCATCATTTGCTAATTATACAGAGTATATTAGATTCAGTCCATCATGACGTCAAAGCATTTATGAAAAGAAAGATAAAGAATGAAAGAAAGAAAAACTCAACAACTGCAACAACCATGCCGTTATTAATTAGGACCTGCGCTTACTTGAGACAAGACGTCTTAGGCACCGGCCACACAGAACAGACGCAAGGCACAGACCCGTCGCAGTCGCGAAAAGATACATACATAAAGATACATACAGAAAAGACGGCGTCCCGTCTTTTCTGTATGTTTTACGTCGCGACGGCTGTATACATTTTATATGCAAGTAGATTAAACGGGCGCCGCGACTGCGACGGGTCCGTGCCTTGCGTCTGTTCTGTGTGGCCGGTGCTTTAGACAAAACAGTTTTGTCTAAGACGTTTCAGACTGAGACGTCTTGACAGAACTGTTTTATCTACGACACGGGGTGCTAGGGCTGTTGATAAAATCCTTACTAATATTATAAAAGCGAAAGTGAGTTTGTTTGTTTGTTACGTCTTCACGCCTCAATGGCAAAACCGATTTTGACAAAACTTGGTACACGGATAGACCATGTCCTGGAATAGGACATAGGATACTTTTTATCCCGGAAGTATGTTCCCTTTGGATAATTTTCTGCTATCACGCGGGTGAAGCCGCTGGAAGCAGCTAGTATCGATATATCGCAATATTCGGGGCAGGATGCATTTCGGAGAGGCACAGTCTCCAAAATGCATCCGGTAAAACACCAAAAGGCAAGCTACCCTAAGCCTTTTGCATGACTTGATTCCGCCATCTCAATTCTACCATCGGACAACCCGACGTACGACGAGTAACCACCCATACGTTGCTGAAACTCCTACGGTCCGAACTAAGGGTTTCGCCTCGTCGTTTATACAGCGTACATCGAAGGGCTGGAAGAATTTGCCTGCTGCGGTCTTCCCGTCCAATTATAATTTAAGTGTCTTCAAGGCTAAAATGAATAGACTCTTAATAAACTAGTGCGCCTCACCATCAACGATTGCATTACTGCTTACCATCAGGTGGGATCGCAGTCAAGTACTAGTTTATATCAATTAAAGGCTGCAATCGACGTTACCACGCTATAACACCTAGTTCAAAGTCTATAACAAAAAGTCTGTCGTCTCCCACTGGCTCAGTATGTCGATCGAAACGCGCACAGTACGTTTACGTAACAGCTAATCATTATGCAGTCTCCACCGATTGGAAACTAATGTCTGCATGTGGGTTATCTTAACTAGCATGCAGGTATAATTGGCGAAAAGATGCCACGACGGCGCAGTGGTTGAGCGATTGGCTGCAGTGCTGCGTGTCGCGAGTTCGATTCCTACACGGGACAAATATTTGTAAGGCCTACAGATAGTTTTACGTCTCTTTGGCTTAGGAGTCAGTGATTCTCTGTAGCAATTTCTCCCGCTTTGTATGGAGCGAGAGAGATCGTCAGGCTTTTACTGACTAAAAGCCACCTGTAATCAATCCTTCAGTAACTCTTTCGAACTATGTCGTAGCTCAGCCCTAATAGACGTAAGTCTGGAGTCTGGTTTAGTGATCAGCTATGGAAATAAGCTCCTCCTATACAAGGTGTAAGGGACAGCCCTCCGCAAACTATAAGGGCTTGCTCAGTAAACGAAACTGAACAACCTTCCACAAGATATTTTTTCAGGAAACGAAAAAAATTTCAACCTCACCATACAAAATTATCAACTTGATTGGACAGTTTGTATGGAGAGACCGATTTTTTTTTCGTTTCCTAAAAAAAAACAATGAGCAAAAGCTAAAAATATATTATATCTATGGGCCGGAGGTACAGCCGGTCAATAATGTGACTATTATTTTCTCACAATAGGTGTAAAAAGTAGAGTATACTCCTCTCGGCTAAAGGTGTCTTTGCCTTGGGCTAGCTTGAATCCCTCGCTGCATTCAGGATTCTTGTATTAACTCCCTCGCTTTGCTCGTGAGTTAAATCCCGAATCCTTCATTGCGCTCGAGATTCAATATGACGCCCATGACACAAGACACAACTTTAGCCCCTCAGTGCATAATCTACTATTATATATTTTAGCTTTTGCTAGTAATATATAAAATATTTTTTATCCCGGGTGTATTTGACCTTGGGATAATTTTTTGCCAATACGCGGGCGAATTGTTATAAATATTGAGTAAATATGTAAATAGCTGCTTATCCAAGCGGACACATTACAACCAGGGTTTCAAGGTCAAGATTAGGCATGTTACCTAATATCAAGCCAAAAGACCGTAAACCCAGTAAAAAGTCAAAATCATAGACGGTTTGTCTATGACTGATGTGTGAAGTAAAAATGGCGGCCTGTTGACCGTGTTAGAGGTCATTGTCATCAGAACTACGAGATTGTGCAAACAGTTCTATCAATCAGATGAGGAAACAAGTAAATAGAGCAAAATAACAAGATCTTGGATTCTAGTTGAATGCTTGATTCAAAATTTCAAACAAATGAAGTGTGTTTTTTTTTGTTGATATAAATTAGTGCTTCCAGTTTATTGCTGTAGGTATAAGGTCATCATCATCATCATTTCAGCCGAAAGGCGTCCACTGTCGGACATAGGCCTCCCCCAAGTGTCGCCACAATGCAATACTCAATACTCAATACTTTATTGCATTCCATATGTGTTTATGATGGTATAAAAAAAAAAGAATCAATATGGACCCTGTCGGGCACAGCAAAGCTAGGAACGGTCCTGTGCGTCTCGCATTCATCGGATTCCCGTAACCCTTACCAGGTCATCGGTACACCTTGTAGGAGGCCTTCAAACGCTACGTCTTCCGGTACGTGGCCGCTATAAGGTATCTTGATTATTTTACACTATCTTTTACCCGCGACTCCGCCCACGTACATAAAATTTAGCTTATGTCATTAAGGAATAAAGCAGCTTTATATCAGTTAAAAAAAAATTTACAATCGGACCAGTACTTTCAGAGACTTTACCACTTACAAACAAACTTTACCTCTATTGTATTAGTGTAGATTTTAACCGTCAAAGTCGGATATATCCGACAAATACCCTCGCATATTCCGCCAGGATCGCACAACCACGACCAAATACTCCACCTCGTCATCTTTACTGTCACCTATGGGGATTGAAGGGTTAAACGAGATGGAGTACCCAGTCGCAAACACACGACCTTGGCGAATATGACATGAAGACACCAAGCCTAAAGGGTTAAACTTAGGTAGATACCTTCATATTTACTTTATAACTCAATAATTTATTCGACATCTCAAGGAAGTAAGTGCAAAACCCAGCCAGCCCTTGAAGCTATAGGAAGTATTTACGTAGTCATTACAGATTCGTCAATCAGCATAATTCTCTCGCAAATATCCAATTAGAATCCTAATTCAATAAACATCAACAGGAAGGTAAAACTATTATAAAATAAATCAATCAACACTTCTCGACGAATTTACACAAATATCAAAATAACTGACGTTAATAACCGTTATTATATCAGCTATCGTTTTAATTTGCATAACTTTAAACGTTATTAACATTGGGTCGATCGACCATAGATATCCGATCGCGACTGATATTCTCGTCAACTTCACTCACCTGTTACAACACTAGCTGTCAGCGTGAGAATCAATCCGTCAAGGCAAACGGTTCACGAACCAACTTTCCACGACGAAGGTCAATTAAAACAAGCAAGTTTCTCCAAAAATCTTATAATTATATCTTTAAAATAAATCATCTCAGCTTTAATTACAATATACAGAGGTTCTGTGACTTTCTGCTAGTTTGACGACGCACCAAATCTATTAATACGTAAAGTAATTATAAACTATTTTGTTTAAGATTCGGCGCGAAGGTTCGTCAAGTCACATCACTTAAAATTAGAAGCGAAATAGTTGTGCCGTCACAAGCATGTAACGTTCCTCTGGTCAATAAAAAAATAAATAAAAAAAAAAACGTTCAAGAAAGTAGTTGGTAGGTTGCGCAACCCGATATCTACATAATCATCACAATATACTTACATCGACAAGACTTAACTAAAAACGACAGTTAACATGAAATGGCGACTGACTTAAGTTAAAATGACTTAATTGTAAAAAAAAAAAATGAAAAAAAAAACGTTAGCCATAGCGCGGCGCGGCTCTCGCCAGCCGGAGTAAGAGACGCGGTTACTTTTACAGGAAATCGCTCGCAGTTAGAATGTGTGCAATTACATTATGTAATACATTCTACGACTGTACGCGCTCTGTTACTCCGAGCTAAGACGACGTTGCACCGACAGCGACGCGGAGATAGCGCGACACAGCTGATAGATCGGTGCCTGCGCCCGCGGAGAATGTTGCGAGTATCTCACTCCGCAAAGCCGTCAGACAAGCTAGCATTTCTCGCCCCGCTGCAGTGCAACGTCGCCCTAACATACATCTGTCTGGTCGAACATGTATCGCTCTCAGAGTCTACAATCGCCTGAATGTCGATTTTGCGTGATCATTTTGTGCCCACAACTCTGACATAACTCGAAATGAAAACTCGACCGCGACGCGCGCGCATTCGCAATAAATTACGCGATTCATAAATACAATGTACTAATAAATTACATGTTTAAGTGATTTACGAAACTAGACACAGCGTTCCGTGGCTTAAAACTAAATGAGCATGATCACATTGTTCAAGAAGGTAACTCAGTTTGTTCTGAAAGGACAACTATCGCGGAACACACACGACGCTTCCTCGTGCGAAATAGATTAAAAAACCAGCGGCCAGAACGTGAAAGGCGGTTATCCAACGTGATTAGAAAGGTGTCACGGTTGGCGGGCGCTTTCTAGCGCGAGTAGAGCGCGAGGTCGGAGATGCGGCGCTGGCGCGCGGCGGCGTGGAAGCCGCGCGTGCCGTCCGGCACCAGCGGCGCGCGCGGCTCGAAGCGCGGCGCGCACGACAGCCGCCGGCCGCCGCAGTCCGCGCCTGACACCGAGCAGCCCGACAGCCGCCGCGACAGCCAGCCGTCCGCGCTGCCGGCGCTGCCCGTGCTGGCCTGCGACGTGCGCCGGCTGCTGCTGCAGTAGAACGACACGCCCGAGTCGGAGCTGTGCGAGCACGTCGACGGCCGCCGCGGCACCCACGTCTGGATCTCCGGCGACCGCGGCGCGAAGAAACCACTCGAATTCCTCCTGTAGAAAGGCGTCCCGTATCTGTAGTCGTACTCGGGCTCGGACCCGCTACAGCACGATGAGTACTCGCACTCGTGACGCCTCGGCGGCGCTCGTCGGATAGGCGCCTTCCTTTTAGGCTCTCTAGGAACTCCATTCAACTCATACACTCGCATCCCGTCCTCTTCGGGAGTCTGTAATCGCAGCGCTTCCCTCGCTGACTCAGATTCAGTGAACTCAACTAACGCACACACACAATTAACCAAACTAGGGTTCTTGTTCAAGAACTGTCGCACGTCTGCGGGCACAGGGTTGCCAGGCCGGAGCACCCTGACGAGGGCTATCTCCCCGCAGCCCGCGAACAGCCGCGACACATTCTCTACGGACGGCCGGTCTATGGGCATCCTCACAGCCACCACTGTCCTGGACGGAGTCGTCTCATCGTACGCGGGGAGCGGCTCAATCCTACGCAATTTAGTTCCTAAATCATTGATTTCTAACTTGGTGGAGCGCTTGAGTGCTTCGGCGACCACCCGCCAGTCCTTCGTCAAGTGCTTGACGCGCTTGAAGCTGGAGATGAGCTTCAGTGACACGTAGCCCTCCTTGTTGCGGCGCACGTGTTTGAGCAGGAAGGCGTCCTTAGTGATGTTGGCGTCGGAGAAGTAGAACTCCACTTGTGACACGATCCTGTACGCCAACTCGTCGTCGGGGGGTGTATACGGTGGTTCCTGTGCTTCCGCAGCGACTTCGCAGCCGGAGTCCTTGCCTCCCCCGGAGCCGGTATCCGAGGCGCTATCGGAGAGGTCTGCATGGTCGTCGGTGGACGGGCGGCGGTCGGAGGCGATGCCCTCGTCCTCAGGCACTCCGTGGCTGGGAGGGGTCGCGCCCTCCATGTCGGTAACTGGCACACTAGACACACTATTGCATTACAAGCGACGTTGCTCGCTCGGAGGCGCGGAGTGGACTGCGGGCGCGCGGCGCTCACGGCACTCTTTTATAATGTCGGGGGGATGTGCCGCCTGGCCAGTAAGAGGCGAAGCATTCGGAAGCGATCGAGATGACATTGCCAGACTACGCGACGCTATATAGTGCACATACGTGTGTTATAATGAGGGATATTATGGAAAGAGGTTAGGTTCTGTATCTATTAATGTTGGGCTGGAGCACACGCGACGGTATCACTGTTTGGGAGTGGCGCACCGCGCACGCGATGCACGCACTTCACAGTGTTACGGCATAAAATTGGCATTCTAATTCTGTATATAATTGTTCCCAATTATTGCTGATGCATTCGATAATTATATTTCGGCCGCTTTGTGGAAATCGCGAGTACCAATCGTTACGAACCGTATGATGTGATCGCAAATGAAGTGAGCAAGGTCTCATACATATATGTTGTGTTAAATAACTTAGCGGTACGATTAACCGTTCTTGTTTTTGTTTTTTAGCACATAATTAACATTGTTTTTTATTGCTTTGTTTAATCATTCAATTGGATCCAGGTTGATGACCTTCGGTTGCGGAAATTGAGGAGCTACTGTCGGTGTTGTTATCATAACATCGGAATTGATAAGGTTTGTAACGCCAGCTGTTGAGTAGTTTTAAACTGGATTGTTTTGCTACGATTTCAGACAGAAAGTGAATACTAAACATCGTTGCAGTTAGTTTCTCGAGCGGCTGAATTTCAGAGCCGTGACTGTACTTCTAATAAATTATTGTTTCAGCTGAACGAAGCTTCTGTTTTCATTTCTAATCGACTTATTTGTCGTCGCGACATCTTTATGTAAATTAATGTAATCATAAAGATGTCGCGACGAAAAAAATATGCATTTTGTATAGTTCGATATTGAGATACATTCATGATAGCACAAGTTTAAACCTTAATGCTTTTTGGTTGCTACTTAATATCTAGATATAAACTTGAATCATAAAAATGACTAGCTTTTGCTAGTAGCTTCGCCCAAGTAAAGCACAGCAATAAAGCAGCTTTATCGGTGAAAAATTTTAACAATCGAACCAGTATTTTCAGAGATTACCTCCTACAAACAAATAACCAAACTTTACTTCTATAGAATATAAGCATAAGTTTTATAGTTGTTGTGTTGATGTGATATAAAAAAATGCACTTCTTTTGTTTGTTTTGCTTGTCTTTTTCTTAAAATACGAAAATAATAATAATATTCCACAACTATCACACAACCAACGCCGTCAAGCCCCAAGCTAAGCAGAGCTTGTGCTATGAGCACTAGACAACTGATAAATTTACATATATATTTATAAATACATACTTATTTAGATGAATTACACCCAGACACGGAACAAAATGATCATGCTCATCACACAAACATTTGTCCTGGGTGGGAATCGAACCCACAAATCTAGTCTTTCAGTGTAAGGTTTGAAATCTCGTATTTGAAAGTCGGGATCTTACTAAAATAAACGACAGTCATCATCATCATCATCATCAGTCTTTTTTTTAATTTTTCCACTGCTGGGACTCAGGCCTTTTCTCAAGGAGAGAGAATGGGCTGTAATCCATCACGCGGGACCAGTGCGGGATAGTGAATGTCACATGTCTTCGAATTTTTGGTTGTAGGACATGCCGGTTTCCTCACGATGTTTTCCTTCACCGTTTTGAGAGCAGTGGTGATGAAATAAATTACACAAAGTAATGCGCCTGGCTGGGTTTGAACCCGCGACCTACAGCTTGTAAGTCGGGGCTATTACCACTCGGCCACCACTGCTCAGGCAACGACAGTACTCGTGATCACTACTTTATCATAACGTCAAATCGCACCTTTAAAAAAATACATTAAAAATATTGAAAAGGCAGATTTTTTCTTGAGTTTGAAATCCCCGTTACAAATATCTAATTTCACACCAATAAAGCCTGCGAATACCAACGTTAACCGAATGTAATCAAATCTTGACAAAGTGACAAATAATGACCTTGCCATGTAATCAGAGATCAATTAAATGTACATTGACATAGGCCTTTTGAAGTTTGACATTACTAAATAGTCAGTTCTCACTTTACTATAGTGCCTATCCCTTTAGGAATTCTAGCATGGCGCAGCTACAGGGCCCCAGTGCCCCAGGGCCCCTAAAACCTGATTAGCAAACCTCTTAATAAACTAGCGAAAAATTCTCAAACCTTTGAAATCTCAATAACAGTATATTTTGATACAAATGCAGAAAGTTTGTCATCGCGACCGAGGTGGAATCTGACATTGACAATGGCAGTGACTTATTTGCACGCGTATCGAACGACTTTTTTCAACCCACGAAGAAATTAATAAACGGGGATTGACCATCGACTCGTGAGGGTCGGCGTGCGTCCAGCCTGATACGATACATGTAGTAAAATTGTGACGGGGAGAGAACGAGCAGTTTTCTGTACTAGTGCGGAAAATAGTCTATTGAGTGCCTAAAAGCGGTGGAATAAAAGCGGGTTTTCAAGTAAATGCAACAAAAAACAACACTAGTCATAAAGTTTGACACTTCCACCAACCTGAACAAGAGAAGTTATTTCAAGATTTTTCACGTAAAAATGATAAAGGGTTAAGAAGCCTACTGGGGCTTTTTTTACCCCGGGTCGTTAGTCACATAGCTACGCTCCTGAATTGTAGGCGTAATGTTATGCTAATTAAAGTATTTCTATTAATTGATTGTGAAGGAACGAGATATGAAAGTTATCGCAGTAAAGTTAAAGTTAACTGACCCCTTGGGTGTTAACCGTCGATCATGAGTTTCTATTATTTTCTACCCAGAGTCAATGAGCACTCGGTAATTCTAGACAGTTTTAGCTAAACATTATTCCCCAAAATAAAATATTCGTAGAATTTCTAAAGTTAGAAATATTACTAGAACAATTTTAAAAGATATCCAAAGCATTTTTTTTATGGTAGGAAAATCATCCAATGACAACTCCCGCTCTTGAGCGGAGCGGGAAATAGTGTCAGACTTTTACTGACTAAAAACCCACCCCGTTCCTTCGTGCCTTCATACCTGGGCTGAGCTATCTCTCGAAACTAACCCTGGCCCCAGTAGGCTTTGACCCAGCCATTTTTTTCGGTTGTCAAAAATCATTCAATGACAACCCCCGATCTTGGGTGGACCGGGAGATAGTGCCAGACTTTTTTTTTATTGGTAGGTTTGCACTTGACCGCTATCTCACCGCGAAAGCGACGATGCGGTCGACGATTACTGACTAAAAACCCACCCCGTTCCTTCTAGCCTTCACATACCGGGGCTCGAGTTCCTTTCGGATAACCCTGGCCCCAGTAGGCTTCTTAACTCCTTGAGGCGCGCGGGAACAGTGCGCGCCGTCGACGTCTTGGCTCGGTCCGGACAGTTACCGGACGGTCGGACAGCGAGCTACCCATGGCTCGCTGTCATTATGGCGACACTTGGGGGAGGCCTAAGTTCAACAGTGGACGTCTTTTAGCTGAAATGATGATGACCGAGGATACGCCACACAAACGAATTTACCGGAAAAAAAGCTAGTCTGCTACCACAAAATAACTCGGAGCAGTGTGGTTTTATTAATCTTGCTGATCTCGAAACCTACTCGACCGTCCACGATAGTTCTCTCACCTACTATACAGTGTCGTTACGTCACCAACTTATTGTTTTATTTGACTAGCTGCACGTTTGCCTATTATTATAGTGTTTTTTGCCGCCGCCGGGAAGTGAGAGAAATGTCTTTGCTTATAGCTTTTTTTTTTGTTTTATTTCCAGTTATGTAGACTGCTAGTGGCTACGTGCTGGCCATCTGGTGTTTTTGTGAAGCTAATATACTACATGTAGTATATATAATTTCTATGTAACCTGTCTCCAACAGACATGAGACAGGTGTCATTTGAAGCGTCTAGTTAAATATAGTATTTTTTGTTAGGTGACACTTCTCTAAAGCATGGGGTTTAGGTTTTATAAAACATTATATATGGACCTAACCTATATGATTCGTGTACAATCTTCAGGCGATGGCGATCAGGGCTATTAGCGATGTTACATTGAATACCAACTGTGACCTATTGGATGAAATGTTTCTAATGATAGCTTCCACTATCCACTAATACTCATACTATAAAGAGGTATTTAGTTTGTTTTTTTTTTTTAAATTATTTTTTAAATAAAACAGCTTTCTATCGGTGAAAAAATTTTTGCAATCGGACCAGTACTTTCAGAGTTTACTTGCTATGCCTACTATAAACAAGAAAAAAAAAACAAAATAAGCAAACTTTACCTCTATATATTAATTAGATGTTCGTTAATCTCGCTAAAACATAAAAACTGATTCAAAAATAGACTTCCATTCAGACAAACCATTTTGGTCTACAAGAAAAAAAAATACTTAGAGAAAAATCACAGATCGGAAAAGTCAAAAAATTTCATTTTTATGAGAAACACCACTTAAATAAAAATTAATATCATGAAACCACAAATGGCAGCTAGTCATTAGTAACCTTAAAAATGAACATGAATGACATTTTGTTTGTCTTTTTCAACAGAACCTGATAAGCAATTTAGATGGTCCACCCCCTTGTCCCGAGCAAACACTCCTCCCCCCTCCAAAACATTACGAAGCATGAAGTTTCCTCGAACTCCACGTCAGTCTCGTCACCCAGATGTCGGTCTGCCATTGGTCCACCACAACAAGATTACGGCGTCAGTCCACTCGGAGTCATTAACTAATTGAGTTAGAGTAGGATTATGAGGCGCTGTCAACAAGCTAGATTACGTAATCGGTAAACAGGTAGACTGAATGTAATGGGGTGGCTGTTATGTAGGTTTTCATAAGGGTTAGGAATTAGGACTCTCAGCGTTTCCACCTCTGCAGCCAATTCAAAATTACGCTAAATTTCTTTTATACTAGCGACTCTCGGCTTCGCTCGGGTAACAGTATTTCTCCACTATTTAATGGATGTTATTATACATATAAACCTTCCTCTTGAATCACTCTATTAAAAAAAAAACCGCATCAACACTCACACTTTCACAACACTGAAATACTGGATTTGTGGGTTCGATTCCCACCCAGGACAAATGTTTGTGTGATGAGCATGATCATTTGTTCTGTGTCTGGGTGTAATTTATCTATAACTAGCGACCCGCCCCGGCTTCACTCGGGTGCAATATTATGCATATAAATAAACCTTCCCCTTGATCACTCTATCTAATAAAAAAAACCACATCAAAATCAGTTGCGTAGTTTTAAAAATTTAAGCGCACATAGGGATATAGGGTCAGAAAAAGCGACTTTGTTTTATACTATGTAGTGAAATGCCTACATGGGCACTTGTAAAACGTCAGAAGCTAGTGCACGGTTCCGAATTGGGTCGTTTTCTATGGAGAAGACCGGCAAGAATCTCCATGGTTACTCTTTTAAAAACCATTACAGGTGCCTGTGAAATTACAGGCCTGTGGTATGTTCACGATGCGATGGTACTTCTGATGACAAACGATTTTTGACACTTGTAGACATAACTGGAGTGTTCTAACATTTTTTTGACACACATTAGGGTTTTCTTTTGAGACGTGGGTGGAAAACATGTAAACTCATATCCACAAGACATCGAGTAGTAAGCTATAGATTGAAAAACTTAGCTTACATCTAATAATATAGACACATCCTGCTTTTTTGTTTTTTGAGATTTTTTTTTTTTTCTTTTTTTCTGTCGACGGGGAAAATCATCATTGACGAAACCCGCTCTTGGGTGGAGCGGGAGACAGTGTCAGAGTCTTACTGACTAAAAACCCCGCGCCGTTCCTTCTAGCCTTCATACCGGGGCTCTAGTTTCCTTTCGGATAACCCCGACCCCGGTAGGCTTCGACCCAGATGGGCCCCTCCTGTTTGTTTTTTGAGATGAGAGGTCATCAAATAACTTCTACCACCCTGGGAACAACACGACGAGTTGTATCAAACTTTTACTAACTATTACTCTCCTGTATGTCTTCATCCTTAACGCTTCAGAGCTGCAGTGACTCTTTCGAACATTGCCATACCCCACATTATCTTTATATCGATCACACTATTTTTTAACCGACTTCGAAAAGGAGGAGGTTCTATGTTCGGCTGAATGTATGTTTTTTTTTTTTTTTGTATGTATGTTCACCGATATTTCGGTCAATTGTGGACCGATTTCGAAAAATTTTTTTTTTTTTTGAAAAGGGGGAGGGGGAAGGGGGGGGGGGGTAAATTCATGTAATATTTACCGTGTTTGGGATTATAAGAATCTTTATGAGATGCGCTCTGGCTATAAGGTAATTTATGTTTAGCTGAAGGGTAGGTACTTTTTAGTGGTGCTACCATAACTAAAAAGTGAAAAATAAAAAACTATTTACAAAAAAAATTTAAACCGACTTCAAAAAGCACAAAATAACTTTAATTTCGGAAGTCGGTGTTAAATAACGAAGAGACAAGATTAGGTATCTATTATAGAAACATCGACTTCCGAAATTAAAGTTATTTTGTGCTTTTTGAAGTCGGTTTAAATTTTTTTTGTAAAAAGTTTTTTATTTTTCACTTTTTATTTTATTTATTTATTTTAATGTTTTACATGTTCAGCAGAAAGCTTCCACCATGTTTTTCAATTTATTTTTGTTGGAAGCAACATTCATCCATCTTTGTCCTGCTCCTTCATCAGTCCAGTCTTTCCTTGTCCTTTGGCTTCTTAGGCGTCTTCTCTGCCTGGGCTCATTCAGCCCTTTATTTACTGTTACCATTTATTCCAGAGGTTTTGTAATAAAGTCCTCCTGTTCACAAATAACATCAAACAAACCCCTATACAATGAGTTGTTTGAGCGACTTGCTCAAGAAACCTTGGTAACGTTGAACTCAGTGCGATGTTCTTAATTCCTCAGTCGCTAAACGATCCAGACATGAGGCGCTTGGCTAAACGGACCGTGATCTATTGAGGTGAGGGTAAGCTGAGCTAGCTGGGGTCAGTACATGGATTAATGACCGCTTACATCAAGAGCTCGTCGTATTTCGGAGGGCTATAAACCACTAATCGTACGAGTACTGGTATGTATTCTGTCGTTTTGTTTTAGCCTATACTATTTGGGTAAATTTCGTATCTTGCGTTTAATCGGTGACTACTGGTTCAAACTGAAAAAATGTTATAGTGTTGCATAGCTAATTTATGGAGGATGAAATAACGTCACGCTATAACTAACAGAAGTGGAGCAGTAATCAAAGATACGTGTCAAACCGCGTAGGACAGCTCACGCGGAAAGCGTTTACTTTCTTTGTTGACTCGCTTTAAGAAACATCCCTAAGGAATCCCTCTTTCTAAAGGAGATACCATTAGAAAAAAATGCTGAGGGAAGTTTCTTACATGATAAACCACAGAAGACGTCTTGAGTCGTAAGTCTTTCGCGGTACCTCGCGAACAACTGCCTGTCGAAGAAGAGGTCTGTCGAAGTAGTGTTCTTCGAAAGTGTGTGTTGTCGAGGTATGTTCTGTCGAACTAGAACTTGTTGAATATATGCTCTGTCGAACCAATGAGTAGTCGAACTATTGATTTTCGAAATTGCGGCTCTGCCGAAATAAGTAATTGTCAAAGTTCAGAATGACACTTCAGAAAAATGATGCTAATTATACATTCCAAAGTGTAGCTCTCTATGGAGATTGTGCAAGATACTCCATGGGCAATCATGTTAAGTATTACAAATCTTCTATCTCTATTAAGTATTTCTTGTCGCTATTATGTGAGAACAATGTAAATAAAGTTAAAAAAAAAACAACAGCAAGAGATCACCAGCCTCAACTGATATGACGCGTATATCAGCACCACTCAACCCAACCATTTTGAAGGGAACCGAATGACACACACTAAAACGGAAGAAGTCATTAGATGAATTCTCACCCCAAAGAAAGGTAAGTACCATACTCCATAACAAAGCCTTGCCCACGAAATCCTCTTCCCCTCCACAGTTGTCCACCCTGACCCCCACATTAAGCTATCCAAAAGAACTGGGTTACGCAATACGGCTTCCTCTAAACAACTAACGCCTTTATTGATTTATTGGTAGTAGTTAACCAGTAGGGTCTTCCGCAATGCTTGCTACAAGTGATTACTGGTCGTCCGGGAGTTTATAGCGGAAAATTTAATGTTATTAGATCTCAAGGACTGTTTGTGGTATTTCACGGATTTTATTTTAAAGTTGAAAAGTCGCGATGTTTGTTAGTTTGTAAGGGGCTATTTTTTTTTTAAAATAAGGTTGTATAGCTCCCTTTAACAGTTCACTTTAGGTCGTGAAATGAACAGCATTAAGAGCTTATTTCACACCTGCTTCTCATGCAATCTCTTTCAATATCACACTATTAATAAATTTCAGTACTCAGAAACACTTTCCGAAAAATGCGTCAGTATCATCCAACCTTCCTCATGACATTTACTCACTTCAGCCTTTAAAACGCAAGCTCAAATCTTCAACATCGCAAACAATAGAAGAAGCTCCAAAAATAATGCTATATCGGCGCACAATCTGTTTAGTATGCTGGAGAGGCGGCGCGGAGGTCAAGAAGCAAGATCTTGGCCACGCGCGAGTCGCCGACCTCGACACTTGCCGCAGTTCTGCACAATACGCGGGTTTGAAAGTTTACACGTAGAAAGTGGTTGCATATTATTATGTGATGTTGCTTTCTTGAATCCCGTCTTTGGTTAGTGATCTCAGTGATTCAAAGATCGAAATTCATATGGAAGGGAAGTACCCTTGACCCAGAATCCTGAAATTTTGCACATGAACATAATAATAATAATATAATAATACTAGCTTTTGCCCGCGGCTTAACCCGCGTACATAATCCCAGGATAAAAAGTATCCTATGTGTTATTCTGGGATATGGTCTACTCGTGTACCAAGTTTCATCGAGATCCGTTCAGTGTTTTTTGCGTGAAAGAGTAACAAACATCCATCATACATCCATCCATAAATAATAAATAAAAACTGCATTTATAATATTAGTAGGATATTCCACAACTATCACACAACGTCGTCTAGTCCCAAGCTAAGCAAAGCTTGTGATAAGAGTACTAGACAACTGATAAACATACTTATATATTTCTAAATACATACATATTATAGATAAACCCAGACACAGAACAAATGATCATGCTCAATATAAACATAAACAATTGTCCTGAGTGGGAATCGAACCCACGACCCACGACCTCTGGCATAGCAGTCAGAGCCACTAACCACTAGACCAACAGGCCAGTCAAACTAACCATAACATGTATAGGAATAAATCTGAAAACAGTAAATTTGTTGAAAAATCTTCGAGACTCCATTCGTGAATTGTAGTTGGCGCGGAACCCTCAGTGCGCGAGTCCGACTCTCACTAACCCAGTTTTTTTTCCATCTGGTAACCCTAAGCAGGAGTGTAAGCGTGAGGAAATTCGAGATCCCTAGACACTATAGCAGCTGACGCTGATAGAAAACAAGTTTTTAATGAAAATATTTTTTTCATAGCAAGCTTTTATAGCACGGTATAATACTTATGTAAATAGTACTAGTCAAGACGAATCATACGAGCCCACACTCGATGGGGTTGTGTCGTTTAACTACCGAGTACCTATAGCCAACTTCCGGTTCCACCATCGGATCAGCTCCATGTCATAATAAGTTTGCATTGTCATCTGATTTACACATACATGCAAAATTTCAGCTCAATCGGTATTCGGGAAGTGGATCAAATTTTAGTTTGCAAGATTTGATTACAGACAAACATTGGGACAGGTAAAACTAAATAAAAGCTTGTAAAAATCGCTTTTAGCGGTAGAACCGCCCATCGTGACACCCTATAAATTTTAAGTTCCTTGAGTAATTTATATTTTTGGTATACAATAAAGAATGTTTGAGTTTGAGACATCGCGGTGAAAGGATTAGACAGCTAGACTCTGCGTTATCGAGTGCTAGCTGTCCAGGGAGCGCCGCACATTTAGAATCGCTGTACGACATTTTTAACGCCACTCGGGGAGGCTCCCAAGTTGGCCGCTCTAAAAGCAATCTGGCCAAATGGGGCTTCCTCGACCCATCTCTAGCACAGTGCCAGTGTGGAGCATCTCCACAGGACATGAGCCACCTGCTATGCTGCCCATCCTGAATTACCACCGGCAGTTTTCAGAATCTATACGAGGCCAACAATAGAGCCGTACAGGTTGCCAAAATATTGGTCAGAAACAGTATAGTTTGAGAGCATCGACACGAAAAGAAGAAGAAGAAAGAATGTACGAGTATCTATCTATCTATATGAATGTTATCTACTATTTAGCAAGCAGTAGAAATGGAGGACTGGTCGCTGTTGCCATGCGAACTTTAATGTTTACTGTTTAGAGTCATGCGTCGCGTGACAAAAATGTAAAAGTACGAATAATTATTTCCTTTCTAACTGCTCATATTTGTGGTGCGTTTGTTTTTTCATGTATGTGTAATGTAGTAATATTTGCCCGCACACGGACCACAAAAAAACGCTTGAAGCCGCTTCAAGCTTCTCCGGCCACAAGCTGTCGCGCGCTTCAGCTGTTTTTTCGGCGGCTTCTAGCTTTTTTTCTGTGGCCGCTTCTAGCGTTTTTTTGAGGCCCGTGTGCGGTGACACTTACTAGACCAGTAGCTTAACATTTGGGACTTAACACAGGATAGGATAGAAAATAGAAATTTTTGTGATGGGATATCATACCATCACAAAAATTTAATCACAAAAACATTAAAGTACCTTTTTTGAACGTATTCACTGTTTAGTTTCTGCTGTGGAATGCCACAATTAAAAGATACAATTTAAAAGACTGTTTTATAAAAAAAAACAATCGACCAAGAATCCTGAAATTTGGCACAAAGCAAGGTGTCTTACCTATAGCACAGGTATAGGAATAAATCTGAAAACCATAAATTTGTTGTTACCTGCGTAACAAAAAAACTTTTTTTGCAATTCGGAAAAATCTTCGAGAATCTAAACGGGAACTTTAGTTGCACGGAACCCTCAGTGTGCGAGTTCGATTCGCACTTACCCTATTTTTTGCCACTGACTTCCAAAATTAATGTTATGTTGCATTATTTGGTTTGTTTTTGAAGTCGGTTGTATTTTTTGTAAAAACAATTATATTTATAGACTCTTTCAAAATATCTCATGACAATAAGTACAAGAGAGTTGCGAATATCACGTGTATGAAAAGCTATTTTTGCTTCTCTTATTATTCTAATGAGCATGAGATATAAACTAGTGCTTAACTGAAATCCCACCTGATGGTAACCTGTGATGCAATCGTTGATGGCGAGGCGCACTATATAAATTCTTTAAGGCAAACTCGGAAACATAAGGCAGCTAGAAAATATATGAATGAAAGAACAAATCGAGGAGTTGCTAAGGAACAGACATAATAATATAATCCTTTCAAACAAAGAGAGACCCTGGCAGTACGCCAGGTACAGATGGTGAAGTCAACCGAGCTAGCGTCTACTATGACTCAGCTTGATTAAGGAGACGTAAGAATGTTCCAAGGAGATACAGGGAATATTCTGTTGTTAATTTTAATAATTAAATAAATTATTTTGAAAGCAGTGGTGGCCGAGTGGTAACGGCCCCGACTTACGAGTTGTAATTCCCGAGTTGAAAACCAACCAGGCGCATTACTTTGTGTAATTTATTTCATCACCACTGCTCTCAAAACGGTGAAGGAAAACATCGTGAGGAATCCGGCATGTCCTAGAACCAAAAATTCGAAGACGTGACATTTACCAACCCCCACTGGTTTACGGCCCATTCCCTCTCCTAGAGAGGAGGCCTGAGTCCCAGCAGTGGGAACATTATAAGGCCAACTATGCTAAGCTATGCTATGCATGTAAGAATATCAATATTAACATACAATATCACTGTAAATATTTCTCATTATAAATAGATATCTGTAATGAGTGCTACATTATCAATAATTACTCCACAAGACAGATGATCGCAGTTCATTGGCTGGCCTTGAGTACTTCCTGAGCAATCATCATGATTACAGGACATTTTCCTTCTTTGTCAGCTGATGCGGAAGCATTTATATATGTGTGATAATTGCCAAGTGGGTGAGACGGCGATTTGTTTACCTAATATGGTGATTAAGGGCAGAGGAAATAGATAGGTCGGTTTAAATGGTGGGCAGGGCATATTGTAAGTAGGACAGATCGACGATGGCGCTGGAAGGTTTGCGATCGCATACCGGAAGACGCAGTGTTAGTAGCTTCTCAAGAGGTGGTCCGATGACCTGGTGAGGGTTGCGGGAATCCGATAGATGCAACCTATATTCACCAGTGGAGGTCTTTCAGCTGAAATGATGATGATGATAATGATGATATGGTAATAAAAGATTTGTTAGTGTTTCGTAGACATGATGATTATATCCAAAACATCGTCGAACTGTAACTACTAAACAGTTATAAGTTGTTTAAAATCCCTATCCTTTCCCTACTATATCCCTACTAATATTATAAAGCGAAAGTAACTCTGTCTGTCTGTATGTTACGCTTTCACGCAAAAACGACTGAACGGATTTAGATCAAATTTGGTAGGTAGGTACAGGTAGAAGAGACACTGGAATAACACATAGGCTACCTATAATTCCACTGCTGAGCACGGGTCTCTGCCCGCGCGATATAAACTGTAGTCCACGCGGGCGAAGCCGCGGGCGGAAAGCTAGTAAAAGATAATAATTTATAATTTTTTTTTTTGCTGCCCTAATATAAAATTGTATACGTATATGTCGAAGAATCCCCCTAACACAGACATTTCTTCGTTAAATTCCAGCCAGTTCAGTCCTTCCACCTTTTAACTAAAATGTAATCTCTAAAACTCGAAATGCTATTTAATTACCATCTATTTGTAGTCTCTGTGTGTTTAAAATCAGAAAGATTGTAATGTGTGTAGGTAATTTAAAAAAAAAGTTACTAATTATTTGTTTTATTTGAATAGAAGCCGTTTGATTTTTTTTATTGGTAAAATAAAACTACAGAATCTATGGCATGCTTATAGAAAAGAGACCTAACTCAAAAAAGAGGGTATTTAAAAATTGGACATTATTATTGAAACATAATTTTTTATATTTAAATACTTTCTTTTTTGAGTTAGGTCTCTTTATGACCAAGTATGCGCTATTTATTTTTATTTATTTATTTGTTATTATTAGGATCGCCAACATTACAAACACTGGAAAACAGGTTCATTTTATAAGACAACTAGCTTTTACGTCGCATTTATTAAGATACTTTACCTACTCATTCTCCCCCTTTTCTCACTTGAAAAAAAAAATGCCTATGTCGGGTCCCAACTATCTCTGTACCAAAATTCATCAAAATCGGTTTTGCCCTTTAGGCGTGAAGACGTAACAAAAAAACAAACAAACTCACTTTCGCTTTTATAATATTAGTAAGGATTCAAGTGCGGCAACACTTACAGACAATCACTACATTAACAAAAAACATATGATTTTAAAACACAAAAGGTTAGTAAGTTAATTTTCATGTAAGATGTCAAGGAGAAAATTAACCATTAGAATTATGCTATGTCGCAGTGTTCTACACAGAGGGGTAATGAATGATTTTGGCTAGCTGATCGGTAATCCTTTGGTTTTAGCTTTAAAATATTTTAACTGGCTTCTCTTACAAATTGTATTTCATTACACATCGGTACTAAAAAGGTCTATTTACGGGATTTTAAAAAATCCTATTCATCATTTCAGCCAACAGGCGTCCACTGTTGGACATAGACCTCCCCCAAGTGTCACCACAATGATCGAAAAATCCTATTATTTAAGGTTAATTAAACTCATAATAATGTTTTGCTAACTAAGAAAACAATAAAACTGTTTTAAATAAAATAAAAAAACTAAAGTAATAAATCAACACAGTTAAAACCCACTTAATAAATACAAGCATAATAACTTATACGTAAAAAACAACGTATTACGTAACTGTTAACCTTCTAAAGGTAAAAAAATAAAAGATAACAATCGCAAAAAGATATGCCCCGGGTGAGGATCGAACTCACGACCTTAAGATTATGAGACTTACGCGCTGCCTACTGCGCTACCGAGGCTGGTGACGTGGCGAGCGAATTTAACCTTCACACTCAAGTATGACATACAACATATATAGCTAGTATTTTTTCATAACTTCATTCATAGTTTTTTTTAGTCGCAATAAAAATAAATTTATATTTTGGAACTTGGCAAAAGTGTGATGTTCAACTTTTTTCTCTATGAGTCAAAACTTTTTGTTTCCCGAAAGAGGTATAAAGTAAATAATTAGAAGTATTTATTTTATTTTAAAATCACGTTAAATATAGTTATAGATATAAACTTAAATTAATTAAAACTAACTTCAAAAATAAAAATAAAACCCAAAGAACTAAAAAAAAAAATTAATTGCTTACAATATTTTTGCTGTCAATTAAAATTATTTTTGTATTTCTTTTACAGTTTTAATGTATTTAGAAACACAACTATAAATAAATATAATTAAAAAAAACATTTCACTTCTTAAAAAAACTTGTGTCTTCAAAGTTAAAACCTACGTTTTATTTCATTGTGAAGGTCAGTTATCGACTATTTAATATTTCATGTTAATATGAATCGTGAGAAAATAAATATTCAGATGAGAAGATGCATTTAAGTATTTGTATCTTGGTTCTACAATAATAAAGTAGTATCGTAGGTAAATAAGGCTAGCACCCATCAGAATAGCTATAAATAAATATATTTTACAATCGAGTGAATTTGCAAGTTTTATTAAATATAAATAGTTATGTGCAAAATAATGAGCGAGACAGATAAATATTTATGTTTAAGTTTAATTTTTAATAAATTAAGTATAAATACTTATTTTTTAGATTTTATACCATAAATATATTTTTAGGTTTAAGTATTTAATAATATTGTTACCTGCACTATCGCATTTAATTTAAGTCTGTAAAGAGGATACATAAATAAAAAAAATCATCTATACTAATATTTAAAAGTGGTAAAACTTGTTTTTTTTGTTTGTAAAAGGTAGTCTCTGAAAGTACTGGTTCGATTGAGAATTTTTTTTCAACGATATAAAGCTACTTTATTCCTGAGTGACATAGACTATATTTTATATCCGCGGGCGAAGCGGCGGGCAAAAGCTAGTAATTAATAGAAAAATTAATTAGAAGCTTAAACCTAAGTATTTGCAATTAATGATTAAATTATGCTCTGAAAGAATCGAATCTATACTTCATTCCTCTCCGAATATCTGCACGACTTTTATCAATATCAACATGATTACTTCACAATCACTGACTATCATTAATCAGCTGCGTACAGTGGCGGATTAAGTCATCGCGGGGCCTCTAGCAAATTCGACCAAGGTCCCCCTGCGTAAAGTACCTATAACATATTTTGAACAAAATGATTTAGCAAAGATCATATTTTCCTCATTTACTGTAAGACCAACCAAGTCATCACTACTAAGCAGACCGCGTCAACATAACATCCTAAAAATGATAACTTGTAAGAATTGTAAGTTTGACAGCCCTCTGGTGTGGACCTTACCCAGATGCCTAAGTCGCTTTTAGTTATTATCATAATTTTTTAAGATCATACCAACAATTTTCTTGTAATGAATAGACCAATATTGCTGTCTGGTTAAATAAATAAATTCTATTTTTATTAATTAATTTACTAAATACTTCAATAAGATTATTAGAGAGATTATCTTCAAAAGATATCTACTTAGTAATATAGATCTTTTATTTTGTAGACTTTTTTGAAACTTTTACTTCATCACATCCTATCAGCTGTATTTAGATTTCATGTAGTTTATAAAAAATAAAATTCATTTATTTCAGGTACTATTATTAAGACCCATATAAAAAAATATATTCAAATTTACATTAAAATAAAATTAAAAATAAATAAACGCAAAAATTCCTTTAATTAAAATCATTACAAAATAAAATACAATAGACATTACAATATCTATTCATAAAAATTCCACAATTCATTAAATTATAAATATCTATCAATAGTTTATACATATACTTTGACTAGTTATTTGTACGCTCGGATCCCTGAACGTGCGGGGCCCCCAAAAGCTAGGGCCCCGTAGCATTTGCTACGCTTGCTACGTGACTAATCCGTCACTGACTGCGTACATGACAGATAGCTGTCCCGTCATGAGTTATGATGTTATAGCTGATAACGTGATCATATCAAACTGATGTTCCCTTGACATAAGTCGTTGCTAGCCGAATCGTGACCTATGCCTATGACCCAGACATTTTGTACTCATACTTTATGCATAAATTGAACAAGTAACTTGTTAAATGCCTGTATTTACTGAGTGGTTACGGAGAAAAGATCATAATTTCTCACCATAAACTTCTTGTTTTTTTTTTACATATTTAAAGAGAGAGATGGAGTATCTCTTCACTTTCTATCATTTCAGCCGAAAGATGTCCACTGCTGAACGTAGGCCTTCCTCAAATATTGCCACAACGAACGATTCTGTGCGTCTAGCATCCTGATAATGCTATTAGTAGTCCTTAGAATGACCATCATGTAGTTTCAGTTGGCATTACAGAAGAACGTCATCGCGTTTTTATCCGGTAAAGATATGGATGCCAAATAATTCTGAAGACTTTCACGCACAAATCCTCTGGGAAAGATTTCTGTCGCAAACTATTCACAAATCTATAATTTTTCAGGGGAATTATCAAAAAGCTTTTCTTACTCTGGTTGGCGCGTGGGCTATCAGGTTTTACTGACTAAAACCCCACCCTTTTTTTCTTCAGTTCGCTAAGTCACTTCTTTTACCTCACATGGCAAGTTCAGGAGATTCCACCTGATTCAAGTGGAAGAAACGCCTGGGTGTCACGGTGGAGCATACGGTAGAGGTGTGCCCCACTTTAGCGCAGCACCACCATGTGGGGGCGATCGGCAGTAGCGACGTCTCGCGCCGGGCCCTGGTACAGGTCATGGTCTAGAATAAGAAGAAATAGCAGGCGGACGCCTCCTTCTGCGAAACTGTACTACCAGCGAAAGAGGAGAAAATTGGTTGATTTTCCACCTTTAAAATAAAAAACCTTGTTCCAGTTGCCCTATGCGTTCCAGAACCGCGGTGACTCATTCAAACAATTCCGCTGCCATGGGAATCATCGGTCTTAACGGACTGATAGGCAGAACTATAACTATTAGTCGATTACCAAATGACACAACACATAAAGGTACCATTACATAACAACACACATTGACTGGTCAGCACAAAGTAACCCCACCCGTAACATTACGTCGCAGTCCTCGTAATCCGGCTCGAATTACCAGTAATGCGATGATCTCGTAACGACCTGGTGAGTGGGTGACGGTGGACGGCGATCGATGGTGACCTTTTGGAGACCGTGTCTTGGTGACAGGGGCTTATGGTGACGAAACATTGTCGCATTGATTATGTCGGACTGTCGGTACTTCGTTTTGTTTTAATGTTGGAAATTATCAAACGCCTTCTCCCGGTCAAAGTTGGAGTGGGAGAGACTTTTACTAACTAAAACTCACTTGTTCCTTCAGTTGCCTTTTGCATTCTAGGACCACAGGTTTCCTATGTCGACGTCGTGTCACTAGTACGATGAGTAAAAAACAGGATTTTTTTGGACCTAAACTTTACAGGTGGTGAAAGTGGAATATGTTTACCAAAGGAACATTCTTGCAGGATATGTCTTTTTTGTCGACACATTATTCGCTCGGAGGAGATTAAAACTCTTGGAGCTAGGAGTATTCTAGACTTCCTGGAAGCCTCCTGGCTAAAAGAGTTACTCTAACAAGGTGATGAGTCACAATAGATCTTTTAGGTCGCAGTGACTACATCCCCTACACTACGGGAGATGCATAGCCCCTTATCTTCAAACAATTAAAATATATTCATGTGTCTTATCTATGTCCTGTTACTTTCCTGGACATTATCTACCGTGCGCCAATTTTTGTCTTAATCAATCAGTTGTTTAAGCGCGAAAGAGAAAGAAACATCAACATTAACTTTACTTTATGCGAAACCTGAATATAGTTTGTTCAGAATCAGTAACTGAATAGATTCCAATAGTTTTTTCCTAAATATATTTAAAAAATGTCACAAGTTGGACACCACCGATATTAAGTACAAAATGGGTCACGGGCCGGCAGGTCATAACGGGTATTAGGTGCCAGCAAACGACTAAGTGAAAACAACTCAGTCGCCTGGATGGGCCGGTTACTATGTATTTTTGCTGACATAACAAGCTTTATAACTTTGTAATTTTTCATGATACAGTTGTGACATTTTACATAGATTCTTTAAATAAAAACACTAGACACATGTTTCGGGTTCCGCATATACTAAAACAAATGTTGTAGATACAATTTTCGCGTTAGTATTCGTTTTTATAACTTACTAGCGTTTGCCAGCGGCTTCGCCCGCGTACATAAAATATAGCCTATGTCACTCAGGAATAAAGCAGCTTTATACTGGTGAAAAAAATGTAGAAATCGATTCAATACTTTCAGAGATTACCTCCTACAAACAAAAAAAAAACATAAAAACAAACTTTACCTCTTTATTATTTAATGTAGATTTCTAAGAATGATTACGATCTAAATGTAACCGCAGTTCACAATTAAACTTTAAAAAATCATCAATTCAAATAACACGAAATCAAAAACAACTTCCAATCTTCCTCCTATCGTCCTTGGCTTCATAGCAACTTTGACACCTTCAAATTCGCAAAAAAACTTCCACGGAATTACCGGAACTTTTTCCGTAAACACACACTGCCATACATAATGTATGAGGAACGGAGTCGGGCTGAATCTGACCTAGACCTACAGACAGGCCCGGAGGAGAGACGTGATCATATTGTACGTGTATACTACATAGTACATACAGGGCGATCCCGCTGTGGGAAGTTGACGGTGAATTATGACTTGCAAATCTTTAGAAGTTTGAATTGTTTTACAAATAACCCTGTATAAATATTCAGTAAAGCTAAGTAGGATTTCAATACCAATTGGTCGAGATTTGTGACTGAGACCAAAATCTATCATATCACAGACTTATTTAAAAAACGTACTGAACCCATCGTGTGCGGGGTCGACTCGCACTTTTTTATTCTTTGTTTTGGTACAGACAGCTGCATCAATTGGGTACCCTTTTATTAGAAAGGATTTAACCAGTTGATGCCGCTGTCCGTACCTATTACATAATTATATTTACGTGGTTAGGTGTAGAATAATATAAATAGTTAGGAAGTAGGTATTTAGGTATTGTTATTTTTGTTTTCAATCCTTACTAATATTATAAAAGCAAAGGTGAGTTTGTTTGTCTTTTTGTTACGTCTTCACACCTGAATAGCAAAACCGATTTTGATGAAACTTGGTACACGGATAGACCTTGTCCTGGAATAGAACATAGGATATTTTTTATCCCGGAAGTATGTTCCCTTGGGATAATTTTCTGCTATCACGCGGGCGAAGCCGCTGGGAGCAGCTAGTTAACCCTTCAGATACCGTCAATTAGAGACACAATAGTAAGACAATAGATGCGCGGCCATCGGTGGTCGCTTGGGGATTCATGAATTAAGTAATAAAAATAAAGGGTTATTTTTTTCACAAATCTTTAAGACAAACATGAAACCGACCATATTGCAGTTACAAGACCTTTTTTATCTGATATAAACCAGTGCTTGACTGCGATCCCACCTGATGAGCGCCAGGAGGACCCATTGCTCCCCGTCTGCATTTTTTATTTTGAGTACCTACAATATGAAGGGCCCAAGCCCTTCATACTCCGCCGTGCCCTCGTGGGGGCGATTGGCGGCGGAGACCTCTCGCGCCGGGCCTTGGTTCAGGCCATGGTCTGGAGCGAGGAGGAGTGGCAGGCGGTCGCCTCCTTCTGCGAAGCAGTAATGCTAGCAAAGGAGGAGGCCGACCGCATCAGGCAACGGCGCCCTCACCGCCGCCGCCGCCGGGGTTCCAGCCCCGATTTCCAGCCACCGTAGACGCGGGCTCGTGGACAGCGAGCTATGGGTGGCTCGCTGTCCGATCGTCCGGTAACTGTCCGGACCGAGCCAAGGCGTCGACGGTGCGCACTGTTCCCGCGCGCCTCAAGGAGTTGTCAGCAACAGGAGGGGCCCATCTGGGTCAAAGCCTACCGGGGTCCGGGTTATCCGAAAGGAAACTAGAGCCCCGGTATGAAGGCTAGAAGGAACGGCGCGGGGTTTTTAGTCAGTAAGACTCTGACACTGTCTCCCGCTCCACCCAAGAGCGGGTTTCGTCAATGATGTCGTGCAATCGTTGATTGTGAGGCGCACTAGTTTATTAAGAACCTATTCACTCTATCTTAACCCTTCAGATACCGTCAATTAGAGACACAATAGTAAGACAATAGATGCGCGGCCACCGGTGGTCGCTTGGGGATTCATGAATTAAACGAAAATATCCTATCACAAGGGTTGCCAATACACCAATATAATAAAAACGAAAAAAAAAAAGCTGAAAAAAGCAAAGCTGCTTTGTTCCTGAATGACTTAAGCTATAGGTATTTTTACGCGGGCGAAGCCGCAGGCAAAAGCTAATACTTTATAGTAACGTATCTTCAGGATATCTATGCGTATCTTACTTTACTTTTGGTAAATATACGCAAAAATAATACCTATAATACATTTTTGCTTAAAAATAAAGTATATAAAAATACTCTATTAGATATTATTGATGCTTCCACATTGAAATACGTTTCCAAAAACTTAAGGAAATCTAACGAGAAACTGTGTGTGCTAGAAGTACATAAAAAAATTGCCTATAAAAAGAGAATACTTTTTTTCTTTCAAATACTTTTTCTCCCTACAAAACAAAATTGTGATACTTACCTTATTTTTCTTCAAAACTGTGTTTATTGGCAACCACACCACTGAATGACACTGGACAAAAGTAATTGAATCAAAGTGCTAATTTGCTGCCAGTATCCTGAGTGACTTTTATTTTCCTTTCGGATTCGCACGAGTTCGTATTTAACCATTTAACAAGTTTGCATTTACTTTTTGATGCAGAATACAGTTACTTTGTGTTCCATTAGAATATGGACGTAAAACATTCTAATGTTTTTTGCGGTATTTGCCAACAAATGTGTCGAGTCAACCTTGTCGGCAAGCTTCGCCGAAAAATTCAATAAGTACTACAATAAAATTCACAGTTGCATTTACCGAAATCCTACAAAAAAATATACATGTCGAAGCGTTGGCGCATATCAGTCGGTCTGCATCAGCGCCACCTATCTTTCACTGAAGGAACTATGTAGTTAGATTGAACAGCTTACGTTTGGGAACGTCAAGTATTAACTTGGGGATGGTTAGCGTGGAGTAATAGCAACACTGAGCGAATAGTCGAGTCAAATGTCGATCCGGAGGTATAATCGATTATTCGACATTGACAGGTACTGACGTTGACAGGTAAATTGGCTAACCGGAATGGGGGTAGGTCGACGTGTCGGGTGACGGTTGATTTGGAGGGCACTTTGAATCGTTCCGTCGGTCCGAGCAGACGTTGGTTACTCCACGCTAAACTTCCCGCGTTCCTAAATTCTTAATCAAGCCATATCTCAGGCATCCTTGATTATTTTGTACTGAGTGTGTGTTACGAGTAATTAAAGGTGTTATCAAAGGTTTTTGTGAGTGTTATTTCCGATGTCGCGACCCACTGATATCGACCCTCCGTTATACATAAAAACAAACTTTACCTCTATATAATATTAAGTATAGATTTATAAACAACATTATCAACAAAAACTATCGTTTTTTCGTATGACTAATATTTTTGCCAAAAAAAAAACAATATGATATTTTGTCGCTTATTGTCTCTACTCCTTTCAAACGACTTTGATCTTTAGAAACATTTTTAAACAAAAAAATTTCGATTTTTTTTTTTTATTATTATTGATAGGCTCGCGTTTCACCTGATGGTAAGCGATGATGTGGTCGACGATGGAGCACGCTTACCTAGAAGTAACTTATTCACTCCTGACTTAAAGACTCCCAAGTTGTGTTGTAGAAAACACAGACTCCGGCAGGGAATTCCACTCCATGTTCTACAGAAAGTCCATAGCTTATGTAAATCAATCAATATTTACACAAAGAAAAAGGTTTTAAAGGTCAGCGGGGTTCTAACCGGGCGCAGGCGGCAGTACGAGCATGCATGCATTTGACTTCGGCCAGATGTACATACAAGGGAATCCACTCGCCTATCGTCAACACCGAAAATGGTTAAAAGCTTGTTACTTCATCTAACGCAATCCAACGCGATGTTCGACGAAAAGGCAACGCAAAAAAAGAGAGATAACGCCTGAAAACTCTGTTAGTATTCGGTAATTCCGAGATTTACTCGAATATTTCACATAACTTGCTCCAGTAAATAGCTGCTTTTTTAAACCCTTAAAAGTTTTTGAAAAAAGTTGTCGTCATTTAAAATCTTAATAAAATTTGCAAAGCTTCTATAGTTTTACTTTTTGGCTTTTTAAATTTTTAGGCAAATTATGAAGTGTCAAAGTTCATACAAAATAGGAGATTTTCAGAGTTCTTTACTGGATTAGTTTTTAACAAATTTAAAAATTGATTTCAATAGAAGCTTAGATAATATCCACAAGATCTGTTTCCAAAATATCTAATGAAAAATGTGTAATAACGTCATAATCGGTTATGAGCGGTTGTATGAAAAACAGTGAAAATGTGTGTCGAGATGCATCACCATAAAAAGCACAAATTCTTCAACTTACTTTGTAGTAGGTACAAACAATACATTGAGTAACTCTTAGGTATTAACTAATTAAACCATTTACAACAAATTAAGCGATCAACGATTAACATATCAGATAAGTAATTCATTGTCAATCAAACTACCGCTAATTGTTATCATTTTATCAATCCATCAATCAAAGCGCGCCTTCTGAATGTATGTACTTATGTTATAAAGTAATTATAGGTACTAATTATATAAATAGGTGTGTTAACTTTTAATGTAAAGCGCAATCAAATAGTTTATTATTTAAATCAATTATTGTGTCAAAGTTAATATCTAATTATATTATTTATTCTTGTTGCTTTAATGAGACGCACATATAAAAGCTTCATGAAATTGTCATGAAGTGGTCGAAGTGGTCGAAGCCTACTGGGGCCAGGGTCATTTCCGAAACGTAGCTCAGCCCCGGTATGAAAGGCACGAAGGCAGTAATAGTCTGACACTATCTCCCGCTCCGCCCAAAGGCGGGACATGTCATTTGTATGATTTTTACCCACCAAAAAAAAAGTATTATAAGATAAACATTCGTTTTCACGAACTTTTTCAATATTTTTTTTTTGCATTAAACATTGTTTGACGTATCTGTCTATAATATTTGAACGTCCGTGTCAATCCACGCTTCGAATAAAACGTTTCGTTTCGTCCGAGATCAATCTAGCTAAAAAAGGCCGAGATCTCGCGAGATCGAGATTGCTTTCCCTAGTCCAGGCGTTGTTGAGTTATACGCTTACCAACGAATTTTGCGATTTATTTTTACATTATAGACTACTTCCTAGTTCGGCGTAATAACTTAAAGCACGTCAAAAACTGCAAAGTACTGCCAGGAGAAGACCTAGTCTCACAACACAGACTCCTGGTTATGACATTAGCCGTTAAAATACCGTCTCACAAAAATAAAGAGCGCCCTCCCCCTAAAATAAAATGGCACATGTTAGAGAGGAATGATTGTGCGAATAAGTTCAGGAAGCGAGTGGTAGACAGAATGATAGAGATGGGTGACATGAATGATCGAACTATAAATGAAAGCTGGAATGAGATAGCTGGGTGTATCAGGCATGCAGCGAAGGATATTTTGGGAGAGACGAGAGGAAAGGGCATAATAGATAGGGATACATGGTGGTGGTCAACAGAAGTTCAGAATGTATTGAAAGAAAAGAAGAGAAAATTCAAGGAATGGCAGCGTGTAGAGCCTGGAAACGTTAGTTTAAAAGCTGAAAAAAAGAGGGAGTATGACATTTTTAAGAAGGAAGCGAAGAAAGCCGTGGCAATAGCGAAATCAAAAGCCCAGGATAAATTATATGACACACTGGACAGTCCTGCAGGGCAAAAAGAACTACACCGGCTTACTAGAATAAGAGAAAGAAAGACTAGAGATGTTTGCCAGGTTAAATGTATAAGAGATGAAACTGGAATGGTTATATCGGATGATGAGAAAATCAAAAAGAGGTGGAAGGACTATTTTGAAAAACTGATGAATGAGGAAAATAATTGGAGTAGTATGTTAGAGAATAAACCAGTGAATGTGGGATTAGTGAGAATGATTAGTATGGATGAAGTTAGGATAGCAGTAAATGGAATGAAGAATGGTAAAGCCACCGGTCCAGACGGAATACCTGTTGAAGTGTGGAAGTTATTGCGAGTGGATGGATGGATGTGGTTAGCTTTATTCTTCAATAAGTTGTTGCAGGAAGAAGCCATACCTGATGAGTGGTGTAACAGTTCCTTGGTGCCCATTTTTAAAAACAAAGGTGATGTGCTTGAGTGCAACAATTATAGAGGAATAAAGCTAATGTCACATACTATGAAAGCTTGGGAGAAAGTTATCGAAAGGCGTCTGAGAGAAGAGAGTGAAATTTCACAGAACCAATTCGGTTTTATGCCGGGTCGGGGTACAACGGATGCCATTTTTGCTATACGTCAGCTGTGCGAAAAATACAGAGGTGCACATAAAAACTTGCACATGGTATTCGTTGACCTCGAAAAGGCATAAGACCGGGTACCTCGTGAGGTTCTGTGGTGGGCCCTTAAGGAGAAAGGTGTGCCTGGGAAGTATGTGCAGTTGATCCAAGCTATGTACAGTCGATGCAGTACCCAAGTCCGGTCTACAGTGGGCATTACTGACAGCTTCAATGTGGCTGTCGGCTTACACCAAGGGTCGGCCCTCAGCCCTTACCTCTTCCTGATGATAATGGATGCTCTAACGTTGGACATTCAGGAAGAGGCTCCCTGGTGTATGTTGTTTGCCGATGACATTGTGCTGATTGCCGAGAGTGGCCTAGAGGTCCAGAACAGATTGGAGGTGTGGTGGCACAGACTGGAAAGTGTTGGCCTGAAATTGAGTAGAACCAAAACGGAGTACTTGTTCTGCGATTTCGGCGGTCTCTCCACTCCAGTGCCTTTAGCTCTCGCCGGAACGCCCATACCGATCTGTTCCGACTTTCGGTACCTCGGGTCGCTTGTCCAAGGGGATGGTGAGGTAGACCGGGACGTAACACATCGGATCAACGCAGGATGGATGAAATGGCGACAGGTCACAGGAACAACTTGTGACCCACGGATGCCCCTCAAGTTGAAGGGTAAAATCTACAAGTCAGTGATAAGGCCTGTTGTACTGTATGGATCAGAATGTTGGGCAGTGAAAAAGACGGATGAAAAAAGATTGCATGTAGCGGAGATGAGAATGTTAAGATGGATGTGTGGTGTGACAAGAATGGACAAAGTGAGAAATGAGTATATTAGGGGAAGTTTGAAAGTGGCGCCGGTAACTGAAAAGTTGAAAGGGAATCGTTTGTCTTGGTATGGTCATGTAAAAAGGAGAGATGAAACGCATGTTGCTAAAAGAGTTATGAATTTACATGTGGATGGATGGAGAGGGAGAGGGAGGCCAAAGAAAAGATGGATGGATTGTGTGGAAAGTGATATGAATGAAAAGGGAGTTAGTGATAGCGTGACGAGTGACAGGACAGAGTGGAAGAAAAAAACGTGTTGCGCCGACCCCAAATAAAACGGGATAAGGGCAGGAAGATGATGATTTTTACATTATAGATACATAGCCAATTAATTAATTATTGTAATCTAAATAAAGTTATTATACCTACTGAGTCACACAATTTCGTAACCCCAAACGGATGTTCAATAAAAACAATAATAATAACTCTCTGCCCATTGATTTCCAAACTAGATCAATAAATTAAATATATATATGCTACACAAGGTCGAGCCAAACATGATACATGATTGTGCGGCCGTACGGCACATTATCTATCTATCCTACTAATATTATAAATGCGAAAGTTTGTATGTATGGATGGATGTATGGATGTATGGATGTTTGTAACTCTTTCACGCAAAAACTACTGAACGGATCTCGATGAAACTTGGTACACGAGTAGAACATATCCCAGAATAACACATAGGATACTTTTTATCCTGGAACTATGTACGCGGATGAAGCCGCGGGCAAAAGCTAGTACATATATAAAAGGAGAAACTGACTGACTGATATATCAACGCACAGCCGAAACTGCTGGGACTAGCTTTTGCGGGAAATTTTACACAAGGCTTCCTTTTCTGATGTAAGCGAGCACTAAGAGAGGATTTCCCAAAATTCTCCCTCTAAGGGTATGGAACTGAGGTCTAAAGTTTGTATGAAGAAACCAACTTGTCTACTGCCGTCTTCTCGTCCGATTATAATTTGAGTGTCTTCAAGGAAAGAGTTAATAGGCTCATAAACTAGTGCGCCTCACCATCAGAGATTTCATCACTGCTTACAATCAGGTGGGATCGATGTCATGCACTAGTTTATATCAATTTAAAAAAAAATTCGGGCGAACCCACTGGCATAGGCTAGTCTATCTATATACATATATAAAGAGAAACTGACTGACATTTCAACGCACAGCCGAAACTACTGGGACTAGAAGATTGAAATTTTGCACCAAGTTTCCTTTTTATGACATAGGCGAGCACTAGGAGAGGGTTCCCCAAAATTCACCCCCTGATGGGATGAAACTGGGGTCCAAGCAGGAGGGGCCCAGCTGGGTCTAAGCCTACTGGGGACAGGGTTCGGACAGAAAGGGAGCTCGTGCCCCGGTATGAAAGCTAGAAGGAACGGGATGGGGTTTTTAGTCAGTAAGAGTCTGACACTAGGAGGAGTGGCAGGCGGTCGCCTCCTTCTGCGAAGCAGTAATGCTAGCAAAGGAGGAGGCAGACCGCATCAGGCAACAGCGCCCCCGCCGCCGCCACCGGGATTCCGATCCCGATTTCCGGCCACCGTAGACGCGGGCTCGCGGACGGCGAGCCATGGGTAGCTCGCTGTCCGATCGTCCGGTAACTGTCCGGACCGAGCCAAGGCGTCGACGGCGCGCACTGTTCCCGCGCGCCTCAAGGAGTTGTCAGCAACAGGAGGGGCCCATCTGGGTCGAAGCCTACCGGGGTCGGGGTTATCCGAAAGGAAACTAGAGCCCCGGTATGAAGGCTAGAAGGAACGGCGCGGGGTTTTTAGTCAGTAAGACTCTGACACTGTCTCCCGCTCCACCCAAGAGCGGGTTTCGTCAATGATGATTTTCCCCGTCGAGAAAAAAAAAAAAAAAAAAAAAGAGTCTGACACTATCTTCCGCTCCACCCAAGAGCGGGTTTTGTCATAAGATGATTTTCCCATTCGAAAAAAAAAAACTGGGGTCCAAAGTGTCTGAAAGAGTCTGAGAAAAGTCACTGACAGAAGCTAGTCAAGTTATAATCAATTCCTTATTGATCTTTATTCTCATAATAAAACGTTTAATATTAGTTACCGAATTAATTAACTTACAAACATCCTGTAAACTATCGCTTAGCGATAAGCGATATATATTGACAAAGATAAATATACATTTACCAAACTCACCACAACTGAAAACGAACCTTAACGCAACGGTTCAAAGTCGGTAATCGCTTGATTTCGATGTATTAATTGAAAATGTATGTTGGTAATTTATTACATTACCGTTTACTATGGTCACAATATACAACGGAAGGAAATAAGGTGAGTGAAGGTAATAATGTTAGTATCGTTGTGTTTTTTAGAGTTCCGTATACAATGGGTAAAACGGGACTCTATTACTAAGACTCTGCTGCCCGTCTGTCTGTGTATCTGTCTGTCTGTCACCAGGCTGTATCTCATGAACCGTGATAGTTAGACAGTTTTTTTTAATTTTATTTTTTAGTAGATTAAAATCATCCAGATGGCATCCGCGCCCTTGGGTGGAGCTAGAGATGTGCCAGCCGTTGATGGCAATATTGCCCAAAGTGGGAATTTTGCTGGCTATATTGCCACCAATATTCCCATGTCTCGGCAATATTGCCGGGTAGGTGGAGCAAGAGATAGTGTCAGACTTTTACTGACTAAAAAACCCATTCCGTTCCTTCGTGCCGGGGCCGAGCCTTCCTTCCAGAAGCAGACCCTTGGCCCCTACGGTTGCTGACAACACATTGAGGCTTGCTATAAAAGTTGCGGAACTCTTCACTCGCGACTCCGACTCGCACTTGGCCGTTTTTTTGTTCGTCATGGGGTTATATCGGCACGAAAACAGCGGCAATGTCGGCCAGTGTGCGCGTGCGCATACTTATGCGACATTGAAAGAGTGAGATCATATATGGATAACGTAGGTAAGGAATTGATCATTATTTAATGCATGATTATGGGGCATCAGGTCGAGATAAATGACTGGTGGCTGGCTGTGGTGGTAGCTAGCGCAGTTAGTCGCCTTTACTTATACAACCTTAGTTTTCATCATCATTTCAGCCGATACACGTCCACTGTTGGACATAGGCTTCCCCCAAGCGTCGCCACAACGAACGTTCCTGTGCGTCTCGCATCCATCGGTTTCCCGCAACCTTCACCAGGTCATCAGACCACCTTGTTGGAGGCCTTCCAACGTTGCGTCTTCCGGTACGCGGTCGCCACTCCAGAACCTTTCGGCCCCAACGGCCATCTGTTCTGCGAGCAATGTGCCCTGCCCACTGCCACTTAAGTTTGGCAATTCTTTGTGCTATGTCGGCGACTTTAGTTCTCCTGCGGATGTCTTCATTTTTGATTAGATCACGCAAGGAAACTCCGAGCATAGCCCTTTCCATTGCCCTTTGGGTGACTTTAAGCCTTTTGATGAGGCCCATTGTGACCTTAGTTTTGGTATGTGCGAAACCCGATGTAAAGAATCTATGTACAAAACTTCATACCTCTATGATAAAAAATCAGAAAGTTATATACTTGTTACGTCAGCAAAATACATAGTCACCGGGCCATCGAGACAACTGACGGGTGGTTTACACTTGCACCCAGCTGTTTGCGGCCTGACCTGCCGTGTCCTGTGATCTACTTAGTGTCAGTGATGTCCAACTAGTACAACAACCTTTTAAAATATGTTTGGGAAAAAAATGTTTTTATATATAACATGGTTTTTTTTTTATCCGGTGGAAAAATCTAATGACATCCCCCGCTCTCGGGCGAAGTGGGAGATAGTGTCGAACTTTTATTGACTAAAAACCGGCCTCTCCATACAAACTGTCCAATCAAGTTTTTAATTTTGTATGGTGAGGCTGATTTTTTTTTCTTTTCCTGAAAAAAGTCTTGTGGAAGGTTGTTCAGTTTCGTCTCCTGAACAAGCCTTTAAAGTTTGTGGAGGGCTGTCCCTTATATCCGAGGTCAAAAAGGCGTCCAACTCATCATAATGCTACAATATTTGTTGTGCTAAACAAAACAAGCCTGGCACTTATAAGGTCGTTCACATAGGTCATAGATACATCTTGAATTTAGCAACACGCGACTGGAATCCTAATGACAATGTTTACGGATAAGTGATAAGGAAAACGGCCGGAGACGTGAGGAACCGAAGACATAGTATTTGCTTATACACATCGCCTGTTTTTTAGGGTCCCGTACTTCAAAAGGACAAAACAGAACCCTTATAGTATCACTTTGTTGTTCGTCTATCTATACTAATATTACAAAGAGGTAAAATTTGTAAGTTTGTATGTAGGGGGTAATCTCTGGAAGTACTGGTCCGATTGCTAAAATTTTTTCACCGATAGAAAGCTGCTTTATTCCTGAGTGACATAGGCTATATTTTATGTACGCGGGCGAAGCCGCTGGCAAAAGCTAGTCTGTTTATAAAGACCCTTTATCTGGAGAACACGTGGAGGTATTAAGTTGAAATTGGAACCATATACTTAGATCTTCTTAGATTTTCGTGGTGATCCACGCGGTCCTCAAAAAGATGTCAGTAAACTGTGGGAGCCCAGCAGAGTCGATGCCCGCTTAGACCACAGGGATTTTTTGAAAAGGAAACCCATAGTCCCAGAACACAAATGGCAACTAAAGTACACAAATGGGTCTAAATCAGGAAAAGTTTGACACGCCCTCTCGTTTCACCATAGAGCGCGGGAATCTTTAAGTCGAGAGTGAATAGGTTTCTTCTAGGTAAGCGCGTTCCATCGTCGACCGCGTCGTGGCTTTCCATCAGGTGAGATAGCGGTCAAGCGCAAACCTATCAACAATAAAAAAAAAGAATTCACAGAATGATTTCTAACTTCAAAAAAAAAACGAGTGTCTATTGCATACTGTTTTTTTTTAAATACCACTTTGTCATTAGGTACCTAGTACCTGTTGACTTGTTGTGTTGTTTGTCAAAGGCTTGTCCTTTGACAAACAACACAACTTTTCTCTTTAAACTGACCTCAAGTCCAGCTAATGTTTGTCAAACTAATTTAAACAAATGAATGTAGAGTGCATCATGTGCTAAGGACTCGGGTATTTCCACGTTCCCCTGCACCTGTACATTTGTACATTTAGAGTTATTAGGGGTCACCACTGAGTCACGGAGACGTACGTGACCTTTTCAATGTTTACTTATTGTGTCAAAATAAATAATAAATTAAATTCATTTATGTCAGGTATTTATATAAAAAAAAAACATTCAAGTGATTCACATTTAAACGATTGTATAAATACAAAATTCAATAAAATATAACTATTATGTACTAAAATACATTAGAATGAATACAAGCATTCAATGAATAAAAAAATCTTAAATTCGTTAAATTAAAAATGTTTTTGTAGTAATTTGAAATGCTTTATGAAAGTTTCAGAATAGAAAGTTTCAAAATTGTAAAATCAGGTTTTAAAGCAACAATCATTGATAGCAACAATAGAACAATTAGCGTATTTTTTCTTGTATTATTATTATTGGTAGGGTTGCGCTTGGCCATTACCTCACCTTATGGAAAACGATGATGTGGTCGGCGATGGAGCACGCTTGCACAACTAGCACAACAAGCTGTATAGATGACCCACTTATTGGAGTGCCCAAAGTGTCCCTACACCTGCACTTTGGAGGACCTAAAGTACGCTACTAACGCCGCTATAAACGTGGCAACCTTCTGGGCCCACAAGGTTTGAGGGACAGGAAAACCATCGATTTGATAGAAGAAGAAGCATATGTAACTATCTGTGCAACTTCGGCCTCACTATCATCAGCCTTTTTATTGTTCCCACTGCTGAGACTCAGGCCTCCTCTCTGAGAGAGGCAATGGACCGTAATTCACCACGCAGGCCCAGTGCGTGTTGGTGAATGTCACATGTCTTCGAATTGTTGGTTCTAGAACATGCCGGTTTCCCTCACCGTTTTGAGAGCATTTACCTTAATTTTTAATTTAGCATTACCACTAATGAAATAAATTACAAAAAGTAATGCGCCTGGCTGGGTTCGAAAACCTACAACTCGTAAGTCGGAGCCACTACCACTCGGCCACCACTGCTCTCACTCGTTAGCCAACTAACCAACCAACTCATTAAGTTTAGTAACAGGGACAGCAAGCACACTCTAATTGCTATATCTTTGTATGTTCGTATACAAATCTAGAATATGTAACAATCTGAGCAACTTCGGCCTAACCCAACCAATCAAGCTACACAATTGAACACATAAATCAACGAGCCCATTACTGGAACCAGCCAAACACAATACTAAATAATTGCCCCCTTCATCCGCTATTCATCATCCGCTATGAGGCCTAGAGCACAGCATTTGTCAGAGGTGACAAACCTGTGGCAGGCGTACCGCGATTTGACATGACATGCTGAGCTATGGGCATGACATGATGAGCTATGGGCATGATATGATGAGCGATGGGCATGACATGATGAGCTATGGGCATGACATGATGAGCTATGGGCATGATATGATGAGCGATGGGCATGACATGCTGAGCTATAGGCATGACATGAGAAGCTATGGGCATGACATGATGAGCTATGGGCATGATATAAGGAGACATCATTCAACCGTAAGACGATGCTGTTGAAACCTCTATGGTTCGGACTAAGCGTTTCGCCTCGACATTTATACCGTGTACGTCGAATGACTGAAACAATTGGCTAGCTCCTGTCCACTTGTAATAGCGTCTTCAAGGCTAGAGTGAATAGGCTCTCAATAAATTAGTGCGCCTCACCATCAACGATTGCATCACTGGCAAAGCAGCAGTTGGGATCGCAGTGAAGCGCTAGTTTTTATCAATAAAAAAAGACGTGTAACGCTGGATATAAGCCTACCTCAAACATTGACACTTCACGAACGCGATCGCTTTGTTCAATTCTATGTTGCTTACTGACTAAATGAGTCCCAAAATTGTCGCGCGTTGTTGTGCTCCTTCTGGACGCAACGGTCGCGTGTGATATGAAAGAATCACGGTGAATTTGCCTCTTGTGGAGAAACTCTTAGGGCTGAAACTGCGTCAAGCGGACTCCAGCGCGGTTCCATACAAAAGTGCTCCATTGTGGGAAACCGCGCGGGTATCCGAGCAGGGAGGCTGCATGAATAGCTCGTGGTAATGCATCAGCTATCTAGTGTGTACTGTCGCGTTGTTGTAGTTGAAAAATTCGTCACGACGCGACGCTTCGACTCTGTAGCAGTGTTAGTTAGGCCATACAAAAATATACGACCGTGCTGTTATTTTTTATATTATATTTTTTTTAGTTTCTATTATACAACGCCTTAGACATGGTAATGTTGTGCAAGTACTTGTAAATAAATAAACAAACGTCCGAATAGGTGAAGTATATTTACCTGAAGTTCTTGGAAGTAAATAACATTGAGTTGATAATACCTGCTTCAAAATCCCGGAACCGTAAACAAGACGATTAAAACCCGGGATTTTTTAATTTAAGTTATATTATTTATTTGGATGCATACTAAAATTAATAGATTTAAACAAAAACTAACTAAACTGTAAGGTTCATAAATATAATAATTATATTAATAAGTAATTTGTAATTTCAATGAATTCACGGGATTTTAGATGAGATATTATTATTTTTAGGAGAGACTTGAGAGAAAGGCTGAAGAAAAGATGGATGGATTGAGTGAGGAGTGATATGTAAGAAAAGGGAGTTAGTGATAGTGCGATGGATGACAGGACAGAATGGAAGAAAAAAACGTGTTGCGCCGACCCCAAGTAATATGGGATCAGGACAGGAAGAAGAAGATTTTTTGAGGAGATATTATCAACTCTATGTTATGTAAGATAAAAGAGGAGGAGGAGGTTGTCTGGAAGAAATTGCCCAGTGCAATAAGATCGCCTATTGGACTCAATGTACCCTTTATAAAAATGTTTGTTCTAGCAGAGGCTCAGATGGGTCGAAGCCTACTGGGGCCTGGGTCTAGTTCCGAAAGGAAAGCTCGGCCCCAGTGTGAAAGGCAAGATGGAACGAAGTGGGTTTTTTAGTCAGTAAGAGTCTGACACTATCTCCCGCTCCGCCCAAGGGCGGGGGATGTCATTTGGATGATTTGTACCTACCGAAAAGAAAAAAAAAGATTTTCCTGTGATAAGGTGAGCAATAAAAAAATAAATAAAAAGGTGTGCCATCCCTGCCATACGTTATCCATCAGCTGCAGGGATCACCGGCAGCTAGGAGGCTGAGGGGCGCGAGGGGGGGTGACCTGATGTGTCACTCACGATACTTTCAATGCCAAAATATAATAGGGTCAAGATCGCGTGTGTGTACTTATGTCAGTAGTATAAAGGATTTTGACGTGGTCTAGGAGATGAGCGGGAGCGTTTTGACTACAGAGGGCTTAGCCATGTTGATAATCTACAATCGTTAACACTAGAAGAAAACTTCAAATGAATAGCAATGACATCATCTCAATGTTAAATTACGTGTCCGAACAAAGGAATCGGAGGCGTTACCGCCTCAAGAATTCGATTAAAGAGGTTAGCTCGCTGTCAGGTCATCGGGTAACCGTCCGAATTGAGCCCATTCGTCGACGGCACGTAGTATTTATTCCACGTGCGCCTCGAAGAGAAGTTGCAGACTGTTGGGGCCTAGCAAGCCCGACGCGGGTTTTAGGGCCAAAGGAAAACCCAGGGTCCTGAAACGCAAGGCAAACAAGGAACATAGGAGTGGGTTTTAGTAAGTAAAAGCACAGAATAAGTAGTGTAAAAGTCGAAAGTGAGAAAAGAAATTCATTGGACAAGCCTGTTGGTCTAGTAGTTAGTGACCCTAACTGCTTTGCCGGAGGGTGGGTGGAGGAAGGTTCGATTCCCACCCAGGACAAATGTCTATGTGATGAGCATGATCATTTATTCTGTGTCTGGGTGTAATTTATCTATAGTATGTATGTATTTACAAATATATGTGTATGTTTATCAGTTTTTAGTACCCATAACCCGAGCTCTGCTTTTAGCTTGGGACTAGACGGCGTTGTTTGATAGTTGTGGAATATTATTATATTATTGGATGATTTTCCACCTAAAAACAAACTGTAAAACCAATAAAATTGAACTTTTAATTTTAAACTTTGTTTTGTATTTTTTCAACAGTGTCCGTACTATAAAACATATTTTATGTATTACATAGACAGATAAAGTAATGATTTGTCCTACAAACTCCTACCCGCTACCGCTCATGACTTAAAATAAAAATAAAAAATAATGAAAGGCTTAAAGTTTTCGCTGGCACTGGTCGCCGTAGGTGAGCAAGTGTGTCTGTCTGTCTGTATGTATGTATGTATATGTGCAGTACTACGCAGTACTCATACACTAGAGTTTTATGGCCGCTAAAAGTCACCCGCTTAGCGAAGGATTTCAACAATAAATTAAATTAGCAATTGACATTTCAGCATTAAATGCTTATTTACTTGATTGACTTGAGGCACTACTTGAGATATTATATTAGGTAACTTACAGTTAGAGATTACCGACTTTGTGGTTAGCATATTTCAATTAATATTATATGAAGAGGTAGCTATTTTTAGGATTCTTTACCCAAAAGTCAAAAACGAGACACTATTGCTAAGACTATACTGTCCAGCCAGAGGGTCATAAAATCGGAACAGATGGTAAAACAAATCGGGATTTATGTTTTTAGATCGGGACAATTTTTTTTAGGTTTGAAATCATCCAATAACTTCTTTCGCTCCGAGGTGAAACGAGAGAGCGTGTCAAACTTTTATTGGGTAAAACCCAGACTTCTTCAGTCTTTCTTTGAGCTTCAGCGTTTTTTATTTATCGTGACATTTAGCGTCCCGATCAGGTGTAACTCGGAACGCGACCCCAGAACCCTAAAAATCGGGACATCCTGCACAAATACAACAAAAACTACAAAACCCAAGAGTCTCTTTTGCCTGGCAACACTAGTCATAGCCCTTTGTATGGTCCGGGGATACCGCACGGTTTCCCGCGAAGCGACGAGACTCCTTGCCGGCCTACCACCATGGGATATGGAGGCAACAGTTCTTGCACGCACGCACGATCTGCACGGGGAATATGCATCGCCGGGGCGAAACTCCGCTGCCGCGCCAAGTCGCGGCATAGCGGACAGAGTTCCGGCGGGATTTCATGGTGGAATGGCGACAGCGACTATCGCAACCCAGTGCTGGGCACGCCACAATTACGGCGGTAAGTCCCCTCTTTGAGGATTAACTGGAAAGAAAACACGGCGTTCTTACCTTCCGCATGACGCAGGTCCTTACCGGACATGGTCAGTTCGGAAGATTCCACCGGATCCGTGCGGAAGAAACGCCCGGGTGTCACCATTGTGTGGACCGCCTGGAGGACACGGCGGAGCATACGGTAGAGTTGTCCCCCACCTACGTAGAACACCGCCGTGTCCTTGGCGGCAGCGATTTCTCACGCCGGATCTTGGTAAAGGTTATGGTCTGCAGCAGGGAAGAGAGAGAGGACTCAGTCATCAGGTGCGAGTCGAACTATTTTTGTTTTGGTCCGGCCTTTTTTTTATTATAAAGGAGTAATTTTTACAGCCTTCATCATCATCACCATCATTTCAGCCAACAGACGTCCACTGTTGGACATAGGCCTCCCCCAAGCGTCGCCACAATGATCGATCCATCCATTGGATTTACAGCCTTACACTAAGAATTACTTCTGTATCGTGGGTGCGTTCAGAAACATGTAAACTTATATACAAAAGACATCCAGACCCGGACATCTGTAGCTCGTAATATTTTAATTATTATATTTGTTTTATTTACTTGTTTGTTTATAACCGGTCACATAAAAAAAAACATATCCGATTATAAACATCAGGATATGATTAAAAACTAAAAACACCAATCTAAGGTCAATAACAAAACACTCCGATGTACCTACTTTTTTTTAGGTGTGTTAAAATTCCTTCTTTGCCATTGTTCCAGGACCCGGGATCTCTTTCGCATCACCCATGGCCCCAGTAGGCTTCGACCCCCCTGGGTCTACACTACGCGCAGTCGACGACTTGGGGTCGGTTGAACGGCGAGCTATCCATTGCTCGCCGTCAGGAAGCCCGTAACTACGGTGGCACTTAAGTTTAGCGTTTCTTTCTTTTTCATTCTTTCTCCTGCGGATATTTCCATTCTTGATTCGATCACGCAAGGAAACTCCGAGCATAGCCCTTTCCATTGACCTTTGGGTGTCTGTAGGCCTTTTGATGAGGCCTATACACACTAGCTGGCATAGTAAATGCTTTATGCACACAAAACTTAATGCCAAATGTATTTTCTACTCATCAAACTTTGGGTGATGCAGAGAAGCCTGTTAGTTTTCTACCGGTTGCATTTCGGGGAGTGTGCATCAGAATTGCATAACCTAAATCCGCCTAGCCCATTCCATCATCGGACTACCAGACGTACGGCCATGCGACACCGGTACATGGTGGACATCCCACCTACACGCACAAAACGTTTTGGAAACACATTCATGGTGCGTGCAGCTAAGGAGTAGAATTCTTTTCCGGAGTCTGTGTTTCCTGATAGCTACAACCCGGGAATCTTTAAGTCGAGAGTGAATAGGTTTCTTCTAGGTAAGCGCGTTCCATCGTCGACCGTTCGTCGCTTTTCATCAGGTGAGATAGCGGTCAAGCGCGAACTTATCAACAATAAAAAAAGAGAAAAATAGTAGTAGGTGCAATAAAAGAGAGAGAAAAAGGCGAATACAATTTTTATTTCCCTTATTCTAATAAATTTACGAGTTTTTCAATGACCCTGTCTAATGCGGAAAGTTTCAAATCTTCCGAAGCTGAATACAAAACAGAGTTTTCGAAATACCGCTGTTTGGGTTTCACAGGCGCTTTCCGTGAATTAAACCACAGAAACGAAGCCGTTGATAAAAACTAGTTTCTAAGAACTCTAGTTAAACCTCCAATTAGCCAAAAGCGCTCAATGCAAGCACATCAACTCAATAGTGCATGAACCGCATGACCTCTCGCTAACCAGTAGCGCTAGGTTTTGCAATCTACACATGAAAGTTGTCATTAGCACTTGGATTGCTGTCTAGCTACTTTATCTTCTTGAGGAAGAAGCCATGTTTTTTCCAAGGACGTCATAAGCTTACTTGCGTTAATATAGATTAAAAAAAAAACTATTTAGAATCAGGACATTATCTACCTCTTTTTTTGAAGTGGAAAATCATCTTATGACGTGTTAGAATTTGTCAAATTTTCATGTTTTATGATTTTGTTTTTTGGGTTTAGCACAGTCAAACAAATGAACGTAAATTAAAATAGGCATCCCACTAAAAACATTTCATGTAAAATGTTGCCAAGACGACCACATAAGGTTTGCCTTGTGAAAAAGATGTCAGATCTCATGTAGAGCCTAGCTTCTGAATCTACACGGCCTAACTCTACCGACCCTAACTTCACAAATTCTACATATCAGTAAAAATTTATGGCTTGGCTTTTTTGCGGGAGCTATCTCCCGCTCCACTCAAGAGCGGGGGATGTCATTGGATAATCATCCCACCTAAAAAAAAAAGGTATTGCGTTCAGAATGCTGTTGTTGCTACTCCTCATGCGGGTCAACAGGCAGCTGCAAGATGGTGAAGCCATCAGTGCGTACTTTAGTAAACATCATAGATGCAATGTACAGCCTCGGCAGACCCAACAGCGTCCTGAACGCATTATTGTACTGAGTGCGCAATTATTGTTTTTTCCTGTATGCCCACACGTGTGCCTACATATAATAATTCGTAAGACAATTAAATACTAAAGCGCCCTCAGTAAACATCAAGCGGTCGCCACAAGATTCACAGCCAGTGCCGTAACTAAAGCTGGTGCCTGTGGTGCCCAGGCACAGGGCGCATGCCTTGATGGGGCTCAAAAATTCATTAAACCAAGTTTTCAAACATTTGTAGCTATATCTTTGGCGTTACATTATCACTAATCCTACAACGCGTAATTAAAGTTCTTCATACTATTTGAACATTATAGAACAGCCCCAAACCATCTATCGCGCAGTTGCCCACCTGACATAACACCGGACTAATCGAAGGCTCTTCCCTCGAGGTTTGCGAGACTTGACTCTCTGTTTTGCCAGCCTCCAAACATTCATTTCATCATGACGTTTCCATTGCCTGGCACTGCATACGTGCTTGTAGTCCAAGCACGAGAGGTTCCGAGGGCCGGAAACTCAGGTCGCCACCGTCGATTGCCCACGAGACGAGACTGTTAATTTCCACCATTATGCTTCACCTGAACTCCGAGCGATCCGCACAATGGTGACCGATTCTTCCTGCCCGATCCGAAACTGGTACCTCTCGAAATACTCATGTCCGGTGAGGCGTCTACGTCAAGCGAATCAAGCTTACCCAAATAAATATTTTTCAAAGGGGGCGCAGTTACAAAAACTGGCACCGGGCGTACAAAAGACTAATTACGGCACTGTTTTGTTTACATTTTTTACTGGTCAAGTTTTTAAGTTTCGGCCCATTATATAATAAATAGGAAACGTAATTGTTAGTAGCGATATCTGGTCGTGTATCAGCTATTTTTCTACGCAAACTACATATTATAATTATATTCAAAATATTAATTGTTTAGGCCTTGGCGTAATTTAAAGTTGGTGGAATTTTTATGAACCTACAACAATATCAGCGTCATCTTGTTACTCTAGTTGAGTTATATCTATCTGTATATTTTTTTTAAAACAATAGCAGAACATATTTTAACCCATTGTATTTGTACGCCTTTTTTGTTTTTGTAATCATTCCAACTGATTTATAACCTACACATGTTTTTGACAAATAAAAATTTATCTTATCTTATCGTATCTTATCATAATTCGGTCATAAAAAAAAAATTAAAAAGGGACAAGGGTAAAAAATAGAATACGACCAGTATTTAAAAAATACAAGGTGTAAGGGACAGTCCTCCGAAAACTTTAAAAGGTCAGTAGACGAAACTGAATAACCAACCGCAAGATTTTCTTTTCAGGAAACGAAAAAAAAATCAGCCTCACCATAAAATTGATTGGACAATTTGTATGGCGAGGCAGATTATTTTTTCGTTTCCTGAAAAATATTTTTGTGGAAGGTTGTTCAGTTTCGTCTACTAGGGCTGTCCCTTACACCTTGTATATTTTGCAACCTATCAAATACCTATACACAAAACAATTTCGTAAAAATCGGTCCTTATTGCACGACAAAACACCGTTGTCATTCAATACGTTGATCGCTATTCACGCACCCGTTTTGACTGAAAATCGCTCTGCGACTCTCAACGCCCAGAGTGTTCCCGCGACGGCCAAGGCGTGAGGATTACCTGTCCCTCACACTTCGTACTATGCCCTGGACCAGGGTCGGAGGCCACCGTTGCCGACACGGCGACGCTCCATCCAAGCATATACTTTCATCGTATACTTCCCCTTGTCCTTCGCGGGCGAATCTTCCCATCCAACCCAAAACAACCGTGTCCGGTAAGGTCCTGCGTCAGATGAAAGCTTTTTACAAGCTTTTATTTAGTTTCACCTGTCCCGATGTTTGTCTATCATCAAATCTTGCAAATTTAATCCCCTTCCTGTACACCGTTTTAGCTGAAATTTTGCATGCATTTGTAAATCAGATGACAATGCAAAATTATTATGACATGGAGCTGATCCGAGCTGGAACTTGGTAGTCAAACGACACAACCTCGAGTTTGGGCTCGTATGATTCGTTTTGACGAGTATTAATTATATAGGTATACCGAGCTATGAAGAAATGATTTTTATTAAAAGCTTGTTTTTATTTATTCTTATTGTTTTGTATCTTATATTTGTATTATTAATTTGTTAAATTGATAAACTTATATAACATCTGCCAAACTGCAGAGCAGTTGGTCGGCAGTGCATTCTCGTGAATTTCGCCTATAACTAATACCATTTTTTTTTATTGTTATAAACTAGTGCTTGACTGCGATCCCGACTGATGCCATGGTGGTAAGCAGTCATGCAATCTCTGATGGTTAGGCGCAATAGTTTATTAAAAGCCTATTCACTCTAGCTTTGAAACCACCCAAATTATAATCGGACGGGAAGACCGCAGCAGGCAAATATCCTTACTAAAATTATAAAAGCGAAAGTGAGTTTGTTTGTTTGTTACGTCTTCACGCCTAAATGGCAAAACCGATTTTGATGAAACTTGGTACACGGATAGACCATGTCCTGGAATAGGACATAGGACACTTTTTATCTCGGAAGTATGTTCCCTAGGGATAATTTTCTGCTATCACGCGGACGAAGCCGCTGGGAGCAGCTAGTATCTCTTATAATATCTGGTCACCCCCAAGTACATAAGTTGGTAGGTACCCGCAATAATTATCACCTAGGCATTAGATTAATTATTAAAAAGGCCCCATTAAAAAACTTAGCCCACCTTGTTTGCGGAAAAACCAGTATTTTTTTCGTGTAATCGATTGACACACATACAGTGTGGTTTGTTAACCTTGCGTGAAGTGAACTGTATGTCATGTGTTGCTCATTTCTCTGTAAACAGTGTGACCTCTGATTTATTCATGTGGGAGTTGAGGAAAAGATATTGTTACAGATTTGTTGTGACTGTTATGGGTACCGGATTTAGATTCCGATTCTAAACCTATTAGATATGAAAGGTCATTTATTTAAACATAGAAAGAATATAAAAAATAAAAACACTTAACTAATTAAAATTATATACAGGCTTATTTGTAAAACACTAACAATCTTGCAGGACTGTATTACTAACATCATAAACAACAACTTTTGTTCTATGACTTTTTACTAAAAATAATATATTTACCAAAACAAAATCCTTCAATATTTCCTTGCTCTATTTGGCGGGGGTGCTTGACGCGATGGTAGCGCATCAAGCACCCTCGCCAACCAAACCCCCCTCCTCCACTATTGTACTATCGCTTGCTTCGCATAGACTTTGTAATATTTAGAACATTAATGAAATTATTTTTATTGATTATATAATTTATGGAAATCTGATGAACAAAAATTTTATAAATTTTTAAAAGTCATTGAACAAAAGTTGTTGTTTATGATGTTAGTAACATAATCCTGAAAAGTTGCCAGTGTTTTACAAATAACCCTGTATATCTCCATAACTTTTACCTAAAAGATGGCGCCAAAAAATTCCTCCGCATCGCTGTCGACTGGAAGTGTGCCCAAAAGACTTGCAGCATTGCCACGTTGTATGGCAATACTTAATCTCTGGCCAACCAATTGGTAGGTGACCAGCTGGTTTGCAAACCATCAACCTACTACCGACTACCCTACCATCCCAGAGGTTCGGCCTGGTATGAAAGGCAGTGAAGGAACGGGGTGGGTTTTTTTGTCACTAAGAATCTGACACTATGTCCCGCTCCGCCCAAGGGCGGGGGATGTCATCTGGACGACTTTACCCACCGAAAAAAAATAAATAAAAAGGAACTTACATACTTACGTACATGCAGCCTGCGAAAGAAGAACTGAAAAGTAATGTGAAAGAAAAAGAGAAGAACATGATATTTATAATTGAGTAGATACTTTTATAGTGTTTAAAACTTTAAGCAAACATTAAAAATAATATTTTTTCTAAAAACAGCATCAAAAATAGTTATTAAATGGTGCAGCAATCAAAATCTAGTTCTGATGATGAGATCAATGAGTAAATATGAGCGAACTCGTCCAATATGAGAGACACACGTACATTAGAAGCGCTATATTCTTTTCTTCATCTTATCTAGCAGTTTTAAGTGACTCGGTATGTTCAATACGGTCATCTACATAAATAGAAGTATTTACCTCTAAGTCTTTACTCATTGTTACCCAAACTATTAATCTCGTCAATGACCACCAATTCCAAAAATACTCGCCCAACACAACAATAGCTCCACGATGCGCGTACGCCGCACTCTCTGCTATAAATAGATGCGCTAATAGCTCGCGTGTCCTGACCTGCCACAATGCTATTAATATATTGTGTGTGCATTAGCAGTTCCGTGTTCTTACTGGTTTTTATATAGTTATATGGCTTCTGGGTGCATGGTCAGGGTCAATGATATGATATGTTATTACTAACAGGGCCTTTTTTTGCGATGGGGAAAATCATCTTATGACAAAACCCGCTCTTGGGTGAAGCGGGAGATAGTGTCAGACTCTTCATCATCATCATCATCATCATTTCAGCCGATACACGTCCACTGCTGGACATAGGCCTCCCCAAAGCGTCGCCACAACGAACGTTCCTGCGCGTCTCGCATCCATCGGCTTCCCGCAACCTTCACCAGGTCATCAGACCACCTTGTTGGAGGCCTTCCAACGTTGCGTCTTCCGGTACGCGGACCATGGCTCGCCGTCCGCGAGCCCGCATTACTAACAGGGCCTACAGGTCTATCAATATTATAATTACGTGTTTGTGTTTCGTTTAAAAATTTTTCATTGGTGGGTTTGAAGTTTGCGTCGTATGGTTTTGCGCCTGATCTATCCCTGTTTAGTGTTTGATACTATATGGCACTGATGGAGTTCTAACGTTGAGGGTTGACATACAATAATATTCCACAAATAACACACAACGCCGTCTAGTCCCAAGCTAAGCAGAGCGTGTTATGGGTACTAGACAACTGATAAACATACTTATACAAGATGTAACGTTAAATGCGCAAAACCTGAAATTAGTTTGATCAGATAAACGAGCAGAATCAATTTAACCACTTTTTAATATAGGTTACATTTTTCAAAAAAATCTTCGACCTGTCTATTTATGAATAGGTCAAGCCATCACGTGCGCAAACCCGCTGAAATAGGTAAACAAACACAAATAGTTGTAATCCAATCAAATTTTCTCATACACGGGATAATAAAAGTTCTTATTTCAATGCTGATATGAATTTTAAACAAACTAAAACTGCTCATACAAACTTTCTTTATTTAATATTTTTTCCTCACCTAATTAGGTCAATCGAATCAAAAATCATTTGGGGTGTCTGAGGTTTTGCGCATTTAACGTTACACGTTGTATATTTCTAAATATATACATATAATAGATAAATTACACTCAGACAGAACAAATGATCATGCTCATCACACAAACATTTGTCTTGGGTGGGAATCGAACCCACGACCTCCGGAATAGCAGTCAGGGCCACTAAGCACTAGACCAACAGGCCAGTCATAATAAATAACTAACTAAGTAGGTACTACTAACGATGAAAAGATGATGATGAATCTCAGAAAAAAGTTTATTTAATTTTGGCCAAATATGGAAATGCTGTTTGCAAATAACCAGCTCAGCTCGTTTTATTGCTTATCGTAGCGGACATTCTCCGTCATAACGATATGCAATTAAATTCCCTAATTAGCACTTATCGTTCGTGTATTAGTAATCACTTGATCTTAATCCTTTTGATTTATTGACAGATGAATTCGTAGCAAGAGAAAATTTCTTGCGCTGATCTTAATCGATTGTTTATTATTATCCTTAGATTTATTGGGAGATGAATATGTAGCAAGAGAAAATTTGTTGCACCGATCTTTATCGGTTGATCTTTATTATTTGATTTATTGGAAGATGAGTTGTTAGCAAAAGAAAATATCTTGCATATATCTTGAGTAACATAAGGACAAGGGCAGGAAGATTATGATAAGAGGAGACTTTGATTAATCGATAGTATCTTTTTATGAAAGAACAAAGGTTTTACTTAAACTTGATAACTATACCATATAAACTCAAGGATCTTAAAAGGGTCCTTTTCCACTCGGCTATCGTCAACATCGAGTATGGTTTAAAATGTTGTTGCTACATTTAGATGTAGCAACAAGCTTTCCAACACGATGTTTGATGAAGAGGTAACGCGAAAAAAGAGAGAGACTGCCGGACAACTCTGTTGGCATTTGGTTATTCCGTGATTTACTCGAATATTTCACAAAATTTGTTCCAAGCAATAAGTGTTTTTTTTTAAACCCTCAAAGAATTTTCTGAATAATTGTCATCATTTAGAATCTCGATTTTTGCAAGGCTTCTGTTGATGCAGATACTTTTCAATATTTTTAAAATGTAGGTACATTATGGAAGCTAAAGTTCACGTAAATGTGTAATGGCAGATACTAGATTAGATTTACACAAAATGTTTAGATTTCTATAGAAGCCTACCTAGCCTTTTTTAATGTTCCCACTGCTGGAACTCGGGTCTTCTCTCTAGAAGAGGGAATAGGCCGTAATGTAACACGTGGGCCCAGTGCGGATTGGTAAAAGTCACAAGTCTTCGATTAGAAGCAACAGAAGCCAAGATAATATCCACAAAATAGCTGTGTACCCAAAATATCCAGAGAAAGATGAGTAATAACATCATAATCACGTAAGAGTGGTTATTAAAAATGTACTTCAAATAGGACGCTCTTAATTAGCAACGCCCTTAATAGACATAAGCCCTTCCACGATATAAGTAAACAAGAAGCATGTTAGAAGCAGGAAGTGCAACACGGAAGCAAACATAGCATTACGACAAGGTCTGTAGGGATGACCGCGGTGCATACGACGCGGCAATTATTTACATCAATATTCTTATAAAGTAACACTTAGCAGCAGTAATAAGTGGGAAATAAAAAACTAGAAAGGAACAGAAGTATCATTTAGAAGAACATTTGAAAAATAATAGAGTTGAAATGATTGATACGACTAGTCGTCGCGGCGATGATTGGATAGAAAAAGCCTGATAGCTACATCTTAGGGGTATTTAAGTCAAGAGTGAATAGGTTACTTCTAGGTAAGCGTGCTACATCGTCGACCACATCATCGCTTTCCATCAGGTGAGATGGTGGTCAAACACGAGCCTATCAATAATAATAAAAAATCCACTTGTAGATTTCATTCGGCTGATATAGCTATGATATTATAAATATTATCAAAGGATTGTAAGAATTACGCTTCAAAATTTTTTGACAATTTACAATCTCATGAGATCGATAGACACGAAAATAAAAGTAGTTGCAAACCACAGTCTCAGCGTAACAGAAATGTATGCAGAAACCGTCAGATTACGTTCCTAGATACTTAGAAAGACAATAGAAAGCTAGCTTACGACTTCACAACTATCTGATTGGTTTGAATAAACAGTAGGGAAATTGTGACGCGATTTGGAATGTAAGTCTTGACGTAGATAAACAAGCAAGTGATCTAGTCACAATTAAGCATTGGCTTCATCGAAATTAGTTACCATATCCTTTATTGCCCTCATAGGGAACCTCCCATGTGATTTGTCATTATAAGTTGATTCTCTGGAGGCTGTCAAAAGTTATGTGATATTTCACATCATCAAATACCATGTTTCGTTTTTTTTTATAAACTCGCTCCGTTCTTAGCGGATTGAATGACGAGGTCGACGATGGAAAGTGATTGCCCAAAAGTCGGTAATTAACTTTTGATCCAAAATACTTGAGTTAATACTAGGAAACACAGACTCTGTCAGGGAATTAACATGCAATGAAGGTATTCGCAAAACGTCTTGTTCGTATAGATGAGATATCCGGCATGTTTTTGAATGTGTACAATGTTAATCTATAATTTTGGACAATTTGTACAGACCGACTAAAGATTAGATTTTCGCCAAAATTGGCATAAAAATTGGTTTTTGCGTAACTGTCTGGCATTTTCGCTGAACTGGACCTTTTTGGCGCCAACGTGAGACATACAATGCTAGTTTTTTTTTCGTTTATCTTAAGTTTCAACATGTTTTTGTTGTCTACAATGTTTTGTGCGCCAAAATAAATATATTTCTTTCTTTTCTTTTCTTCTCAACTTCACCGAAATGTAGTTACTTTATGAATAACTAAAACTAAACTTTTATTTTTATTTCTTGTCAGTTTTTCTGATACCATGTCAGTTTCAGTTCCAATTTTTCTGGCCGAAACTAAAAGACAAGCCAAATATTCAGTTAAGGTTTCGGCAGCAAATCGTGTTTCAATTCGGAACCAAACAATTTCTAAATTTTTATTCTATTCTAGAACTTTTCTTCTCTTCTACAAATACCCTTGATAGTGACACACAGTACATAGAAACACTTATAAAACAAACACAACATCTGTTGCTAATAATACGCGACCCTGCATACTCAGGAAGTGCTCGTACAGATAACAGCAACATTGCGAAAGTCGCAAGAGGAAGTGAGCCTAGAATTATCTCTAATAAGGATAAAACGGTGTTATTTATAGTATTGATGACTTAAAGGATATCGCTGTGTGTACTTTAATCTAGAGGTTTTATTGTGGGTATTAATTCATTGTTTATGTTTATATGTGGCGCCATGTCGTCGTCATTTAAAGCCTTATTTTCCTTTTCTTTTGATGCGACTATTTTTAGATCGTGAACAAAGCCGTTGGTTTCTGTTGTCATTCGTAGATCTTTGACAGTCATTACAGGTAATCAGACCCCAGAAAGTTGGACCATCACTCTATTAAAGAAGTATAGTGTCGCCTAGTAAGTGGGTTGTGGAGGTCTTACTTATAGGCCGAATTAAGCTGGACTGGAAGCCGACTACAAGCTAGTTGGGAAAAGGCTAGCCTAGATAGATCATGTACATTATTCTCTGTTGAAGTTACCTATGGAATCTTTACTCACTACATTTTAACTGCTATCACAAAGTTTGGTATTCAAATTGGTCTTTCCTTTTATTTTATTTCTGATGTGTGAACTTGGTGACTGCTGATATGTTGAAGGATTATGCATTATTCTTTCTGATGACAAATAGATGTTATTAACAAAACTTATGATATCAGTCATGTTTTTTTTTTGTCATGGTTCATCATACTTTCGGAAAACATATTAGATAAGATTATTACTTGTGTATACTGCTGGAAGGTCCTTTCTTTACTCACTTCTATCTTACATATTATTACTTTTTGAATGATAGACTTTCGCACAGACAAAATAAAAAAAATAAACATTTATTGTGTTATTTGAGTGAGTGAGGAGGCAATTTTGGATAAAGTTGATATTTAATAGAGAGAGAAGAGAGAGATAGAGAAAAAAGAATCAAGTACCCATTGAAATAGACAGTCATCAATGTTTCGAGAAACATGAATATAAACAAGCTCGCACTTATCAATATTTACGCACAGATCACCAGCCCGGAAGGAAAGGAAGGAACCTTGACCGAAAGACAAACAAATCCACGGCCAAGTGAGACAAAACAAGATAATTAACCAGCTCACAACATACTATAATAATAAGATAATACGATACATAATAATGTCACTATCTGTGATCAAACATTAATATAAATCCCGCGTAATCTGTGATCGGTGCACGATTTATTAATGCTAACAGGTGAAGCTTGAAGGGAATTTTAAGTTCGAAATATCCTTTCGTATTTTTGGCCGTGAACTTTGTAAAAACAAACTGTGATATAACAGTAAGAGGAGTAGATTTAACTTGGCTAAAGGGGCAAGTAGTATTACTTGCGCCTTTAGTTTTGGTTATGGCCAAAACAGGAAATATTCAGGTTTTGGCTGCAAATTTCAATTTTCAATCGGACACAAACAATTTATAAGTTTTAATAAATAATTCTTACACAGGTAGGTACTGTGTAAGAAATATACTAGGTACTTTAGTAGACACAGTACCTATATAGGAACTCGAGGAGGCAAGACTTTCGTTGTTATTGTTTTTTTTTTAATTCTTTGCCCCACACTATACTAGAATTACTACTCTATTGTGGGTGCGTTTTCATACAAGTAAACTCACTTATTATATTATATTATTATAATTAGCCCATATTGTCCCACTGCTGGGCAAAGGCCTCCCTCCACTCCTTCCAACGATCACGGTTCCTCGCCTTCTCATTCCAATTCTTAAGGAAGCCATCCAGGTCGTCCCGCCATCTCCTTCGTGGTCTGCCTCGGCCCCGCGTTGCTGTGTTCGGGCACCAATCCAGCGTTTTACGCGCCTACAGCTCGTTGGACATGCGGCAGACATTTCCTACCCAGTCCCATTTAAGTTGGGCAGCTTTTTGAGCCACATCAACGATTTGCGTTTTGGAGCGCAGTGTTGTGTTTCACACTCACTTACACAAGACAAATATTGGAAAGGCAAAAATATTTAAATTCTTCAGGAATCGCACCCACGACTCGCAACATAGTAGTCAATCACTCAACTACTACGCCAACAAATATTGAATAGTGTTTGTACTTTTGAAACATTTTTTTTACATGTTTTGTAAAAAATAAGAAGCCAGTTAGGACCTGTCATCCAGATTAAACAGCAGTTCTTTCATAACTACACTCTCCTACTGTATCCTACTACTGGATCCCTTGAATATATTATCTCTCTATAACTCAAAGGTTTGCTGGGAGAAAACTCATTGCTGAGTTAAGCTCAACTTTGTACATGAACTGTCTATAATATGTTATGTTATGTTTTTGTGTACTATTAAGAATTAAGAAGACACAGAAGACCAATTTCAGTAATTTTTAAAATGGAACCACTTCCTGGTTACCGGTTGAGCTGAAATTTTGCATGCACGTGTAAATCAGATGACAATATAAAATTATTATGACATGGAGCTGATCTGATTATGGAACCCGAAGGTGGTTACTGGTTATAGGAACTTGGTAGTTAAACGACACAACCCCCATCGGGTTTGGACTCGTATTATACGTCTTGACGAGTATTAATTATATAGGTAGGTATACCGAGTAAAATGATTATTATTAAAAGCTTGTCTTAATTTAAGATTTGACTTCAATTTATTTGTTTTCTTGTATTTTCTTCTATTTGTTTGACATTTTATATTATTTGATATTGTAATGTAATCATACTATGTATGTATTTAGAAATATATAAGTATGTTTATCAGTTGTCTAATACCCATAACACAAGCTCTGCTTAGCTTGGGACTAGACGGCGTTGTGTGAATGGTTGTGGAATATTAAATTATATTAAATAAAATTATTAATTATTAAACTATAATGTAATTCTTTTAGTAAACTATAATTAAATTTAAATAATAAAATTCTGTATATGACTAGTAAGAATCCCTTACCACTAAATTACTAAGACTATGTACTGAAGTCACTACACCAGCTGGTGGTAGTAAGCGCGGTAACATATCGGCTCGCTGGGACAGATAAGGGCGTCATTGACACAGTAAGTGCGCGCCGCGAGGCGACCTCTCGCAGCCGCACTACCGGTGAAAGATAACCGTACCGACAGCAGCCCAAGCGCACATAGTTCGACGACATTTTTAAATTTGTAAATCTTTTAATACTGCTGAAATTGGTTCAATTAGATCCTTTACTGCATTCGGATTATTATATTAACCCTTCAGATACCGTCAATTAGAAACACAATAGTAAGACAATAGATGCGCGGCCACCGGTGGTCGCTTGGGGATTCATGAATTAATAATAATATATAAAGCTGGACTCCAGACATGAGGTTCCTGTCTCTGTAGTCCTCTCTCTGGATCTATTTTATTATAACATCTCAACTCATCATGCCATATAGCCATACCATAATATTGAACAGTGGTGGCTCCGACTTACGAGTCACGGGTTCAAACCCTGCCAGGCACATTACTTTGTGTAATTTATTTTATTACCACTGCTCTCAAAACGGTGAAGGAAAACAGCGTGAGGAATCCGCCATATAATATACATTTAATATAATAATAGAATATTAAAATATTTATGTGATCATTTTTCTGCGGACGCTACATCCCGCATTAGTCCGACCTTCCCCAATGTCGCTCTAGTGACAATAGCGACATTGCACCTTTCACAACTACACTACGACTTCATACACATAACATACACCTTATCCCAACCAAATAAGTTCCATTTTCCCTTGTTTACACTGTAAAATATGTGGTATTCTATTTTCCAAGACTCCCACGCAGGTTTTAGCTTTTATTTAAAGTATGTTAAGGTTGGATTTCGTTTGACGAAGTGAATAAACAGTAGTGCATATTTTCGTGTCTTATTAAGATCATTCATAATTACGACGTCGGTATAACAATAATTTAGTTAGCAATACATGATTATCAGTTAAGGCGCTGTCACACACAATTACTAACAGTCCAAGCATAAGTACCATTTATTGTGTGTACAGCTAAGGAGTGGAATTGGACTATTCAAGTGCCTGCAAATGGTCTATTTGAAATAAATGCTTTGATTTTGATTTTGAATTCCCTGCCAGAGTCTGTGTTTCCTGGTGGTTACAACCCGGGAATCTTTAAGTCAATAGTAAGTAGGTAATTTCTAGGTAAGCGGTGGAGCACGCTTCGATCCGTCCCAAAGATGAGAGCAGTACTCTATAACTCGATGGAACTTGCGTTTGATAGAGGTTGAGCAGTTGTTCCGGCGGCGTGAAGTACTTTTTCACCTTTTTTTTAATTTTAGGTAGGGTCGCGTTTGACCGCTATCTCACCTGATGGCAAGCGACTATGTGCTCGGCGATGGAGTACGCTTGCCTAGAAGTAACCGTATAGGTTGCTTCTAGGCAATGTTATCACTAATTGACAAGCCGTTTCCCAGATCGAGAAAAGTCATGATTTCTCATTCCAAAAAAATCATAGTCCTAGAACGCAAAGGGCAATTGAAGGAACACAGGTGGATCGGACACACTCATCTCACTCTAACCTAAACGAGAGAAGTCATTTAACAATTTCCCACTCAAAAAAATTAAACAGTGAACCTAGAACGCAAAGATCATTTGATGGTATCCCACCACAAAAAAGACTTTGGTCCTAGAACACAAGGGGCAACTGAAGCCTGACACTGCCTCTGGCTACAACCTAAAGTGGGAGAAGACCTTCTACGGTTTCCCACCACAAAAAAAAACTATACTCCCAAAACGCAATGGGCACCAAAAAAAAATACCGTCTCAAGAAACTGACACAACCCACCCTTAACATAATCTCCAATCACCGAATTAAGAGCTGCTCGCAATCTGCACAGATCACTCAGTTGTCTCGATGTTATCCCAGACACGGTATTTGTGTCGTAACACTCATTAAGATGGAGAGAGATACGTTATCAGGGACTGTCACGAGGTGAGCTAATATAGTGTTTGTTTTGGTACTAGTTAGTTCGTGGTTAATTGGATATGATAGATATATTTTTGACGGCAAATTGCATTGATAAGCTACGCTGCGCGCTAACATTGATTTTGGAAAACCTGGACTCGAAACTCCCACATCCATGATCAGTGTTATCACAGTCGCAAACGTACACAAACATTTTTTATTTCAGAAATCGGAAACGTTTATTTCAAACTAGCTTTCCGCCCGCGGCTTCGCCCGCGTGGACTACAGTTTATATCGCGCGGGCACAGACCCGTGTGGAATTATAGGTAGCCTATGTGTTATTCCAGTATCTCTTCTACCTACCTACAAAATTTGATCTAAATCCGTTCAGTAGTTTTTGCGTGAAAGCGTAACAGACAGACAGACAGAGCTACTTTCGCATTTATAATATTAGTAGGGATTCACTATTTACAGGCACTCTAAAATTTTCAAAATGTCAATAAAAAAAGTGAAGCTAAATTGCACGTTCCAAAGCGTGATCTCTATGGATATAAGGAGAACAATATAGTAAATAGTAAAGAGTATAACTATGGAGTTTCTTGCCGGTTCTTCTCCATAGGAAACGACCAATTTGGAACCGTGCACTAGCTTCTGACGTTTTATAAGTGCCCATCTTGGCCTATGTGAAATAAACACATTTGAATATTGTATTTTTGAAAATTTTGACTAGAACGTAGAATTTACAAAAAACCCTACCCAAAGGCGCCAGAGGGTCCTTTTCCACTCGCCTATCGTCAACATCGAACATGGTTTAAAAGCTTGTTACTTCATCTAACGCAATCCAATTGGACGAAAACGCAACGCGAGAAAAGGGAGATAACGCCTGAAAACTCTGTTAGCATTCGATAATTCCGTTCACTGAACACCATATGATCAGCTCGGGCACATCCGGAAAGACAGGAAACAGACGCCAACGGCTGATTGAGAGCGCTTGCATCACACTCGACACGAACCCACTCCGCAATTGCTTAAGATGTCTGTCATATACAGACATACATGAATACATAGGGGCCACTCTTTTATTACGTGAGACGATTTAGGGTCGACCATGTCAGATTTTTTCTTACAAGCGTTTTTAAGGGCACTCTTCTCTTGGGCGAAGCGGGAGATAGTGTCAGACTTTTACTGACTAAAAACCCACTCCTGTTCCTGCGCTGCCTTTCGTACCGGGATGGAGATGGGAGTTAATATTGATAGTTCTTACGTAAGATCACACAAAGTTAAGAATTTGAAAAAAGCGTGGGCAGTTACTACCGATGCTGATGTGCGCTCGGATGCGTATAGGTAAACTATTTTCATGGCAACGTCACAGCTCCTCTCCGCTTGTAAACTAGACGTTAGTTGTCATCATAACGTATTTTCATTTTTTCTTTTAGGTTGAAATTTTCTTCTAGAGCAGCTTACTAGGTGTTAAATTAACAGACCATGTTCGAAACACAACTCTGCGTTCCAAAATGCAAATCATTGATGTGGCTCAAAAGACTGTCCCACTTATTTAAGTGGACAGTCTTTTGACATGCGACAGACATGTCTGCCGCATATCTAGTGAGCTGTGGGCACGTAAAACGCGGGATTAGTGTCCGGACACAGCGACACGGGGCCAAGACAGACCACAAAGGAGGTAGTTGGACGACCTGGATAGAATTGGAAACAGACAGCAAGGAACCGTAATCATTGGAAAGAATGGAGGGTCACCTTTGCCCAGTAGTGGGACAATATAGGCTGGCAATAATAATAATAAGATTCTTACGTAATAAATACTAAACAGGGGGGAGGGAAGTCGGCGTATTTTTATTTTTTCTTTTTTAAGAGGAGGTGGTTGTCAAAAACTACGTGCCTACGTCTTACGTGTGTGAGGTACAAAATAAACGTTTTTCTTTCTTCTTTCTTTCTTTCTTTCTATCTTTACGTAATAAATGAATGACCCTATGACAGGTAAATTGTGAATATATACATGTCAATATGATTGTACGCTCAGCGCACGACTGGTTTCATAGACTAGTGCATGGCCGTGACTCGCGCGGGGTTTTTTATAAAGCTTAAGGCTTAATCTGTGTAGGACCTATGACATTGATGCTAATGTGTTTTTGCAATGTTACAAAATACATTGAAGGCTTTTTTGTTGAAGCAATTGTTATTGTTTAATTAAAAAAGTTTCGAGTATTTTTCAGTGTAGCGGTATTTGCAACATTTTTTTTAGTTTATGCGAAACCTGAATATGGTTTGTCAGAATCAGTAGTTGAATAGATTCCAATAGTTTTTAAACCATGTTGTATTTTTTTTTTCAAACTTATTTAACAAGGTCACAAGTCACGGCAAGCTATAGCGGGTATTAGTCGGTCGACCTTCTTGGAGACCTTCCAACGCTGCGTTTTCCGGTACGTGGTTGCCACTCCAGAACCTTTCGTCCCCATCGACTATCTGTTCTGCGTACAATGTGCCCTGCCCATTACCACTTAAGTTTGGCGATTCTTCGAGCTATGTCACATAAGATAAGACTAAGGAAAGACTTAATCTTATTTGGCTTAAAGGGCTTCAATGAATAGTCCTACAAACAAATATAGTATAAAAACACTTTATCTAACAAAACACAGCGATGACCGAATACAGAAGCCATTCGTGACAGATGTATCTCGTCTCAATAAAGCAAGGGTCATACACGTTCGGATGACACGAGCTTCTGCTCAAGGGTGGCGGTGATCTGTGATGGTTAAGGCCTAAGCACCCGAGCAGTGCCATAAAAGTATAAAACACTGTCTTTCTGAAGCCTACTCTTCGGTAACGGCCAGGTTAATAGGTTTGAAAAAAATATATGTTTATTATAGATTCATTAGCAAAATTATCAACTATTAATTTTTTCGTACCATTAATACTTTTGTCTGAAAGTAGGTCTGAAGTTGCCTGTGGAGCGGGCTGAAAAGTATCACACTTTTCATCCCTAGGGAGTTTTACTTTCAACTAACAGCTGCCAAATTATTAAAAAAAAAAACTAAGTCTATCTTCTTGTATTCGTAATGAAAAGCACAGTGCTTACCTCGGGGTTAAAGTTACTTATTTAGTCCTACTGTAACAATGTACTATTTCATTACTCATAGTCTGAAAGTAGGTCTGAAGTTTCATCCCTAGGGAGTTCCCCACCTACCGTGTTCCCACGTTGTCGTCGTGGTGGGGCTTGCGTGTCTCAATGACCTTGAGGGCTATGCCGGTAGAGCTACTCATGCCGGAAGGCCTCAAGCGAGAGACCAGACCAAGAGGAACACACGGCGGAGTCCAGTCGGACCGCCCGGAGGGTGCGCTGTCCAGGAGCGCTGGCACCAACAGCTGTCGGCGCCTTCTCGACAGCGAGCTCGGTTCGCCTCGGGTACGTGTCTGTTTATCAGACACGACCACGATGGCGAACGTGTATTGGGGACCCCACCCCATTGCCAAAAAGGCAAAGCTGTGATTCAGCCTATCATGGACGCGCATCTTAAAAAGCAACTACCCCAGGAGGGTACCGCCTGCCCCGCAGGCGGAGAATCCCTCACCAAGCAGAGCTTGGTCTGCCCCTCGTATTCTGGGGGGGGCAAAGAGCGCGCCAGATCCGCAATGGATCTGTTTCCGTCCTTCGTGGACGCAAGGAGCCAGGGTGGCTCACGAACCGGCAGTGCGGAGTCCCTGGGACCAGTTCCTAGCACGTCCGCGATGCCGGTGGAGGGGGGCCGTAGTTTCGGCCTCAGAGAGGTGAGTGAAGATGCAGCGTCGGACTCTGATGCCGCGTCTTCGCACATCTCCGATGTTATGGAGGTGGAGGCGTCTACCCCCAATAACAAGAGGAAGTTGGACTTCCTTCGCTCCGTGTCGGACGACGAGGCGGTATCTGCCCGCAAGGTCTCGACCTCGGGGCGGGGTACCGCCCGAAAGACGGGCAAAGGTAGAGGGCTCCCCGCCGAGAGCGCCAGCGAGGGACGCCAGGCCAGCCTCATGCCACCGGAGATTCCTAGCGAGCTGCCAGAAGGAATGGAGGAGGCTATGGCCAAGTTCAGGGAGGTCGTGGCAGCCGCCATCATGAGCGTGGCCAACAAAAGGGAGAGGGTGGCCAAAAAGCGCTCCATCGAGATGGCCAATGCCACGATTGGGGGGGCTCTGGGGTTCGTGTTCGAGCCCTACGAGCGGACCCTCAAGGGAAGGATTGGCCGGCTCGAGGCCCTGGCTGGTCTCCGAGGCGTTGGTGCCGAGGAGGGGCCGGAAGGGCTGGGCACACAGGAGCAGGGTCAATCCCAGCCCTTGCCCCGGACGGAGAGCGAGGTGCTGTCCTTGCTGCGGCAGGAGCTGGCTGCTTCCAGGGAGCAGCAGCTGCAGCAGCAGGAACAGTTCCAAGAACAAATCCGGCGCCAGCTTTCCGTCCTGGAGGGCATCGTCTTGCGCCCCCCTCTCGCGGCCTCCGGCCAGAAGAAGGCAGTGTCTTATGCCGCTGCCGCCGCGGCCACTGCAGCTGCGCCCAAGGCAGGCCCGTCAGGGAAAGTCGGGCGCGGGGCCGCGGCGCCGGAAGCGGCGAGGTCAGCCCCAGCGACAAGACAGCAGCAGCAGCAGCAGCGGCAGGGGAAGCCTGCCGCTCCCCCGAAGGGCAAGGTGGCGGCTGCCAACAAACCGGCGGGGCCTTCTCCTGCCGCGGCGGCAACTAGGTCGCGCCTGCCGCCTCCTCTGCCCGAAGACTCCTCGGCTGGCGCCGAGTGGACGGTCGTCGCCAAAGAGAAGGCGAGCAAGGTGGCTAGGGCGGCCAAGAAACGCAAGCGGCGACAGGAGCGCAAAAAGCGGGCCATGGCTGCCAGACTTCGCGCCCCGACTTCCGCAGCTGTAGTGATCACACTACAGCCGGCTGCGGAAAAGAGGGGCGTGGACTATGACATAGTCATGGCCAAGGCGAAGCAGGCGGTAGTGGGCCACCTCGACGAGTTTGGAGCCTCCGGGGGCTTCCGAATAAGGCGGACCGCAACCGGGGCTCGCATTTTGGAGGTCCCTGGGGCAGAGAGTGGAGAACTCGCCGACGCTCTGGCCGAGAGGATCAGGGCGTCCCTGGACGTCGAGGAGGCCCGAGTGTCCAGACCCACCAAGAGCATAGACATGCGCATCATGGGTCTGGACGACTCTGTCAGGGTGGAAGAAGTGGTGGCCGCCATCGTCAGGGCGGGAGGGTGCACGACCGATCAGGTCCGGGCGGGCACCATCCGCGCTGACAGCACGACCATGCGAGCTGTCACAGTGAGCTGCCCCGTGTCGGTGGCCAAGGCCATCACGGCCGAGGGCCGAAGGCTGTTGGTGGGCTGGGTTTCAGCCCAAGTCAAGATGCTGGAACCCAGACCTCTGCGGTGCTACCGATGCCACGTCGGGCACCACGTGGGCGCCCATTGCGCCGCAGAGGTGGACCGCAGTGACCGCTGCCACCATTGCGGACAGCCCGGACACAAGGCCGTCGAATGCCGTGCATTGCCGCACTGCTACGCATGTGCGGCGGCCGGCAAGCCGGCTGACCACCGGGCTGGGGGTAGGTCCTGCGACCCTCCCACCAAGGCCGAGGGCAAGGTCAGGAGGGGCATCCACCCTGACGTCCTCACCGCCGCAGCCACTACCCTGGCTGCTGCCGCCATCGCCGCCGCTCCCGCTGCGGCAGGACCCTCGCAAAGGGCTCAGGAGGAGACGGTAATGGAATACCAATAACCACGCCATTACGTCTCCTCCAGGCGAACATCAACCACTGCGCCGCCGCTCAGGATCTGTTGCTCCAGAGCATGGCGCAGTGGTCGATCAATATCGCCGTCGTCGCCGAGCCGTACTTTGTCCAACCCCGTGGAGACTGGGTTCAGGACTTGGACGGCTCGGTGACGTTAATTTCGTCGGCCGCCGCCGGTACCCCACCCCCCGAGTCCGTCACGAGGGGGCGGGGTTGCGTGGCAGCACGGTTCGGGGACATCGCCGTGGTAGGCGTCTACCTGCCCCCGAACAGATCTCTCGACGTGTTCCAACTCTCCCTGATGGAGCTAAATTCCGTCGTCGCTGGGTTCGGTTCCCTCCCCGTGGTCGTTTGCGGGGACTTCAATGCCTGGAATACGGCTTGGGGTTCTCGGCACACGAACCGACGGGGTAGGATGGTGGAGGACTGGGCCTTGGAGCTGGGCCTGGTCGTCCTGAACCGGGGCTCTGTCCCCACGTTGGTGCGGATGCGGGGTACATCAGTGGTGGACATCTCGTTCGCCAGCCCCGCTCTGTCGCCGCGTGTCGTCGACTGGCGCGTTATGGAGGAGGTGGAGACGTACTCCGACCACCGGTACATCCGGTTGGACGTCTCCGCCGAAACCTCGGCCGCGCCAGTCCGACAGAGCCCTTGTGGTCCGCGGTGGGCGCTTAAGCAGATGGACCAGGAGCTCCTCCTGGAAGCCGCGACGGTACAGGCCTGGGTGCAAGCACCGGACAGGCCTGTCGACATCGACGTCGAGGCGGAGTGGTTCCAGGAGGCCATGTCACAAATCTGCGACGCGGCAATGCCCCGAGTCCCTCCAGGTCGTGCTAAGCGCCGCGTGTACTGGTGGTCGCCGGAGATCGGCGCACTGCGCAACGCGTGCAACCACGCGCGCCGCCGGTACGACAGACACTGCAGGCGCCGCAACCGCCAGCCGGATGCGGAGGTCAGAGAGGCGGAGCTGTATGAGGGGTACAGAGAGGCAAAGCGCACCCTCCGAACGGAGATAAGGCGGGCCAAACTCGAGGCCCGCAACGTGTGGCTGGGGTCTCTGAACGCGGATCCGTGGGGGCGCCCGTACAAATTGGTACGGGACAAGCTACGCCCCTGGGCTCCGCCGCTGACTCAGAGTCTCCGGCCCCAACTCGTGGAGGGTGTGGTAACCACTCTGTTCCCTGCGCGAGGGGAACACTCCCCCCCGCCCATGGCTCCGCCCCCGCCAGCAGTGTCTGACGCGGACCACAACAGCGACGACGACGACAACGCTCCAGAGGTGACCGAGGTAGAGGTGAGAGTGGCGGTGCGAAGGCTGAGTGCCAAGAACACCGCCCCAGGACCCGACGGCTTGCCAGGGAAAGCCTGGGTCCTGGCCATGGAGGCTCTCGGGCCTCGACTAAGAGGGCTCTTCAGCGCATGTATGGAGAGGGGCCAGTTTCCACTTCGCTGGAAGACGGGGAAACTGGTCCTCATCGCGAAGCCAGGGCGCCCTGCGGACTCTCCGTCCGCGTACCGGCCCATTGTGCTGCTCGACGAGGTGGGCAAGCTCTTTGAAAGAGTCATTGCAAACCGCCTCGTCGCGCGGCTAACACGGGTGGGGCCGGACTTGTCGGACGGACAGTTCGGCTTTCGCAGGGCGCGCTCTACGGTGGACGCCATCATGCGCGTGCGAGCCCTCACGACAGGGATTGCGGTGTCCCGGGGCAGGAGCGTCGTGGCAGTGTCCTTGGACATTGCCAACGCGTTCAACTCCCTGCCCTGGAGTACGATCCGGAGGGCACTCCGGTACCACCGGGTGCCCGAATACCTCTGTCGAGTGGTCGAGGCTTACCTGTCGGACAGGTCAATTATCTACCCCGGTCACCAAGGAGACTGGAAACGTCGAGAGATGTCGTGCGGTGTTCCGCAGGGGTCGGTTCTAGGCCCACCCTTGTGGAACATCGGCTACGACTACGTGCTGCGCGGCGACCTCCCTGACGGGGTCAGCGTGGTCTGCTACGCAGACGACACGCTGGTTCTAGCGCAGGGAGAGTCGCACCAGGCGGCGGTCGCTCTAGCGACACGCGGGGTTGCGATAGTCGTTGATAGGATCCAGGAGTTGGGACTCGAGGTGGCGCTGCACAAATCCGAGGCCATGTTTTTCCACGGCCCTCGGAATGCGCCACCATCAGACTCCCAACTTACGGTAGGAGGAGTTCGCATCGGCGTCGGGTCGACGATGAAGTACCTGGGACTCGTTCTCGACAGCCGATGGAATTTCGGAGAACACTTCCGACGTTTGGCTCCCAAACTCAACCGGGCCGGGGCTGCTCTCAAGCGGCTCCTGCCCAACCTTGGGGGTCCAGACGCCTCCTGCCGGAGGCTCTACGCAGGGATCGTTCGGTCTATGGCCCTCTACGGGGCGCCGGTGTGGGCGCCGTCGCTGGCAAAGCGACCGGCGTCCATACTGAACGCCTGCCAGAGGGTCATGGCAATACGGATGGTGCGGGGTTACCGCACGATCTCCCGCGAAGCGGCGAGCCTTCTGGCTGGCCTACCACCGTGGGATCTGGAGGCAACAGTCCTTGCACACATGCACGATAAGCGCGTGGAGATGCAACGCCGGGGTGAAAGTCCACTACCGCGACAGGTCGAGGTATGGCGGACAGAGCTCCGGCGGGATCTCACGGTGAAATGGCGTCAGCGACTATCGCAACCCAGTGCTGGGCACGCCACAATTATGGCGGTAAGTCCCCTCTTTGAGGCGTGGCTGGAAAGACCTCACGGCGTCCTTACCTTCCGCATGACGCAGGTCCTCACCGGACATGGCAAGTTCGGGAGGTTCCTGCATCGGATTCGAGCGGAAGAGACGCCCGGGTGCCGCCACTGTGCAGAACGCCCGGAGGACACGGTGGAGCACACAGTTGAAGTGTGCCCTGCTTGGGCGGAGCAACGCCGTGCCCTCGTGGGGGCGATCGGTGGCGGAGACCTCTCGCGCCGGGCCTTGGTTCAGGCCATGGTCCGGAGCGAGGAGGAGTGGCAGGCGGTCGCCTCCTTCTGCGAAGCAAAGGAAACACGACGATTCTAGCAAAGGAGGAGGCAGACCGCATCAGGCAACGGCGCCCCCGCCGCCGCCGCCGGGATTCCGATCCCGATTTCCGGCCACCGTAGACGCGGGCTCGCGGACGGCGAGCCATGGGTAGCTCGCTGTCCGATCGTCCGGTAACTGTCCGGACCGAGCCAAGGCGTCGACGGTGCGCACTGTTCCCGCGCGCCTCAAGGAGTTGTCAGCAACAGGAGGGGCCCATCTGGGTCGAAGCCTACCGGGGTCGGGGTTATCCGAAAGGAAACTAGAGCCCCGGTATGAAGGCTAGAAGGAACGGCGCGGGGTTTTTAGTCAGTAAGACTCTGACACTGTCTCCCGCTCCACCCAAGAGCGGGTTTCGTCAATGATGATTTTCCCCGTCGACAGAAAAAAAAAAAAAAAAATCCCTAGGGAGTTTTACTTTCAACTAACAGCTGCCAAATTATTTAAAAAAAAAACTAGGTCTATCTTCTTGTATTCGTAATGAAAAGCACAGTGCTTACCTCGGGGTTAAATTTACTTATTTAGTCCTACTGTAACAATGTACTATTTCATTACTCATAGTCTGAAAGTAGGTCTGAAGTTTCATCCCTAGGGAGTTTTACTTTCAACTAACAGCTGCCAAATTATTTAAAAAAAAAACTAGTTCTATCTTCTTGTATTCGTAATGAAAATCACAATGCTTACCTCGGGGTGAAAGTTACTTATTTATTCACCCCTAGTGTAACAATGTACTATTACAATTTCACAACCGTTCCCTACTCCTGCGAAACGGCTAGGATCTTTAGAAACATTAGTTTATAAAACTATAAGCCTTAGAACTACATTCGACCGACGCACACGTGTAACACGCCTGATTTGTACGGAGAACGACGCCGCGTGGCGTCGATCTAGTGTAGCTCTACAAGTCTAGTTTCCACATAAAGTAAGTACTATCAGTTTTAACTTTGTTTATGTACATATAATATTTATATGTTAGGGTAAACCAACAGCTTCTGTGTACAACGTATTATTTATTTTATTAACACATAAAATTGTTATTGTTATTTTATTGTTTGATATTTGTTGTTGTCATTATAGCTATGGGCGTATTAGTAACAATAGGCCGACTCGAACAGTGAGAATTGAGTTCGGAGCGTGAGGACTTGCCAAACTTTTACTGATTAAAACCCACTCCTAGATCCTTCGTTGCCTTGCATTCCAAGGCCTGGTTTCCTTTCAGAAGCGAACCCATGGCCCCAGTAGGCTTCGACCCTGCTGGGCCTTTACAGTTTGATCACATCTCCTTGAGGCATGCCAGGAACACTACGCGCCGTCGTCGTCGGTGACTTACCGGACGATCGGACGGCGAGCTACCCATTGTTCGCCGTTTGAAAGCCCGCGAAGTGGAACTTGAGTCAATAATTTGACTCATCATCATCATCATATCAGCCGAAAGAAGTCCACTGTTGGACATAGGCCTCTCCCAAGCGTCGCCACAACGACCGGCCAGCGAGCGATATTTACAACATAATTATTAGTTTATGTGAAACCTGAACATAGTTAGCCCACTGGGACTCAGGCCTCCTCTCTAGGAGAGGGAATAAGCCGTAATCCACCACGCGGGCCCAGTGCGGTTTGGTAGATGTCACATGTCTTCAAATTTTTGGTTATAGAACATGCTGGTTTCCTCACGATGTTTTCCTTCACCGTTTTGAGAGCAGTGGTGAAATAAATTACAGAAAACTAAGTAATGCGCCTGGCTGAGTTTGAACCCGCGACCTGCAACTCGTAAGTCGGGGCCCTTACCACTCGGCTAGCACTGCTCCCCGCTAAGGCTAAGGCAAACAAGTAATATACACTAAGTATATATTATTCACTTTTTTGTGAATAGTTTCTCAAATTTATATTTTTTTTTTTATTCCTGGCGAATCTAATCAGGATAATCGAATATTTTAATCGGAGTATTGTATTGTCATCGGACATTCATGGGTGTGCAAAGTTTAAAGAAAATCTGATCGCCCAAAGTTGGGCCAACATCGAGGTTACTTACAAGCAAACAAACAAAAAAATAAACAAGCAAACAAATATACAGGTGAAGCTAATAATTTTATTATTATTATTATCGTCAGCCTATATTGTCTCACTACTAGGTAAAGGCGTCCCTCCATTCTTTCCAATGATCACGGTTCCTCGCTTTCTCATTCCAATTCTCAAGGAAGCCATCCAGGTCGTCCCGCCATCTCCTTCGTGGTCTGCCTCGGCCCCGCGTTGCTGTGTCCGGGCACCAATCCAGCGTTTTACGCGCCCACTGCTCGTTGGACATGCGGCAGACATGTCCTGCCCAGTCCCATTTAAGTTGGGCAGCCTTTTGAGCCACATCAACGATTTGCGTTTTGGAGCGCAGTGTTGTGTTTCGAACATGATCTGTTAATTTAACACATAAAATGCTGCTAATAAAAGCTTGTTAAAAAAAATATGCTGACGTAAGTTCTTCGCTAGACTGGATACCAAGTATCTAACTGTACCGCGTTGATAGACTTATTACATATCTATTTTAATAGAGACGGATTATTACACAGAATTACCTACAGTACAGAAAAAAAAATTCAATTGTATAATTACATCCAAGTTCAATTAAATCATAATATTATGACAAACGGCGGCTAGGAATTCCCCAAAAAACTAAGACAAGCGGTAATTACTTTTAGCTAATTAGTCAAAATACGTACGTTGTGACTAATTTGAGACAGATATAAATAAATAGCTCTGTGAACACACCATTGTATGCTAATGTCTAACTGACGGACTGGTTTTTAGGGATGTAGACATGATACGCAAGCATACGATATATTCGCATCGAAAGTACAACTATACTTACAAAGATATGTCTTCGTATCATTTGGTATTTTATCGATAAAATTGGTAAACAGAACATCACCAAAATCTATATCTTTTTTTTACTTGATATAAACTAGTACTTGACTGCGATCCCACCTGATGGTAAGCAGTGATGCAATCGTTGATAGTGAGAAGCACTAGTTTATTAAGAGCCTATTCACTCTAGCCTCGAAGACGCCTAAATTATAATCGGACGAGAAGACCGCAGTAGGCAAATTATTCCAGTCAAAAATAAAATTAAAAAAAGAACCGAGTTTTTAGCTTAGTTTGCAATAAATAATTGAATTTGAATTAAAAAAATTCTGTTTGAATACATGGTGTAGGAGGCTATCTTCTAAACCTTCACCTACTTAAAAAATATTAATCACTGTAAGAAAGCTATATTAAGATTGTCTTCAGATTTTTATCTTGGTAAAATCCACGATCTCTGTGAAATGCACAAAACACATTAGACGAATTTCTGAATGACAAATTTGTTTAATGTGAATTCTGGAATTATAATTGTGTTATCATTTAATTTTATTCTATTATAATGCAAATCTAATTGAAATATTTATTACAATTAGCAAATTTTGTTTTTTTTTTTTTGCTGACATTCTATTTTTTTATGACATTTGCATTATTTAAATTATTTTGATATATGTAAATTGCTGACATTATTTTACTTATTATTTTTTTTGTTTAAGTTTTGACAATTTTTATTTGCTGACATTGTATTTTTTTGTATCAGACTAATTTAACTGTGATCACATTAGCACTATTTTGTATGCCTTTCGGCGGGACATGGGTGGGACCACACACTACTAATAAAATATAATTATAAGATCATTGTACCCTGTGTTCACAAATAATAAATGAATTTGAATTTGAATTTGAAAATGAATTTGAATTTGAATTTGAAATGGACCACGCTAGAAAACCTTTGTGATAAAACTTTGATAGGCATAAAACGATGGGAATTTTTTTAAATTACCCCTGGCCCCCAAAAGTCTTACAGGTGTGCCACTAAAATTTCTACCATTTATCGAGTTTCTTTGCGACATTGCCCAAACCATGAATATGCTGGGTACACCTATGATTCTAAAAATTAAATTTTATTATCTGAAAAATGTAGTTATAAGTATTGATGTGTGTATCCTGTCCATCCTAACCTACAGAGCCCAGACATGGCCACCACTCACGGAGTCACAAAAATTTCGCCTTGGGGTTTGCCAACGAGCTATGGAGCGCAGCATTCTGGGTAACAGAGCCGACAAAATGAAGAATACCACGCTGCTTCAGAAGACGGGGATTATACACTTAGGAAAAAAGGCTGCCAGGCTAAAAAGTGATAGGGCGAGTCAGATCAGCTGCATGCACTCTGACTAATGGGTAAAAGCTCCACAAAGTGGGTACCCGAAGATGGACGAAACCGCCAAGATCGACCTGGAAAAAGGTGGTGAGATGAACTAGATGCCTGCGCAACGGCTGGTTCGAGGTGGCTCAAGTAAAGAACACCTGGAAGATGTTGGGAAGGCCTAACTTTGCCCTGACAGTATAAACTAATAAAAAAATGTATCGACAGTTGATCCGAGAGGTGCAACCCTATTTAAATGTGGTCTAAATACATTAAGCGCTGCAGTCGCACACGTGCGGTTATGAGGGCACTACACTTACACTAGTTACGTAATGCGTGGCACATAATCTCGTACAGCACTAGGTATTCTGATACTTACCGATGACAATGGTGGCCAAAGTTTTGCAAAAGCTTTGTATTTTTTATAATTGATTGGTTTGTATTTGACCACTATCTCACTTGATGGTAAGCGATGATGTGGTCTATGATGGAGTACGCTTGCGTAGAAGTAAAAGACCCCTAAGTTGGAGATATCAGGAAACACAGACTCCAGTAGAAAATTCCTCGACTTAGCTGAAAAAACGTGAAAAGTGATTCAGTCTTTCTACAATACCTTTTTTTTATGGTGAAGAAAATCATATCAAATCCCGCTCTTGGGCAGAGCGGGAGATAGTGTCAAACTCTTACTGACTAAAAAACCCACCCCGTTCCTTCTAGCCTTCATACCGGGGCTCGAGCTTCTTTTCAAATAATCCTGGCCCCAGTAGGCTTCGACCCAGCTGGGCCCCTCCTGCTGCTGACAACTCATTGAGGCGCGCGGGAACAGTGCCCGCCGTTAGAGAGGAGGCCAGAATCCCAGCAGTAGGAAGATTATAAGACCGACTATGCTATGTTATGCAGGTCTGCTACCCCAAGCAGCAATGAAAAAATAAAAACTTCTAACGCTATCTAAAGATAAGGCTGTTTATGCGGGTTATTTATTCCTTGATCCCGATTCCCGAGAGCCTCGTACCGGAGGCCTGAATGCGATTTTTTTAGACGCATATTTCGACACCTGCTAGGAAACCAAAACCTATAGTGTGCTTCTCGTTGATCTCATATGTGTTGGTTGGAGGATGTGCCAGATGGTAACATCTTCATGGGACATTTGAATGTGTACCCCGGGGCCCTGAAACGAAAGCTAAGAAGGAACAGGAGTGGTTTTTAGCCAGTAAAAGTCTGACACGCTCTTCCGCTCCGCCCAAGAGCAGGAGAAGTAATTAGATGATCTCTCACCTAAAAAAAAAGCTATTAAAAGCTGAGACGACTTGAATATTGACAGCCACTGTCACATACGATGATTACTAATATTTCAGCCCGCAAGTCTGACTAGAACCGGTGTGCTTGGCTCTCGGCGGCAGTTGTGAAATTATCTGTCACTCATGCTCATACAGGTTCATACACGGTTCTAGGAAAGAACGATATTTGTCCTTCTCGGTGCAAAGATTCTGGTGTGTCAAAGTCAAAGTCAAAGTCAAAATATTTTATTTCATATAGGCCTACAAGGGCACTTATAAAACGTCAGAAGCTAGTGCACGGTTCGAAATTGGTCGTTTCCTATGGAGAAGAACCGGCAAGAAACTCCATGGTTACTCTTTTTAAAAAAAATGTGTTTATTACAATATTGATTGATTTATGTAAGAACAGTGTAGACCAGTCAACACTGTACACAAAAGCACAAAATTAATCATAATAAAATAAAAATATAGTAAGTTGTAATAGAAAGTTATCTAAGTGTTTGTGGATTATACAGTGTTCTCACATTCACATTCCAAAAAGAGGCTATATAAATAATTACAACAGAAAAATTTAAATAATTACAACTGTTAACAAAATAAATTACTAACAAATTGAATGCAGTTGAAGTCTAAATAAAAAAATAAAAAATATTGCAAAAGCAATTCGTTAAAGGAAAAATAAATATATGTACATTAAAACAAAAGTGGAGCAGTTAATAGACACAATATTAATGATTTACCAGGGGGCCACATGTGCAGAGGCAGTCATTGCCAAACAAGCGTGTCTTCGACATAGTCTTTAACCTTGTAAAATGCTTTTTTGGTTAGGACACGCTTAATATGAGTTTTGAACTTTCCCTCACTAAGTTCAGTTACCGCCTTTGGCAGCTTGTTGTAAAAGCGTATGCTGTTTACTAGGAATGACTTGCTGGTCTTGGCTAATCTCCATTTGGGTAATACAATTTCGTGTTTACTACGCGTATTTTTGTTGTGAAAATCGCTTCTAATTTTAAAGAGTCCTAAGTTTTTACGAACATACAAAATGCATTCTAAGACATAAAGAGAAGGCAGAGTGAGAATGTCGATTTCTTTGAATTTATTTCTGAGGGACTCGCGAGGACCCATCCTATAAATAGCCCGGATAGCTCTCTTTTGCAATATGAAAATTGAGTCTACATCAGCTGCAGATCCCCACAGTAAAATGCCATAAGACATAATACTGTGGAAATAAGCATAGTAAACTAACCTAGCTGTGGCTACATCTGTCAATTGCCTTATTTTTCTAACTGCATATGCAGCTGAGCTTAATCTTCCCGAGAGAGTTCTAATATGAGCGCCCCACTGTAGTTTAGAATCGATAGTTAAACCTAAGAACACAGTGTCCGCAATAACATCAAGTTTTTTGCCATCAAGAATTAGACTGACGCCAACTTGAGGGACATTCGGTAATGAAAACTTTATACATTTAGTTTTATTCGCATTTAATAGGAGATTATTAGCTGCGAACCATTTCGAAAGAACAGCCAGACTTTCGTTAACACGCAAGACATCCCCATCTTTTCTATCTACTTTAAAAATAAGAGAGGTGTCATCAGCAAATAGAATTATATCGGATAAATTAGCCATCATATAAGGAAGGTCATTAATATAAACCAGAAAAAGGAAAGGGCCAAGAATTGAACCCTGAGGCACGCCCATCTTTACTAAAGATCCCGAGGACGTCGCCCCATTAATGGATACTTTTTGCTGCCTGTAAGATAAATAGGAAAAAACAAGATCAGCAGCTCGTCCACGAATTCCGTAATGATGTAATTTACAGATCAGAGTATTATGGTCAACACAGTCAAATGCTTTAGAGAGGTCACAGAATATGCCAATAGCATCCTGAGATTTCTCCCAGGATTCCAAAATGTGACTGATGAGTTTCACTCCTGCATCCGTCGTTGACCTTCCTTTCGTGAAGCCAAACTGATGACTATGCAAAATCCTATTAGAATTAAAATGAGACAACATCTGGTCGAGCATGATTTTTTCATAGATTTTACTCAATGCTGGAAGCACAGATATTGGTCTATAATTAGAAGGATCACTCTTACTACCTGATTTAAAAATTGGTACTACTTTACTATGTTTCATTAAATCAGGGAATGTACCACTGTCTATACATTGATTGAATATGCCTGTTAAGACAGGAGCAATTGAATCAATAATATCTCCGAGAACCTTAACAGATATACCCCATAAGTCTTCAGTGTTTTTTATGTTAAGTCTTTTGAATGTTTTTATAATTGTATCAACAGAGATACGCTTAAATTCAAAGGTTGGTATATCCTTGGTGAAATTTTCTTTCAAAAAAGATTCAGCTAACAAAGATGAAGATGGAAGAGATTTCGTAACTTCAATTGGGATGTTTGTGAAAAAGTTAACTAAGGTCTCGGCTATTTCAGACCTGTCTGTGATGACTTTACTATGAATTTTTAGCGACAATTCATTCCGATCTTGTTGGTTTGTCTTTCCAGTTTCCTTGTTTATCACCTTCCAGACAGCTTTTATTTTATTATTAGAGTTTCCGATTATCTTACTTATTGATTTAGATTTAGCTTGGGCGCAGACTCTTTTGAATATTTTTGAATAGTTTCTAACATGGTTATGCAAGTTAAGATCAGACGACAAGGATTTTTCATGATACAGCTGATATAAAGTATCTCTGCTTTTTCTTATTCCAGTAGTAGCCCATTCATTAAACTTAGATTTATTATTGACTTGAATTTTTTTAACAGGACACGCCTTATTAAATTCTTGGCATACTGTAGAAAATAATGTACTATAGTTGACATTGGGGTCTTGCGATTCAAAATTGGCTGTTGAGAGACTACTAAGAACATTATTATTAAAATTATTTAATTTATTTTTAGTTAGCAGTCTAAACTCTGCAGTTGAATCTAATTGTAACTTTTTTACTAACTCGAAAGATAAGAGTTGACCAGTATGGTCAGACCTAACGCCACTAATTATGGATGAGTCTTTAATATTAGAATTAGTAAAAATGTTATCTATACATGAAGCTGAAGTAGGGGTTATTCTTGTTGCTTCATTAAAAATACATTTCAAATTAAAAGAACTAAACAATGAGAGAAGTTTACATTTTTCGGGTGAATTTACTAGTAAATCAATATTTAAGTCCCCACAAACAAAAACCAATTTGTTATCTCTAATAAGTTTATTTAGTATTTCTTCTATTATGACCAGAAAAGATGTCAAGTTTGATGCAGGTGGTCTGTAGACACATAAGAAAGTTCGGCCTTCAACCTCTGCACATGCTACCTCACATAAGCGATCAACAGAGCAAGCAGTGATATCTTTCCTTTCCTTATATCTTAAAGAATTATTACATAATATCAAGGTACCACCCCCTATTGAAGATCTGTTATACGCACTGGCAACTGAAAAATTATTTACATTGAACAGCATTCTATCTGGTTTTAACCAAGTTTCACAAAAACATAAGATATCCATATGATATTTATCTATTAACATTTCCACATCTAGAATTTTGCCAGAGAAGCGATTTATATTTTGATGGTATAATAAAATATTGCTATTAGGCTTCCCTTTTGTCGTTTCTAATTGTTTAAAGAATTTATATCAGCATTATTAGGTATACTAGATAATACTGATTCGTCACTTAACCTAGTCTCAGTTAAATTATCAATAACTGTATGGTGTATATTATAAGCTAACAAAGTAGCTAATAAATGTCGACTTTTTTTGGGAAGAAACATATGTTCCCGTATCAAAACAAAATCACTAACAAAATTGTTAGTGTCAAAATACAATAACCGGTCACTATGACGGCATGACAAGATATGCATCAAGTTATTTAAACTATAAATGTATTCATTTTCCTGATCAGATAAACAGTTAGAATAAGGCAATGCACATAATATTAATTTACTTAATTTTAATTTAAGTAGGGTGTCAATACCATTAACTATGTCCTTTTTGGTAACATTTAAACTATTTCCAATTAATAGTACCACTGTAGTTTGCTCATTTATTTGTGTATTTTTAATTTTATAAACAAGCTCATTAAAATGCAGGTTATGGTAACAATGGCTCACAATTGTATGTTGGCAACGGTTATTTAATAAAGATCCAAAACCTGTTCCCAATCTATCCGAATACACCAAAATATTACTTTGACAAGGGCTCATGGATTCAGTAGTATGAGGTTCATATTGAGAAGATCCTGAAATTTCATGCAGAGGCATGGGAGGTGGCGGTGTGGGAGCACAATTACAGGTGAGATGGTTGGTCAATGACTCATACCTCTCTGCATTGTACTTCACCAAGTCCACCAACTCACAAGCCTCCTGCATGCGCTCACTCAACATTTGTTGGCTAGACTCATACTTACAAAAAATTTCTTTTATAGTATTTTCCCTACACAGTAGTTCCTTTTGAAGGTTCTGTATATCAAAATTATACATTGTTTTGCTGTTTTCCAACTTATAATTACATTCATTTAATTGACTTTGTAAGTTAAATTGCTGTTGACGGAGATTAATATTACATTTATAAACACTTTGTTTCTTTAAAAGTTTCTTATACTTTTTAATGTTTTTATTGATTTTAATATACTTCTTAATTTTACTATGACTACCTAAAATTGGACATTTAGTTAAGGTATCGTCCCTGGTCAGGTCTATGGTAACGGTGGGTTCCTTACACTCACGTTCAGATGCACTGCCAACCAGTTTTTCAAAGAGGTTATTGGTGTTGGCCGCCTGTTCACTAGCTCTCAAAGTATTGACGGTGGATATGGTGTTGCGAGCCTCGCACAATTCCGCTTCAAGGCCTGATATGCGATTCAGTGCCTGGTCATGGGTTTCTCTGCAGTCTTGAAAATCTGACACCAGTTGACGAAGATGGCTATGCTGGTCTAGTATGTCCACATGCTGAGTATGCAGTTCTACAAGCTGCCTCTTCAGTTGAGTGTTTTTATCAACTATTTTCCTTACTTCCACCTCACTTTCCTCTCTTTCCCGCAGCAGGTCATTACAGGTCTTTCTTGATGCTTCAAGTTCCTTCAGTGCGGCATTCAGTTTCTCATTCATGTCACGAACAGTGGCTCCACGGGTCATCATGTTTATAAATTACCCCAAACTGCTCCTAAAATAAGACAAGAAACAACTGAGTAATTGGGGAGAAGCTTAGCCAGTTGAAAAACTTGTGGTTAGGGGGGAAACAGCAGTTAGCAAGAGAAAAAGGAAGAAAAAAATAATAACAAATAGATGGGATTAAAGTTAGAATCTAGTTAGAATGATAAAAAGAATATGTAGGTAGAAGAAAAATTAAAAATAAAATTAAAAATAATATCTGGTTTATTTAAAATCTAATTGATTACAATTATTAAAAGAATTTAAAGTTCTAATTATTCAGTTAGCTACTGTTAATACTAAAAACCTTGTAATATAAATCTAGTGAAACAATATTTTGACAGTTTGACAACAGTTAAGTATAGTTTGATGTCTTGGAGAAGCTAAGAACAGATTAAGGATAGGTAGTATTTAAGTAAATATGTTAAGTACTTAATGCAGTTAGTGTTTTGTCTGGGCGAATGTTTTCGTCGTCAATTCTGCTTCCACAGTTTGTCAAGCAAAAGGAGACATAAACGGTGCCGGTGTGTGCTGGACGTAGCTCAGAAACCTGAGTAGTGTTTACAAGTGGTGTATAGTGTAAAACAAGGTTAGGGGATCGTCTTAGGGGCGGACAATAATTATACTAAGCAATAATATAAAACAAAATACTCCCCGGGTTTGATGAATTCAAATCGGCAATTCAAACAGTCCAAACTTTGACAGCTGATGCCCGATGGTATCGATTTATCGATTTTTGGTGAATTATCGCGACAAAAACACGGCACAAACACTGAATGACTCACTTTATACTTAGATTCTAAAGTAAAGAAGAGATTTACACAAAATATACACAATTATTAATATTTAAAAATAAATTATCTAAGAGATCGTTTTTTCACGACCTGTCACCAGTGTTGCCAGGAAAAAAAAAAAAAAAAAAAAAAAAAAAGTGTCATTGTAGACTAGCTATTGGCCGCACGCGGCTTCGTCCGCGTTCATAAAATATAGCCTATGTCACTCAGGAATAAAGCAGCTTTCTATCGGTGACAAAAATTTAGCAATCGGACCAGTACTTCCAGATTACCTCCTACGAACAAAAAAGCAACTTTACCTCTTTATTATATTAGTGTAGATTGAATATAAATTGTAGCGGATACATAAATATGTCAATTAACGTGAAAATGCATTGTCGTTTAATCGCGGGCCTGTCTGCTGAGAGCCTTTGCGCTAATCACCCATAAACTTCCATTTTATAACTCATAATTTCACTAGTTCAGAAAATAAGTTAGCTAAAAATAAATAAGTTTCAGAAAATAAAAACAAAACTATCATCTTTTTTATACGCTTTTCGCGAAATAAAAAAGACCACTAATGTGCAGACAGCTTTAGTTACGTACTACGCTTATGCTTATGCATGGTTCAGCTACGGTGTCATAATGTGGGGTAATAGCACAGACGCACCGGCGCTGTTTACAATTCAAAAAAAAATAATTCGTATTTTGGTAAATATTGAACAGACCGATAGCTGCAAACCTCATTTCAAACAACTAAATATTTTAACATTACCTTCTATTTACATACTGGAAATCTGCAAATTTGCACACACAAACCAAGATTTTTACACTAAGCGAGAGGACATTCAATCAAGATTCACACTCCGACACAAAACACGTCTAAACCTACCATCTTCTCGTTTAAAAATGCATTCATCTGGGCCTCTAGTAATGTCGATAAAAATTTATAATAAACTACCTGAGCTATTAAGAAATGAAAAAAAGACTGCTGTTTTTGTAAATAAATTAAAAAAATTATTACTAAGTAAATGCTATTACAGCATAAGTGAATATTTAAATGACAAATGTATACAGCTCGGATAATAATATATAATAAAAATAATAAAGATTTTAATATAATGAAATGAATGTCTAAAATGATGAAATGAACAATTTAATACAATGAAATGAATGCTTAAATTATTGGAATTTATGTTTAATATAATGTAATGAATGATTTTATCAAATTATACTTAGAATAAGTTAGTCTATAAGTTCTTTTCACTCCATGTAATATTGTCTTTTGCTGTGCCCAACAGGGTCCACAATTGTGTCTTAATTTTTCACCTACCACATTGTGGAATGCAATAAATAATTGAGTATTGAGTATTGAGTTCCGTAGTCACACCTTTCTATTTGGAACACAACACTGCTTGACGGTAGTAAGTGTCAGTAAGGGGTGCGGTAGGTAAAGAAACTTAGAAGTGAACAAGCTGCCACCGGGTTCGAAAAAGTCACTGAACAAAAATCCGTGGGTAAAGAATACTTTACCCACGAATACTTTATTTTATTTAGTGACAGTAAATGTCGGTACACTAAATGCAGGCAAGTAAATGTCGGTAAAATAAATGTCGGTTTAGTAAATGTCTATACAGTACTAAATGTGAGCACACTAAATGTCAGTACACTAAATTTCGTTACACTAAATGTGTCAGCACACTAAAAGTCGGCACATTGAAAGTACGTCTCTACCAAACTCTTTAGGAAAAGCAATTGTAATGTTGTCTTATATAAATCCTAGGAAACTGCAAGAACTGACACCATTAATAAACTATCATAAAACAAATTGAATTTTGAATTTTTACGATATCGTTAACTGTCACAGTGAGTCACTTAACTTAAATAGCACTTAGAGAGAAAGTCACTCTTACACTCAAGTTAATTTCTAAATGACGACAACGTGGTTAATTTACACTTTTCTATTTTAACTTATTTTTATTATCACTGCCTCGTAACAAGGAGGAATGAAATGTAGGCTATTAAAAAAGTTATAATACGCAGTAATGTAATAAAACAACAATCTTTTCAAAAATGGTCGTATCTGTTTGATACTGACGTAGTTTTTTTTTGTTCTTCTTAGTTATCCCTCCTAATATACTAGTTATAAATTGTCATGCATTATGTATTGGCAATTTAGTTTAAAAAATAACTAGTCGGGTTTTTTTTAGGAGTCCGCCATATTGGATTTAGAATGACGTCACTTAGTTAAGCATGAATTGTCATAAAAAATAAATATGTTTGTATTTCAGCTCAGTCGGTTACTGGCAGAGTACCTGGGGTCTTATTGGGGTCGGCAGTTTTTTTTTTCCGTTCTGTCCCGTAACTCGTCACGCTGCCACTAACCCCCTTTCCTTTCATATAACAACGTTCACTATGAATTTATCAGTGGCAACCTTTACTGAAAATACCTAGTGCCCAATAACTGGCAAAAAGAGATGTACTCTGTTTACTAAGTCATATCTATGACTAAAGCTTTTGATTCGTCAGAAACACCGCGTATTTCGAAGGACCGGAACAATTGGCGTGGTGCGCTCTTCAAATCTGATTATAATTAAGGTATCATGAAGTCAAATCCCAAGCCCAAACCGTAGGGATCCAGCAGGATCGGAGCCTACTGGAGCCATAGGTTCGCATCTGACAGGAAATCCCGGCCCTGGAATGAAAGGCAACGAAGGGACTAAAGTGGGTTTAGTCAGTAAAAGTCTGACACGCCCTCCCGTTCCGCTCAAGGGCGGGAGATGTCATTAGATGATTTCACACCTAAAAAATTAAAAGGTATCTTCTAGGCTAGAGGCTCTTAATAAACTAGTGTACCTCACCACAATAGATTGCATCACAGCTTACCATACCATATCATTAAAAAAATTGAACAGAAACTATTATTGAATTAAAAATAATGTATGCGCCTCCCCATCATCGATTGCATCACCACTTACCATATCATTAAAAAAAAACAATTCATAAACTATGTTTGAATCGAGAACATTTTCTTGTAATTGCTACATTTCCATTGTTAGTTTTGTAGCTGCAACTTGTGAACGCGTCGATATCAATAGCTCATTGTATGCAACATTATTTGCGAAACATTCAATTAGTCGGATGGACATTGCCCCACTTATGCAACATTACTGCCCTTGACCGTGATGGGAATAAGACTTCGTTCACTTGACTATTTTGTTACAAAACAAGTTTTTAATGAAAATCATTTCTTCATAGCAAGCTTTTATAGCTAGGTATACTTACATATAATTAATACCCGTCAAGACGAATCATACGAGCCCAAACTTGATGGGGTTGCGACGTTTCACTGCCAAGCTCCTATAGCCACCTTTCGGTTCCATTATCAGATCAGCTCCATTTAATAATAATTTTGTATTCTTTATTTATTTATTTAAAGCTTTATGCACAAAAATTGTACAAAGGCGGACTTAATGCCTTAGGCATAAAACGAACGAATAATACGAGCCCAAACTCGACGGGGTTGAGTCGTTTTAATACCAAGTTCCTATAGCCACCATTCGGTTCTATAATCAGATTACCTCCTTGTCATAATAATTTTGCATTGTCATCTAATTTACACATGCATGCACAATTTCAGCTCAATCGGTAGCCGGAAAGTGGGTCAAATTTAATTTGCAAGATTTGATGACAGACAAGCATCAGGACAAGTGAAACTAAACAAATGCTTGTAATAATTTTAAAACGGAATGCTTTAAAGTGGATCTTTGGATTGACTTCAGAAAGCAGTGGTGGCCGAGTGGTTATGGCTCCGACTTACGAGTCGTAGGTCACGGGTTCAAACCCTGCCAGGCGCATTACTTTGTGTAATTTATTTCATTACCACTGCTCTCAAAACGGTGAAGGATAACATCGTGAGGAAACCGGCATGTCCTAGAACCAAAAATTCGAAGACATGTGGCATTCACCAACACGCACTTTGCCCGCTTGGTGGATTAGGGCCTATTCCCTCTCCCAGAGAAGAGGCCTGAGTCCCAACAGTGGGAACATTAAAAAGGCTGATGATGAATGATGATGATGTAAGTTCTATGACGTTTTATAAGTGGCCATGTAGGCCTACGTGAATTTTGAGTTTATTACTTGTAAACAAAATGACTCAAATCTTAAACGAAGAAAAAAATCTCCATATTACCAGCCACGCTACAGTACTGGCACATGAGTAGATAAACCGTACAGAGGCAAAGCTTCAAACAACCGCTCGAATCGGTTGCACTACTACAAGCGCGCGGGGAATGTGTGAGTGACCACCGTCCGCTTGTGGCGTATTCGTCGCGTACCTACTCATGTGGTAGTGGGCAGTTCATCAAAAAGAAAGAAAGAAAGAAAGAAAAATAATTTATTTGGCACAGCACAAGACCCAAACACAAATACAAAAACCAATACAAAAAAAAAAATAAAGATAAAAAATAAAGTTCAAAACATCATTTATAATGGTAAGCGAAGTAAATCCGGGAAACACGAGGACGTTAATGATATCCGTGTTTATGTTATTGAACACTAGAAATATTGACAAATAAATAACACTGTGGAACTTACGTACTTATGACAAACTAGCTACCTTTTTTTAGGTGGGAATATCACCCAATAACATCCCCCACACAGATAGTGTCAGATTTTTACTGACTAAACTACTGATCCTATGTGACCATTCTTACTGGGGCCAAATCTTCCTTTCAGAAATGGATCCTTGGCCCCAGTACACTTCGACCCAGCTGGGCCTCTACAGAAGAACTACATGAGGCGATTATCACACTGCCACGCAACCCTTAGCGTAGCGCGTGAATGCGTGTCTTAAGTGTGCTTGTAAGTAACTCCGTTTGTATAGAAAACACGCACAGTCCAACACACCGAAATCGCATCCACGCGCGTTCATGCAGATCATGCACCTACATGCGGGGAAACATGCACCCTTGCGCGTGTGTGTGGGGCGATATGTAAGGTATGCTACACTGAGTCTCGTAGTGCGTGATTTTGTATGAAATGAGTGCGTGCCTGCGTGAATTTACAAAACGCACCTACACGCGTGAGTGCGTAAAAAATCCGCACGATGATGCAGATCTGCACTCCCGCAAGTACGTGCGTTTGCCGCATTGAGATAACCGCCTTAGACTGGACGCTAGCACGCGTGTAGCACGCGTGTAGCACGCCTGATTTGTACGCAGTACAATGCCGCGTGGCCTCACGAGAGGCGCGGATCGAGTGTAGCTCTATAAGTCTAGTTTCCATATAAAATGTATGAAGACGGACGCGCCCAGATCGGCGTACGTGGCACACGTGTGAGCGGTGTAGTACCTTAAACGTTTTAGAAACACATTCCATTGTGCCGGAGTCTGTGTTTCCTGTCACGTACATCCGCAATGCGTGGATTTCGGTACCGCATCATAGGTAGAAGTGAAATATACTAGGTAGAATGCGTACTATAAATAAATACTCCTGGACCACTAGGTCCACGAGTATTTAGGCGTCTCGAGTATTGAGATGTCTCGAGTATATTAGGCGTCTCGAGTATTTAGACGTCTCGCGCATTTAGGCGTCCCGAGTATTTAGCCGTCTCGCGCATTTAGGCGTCTCGAGTATTTAGACGTCTCGCGCATTTAGGCGTCTCGAGTATTTAGATGTCTCGTGCATTTAGGCGTCTCGAGTATTTAGACGTCTCGCGCATTTAGGCGTCTCGAGTATTTAGACGTCTCGCGCATTTAAGCGTCTCGAGTATTTAGATGTCTCGAGTATATTAGGCGTCTCGAGTATTTAGACGTCTCGCGCATTTAGGCGTCTCGAGTATTTAGACGTCTCGCGTATTTAGGCGTCTCGAGTATTTAGACGTCTCGCGCATTTAGGCGTCTCGAGTATTTAGACGTCTCGCGCATTTAGGCGTCTCGAGTATTTAGATGTCTCGAGTATATTAGGCGTCTCGAGTATTTAGGCGTCTCGAGTATTTAGACGTCTCGCGTATTTAGGCGTCTCGAGTATTTAGACGTCTCGCGTATTTAGACGTCTCGCGTATTTAGGCGTCTCGAGTATAATGACGTTTCGAATAGGTTACAAAATATACACCATTATTTTTAGTTCATGCGAAACCTGAATATAGTTAATTCAGAATCAGAGAGCGCTGGACTGGAACTAACTAGAACGTTCAAGTTATGTAGGAACACGTAACGACGCAAATTATTATAAAACCACAACTTTTTTGTGAATGACCAGCTTAATTTGGTAATACCAGAAATGTACGGAGTGTAAAAACGAAGATGATCATTAGTCTTTTGAAATGTTTGACTAAGATTGTTGCCGAGTTTCCTTGTCTCTGGTTGTTTAATTAATTATGGTGTTAAGCTGGTGACTAACTATTAACTTTTAACTCACATTTTCACTGTTTTTCATACAACCGCTCATAACTGATTATGACGTTTCGACACATTTTTCATTAGAGCTTTTGGAAACACAGTATCTTGTGGATATTATCTAGGTTTAAAGAAACCAATTTCTAAATTTGTGTAAAACTAATCCAGTAAAAACCTCTGCAAATCTCCCATTTTGTATGAACTTTGACACTTCATAATTTGCCTAAAAATTTAAAAAGTCAAAAAAGTAAAACTATAGAAACCTTGCAAATTTTATCAAGATTCTAAATGACGACAACTTTTTCCAAAAACTTTTAAGGGTTTAAAAAAAACAGCTATTTCCTGGAGCAAGTTTTGTGAAATTTTCGAGTAAATCTCAGAATTACCGAATACTAACAGAGTTTTCAGGCGTTATCTCTCTTTTTTTGCGGTGCCTTTTCGTGAAACATCGCGTTGGATTGCATTAAATGAAGTAACAAGCTTTCAAACCATTTTCGATGTTTACCCACGATAGGCGAGTGGAAAAGGAGCCTCTTAATGTTTCGTCGAAAAGCAAAAAGGCCATGTTGTGTGCTCGAATAACGATTTTCTTATAACTTACTGTCCCCGCACACAGGCCTCAAAAAAACGCCGCCACAAAAAAACGCTTGAAGCGCCCACAAAAAAAAGCTAGAAGCTGCCGCAAAAAACAGCTGAAGCGTGCGACTGCTTGTGACCGGAGAAGCTTGAAACGGCTTCAAACGTTTTTTTCTGGCGGCACCGCCTCACACGAGCCACAAAAAAGCGCCGTCTCAAAAAGAAGCTTGAAGCGGCGTTAGATATCGCTGTAATTGATAAGACCGCCATTGTACCATACATTTAAGTTTATTTATAAGTTGTGTTATTTTTTGGTGTACAATAAAGTTTATTCTATTCTATTTTATTCTAGGCCTACCAAGCACCACGATAAAAAATAGTTGCAAAAAATATTGTAAGCTTGTAAATTCTGCGCACTGCAAAAATAAATCGTTTGCGATTTAAAATAGTAGATGTGAAATCTTATATAGGTACAAAATTAATATTAGTATAATGCGAAACCTGAAATACGTGTCTAGTATTTTTATATAAATAATCTATGTACAAAATTTCATAACTCAACATAAAATACATAGTCAGCGGGCCATCCAGGTGACTAAGGGTTTGTTTTGCACTTAAACCTAGCTGTTTTGCTTGCGCCTAATGCCAGCTATGTCTTGCTGTGACCTGTGTTGTGTAACACACAGTGTCGAGGGGTGTCCAACTTATGACATTTTTAAAATTTTTTGGGAAAAATATAATGTGGTAAAAACTATTGGAACCCATTCAGTTACTGATTCCAAACAAACTATATTCAGGTTTTGCATAAACTAAAAATAATGTTGTATGTTCAATATTTTTACTAAACCATATTTTAATGGGATCAATTAAATTTAAAAACTGATACATAAAATAAATATTCATGTATTCTCTGACGTGTAATGTCAAAGGTAGGCCTCACAAGGTCGGAACTGGGCTGGCATAATATCTGGCAATATTGCGGACACTTAAGGAACAGCTCGCACTTGACAGGTTGTGTATAAAAATCAGTTACCGGCCTTGACCGCGATGCAGTGCGTTGTCGTCGAACGACATGTGAGCATAGGGGTGGCACGCACGAGAAACTACTGGACTTGTTGTAAAAAGAGAGAGGATAGTGATCCCAAAAGAACGTAAACAATTAACAAACATACACAAATAGAGCTGCTAAAACTCAAAGCATTGTTTTTAAATAAACCATTTAAAAGCAGTTTTGAATTATCAAAAACTCGGTCAGCCAGAAAAAAAGGTAAAGCTCATTTGAAATAGAATGAAGTTTGTTTAAATGCGTATTTTAACGGAGTAAGGATTTTCAAATATTTTCCTTAAGTCGAGTATGTTTCCGCAGGTGCTGGCTTGCGGACGGCGAGCAATAGGTCCAACCGTCGGAAACCGTCCGGATTAAACCCAAGTCGTCGACGGCGCGGAGTGTTCCACGCATGCCTCAAGGATATATCAGCAAACCGTAGGTGCCTAGCTGGGTCGAAGCCTACTGGGGCCATGGGTTTGCTTCTAAAAAGGAAACCCCTTGGAATGCAAGAAAATGAAGGAAATAGGCGTGGGTCACTGGAGTACTAAGTTAAAAAAAAAAACAGACAAACATACTCGACTTTTTTTATCATCTAATGACTGTGTGTCAGAGTTTTACTGACAAAAACCCACTTTTTTTATTATGTATAGGCTCATGTTTGACCACTATCTCACCTGATGGTAAGCGATGAAGTGGCCGACTATGGAACACGCTTGTCCAGAAGCAATCTATTCACTATTGACTTAAAGACCCCAAGGTTATAGCTATCTGGAAACACAGACTCCGGCAGGGAATTCCACTCCTTAGCTGTACGCATAATGAATGTATTCCCAAACTTGTTTTTTCAGTAGGTCTCTGCTTACCATAGCCGCGGTGACTCTTTCGAACAGTCTCGCAGTTTTGTGGCGTGACAACCCTAGGGCCGTTCACACATGTGCAGATAAAAGCCTCGCTTATTAGCATTAAATATTGACGGTGCACAGATAGTTTGACTTGTGACAGGCAAGTATCTTAGACATGCTGGGAACTGCTTAACTGTACTTATATCTTATTGTTTCAAATATTTGTTTGTTTTGAACATGTACAAGATTTGATAGATTAAATATTATTTATTTAATAAAACTTTATGCACATACACTGTACAAAGGCGGACTTAATGACTGGCATTTTCTGTCAGTCGACCTTAGGGTGGTGCAGAAACTTAACACGGTAGGTGCAACGTGATGGTAAACAAATGGACCGCAAGACGTACGGCGTTGCGCTATCGGTACATGATGGACCTCCCACCCATACGCACAAAGCGTTTTGGTAACATATTTATTGTGCGTACAGCCTAAGAGTTGAATTCCCGGCCGGAAACTGTGTTTCTGATATTTACAACTTAGGGGTCTTTAAATCAAGAGTTAATATGAATAGGTTACTTCTAGGCAAGCGTGCTCCATCGTCGACCACATCATCACTTTCCATCAGGTGCGATTGTGGTCAAACGCGAGCGTGCCATTAAAAAAAAATTATAAGCGAAAACAAATACACTAAGTGGTCAAAGCCCTTCTCGACATCACTATCATCTGGACACGTCGGAAACGTGTCAAGAAGACTGGTATCATTGGCAAGTTAAATGGCAATGCTAATTCTTCAGGCAAAGAACGAGTCAAATTACAATCACATAACTATGTACTTACCTTCTACAAAATATCTTAATTAATTCAGCTTCGACTGACATTGATCTTTAGCAAGTATTGCCCACGCCCAGAATTAGATTTATAAGTGTTATATACGTTTAATTTATTTACCAAAGTATATACTTACGTGGATTTGTTAGTGCGCCAGTGTGTTATTATGTACGCTCGTAAAACTCACGCTTTTAATCAAACTGAGAAGTTATATTTAAATTATAATTTCTTAATTTCATATTGATGTTACAGTAACATAACATACACAAGACACCAAAAGGGCAATAGAAAGGGCTATGCTTGGAGTTTCTTTGCGTGATCGCATCAGGAATGAAGATATCCGCAGGAGAATCAAGAAGTTCTGAAAGGGAAACCCGCGGTCCCAGAACGCAAGGGCAACTAAAGGACAGAGGTGTCGTTTTATTCAGTAAAAGTCTGACACATACGACAGTACAAAAAGTGTCAATAGAATTGTTGCACGTTTTTCTCGATAGAGATTTACGCTTTGAAATGTGCAATTAACTTTTTTTTTCTGACTGACTGACTGCTTGACAATTTAAAGTAGCTATTTAAATTAATTTTAATTGAAGCGAGTGAATAGATTTCTTCTAGGCAAGCGTGTTCCATCGTCGGCCACATCATCGCTTACCATCAGGTGAGATAGTGGTCAAACGTGAGCCTATACATAATAAAAAAAAAATTAAAAAAAGTTTTTTTAATTAATTTCTTAGAGGTTTTTTTTATTTAGTGTATACTTTCCCACTGCTGGGCAAAAGCCTCCCCAAACTTCTTCCAGATATTCTTTTCTCAGGCCATCTCGATCCAGGAACCTTCTCTTTGAGTTTAACTTTGTTGCACCAGTCAACATTTGCCTCAGGGCTGACTTGGGTGCACCAAAACAATTTAAATATCAGCTTTTTACCAACCTTGGTTGTAAAAAAATTTCATATAAGTAAGCCAATGACAACAGCTTTATCTATAAATACAAACAGGCACGTTCCGCTAAACCTGTGCACAGTCACAACAAGATTAGATCAGAACCGGCCTGAGGGACACCAGGAAGAAACCCTACGCTACAAGGCATTATATTGAAGCGCAATGCAACTGCGTTCTGCGTAGAAAATACTACGCAGATTTTTTTTAATGATATAAACTACTGCTTGACTGCGATCCCACCTGATGGAAAGCAGTGGTGCAATCTGTGAAGGTGAGGCGCACTAGTTTATTAAGAGCCTATTCACTCTAGCCTTGCATTGCATAGCATTGTCGGCCTTATAATGTTCCCATTGTTGGGACTCAGGCCTCCTCGCTAGGAGAAGGAAATACTCTAGCCTTGATACCCAAATTATAATCGAACGGGAAGACCGCAGCAGGCAAACTGTTCCAGTTCTTCGACGTACGCGGTATAAACGACGCGAGGCGAAACGTTTAGTCGCGTAGTAGTTAGTAGAAGTACTGTGATGACCGAGAGTTCGTTTGCATCAACTTTAATACTCCTAGAAGGAGGCGTCAGAGGATCCAGTTGGACATAGGCCTCCTCCAACTGTCGCCACCACGAACGGGCCTGCCCGCCTAGCCAAGTTACAACCGTTTTTTTATCTGATATAAACTAGTACTTGACTGCAATCCCACCTGATGGTAAGCGGTGATGCAATCGTTGATGGTGAGGCGCACTAGTCTATTAAGAGCCTATTCACTCTAGCCTTGAAGACGCTCAGATTGTTATCGGACGGGAAGACTGCAGCAGGCAAATTGTTCCAGTCCTCCGATGTACGCGGTATAAATGACGAAGCGAAACGCTTATTCCGGACCGTGGAGGTTTCAACAACGTAAGGGTGGATACTCGCCGTACGTCGTTTCGCTTGCGTCGAACGCTTCGAGTTGATTTAGCCGGCAATTCTTTTGTTCTGACCACGTGATTGAGCGTTGAGATGACGTCGTTCCCATACATTTGCAGCTTTCTACTAGCGTTAACTATTGCAGATTAGCAACTTGGCTAGGGGTACTGTATGTCTCGCATCCATCACCACGTCTTCGGTCTAACTTGGACCGATGATGTGGCCCTGCAACGCTGCGTCTTCTGGTACGCGATCGCTACTCCAGCACACTGTTACTGTTTTTTTTCGGTGGGAAAGTCATCCAATGACATCCCCCGCCCTTAGGCAGAGCGGGAGATAGTGTCAGACTTTTGCTGACTAAAAAACCTAGTGTTCCGGTCTTTCACTACACATAAATAACGAGTCATTGAATTTTTTGTCCTTTCAAATAACAAATTGCTAAATTAAATTAATCCTTCACACCTGATGTCAGATAAAATTAAATCGACAATTACTACCACACGCACGGTGTGCAAAAATAATAGTCCAATATGTATGTAAATCAATTAGGTTAATATAAGCGTACGGTCAGCAACTCAGGCGGCGGTATCGGCCGGCCTTATCGGTGGCCGATCGGAATTGAATTATCTTATATTTTGATACATTATTATTGTTGGTTTTGAGTAGCGTTGGCAAAATCACGTTTCGAAAACACAGAGATTTTTCTGGAAGCCAGTTTTTTTTTATTTATTTTTTTATTTAGCCTGTACTTTTTCGCTTTCGGGTAAAGGTTTTTTACATTAGACTGCGTAAAAATATAAGAGGTACATTTGGAAAGAAAGCAGTGAGAGAGAGGTAAATAAATTAACATATTTTCCTTGTAAGGTATCATCATCATCAACATTTCAGCCAAAAGATGTCCACTGTTGGACATAGTCCCCTACCAAGTATCGCCACAATTAATGGTCCTGTGCTTCTCACATCCATCATTTTTAGTTTTGTTAGTAGGAGGTCCGCCTCTGTACTATAGTGTGCATAAAGAATAAATAAATCTCTGAAAGTACTGCCCCACTAGCCAAGTTACAACCGTTTCGCTTGCGTCGAACGCTTCAAGTTCACCTTGCCACCAATTCTTTTGTTCTGACCACGTGACTGAGCGTTGAGATGACGTCATTCCCGTACATTTGCAGCTTTCTACAAGCGTTAACCATTGCAGATTAGCAACTTGGCTAGGGGTACTGGTCCGATTGCGAAACATTTTTCACCGATAGAAAGCTGTTTTATTCCCGAGTGACATAGGTTATATTTTATGTATGCACGCGAAGCCATGGGCAAAGGCTAGTGTAATATAAAGACAGAATTTATAACAGTAAATTAATCAAAAAAAAAGAAAGAAAAAAAAGAAAGTAACATCCGTGATCCGTTGAAATTTGGTAATTTAGATTTTGAAAAACCTCTTGGATGACCTAAACTTATGATATCTCTTTGTACAACTAGGTATACATTGTTTTTTTATTTATTCTAGCGATTAATATGAATCTAATATTTGAAAAAAAATATGATATGTCATATTTTCTTCTTATTAGCCTGGTTTACTATATTTAAGCGGACAGACAGACAGAGACAGACGGTAACTTTGTCTCCTGTATGGACCAATAAACAAGCATGCATAGTAATACATCTTGACGCAACTCTGTCTGTTATGCTGGCGGTACCGATCATTTAGTTATTTATGTAGCTGTCGCACATATGCACAAGGCGAGCGACCGCGCCCTGCACATGAGCAGGCCGATAGTGTTGGGACAGCACACTAATTTATCGATATATTATCTTAAATAATAATATGTTCTTAACGTTGCCAATAGTTTGACTGGCCTGTTGGTCTAGTGGTTAGTGGACCTGACTGCATGAAACCCACGACGTTCGATTCCCACCCAGGACAAATGTTTGTGTGGTGAGTATAATCATTTGTCCTGTCTGAGTGTAATTTATCTGTAATATGTATGTATTTAGAAATATATAAGTACGTTTATCAGTTGCCTAGTATCCATATCACAAGCTCTGCTTAGCTTGGGACTGGACGACGTTGTGTGATAGTTATGGAATATAAAAAAAATATATAAAAATAACTAAAAATAATATATATATATATATATATATATATATAAATGACTTATCCAGGATCGTAAGTGCATTTTACTTATGCCTTCCATAACTTTTTTCGGGCTCAGGATGGAAAAAGATAGTTTTAATTTATGAAGTGGTAGCTCGTGTTCCTTTGTTCAGCCGACTACTGAACATTGGCCTCCCTCAATGCCCGTACAGCCCAGGGCTGCATGGTCATTGGCCTCTCTAAAGTGTGCCACAATAACTGGTCATGTGCCTCTCGCATCCATCAGAATCCAGCGACTCTTTGCAGAGCGTCGGTTCCTCTTGGTGTTTCAAGTAATTATCTCTCTGTTTATCTAACTTTTAGGATAAAAAAACTGAAACCGCCTTATAAATGAAAGTTTAGAAGCAATATTACTTGTAGCTGCAAGTAAAATTTAGTCAAATGTTAAAAAGATCGTCGGCACAACGCAGTAGCATGCTTCGAACTACTATATAATTTTTCGGCTATATCCATTTTTTTAGTGTGTTCTGTTGGCACGCCATTAGTTCATCTTTTGCCCAAGTGGCGCATAGTCTCAAGAAATCTGTACATCCCTGGTCTAACAGGTCTTGTGCAAACGTGATACGTCAAAATGAAACTACGGTTAAAGATATTTATTTCTCAAAAGAATTTCACATTCACTTACAGAGAAAAAAAAAACATATTATGTAGTAAACAATGTGACATACCAGCAGGCGTAGATAAAGAAACAAAAAAAAAACAATTTTTGTGCCTATCTTAAAATCAACATTTTAACACTTAATTTCAAAAATAACATAATTAAATCGTTTTATAACTAGTCAAACCAAAAGGCAAACCACACACAAAAAAATTTAGTAAATGAGGGTAGGTGCAATTTTATTATTGATGCGTGTTTACTAAGGCCTACGACGAAACTATAGTCAACATTGTCGCTTTGATAAAAAAAAAACGGTAATAAAGTATCGATACTCTGCGGCACATCACTAGCCGCGAATGCTTCCAGGCGACACATACTGGTTGCATTGCAACACCAGCGCTAGGAGACCGTCAGGTGGCGCAACACGCCAAGCCCACACGAGCTCATATCGCCTCACCCGACAATGTGTAGGACATAGGCATACTAGAGTCCAAACTGTTACTAACAGGAAGACATCGATATCTAGGCTAATGTGTAGTAAGAGCTGAGGCCCTACCAACAGCTCTTAAGAGCGTACTTTTCGAGATATATCACCTCTTTTTTTAATTATATAAACCAGTGCTTGACTGCGATCCCACCAATACGCAATCGCATTACCCTGCCTGCTGCTTTATGCCTGTTGCATTTTCATACAACCACTTTTACGTCATTGTGATACACAATCTTGTGGATAGTAGGCCACATGGCCAAAGTATTCAAAAACACGTCTGTGAACCAGCGTAGACAAACGTTCCTTAACTTGGCTGGGGGGGCTGGGCCCCCTAGCCAAGTTTCAATCGTTTCGCTTACGTCGAACGCTTCAAGTTGACCTTGCCGCCAATTCTTTTGTTCTGACCACGTGACTGAGCGTTGAGACGACGTCGTTCCCGTACATTTGAAGCTTTCTACAAGCGTTAACTATTGCAGATTTGCAACTTGGCTAGGGGTACTGTTCCTCGATAACTATAAGACCGCCACACGTTCACAACACACGCAGTATTTGGGCAACACGATACCACTTGGCTAGACTGGTGTAAAATTTTCTGGGTTCTTCCCAGAACGACTGTCAAATATAAGTACATATATAAATGACAGGTAGAACCAACGGCTTGACGTGCTTTTCCGAATTCGGAAGTAAAATTGTGCTCAACACTATTAATTAATCATTTGAATATTTCTTCCATCCTAGGTCCACACAGTCCACAGTCCTTACTAAGTAATAAGTCGCTGCAACGTCCTTTACCTTTAAGGGTGATGTAGGTCGCCGGAGACAGCCGGTAACGCAGCCCGACCCTGACCCTGACCCCTTCCTCGTGGACATAGGAAGGAGTTTCCGGCCTGTCTTTATAAGGATACATATGAACTTGACTGCACATCTTGATTGGTTTCGATTTCTGAATATTATAAAGAGTATAATAAAGTCATATAATTAAAAAAATGGCATGTTATGTACCTAAATGAAAATAAGAAAAATCCAATAAAGGGTTGGGCCCATCTTTAATACAGGTTGTCTTGGCAACTTAGTGAGGGTGCTGGTGTCACCACATTATTGTATATTTAATTGAAACTCTATGTACTACTATGTATTTAATGTATAATTTAAAACCTGATGCAAATAAATTATTATTTCCTTTATTTGATTTTTTAACATATCATTTACATTTTTAAACAGAAAAAATATATATTATTGTTATTGTAATCAGTCAGCATTGTCCAGCCCTAGCGCAATGTTATATTTCTTTCTATCAGTCTCCCCTATTAACCACCACATTATCAATGACTGGCTTCTCTTTCATGGTATTCCGGATACAATGTGTTGTTTTTAATATCCCATAACGCAAGGTTTATATTCTATAAGGATCGACGAGGGGAGCAAGCTCTTTGAGAGAGTAATTGCACGCACGAGTGTGGCCGGATCAAGCGGACGGCCAGTTCAGCTTTCGCAGGGGGCGCTTCACAATGGACGCCATCATGCGCGGGCGACCACTCACGACGGGGGATGCGGTGTCCCAGGACAGGTGTATGACTTTGGCCCCAGATAAAGGGTCTTGACAGACAGACAGAGAAATAGACGGACAAGAAAGCGATCCTATAAGGGAACCGTTTTTTCCTTGTGAGGTACGAAACCATAGAAAACAATACAAACAAAAAGGTCATCATCATCATCTTCCTGCCCTTGTCCCGGGTTATTTGGGGTCGGCGCAACACGTTTTTTTCTTCCATTCTATGCTGTCACCCGTCATGCTACCACTAACTTCCTTTTCTTTCATATCGCACTTCACACAATCCATCCATCTTTCCTTTGGCCTCCCTATCCCTCTCCACCCATCCACCTGTATACTCATAACTCTTTTAGTGACATACGTTTCATCCCTTTTCTTTACATGACCAAACCAAGACAAACGATTCCCCTTCAATTTTTCAGTCACTGGTGTCACTTTCAAACTTCCTCTGATATACTCATTTCTTACTTTTTTTTATTATTATTGATAGGCTTGCCTTTGACCACCATCTCACCTGATGGTAAGCGACGATGTGGTCGACGATGGAATACGCTTGCCTAGAAGTAACCTATTCACTCTTGACTTAAAGACCCCTAAGTTGTAGCTACCAGGAAACACAGACTCCGGCAGGGAATTCCACTCCTTGGCTGTACACTGTTCCCAAAACACTTTGTGCGTATGGGTGGAATGTCTACCATGTACCATTACTTTATCTTTTCTCGTCACACCACACATCCATCTCAGCATTCTCTTCTCCGCTACAAACAAAAAGGTACTGAACATAGATGATGATGAAAATATAAAAATAATAAATAGCGTATGTGTGACTTACACACAGCAAGTGCGTGAGGTAGCCACAGGGCACGGTGAGCACCGGGCGTCCTCAGTCACTACTTCACGCCATACGCGTATGGTAATATACTGTGTGGCGGCGATGAGGACTGAGGCTTGCAAGGAACATGTACGTCGATGTAACACACTCTTTAAACAAAAATGGCAGTGTAATGAACTTTTTACACCACCTGCTCGATAATGTCGTTTTATATGTCATACAAACCTCACTTATAGCAAGTCATTATTCTCTAGGGAAATAATGCAGTATTGCCGATACCTAGGGAATAATGAGATTTCAATTTGGAACATCAAAAATCGTCAACATTGTGAATTAAAATGTACGTGCATTGAACAAGTTGACTCGAAATTAAAACCGGTCACTAACAAAAAAAAATGAAAATAGAATAAAACTTGCTTACTGACTGCGAACTGGGAGCGTTTTAGAAAATTGAAACTATAGAATCTTGGAGTAGTGAATTTTGTTTGTTTGATGAACTTGTAAATATAATACTTATACATATATCTCTAATATATGATTTGGTCGACCAAATTGTCTTTTAATTATCTCACAGATGGTGTAATTAGTTTCACCTGTCCCGATGTTTGTCTATAATCAAATCTTGCAAATTAAATTTGACCCACTTCCCGGTTACCGATTGAGATGAAATTTTGTGTGCATATGTAAATCAGTTGACAATGCAAAATTATTATGACATAGACCTGATCTGATGATGGAACCGGGAGGTGGATATAGGAGCTTGGTAGTTAAACGACACAACCCCATCGAGTGTGAGCTCATATGATTCGTTTTGACGAGTATAAATTATATAGGTATACCGAGCTATAAAAGCTTGCTATGAAAAATGATTTTCATTAAAAGCTTGTTTTATATCTTTTCTGCAGTATCGCCTATTCAGTTGTATTGTATAAAAAGAAGCCGCAAAAACTCCGACTCCTAAGATACAGGTCTGCGTACCTAGTTTAGGAGCTCGGGAATTCGACAACAATTTTGAGCAATCTGTACAACCTACCTATTTCTCTAAGCTATGTTCTGTGCCGTTCTTTATGTACAAATAAACTTATTATTATTATTCTAAGAGGCATAGACAATCTCTTCATTCGATCTACGATCCCACTGCTCCTTACATTTTGACGGACAAGCTAACATAGCTCTTTTAAGCTACGTCAATCACATGTTAATTGAACGTAATATAAATCTCAATTTAGTTATTAAAGTCTCAATTAACATATATTCACAGACGTCTGTGTAAACAGTCGTTTCCTCCGCGAACACTGACTGCATTCATTCACGAGATGACCGTGAATGTACGGCTCATCCATTCATTGTATTTATCTTACTAACATACTAAAAAGTATTCATATAACATCTGGTATGTTTGTCTTTCAATACAGTTATAAATATTTGACTGGCCTGTTGGTCTAGTGGTTAGTGACCCTGACTGCTATGCCGGAGGTCGTGGGTTCGATTCCCACCCAGGACAAATGTTTGTGTGATGAGCATAATCATTTGTTCTGTGTCTGGGTGTAATTTATCTATATTATGTATGTATTTAGAGATATATAAGTATGTTTATCAGTTGTCTAGTACCCATAACACAAGCTCTGCTTAGCTTGGGACTAGACGGCGTTGTGTGATAGTTGTGGAATATTATTATTATTTCGTTTATTCATTACTATACATATAAATTATATTTTTAAATATTCAATAAAAAAAATAAAAAACATTTAAAAATATAAAAAATAGTAGCCCACCGGTATCGGGAACAGGGTCCAAGCTACCGGCGGTCAGGGCTCCAGAGAAAGGAACTTCCTGACTATACGAGCCGTGTCCAGGAGTACCGCTTTCTGAATCAAGCCCTTGATCCAGCCGCCTAACGCGAGCCTCCTAAGGTGTTGGTCGAGGCTCTTGGCTATTAAGCCATTGGCTGAAACGACTATCGGTACAATAATCGCTGAATCCACTTCCCACATGTCGACAACCTCGCGAGCCAAGTCAATATACTTGATTTGTTTATCTTTCTCGGCTTTCACGAGGTTCTCGTCATGCGGAACGGATATGTCAACAATCATTGCACGCCTCTCGCATCGGTCCACCACCACTATATCAGGCTTATTGGCTACAATAGTCCTGTCAGTGATGATGGACCGATCCCAGTACAACGTGATATCGCCATTATCGAGAACTGGGTCGGGCACATACTTGTAGTATGGCACCTCCGATTCCACAAGAGAGTACTTCAGAGCAAGTTGCTGATGTATAATCCTGGCTACAAGGTTATGTCTATGCAAGTATTCCCCGTTAGCTAGACGAGAACAACCAGAGATAATGTGGCGGATTGATTCACCCGGTCGGTGACATGCCCGACAGATGTCAACCGTGCCGTCCTTCACAATAAATCTCCGGTAGTTATTCGTCATGATAACTTCGTCCATAATTGCACAGACAAAACCTTCGGTTTCCCCAAAGAGGTCACCGACGCGCAGCCAGGCTACGGACGCTAGTTGGTCTACATCGGGCCCGTGAAGGGCCCGGAAAAAGCGTCCGTGAAGTTCCTTACTCTGCCATACTTCCTTGCGTACGTTAGTGTCAAGCACTACAGGTTTGCGCCAGTTCTCGTTAGCCAAGGAGAGCGGGGTGAGTCCCTTGTCCACTGCCACTACATCACGATGCATACCCACGTCGGCGGCTAGGAAGTATTCCCTGAGACTGCAAACCTCGCGATTGTGTAGGGTCTTAGCATTTAAAAAGCCTCGACCCCCACACTTCCGCGGGATATACAGTCTCATTACCGACGACCGAGGGTGATGCATTCGGTATGCAGTCAACAGTGTACGAACCCTCCTATCCAGGGCGTCAAGTTCCGTTTGAGTCCATTTGAGTACACCGAAAGCGTACATCAATACCGGCATGACCCAACCGTTGAAGGCACGCACCTTGTTTCCACCTGACAGAAGGCTCTTAAGTACCTTCTTCAGGCGGCCAAGGAAGCGCTCCCTCAACGATTGCTTCATGTCAGTGGCATTGATGCCTAACGCTTCCGACATACCCAAATACTTATAGGTTTCGGTTGGAGAGAGGGACCTCAAGTTTATGGAATCCGAGAGTTGGGTACCCACGGATTCCACAATCTCCCCTCGCTTTATATGCATGATCGCACATTTGTCCACACCAAACTCCATCCTAATGGCATACTTTTGAATGGCACTGCTGTTCTTAATTTGTTTTTTTTTTCAGTTTAGAATTGGTTCGTTCGATTCAAGCAACTGTCTTTTGTTGGGTTGGCTGTATGTAACTTTCCTACAAGCATGGAATTAAAAGCTTCAAATCATCCATATAAAGGAGGTGAGATATAACCTGACCACCTCTCTTCAACCGATAGCCTAGGCCTGAATTCTCCAGCAATGTGCTCAGAGGATTCAAGGCTAGGCAGAACCAAAGCGGACTCAAACTATCACCCTGGAAAATACCTCGCTCAATCCTTACCGGTTCGCTGTTCCTCTGGATATTTCGACATCCTGGATAGCGAAGGACCGTCCTCCATTTCCTCATACATGACATCAGGAAGGTGCGAAGAGTTGCATCAACTTTATACAACTCCAGCACCCTCATGAGCCATGTATGAGGAACTGAGTCATAGGCCTTCTTATAGTCTATCCAACATGTCGACAGATCCTTTCGGGAACGCCGAACCTGTTGGTTAATGGCCATATCGATGAGGAGTAGCTCCTTAGTACCGCGGGACCCATTCCTACATCCATTTTGAGAGGCAGACATGATAGTGTTATTATCAACATGTTGGTTAATTTTTTCTCTCAAAATGGATGTAAGAACCTTGTAAACTGTCGGCAAACATGTAATCGGCCGATAGTTTTTGGGTTCCGCGGTGCTACCAGATTTGTGGAGCAGGTGGGTAACTCCTGTTGTAAAAAACTCGGGTAGCGAACCAGACTCTAAGGCGGTCTGATACTGAGATGCCAAACGAGCGTGCGACCTTACAAGCCACTTTATCCAAAAGTTGTGCAGTCCGTCCGGCCCTGGAGATTTCCAATTAGGCAACGGACGGACTGCACGGGCCACATCTTGGGGGCTGATTGTGATTGCCCCCATTTCTGGTATCGATTCGCACGCTCGTTCGACCTCTCGAGTCCAACCACCTTCAGTATGACTGACAGGCACCGACCAGATGTTGCGCCAGAACGAACACATGGCGTCATCATCCGGAAGGCGCGTGTCAGTCACACCTTGGTCCGGTTGCTCCCAAGCCCTGTATACCCACCTTTCATTATTCCGGAATGTGCTATTCTGGATGTACCGCTCAACCCGCCGCTTATACCTTCGGATACGGTTATTATTATTATTATTATTATTATTTGTAACAAGCGACCCGCCCCGGCTTCGCTCGAATGCAATATTATACATATAAACCTTCCCCTTGAATCACTCTATGTACTAAGAAAAACCGCATCAAAATCCGTTGCGTAGTTTTCAAGAATTTAAGGGATATAGGGACAGAAAAAGCGACTTAGTTTTATACTATGTAGTGATACTGTTAATAACTACAATGTTAAATTGATAAAGACATGTCCTTATGTCATTTAGAGATCGGTGGAAGGTTCAAAAAAGTTGCCTTGACTCTGAGACGCAAAGAACATCTGAAGAAATAAGGATAGGTTTTGACCTCTAGAAGTCTGATATTCTCTCTCAAAAAAAAAAGATTGGGAGAGAAGTTTTTATTGCCTTATACGTTAATTTGGAATATCATCATCATAAAACATAACACAACTCCTGAGGTTTAAGCAGAATTGTTTCTAACCTGGTAACAGCCCTGACTTACGAGTTGTAGGTCTCGGGTTTAAACCCAGCCAGGCGCATTCTTTGTGTAATTTATTTCGTCACCACTGCTCTCAAAGTGGTGAAGGAAAACATCGTGAGGAAACCGGCATGTCCAAGAATTAAAAATTCGAAGACATGTGACACCCACCAAACCCGCACTGGGCCCGCGTGGTTGTTTAAGGCCCATTTCCTCTCCTAGAGAGGAGGCTTGCGTCCCAGCAGTAAGATTTTTATGCTATATTGGCTAACCTAACCTAATTTGACAAGATGACTAATCCCATGTGAATAACACTTTTCACGAACCGGGAATTAAGCCCGGAATAAACCTCAGATCTATCATCTAGTACCTAGAATCACAAGCGATCTCTAGACCAACGATACAGACACATCACTGCTGCCCAAAATCTCCGAACAAAGTCACGCACAAGGCCTATACTCCAAAATAATTTCCACTAAACAGATGTGCACATAATCCTAACTACCTCCTCTCTAATATATTAACAAGGAGATGATAAACAAAAGGCGCTCCTGGCTCCTGGCCAACAGTGTCAGGGCTCCCGGACTACTCGCTTAATATTGCGATTTATTTGGAAAACATCCGGACTGCCTTCATAGCCGGGACTATTGCCAGGGTTAGTATCAGTTTAGCTTTCCCAATGTCAATGAAAATAAATAAAACTTTGATATGTATTGACACCCAACTCCTACTGACAAATGCTTACACTGACTGTCCACTCAAACCTGTGTGGTTCCTCCCTCAAAAAACCATCTCAGACACTCATCATCATCAGCCTTTTTTAATGTTCCCACTGCTGAGACTCAGGCCTCCTCTCTAGGAGCGGAAATGAGCCGTTATTCATCACGCGAACCCAGTACGGGTTGGTGAATGTCACATGGCTTTGAATTTTTGGTTCTAGGACATGCCGGTTTCCTCACGATGTTTTCCTACACCGTTACTCTTTCTCAGACTCTGATCTGCATGTTTCTCTTTTTTTTTTAGGTGGGACATCATCCAATGACATCTCCCACCCTTGGGCGAGACGGAAGGGCGCGTCAGACTTTTACTGACTAAAACTCACTCCTATTTCCTTCGTTGCCTTGCATTCCAGGGCCGGGTTTTCCTTTCAGAAGCGAACCCTTGGCCCCAGTAGGTATCGACCCTGCTTGTCCCCTGCAGTTTGCTAACATGTCCTTGAGCCGCGCGTGGAACGACGACTTGGGCTCGGTCCAGACGTTTACCAAACGGTCCGGACGGTTACCGGAATGTTTCTCATATGGCTTAATCATTACGTGTTTGCTGTATGGACATTGAAAGAGACTTTGACTTCTGAGTTTGTTCCAGTGTTTCTTCTCAAGGTATGCTAGGAAACCCTGGCCTTATCTAGTTTAAATTGACGTGTTATGATACGATGTATTGATACGAGCATTGTGCTAAAGCACTACTGCCACTTAAGTTTAGTGAATTTTTGGGTAACGTTGATATCCTTAATGGTTCTCCTGCGTATTCATATTATCTCCCCGCTCACTCACTCACACACTCACCCCGTTCCTTCTTGCCTTTCATACCGGGGCCGAGCTACCTTTTAGAACTAACCCTGGCCCCAGTATGCTTCGCTGACAACTCCTACCATGAACCTGGTTTTGTCCATGTTCACCTTTTTTTTTTGGAAGGAAAATCTTCCAATGACATCTCCGCGCCCTTGGGCGGAGCTTAAGATAGTGTCGGACTTTTACTGACTAAAAATCCACTCCTGTTTCATCGTTGGCTTTCGTACCGGGGCCGAATCTTCCTTACATGTTCACATGAAGATACACTCTTTCGGAAGCTCTACTAAGGTCATCGAGCATTGTAGGTAAAGTCCTCCTAGTAGTAAATACGAACCATGGTAGTAGGTATGAAGGTCTATGATTATTTCCATAATGCAAGCCTAGGCTGACTCACCTTATATGTAAATGTAAAGTTCTATAAATAATTTATTATCTACTTAAAATCGTGTTGATGTCGGCTTTACATAATATTACATTTATTTACTAAATAAACTTGTGCAGAATACTATGTTTGATACTAACTAGTAACGTACCAGAGATATACACCACAAACTATGGAGAGAACACGGTGAGTGCAGGCAGGCTAAGGAGGCACTTCCCTCGATCGATGGCCGATTTACGAAACAGGTCCTACGACTGACAAAACTACAGTTGCGCAAAGTCACGGCCGCTACAACCGGCCACGGGACCTTTAACAAGCACCTTTCTGTCATAGGAGTTACGGATAGTCCTCTCTGCAGAGCCTGCATGGAGGAGGAAGAGACAGCAGCTCATCTGCTCCTAAGCTGCCCTGTGGTCGCTGGATACAGGGCAAAGCACTTCGGTAACCCAGGTAACCTTCGTGAAGTGGTTAGCAACACCAAGGCGCTGCTGGCCTTTCTTGAGGAGCTGGGGTGGATCGAGTGACCCATTTGTCCCACCCATACGCAAAATACGCTTTAGTCGTGGAGTTGCGGAAAACAGCCCGTTTTACCTATTACCTACTAACTAGTAGATACGAAAAACGTTATTAGTGGAAAAGTTATTTTTCGTAAAAGGGCAGCTGATCCACAAGAAACTTACTAGAACAATGGTTATTTAGTTGGCCCATTTATGTCCCACTGCTGGGCGAAGGCCTCCCTCTCCCTTTTCCACACACATCTGTCCTCAGCCATTGCGGGCCAGTCCCTTCGGTTATTATCAAGCGCATCTCTTCACCTTCGTCTTGGTCTGCCGCGATGTAAAACGAATAGTATTTCTTTTTAACTGACTTCAAAAGGGAGTAGGCTGTTCGGCAGCATGTATTTGTTTTTTATGAACGTTCCAGACATCTCGGTCAATTGTGGACCGATTTGAGATTTTGTTTTTAGTTGAAAAATTATAGGTCCAAAATAAATCCCATAAAAATATTGTTGTGATCTGACGAGGGGTTTTGAAGACATGGAACGGAGCTCCTGATTGGATCGTAGCAGAATTGTCGTAATAAGTTATTAAGGTGGTGCATCATGACTCACATTTTCACTGTTTTTCATACAACCGCTCATAACTGATTGTGACGTTATTACACATTTTTCATTAGATATTTTGGAAACACAGTATCTTGTGGATATTATCTAGGTTTCTAAAGAAACCAATTTCTAAATTTGTGTAAAACTAATCCAGTAAAAACCTCTGAAAATGTCCTATTTTGTATGAACTTTGACACTTCATAATTTGCCTAAAAATTAAAAAAGTCAAAAAAGTAATCCTCTAGAGACCTTGCAAATTTTATTAAGATTCTAAATGACGACAACTTCTTCCAAAAACTTTTAAGGGTTTAAAAAAAAACAGCTATTTCCTGGAGCAAGTTTTGTGAAATTTTCGAGTAAATCTCGGAATTACCGAATACTAACAGAGTTTCCAGGCGTTATCTCTCTTTTTTTGCGTTTGCCTTTTCGTAAAACATCGAGTTGGATTGCATTAAATGAAGTAACAAGCTTTTAAACCATTTTCGATGTTTACGATAAGCGAGTGGAGAAGGACCCTCTTAAACGGAGAGACAAAACTGTAATACAAACAGGAACTTCCGAAATTAAAGTTATTTTGCAATTTTTTGTATGTTTTACATTAAAGTCGGTTGTATTGTACTTGTAAAACAAGTCTTTAATATTATTAGTTGTTCTAATAACCTAACCTAATCCCAGTCTTGCCAAGGAGTCTCGTAAGTGTTACTCAATTGATTCAGAAAGCAGTACTCCTGGACACGGCTCTTATTTTGACACAGTCCCTCACACATGTAGAACATACATGTACATAGGTACGGTGTGCATACTGCGCAGTAGTGTCCGGCAGGCACTATGTGTACGAGCTACTAGGGTAGGGTCAGCACACGCGGATCTGCACGCAACGGCCGCGCCCAAATCGACACACATTCGAGAGAACTACCGAAGTACCGACAGCAAACAAAAGTTGCGTGTTTAAAAAACATTAACACTGGTGTTACCCGCCCAAAATATTGGTTTTGGACCATTTCCCAACTTATTTGCATTAAGTATTCTTTTCCAAAAAAAATTTTTAATTCTAGCTATTTTTATTTTTATTTTCTAGATAAGCGCGTTCCATTGTCGACCACATCGTCGCTTTCCATCGGGTGAGATGCGGGCTCGCGGACGGTGAGCCATGGGTAGCACGCTGTCTGACCGTCCGGTAACTGTCCGGACTGAGCCCAAGACGTCAACGGCGCGCACTGTTCCCGCGCGCCTCAAGAAGTTTCAGCAACAGGAGGGACTCAGCTGGGTCGAAGCCTACTGGGGCCAGGGTTATCCGAAAGGAAACTCGAGCCCCGGTATGAAGAGGCTAGAAGGAACGGGGTGGGTTTTTAGTCAGTAAGAGTCTGACACTATCTCCCGCTCCACCCAAGAGCGAAAGATGATTTTCCCCGTCGACAAAAAAAAAAAAAACGCCATGTGACATGGAACAAGGGCAGACAGAAGCGTAGGTCAGGTTGTCACTCGCTCCATGGTCAGTTAACTGCATTTAGTTGGAAAATAATAATAAAGCCTTTTTATTCGCTTATATATAGGTAGGTAGGTAGGATTATAGGCTTCGACCCAGCTGGGCCTCTCCTGTTGCTGACAACTCCTTGAGGCGCGCGGGAACAGTGCGCGCCGTCGACGTCTTGGACTCGGTCCATTACCGGACGATCGGACAGCGAGCTACCCATGGCTCGCCGTCCGCGAGCCCGCGTCTACGGTGGCCGGAAATCGGGATCGGAATCCCGGCGACGGCGGCAAGGGCGCCGTTGCCTGATGCGGTCGGCTAGCATTACTGCTTCGCAGAAGGAGGCGACCGCCATTCCTCCTCGCTCCGGACCATGGCCTCGACCAGGGCCCGGCGCGAGAGGTCTCCGCCGCCGATCGCCCCCACGAGGGCACGGCGATGCTCCGCCCAGGCAGGGCACAACTCGACGGTGTGCTCCACCGTGTCCTCCGGGCGTTGCGCACAGTGGCGACACCCGGGCGTCTCTTCCGCTTGAATCCGATGCTGGAACCTCCCGAACTTGCCATGTCCGGTGAGGACCTGCGTCATGCGGAAGGTAAGGACGCCGTGAGGTCTTTCCAGCCACGCCTCAAAGAGGGGACTTACCGCCATAATCGTGGCGTGCCCAATGTCACATGGGGTCGATTTAATATTTTTACGACATACTACATTAATTTTAGTATATGCGAAATCTGAATATAGTTTGTTCAGGATGTTAGAGATTTTCCCAAAGATATTGAAAAAGGTCACAAGTTGGACATCTCCGACACTAAGTACAATACAGTTCACGGCAGGTCATAGCAGGCATTAGGCGGCAGCGCACAGCTGGGTGAGGGACCAAAAAACCCTCAGTCGCTCGGATGACCCAATATCCAAGTATTTGTACGGGCCGCCAGGTAACATAACTTTGTAATTTTTCATGATACAGTTATAAAATTTTGTAAATAGATTCTTTACATATATTTTTCATTCAAGCGATATCTCTTTGGAATGCGCTCGCTCTGCATATCAGGATGGCGACTAGCCGATTTTCTTTTAAGGTGAAGGCATGTGAGCATATTCACAAGATGCTGGTAGAATCATCATCGCACTGATTTGTTAGGTTTGTTTTTTTTTTCACTACAGCTTTGTATGTATCTAAGTATGTATTTACTATTGTATTTGTTTCTCTATTTATTAAGTCTCACCTGCCATGTTACGTTTCTGCACCACCCTAAGGTCGACTGGCAGATAATGCCTAAGGCATTAAGTCCGCCTTTGTACAATTCTTGTGCATAAAGCTTTAAATAAATATATTTATAAAATTCTAGACATGTTTCAGGTTTCGCAAATACAAAAAAATAATGTTGTAGAAGAAATTCCTAATTACAGTTAGTCTTACATTTGCTATATTACTAATATGCCGTCGGTACAAAACACATATTGCTAAATAACCAGCGTAGATTGATATCTGCGATAAAATGGACATGCGAGCAGTGGCTACCGACCGCTAGCTAGGCCGAGCTTTATATTCGACCTGATACGGCAGCTCAGGGACGTTGATAATACTTGATAATACACTCTCTGTCATACAAGCAGTATGCAGCCCTTTATTAGCATTACTAGCTGCGCAGAAAATTATCCCAAGGGAACATACTTTCGGGATAAAAAGTATCCTATGTCCTATTCCAGGACATGGTCTACCCCTGTACCAATTTTCATCAAAATCGGTTTTGCCATTAAGGCGTGAAGACGTAACAAACAAACAAACTCACTTTCGCTTTTATAATATTAGTAAGGATAAGGATTATCTAAGTTTCGATTTAGAAAACTTCCATCATCATCATTTCAGCCATTTCACCATTCAGTGTCGCCATAACGATCGGTCCTGTACGTCTCGCATCCATCGGATTCCCGCAATCCTCACTAGGTCATCGGTCCACTTTGTGGGATGCTTTCTATTGCTACGTCTTCCGGTACGTGGTCGCCACCACAGAACCTTTCGTCCCCATCGATCATCTGTTCTGTGAGCAATATGCCCTGCCCACTGCCTCTTCAATTTGGCGTTTCTTCAAGCTATGTCGGTTAACTTTACTGGGAGTTAATCATGTGAGAAGGACAAACCTGTGTAGCTTGGCATAAAAGAGAGGACGTATATAACGAGCAAAATGCCCCTGCTTCGCACTTGTGTTTGAAATCTTTAGAATTCTTGGCTTTTCTCATATATTATGCATTCTATCTCTAAGAGTACGGTGTCCGCACTTAGTCCTATACGAACGATTGTGCACGAACCATAGCGGCCATCTTCTGGTGGGCTTATCCCAACCTGCCCACCTCTCTCCAAAAACAGATTAGGCCTTCCAAGTTTTTCTGGGCGACTGTAAGGGAATTCAGGTATCCTAAGGTTCGCATGCATGTATCGGTGATACCAGAGTGGTCAAGGAGCACCTTTTTTGCATGTACTCTTAATGTTCCTCATGAACCAATCTATTCATTGGTAAAAACTGCATGAAAATCCACTCAAACATTTTTAACTATGATTTAAAGTATGTAAGGATATACTCAGTCGGTAACTAATAGAAGTACTAAAGCTGCCAAATTTGATGATACTGATACCTGTAAGTGGCTATTATCTAATAGGAAAGCCCCATCAATTCTGATGCCACTGCCGCCTAAAATTAACCTGTAAATTACTACAGGACAAAACAGTGAGTTCAATAACTCACTGCTAGCTACCTCAGGAGGGGCCCAGCACCCAGCTGCCGAAGCTTACTGGGGCCAGGGTTATCCGAAAGGAAACTCGAGCCCCGGTATGAAGAGGCTAGAAGGAACGGGGCGTTCCTTCTAGCCTCTTCATACCGGGGTGGGTTTTTAGTCAGTAAGAGTCTGACACTATCTCCCGCTCCACCCAAGGGGGGATTGTCATTAGATGATTTTTGCCCAGCGTAAAAAAAAAGGTTTGGACCTTACCATTCTGCTATGTGTCTTTTATGCAGATGTTTTGTTCGACTCTGGAATATCTCTGATTTCTTTAGCCTTAATTTAGCCACAATTCGATCAATACAGACATATGCTTTCCAATATGTCCATTCACTGACATCGTAAACGTCTGAGAACCTTTTATGGACATCTTAGTCTTGCCTTGACCTTGCATAGACAGCTGATGTAAACAAAATTAAATACTAATATGTAACTAATACCTCTCAAAGAAAACCGCTCCAAATTGCTCCAAAAAAGCTTAAGCCGTTAACAGACGACCTCACATGGTACCGATAAGGTCAGATGCGCAGTGTCGAACTTAGCCTAAACGGACGCAAGTCGTGAGGAGCCCGTCACGACGTCTCGAGCTCTCGACCAATGGGGAGCCTTGGACAGGTGCGCCGAGATAAACATGTGGTAGCGAAGATTCAAGATGATTTCATATAGTTTAACAAATGTGAACACTTCAAACAATAAAGGGCGTTTGTAAATTAGTGAATCTACTTATACAGGATTATTTGTAAAACACTAGCAACCTCTTAGGACTATGTTAAGAACATCATAAACAACAACTTTTGTTTTATGACTTTTTTACAAAATACTTTTACCGAAAACATAATTTCGTTGTTCTATCTAACACATTTCAACTCTGTATTTTGATGTACCTACCTAAGAGTTGCTAGTGTTTTACAAATAACCCTGTATAATTCCCAAATTAATAGATATATTGAGAGTGTACACTTTTATATGCCAATCTGGTGAGACCATAAGATTGACATTTTGCAACAAAACTCCACATGGTACTAATGAAAACATTGAGGAAAGATATATAAAAATATCTTAGGTAGTGAAGGAGTAATTCGATGCCTAAGTATATTTTGCTATAATATAATGTTATGTATACGTAGTAAATTAAATATAAATAGTATATTTATATTATATATTCTTGTATACTAACAAAACAAATAACAGGTAAATATCGTAAAATTAATTAAACTTATGCGACGTTCTATTAGTACGTATATATCATTAGAGGGGTAAGTAATATAAGAGGATCAAAATTGATAACTGTCACTGTACTTAGTAAATAAAATAAATAAACTATTAAATTTCTCATAGGGAAAGAAGGGGTGGAAACTTTAATTTCATAAAGGTCTAATTTAATTGACTATAAGAACCCAAGATGGGTTCGAATGTCAAAGATTGGGCTGGCTACTTCTAGCACACAGCACACAACAGTGATCCACAACTATCACACAACGCCGTCTAGTCCCAAGCTAAGCAGAGCTTGTGTTATGGATACTAGACAACTGATAAACATACTTATATATTTCTAAATACATATTATTATAGATAAATTACACCAAGACACAGAACAAATGATCACGCTCATCACATAAACATTTGTCCTGGGTGGGAATCGAACCGACGACTTTCGGCTTAGCAGTCAGGGCCACTAACTACTAGACCAACAGGCCAGTCAAATATAAGTCAGACTGGTATGCACAACTTCTTCTCCAAGCAAATATTTTGCCTACCGAACCGCACCTACATAGAACTTAGCATTAGGCCAAACGTTTGCGTGTATTACACATTACACACCCATGCCAAACCCCTCAGGGAATATCTCCATGACGTGATATCTTGAGACCTCGCTTCGTAAAGCAGTTGACATCTAAAGTCACCTTAATCCTTGAAGGTCGGGAGAAGCCGCCGGCGATGGCTAGTGTTATTTACACACACGTATAGTATATTATGTATCAATATCGCGCAGAAAGTGTAAGCGATGTGTGTCAAGTGCAACCTGTACATATGTGCTTTAAGCCGAGTACAGGCGCCGTTGGAACTGACCTTTTGATCCTACACATGTTTTTTTTAGGGATCCGTACCTCAAAAGGAAAAACGGAACCCTTTTAAGATCAATTTGTTCCGTAGTCTGTCTGACAAGACCTTTTATCTCGGGAATGGGTGGAGGTATCGATTTGAATTTAAAACCATGTACTCAGGTCTGCGGTTCCTTGAAACTGTAAAAACATTTAACTTCTAAGTTGACAAGAACAAAGATATGGACGTTTATGTCGCAAAAAACGTATATATAAGTACATAATACGACACTCTCAAGGGAATCTCATAGGGTATTTCCCGTTGAATCCTGAAATTTGGCATAAATCAAGATCTTAAAGCACAGATATACGAATAAATATTATGTAAACAGTAATCTGTTGTTATTTTGAAATTCGGTAAAATTTTTGAGACTCCATTCGGAATTGAACTATTTACATAGAAACTCTTACCACAGTCCTACACTTCTGTTATTAATTTGTTAAGATGTGGATATTGGTTGGAGTAGTTTACATGTTTGTACATCTTGTTTTAAGGATTTATTTTTGTATTTTTTCTAACATGTAACTCTTTTTGTCGCCAATGAAATAAAAAAGGGGTAAGTTTGTGCGGAATCCTCAGTGCGCGAGTCCGTCTCGCAGTTGCCTAGTATTTTTTCTTTTGCACTAATCTTGTGGTCCGTTTCCTTTCCACGGGAACAATATAATCAGCTTATTACTGCTTCTACTCCCGGGAATGGCCACAGGTCTCTGTGTGAGAGGAAGTGCACCGCAATCCACCTCGCGGTCCCTAAGGGCGGGTTAGTGGATGTCACAATCATGTTTATATCACAAGTGATGAGTTACTATCTTGCGTTTTTCTCTTTGAATATTTAATGGTATGTTCATCTATATCTATAAAAGGAAAAACTGACTGACATTTCAAAACAAAACTACTAGTCAAGACTACTAGTCAAAACTACTAGTCAAGACTACTAGTCAAACTACTAGTCAAAACTACTAGTCAAAACTACTACGACTGTAATAGGAATGTGTTTTACGCTTCATGTTATGTCGTAGATGAGCACTAAGGGAGAGTTTTCCAAAATTCACCCTCTAAGTGAGTGAAATGGGGGTTCATTTGTATGGAGAAGCATACTTTTAGAAGGGCGAAACCGTTGGCAAAAACTAGTCTTCTATAGGAAAACTAGTAGAAAAGAGCATTTTTCTGTAATGTAATTGTCTAAATATAGGAGTAATTCCTATAATTATACTACTAAGCCATCATATCAGTTAATTAACAATTTCGATGGAGCCCTAAAGACGATTCGTTGTTAAGTATTATCCTAGAAGCATAATGTTTGGTTTTGCCTATAATCAACTGATTCATTAGATTTTTAAATCGTAAAACGGTTTGCTTACTTCCTGTTCCTGGATAAGTAGCGACATCTCTGACGCCACATAAGAACTACAATTCAAAATCCTGCATCGCGATATTAGAGTTTCTTCGCGCGATTAGAACTTATACAACAATTTGAATTTAACTATCAGGCAGTTGCCTGGACCAGACATAACGTCCTTCTGGTCGGAGGATCTTCCCTTTTCAACGGAAGTATGTGGTAGGATTTCCACTATTTCCAGCCAGAAAAAGATGCTATAATTTTTAGATGTCTTCAAGTTTTCATTCTCCTAGCTAGACTGTTCGACCCTTTTGACGACGCGGTTGGCGCAGTGGTTGAGCGATCGACCTCTACGCTGCGTGTCTCGGGTTCGACACCTGCACTGAATAAATATTTCTATAGCCCACAGATTGGTGTATCCCTAAGTTATTCATGCATGAAATCGATTAAAAAAGAGACCTATTCATGCCATATCATGTTGTTAAGCGAATGTTTACTGTCCAGGCGGCGTTTTTTGTGGCGGCATCGTCACCGTCGCACACGAGCCACAAAAAAAGGCCGCCTCCAAATGAAGCTTGAAGCGCCGTTTTCTTGAAGCCCGTTTGCGAAGACAGTGTTAGTGCACAGTCTTTTTTTTTATTACTATTACTATGACATTTATTATTCTGGCATTTTTAATAATATAAATATATTTTTGTTTTTAATATTGCAATGGAATTCAAACATTTGAAAAAAAATGCATGTTCATGTAGCTTAAGCATAGCATAATCAGCCTTTTACGAGTAGTGTTCCCACTGCTGGGACTCAGGCCTCCTCTCTAGGAGAAGGAATGGGCCATAATCTACCAAGCGAACCCAGTGCGGGTTGGTAAATATCACATGTCTTCGAATTTTTGGTTCTAGAACATGCCGGTTTCCTCACAATGTTTTCCTTCACCGTTTGAGAGCAGTGGTTATGAAATAAATTACACAAAGTAATGCGCCTGGCTGGGTTGGGGAATTTTTATACAAAAACACCTATGTACTAATACCAAGTTTGCAAAATAAATTTTTATGATTATTATTATATGCGTCTAGGGCACTGCACGAAAGGTTGTAAGTACTTAAAACTTTACTGAAGTATAATTTATTTTAATACAATGTTGTAGTCTTTAATTTAATAACTAAACGAATGGTTATGTACCAGGTATATAGGAGCACACGTTGACACGGCTGAGGTCAAGCGCTTGCGGCGAACCGTTGACTCATTACTTAAGGCATAGATTTACAAAATATTTTCTCAGGTATCTTTGGGTTTTTCCATCTAGAATTTCTCAATAGCAGCCCAGAGTGCCATCTTATCTAGCCATCTCGCCATCTCTTCCCAGGTTTACTTCGGTTCGTCGTCCATCCTTAGGAACCCACTTTCTGGAGACTCTTGCTCAGTACCAGTGTGTTGACTGGGTCACGCTAACGTCACCACCCCAATTCTATTTGACCTGACAACAACAACAACCTTTTTTTCTTTTTTCTGTGATCCCCGTTTTTAAGCATTTGTTAGTTACGCGTTACATTTTTTTTTTTTTGTTGCTCGCCCTCTGCAAGTCACAACTAAACTTTTTTTTTCTTTGCAAATGTCATGCATTGGATTAAATTAACATGAAATTACTATTGTAATTTATATTTTAGACTACACTATTGCATATGGGTTGATCTGTAATGATGATAATTTAATGCATAGGGGAGATGGGGGAATTGGGAGTCACTTAAGGAAAAGTCATTATTGTAATCACAAATGATCAGTCTTATATTTGTTTAATATTTACGAATCTTTACAAACTAATCAGGTATCAAGATACATAAGTATTTTTTGGCTATCATTAACATAAATATAATTATAATTAAGAAACAAAAAAATTGTTTTGACTCCAATTACCCACATGTAAGGGAAATGAAAGTCAGCTCATGGGGGAATAAGAGTCAAAACGTTGACCTTTTGTAGCCAAGATTTTTTCGGTTTCCTGAACGGTGGTAATACCTGTCTCGTCAACGTTGTAAATGTCTTGGGGAGAGAACGAAAATTTTGTCATGACTTCTTCCAAGTTCTTAAAAAATATATTCACTTCGGTTTTATTAAAACCTGTAATTCTCTGTATTCTTATGGCTTCAGGTTTTCGAATGCTTATCTGTGGATTTCTCTTAAGAAATCCTTGAATCCAGTCTCTACTAGCCATTCTAGTGTCTCGGTTGAAATTATGAGATAGTTTTAAATTTTCTGCACACTGAAATGTTATTTTTCTTAGTTGATTTGTCGTCAAACCATGAAACATGTTACTTAATTGTAAAATACGCTCTGTGAGTAAATTTTCTTGGTCTTCATTAAAAACGGCATGCCTTCCTAATTTTGGAGGTTTGAACTCATCTTTCTTTATCCTTCTTTGTAACGTGCTGAAAGGTATACCGGTCTCCTCGGCAACTTTGCGTATTGACACGCCTCCTCTTATTCGTACAGCAGCTGCCTGCAGGTCACCTGCAGTCCAGCTCGCTTTAGACGTCTTTCTTGTCCAATTCCTTGGCATCTGAAAATAACAAAAAAGTTTTATCATAATAAAACACGATGCGGGGAATGGGAGTCAATTGACTCTCATTACCCCAATGACGGTTTGTTTGCTAGATTTGAATTATTACACAAAAAACATCACAAAATCTAATATCTTGCAATAATAAACATAAGTTTAGTTCTAGTACTACATTTTAAGATTATTGTATTCGTAAAATTAACAAATATAGATACTCACGTTTTTGATCGAAATTTCGGAAATTTTACAACAACCCCTCCCCTATGACACGTGTGTCGCTCCCGGTGACGCGAGCTTGACTAGCGGGTCGGCGTATTGGGGAGTGCGGGAGGGGTGACAAGCTAAACCTCGTGCGACATAGCCGTATTTTGCAACGCTTTAGGTTCATTTCTTTTTGAATTGACTCTCATTGCCCACTGACTCTCATTCCCCCCGGCTCCCCTATCTTCTTCTGGCTAGACTTTATCACTATCCTTATCATATCAGAATTTGATAACAGAAAATAATAAATTAAAAAAAAAATATTACAACCGCTGAACTAGACCTTAACACAGGTGTACAGAAAAATCCCGCGATCGCATATTAAATTGGCATTCACAACTAAACGTTACAACGTAACCTACATCATGGGTTCTCCTCCACATATTATTACTATTATGCATGTGTTCTGTAGAGGTTAGCGAGGTATCGATTAAGAAAATCGGCCAAGTATGAGTCGGATTCGCGCACGAAGTATTCTGTACCGTCGCCGGTCGACAGCAGGTGTCTTTAACACCAGAAAAACAGCGGCAAAAAAACACTTTTGTTGTATGGTGGACATCGAAATACTGACAACTTCACACAAAAACCGATTTATTTCATTCTAATACCAAAAACTAAAAACTAATACTAGTGGTAATAGTTTTTGGTATTTTTGTGAAATCATAACTACGAGTATTTATTTTCCATTCTAACGTATACCAACCACTTGAATTTGGTACAGTCAGCTCAGTCAAACCCAATAAAAAATATTTTTAATACGAGTCCAAACAAATACCGGTGTTGTTAGTTGTTGAAAATGGAATAAATCCGAAAACCAGGCATGTCAGGAGCACCTCCCCTGAAAAATACGCCAGTGATTCGAGTGAGCCTGCAAGCGTAGCAGCCTTTCGCACGTATTTCTATTCCTACAGGGTACTTTGCTGTGTCGGAGTGTCGGCAAATCGGAACGCACATGGAATGTGGTGTGGCGAAAAAAGGTGCATTACTCTTCATTGGTCAATCATCAGTGTTGTCTGAAATTAAAAAAAAAATAGTTTCGTTACACTTTTTATTCGTTATATCTTCTAAATTGCCCTTCCAACGAGTTGTTGTAGGTCATTAAATTGCCAAAACGAAAAATCTCACAACAATCCCAAAATAACTAGCCCTGTAACCGAAGAAAAACAAGTCCTGTGCGAAGGTGCGAGGCCGCCCTTACCGCTGTTATGCCGGTTACGTCAGCGTTAACCGCCCGTTTTGACGGTCAACAACCGTGAGTGGCGGTCACCGTGCCCGTTTTCAGTACGTTTCGTCTCACTTTCACTTTTTACCGAGAAACTCGACGACTTATAGCGCCATCTCTTATGCAGTAGCAGAACTTGAATAAAAAATTTGGTTCATTATTTTTGGTGGAATGAGTGTAAATACGTTATATTATTAAACTGGGTATATTTAAACAGAGCAAGAGAAGAAAGAGAGAGAGAATGAAAAATCTTAAAATAACTACGGACAGCTACGGACTTGTAATTATTATAAGTCCGTAGCGTAGGATATTAATCTGATCCTTGTTTCTATGACAATACAAAAACGCCATCTATATTTAATACAGCTGCACTATTAATATCACAAGAGTTGTTTCATTGTGCGGCTATTGTTAACAGTAACAGTAACGTAGTTTTATTTTAGTTAATGTATTTTAATAAAGCTACTTTTTGAAAAAAGAGATCATCTCTTAACATTTATCGTATGTAATTTATTATCTTGGTGTACAATAAAGTATATATAAATAAATAAACATTCCTTGCAAGACTACAGCAACACTCGTAATTTAATATTTCGTAGTTTTTACTCTGGAACGCATCGATTTTAGGACATCTTATCCAGTATATCTTGGCCTGCGGCACATCATGGAACTAACTTGAATAGTACGAAAAGTACGGATGATGCCGGCGAATTTAGCGCCACGCCAAATGCCAAATTATACTGGTCGATGTCATTAGCATAGACACTTCACAAACTGGAAATGCATGAACGAATGACATTTCAAAAATTCTAACCTCGCGACTAGTTGTTAGTTAACTAGTAACTAATTGTTAGAAAATAGAAACGAATTGTAAAAACCTTTAATTGAAAATGGCTACAATATTAGTGTGCAAGGAAGAAGAACTAATTACCAAGCTAGCTTCACACATAGAACAAATAGCAAATGATGCTATCGAGAACCGTGGAAAGTTTTTCGTGGGATTTTCAGGTAAGGTTTTGAAGGTCATTTTAATATTACAAGTTGTATTATTTAGAGTATAAAACAGTTGACAAGGTAACATTTTGGCCGATTATGTACACAATTGAATAAATATTTGTTAGTTGTAGAAATGCTAAAAATGAAAAACGTGTAAATATGATGCTCCAATTCGCCTGCTAAAAGCCGGGCGGAGTAAGCTTGAACTCCAGAGCTATTTCATCCTGTCGTTATAGAATTTCAATCCACAATCACTATGCTATTGATCCATTTAATAGACATTTCTTTATGGAAAAGAAGCCCTACTTATCCATGCCAAGCTAATCCATGGGCGTTTCTGTAACCAACCGGCATCGACCTTGTTATCATAGAGTATTGATTACTTACACTCCATCATGCTGTTCTGGCTAAAATATTAGTCATCATTAAAATAAAATTAGATACAACAATTTTGTAGGTTATGTTTCAGCAATAGATTAGAACATTATCTATAATGAATCATCCAATTGGCATCTAGATATGAATATTAACAGTTCATCAATATTATTAGGTTTAAAGTATTAGGACTAAACATCATAAAAAGCCTATTGTCACCGTTGTATTGTCAATAACCACACCAACATGTCATTCAAATTTTTTTTTCTTTACACACCACTGTGACAAAATTCTAATAAAAAATATACACCATAGCACATGGAAAGAAAACATATTTATTTGTCACACCATGATGATGATTTCTTTCTGCAGATCTTATTTTGCCCTAGAAAAACTATGTTTATTCATTGAAATTAAAAAATCAATAGTTATCATGTAGTATTGGGTCAAGTATTCAGTCATATTTAGAGTTCCGTACACAGAGTGTAAAAATGGGACTTAACTGTCCATCTGTCACCACCCTGTATCACATGAACCATGATATCTATTCTAGACACTTGAAAATGTATTATTAATGCCACTATAACAACAATTAAGTGGAGGCTCCCATACAACAAACATGATTTTATAAGAAACCCTTGTAAACTCTGCCAATTTTAGCAATGTGTGTGTGTGTGTGTGTGTAATGTGTGTGTGTGTAATGTGTGTGTGTGTAATGTGTGTGTGTGTAATGTGTGTGTGTGTGTGTGTGTGTGTGTGTGTAATGTGTGTGTGTGTGTGTGTGTGTGTGTGTGTGTAATTGCTTTATTAACTCGTTTAACATCACCAGTCCGCAGTAATGTTATTAAAAAAAATTGCATAAGATACCCCAGTGATGCCACTAACAACACACAGATGTCACATAATATCTAACTAAAATAACCTATACACTCAAAATAGACTATTCACTCCTAAGCTTCGTTGCTCAAGAATTGCTATTAACCTATTTAGCTACTAACCTATTGCCATTGTGACCTTTCCCCTTCACATAAATTACTACGGTCCTAATTCTAGAATGACGCTCCAGCATGAATTTTTTTTTTTTTTTTTGTTGTCTTTAGTCCTGCAATCTGTCTCTTCGACATTCGGCTGGATTTTAAATATTTGAAGTGATGGGCGTGTATGGCACAGTATCCAGTGATACGTCCAAATCGGTGTAAGCTCTTCATGGTATCAAGTCTTGAGGAGCACGTCTTTTCAACCTTTTGAAGGTGGAGTTTGGCTCTATGCTCATCAGCTCCCTAGCCAGGAGGTTTGGGTGGTGATTTAACCCTTCAGATACCGTCAATTAGAGACACAATAGTAAGACAATAGATGCGCGGCCACCGGTGGTCGCTTGGGGATTCATGAATTAAAACGTATTGTTACGTACGTGGGTAACTAATGCCGATTTACCAATAAAGAACTTTATTTACCACAAACAATAAATAATTAGTCCAGTCAACAATAATCTAAATCACAGTTAGCACTAGAGTTCCGGTATACTATCGCCTCGGTCGTTAGATAAAATCACTTCACACACTTAGGTAGATCGCTCTTGTTCGCAGTCGAAATCAGAACTGACTCACTTCCGTTCGGAGGCTCGTATTTATACGCGGAGCAAAAAAATTCTAGATACTGACGTCTCGGGATAGATCCAGAACAATGGAGTCGCATCGCGGGGCCATAAATCAATTTTATTACTTTGTCCTTCGCGAGTCACTCACGCGAATTTCGACTCTATTGTTAACCCTTCAGATACCGTCAATTAGAGACACAATAGTAAGACAATAGATGCGCGGCCACCGGTGGTCGCTTGGGGATTCATGAATTAATGGCGGAAAGTACCATTTCCCTTATCCACCTACAGATACCTACAGATTACATACCAATTTTTTTTATTCAATTTTCAAACCAATTCTCCAAGAACAAGTGACATTACGACAATTTTCTCAGCAGAGCTTACGTTTTAAAAATGATTGTGGGGTGTAATTACAATTAATTATGTATTCATGTTTTTACGACCGACAGCTGTTTGTAAGTTGTATTATACGACCTGCACGGTTATTCGGTTCTAAGCAATATGAGTTATACATACCCTCTTTTCTAAAAAATCTTGATTATACTAGCAGAAAGTTTTGGGTGTAAAAGTATTTTTTTTAGGTGAATATTTTTTTCACATTTTTAGATCGACGCAGCGCCAAAAATTAAGTAGGGCTGCATTCTTAACTCATTTTCGCCAAAATGGCGTTTACGACATTTGTTGCCGGAAGCATCGATATAAAACAATAAATGTATATTTATCATTTCCAGGTGGTTCATGGTTGAACAACCTCTGCGAGTGTCTCCAGACAGTAGACACGGAATGGTCTAAGTGGGTGGTCGCATTCTGTGACGAGCGCGTGGTGCCTGAGAACGATGAGGACTCAACGTTCGGCACATACAAGAGGGAACTCATTCCCAAAACCAAGCTTGTGGAGAAACAGTTCATTAAGATCAAGCAGGGAGTGTCAGGTACTGTACTTTTTTTTAATAAACTAGTGCTTGACTATGATCCATAAGCAGTGATGCAATTGTTGGCGAGGTGCTCTAGTTTCATCATCATTATCAGCATTTTTAATAATGCTTTCTAGGAGAGGGAATAGGCCGTAATCCACCATGCGGGCCCAGAGCGGGTTGGTGAATGTCAAACGTCTTTCGAATTGCCGTTTCTTCACGATGTTTTCCTTCACCGTTGTGATGGTGCTCTAGTTTATTAAGAGCCTATTCACTGTAGCATTGAAGACACTTAAGTTATAATGGGACGGGAAGACCGCAACAGGCAAATTGGTCCAATCATTCAATGTATGCGTTTATTTTTATCTAGCTGCTGCCAGCATTTTCGTTCGTGTTGTCCTAATAAAACATACTCCTGGGATAAAAAGTATTCCATTTGCTATTCCAGGATATTATCCACCAGTGTGCCTTCCAAATTCAATCAGCCGTTTAAGTATGAAGTAACAACAAACATACAAACTTTCGGCAATGCCACAGTAAAAGTAATAACAAAACATTGCATTTTCTCTTGGTAATATAATTTTGATGTAAGGTAGGAATACATTGAGATTGCAAACCATATAAAATATCATATCATTTTCCAGCCCTTGTTCTGAATAACTTGGGGTCAGCTCAACTCGTTTCTTCATGCTATGTACAATGCGTTCCAAATGAGAATAGGATCGATTGCATGTTGTGACGTCACGATTTACTGTCAAATCAAGGAAAGAAATTTTGAAACTAACTATCTTACGAAAAATTTAATTTATTTACGAACTGTGAACGAAAAAAGTTTAATCAGAATTCAGTTCTTCAATTTAACTCATCTCCAAGTTCCTCAATTTTGACCAAATTTCTTAGATTTGACAGTAAATCGTGACGTCACAACAAAAAATCGATCCTATTCTCATTTGGAACGCACAGTAGTGATGTCTATTGTCTTTTATATCACTCTTTACACAATTCATCCATCTTTTCTTCGGCCCCCTCTCCTTCTCCATCCATCCACATAACTACTTTAGTTACAAGCTTTCATCACTCTTCTTTAAATGATCACACAACGACGAAAACAGACGATTCCCGTTCAACTTTTCAGTTGGCCATTTTCAAACTTCCTCATAATTTTACACGTTATCTCAACATTATTCCACAGCTGAGGCAGCCGCAAAAGACTACACAGAGCAGCTGACTAAAGCCTTCGGCAGTGAAGACTTCACATTCGACCTGCTGCTGCTGGGCATGGGCCCGGACGGCCACACGTGCTCGCTGTTCCCCGGCCACCCGTTGCTCGACGAGACCGCCCTGAGCGTGGCATCCATCACAGACTCGCCCAAGTTCCCGCCAGAAAGGATCACACTCACCTTCCCCATTATCAATAAGGCGAGGAACTGCATGTTTGCAGTCTGTGGTTCAAGCAAGGCTGAGATGATTCAGGTAATATTTTTATCCTTTTAAAATCTGTTAAGTTGTATCACTGTCGTTGTGGTCGAGACTATTTAGAAACGATTATGAGAAAATAGACGACAGTCTCGACGTTTTTGGTTGTAAAATATCTCTTCCTCATAATGTCGCTGTCGCAGAATGAATCTTTCTGAAAATCTCTATATACAGTTAAACACGTAAAATTGTATTTTAAATTACTAAAGTGACATTTTGCGAAAGAGACACTGCGAAAAAGCGACATTTTGGACATTGGGCGAGGGATGTCAGACTTCAAACATTTGGATTTTTAAACTAATTAAAAAATCTGTTACATACAACACTTTTTATATGATTCTATTAGTAAAAAATGATCATCCCTTTGCAATCTTAAATTTTTAACCAGTATTGACTATATCAGATTCAAGAATTTGATTAGATTACCCAAGTTGTTTGACTTTTTAGAACTACTGACAAAATCCCAACTGCGCTCCTTCAGTTGCCCTTTGCGGTTCAGGACTACGGTAACATTCTTTCAGATAATCCTGCAGCCCTCGCGACCACTTTTAGGCGCGTTTGGAACACAACTCACTTTCGGCCTGACCCTGTTCCTTATATATAGGCGATCTATTGTTCGCTGTCCGCAAGCCCGCGCCTGAGGACGGTGGGCGACTCGCCCTGCTGACGCCCATAGCCTCTCCATCAGGGGCCAAGTCGGTTGCCTCCGCCTAACACGTTCTGCCACCCCTTCGGTCTCATTACTACTTCGCGGAAGGTGACGGGCTCACTAATTCTCACTCCGTACCAAGCCCTGGACAAGAGTTTGGCAAGAGATTGCCGCCAGGAAGACACTGTAGTGTTTCGCCCAAGCTGGGCAGCCCTCTACTATGTAATTCCGGCGTTACTTCTAAAACAGATCCTCCCGAAACAATTGTGTCCAGTGAGAACTTGCGTCAAGCAGAAAGTGTACGCCATTTTAGCCACTCCTGCTGGAGTAGTTACTGCCGCAATTATGGCATTCCCAGCGCTGGGTTTCGACAGTCACTGTATGCATGTCGCGGCAGCGGCATTCGCTCTTGCATCAAACTGTACCTAATTATATCATTCAATTTACGTTATGCTAACAAAAATTTAACTAAATGAATAAACAACACTATTTTTATAATTTTAGCGTATCCTGAAAGACAACGACGACAGCGTCCCGGCGCGCAGAGTGAAGCCTGTCAATGGAACACTATACTGGGTGCTGGACGAACACTCGGCGAAGAACCTGTAATACACCTACATGCGCCAACCACTTCACCGCACTAACAAACACTAAACACAGCTGTGGTTGGCCAGTGCGCCGTGCGACTTGTTTTTACGTCCCGCGTTTGACTATGATTGGTTAAGAGCTTAGAGAGGGCCAATCAGGCCCGTACGTCATAAACGTGTCAATCGCGATAACGGAAAACAAACTCGCACTATACTCTGTTCAAAATAACATTAGAAATTATGAGAACCTTTTATTACTGTCTGCTCAACTGATTTTGACTTTTATTGCGTTGCAGTAAATAGTTGGTATTGTAACCACTTTTTTGCTTTTAATGCCATCCTTATGCCTACGAAATAGAAGTTAAAATCGGTTGAACTAACAGTAAAAAAGGTATCTTTAAATTTCCATTCTTAACGCGAATAGGCTATAGGCACTCTGTTGTGCAATCTTTCATTTCTAACATTGCATTTTAATAACTTGAACAATGAAATTTTAATTTGTTGGTGACGCACTAATATGCTTTGTTAGTCTGTGCGTGTCCGTCTAGTTGAGCTAGCTTATGATTTTTTAAGTGAAACATAATATTTTGGCAATGTTGCCTCTTTATTTATATGTTACATTCCTATGTACTGCTTATAATAATAAATGTTTGTCTGGGCACATCATGTTTTATTTTCATTTATCACTAGCTTTTGCCCGCGCGGCTTTGCTCCCGCTCTTCCCTACTCCACCCTACCCTACCCTACTCTACTCTACTCTCCAAATTTTTTTTTTTTTCCATAAGAACCTTATTACTGAACAATAACAATCAAAACAAAATCAGCCAAATCGGTCAAGCCGTTTTCATGCTATGTCGTGACAACGGAAAACGGGTTTTATTTTTATATATATAGATTTCAAAGCCCTCCCCTGCTGAACATAACCCCCCACAAGCATCGCAACAACGATAGGTCCTGTACTTCACGCATGTGTCACGTTCTTGCGGTTCACATGATCATCGGTCTACCTTGTAGGAGGTCTACCAACGCTGCGTTTTCCGCTACGCGGTCGCCACTCCAGAACCTCTTAAACCCTTAAGTTTGGCGACTCTTAAGAATGTGTCGCTCCCATTCTTAAATCCCAGACTGACTGGTTTTCAGGCTAGAGCTTGACAACTACTCGAATTCTAACGGTGCGTACAGTCTATATAACATGTTTCAGATAATGTAGACACTGAATGTTATAATAACATGTTATTGATATGTTTTATTTTTTATTATTATTTCTTTATTTGCAATAATCACATAATATATAAATTACATTTTTAAATATTTCATATAATAAAAAAACATTTAAAAATATAAAAAATAGTAGCCCACCGGTATCGGGAACAGGGTCCAAGCTACTATTAAGTTTAAATTATTATTGTAGGTTTACGCTTGACCGCTATCTCACCTGATGGAAAGCGACGATGGAACGCGCTGTACAACAATGCTATATATGGATAGCACTGAAGAACGACAAACGACAACGATTATATAACATTGTTATTCTAATGTACACAGTATTGTTTTATGTTGCAATTTTGAATAACGAGTGGATGTGTTATATAATATGTTACATAGTCTGTACGCACCGTTACTTCCGAAATCAGGGTTCAGGTAGTTCAAATTTCATTAACACCAACAAACGAAAAAAAATTGGGATATTTAATTACAAATGTACACTGTAAAATTAATTTAGAAGACTTAACACTAAGGGCATGTGCACACCACGTTTTTCAAACGCGTGTTTTAAAAACGTGCGTCGACAGCGCACTTTTATCCTATTATAGGTCTTCAGGCTGCGTCTGTATCGCTTCAAACGCGCGTCAACGGCGCGTTTAAAAAACCTGATGTGCACAGGCCCTAATGTAGATAAACGAGTTATTAGGAGATGGAATGTTATCTGAGATGAACGATTGTAGAAAACACTTGTGTCCAATATGAACTACTTCTCAGCTGGTTTCTTGGTCTGGACCTAGTTAAAAGTTAGGAGTTGGAAAATCAGAGAAAGTTATTCAATAAAAATTTTGCAAGATTTTATTATGTTCCTAGATTTACATTACAGGATGTTAGACTTTTAATACTAATATCATACAAAATTAAAAGTTTTACCCCCATGATAGTTAATTTCAAACATAATACCGAAACAATGATCGTGTATTTACTGCTGACTACTACAAAAAGTCCATTATTTAGCTAAAAACATAGTTTTGAGAACATTAACAAAGGGTGTTTCGACAGGGTTCGGCAGACGCGCCACCGCTTACACAAATCTAACGCAACGTTACAAAACACGCAGCTGTACACCTTCTCACTTCATAATAACTAACGGTTAAAATAAAAGTCTGTGATCAAGTTCCAATATGTGTAATCCGTCATACTGTCAAATGCCTGCGAGATCATCACAACTGCATTCTTCCACATATAATAGAGCTCGACTGTATACTCGTTACATTACGATTATCGTCCTATGACATTCTTTAATCATTTTTAATAATAAGTGTTAATTACAAAAAGTATGTCAACTAAATAAAAAAATTCGGCGCGCATAGCGTACCAAATACTTACATACCATATACATACTTTATTACACATAGCACTAGAGGTAATTTCTTTAAACAATTGAAACCTATGATAGCGGACTTAACGAATGAGATGAGAGTTGCACCGTCGTCGTCACGACGCTTATAAACATAATACACAGTTATATTGCATCATTCAGCTACGACGTCTCAATTGTAAACAAGAGGGGGGTGACGGCGGCGATGCCTTTACACTATGAATTTATATAGTACTGCGGTTTGTGTGGCGGAGTTGAGCTACGTACAGGAGGCGAAGTGCAGCACCGCTGGGCCGCGACACTACCCCGCACACCGACAACGGCCATGCCTGCAACAACACTACAATTTAGAAAGAAAGAAAAACAATTTTATTTACGCGAAATAAGACGCATACTTAAAGCTAGATACATTGTAACATCAGTCGATAGGAAAGATATGCGTCTCATCCGCGCAATACGGCCCAACGCTCAGCATAAAGCTGAGTATATATTTAGTATATCCATATTTTCAATACACTTGCTCATAAAGTGATTCTTATTGCACTGCACTTAAGTATATACACTTTTTACCAAACTGACATTTTGATTACCATTACGCACTAGTGCTATAATGTGGTTAAAAACTTTTTGTTCAACCTCTCCTCGCCATAATTTTATGACATTTATCGTATCAGGATGGGCGCTGGTCACGCCAAGAGGAAAAAAAAAATAGGCGCGTATATGTAAACAGATTTTTACCGTCACAAAAGTTTACTAGTTTTACAGTTATTTTCTTCACAAGTGTATTGAAAAACGTCGTATGATACACGTGAGTAATTAATAATTACCGTTTTTGGCTCACTTAAGACCCTCGCCATGGCTCGGGTTTAAATACCACCTCGACGGTAATCACTAACATTACACACTTATATCATAATGTACCATTATCATTTAATGTAGGAATGACCATTATTCTAAGTTTATCAGGCGCCTACCTTAGTTTCGCTGACTCTACTCAACTGTTTCGATTTGACAGCTATAACACAAAATATATAGGTACAGAAGACAATCTACATACAAAGCGCGCTCGAGCAACGCACACATAGACACCGCTCACGGACACGATATCTCGGCTCAATTGCCCGCACTCGTACAGTTCGGAGCAATGCGCTGACGTGTGTGCGATCGCCTAGCGTAGGTATAAAAAGTGAAGTACATACCTGAGATTGACTTCGGTACCTATCTATTTTGTGGCTATGACGTCACAGCATGGCGCTAAGTAATAATACTCCACAACTACCACACAACGCCGTCTAGTCCCAAGCTAAGCAAAGCTTGTGTTATGGGTAATAGACAACTGATAAACATATTTCTAAATACATACATATTATAGATAAATTACACCCAGACACAGAACAAATGATCATGCTCACGGAATAAAGAAAAGTAGAGGAAGTGCCTCTTAGATGTCGCGCGTTTGTCAACATCAGGCGCGATTAGCCTATTACATGTGCAGGTGAATATGGCATCTATTTCAAAGGCACTAGCGTTCTGAATAGAATAAATTGGTTACAGCGCCATCTAGCGTTGAGTAGCCGAACTCGTTGTAAATTGGTTAAAACTTCTTTATTGTTTGTGTCATGTCAAATAATAACAACTTTCTTACGTTGTAATAAGACCTAATTTATGAAAGCAATAAAAATATGATTTGTAAAAGTTAAGTTTGTAATTCGTAGCGTCGTAGCCAATCATATTACTGTTTTTTATGTGTGTAATGTACAATTTGATACGCAAATGTGTGAGTTTGGCGACACTGGTTCCCGTGCTTAGCCACGTTAGGGGCACTTCTACCTATATTTTCTGTTCTGTGATCATGCTCATAAATATTTGTCCTGGGTGGGAATCGAACCCACGACCTCCGGCATAGCAGTCAGGGCCACTAACCACTAGACCAACAGGCCAGTCGGAACAGGCCAGGCTAAGTGGATCCTATTCTTATGAGAATCGCATAGTAGTTGAGTGTTGAGTATGCTTACCAGTTCATCGGCTAGTTAGGTGCCCAGTAGGACTGCGAGTAACTAGGCTTGCTCGCCGCCGGCTTGCTGGCCGACTGTCGGCCGCCGCCCGCTCCACTCTCCTGACAACACAAGACGATCATGTTCAGCAAGTCATCACACGACACACACGCGTACGGTGTGAGACAGGACAGCCAGATATCAACAGCTATTTTAGATGTTAGTGTTCAAATATTTTGGATGTAGGCCCATTACTCATGTTTTTTTTCAGTTAATTATGTAAAATTATATTAATATTAACTCTAACAGGTTAATGATATATTTTATAGAAGAAAAAGTTATAGTTTGGTCTTAGTAGTTAGGTATTTTGATTATGAACCACCACCAAACAAATTACTTATCCAAACCAATATAACAATAACAAAAACAATAATATTAATAGTTGTTAAAATATCAATTAAATAATAAAATATTTTTCGAATAATCTTGCAAAATATACTAAAACAAAAATATATTAAAAGCAAAAAGTATTCTTGTCAGAAGTGGGATTCGAACCCACGCCCACAGAAGTGGACTGCGACCTGAACGCAGCGCCTTAGACCGCTCGGCCATCCTGACATGTCTGGCACACTCGAAATTACGCTTCACTATTTCAATATGCTCAAAATATATTTTTTTAACTTTCATGTTAATTTATAACTCAACATTATATAACGTAAGTTTATCAATGAATCTTGAACATTGGGCCCACAATCAGAAAAACATATTTCACATAAAATCAGTTTTGTGAAGTTTCAAAACTAAAACCAAATTTACTGTTGATATAGGGCAAGGTTATACAAATATAGAAAAACATTGTGACATTTTTACTATGTTATGAACGAGCACAAACATATAGCAGACATAAACAAAATTAATCTAATCTATGCAATATACAATAATATAAATTATTGACAAATATCATATAAGCGGACATTCTTAACAGATACATGCAATAACACGAATAAGGCGGGTAGTAAGTAAATAATTTAACTTATAACATAGTATAAATATATAAAGCGGTACATAAATATACAGGATAACCTTTTAAATGACTTTATCGCCAAAATTATATTAGTCTTGTTCTAGGAATATAGCCCTTATTTTCTGTCAGGTAAAGACATTAATAGAATACACACTGATTCAATAATAATAAAGAATTTTCGTATCATAATATTTTAATTCAGAAATTATGGATTGACCGTAATGGCTGAGGACAGATGTGTGTGGAAAAGGGAAAGAGAGGCGTTAGCCCAGCAGTGGGATATAATAGGCTAACTAGAACTAGGATTTGAGAATAAGTGCCGCTAAAGCATTTAAAACTTGAATCGAATTAGAAGCAGGAATATCTTATACATTCTGAAGTAAATATTTATTTAAATAAACATGGAATATTATATTGGCTACAAAAAGCTAACAGTAATTTTTTTGTGGTGCAAAACTGTCTTGGACTTCTCACGCTCTAGGGTCGAGAGGATACGTCAGATTTTTACTACTAAACAGACCTGGGTCCTTTAATTGCCCTTTCAAAATTCCCGTGACAGAATGACACATTGGACTCTTCTAAAATTGACCAGGAAGGTTACAAGAGAGATATGTGAACTATGAAATAGACCTTTGCCTGGTCGTGAGGGTCCGGTCAGGTTGGTAAAGTAGCATTACTTTGCTGATACTATCTGTATAAATATAAAAGGAGAAACTAACTGACTGACATGTCAAAGCACAGTCGAAACTATTGGGACTAAGAATGTGAAATTTTGCACAAGATTTCCACTTATAACGTTGACGAGCACTAAGAGAGCATTTTCTAAAATTCAACCCCTAGAGAGATAAAACGGGGGTCCAAAAATTTTATGGAAATACCTACTTTCACGCGGACGAAGCCGCTAGTTAGAACTAAAAGTTAACTTGAAGCAATTTCGATATACAGGGTGTAAGGGACCGCCCTCCACAAACTTTAAGGGCTTGCTCAGTAGACAAACAAACTGAACAACCTTACACTAGTTTTTTTTTTAGGAAACGAAAAAAACATCAGCGTCTTCATACAGGCTGTTCAATTAAGTTTTTCATTTTGTATGGTGATGCTGTTTTTTTTTTTCTTTTCCTGCAAAAAATCTTATGGAAGGTTGTTCAGTTTCGTTTACTAAGCAAACTCTTTAAGTTTGTGGTGGGCTGTCCCTTAAACCCTGTATAATATAAGGTATAAAAAATAATTGCTAGTCACATTGAAAAGGTTAGCACAGTAATAAGTGCGAATACATACAGTGCGTTAATAAATATGTACGTACGTATATATTAACTTACCCGCCTATTATGACTACTGTTCACCCGTACATCCATCTACAAACGAAAGCAAACTCTAAGAAATATAATAAAACGTAATCAACTCAACGTAACGCATGCATAAACAAAAATATGACGATTCTTTTACGCTCTGTTTCTCTATGGGCCCTGGGATTTTGATTTACAAAATTCATAGGACCTTTTTAAAAAATCATCGAATATTCAGTCTCTAGATTGGACTAGTAACGCCATCTATCTCGCCAAATAGGAACTAACAGACTAAATCTTACATCGCGGTTTAAGGCGGTGATCACACTGCCACACACTCCGCAGCGTAGTGCATGAATGCGTGTCTTAACGTTGCTTATGAGTATCTCCGTTTGTATAGAAAACACGCATTGTCCAACACACCGTAACTGCATCCACGCGCGTTCATGCAGATCACGGACCTACATGCGGATAAACATGCACTCACGCGCGTGGGTGCGGAGCGACAAGCGTGGTATAGCACATTGAGTCTCTTAGTACCGTGCGTGATTTTGTATAAAATGAGTCAGAGACAACGTTTTTTTTTTTTCGATGTGGAAAATCATCTTATGACAAAACCCGCTCTTGGGTAGAGCGGGAGATAGTGTCAGACTCTTACTGTCTAATAACCCCACCCCGTTCCTTCTAGCCTTCATACCGGGGCGCGAGTTTCCTTTCAGATAACCCTGGCCCCAGTAGACAGAGCCTACGTGAATTTACAAAACGCACCTACGCGCGTGAGTGCGTAAAAAACCCGCACGATGATTTAGACCTGCACTCCCGCAAGTACGTGCATAGGTGCCTTTTCACGTGCTACGCTGCGTAGTGCGTGGTAGTGTGATAACCGCCTAAGAGTTCTCCGCGCGATTAGAACAAATAAAATAGTCAGCAAACACACACACAAACAACAGAGGAAGCATCAGACTTGACTAAAACCCGACAGTCTTCCCTTAGTTGACCTTTGTATTTCAAGGCTATGGTAATTCTTTGGATGATTCCCACGCAACTATAATTGTGTCTCTGAGATACTGCATTTTGACCGACCGAACTAGTCGGTCGGTCAAAATGCAGTATCTCGAATCTTCATACCTTGGTTTAATCTTTGTCTAGAGACCGAATAGTCGATAAAAAATATTTCAGTTAGAGAGCCATATTATTTTGACATGTCAAATCCGTCATTATTCTATTGCGAGAGAAAGATGGAGCTATACGGGACGAATAGCTCAATCTCTTTTCATCAGCTGAATATCGACAGTAGAACAGTTTAAAAATACTGATTCTAATTAAAAACTGACTTGCAAGACAAGCAGGCAGACAGACAACAAACAAAGCTAAATAACTGGTCCCAGAACTCATTTATAAGACAGTTTCAGAGCATATAGGCGAGAGACGGATGCGAGAAGCTTTGTAACGTGGCGACACACTACTGACATGAAGACGTCGTTTTGACGAAAAAAAAACATGCTTTCTGGAAGATACCTTAATCATGTGCACAGTTATCCCATTTTAAAAAGTAATAATCAGTTTTAGACCTATTTGATCAAACTATTCATATTTTCAGAGTATGAATACTTTAGTTATTAGCTCAATCTAGAAAGTATTTATTTCAACTACACTTTATTCGCAATAACATTAGACATTTAAACAATTCTTTTTCTACTGTCCATTCAACCAATTTTGACTTTTAGAATAGAATAGAATAAACTTTATTGTACACCAAAATAGTAACAAATGTCACAGTAACTTAAGTCTTTTTTTATTGCGTGGCTAGCATGATAAATGGTAACTGCAGTAAATTGTTGGTATTGCAACCACTGTTTCGCTTTCAATAATCATTATGCTTACGGAATAGAAGTCAAAATCGATTGAATGGACAGTAAAAAAGTTTTATTTAAATATGTAATTTTATTTCAAAAGGGATATAAACCATTACCTTATACATTTCAAAATAATTGTTAATGAATCAGTAGGCCCATTCCCTCTCCAAGAGATGCCTTCATCCCAGCAGTGGGAATATTAAAAGGTTGTTTATACTTGTGCATTCAGCCTTACAGTTGAAATTATTTGCATAAATTATTACTCTTTGGAGGGTAACATGCAAGTTTTGTATTTTAAATGAAGTTACATTTTATTCTATCTGATTTCTAAGAAAACCAAAAACAATCTATTTAAAAACTATTATTTGTGTCACTAGTAATGTACCTGTATTTTTTATAGTTTGATCATAAAAGGTCAGAATGATTGATTTCAGTACTCTCTGCTGCCGTCTTTACCCTATATGCTCTAAGACAACATGATTGTCTAAAACTCGTGGCGATCATGCTACACTCGTGTATTCGCAACGCAATCTATGCAAGTATGCATGTTTCTATAACTTCTATATCAAGTAGTGTGGATTCTATCATTCATGAATATTGTACACAAGCTTATTTAATGTATCTGTTGAGTTATGTGGTATAGCTCTGTCCAAAACGAAGGGAATACCGCGTGGGATGTGGGTCGTAAACAGATCGTGCGCTTGTTCTTGTGAAGGTTTTCAAACCAGCGCTAGTAGTTGCGTGAATTATAATAACCCGATTACATGTGCGCATTGGACTGGAAAGTCCACTCAAATCTATATGGTTCTGTTATTAAATAGATAAACTAGGCCATTTTTCTGCGTGGTCCTGTCATTCATGACATGTCCAAGATATGTTTTGGATTTTTGAAAAGGGCTGTGACATTGCGACTTTGTTTTGATGGTTCTATTCAAAGTAGTCGGGTAGGAAATAAATTTCTACACGATAAATCATTAAAAAACGAAAACTTAATGTTGAGTTTTTCAGGTGTTATTTATTTTTTAATCATATTAATAATAGACGCTCGCAATCGCGTCCCCAGTTGGGTTTTACCTTCACATGGACAAAGCTTTTTGTGTGTCATAGGCGCACGAGAAGGTACGCGCGAGCATTGGGTAGAGGTATGTGTGTGTGTGTAGTATAAGGTAGTGTATGTGGTAGTTACCTGATGCTGTTGCGGTGCGTGGTGGTGAGGGTGGTGGTGCGGTGGCGCCGGGATGTACAGGTGCGAAGCGCCGCCGAACGGGGGCGGCGTGCCGCTGTGGAACGACGCCTTCTCGTAACTCTGCGACAACCGACAACTTAGCTACACGAGTCTCACACGAGTCACACACACACACATACAGGTGCGATGCGCCGCCGAACGGGGGCGGCGTGCCGCTGTGGAACGACGCCTTCTCGTAACTCTGCGACAACCGACAACTTGAGCTACACGAGTCTCACACGAGTCACACACACACACATACAGGGGCGATGCGCCGCCGAACGGGGGCGGCGTGCCGCTGTGGAACGACGCCTTCTCGTAACTCTGCGACAACCGACAACTTGAGCTACACGAGTCTCACACGAGTCACACACACACACATACAGGTGCGACGCGCCGCCGAACGGGGGCGGCGTGCCGCTGTGGAACGACGCCTTCTCGTAACTCTGCGACAACCGACAACTTAGCTACACGAGTCACACACACACACATACAGGTGCGATGCGCCGCCGAACGGGGGCGGCGTGCCGCTGTGGAACGACGCCTTCTCGTAACTCTGCGACAACCGACAACTTAGCTACACGAGTCTCACACACACACATACAGGTGCGACGCGCCGCCGAACGGGGGCGGCGTGCCGCTGTGGAACGACGCCTTCTCGTAACTCTGCGACAACCGACAACTTAGCTACACGAGTCACACACACACACATACAGGTGCGATGCGCCGCCGAACGGGGGCGGCGTGCCGCTGTGGAACGACGCCTTCTCGTAACTCTGCGACAACCGACAACTTAGCTACACGAGTCACACACACACGAATACAGGTGCGACGCGCCGCTGAACGGGGGCGGCGTGCCGCTGTGGAACGACGCCTTCTCGTAACTCTGCGACAACCGACAACTTAGCTACACGAGTCTCACACACACACATACAGGTGCGAAGCATCGCCGAACGGGGGCGGCGTGCCGCTGTGGAACGACGCCTTCTCGTAACTCTGCGACAACCGACAACTTAGCTACACGAGTCACACACACACACATACAGGTGCGATGCGCCGCCGAACGGGGGCGGCGTGCCGCTGTGGAACGACGCCTTCTCGTAACTCTGCGACAACCGACAACTTAGCTACACGAGTCACACACACACGAATACAGGTGCGACGCGCCGCTGAACGGGGGCGGCGTGCCGCTGTGGAACGACGCCTTCTCGTAACTCTGCGACAACCGACAACTTAGCTACACGAGTCTCACACACACACATACAGGTGCGAAGCATCGCCGAACGGGGGCGGCGTGCCGCTGTGGAACGACGCCTTCTCGTAACTCTGCGACAACCGACAACTTAGCTACACGAACCACACACACACACACACACACACACACACACACACACACACACACACACGAATCACTCGCATACAAAGCTGCACCCTATCACCGAGCATACGACCAAACCTCATGCTTATAAGCCTAAATAGCAATCCACAAGTCACAACCCATAAATCATAAAATATATATTTCTATTCAGGGGTTAACCTATACACGTGTTCATTACACTGCACGACATCTATCAACTACATGACTACTCTGAATAGAAGGCATAATATGTCATGTCGTATCCAAAACAATTCCAAAAGTGATGTTGAATGCATAATATCCTTGCAAAAGATTCGTCATAACTGTACATCTTTTGGATTTGTTGACAACTTCTTTGATCGACTTTTTACACAAGACACGAGTGCAGGTAAAAATGCTTGATATAGCTAATTTCGTCATTCTAAGGCCTATTGTCCAACTCAAACACTAACCCAACTCTGTCGATGATGCGACAAACTTTGTCGACATAGTTTCATAGTTTTGTATGTAAGCTTCACGCAGGCGTACACCAAGCGTATAATGACGGATACGCGTCTATGAATTTACGCGTCCGTGGACAATAGGCCTTATTGATCTAATTGAGGATACCTATAGAAATATAAGCTGGAAACTACGCAAACTCAGGCGTGTAGTCACACCCTTTTTCGGAATGAAAAAATCAATATTTACTTTTTTATTTTTGTTCTCAAAATATCACACATATTATTACGACAATCTGAGTACGTGTACACATAATTTCTAGCTTCTCTTGATGTTTGCAGATATAAGAAACAAAATATCGGACGCGAACTTATAAATCTGTACGATTGCGGTGTCACGATTCAGATTCTATACCATGACTTTTTAAATTAAATGGACCAAACTCATTTAAAAAATGACCTCGTCATTTTTACCACGTACTTCGAAGGATAGGAACAATTTGTCTGCTGCGGTTTCCCTGTCCGATCATTACTGATAATGTCTTCAAGGTAGTGGCTAGTTCATAGGCTCTTAATAAACTAGTGCGCCTCACCATCAACGATTGCATCACTGCTTATCATGTGGTGGGATCGCAGTCAAGCACTAGTTCATCACTTGTTTAAAAAAGAAGTGGCAGCTATAACAATGTTATAATGACAGTTCATCGACAACTGGGCAATGTCCACTGCTGTCATTTTAGTCCATCTACATTATTAAAAATCATGGTGTAGTCCATTTTGGTAGCAGGATCTGTAGCTCTATTGTTACAGATTGTTGTGTCGCATCTGTTACTTTGTTTCTTTACCCTTTGCGATTTAGCACGGCAATGAAGGTTGACCAAACTAAACGTTGTAAAGTTTTGTACAATGCGTTTCACTTAAGAAGTTCCTTTGCCGTAATATTGGCAATACGGAAAAACAGTGTTGCAAAATTTTTAGCAATTAAATTACTTAATATTAGGGAGATTAACTGATACTTCGTTACGTTTAACAATTGCCTTTTTCATTTTTCTTTTAAACTATTTTTGAATAAAGTATAGGACGCTAGGCTCCAATCCGATTGTTCTGCAATTCTTTCAAATACCGAAAACGCCACGCCACAATATCGTACCTCTCTATTAACAAATTTCCTTTTAGACCTGCTTTTTTAAAATAAAATCCCTTTGCCCTATTAAACTACCTTTTACAACAACAACAATTTTGGTAGAGTAGGCAACTCTTTCCTTTTTGTGTAGACAGACAGGGGAGCCGACATTACGCCAAAGGAACTTCTTAAGTGAAACGCACTGTACGTATTGTTTATTCTCAAAACATATAAAATATTCATAATTAAATCATTTCCGACGCACACGCGTGAGCCACACCTAATTTGTATGTAAAGTCGCGTCGCGTGGCATGGATCTAATGTAGCTCTACCAGTCTAGTTACCATATAAATGGTATGGAGACACGCCCAGCGGCGTACGTGGCTCACATGTGCGCGCGCTATGTAGTTCTACCTTTATTGTCATGCTAGAACGCAATAGTAATATGTTTTGGTGTATTGGTGTGTTATCCTCACATTGACTTTGTTGAGCGCGACGTGCGTCTTGGCGTACATGGCGTTGTTGAGATCCGCGGCCGCGCCGCCGCCCGACTTGCTGGCGCTGCCCGAGTACGGCCCGCCTGCAACACACCACACGCTCACTACGTGCGCGGGGACGGATGCGCCAGTCTCTAACTGGGCCTCAATAATGTAACGGTTGACCATCGGCTTCAAAAGAACTCATGAAAATAACTGAAAACTTCATTATAATCAGATTTTTTTACTATGTATGAAAGCAACCCTGGAATTAATCTTTTTTTAATCAAAATCTCTGCCCCTGCACCATAGTAAAAAATATTCATAATGACAATTTAGTTGTTTCAACAAAATCCTAATGATATTATAAACATTGTAAAGTTGGTATACATGGACGAATGAATGTTTGTTACTCCTTTATGCAAAAATTACTTAAAAAGATAGAAAAAATAAAAAAGATATTTTGAAATAGCACATAGAATATTTTTTTCTGCTATCCCACAAGCGAAGCCACTGGCAGCAGCTAGTTATATATAAAAAATACGTTTCGTGTCTTTACTTCAATCTTCTAATTTACACAAACATTTTGATGTGATTTTCATGTCAAGTTAAATTGTCATGGTCGGTCGATCGTGTAGTTGGTTTTTGACTGATACGGATAAAGCTTTGGTTTCCTAGGATAGCGGAGCCGTCATATAACGGCCGTTTTCCGGAACAACGACTATTTTCCTCTTCTGATGATAGTTAATCCTTCAAGTAAATTACTAAAGCTAAATCAAGATCGTCTATTTTCTATCTTGGATACTTTTCGTATGACGTTTGTGACGTTTGTTTTGAAAAAAATTACTGACGATGTGTTAAAACGGCCGCTATATGACGGCACCGCTTTCCTAGGAAACCAAAGCTTAACCACCCGTTAGATGAATTCGACTTGTTGTATAATGGTTAGATTACGTGAAGAACTAATCGCGCGGTGCAGAATTTTTGGTTTTTTAGACTAGACATTCACAAGTTGATCAAAACTGGTGCAGTTGTCATAGTACATGCACGGGTACCAGTGTTGCGCTAGGTGCAGTACGTACCGGGTTTGTAGGAGTCCTGCGCGTCGTAGGGCTGCTGCTGCGTGTAGGTGGAGACCTTGCCCTGGCCGGTCACGCCGCCCACGCCTCCCACGCCGCCCACGCCGCCCACACCGCCGACATTTGAGCCGCCGCCGTACTGCAACAATAGAGTAAACATGTTGTAACGCGCAGGCACAATAGTCATAGTTAGTCTTAAGCACATTAGGTTAAATTACAGTTTAAGTTCAGTTCACTGGAGTCAGACAGTCCAATAAACCTCAAACCAAGAACACGCGTATCATTTTGCCACCCCTTTTGCTAACAACCACACACTCACTTTACCGGCAAAATATGAAATGATTTCATTTTAAAGCATGTTTAAACATCAGTATCACCTCAAAGATTGCGGCCGAGCGCGGCCGCGGACCTAGTGTCGTCGCCATTCCGCTGTGTCAGCCTTAATGCTCGCCATTCACGCTAGGGACAAGTTTGAATCATCAAAGACACTTCCGCCTGACCACCACTAAGTTCATTTTTGCTTGCGTTCGAAACAAAAACTCAAAAGGGTTTGGTTCGGCGCCGCGCCGCAGGATTCAAACGAATTTTTTTTTAAATGGTCAGACAAAGATGACAGTGATAGTACAGGAGAGTTGTACAGGTAAATCGGAGCGTGTGTGTTGCACAACCGTGCGCCACACAAGCTTACCTGGCAGATATAACTGTGCAGACAAACCTGTCGGGTACACCCTAGCGTGTATGGCTACCTTAGTAGTTAGCGGTACTCACGGTGGGGTATACTCCGTACTGGTAAGTGGTGGGTGGCGGTTGGTACGCAAAGTACGCGTAGCCTGGAGGTAACGCCGCTGCGGGCACCTGCGAAAAAAAAACATAATTATTGCTACACATTCTAATACAAAAAAATATTTTATTTCCTGTCACAGGTCATTATCATCAGTTCAGCCGAAAAACGTCCACTGTTGGACATAAGCCTCCCCCAAGTGTCATAAGTCTGCTGGAAGAAATATCATTTGAAATAAGCAGTACCTTTTTGCTCTTCTATCTGTTTTTTTTCTTTTTTAAGTGTTAGTGTGTACACTTGGCAAATTGCCCACAGGCATCTCTCTCTGTATGGTTCAACGATGATACATTGAGTAAGTTACCTGTTGCGGCGAGGCAGCATCGGTCCTGCCGAATCTCTCTCCCGCACTCAGTCCGAAAGTGCCGTCCCGCCCGCCGTAGCCCACCTCATAGTAACCGCCCTACAATCACATACAAAGAGGGTTTAACATAATATGTTTTTGAAAGTAATACATTTTTAAAATAGTTTAGTTTATACAAAAAATAGTTTAGATTCTAAATAGACATTATAGATTTTAAGGTTAATGCGCTTGAAACGTTTGGTCCTCTGATTAACTAAGAGTTTGGAGCGGGCTAATTGAAACGCATACGTCATAAACGTTTAGATTGCGTACACGTCACTTCGTTGAGTGACTTTCAATTCGTTAACAATCTCTCAAGGAATAAAATAACTAAGGTAAACATACAATTTTCACTATGGGAATACTATAACAAGTTAAAAACTCAAACAAAAACAAAATCGACTCAAAATTCGTTCGGAATCGGTACTGAGAGAAAAAAAAAATCCGTTAGATGGAGGAAAGGTTAACCTTATAGATAGATCTGGGAATACTGCCGTTAGCAGAGAATACTTTGGTTGTGCATAAAAAATGTGATGAAAAGCTTACTGACTAGTGTCGGGTAAGTGTGGAAGGCACCTTTCAGTATATTTAGTAGTGAAAGCTGTGATGTTGAGCTTTACAGTACTCACCATGTGATGCGGTAGCGTTGAGCGCATGAGTTGTTCATCATAGGGCGCGTAGGCCGGCGTGGCGCCCGCGCCGTACAGTAGTGAAAGCTGTGATGTTGAGCTTTACAGTACTCACCATGTGATGCGGTAGCGTGGAGCGCATGAGTTGTTCATCATAGGGCGCGTAGGCCGGCGTGGCGCCCGCGCCGTACAGTAGTGAAAGCTGTGATGTTGAGCTTTACAGTACTCACCATGTGATGCGGTAGCGTGGAGCGCATGAGTTGTTCATCATAGGGCGCGTAGGCCGGCGTGGCGCCCGCGCCGTACAGTAGTGAAAGCTGTGATGTTGAGCTTTACAGTACTCACCATGTGATGCGGTAGCGTGGAGCGCATGAGTTGTTCATCATAGGGCGCGTAGGCCGGCGTGGCGCCCGCGCCGTACAGTAGTGAAAGCTGTGATGTTGAGCTTTACAGTACTCACCATGTGATGCGGTAGCGTGGAGCGCATGAGTTGTTCATCATAGGGCGCGTAGGCCGGCGTGGCGCCCGCGCCGTACAGTAGTGAAAGCTGTGATGTTGAGCTTTACAGTACTCACCATGTGATGCGGTAGCGTGGAGCGCATGAGTTGTTCATCATAGGGCGCGTAGGCCGGCGTGGCGCCCGCGCCGTACAGTAGTGAAAGCTGTGATGTTGAGCTTTACAGTACTCACCATGTGATGCGGTAGCGTGGAGCGCATGAGTTGTTCATCATAGGGCGCGTAGGCCGGCGTGGCGCCCGCGCCGTACAGTAGTGAAAGCTGTGATGTTGAGCTTTACAGTACTCACCATGTGATGCGGTAGCGTGGAGCGCATGAGTTGTTCATCATAGGGCGCGTAGGCCGGCGTGGCGCCCGCGCCGTACAGTAGTGAAAGCTGTGATGTTGAGCTTTACAGTACTCACCATGTGATGCGGTAGCGTGGAGCGCATGAGTTGTTCATCATAGGGCGCGTAGGCCGGCGTGGCGCCCGCGCCGTACAGTAGTGAAAGCTGTGATGTTGAGCTTTACAGTACTCACCATGTGATGCGGTAGCGTGGAGCGCATGAGTTGTTCATCATAGGGCGCGTAGGCCGGCGTGGCGCCCGCGCCGTACAGTAGTGAAAGCTGTGATGTTGAGCTTTACAGTACTCACCATGTGATGCGGTAGCGTGGAGCGCATGAGTTGTTCATCATAGGGCGCGTAGGCCGGCGTGGCGCCCGCGCCGTACAGTAGTGAAAGCTGTGATGTTGAGCTTTACAGTACTCACCATGTGATGCGGTAGCGTGGAGCGCATGAGTTGTTCATCATAGGGCGCGTAGGCCGGCGTGGCGCCCGCGCCGTACAGTAGTGAAAGCTGTGATGTTGAGCTTTACAGTACTCACCATGTGATGCGGTAGCGTGGAGCGCATGAGTTGTTCATCATAGGGCGCGTAGGCCGGCGTGGCGCCCGCGCCGTACAGTAGTGAAAGCTGTGATGTTGAGCTTTACAGTACTCACCATGTGATGCGGTAGCGTGGAGCGCATGAGTTGTTCATCATAGGGCGCGTAGGCCGGCGTGGCGCCCGCGCCGTACAGTAGTGAAAGCTGTGATGTTGAGCTTTACAGTACTCACCATGTGATGCGGTAGCGTGGAGCGCATGAGTTGTTCATCATAGGGCGCGTAGGCCGGCGTGGCGCCCGCGCCGTACAGTAGTGAAAGCTGTGATGTTGAGCTTTACAGTACTCACCATGTGATGCGGTAGCGTGGAGCGCATGAGTTGTTCATCATAGGGCGCGTAGGCCGGCGTGGCGCCCGCGCCGTACAGTAGTGAAAGCTGTGATGTTGAGCTTTACAGTACTCACCATGTGATGCGGTAGCGTGGAGCGCATGAGTTGTTCATCATAGGGCGCGTAGGCCGGCGTGGCGCCCGCGCCGTACAGTAGTGAAAGCTGTGATGTTGAGCTTTACAGTACTCACCATGTGATGCGGTAGCGTGGAGCGCATGAGTTGTTCATCATAGGGCGCGTAGGCCGGCGTGGCGCCCGCGCCGTACAGTAGTGAAAGCTGTGATGTTGAGCTTTACAGTACTCACCATGTGATGCGGTAGCGTGGAGCGCATGAGTTGTTCATCATAGGGCGCGTAGGCCGGCGTGGCGCCCGCGCCGTACAGTAGTGAAAGCTGTGATGTTGAGCTTTACAGTACTCACCATGTGATGCGGTAGCGTGGAGCGCATGAGTTGTTCATCATAGGGCGCGTAGGCCGGCGTGGCGCCCGCGCCGTACAGTAGTGAAAGCTGTGATGTTGAGCTTTACAGTACTCACCATGTGATGCGGTAGCGTGGAGCGCATGAGTTGTTCATCATAGGGCGCGTAGGCCGGCGTGGCGCCCGCGCCGTACAGTAGTGAAAGCTGTGATGTTGAGCTTTACAGTACTCACCATGTGATGCGGTAGCGTGGAGCGCATGAGTTGTTCATCATAGGGCGCGTAGGCCGGCGTGGCGCCCGCGCCGTACAGTAGTGAAAGCTGTGATGTTGAGCTTTACAGTACTCACCATGTGATGCGGTAGCGTGGAGCGCATGAGTTGTTCATCATAGGGCGCGTAGGCCGGCGTGGCGCCCGCGCCGTACAGTAGTGAAAGCTGTGATGTTGAGCTTTACAGTACTCACCATGTGATGCGGTAGCGTGGAGCGCATGAGTTGTTCATCATAGGGCGCGTAGGCCGGCGTGGCGCCCGCGCCGTACAGTAGTGAAAGCTGTGATGTTGAGCTTTACAGTACTCACCATGTGATGCGGTAGCGTGGAGCGCATGAGTTGTTCATCATAGGGCGCGTAGGCCGGCGTGGCGCCCGCGCCGTACAGTAGTGAAAGCTGTGATGTTGAGCTTTACAGTACTCACCATGTGATGCGGTAGCGTGGAGCGCATGAGTTGTTCATCATAGGGCGCGTAGGCCGGCGTGGCGCCCGCGCCGTACAGTAGTGAAAGCTGTGATGTTGAGCTTTACAGTACTCACCATGTGATGCGGTAGCGTGGAGCGCATGAGTTGTTCATCATAGGGCGCGTAGGCCGGCGTGGCGCCCGCGCCGTACAGTAGTGAAAGCTGTGATGTTGAGCTTTACAGTACTCACCATGTGATGCGGTAGCGTGGAGCGCATGAGTTGTTCATCATAGGGCGCGTAGGCCGGCGTGGCGCCCGCGCCGTACAGTAGTGAAAGCTGTGATGTTGAGCTTTACAGTACTCACCATGTGATGCGGTAGCGTGGAGCGCATGAGTTGTTCATCATAGGGCGCGTAGGCCGGCGTGGCGCCCGCGCCGTACAGTAGTGAAAGCTGTGATGTTGAGCTTTACAGTACTCACCATGTGATGCGGTAGCGTGGAGCGCATGAGTTGTTCATCATAGGGCGCGTAGGCCGGCGTGGCGCCCGCGCCGTACAGTAGTGAAAGCTGTGATGTTGAGCTTTACAGTACTCACCATGTGATGCGGTAGCGTGGAGCGCATGAGTTGTTCATCATAGGGCGCGTAGGCCGGCGTGGCGCCCGCGCCGTACAGTAGTGAAAGCTGTGATGTTGAGCTTTACAGTACTCACCATGTGATGCGGTAGCGTGGAGCGCATGAGTTGTTCATCATAGGGCGCGTAGGCCGGCGTGGCGCCCGCGCCGTACAGTAGTGAAAGCTGTGATGTTGAGCTTTACAGTACTCACCATGTGATGCGGTAGCGTGGAGCGCATGAGTTGTTCATCATAGGGCGCGTAGGCCGGCGTGGCGCCCGCGCCGTACAGTAGTGAAAGCTGTGATGTTGAGCTTTACAGTACTCACCATGTGATGCGGTAGCGTGGAGCGCATGAGTTGTTCATCATAGGGCGCGTAGGCCGGCGTGGCGCCCGCGCCGTACAGTAGTGAAAGCTGTGATGTTGAGCTTTACAGTACTCACCATGTGATGCGGTAGCGTGGAGCGCATGAGTTGTTCATCATAGGGCGCGTAGGCCGGCGTGGCGCCCGCGCCGTACAGTAGTGAAAGCTGTGATGTTGAGCTTTACAGTACTCACCATGTGATGCGGTAGCGTGGAGCGCATGAGTTGTTCATCATAGGGCGCGTAGGCCGGCGTGGCGCCCGCGCCGTACAGTAGTGAAAGCTGTGATGTTGAGCTTTACAGTACTCACCATGTGATGCGGTAGCGTGGAGCGCATGAGTTGTTCATCATAGGGCGCGTAGGCCGGCGTGGCGCCCGCGCCGTACAGTAGTGAAAGCTGTGATGTTGAGCTTTACAGTACTCACCATGTGATGCGGTAGCGTGGAGCGCATGAGTTGTTCATCATAGGGCGCGTAGGCCGGCGTGGCGCCCGCGCCGTACAGTAGTGAAAGCTGTGATGTTGAGCTTTACAGTACTCACCATGTGATGCGGTAGCGTGGAGCGCATGAGTTGTTCATCATAGGGCGCGTAGGCCGGCGTGGCGCCCGCGCCGTACAGTAGTGAAAGCTGTGATGTTGAGCTTTACAGTACTCACCATGTGATGCGGTAGCGTGGAGCGCATGAGTTGTTCATCATAGGGCGCGTAGGCCGGCGTGGCGCCCGCGCCGTACAGAGCTCCGCCCGCGTAGCCCGACCCGTGGCCCGCTACTGCTGCCGACAAGCCCAACGAGTCTTATTATCTGACATTCTTACATGCTACGAGCTGGGTTCTGTGTCTTATCTATGTCTGAGTATGGTTTCCGCACTTAGTCTTATGCGGACCATTATACATGGACCAGTGACGAAGGTTCCATACAACTCGATTCCCACCGGCTTCCCTTCAGAAGTTTAGAACACAACTACTCTCTACCGTAATTGAGAAATGGCACAATCAGTAATTATAAAACTACAAAGAAACATTACAAAACGCCTACACTAAGTATACACTATGGACATTAAATCAACAAAATTTGCTTTTCAACAACATGTTGCTTTAACATAAGCCGCAGGCGCAATCGGCTTTTTAGCGTTTAAATTTCTATACAAGAATACGTCATGACGTCACATAACCTGCCCGCGATTATAGCGCTCCGGCAAGCCGGTTTTTTTTCGAGTTATTTGATAGAGTTTTATTGAATAGGCTTAAAAACTACTAGACTGTTTTCAAAAATTCTTTCACCATTCGAAAGCTACATTATCCACGAGTAACTTAGGCTAAATTTTATTTTGGAAAAAAATAGGGTTCCGTAAGATATTTGGGTTTTTCAGACACAAGGTGTAAAAAATCAACCAGAAAAGTTACTTATTTTGCGTACGCTGCCTAAACTTAAAAAGATAGGACCGTAAAATGTTCTAATTAATTGTAGATCTTATAAATATCTACAAAAAAGTCCGTGAGACAGTATACCTATCTATGTCGAGTGAGGCACAACAACCATTTTTTTATCTAATCATATTGAATTTTTTTGGACTACATTTAAACGCATTTATTTTACTCATGCTATTAACCCTTATCAAAATAATGTATTTCATCACCAAGTACAGTTTATGTAGATAATATTTGGTCTTTGAACGATTAAAATTGGACGTTTCGTTTTGAAGTTATGGCGAAATTAAAATATTACGATTTATGCTGCAGGGCCCAAGCGTCACCAAGGCCGGTGAGCGTGCGGGAGGGGAGTTTAGATCTATGAGTAAGGTCGTTCGCGAAGTCTAATAATTTTCGTGCGATTTTTTTTAGATTCGTTCTCAAAACTACACCTACGCAAAAGTTCTTCTCAGAGCTGGTTTTTTTTTTTTAACATTTTAATACATCCCTTTACAATAAATATCAACATGCGTAATAATCAAAAACAAGAACGATTATCTGACCTAGCCATTCTTTCTATAGAAAAACGTTCTTTACTAAAAATTAAGAATCTTCCCGGTTTTTATGATAATGTCTTAGCGCACTTTGTAAGAAAGAATAGACGAATAGCTTTAGAGTATAAGTAGTATTATTAGTACTTAGTCGATTAAGTTTTGTTTAATTTACATCATATCATCATTTCACCACAAACGGCTTTTATCAAAGCCACTTCTATTATGCTTGCAAGACACTGTTTCAATATCTCAGTGCTTACACGTATAGTAAAAGTGGACTGAAGATATATCTGCCTATACAAGACTGAAGCCAGGATGCCAATCACAGATTTTCGGTAAGGACTCAAGACTGCGTGCCCGCGCTCGGAGTAGGCAAGCATTTTTTTTTGCTCCGGCTTACCTCTCTCAATATTTCACGCTTCGCCACTGACATGGACCATAGTGGCCAGCCCACCTCTCTCCAAAAACAGATTACGCCTCTTAGGTTTTTCGGGGCATCTATAAGGGAATTCGGGGATCCTAAGGTTCGTGTGCGTATTTCAGTGACATACATGCAGTTTAGGAGCACATGCGCGATTGTCTCCTCCCCTCCCAAGTATGCTTTGAATAGGGGTCTGCAGCTGGGTTCACTGGTAGACTAATGGGTCTACCGCACATACAAGCTTCAAAGTTTATACGCGGAATACCATGCGTGTGGTTGGTAAAACTTATACAGTATTAAACAACGTTTCGAACAGGCAAAACAGCGATGAAGTAAGCGCGAGTGGTAGACCCACAAATACTAAAGTCAATCAAACACACTAATGCATTTCACCATTAACGATTGCATCACTGCTTACATCAGGTGGGATCGCTGTCAAGCACTAGTTTAATGCTTGTAAATACCATACATTTTTAACTTTTTACAATCGTCATTGCTAATAGTATGTTACTTTTTTTTTTTAATAGACCCAGTGCTTGACTTTGGTCCCACCTGATGGTTAGCAGTGATGCAATTGATATCGAGGCACACTAGTTTTGAGTCTATTCACTCTAACCTTGAAGACACCTAAATTATAATCGGAAGGATTATAATTCACGACGAGGTGAAATGCTTAGTCCGGATCGTTGTCAACAATATAAGATAATAAGATTAAATAAGTTTTGTTGTTATGAAATGTCATCATCATCGTCGGCCTTTTTAATGTTCCCACTGCTGGCCCTAGACCTCCTCTCTACGAGACGGAATGGGCCGTAATCCACCGTTATGATATGTATTAGTTTATTATCTATAAGATTATTTTATGCATTTTTTCTATGGGCCTGTGATGCCAGGAAATAAATGGTTATTATTATTGTAAGGGTGGACACTCTCTGTATATTGAGTAGTTCGATAGTTAAAAAGTGGTAGTGTAATCAAGTCAAGTAACTGTACGTCTGTTTATGTGGACACTCTCTGTATATTGAGTAGTTCGATAGTTAAAAAGTGGTAGTGTAATCAAGTCAAGTAACTGTACGTCTGTTTATGTATAGATTAGTACATACCCGTGGTGGTGGCTACTTTGGCTGTGGAGGTCTGTGTCTGTGTTGTGGTGCTCGTTAAGCTATTGCTCGACGCCACCGAACTGTCGTATTGCTGAAACAAAAACAACAAATTAATTGTATGTTCCTAATATAATTGTAGACGGCGCTGTTTCTTATCTAAGTATTGTCGTTTGTGTTTGTAACATGCAAACCAAATTACGAACGAGTGAACGATTGAAGCGCGATGCGAATCTTCTCAGGCACAATTTATACCGCCGCGGAATGGAATGGAAGCGTCAGTTTCGATTGAATCAGAAGATATCTATCTGCAGGAGAATTTAGGTTGCCGTCATAGCACGAAGAATCGCCAAACTTAAGTGACAATGGGCAGGGCACATTGCTTGCAGAACAGATGGCCGTTGGGGCCGAAAGGTTTTGGAGTGGCAACTGCGTACAGGAAGACGCAACGAGATCATTGGTCCACTTTGTAGAAGGCCTTTCGCTTCTACAAGGTGGACCGATGATCTGATGAAGGTTGCGGGACGCACAGGATTGTTTATTGTGGCGACATTTGGGGGAGGCCTATGTCTATCAGTGGATATCTGTTGGCTGAAATGATGATGAATGATTATGTCAATTTCGTAGCTATGGGAATTCTCGGGAAAGTGGGCAGATTCACCGGAAGATGCGCGATCTTTTTTTGGCTCGTATATTATACAATTTTAGTTTACTTCCATTCCATTCCACGGCAGTCTAAATTGAGTGTTATGCGATCTAAAAAACTATGCGCACTCAGGTCACACCGCACCGCAGCGCCGCCCACGCTCGGCGAGACCCATATACAAAAAAAAAAAAACATTCAAATTGACATAAAATTAAAAATAAATAAACACAAAAGCACAAAATTCCATAAATTAAAATCATTACAAAAACAATAGACATTACAAATATACAAACATAAAAATTCCAGAAATCAAATTAAATTATACATATCTATAAATGTCTTAGTCTCTTATATGCGACACTGTATGTAACTTGTCTGTTACAGCAGAGCCGCACATAAGGACAGTCCAACTTATTCGCTATCATTTTCAGAACAGTGTTGGAGCTGGCCCGCACCCTGTGCACAAGTGCCGCACAACGCTTCCGCATGGTCGCATGGAAACAGTCCGTACGTGCCCATGCGAACATACCCGAAGCGCTGCAGTAGCGAGGCAGACCCAACACCGCTCTGAAGGCGTTATTAAATTGGACACGAAGGGTGTTGTAGCTCTTTTGTGTGTAGCTAGCCCACAAGCCGCAGGTGTACATGGACGTGCAATATGCCCGGAAAAGAGTGATTTTTACGTCGTCAGAACACCGTGCAAACCTGCGAGCCAGCATATTGGCTCTCTTGGATACAGCCATTCGTTCCCGTTCTAAGTCAGCATGATCTCTGAGGTCAGCCGTAACTATATGCCCTAGGTATTTAAACTGATTTACCCTGTCTAAGGGTACATTATTAAGACATAGTTGCGGTACAGTGTCCGGGCATCCAGCACCACCGGCCTCAAAGACCATGTACTGACTTTTCTTAATATTATAAACTAGACCATGCGAAACAGCGTAACCCTCACACATCGCCATCAACCTTCTCAGGCCGCAGATCGACGCGCTCAGCAGAACCATGTCGTCAGCATAGCTTAAGTTATTGACACAAACGTCATCTACATGACAGCCGACATGCTCACTGCTCAGCGCGACGATCAGCGCGTCCATGTAAAGGTTGAATAGCGTGGGCGAGGTCAGTCCGCCCTGTCTCACGCCGCACTCCAAACGATACGACTCCGACACTGCCCCCGCCCATCTGACACTGTTGACCTGGTGCGTGTACCAGTACTTGAAGATGGAAACAAGTTCTCGTGGTAGGTCGGTACTCTCAAGTTTTTTCCATAAGAGATCATACACCACCAAATCAAAGGCCCTGGACAAGTCGAGGAAGCATGCGTACACCGGGGTTTTACGGTCATTATAGTATCTGACGGTATGCTTAAGACCCAGTATAGCACTTTCTGTCGACAATTTAGGCCTGAACCCAAACTGGTTTTCGTGCAGAGATATGTATTTACTTAACTGTGTATTAGGCAAACCGTCAAACACCTTCGCTATTACTATAGCCAGAGAAATGGGCCTATAGTTGCTTTTATCCGCTAAGTCACCGGTTTGACCGCGCTACATCTACATACAACTTTACACGTACCTACTCACATGATAAACCTTAGCCAACTGCTATCACTTTGTTTTGTAATCCACAAAAACAAATTAAATACATGTGTAGTGTCGCATACAGACCGTAAATAGCGTCGTTTAATTATAGACAAGTTACCTGCTGCGTATCCTTGGGCTGCTGCGGCTTGGGCTGCGCGGAGGGCTGGTAGGGCGTGTAGGGCGCCGCCGTGTACAGCGCGCTGGCGCCGTACGGACCCGCCGACGACGACGTCTGCAATGCCAGAGTGTGCCAAATTAACATGTACATATAGAAAATCATAACACTTTCCTAAGAACTTATCTGCGACTAAGTCGACAAACCAGACTGTCGATGTTTATTTTTTTATTCGGCTGCAGATATCCTCATTCCTGACTCGATTACACAAAAAAACTACGGCCCTTTCTACTGTTCTTTATGTGACTTTTAAGCCTTCTGATGAAGCCCATTGTAAGCAATCACTTTTAGGAGTCTTAACTAGCAACACACACTGGTCATTTTCGTCTTGAAACACTGGTATGTTGGACGAGAAGATACCGCGCAGCTTCCCGAACGCTGCCCAGTCGAGTTGAATTCGACGATTGACCTCTTTCTCGAAGTAAGTTTTTAACAAATAGGTACATATAATTCTGAGTGTTTAAGGGTTAACTTGTGAATAAAGCAAAAAGTCGACTGTACAATATTACATAAGACTTATAGGGAAAGGTTTAGAACACAATGGGTCATATGTTTACCAACCACCAGACTATGTATACCATGACCATATATCGGATGAAGAAGTATAACGTTATCTTTTTTTTTTTTGACGGTAGTAATATCTAACCACTTTTTCCACTCTACGACGGAGCGGGAGAACGTGTCAAACTTTTACTGACGTTTGTGCACTACACGGAATTTTACCGACCGGCAGTCAGATTTACATCAACTTTCATAAATAAAATAAATAAGAAATCGGATTGCCTTGTAGTGCACAAACGCCTTTTAACCACACCTATATTCTTTCGATTGTCTTTTGCGTTCTAGGACCACGAGTTATCTTTTGAGAAGCCTTTCTCATAGCCCTAATAGGTATCAGAAACCAAAAAAAAACAAAACAAAGTTTATTCTATTTTATCAGCTACACTGGGCCCCTACGGTTTTGCTGACATATCCTTGAGGCGCGCGTGGGACACTACGCGCCATCCAGGACTTAGGCTAGGCCCGGACAGTTACCGGCCTACTGTTTTACTCGTCGTCCTCAAGACTACGTCTACGGAAGCTAGTAATCGGGGTCGCAGCGACTAGGGCCGCTTATTGTCCCTCACTCCAGAGCATAGCCTGTAACCTGGTTGTGTATGATGATGTGGTTTCCCTTGTAACCGTACCTGGTATGAGTTGATCATGGGCTGGTACTGTGTGAGCGTGACGCTGGACGGGTAGGCCGTCGCCGTCATAGCCGACGCGCCCGTTAGCGACGCGTTCGTTGAGTTCACCTGTACAATACAAACATTATATTAATTTAAATCGCATATAAATAAATACTATATACGTATATCCTAATCTATTTGGTGTTTTAGGGCAAACACTAAATCTTCAAAACGTGCACAGAATCTTTCATGCATTATTTGGAAGAGAAAGGTGGAATATTTATTTGACTTAATCATCGAGACAATACTCAGCAGTATAATAACTTCACAATGTAAAATCATTCATCAATCAATCAAATGTCATAATCATACCAAAGAAAAATTTAGATTGAAAGTATGTTTTTAGCGTATTGATTGATAATATAATCGTCGATAAATCGTAAGAATGATACAATTTAATTTGAATCGCATTGATATCGTTTCGCGATTTTAGTTTTTTTTTATTATGTATGGCTCACGCTTAACCACTATCCAGATTTCTTAAACACATTATTCCTAGTCTAGTGCCAGCGGCGTGGCGGCATTTTGGACGGTAATGCGCAATGTTCACAGACGCGTATTCCTCATTATAAACTTAGTTTACGCTTGCGTGAAGCTTACATACAAAACTACGAAAATCTGTCGGCGAAGCGGCACCGACACGACGGCACAACGTCCCGTATACATACACTAAACGTATGACGCTCGTGGACCGGTTTTAGTCTACACTAATACATATTATAAAGAGGTAAAGTAAGTTTTCATTACTCATACTCTGAAAGTAGGTCTGAAGTTGCCTGAGGAGTGGGCTGAAAAGTATCACACTTTTCATCCCTAGGGAGTTTTACTTTGAACTAATAGCTGACAAATTATTTTAAAAAATAACTAGGTCTATCTTCTTGTATTCGTAAGGAAAAGCACAGTGCTTACCTCGGGGTTAAAGGTACTTATTTAGTTCCTCGAATTAGTCCAACTCTTTCTCGGGACGAAATAAGTAACTTTCACCCCTAGTGTAACAATGTACTATTTTTCGTTTGTGGAAGGTAATTCTGAAAATCCTGGGCCGATTGTTAAAATTATTTCACCGTTAAAAGCTGCTTTATTTATTTAATGCTTTATGCACACAAAATCACAAAGGCGGACTGCTTTGGGCATATTTTTTTTTTATTCCAGTGGCATAGGCTTTATTTTATGTACGCGGGCGAAGCTGCAGGCAAAAGCTAGTGTAATAAATGATGCGGATACATACCTGTGGCGCGTACACGTTGGCGCCGTACACGGGCGGGTGGTGCGACACGGCGTGGTGCGCGTACACGTTCTGCTGCCCCACCGTCTGCAACACCACACTACCGCGCTTACAAACTTGCAAGTCGAGGCTCACAAGGACTCATGGTTTTCTACACATATTTTGCCTGGCCTTTAAATTGACTATGATATTCAACACGGCAATAACATTTTAAAGCTTTTGAATGAAAGGCAAATGATGGTGAATATACTGTGATTCAGTCCAATTCAACTTCACTTCACTGTTGCTATCAAGGCACATTTTTTCAGTGCAAGGAAATTTTCGTCATGTTTGCATTACAAAAAAGAAACTAATTGAGGGCTTGTTTACATTTACTCGTAATAGATATGAAAAGCAGTGTATTCTTCTCGAGGGTAAAGGCATCTTAATCTTAGGCTAGCTTGAATTCCTCGCTACATTCAGGATTGTAATTTAAACTATTTCACTTTTCTCATTATTTAAACCTGGATCCCTCACTACGCTCGGGATTCAATATGGTGACTATATCAGGATAAATCTGACGATCGGCGACGCGGTAGGCCCAGAAGGAGATGGCGTGACGATTTGGACACCTACCTTAAGGATTGGCCAGAAGTGGCTAAGGACAGAAGAGTGGAATGTCGGAAGGGAGGCCTTTGCCCTGCAGTGGGACACAACGGGCTCATAATATTAATCAGGATATATCTAAGCTAACCTTCTATCCCTCACTACGCTCGTATGGCAACTGTGTCAGGAACCACTTGGTTGCTTTGGCATTGTCCACTGGACAGAAACAAGTGGAAGAAGGTCCTTGATGGTGGTACCTTGGGCCTGTGCTGAGGCATGGTGTGTGGAGGAGCGGCCGCAGTGTGCTGCGCTGGTACGGCGGTGGCGGTACTGCTGGCCGCGCTACTGCTACTGTCGCCTGCAGACACTGCTAGCTGCTTCATTGATGCCGTGAGCTGTGCGTCTAGCGATGCTGGGGATGGAGACAAGACATCAATTAAATTTACAATATGGAAAATACACACTCTCTTTGACACTCTCTTTACGACAGTCCTTTCACTTTCACATCATTATATAGAACATGTCGCCACGAGCAAATAAACTGCAAATATATAACGACCAATGGCGGCCAATCAATTTGAATGGACGACACTTGAAGCGTTTTTCAAATTGCACAACCGAGCGTGTGTAGACTAGATGTTCGAGGGATTTTTCTGATCTTCACATGGTATTTATTTGATTTGATCATTACAATGGTTTGGTCTATATCTCCAAGTTTGTTTAGGTATTTTTTTAAAGACAATATTATATTTTTAATAACTACAAAATAAATATTATTTTATTTAATTCACGCGTATTTGAAATAATAACATTGTATGAAATGTTCACGGAGCAAGTATAGAAGAGGAGGCGGCCTAAACAACTGTGCACTGTGACTCTCAACTGAGTCCTGACGTCATCACGGTGGGCGTGGCTTAAATCAGTGTATTGTTGGCTATCGTCCTGTGCACAACTTCGTAAACCTACTTATTTGGCATCATATTCGCGATAGAAAAACAAAAAAATTAAGTGTTGTATTTCATCTTGTAAAAACTACTTGGATAGACGTTCTGATGCTATGGATGCCATCACATTTCATTTGTAAGTAATTTTAGGCATAATTTATTAAAATACTTCTAGAACAATCTCTTAAAGTCAGCATTTCCAAATATAATTCTACTCGACATTAGATGGCGACACTTTGTGTCATGGGAACTAAATATATTTAGGCACGTAGAGCTCAGTATTAATATATTTTAATAATCATACGTACTGAAATTTGATCAACATTCATTCCTAAAGGTCCTTTAATCGCCAAAATATTATTTTTGTAGTTTTTATATAATTTTGTAAACAGGTCGCCATCTATCGTCAAATAGCAAAAATACAGGGCAGTATTTAGAAGCCAATTATTTTACCGAATGACCCACGGCTTATGAACTTGTAAATTCGAGTATAATACTTATATTTCTTTAATATATGATTTGGCCGACCAAATTGTTTTTTAATTACCTCACATTTGGTGTAAAAAGTAAAGTATGCAACACGGGGATAACGCTGTCTTTGTCTTGGGCGGCCTGAATTCCTCACTTCACTCTGGTTTCTTTATAATCTCCCTCTCAATGCTCGGGAGTTAATTATATAAATCCCTCACTAACGTTCGGGATTAAAATCAGCAACCTTCGTTTCGTTCGGAATTTAACATGCTACCCGCGACTTTAAAACACTGCTTTATCCTCTAGTCACATAATTTACTATTATTGAATGGTTTTGGACGTAAACACGTGTTTTTTTTTAAACTAGCTTTTTAATCAATCTTGACCATTCTTTCTATCAAAATAAGCCCTTAAAAAAGTAAAACCTAATAAAAACAGAATAAAAAAAAATGTTACAATAAAAAGGTTTTTGATGAATTTCGAATGATCTTCATTCGTCATTCATCAAATAATAGCATAACTATTTCAATGAAAAATATACGTATCGGATGGTTTACACTTACACAATTAATTTAAAAAACAAATATCCCAGGTAATTCTGAGTGCGACCCTGTTGCATCCTGCACTTAATGACATCTAGTGTGAGATAGTTACGTAACTACAAAATAAAATCAACAGAACGAGCAAGTAGTTTTGCTATTGACCGGCAGATGGCAAATAAAAAAATGGGCGGAGTCTAACACCCCCTCACCCCGCAAAATGTCACGCTTTTTGACTTAGGGAAATCTTATTACAACATCTCCTCTTCTATACTTGCTCCATGGAAATGTTGCGTCACGTCATATGCTCGATGTGGTCGATAATAGAGCACGCTAGCCTAGCATATAGGTTGCTTCTAACCTTCCAACATTCAGTCATCAAAAATCGTGAAGACTTCTACGCTGAAGCTATCAAGAAAATGAGTGTAGCAGGGAACTCCCAAAGTACTGTACTTAGAAAGAAGAAAAGAAAGAAAGAAAACTATTTTATTTGGCATACACACTCGTAGATACACACAATGTAGTAACAACATGTAGACACTAATCTATCTATATATATAAAAATGACCCCTGTTTTCCGTTGTCATGACTTGGCATGAAAACGGCTTGACCGATTTGGCTGTTTTTTTTTTTGTTGTGATTGTTATTGTGAGAAGGTTCTTATGGAAAAAAAAATTAGGGTAGTGTAGGGTAGAGTAGAGTAGGGTAGAGTAGGGTAGGGTAGAGTAGAGTAGGGTAGGGTAGAGTAGAGTAGAGTAGGGTAGGGTAGGGTAGAGTAGGGTAGAGTAGTAGGGTAGAGTAGTAGGGTAGAGTAGGGTAGAGTAGGGTAGAGTAGGGTAGAGTAGTGTAGAGTAGGGTAGAGTTGGGTAGAGTTGGGTATAGTAGGGTGGAGTAGGGAAGAGCGGGAGCGAAGCCGCGCGGGCAAAAGCTAGTATTTTATAAAAGAAAGAGACCACTAACAATGTGTGCCTCACGGTGGCGCCAAACAGGTCCAGTTCAGCAATAATGCCAGACAACTACATGGTAGTTGCCTGACGCTAGTTTTCAACTGAACCTTAATTACTTCTTGTTTGTAGGCACAATGAAAGTGTTCCCGGAGGGCTAGACAAAGTAAAGGCAGCAGTGTAACATATGCGGAGTACTCACTGGAGGAGCTGGTGACGGCCGGCTCGGGCGCGGCGGCGCTGGGAGGCGGGGCCGGCTCTGGGCCTGACAGGCTCTCGCTCAGCTGTACAACATATGCGGAGTACTCACTGGAGGAGCTGGTGACGGCCGGCTCGGGCGCGGCGGCGCTGGGAGGCGGGGCCGGCTCTGGGCCTGACAGGCTCTCGCTCAGCTGTACAACATATGCGGAGTACTCACTGGAGGAGCTGGTGACGGCCGGCTCGGGCGCGGCGGCGCTGGGAGGCGGGGCCGGCTCTGGGCCTGACAGGCTCTCGCTCAGCTGTACAACATATGCGGAGTACTCACTGGAGGAGCTGGTGACGGCCGGCTCGGGCGCGGCGGCGCTGGGAGGCGGGGCCGGCTCTGGGCCTGACAGGCTCTCGCTCAGCTGTACAACATATGCGGAGTACTCACTGGAGGAGCTGGTGACGGCCGGCTCGGGCGCGGCGGCGCTGGGAGGCGGGGCCGGCTCTGGGCCTGACAGGCTCTCGCTCAGCTGTACAACATATGCGGAGTACTCACTGGAGGAGCTGGTGACGGCCGGCTCGGGCGCGGCGGCGCTGGGAGGCGGGGCCGGCTCTGGGCCTGACAGGCTCTCGCTCAGCTGTACAACATATGCGGAGTACTCACTGGAGGAGCTGGTGACGGCCGGCTCGGGCGCGGCGGCGCTGGGAGGCGGGGCCGGCTCTGGGCCTGACAGGCTCTCGCTCAGCTGTACAACATATGCGGAGTACTCACTGGAGGAGCTGGTGACGGCCGGCTCGGGCGCGGCGGCGCTGGGAGGCGGGGCCGGCTCTGGGCCTGACAGGCTCTCGCTCAGCTGTACAACATATGCGGAGTACTCACTGGAGGAGCTGGTGACGGCCGGCTCGGGCGCGGCGGCGCTGGGAGGCGGGGCCGGCTCTGGGCCTGACAGGCTCTCGCTCAGCTGTACAACATATGCGGAGTACTCACTGGAGGAGCTGGTGACGGCCGGCTCGGGCGCGGCGGCGCTGGGAGGCGGGGCCGGCTCTGGGCCTGACAGGCTCTCGCTCAGCTGTACAACATATGCGGAGTACTCACTGGAGGAGCTGGTGACGGCCGGCTCGGGCGCGGCGGCGCTGGGAGGCGGGGCCGGCTCTGGGCCTGACAGGCTCTCGCTCAGCTGTACAACATATGCGGAGTACTCACTGGAGGAGCTGGTGACGGCCGGCTCGGGCGCGGCGGCGCTGGGAGGCGGGGCCGGCTCTGGGCCTGACAGGCTCTCGCTCAGCTGTACAACATATGCGGAGTACTCACTGGAGGAGCTGGTGACGGCCGGCTCGGGCGCGGCGGCGCTGGGAGGCGGGGCCGGCTCTGGGCCTGACAGGCTCTCGCTCAGCTGTACAACATATGCGGAGTACTCACTGGAGGAGCTGGTGACGGCCGGCTCGGGCGCGGCGGCGCTGGGAGGCGGGGCCGGCTCTGGGCCTGACAGGCTCTCGCTCAGCTGCACAACAATATCGACATTTTAACTTATGAATAAGTTTATCAAAAGCACTATAGCTTATTTATTTTAGCAAAATCATTATAAATTTACAGAAAAATACGGTCACATTATATTTGTCTCATCTCTTTATCCGCTTATATAGTGCATTTCACATAAGAAGTCCCTTAGCTGGAATGTTGGCTCCCCTGTCTGTCTACAGAAAAAAAGAAAATAAAACAAAAATTTCCTACTCTAGCAAAATGTTTGCATGAAATGCGAAAAGAAATCGATTTCAACTGTAGTTGCAACACTTTTCGAAAAATTATGAGGTATGAGATCTTAGTTTAAAAAAAGCAGATCTAAAAGGAAGTTGTCAATGGAGAAGTACGATACGATATTGTTTTAGGTATTTGAAAAAATTACAGGTCAATCGAAATGGAGCCCAGCCTATACTTTATTCAAAAATATTTTTTACAGTTTCCACAAGAAAAAAAAACATAAATAAAAGGCAATTGTTAAAATTAAATATCAATTAATCCCCCTAATATTAAGTAATTTCATTACTAAAAATTGTTTTGCCGTATTGCCAACAACGAAGGGACTTCTTATGTGAAACGCACTCTTCGTGTCATTTCAGTTAAACGAGATGGAGTATTTATTCGGACATTTATGCGCCTACGACTGTTTGTCGCGCACACATTCGAAGAAAGCCTAATCTAGACGTAAAGGGGTGAATATTGGCAAGTGATGATACATACCATACTGTTAGTGGTGGGATAAGTCTGTGTGGTGGTGGGAGTGTCCACGACCGCCTCATGTGACGCCACGCTCGCGACGGGCACCGGCTCTACCACGGGAGCTGTCGGCTGCTGCTGTCAAGTGAATACAGAATAATATTACTTTACGCAAATAAGTCATATGCAAGTTATAGAGATATATTGAGTGTAGGCGAGCCAGACCTTAGAACGGTATAGCCATACACGCTAGGGTATACCTGACAGGTTTGCCTGTACAGTGAAACCGGAGCGTGTATGTTGCAAAACTGTGCAGGTTTCCATGCAAGCTCACTTGACAGGTTTACCTGTAGACTTTCAAATTAAATTGTTTTTTTTTTTTTTTATCATAACGCAAGCATAATACGGTTTTATGAGGGCTAGATCCACCGTTAGCAATCTGATGCTATACCATAATTATTTGTCCCAAATGTTGGATTCTCGTGTCCCTGTCGATGCCATATATACGGACTTCTGTAAGGCTTTCGATAAGGTTAATCACGCGCGTCTGATCGGGAAACTGTCCAATATTGGCATAGGAGGCAATATGCTTAAATGGTTCTCTTCGTATTTAACAGATCGTGCCTCGATAGTGGTGATTAATGGACATTCTTCACAACCCTTTACAACCAAGTCCGGAGTCCCACAGGGCTCCCACTTAGCTCCCAGCTCTGTTTAATGTGTTTGTGAATGATATTGGCACCTGTTTTAGGCACTCCGAGTTTTTCTTATATGCCGACGACCTTAAATTTGCCAGAGCAATCAACTCACCACCGGACTCGGTTCTCTTACAGGAAGATCTTGACAGACTATCTGTTTGGTGTGATAAAAATGAAATGACACTTAATATCGCGAAATGCTTTCACATAAAGTTCTATAGAAACAAATCTGTACTACACACTAAGTATAAATTAAACAATAATTTTCTCACCAAAGTTGATGAAATAAAGGATCTGGGAGTGGTTTTTGACCGGGCTTTAAAATTTAACCTACACATGACAGAATGATAACGAAACAATTTAAAACACTTGGGTTCATTATTAGAAATTGCAAAGCATTTAAAAAACCATCAACAAAAATAATGCTGTTTCAAACCCTTGTCAGGAGTGGGGTAGAGTACTGCAGCTCAATATGGAACCCCCATTATGACATTTACAAGAAAAATATAGAAAGAATTCAAAAGCGTTTTCTATGGCACCTTACGTATAGCTGCTATTTAGCTAGAAAAATTCCGAGATACTCAGATCGACTTCAACATTTTAAATTGATTTCCTTATGCGATAGGCGGCAACTTCTTGACCAAATGTTCTTATATAAATTAGTTAATGGAGAGGTTGACTGTTCAGAGTTGGTATCAAAAATATTAATAAACGTCCCCGCAAAAAACCCACAGCCATGCAAGTACAACCTGTTTCGCTCACGACAAAGCAAAACCAATCTGGGCAAGTATTCCCCTCTGAACAGATTAACGGCCGAGTACAATGCAATTGCTAAAGCCTGCCCTGTCGACATCCTACATGACAAGAAGCAAAAGTTTAAAAAAACCATCGTTCATATGACATCTGATTTTTGATCTTTTATTTGATTTTATTTGATTCTATTTGATTTTTGATCTCTTATTCTTTTTTTAATTCAATTTAATGTAATCTAATTTAATTCTTTTATTCGATGGCTCAATTATTTAATTAAATTGAATGTTGATAGCTATAAAAATCACTAGAAATATTTAGTGCCAAAAGTAGGATAGAAAAAAAAACAAAAAGATATAGTATGTTTAGCAGTAAACACCACACTAGTTTTGGTGATATGATGTGTGTTCTTTTTTTCTGGGCCGCGTGGTGGATTACGGCCCATTCCCTCCTAGAGAGGAGGCCTGTGTCCCAGCAGTGGGAACTTAAAAAAGGCTGATGATGATGTGTGTTCCCTCTCCTAGAGAGGCCTGAGTCCCAACAGTGGGAACATTATAAGGCCGACTATGCTATGCTATGCTGTGCAAGCAAGTCTGTTTTTGTAATGGAATGCCTTTGCAACATGTTTGGTCTTATTAGTAGGTATAGGTAAGACGGGCCGTTGCCCGCAACTCCACGATTAAGGCGCGTATTTTGCGTACGGGTGGGACAGATGAGTCACTCGATCCACCCCAGCTCCTCAAGAAAGGCCAGCAGCGCCTTGTGTCTTATTAGTAATGTGTGGAATGGAATTCGCAGCAAGTTTTGTCGTCATGTGAGCTCAGGTAGCAACGTTTAGCAATGTAGTGGTGTGTCGTATTGTGGTGTGTGTAGGTACCGGCTTGGGCGTGGAGTTGTCCCTGAGCGCGTCGGGCTCGAGCGCGCCGAACTGCACGTCCAGGAACATGCCGCCCTCGCCGCCGCCCGGCATCTCCACCGCCGACGACGGGATCTGCCAACATGCCACACGAAGCTAAACGTTAAAACACCTCAAGAAAAAAATCGCCGAACCTATGCAAGAATTTTGGCCATTTCTACACACGAACTGTGTACCACTGCTTTGGCTTGACCAACAAAAAAAACTGTGCAAATGCGCACTTACAGTTCCGTACTTATCTATGAAAACAAGTTCAATTCCCGAATTGAGTAACGAAATTTTTTCCGAATCGCAAAGTTTTTTTTACCAAACAACAAATTTACAGTTTTCAGATTTTTTCATATACTTGTTCTATGAGACCTTGCTTCATGCCAAATTTCAGGATTCTAGGTCAATGAGAAGTACCCAAAAATTTTGATTCCTTTACAAGTGTCGAAATATGAGTTTTTTGCAACTTATACGACCGTATCATTTTATTTTTCGTAAACATAGAAGTTTGATTTTTTCACAGCGTCCAAGGGCCGCAAACCTGAGTATATGGTTTTCATTTCAACTCGATACCTCCAAGCTTTTCCAAGATAAAGGGTCAAAAAATGATCCTGTTAGAGAGTTCCATGTGTTTTCGGTTTTCAGGATCCCTAAAAAAAGTTGTTTCAGTAGCCCTGTGTATTCTATAGCCTCAGCCAGTCTTGCAAATGTTCGTGCAAGCCTCGTAACTGACCTTGGAGGGCGGGGGCACTCGCGCGCGCTGCGGTTTCCTCTGACTGGTGATGTCTGAAGAACTGTACACGCCGTAGTTTGACGTGTACACGCCTGGAATAGTTACGAAACTGTTTAGACACTAAATTATTGTAGACAAAGGAGATGCGAGATAAAAAGAAAAATAGAGTATTTCACATCACATTTTAACATTTTGTTGAACCAAGAATTTAACAAATGAGTTGTCTTGTTACTTTTTTAAGCAATTCAAGTATTGTCATTCCAAGTGAACATGTCTGCAAAATTTCAACTCAATCGGTTAGAGGTAACTATTTTAAAATTAATTTGCAAGATTCGACCCAAACACTGCAAGTAAAGTAAGAGCGTGTGTATACTAACTGTTATCGTGCCTCTGCGACTGCTGCGTGAGCTGCGACAGGTACTGCGACTGCGCCGCCGTGAGGCTGCCCGACATGCCCATCGGCTGGAACACACAAACACATACTACAGGAAGCTGTTTATTTCAACTCTAATACTGACTGTTCTTGGCGAACTTCGTAGAGACACAAATGACTTTGGGATATAAAGAATAAGAAACGTGAATATCATTGAATGAAGCCAGCATTAGAAGGGTTTTATCACATTTGTGTTTTGTAGATTATTATTTTATTATTGTACATTATATAGATCTTTTCAAATGTTTTATAATTATATTAATTTCTTTTTTTTTTTAACGCACATCACGTAAATGAGTCTGTGATTTAAATGAATGCTCGAGATAAATGGTTTGCAATGTAAATGAGTGGTGAAACAAGAAACTGGCTGAACATCAGCGCTGCTGAACATTTAGCTCAAGATGCTTGTCTTTAGCCCCCAGTGGAGCAGGCCAGCTGGAGTGAGGGTCACTACCTGGTGGTGCACCTGGTGGTGGTACGTGTCGGCCGCGGGAGCAGGCTCGGCCACCGACACGGGCGACTGCCGACTGCCCGAGCTCATTTGCTGCACAAACAAACAACAAACATTCAGTACAATGATAAACAAGACATAAAACTGCTGAAAAAAAGTTAAAATATCGAATCCAACGACCGTACAGCCCGTAGACCGCAGATAACAGGCGGCGGTAGGGATAGGCGCAAGATCATACTGCCCACTCCGGGCAAAACCCACTCGCCCCCTCGCTAACCTCGGGAGTATGCTCCTTACTCTCAAATGCTCCTTGCTGCGCAGTATTTGATAAGCCTGGATCTCAGGTACCGACTAAACGGGCGGGACAGTACAATAGCTATCGGCCGAGACAGTGATGTAAGCGAGTCGTGTTCGCACATATTAAGAAATTGGCACAGTTCGGTTCTGTTCTGTTGAGACTAAAATTCGGCAACTCCGAAATTTTTAAACAAAAATTATCTAAAGAAAAGACGTGCGCGGCGACATGACAACAGTCATTTGGCCGAGTGGACAGACATTGCACGTTTAGACCTGCCGAGTGAGCAAGCGGGACAGTGCGGGGAAGCGGGAGGATGGGCACTCGGCCTAGTAAGTAGAACGGGGGCCGAGCTACTGTCTCGCCGCTTTCCTCGGCCGAGCGCTCGGTACGTGTGATCAAGGCATTACAGTTGCGGTGTGTACAGCTTCCTTACTACCTGGTGGTAGGTGATACTCACATCCCTGAGCGGGTGATGTGGGTGAGCCGGTATGTGTGCAGAGTTGTGGTACGTGTACGTAGGAATATGAGCCTCCAGCGGACCGTTCGCCTCCGTAGCGTCCCACTCCTGTCAAAAACACGACATATTACAATTAAAGTCCATAAAATATAACTGCGTACTTTTAAAAATTGCGGTATTGTGCGCAGCTTAAACTTACGCTCTCTCTACTTACGCACAATGTTTTTACAAAATGGCGTACAATGTTTCTAATTATTGTGCTCCAGCCTGTCTCAAATGTATTAAATAAACTGATCCCTCTGATTGTTAAATCCGTTGAATGTATATTAATATAAAATGTAGACTAAAATGACGCGATTGACTACTATGAGATTTAATAACTCATATGCAAGCTAATATTTTGTACTTACTTTGGCCTCCGCATTCTGAGGCATGTCAGAAAAAAATGGAATTAGAAGTAAGTTTATAAATCGTTTAAGATGAACGCATACTTATCCGAACCGAACGCGCCTGAAGCGTCCACTGTGTCGGAATAAGAGCATACGCAGTGTATGAGCCGTCAGTATTTACAAAACGCCGATAGGGTGCGGCTACAGATGCAAATCCGTCATGAATGTTTCATGGAATCAACAATTATAAAATTCTTTTCTTTCGATTCGTTCAGCTCGGATAAGTGTGTGATCACCTTTAGTTAGAAAAAATAAGTGGCATGTCAAACATTTTTGAATTTTGTGATATATTTTCAAATAGTGTCACACAGTATTTTTCATGGCGAAAATGCCTTGGTTGAGAATCGAACCCACACAGCAGTCAAGGTCACTAATTACTAGACCAACAGGCCAATCAATATACATTATTAGATTCGGGGCCCCTATACGTCGGGGTCCCCGGTACGTCGGGGCCCCGGTACGTCGGGGGCCCCGCTACTAGTATGAAGCAGTGTACTCACGGCCGAGTTGGCGGGCGCGTCGGCGTCGGCGGCGGGCTGCGCGGCGGCGCTGGGCGTGAACACCTGCAACACATCAACCTTTATAATTATGTGACAACACTGAACCAGCTCGACGCACTTATACTACGGGGGACTTGTGTAGTGTGCCTCATATCGTAGCTGTGTTTTGTATCGAATACTGTGTTTAAGTGTCATTTTACATACGCTTTGAAAGTATCGAGGTGACCTACATTGGTGACTCAACGCGAACGCGAAGAGATGCGATGCGATCGGAACAAACAATTAACCTTTTCGACGCCCATCTTTATAAAACGCAATGTGTCCTCCAGCGCCACGCAACAAATTGTTTCTATGTTAAACTAACTAACGAATGTTTATATTGAATATAAAACAAAACTGTGTGAAAAAGTAAAAAATATGGCTTATAACAGGGCAATTTTCCATAAAAACAAAATAAAATCTTGTAAAAGTTGTCTATTATTACTTCTAATCAAGTAGTAGCGCTGAGGGCACCAAAATCTCGAACTTGTATACAAGTGATTGGCGTTCAAAAGGTTAATACTCAATTTGTTTAGGTGTGAAATCATCGGTGACCTCACACGTAGAACAAAGCCGCTTCGCGTTTAATTCATATGAATCGGATCGCTTCGCAACCGCAATCGCGTTGAATCGCCTATGTAGGACTATCCCATAATGAAATTATAAGGATTGCCTCTATTAGTGTAATTAAAATATGATGTGATAGCGAGTGTGTAGTTGTTAAATATTTATAAGGACAATGGCTATATAAAAAGTTATTTCTGTTTACAGATTAGTTTGCTAAAGCTTAATACAGTCAAAGAAAATCTTGTTTTTTGTAAATCGACCTGTCATACTTTTGGCAAGTTATTTGAAATGTCAAATAGGCGTACTTAGTCGATTTCAAAAACAGTTTGTTTCTATAAATACAAAAATGAAATGAACCTACTTATGCACACAGGAAACAATCCACACATATGCAAAAATCGAGATAAGCACACAAAAATGAGCCTTCTATCGACCCTGTAAAGATCAAAATGATCTAACAATGTTAATCAAATCAAAATCAAAAACATTTATTTCAATTGGACTATTTGTAGACACTTTTGAATAATCAAATGTCGGTCAGTCCAAGAAAAGTGAAGCTAAATTGCAATGAAAAGATGTCAGATCATTTCGATCTCTACAGGGTAGACAGAAGGCTTATTTTTGCATAAATAGGTCCAAATATTGTTATGTATTAGTGTGCAAGTATAGTAATTAGTATTGTGATATATATTCACCTTGGTGTCCGACAGAGATCCGGACCACTCCTCGTTGTCCCAGTCTTCTGTTGTGGGGAATGTGTCGACGATGTTGCTGCCACCTGCGCGTTACATACAAAATTATAGTAGAAATAAACAAAGGCACTGGAAAGCTATAAAGTCAAACTACTTGGGATTTTTAAATATTAAATAACTTAAAAAATATGTAGACTTTTTATAAGGTTCTTCTATTGGTAAATATTGATCAAGATCTCTTAATCAACCTTGATTATTGAACTAGCTCAACTGCATCAGATTTCATTTTACCCTAATAATTATCCAAGTTGTTTGACTTCTAAAACAAACTATTAGTAATATATGCTAACACCAAATAAAAATGGACAAAGGCAGGAAGACGATGAAATTTCCTTGGTCACCACTGCCATAAATTGAAATCGACTTGATAATTTTTTTTGTGTTTTAATACTTTGTAGAAAGTTCTTACAGAAAGAAAAATTGAGTAAATTGCACAGATCATTCTAATTTTTTATTAATAAATGACAAGTATGACACGGGTCTGTAACCATTAGCTGAGCGAAAGTATGTGCAGCATACGTACTGGGCGGCTGCTGGTGCTCCCCCCAGCACGCGGCGTCGCGCTCCGCGTCGGCGCGGGGCCGCCGGGCCCCTGCGGCGCGGCCGCCGCGCGCGCCCCCGCGGCCCCGCGGGGCCCCGCGCCCGCGCCACGCGCCGCGCCCGCCGCGCTCGGGCCCCGCGCCGCGCTCGCCGCGCTCTCCGCGCTCGCCGGACCCGCGACCTGCAAGAACTTACACATCTAAATCATGCTTATATCACTACCATTCAGACCTATGCGTGTGGCCTGTGAACATGAAAAAAAGAGGTGGGATTTCAGTAATATGGCGCCAAATAAACTTGAAATAACGGTAACCAACAATGATCTGTTATTCATTACAAAAAAAATAGAAAATGTAAAAAAAGAATAACAATAAATGTAGGATTTATAATCCAATTTTCAGGTACCTACACAAAGATATTAGGGGAAAGTCAATGTACTTTATTCCAAGTTTATTTGGTGCTTTGTATTTAGTGTGCGAATATTCGTTACATCTCTACTTTGTATAGCTTTATATCATTTAAAAAAAATTAAACGGTAAATAAGTTCTAAAAGAAAAATAAATAATCTGTAAATTTAACTGTATGTTCATACAAAAAAAAACCCTTTTTTCTTAATTGCACGAAATTTTTTATTCAACTTCAATTCTTGAACAATAAAACTATGTCCGTGTAATTATTCAACAATTAAATTAGCTGTATTTTTAATGAATGCATACAATTTATTGGTTACAATGACCCTAACCAGTGTCCAAGACGAAAGTCTATGACCAGTGCGTGTTGCCAGGGATGATATAATGGCACTGAAACATGGTCGCTTGCAATGGGCCACATCAGAAGGCTTATAGTAACCCAAAAGGCAATGGAAAGGGGTATACTCGAAGTTTCCTTGCGTGATCGCATCAGAAATGAAGATATCCGCAGGAGAGGCCGCCGACATAGCCCGAAGAATCGACAAACTAAAGTGGCAGTGGGCAGGGCACATTGTTCGTAGAACGGTTGGTCGATGTAGCCGAAGCACACCGGATACGCAGCGTTGGAAGACATTTCATCCCACAAGTTGGACCGACGACGACCTGATGAGAGTCACGGGACTGCAGTAGATGCGAGACGCACTGGATCGTTCAATGTGGCGACACTTGGGGGAGGTCTATATCCAGCAGCTCATATGATGATGATAATAAATGACCCCAATATCCAGAAGATTGTCCATAAAGGTATGTCCACATTTGGCTAATACGCCACTTATGGCCCACTTGCGAACTGAGTGCGTGAATTTTAATTTTGGTCGCCGTTCCTTCACCGCCGCACGCCCACTGCTTGTGTTGAGCTGATGCACCAAAAAATTGCAGTAACTGCACGTGTGCACGAGCAGCTCGCGAACGGGTCACTATCAGGGCACGCGCTAGATGTGGACGCACCCTATTTGTTTCGTCCCCATCCACCAACGAGTTGAAGCCATGAAGTAAGTTAGTAGAATAGAGTGTACATACGTGGCCTGGGCCCGGAGCGACTGCGCGGGTCGCGCGGCGGGTCCAGCTCGCCGTTGCCGGCGGGGGCTTGTGGCTTCTTTTTCTTTTTCTCGCTAGTCTGCCACTCGCCCTGGAAACCAAGTGATAACATTTCATTAATCAAAATAATAGAAGCTACCTGAAGCAACTGACAAGAGCCCTGCACTTTGATGACCTACAAAAAGTCATAAAATTCAAATCCTTACTAATATTATAAAAGCGAAAGTGAGTTTTTTTGTTTGTTACGTCTTCACGCCTACATGACAAAACCGATTTTGATGAAACTTGGTACACGGGTAGACCATGTCCTGGAATAGGACATAGGATACTTTTTATCCCGGAAGTATGTTCCCTTGGGATAATTTTCTGCTGTCACGCGGGCGAAGCCGCTGGGAGCAGCTAGTGATTTATAACTGTGGCCACTGACCAAGACCCAGTAATTAGTAAAAACAAACAACTTTACAGCCACTAGACGCCTCAAGCTGTTGCATACAATAGAGTAGTTTCCAGGGTCAAAATAACTACATTTTATTTAGTCCGTATTTTAGATTATAAAAAAACTATTGGACACGTATTTGACTGATGTTATGTTATGTTTGTTTTTAGCTTTAAGTATGCGTCTATTTAGCGTTAATAAAATGTTTTTCTTTCTTTCTTTTATTTTTTATTTATTTATTTATTTGCACACATGTTGTGAATAGTTATTACATAATTATATTGTCCCAAACATGGACCCCGGAAGGGCACAGCAACATTTAGTTATATTGATTATATTGAATGCATTATACAAATTAATTGATTAACACAACAAATATTACAAACAAATTATTACAGATTCATACATTAATTATTATACTTTTATTTTTTCGATTAAACAAAAAATAACAAAGATTTAGCCCATTAAAGTTACGTGTGACATCACCCCGTGCGAAAAAATGCAGCACGGCGTGACGTTACACGTAACTTTAATGTGCTATATCTTTGTAATTTTTGGTGTAATTTACAAATTAAAAAATACGTGTCCCTTATTTTTGAATAATCTAAAAGACGGACTAATTATATTTTTACGGCATCTAGCCTTTTCTGTCAACTAGCCGAGGTACGGGGAGCGGGGTACTGCGCTCTGATTGGTTTTGATTGGTACGGGGAGCGGGGTACTACTTAAAATATTCTGTGGCGACAGGATGTGGGTGTTGACAGACATGCGTGGCCTGTCATTCAGGGGCGTAGCTACCGCCGTATCAATTATACGGGGGCCCCAAGCTACAGGGGCCCGACTTAGGCCAAAATTTGTAACATGTTGTCCATAATCTCAAATTCTCATGGACAGGAATGAATGAATATTGACCACTCATAATATGATACTCTGTAAATAGCTTTTAGCACGCTCCTTTCTTTTTAGCATTTTCTACATACAAGACGATACTTAATAAAAACTCAATCAATTTTAGTACATCTTACTAAGTGATCAATAAAATGAGTTCATTTTCAATTTTAAGGCCTCTCAAGGCACTATTTCTATATTAGTAGAAACTATTTCGTTCAAAAAAAAAATTTCAAATATATATGATACGGGGCCCCTGAGGGCCTAGCTACGCTACTGCTGTTATTAGACGTCTAGTGGCTGTAAGGTCGTAGGTAAAAACATAAAAAAGCATGTGGACACGATATCAATCTCTCAGAATGTTACTCAATACTTTATTGCACTCCATGTGTTATATTAGATCTCCCATTCAATGCCGCAACTAGCCTTTTATACGCCCGGTGACAGTTTCTGAAACTGCATTTAGTTTGGCACATGGTTAATCTATGTCATGGAATAGTACACGGCATGCTTTTTTATTTCTCTTGAGTATTTTTTTTTATTTTCATGGATTGATGCTTCATGAATTTGTCTTATGGACAGTGATGCATACCTGTATCCGCTGGCTCTCCTCGAGCAGCAGGTTGCAGGCGGCGACCATGTCATTGTCCGAGTCGTGCAGCGCCGAGCACACCTCCTCCTCGGTGCGGCACGTCATCTCCATCAGCTCTTGCACCTGTAACAAACAATCAACGGCTGTTATACGACGGACTCAACTTTACAGAATGGTTGAGTGCTAATAGCAGCTTCAATTCTCTAGAGGATTAATTAGGCTTTTATAAACCTTTCAAACTGCCAATAGAGATGAAGAAAAACCATGACTACGACCCAGAGACGCGTGACTAATTGCGCGCGACTAATTTAGACGTGGGAAAATCAGCCGATTCCTAGTAGGAGGTTTAGGCGTGGAGGGTCCTCGTCGTCGGAGGAAACTGTTTGCTGCGCCACCGGGAGTGCCCACACGTCTAGCCGCTGCAGCGCCCACAGCACGAGCAATTACACTTGTCAACTTTTTGCTCACTCAGCACATAGATCTAGATATCTTCCATGTTAGGCCATTTTGTTTATCAGTCTCTAAGATTTTAGAATAAGTGTTTTGGTCCTGTACTGTAAACTTATATTTTTAAATAAATAAATCAGCGAGGCTTTTTTTCTTTCTTAAATTAAAAAAAACGAGACATGAGTCGCTATCTCGCTTTTGCAACCTAGAGTTCGACTACATCGTCGCTTACTATCAGATGAAACAGTAGTCAAACGCGAGCCTATCAATTATAAAAAAAAAACCTTTTTATAGAGCCTTCGCTTGCGCGAGGCGTCTTTAGATGCGTGGCCAAAGGCGAGGCCCACTTCGCCTACGCCTAACTACTGCACTTACTACTTACACAACTTTCCCCACACTATCACTTACACTACATTTATGACAAACACTTACACTAGCACTTCTACTTCTTCCACAAATTCGGCTCGACGTCCGTATGCCACTACAGGGACCCAGCAGAATACCAGCGTCAGGTATATTTGCCTGACACATGCTGAGTTGGGCTCCCATTTGATGCAGCCGTGAAGCGCACACCGCACTATGCTACTATTATTATTATTATTATTATTTTGTTTATTTCACAAAATAAGTACCTATGTTTGTGTTTAATGAAGGTTCTCGCTAAATTTATGTTTGTGATTGTTAACATTTTTATTTTATTTTTTGTTAATTTATGTGCTTATTTTTGTAATTTTATTGTGCTTGTGTAATATTACTTGTTTGCTTTTCTGTTTGCATCAAATAAATTCTTTATCTATCTATCTATCTATCTATCTATCTATCTATCTATCTAACTACACCTCCTGGCAATGTGGTCGTGTCACTTCGCCAGGAGGGCACAACTAAGAAGACCTTAGCAAACGGACAACTAGATTTTTTACGAACTACAAATCTGTAGAAAAATCTTAGTTATGCGCGCATAACGTATAATGTACGAAATTTATGTAAATAACTTTATTACATAGACTTTCATCGCAATCGGTTGACTCATCATCATCATTATTTCAGCCGATATACGTCCACTGTTGGACACAGGCCTCCCCCAAGTGTCGCTACAACGAACGCTCCTATGCGTCTCGCATCCATCGGTTTTCCGCAACCTTCACCAGGTCATCAGTCCACCTTGTTGGAGGCCTTCTATCGCTGCGTCTTCCGGTACGCGTTCGCCACTACAGATCCACTTAAGTTTGGAAATTCTTAGTGCTATGTCGGCAACTTTAGTTCTCCTGCGGATATCTTCACTTTTTAATTGATCACGCAAGGAAACCCCGAGCATAGCCCTTTCCATTGCCCTTTGGGTGACTTTAAGCCTTCTGATGGCCAATCGGTTGACTATACCGCAAGATATGAATTTAAAGTGATCAAGAAGTAAAATACGGCGGGATTTGTCCCGCCGTATTTTACTTCTTGATCGCCGTGTCAGCTTATTAGCTACATCAACGTCATGGTTAAACAGTTCTTTCTAATCTTCAAGATTTGTAACTGCAAAATGTATTTTCAGCCCACCATCTCGGAAAGAGTATGTTTGCTCTTCGATATCTGAGAGTAAAAGCCGTTTTTATTCTCTAGTGAGATAATGTAAATTGAATTTAGAACATCGCGTGCTCTCAGTTTATGAATTCAAAACATCACTAAACCTATTTACTTCTACCTCCATGGTGCCAAATTTTTCATACAACTTTTTTTTAATTTGTTAAAACCCAGACAGAACCTTCTGGTTGTACTTTTTTTGCATTTAGACATTTCTCGCTGAGGTGGGATGAAAAGTTACGTGTTGCACTCGAGTGCAAAGATTCTTCACTTCGTGCTCTTTGATTCTCTCGCTAACGCTCAGGATTCTAATATTTGAATCACTCCTTCACGTGCTCGGTCATCAAAATTGAGCACGCGGTTAAAAAGCAACTTTGCACTCTTGTATAACAAATAACTATTACTTTACATTTTTAACAATGTAATCAAAACATCGCCTTCTATCACATATTACCTACAAACCTAACCCACTACCACTAGCTACAACAGTTACGCTGTACCAAGTCATGTGTTACAAATAGTTTGTAATCCATGTCAGCGTAACGAAACATCAGGTTATTTTCTGTAACTAATATATTAAGAGGGTCCTTCTCCACTCGCTTATCGTAAACATCGAAAATGGTTTAAAAGCTTGTTACTTCATTTAATGCAATCCAACGCGATGTTTGGCGACAAAGCAACGCAAAAAAAGAGAGACAACGCCTGGAAACTCTGTTAGTATTCGGTAATTCCGAGATTTACTCGAAAATTTCACAAAACTTGCCTCCAGGAAACAGCTGTTTTTTTTTAAACCCTTAAAAGTTTTTGGAAAAAGTTGTCATCATTTAGAATCTTAATAAAATTTGCAAGGACTCTAGAGGATTACTTTTTGACTTTTTTAATTTTTAGGCAAATTATGAAGTGTCAAAGTTCATACAAAATAGGACATTTTCAGAGGTTTTTACTGGATTAGTTTTACACAAATTTAGAAATTGGTTTCTTTAGAAACCTAGATAATATCCACAAGATACTGTGTTTCCAAAATATCTAATGAAAAGTGTGTAATAACGTCATAATCAGTTATGAGCGGTTGTATGAAAAACAGTGAAAATGTGAGTCGTGATGCACCATCTTAAGACATTGTGAATAACACAAAAAGAAAAAATATTTAAACCCAAGGCACGTCTTTAATTAGGGCATAGTCTGCCTTATAATGTTCGCACTGTTGTGACCCTGGCCGCCTGTCTACGAGAGGTAATGAGCCGTAATCTACCACGCAGGCCCAGTGCGGGTTAGTGGATGTCACATGTCTTCGATTTTTTAGTTCTAGGATATGCCGGTTTCCTCACGATATTTTTCTTCACGGTTTTGAGAGCAGTGGGTGATGAAATAAATGACAAAGTAATGCGCCTGGCTGGGTTTGAACCCGCGACCTACAACTCGTAAGTCGGGGCCGTTATCACTCGGCCACCACTGCTCTAGGGTGGTCAATCATTTAAATAAATGAAAGCGAGAGCTAATCGCTCAGCCACTACCCTCTCTGCTTTCCTTAGCCCAAAGCAGTATGTGCAATAGACGGCGTTGTGTGATAGTTGTGGAATATTATTATTATTTCCGGCCACCGTTGGCGCGGGCTTGCGGACGGCGACCAATGGGTAGCTCGCTGTCTGACCATCCGGTAACTGGGCGGACTGAGCCCAAGTCGTCGACGGCGCGCACTTTTCCCGCGCGCCTCAATGAGTTGTCAGCAATCGTAGGGGCCCAGCTGGGTAGCAACCTACTGGGGCCAGGGTCCGAAAGGGTGGCTCGGCCCCGGTATAAAAGGCAAGAAGGAACGGGGTGGGTTTTTAAGTCAGCAAGAGTCTGACACTATCTCCCGCTCCGCATCATTATCATCATCTTGATGATTTTTACCGCAACATAGTACTTTGTACGCCACATCCTAGCGTCCTGCACAAACAACAGCTGACCAATACACGTACAAACGTACATCATATCTGCAGTCTTTGTTCCTGCGAGAGCGCCGGAAGTCGGCAATATACACGAGCACTTGATTGGTCGGCTGTAACCTCACACAATGTTGATTCTAAATGGGTAAGATTGTTGTTGTCTGATAGGTAATAGAAATAGGTACGAACGATGAATTGTAATGAATCACACACCCGATTAAGTTAAGAATAAGAAGGTTACTTCTAGGCAAGCGTGCTCCATCTTCGGCCACATCATCGCTTACCATCAAAAGAGATAGTTGTCAAACCAAGCCTATCACTACATAGTATAAAACAAAGTCGCTTTTTCTGTCCCTATATCCCTACGTACGCTTAAATCTTTAAAACTACGCAACGAACTTCGATGCGGTTTTTTTTTAATAGATAGAGTGATTCAAGAGGAAAGTTTATATGTATAATAACATCCATTAAATAGTGGAGAAATAATGTTACCCGAGCGAAGCCGGGGCGGGTCACTAATGTATTATAAAAACAAAATGGCACGTCACACTTTATGACGCCAAGAACTGACACAGGAGGCAAGATACCATCAGTAAGAAGCTGGTGTAAAAGGAAGTTCTCGACCTTCAGGTATGAAGATACGACGCGAGAAGGAGGATTATTATGATTAGCGTTGTTTGAATTGAAAGTTTGTCATTGTCAATAAAGTGAGAAAATTAATGCGTTTTATTTTTTCAATAGTTGTTTTTTGCTTTTTGACGTTCGAAATGGCTAAAGGGATTCGGAACGATTAATAAATTGAACTACCACAATATATTTAAATCATTATTCGATGTCCCAGATCCCAAGCACACCGTGATGCTAATATGCTAATCCACGAGGTCCTTATAAAATCAGCTGGATTAAAAGTTCTGCTCCCCCAGAGCAGTAGAAGTTATTTAATGATTTCTCATCATCAAAAAAAGGGCTCCGCTAACTCGATGTAAGAAATCACTGCACTGTCGCAACCCGCACTACTTCTACCCACGAACCAGCTAACTGTTGAGAACTGACGACGCCGTTACAAACACTTTCCCACGGCGTCGAGGCGCTTGGAAAACGCATATCAAATCTATAATTGTGTGTGAAACTACTGTGTTCTTGTATGGAGTACTGATTATAAATAAGTTTTACTTTGTTTAAAGGGAATCGACATAAATCAACGTAAGTTTTTAAAGTTTGTACTTTAAAACACACGACAAATTTACACGTTCACGTTTGTATGACAGTAAACCAAATCTCTAGTCTAGCAAATAAGTCTAGAACGTTCATAAGAGTTACAGCAGCCTTAGAACACAACGGGCAACTGAAGGAACGGGTCGGTTTTAGTAAAATTTTGACTCTACCGCTCCACACAGAGCAGATAGTCACTGAAAACTAGTCTAGAAATTTCTGAACTGAATGCGGACTCAGGTTGGTCGCTGCAAAGATACTCTGGCCAAATGGGGTTTCTTTGACCCATAGCAAATACAGTGCCAGTGTGGAGCTCCTTCACAGGATATGTGTCACTACCTTTCTTGCACCTGCACCCTCCATGACTTATACGAAGCCAACGAAAGATGTCCAGGTGGCTAAATATTGTTTGTAATAAATTTGAGTCAAATTGACACGAGAAGAAGAAGAAGAAGTCTAGAAATAGGCAGTATCTTTTTTTTATTAATATAAACTATACTTGACTGTCCTGTCTAGTGGTTAGATTAGTGGGTTCGATTCCCACCCAGGACAAAAGTTTATGTGATGAGCATAATCATTTGTTCTGTGCCTGGGTGTAATTTATCTATAATATGTATGTATTTAGAAATATATAAGTATGTTTATTAGTTGTCTAGTAGTACCCATAATGACGACGTACCATAGACGGCGTTGTATAATAGTTTTGGAAAAAAAAATAGTGCTTGACTGCGATCCTACCTGATATCTGATATGTACATTTGTACATCTGATATGTACATTTGTATGTGATATGTCCTTGCGTCGTCCTCAATGCTGAGGCATCTACATTTGTACTCAATAAATCTCGTGTGCTGGTTATCAAGTCCTCCGAAATGGCTAATCGATTTTTTTTTTTTTGTGTAATAGTAGTTCTGCGAACAGGTCATAGGCAATTTTTTACCCTGTTACTGGGGTAAAAAAATGGAAGCTAGGAAGCCCCCATTTTTTTTTCGTGTCCTATTCGCCAGGGTTGTATTTGCGACTGAGTACCTACTTTCGTTTAGCTCTTCAATCCCCATAGGTGACAGAAGAGCTGACGAGATTATTTGGTCGTGGATGTGCGACCCTGGCGGACTAAACGCGAGTGTAGTGTTATCCGACATAACTTGTTAAAAGATTAATAAATAAGCCATATATAAAACATACACATACTGGATGGAGAGGGAGAGAAAAGCCGAAGAAAAGATGGATGGATTGTGTGAGGAGTAATATGAAAGAAAAGGGAGTTAGTGATAGTTTACGGGTGACAAGACAGAATGAAAGAAAAAAACGTGTTGCGCCAACCCCAAGTAATATGGGATAAGGGCAAGAAGAAAAAGATATAAGACATACAGCTACAGTCGAACAAGCTCCCATTACGTAATCTTCAGGTTTCACATTTTATAAACATAAGATTTGTATGAATAAAAACATCACAAAACAAATCATAACTTCATAAAATAACAAGAAACCCGAAGACCACGTAACCACCGCCTTTTTGTCCTTGTTCCAGGAACGTGACATTTCAACCGCTTTGTACATGAAAAACCTTAAAAATGCTACTCTCAATTAATTTGCGCAACTTGTTTAGAAACTTTTCTTGTTCTCCAACCTGCCTTTGTATTTTTCTACGAAGAGGGTATACACAATACTCTTTTGTGTTGATTTTTACGTAAAATAGGACATTATTATGGCTGCGTTAGGTATGGTACTCGTGGCGCAACTCGTGCGCGCCAGCTGACGGATAAGGGTGCTTTTCTACCAGACACGTGCTATACTACGTTGCTATAATATCCACCAATCATATTCATTGCTGTAAACAGGTTAGCACTGGTGGAAACGGATTCAGCTAAGATATGTTTTTTATATGGAAGGATGCGTGTTATGGATGGGTGCTATGGATGGTCGCAAGTGGTGTAGCTATGTGCAGAGCAGAGTACCTACAGTTGAATTTGTCGCTGTCAGTAAACATGCCGTCGCGGAAGCATCGCATAGCTTGAGTTTTTTTTTTGCGAGATGCGCATTATCACTTTGTGGCGGCTGATCTCCATAGCACATCTTACTCGCTCCGCTATATAGCTTAGTATCAATGCAAACGGTCACATAGTTTCACAGTTAGCTACTACATCCTCGCAGCATATAACAACTCTGGTGGAAAAGCCACCTAAGGGTTGAGCTACATGAGGGTCTATCCTTTTTTGTCGCTTAGAACTGTCATCTACTAGAGCGACAAAGAGAGCGGGAGTGCAGTGGTATCTGCCGTCAACACGACGGCGAGGTAGCCATTGCACGCAGACTTGTCTCTGGCTCACAGTTTCATCCGCCTTTTTCGCTCGCATTACTGCTTAGCAGATGGATTTGACCGCCTCCGAGCGCCGCGACGGTCTTCGGCGATCTTATACAATATCCGACAAGGCGCTGCGACCGTGTCCTCCGGACGATCGGTACATTGGTGACACCCAAGTGTATCTTCCAGCCAAATCCAACACAAGGACGTCCAGAAATAAACGTATCCGTTGAGGACCTGCGTCAGGCAAAAAGAGAGCTCGACGTGGCGACTTTGTAACCACTCCCCAAAGAGGGGCCCCTCTTTACTACCGCGATGGTGGCGTGCCCAGTCCCAAAGAGTGTGAAATGTTCCACTGTCCCAAAGTGGTTTTAGATCGCGCACCGCATGATGAATAAAAAGTTTATTTGTTTCTTCCTGTCAAAATCATAATGTTCAGTATATTTCTAGTAAGTTATAATAATAATGTTTTGATAACTCACCATTCTTAGAACGTCAGACGCGTCTTCGCTTTTACGATCGATCATGTGTGCCATCCGGAGCTGTTCTGTAGTAGCCTGGGAAAAACGAAACAAGAGTTACATTACGTATTACTTAAACAGTTATATTGGTGATCATACAAAGTGTAAGGAAATGAAAAAAAAATGGGCCTCTCCATAAAAAATGTCCAATCAAGTTTATAATTTTGTATGGTGAGGCCAACTTTTTTCGTTTCCTGAAAAAAAATCTTATGGTCTACTGAGCAAGTCTTTAAAGTTTGCGGAGGGTTGTCTCTTACACCTTGTATATTGTAAAGGTAGCTTCACAATCACAATAAATAATGCCTTGATCACACGTACCGAGTAAAAGAGCGAGACAATAAAATGTTGCTCGGCCGAGACAGTGATGTAAGCGAATTGTAGAGATAAGTGGCAGGCCGAGCACTCGGCGTTGTGCCTACACGTACCGAGTACTCGGCCGAGAGCACTGACTCGCCCGTTTACTCGGTACGTGTAATCAAGGTATATACATTGCCAATCAAGTGGAGATGACCGTAAGGGAGCAAAGGCTAGTTTCAAACAAGCCGAATATTCGGCCCCTTTTTTGCCGAAACCAATTAAGTATTTAAAATGAACATCTTGTGATGTCCCTCGTCTCGTCTGCAGTTTGTTGGTTGGCACGACATCGCACCGTTCTTTTTGTCTCCGCATCTGTGAAACGTACTCTAGGTCACATCGTGTCTTCAGACTTAAATATCTGTGGGTAGTGTGACTAGCATAGAGATTAAATTGAGCGGTCAAAATTAGTAGAAAATGTAATCAGATATAGTGAATCCTCTATAAGAGTGTTCAAAAGAGTCACCGCGGCCCTGGACAGCCAAAGGCAAATGAAGAGACAGGTGAACCTAAGATAATCATTAGTAATGATTCACTCGTCGAATCAAAGCTTCAAAGTCTTGAGTATCGACACCGAGTTGCTAGCCTCTCGGTTTTTTACCTGTTGGATATCGGGGACTGTGCGTCGGGATTGCATAATTTAATTCCGCCAAACTCGGCCCACCAAAAGTACGGTGATGCGCCACCGGTACAAGGTGGACACCCCACCCTTATGTAATTACAAAACGAGCACATTCATTGAGCGTACAGCTAAGGAGTGGAATTCCCTGCTTATGCGTCATGTTTGACGCGAATAAATTCTTTTTCTTTCTTCTTTCTACCTGAGCTGTTGTCTGATCGCTACAACCCGGGGATCTTAAGTCAAGAGTGAATAGGTTACTTCCTCTATCGTCGACCACATCATCACTTTCCAGTAGTGAGATAGAGGTCCAGCGCGAGCCTATCTGGGTTTTATTTCCTAAAAATATGACAATCTATAACGTGTAACGTTAAATGCCCAAATGATTTTTAATTTAATTGACCTAAAAGAGTGAGAAAAATCATAAAAAAAAAGGTTTTATGTGCAGTTTTAGTTTGTTTAAAATTCATATCTGCATTGAAATAAGAACTTTTATTATCCCGTGTATGAGAAAATTTGATTGGACTACAACCATTTGTGTTTGTTTACCTATTTCGGCGGGTGTGCGCACGTGCGCGCTTGACTTATTCATAAATAGACAGAGCGACTTTTTTAATGAACATCTTTTTCAAAAATGTAACCTATATTAAAAAGTGATTTAATTGATTCTGCTCGTTATTCTGATCCTATTGTCAGGTTTTGCGCATTTAACGTTACACGTTGTATAAAACACAATTTCATAAAAATATGTGGAGGTTAATCATAGATACCATATAACGACACACAGCCTAGAAATAATAACCTACTCTCTATTACCGATAAATACTAGCTGTACTAGACTATAATATAAACGACTAAAGTTAGAACACTATCAACACGGTTCCTTACAATAGCTCTCCCACGCGCTTACTAACACTAGGGTTGTCTCACAATAGAGATTGAAAAAGCATAATAACAGCGCAATTATTTTATTTATGTTGTATAATATGTCGTGGCCAGATCTTAGAATCACTTCATGATATAGCTAAGTAAACCTAGTCAGATCGTTTTACACGTAAAAGTTTAATGATACGTCAATCCTCGTTTGAAACGGGTCGATAAATTTTGATGATTTTTTCGTGTATATTTAGTAAGCCTGAAAATAGGTTTAAGACTATTTTTTACCCTCCTACCGCATTTATCTCTTCGAAATATGACCGAACCCCCATTCTTATTATCTTATCTCATCATCTATCTCCAAAATTATCGAATCCTAAATTTTGAAAACGTTTCTCTCTAGATAGATCACAAGAAAATCTATAAGAAGTATATCGAAATGTTTAAAAAAAAGCTTTGAGCTCTAGTTCGACTCTTCCAAAATTTGTATTTTGAAACGCTGCTGTAGCGTTTGACAACCCTAGCCACACCCCTATTTTACCGGTACCGGTCGCCAGCAACCGGTATCATGTACTCATTATTTCGCAAAGCAAATAATACCCGAACAATTACAGGAATCATAACAAACGACAACAACATTGTTCTGTTATAACTCGGGCTGGTTTTCTTATACATATTTTTATTTATTTCGTTTTTGTTCCATGTTGTAAAGAAAAATTATTATTTTTCTGAACGAAGCTTGGATTGTTGATTCATAGACCGTTTGAGTGTTGTGTTATTGATTTTTTTTTCTATTGTCAATTGTATGTGTTTATGTTTTTGGCTTGGATACTTTTTTTAAGTGGGATAATCATCCTATGACGGCGGAGAATCCGCTCTTGGACGGAGTGGGCGATAATGTTAGACTTTTACTGGCTAAAAACCTAACCCTTTACTTGCCGAATCTTCATTTCAGAAGCAGATCCTTGGCCCCAGTAGGCTTATTATTATGTTTTGTTTAGCATTGTAAATATTTAGTTTAATATAAGTAAATACGTATAAATAAGCACTACTTATTCGATACTTTTACAAAAGCCAAGTAAAACATGCTTCTAATAATTGCTCAGTTATACTATAAATTGGCAAAATACCAGCTTCTGAATAAAACATCCACGATCTCTGGTCTGTAAATGATTACTGTGTCAAATTGTATTTCAGACATTCAATCATAAAAACTAGAGATGTTACGACTAGTTGGTAAAGCCGACTATTCGGCCACTTTCGTAGTCGGCGACTATTCGGCAAATAGCGCAGACCATCCGGCTCCTTACTTTATATGTATGTATTTACACGACGAATTTGTGATCACAGTACGTAACTGAAGTATCAAGATTAGATGACGGTACTCGAAGTATTCAGTAGTATTCATACTCGTGAATATGCCGTTGCACGTTTGCCGTTTTACTATTCATGTTTTTTTCATTTATTCAATTAGTTAAAACAAAACACATGAGACTTTCTTTACATGATTAGATTTTAATTGAGCTCTTTCACTATAATGAATAATAACTGTAATGTCTTTATTTTAACACGCTCGCAGGCAGCATTTGCGACTTGCGTGCGAAAATTCTGCATACGAAGCCCCACGGAAATTGCCGAATACACCCGAAACTGTGACTAGTCGGCCTCTTTACAATTGAGTAATCAACTAGTCGACCAAAGTTATAGTCGGCACATCTCTAATAAGAACCTATTATAAAATTGTGTAAAACTAGGTAAATCTAACCATTTACATAGTAGTTTAGTTTTTGTTGTGATCATCATTGATAAAAAGCATCTACTTTCACTTTGTATCTGTTTCACAATAATAAAATTCTGCTCATAGCCCCGAAGAATGATGTTTTACTCTAATTCTGTAATGCAAAACATTTACCAACAAAAAATTAACTTTTACGATTCACTGTTAGGCGATGCACAGCTTAACTGAACTATTACTAGCTTGAATTATTACACTACATTTTAACGATTTTTTTAAAAATTCATCCCCTTTAAAAATGGAAAGGGAAGATATCCGCAGGAGAACCAAAGTTGCCGACATAGCACGAAGAATCGTCGGCAGGCCACATTGGTCGCAGAACAGATGGCCGTTGGGGCCGAAAGATTCTGGTGTCTCCTACAAGGTGGACCGATGACCTGGTTGCGAAGAGGAAGGTTGGGGGAATCCGATGGATGCGGGACGCATAGGATCGTTCGTTGTGGCGACACTTGGGGGAGGCCTATGTCTAACAGTGGACGTCTATCGACTGAAATGATGATGATCCCCTTTAGTACTAAATTACCTACTTAGACGATGAAAATTCGTCTTTAATACTGACTAGCTTCTACTAACGGCTTCACCCGCGTGTATGTCGGTTTCTTCATAAAAACTTTGGACCCCGTTTCATCCCCTTTGGGGGTGAATTTAGGAAAATTCTTACTTATTGCCTCGCCTACGTCATAAAAGAAAAACTGGTGCAAAATTTCACGCTCATAGTCCCAGTAGTTTCGGCTGTGCGTTGATATGTCAGTCAGTCAGTTTCTTCTTTTATATGTATCGGGTGTAAAAAGACCCTTAACGTAAACGAAAACTACGTATTCTACCCATCACTGGGACAGTTTTTTCTTCTACAACTTTCCTGGGAATTCAATAGTTTCGGAGATATTCAAGGTCAAATTTGAAATAAAAAAACCATTTTTTTTTCAAAATCGTATTCTAAACATCATTAGAAAACTTTCTTCTGAACAAACATTATCAAAATTATTAATTTTTCATAACAAATTAATCATTTGAAGTTACAAAAATGCAATGAACACAAAATACTACGCACGCACACTACCGCGCGAGGTTCCGAGTTCAACGACCAATGCAATACGGGCTCAGCTGATCGACGCGCGCGATTTTACGTTTTCAACAAAAACTTTGATTATTGAATTTTGAAATTGTTTTAATTTTGAAATTGGGTAGGTAGGTACCTACTACCTAAACGCGACTGCGCTGAAGCAGATCTTCCCCAATCTGGCAGGTCCAGACGTCTCCTTCCGGAGGCTCTACGCGGGGTTTGTGCAGTCCCTGTACGTTAACGGAGCCCCGGTGTAGACTCGGTCGCACGGACTGAAGATGACTCAAAGGGTTATAGCCATCCTCATAATACAGGGATACTGCACGGCATCCTGCGAGGCGAGCCAAATGCGGCCTGTCATCGTAGGATTTTGGAGGCGACAGTCCTCACATGTGAAGGTGCAACGCCACCGAGGGGAAACTCCGCTGCTATGATGATGGTATACCATGGCCGCGTCAAACGGCAACTGAAGGAACAACGATCGGAGAGAGAGAGAGGGAGCTTCAGACTTTTACTGACTAAAGATCGGCAAAAGTCTGACACTCCCTTTCATTTCACACAGAGCGCGAGGGGTCACTTATCTAAAAACTAAACTTGAAATCCTAGGTTTAAACTTCTACCTAGGTTCAAGCCCTACCTACATTTAAAATAACAACGTAATAAACCTCACTAGGTACTTGTGGCGTTTTAACGAACATTGTAGGCATTTTTGAGGATGATTTCTAGTAAGGATGGCTTCTAATGCATAAGGCTGTAACGCCTAAGCAATAAAAAGCCCTCCTGTTAAGTATGATTGTAAATAAATCTCGTAAGTACCTACCTACCTCACTTTATAAAAATGTTTAGTAGGTAGGTACCGACTAAATTACATTTCAAAACATGGAACGAGCACGCGGCGCGTTTTATCTGCGTAAATTCCTTTGTTTGTCGATCGGGAGTCACAAAGTGAAACCAGCCACCTTAGACGCAGGGTTGCAGACGGAGAGCAATGGGTAGCTCTCCGTTCAATAACTACCAAACCCTGGTGGACGGCGCGATGTGGAAGCTATCAGCAAAACTGATGGGTCCCGAAAGAAACGATGCCTGAAAGGGTCGCGAGAACGTTCGAAATAGTTATCGCGACCTTGAAACGCAAAGGCAACTGAAGGAACAACATTGGGTTTCAGTTAATAAAAGTCTAAAATTCCCTCTCGCCCCATCAGAGTGCGAGGTAATTTTGATGGTTTCCCAACATCAAAATAAATCGAAGCTGCACAATTGCAGCAGTCTGAACTAAGATACTTACCGACTGCGGCCTTTACAACTACCTACTAGCTACGTATTTTACAAATACTAATCAGAATTTAGTCAGAATTTCATTTTTCTGTGTTCATTGATAACATTTTTTTTAAATAGTAATTTACGTAAACTGATTTACGCAAACCCAATTTAGGTAATTATTTATAACTAGAGCGATATTTTGTTATTACACCATGCTGGCGCTGGCGCCAGCAGCCAGTAGCATGCGAGCGGCTTGTGCTCAAAGAAAGTTACCGCCCACCGTGGCGGTGCGCACCTGTGACATCAAATGAGCCGCCCGCGGTCCGACCTCCTCCCTATCCCCGCAAACAATTTATAGGAATTTTATTTTTATTTATTGCGAATTAGTTCAATTTCTTGCGTCATCGAATGCACTCGTGGTTTTTTTGTTGCGAATTACTGTTATTAGGTTTGTGTTGTTTTGTGTGATAGTCTGACTGATATTAGTGAAAGTGTTAGAGTGATAGGCTTAGTTTCGATATTGTGAGTGTGTTGTGTGTGAAGTGTCTTTTTAGGATTATTTTAGTAGGTAGTAGGCACCTTTCGCGAGTTAAGATGCCTTTCATGTTTATTCGGCGCGCGAGTACCTACTTACGTGAATATGGTTTACTGTTACGGCATGGCTCATGGAAACGCTACTGCAGCCCTGCGAGTGTACGGGATTGAGATTCGTGGACGTGTCAGCCCAAGGATTCACGGTTCTTCACTTCAACGATTGCTGGACAATCAATCGATTGTACCAATTTCTTTGGGAGGCGGCCGACAAGTACGACCGGCAGCAGAAGAGGCCATTCTCGTTGTGATGCGGGAAAACCCACGGTTGGGCCAAAATATTGCGGAAGCGGCATGGTCATCACGCTCGGCACACGGTTTCCCATTCAACTGTGCATAAAGTGTTGAGAAGGGATAGGCAACGGCATTACAAAATCCATCGTGTGCAAGCGCTCGTGCCAGGCGACGCGATGCGTCGCATGGATTACTGCAGGTGGCTGTTGAGCCAGGACCGAAACTTTGACCATAAAATTATTTTTACCGACGAGAGTACTTTCACAAATAATGGAATGTGGAACCGCCGAAATACCCATTATTGGTGCTTCGTCAATCCAAATCAAACTATGGAAACAGGCTTCCAGACACGGTGGAAACAATGTGTCTATGGCGGGCATTGTGGGAAACCAGATCCTAGGCCCAGTTTTCTTGCCACCGAGAATGTACGGGCCTGCCTACCTCCATTTTATTACTGGGTACCTAACCGACACTTTAAAAGAGATGCGACTAGCTCAGAGGCTTGGGTTGTGGTACCAGCACGACGGTGCGCCGCCTCATGTCGTGAGCTACTGACTATGCTGTTCGGAGACAACTGGATCGGACGATTTGGGCCTCACTCATGACCAGTTCGCACGCCTGATTTAACCTCTCTGGATTTCTTTTTGTGAGGTTACGTCAAAAATAGGGTGTTTGACCGCCCATGCGAGACCGCTGCTGAAATGCGACAGAAAATTATTGATGTGTTTGAAGAACTTAAGCAGCGGTCAGCTCAAGAAGGAATCCTAGAACGGGTTCATGAAAACACGCGGGCTAGGGCGCGCATCTGTCTCCGCGTGGGAGGTCGGCAGTTCGAACCGGAGCTCGTCAGTGTCGAGAGGCCACCTGTGTTGGATGACAGCTGAAGCGACGGACAGTGTAGGTTAGTACTCAAGCTATTTAAAAACTGTACCTACTTATTTCGTGTAAACGTAAGTAATTGAACACAACACAGAAATTTTTAATTACCAAGAGCCTACTAAAGGGCTCCATGGTTGTAATGCCAAATGCCATGTCACTACCAAGGTGACCTTGCTAGTTGCAATCCGTGGCGCGTTTTTCCAACCACCGAACCTGTTGGCGTGTGGTTTACATCCATGCAGCCGCAGCATGAACCAAGGCCACCTTGGTTAGAACCAAGTTGGAACGCTAGTTTGCAACCGTGTAGCAAACCTTTAAAACGTAATACCTACACCATTCAAAGCGCGCGCGACGCCCGGGCTCCGCGCCTCGCCTGTCGTATACGTACTACACACACACCGGCACAATCAGTTGAACGCTTTACATTGCGCGCTAGGAAAAGCGTCATTTTTTTAAAGGAAGAAAAAAAAGTTTGTTTTCCAGCAATATTTTTTGGCCAAAATGACTAAGTTATATGCACAGAATGTGTAGTTAACGGGTATGTGATCGGTCTTTTTACACCCTGTATAGTCTTTCTACCCCTTTCTAATCCTTTCCTTTCTTTCTTTCCTTCTTTTCTTTCGTTAGGGGGTGAATCTCCCATTATTTCTGTAAAAATTGAAGTAAATTGGACCAAGGAATCACTTTATCCCATACAAAATTTGCTCCTCTTTTTCAACCCCTTAGGGATAGAATTCCGAAAAATCCTTTCTTATCGGATGCCTACGTCATATAAAGAACATACCCTCCAAGTTTCAGGTCTTTAAGATCAACGTTTTAGGCTGTGCGATTTGTCAGTCACTCATTCGGGACAAATTATTTTAAAGTTTATATCACAAATCCCAGCAGGCATTCGACTTTCTTTTTTATTATTATGGATAGGCTCATGTTTGAGCCTATCCATAATAATAAGAGATAGTTCTCACCTGATGGTAAACGATGATGGAACACGCTTGCCTAGACACAATCAATTCACTCTTGATTTAAAGACCCCTAGATTACAGCTATCAGGAAACACAGACTCCAGCAGGGAATTCCAATCCTTGGCTGTACGCATAATGAATGTGTTCCCAAAACGCTTTGTATGTATGGGTGAGATAAATGACTCGACTAACTAGTTAGAAAGAGCCACGCAGTTCATTTGTAATAAAATTAGGCACGTCACACGATCCACAATGTCAATGACATATCGGAGGTCACGGCGCACCGTCAAGGTCGGCCCGTGTTATTGTCATATCTGTGATTGTTACCGGCTTATCTTTGCGCAATATCGATACACTCATATGGAAATTGTGGGCCCGTTTTTTGTTTCAGCTTTCGACTTTGATCGACTGTTAGAACCAGGGGGCTTTATCATGACGTGTTAAAATGTCAAGTGTGTGAGCGAGAAAGCTCCGGACCATGGCCTGTACCAAGGCCCTGTGTGAGGATTCGGCGATGCTCTGCCCAAGCGGGGCACATCTCTACCGTGTGCTCCGGGCGGTCCACAGTGGCGTCACCCGGACGTCACTTCCACAGAAACGCATCGGGCTGGAATAAATAGCGCTGCTTGCAGCGAGAAACCGGTATGGAAGTAGTAAAGTACTTCCCAAAATCAGTTCTCGCACAAGTAGTTCTGTTTTTAAATGGAGGATACCATCAAATGACTTCTCTCGCTCTGGATGAAGCGACAGAGAGTCAGACTTTTACAGACTAAACCTATGTGTTCCATCGGTAGCCCTTTGCGAGGGCATGATAGATAACTTTTTTGAACAATCTCGGAGCTGTGGCAGGATGTAGTTCAAATATAGTTTTAGCATTTTTTTTTTAATTTTATGTTTTTTTGTTTGTTTACATTTTAATTTTATTTTTAGTCTATGATATAATGTGATGATGGCCTATGTGAAATATAATTTAATTTATTTACCTGTAAATTTTCTACACCAGCATGTTATAATTTTATTTATTTTTTTAGTATGTACCAGTGACGAAGGTTCCATACAACTCGATTCCCACCGGCTTCCCTTCAGAAGTTTAGAACACAACCACTCTCTATCGTAATTGAGAAATGGCACAATCAGTAATTATAAAACTACAAAGAAACATTACAAAACGCCTACACTAAGTATACACTATGGGCATTAAATCAACAAAATTTGCTTTTCAACAACATGTTGCTTTAAAATAAGCCGCAGGCGCAATCGGCTTTTTAGCGTTTAATTCATGAATCCCCAAGCGACACCCGGTGGCCGCGCATCTATTGTCTTACTATTGTGTCTCTAATTGACGGTATCTGAAGGGTTAAATTTCTATACAAGAATACGTCATGACGTCACACAAAGGTCAATGAACCTGCGCGCTCTAAAGCGCTCCGGCAAGCCGGTTTTTTTTCGAGTTATTTGATAGAGTTTTATTGAATCGGCTTAAAAACTACTAGACTGTTTTTAAAAATTCTTTCACCACTCGAAAGCTACATTATCCACGAGTAACATAGGCTAAATTTTATTTTGGAAAAAAATAGGGTTCCGTAAGATATTTGGGTTTTTCGGACACAAGGTGTAAAAAATCAACCAGAAACATTACTTATTTTGCGTATGCTGCCTGAACTATTAAAGATAGAACTGTAAAATGTTCTAATTAATTGTAGATCTTATAAATATCTACAAAAAAGTCAGCGAAACAGTATACCTATCTATGTCGAGTGAGGCACAACAACCATTTTTTACCGACTTCCCTAAAAGGAGGAGGTACTACGTTCGGCTGTTTGTATGTTTTTTTTTTTTTTTTTTTTTTGTATGTTTGTTCGTCGAATACTCCCCCAAATGTGGACGGATTTTCAAAATTCTTTTTTTGTTCGAAAGTAGATAGTTCTGAGGTGGTCCCATTATCACCAAATTAGGATCTGATGATGGGATCTTGGAGAAATCGAGGGCAACCTTCAAATTTTATAGGCTCACTTATTGATTTTCGCATATTTTATGAAGTATCTTGTGTATTTGCGTATGGTCGTCACCATCTCAGGTAGCTGGGCTGATGATGGAAGGTACAACTCCTTAACAGTAAAAAGTTACTCGAACAGGCAAGGACTGTTTTAGTAAATTGTTTTGATGTTTGATAGGGCATTTGCCACATTTGTTCTCATGACCATCAAGTCATGACCTGATGCTGCAGTCAGGACAGTCTGCAGAGTACCTAAGTCCTCGACAACAAACAGCAGATATATCGAGTTTAGGCTCATTGAAAACGGCTCGATGTGTGGATAAACGTATTGCTAATAAAGAACACCGAAGTACATAGAGACCTGATGCTGAAGCCAGGAGCATCAGGAAAAGTACAAACCTTGAAATTACAGCACCGTAGTCGTGTTTGGGCTCATTTTAAACAGGACTAAATTTTAAGTTCATTGCAATGTTGACATAAATCTGGCCTGATGCTACAGCCGGGATTATCAGCATCTAGTCTAATGACTGATTGAAAGATTTACCTTTCGGCTTCATCATCAGATCAGTTCGATATATCCTTTCCCTCTCCAGCATCTAGTCTAATGACTGTTTGAAAGAAGAGGGGGAGAGGATATATCGAACTGATCTGATGATGTAGCCGAAAGGTAAATTAATGTAATCTAACCGTGTTTGGGATTATTAGAACCGTTATGAGATGCGCTCTTACTATAAGGTATTTAAGTTTGACTGAGGGGTACTTTTTAGTGGTGGTACCATAACTAAAAAGTGTAAAATAAAAAAACTTTTTACAAAAAAAATATAACCGACTTCAATGATAAAAAACACTGAAAAGTATCAAATAACTTTAATTTTGGAAGTCGGTGTTAAATAACGAAGAGACTAAACTATAATAGAAACACCGACTTCCAAAATTAAAGTTATTTGATACTTTTCAGTGTTTTTTATCATTGAAGTCGGTTATATTTTTTTTGTAAAAAGTTTTTTTTTTATCTAATCATCTTGATTTTTTTTTGGATTACATTTGAACGCATTTATTTTACTCATGCTATTGACCCTTATCAAAATAAATTATTTCATCACTAAGTACAGTTTATGTAGATAATATTTGGTCTTTGAATGATTAAAATTGGACGTTTGGTTTTGAAGTTATGGCGAAATTAAAATATTACGATTTATGCTGGACGGCCCAAGCGTCACCAAGGCGGGGCTCGGGGGTGCGCGTGCGGGAGGTGAGTTTAGATCTATGAGTAAGGTCGTGCGCGAAGTCTGATAATTTTCGTGCGATTTTTTTTAGATTTTGTTCTTAAAACTACACCTACGCAAAAGTTCTTCTCAGAGCTGGTTTTTTTAAACATTTTCATATATCCCTTTACAATAAATATCAACATGCGTAATTCAAAAGCAAGAACGATTATCTGACCTAGCAATTATTTCTATAGAAAAACGTTCTTTACTAAAAATTAAGAATCTTCCCGGCTTTTATGTCTTAGCGCACTTTGTAAGAAAGAATAGACGAATAGCTTTAGAGTATAAGTAGTATTATTAGTACTTAGTCGATTAAGTTTTGTTTAATTTACATCATATCATCATTTCACCACAAACGGCTTTTATCAAAGCCACTTCTATTATGCTTGCAAGTAGCGTTGCCAGGCGTCCGGATAAAGCCGGATATAGTCAGGCGGTCCGGTAGGGTCGGGCGTGTCCGGCCAAATTTGAGCATTTTTGGCTTTTGTTAGGCTTTTTAAAGACCATTTTGTTTAGAATTGTCATTAGAGTTTTGCCTTACCTTGTATCGCTAGCACAAGCAAAGTGGACATGTAATAGTATAACAATAATATCACTTAATCTTATGGTTTTTTCATTAGAATTTAAAAAGATTTCATGAATTTTATTAGACTTAAAAAAAATGTCGGCCTTTTTGACCAAACGTCCGGCTAAATAGGATAGATTGTCCGGCTTTTCAGTTCCAAGACCTGGCAACCCTACTTGCAAGACACTGTTTCAATATCTCAGTGCTTACAGGTATAGTAAAAGTGGACTGAAGATACATCTGCCTATACAAGACTGAAGCCAGGATGCCAATCACAGATTTTCGGTAAGGACTCAAGACTGCGTGCCCGCGCTCGGAGTAGGCTAGGCAAGCATTTTTTTTTTTTGCTCCGGCTTACCTCTCTCAATATTTCACGCTTCGCCACTGGTATGTACCTAGTAGTTTTTTTTTAAATTTTGTGTTACGTAATTATTGTCAATTTTTAAACTGTTTGACATAAATGTAAATTTGTTGATGAAATAAATAATAATACTCATCAAGTAGGTAATATGTCCTCAAGCCCGGTATGAAGGCTAGAAGGAACGGGGTGGGGTTTTTAATCAGTAAGAGTCTGACACTATCTCCCGCTCCACCCAAGAGCGGGGGTTGTCATTAGATAATTATTGCCAACCGTAAAAAAAAGTAGGTACTATGTCCCTCACCTGTGGTTTAACCTTCTCCTTACTCTGGGTTTTTTCTGTGCTCTTCCGCGTGTCCTGTGCATGCTTGCCGTCCTTGGCGCCTCCCTTCGCACCACCCTTGGTGGCGCGCGCACCCAAACTCATCTTTAAACTATATACGTTATATTTACAGCCTCTATTTACAAGCAGCTGAAACAATATCAATATTATATTAGTGACAATTTATTTATAGGTAATAATGTTATAATAACTATCACACAATGACGTCTAGTCTCAAGCTAAGCAGAGCTTGTGTTATAAGTACTAGACAACTGATAAACATACATATGTATTTCTAAATACATACATATTATTTATAGATCATGCTCATCACAAAAACATTTGTCCTGGGTGGGAATCGAACCCACGACCTCTGGCATAGCAGTCAGGGCCACAAACCACTAAACCAACAGGCCAGTCAAATGCAATATGGATGTCAATGAAGATATGTGTATAATCAGTCTAAGCTCCGGTAGGCGTTAGATAAATTTTAAAGTACATTGACCTTTTCGCAATATGCGTAGTATAGTATCACATGACAAACATTGCAAGAATATTATAAAGAGCTTCCTAAAACTTGAAACTTAAATGTGCGGTGTACTTCCAGTTATTTCGTCAACAAGATAACGTAGCGTAAAATTATGGTACCTATACATAGGTTTTTTTTTTGTCGACGTGGAAAATCATCTTATGACAAAACCCGCTCTTGGGTGAAACGGGAGATAGTGTCAGACTTACTGACTAAAAACCCCGTGCCGTTCCTTCTAGCCTTCATACCGGGGCTCTAGTTTCCTTTCGGATAACCCCGACGCCGGTACGGTATACCTAGGCTTGACAGCAAATGAAATCCTACAGGATACTGGACTTAGCATCATCTCCTTTATTTTTTAAGAACACGGAAACAAAGTGAAAAATCTTTATAAAAATAAAATAACTCGACTTCACTAAAATTTGAATTGAATTTGAGATTTGAAGATTCCATTATCAGATCCCAACTTGGTGACTATTGGGACCATTTGGGAAGTATAGATACCCTTTCCAACAAAAAAATATTTTTTTCAAATCGGTTGGCAAGCGACGAAGTTATGCGCGAACAAATATTTAAAAAAAAATACAATCATCCGAATTGAGAACCTTCTTTTTTAGAAGTCCGTTAACCCTTCAGATACCGTCAATTAGAGACACAATAGTAAGACAATAGATGCGCGGCCACCGGTGGTCGCTTGGGGATTCATGAATTAAAAATCCGATCGAACCCCATCTTTTTGGGTTACCACTCTTCGTACCTATTCAACACTAGAAAGAATGATACTATTCCACAATTTAGCACTAATAAAAGCAAATGAGACAGCCAGAACAATCGCAAAAAATATTAAAATATTAATTTCTTAAAACGTACCCAAACACTAGCGATAGCGACCAAATCTCTTCCGAGACTGATTGATGAGGAAAATTAAGAAAAATCTTGCCCTGCCCTTGAAAGAAGCCCTATAAGGACTCTATGGTTCGGTAAGGTATCGTCCATTCGTGAAGCTTGAAAAAGGCGGGGGAGAGGTCGGAAAAATCACGAAATATACAAACGAGAGAGAGGGGTGTAGAGAGATATAGCGTGTATTATTTTTTTTCGACGAGCGCTCGATTCATATACAGAAAAACGACGCGTGCCCTTGGCTCGCCGTTGCCAGGCAACGATTTCCCCGCTAGTTTTCTGGAAAATTATACGATATTTTGTACAAAAAATGTCGATTTTAGGTAGAGGGTAGGTCTAAAACCTCGCCAAGTATCACCAGGGAAAAAAGGGCTTCATTAAAAACTACAGTGCGTAATCAATGGCAAACCCCTGATAAACTACACCTGCCGAGGTCTGTGTTACCTGTTAGCTACAATCTAGGGGTTTTTAAGTCAAGAGTGAATATGTTACTTCTAGGCAAGCGTGCTCCATCCTCGGCCACATCAGGTGTGAGATAGTGATCAAGCGCACGCCCATCAATAATAATAAAAAAAGACGATCACGAATTTCAAACTCATTCAAAAGAAATCGACATAGCCTCTAAGAAATCCAAGAAACCAAATAATAGTAAGGATGCCAGGAATTCTTACAACTCCTAATCAAAATGTATGGGCAATATAAAAACATGGTGGGCGTACAAAACGAGTTCAAAGGCTAACTAAAAATACCTCAAGGACAAAAGCCTCCGGAACCTTAGTACGGATATTTAGACAGTCTTGCAAATCAATATGATTTTCCGGACCACCTACTCAATTATTGAACCAGTTTTTTATTGATTAACGAGAATAACGACTTGAAGCGACTCCTAGCTTCATTGCTTAATATGTTTAAAAATCCTCTGCTTGGCTGCTATACAAATTATCAAAATGAATGGCATTGGAACTGTGAGTGTTAAGCGTAGTTATACATACACACACCGGTTTCTTATTTAATTCATTAAGCCCCAAGCACAAAATAGATAGGTACAGAAGACAATCTCATGTATGTACTACACTTCTTATACCTGCGCTCGGTGGACGAACACTAATGAGCGTTTGAGCCGGATCAGTTCGACGAGCAGCGACGTGCTCCGAGATATCGTGTCCGTGAGCGTTGTCTATGTGTAGCGCGCGATGGACTTCTGTACCTATATATTTTGTGCCACAAAGGAACGCCGGCGTTCGCTCTCATGGTCTTTCTATTGTTTCTCTAATTACGGTATTCGAAAAAGGTAGCTAAAGAGCCTGATAGTGGTGACTTAGGCTGAAAGTGGGAAATCACCATATTATTCGACATGCATTGCATTCGCTCAAGCATTGCCAATTGCCATAACGACCGGTCGTGATCTTCTGGCGTGCAGTCCGTATTTGGTTTTGTAAGTTAAAAATCGCTAACTTGCCTCAGAAACCCTCATAGTAACACCAAAAGTAGTACTAAGAAAATAAAGAAATTCGCAGGCAGAGTGTAAAAGGTGAAGATGGATCGTAACCGCACGAAATAAAGACGTGTTTACGTATACGCGTCGTAAAAAATATTCTACACTAGACAGAGACGATTGTCTAGCGTGGCATCGAGGTAATGATACAATCTGTATACTGCAAATAGAGAGAGGATTTCAAATGACGTCCTCGATGCATTGTTATGGTTTTGTGTCGATATCTATGAAGCCACATAACTAAAATCAAAATCCTGCATTATAAGAGTTCTCCGCGCGATTAGGACATAAATACAACCGCCCGAAATCAACTGTCGCCCGGACACCCCGGACCAGACAATCCGTCTGGTCGGAGAATCCTCCCTTTTCAACGGAGGTTTGCGGGACTTTACACTCTGTACCATGTACCTCGAATGTTTAGTATATTGTCAAAACGCACCCAGATAGGCACAATCCCAATTTGGCGAAATTGGGTTTCATAGGCCCCGTTGGACACCCAATATGACTGCGGTACCCCTGTTCAAAACATGAACCACATGTTGAATTACCTTCCTGCCCATACACCTGTATTTTGGAGGACTTAACGAGTGCCACTGATGCTGCAGTTAACCTAACCATATACTGGACAAAAACCATCTAAGAAGTTTACCATCAAATGTAGAAGGAGAATCACCAGTTTGACGAAACATAAAACCAACTCACACCTTCTCCAATGAGAGAAGGCAGACACTACATTACTCCACGCGCTACGATCCGTACAAACCCCACAAAAATATGCTTAACATAGACCTGAAAACCCCAAGTGAAATAGGCGGTTAACACCAGCTCAATTCTTTGATAAACCTCTCAAAGTTCTTACCTCGTCTCAGCACGAAGTATAGAACTGCTTCGGTACTTCGGTAGTATCGATAGTTATAGGAACAGCTACTGCTGGCTGGTCGTTTACTTAACCCCCAAGAGCACTACAATGTACCAATGGACGTCAATGTGCGAAGAAAATATCTATTGACCTAATCCAATTACAAAGTATTTGACTGATTAATTAATTAGGTCAAAGGCCAAACAGTAATCGAAGTGCATTACTAAATCATCAATGACGACATTCTACTAAGATAAGAAACGAAACACAACATGTCCTTCGGAAATGATTGACATTAGACCTTTACCATGACCAAGACAACCCAAGGTAAAACCACGTAACATTTAGTATCTATGACGTACAGTAAAACCGCATTCCCCCTTACCTCTTCATTATCGACTATAGACAATTTAGATTTATATCTAACAAAACAGACATAAGGTTCAAAATCGTCTGCGGGATTTTTCGATAACAGCCGCAAAGATAGCAAGGACAGTATGACATTATCACTAGCTTCACGTAAAGCGGAAAAAGTTATTTGATGAATGCACAATCCACACCCAAAACAAATGAACAAACGAGTTCATCCCATCATCATTATTTCAGCCGTCGAAGACGTCTACAGTTGAACATAGGCTTCCCCTAGCTGTCCCCTTCGTCCTGTGTGTCTCGCATTCATCGGATTCCCGCGAACCTCACCAGGTCATCGATCCATCTCACCTACAAAATTCCGTTTTTCATAAACGTGAAATTTAGGAGCAGTTGAAGGGTTTTACCTTCATTTGTAAGAGTTACTTGAGGTTATGTAAGCATCTTAAAAACCAATAAGTAATAAAAAAAAACATGTATTCAAGGATTCAAAAACAGTTGTTTTAACCGCATATGGCGTAAATTGTACAATTCCCTCCCTTAATAATACAGCAGCGGTCATATTCGTTACAATGAATGGACAGAACCTAAGCTACATTACTTATGCATTACTTTTCCGACACTAATAACAGGGTTCGATGAAAATTGCAGGCAACCTATAAGCTGTATTTATTGACGTTGTTACTCAGCGTTGGAAGGCTCGATAATGCCCTTTTATTACTGACTTCACAAAAGGAGGTACTATGTTCAGATGTTTGTATGTTTTTTTTACGTCATACAAAATTCACTTAGAGCAAGTCATTCTGTCCGCAGATAATGCAGTATAGCCAATCCCTATGGAATAATGAGATTTGAATTTGGAACATCAAAAATCGTCAACATAGACAAGGTGGACCGATGAACTGACGAGGGTCGCGGATACGCACAGGACAAGTTATGACGACGCTTGGAGGAATCCTATGTCCAACAGTAGACGTCTTTCGGCTGAAATGATGATGATGATAAGCAAATCAAAATGAGGAGAATGTTTCTAAGAATAATGCGCGTGAATAAAATTGTGAAGTGCGGATAAGACGAACTAAGAAGGTTTAATGATGAGTTTTAATTATTAATTCGGTGAATAAGGACGGCAATCATATTTGAATCTACATAAAACTTGACGCTAATCTGCAAAATGAAACAAACTTAAGAAAAAGATAATTTCGCGGGTTACCTTTTTTTAAATGACAAATCAGTGCTTGACTGCGATCCCACCTCATGGTAAGCAATGATGCTGAAACGCACTAATTTCTTAAGAGCCTATTCACACTAGCTTTGAAGACACCTAAATTATAATCGGATAGAAAGGACACCGCAAACAAATTGCTCCAATACTTCGATGTACGCGATATGAGCACAGAGCATTTCCCTAAAGTAACCAATTAAAACAGCTTAGAGATGAATGACCCACATCATACTTATTGTTAGACAAATCTATACTTATATTAAATCTGTAGAGAGGTCAATTCTGTACATGAAATATATTTCCAAAATAACTATCAGGGGGTGATTAGTGATCGATACTGATGCCAAAAATGCAAACAGTACAATTTTTGTCTGTCTGTCTGTCTGTCTGTATGTTCTTTATAGAAACAAAAACTACTCGATGGATTTTAACGAAACTTGGTACAATCATTCTTCATACTCCTGGGCAGGTTATAGTATACTTTTCATCACGCTACGATCAATAGGAGCAGAGCAGTGAAGGGAAATGTTGGGAAAACGGGAGAAATTACTCGACGGAATAAACAACAGGATCCGCGTACGAAGTCGCTGGCAGAAGCTAGTCTATACTAATATTATAAAGAGGTAAAATTTGTACGTTTGTATTGGTCCGATTGCTAAAATTCTTTCACCAATAGAAAGCTGCTTTATTCCTGAGTGACAAAGGCTATATTCTATGTACATACGCGGGCAAAGCTGCGGGCAAAAGCTAGAAAATCAAATAATTCAACATACATAGTGTATTGAACTGCAAGGCTTCAAGCTATTCTCGAGAAAACAACTATGACCAACATAGTGTTTACAAATTGTTATCAAATGTGATAAGAGAAATTACCAGTGTTGATGTTTTGGTCTGTTACTGTTGAAGAATTTTAATTTATGTTATTCAAATTCTTACCCCATAAATTAATATGTTTAAGAGGAGGATCGGGATCCCGGGAGAACTCCCGATCTCCTTGAAAAAAAAACTCATCGATACATTGTGTATCCTGCCCATCCTAATCCTCGGGACTCCGAGATGGCTGGTCACCGAGTCGCAAAAGTTTCGCCTTGAGTTTTGCCAGCAAGCTATAGAGCGCAGCATTTTGAGTGTCAGAAGAGTCGACAGAATGAGAAACACCAAAAGTCTGGGATCATAGACGTAGGAAAAAAGGCTGCCAAAATAAGATGGGATTGGACGGATCCTATCAGCCGCATGCACACTGACCGTTGGGCAAGAGTCTCCACAAAATGGGTAATTGAGAACCGACAGCACCGCCGAGGTCGACCTGGGCTGACCTGGACTGAGGCCTCTGGCCACCATGCGGGCCCAGTGCTGGTTAATGAATGTAATTTCTTTGAATTTTTGGTTCTAGGACATGCCGGTTTCCTCACAATGTTTTCCTTTACAGTTTTGAGAGCAGTGGTGATAAAATAAATCACACAAAGTAATGCGCCTGGCTGGGTTCGAACCCGCGAACTACAACTTGTAAGTCGGGGCCATTACCATTTGGCCACCACTGCTACTTTAGAATGTGTTTTTTTTTTATAACACTGCTTGACTGCAATCCCACCTTGATGGTAAGTAAAGATGCAATTGTTGATGATGAAGCACACTAGATTATTAAGAGCCTATTCACTCTAGCCATGACACCTAAATCATAATGATGAAATATCAATAACCCAGTAGCCTATTTAATGATGACTCAGAGATCAAAAGCTAACAAAATGTATTCAACATCAAAAGTTTATATCGAAGAAGGAAGCAGATAAGGGTGTGTTGCCAAGTTTGGCAGCAAACTGTTAATCAATTGAAGCAGTGCCAATATGTCTCTGCTATAAATGACGCTTGTAACTGTTCAATTGTTGTTCTTTGTGGCATCATAGCAACACACTTGGAAAGGCTTTCATCATCACTATTATGAATGGTACTCAAAATCTCATCATCTTCCTGCCCTTGTCCCGTTTTATATGGGGTCGGCGCAACATGTTTTTTTCTCCCATTCCGTCCTGTCACTCGTCACGCTATTAACTCCCTTTTCTTTCATATCACTTCTCACACGATCCATCCATCTTTCCTTTGGCCTACCTCTCCCTCTCCATCCATCCACATGTGAGTTTTCACATGTCCTTTTCACATGACCATACAAAGACCAATGATTCCCTTTTAACTTTTCTGCTCACTCTGACGGTGTCCGCTCGGTTTGACACTAGAACCCCCATTGAAGGAGCGTATGCGTTGGTCAGCGCCGAGGGCTACGCGGCGCTGCCGCGCGACGCGTACGGCCGCTGACCCGTCAGCGCTGAACAATACACGCGCTGATATTTTAAAATGTTATTCTAAAACGCTTCCTAGAAGTTCATTTGTTTGCGGGCGTCAGCGCCGACGCTCAGCCGACTCTAAAACCAGCCTTAGAGGTTTTTGAAAATTCACCGCCTAAGGGGTCCAAAATCTAGCTAGCTAGAAGCTAGTACTTATAATTTAAGGTAGATATAGCATTAGATGCAAAGCAATTTATACCTAGCAGCAATGTGATAGAGTCAGATCACGCCCACTTGTGAATTGCAATGAAAATATGTACAGTATAGTAGTCCAAACCAGCTTGTTGATTGATGGAGACGGAGAGGGAAGTCAAAGAAAAGATGAATGGATTTTGTGAAGAGTGATATGAAAGAAAAGGGAGTTAGTGATAGTGTGACGAGTGACAGGATAGAATGGAAGAAAAACGTATTGCGCCTACCCCAAGTAATCCTTACTAATATTATAAAAGCGAAAGTGAGTTTATTTGTTTGTAACGTTTTCACGCCTAAATGGCAAAACCGATTTTGATGAAACTTGGTACACGGATAGACCATGTCCTGGAATAGGACATAGGATACTTTTTATCCTAGAAGTAAGTATGTTCCCTTGGTAAAATTTTCTGCTATCACGCGGGCGAAGCCGCTGGGAGCAGCTAGTAAAGGATAAAAGCTGGAAGAAGAAGAAAAGTCCTAACTGGCCTATGAAAGATTGTGAAATAAGCAAAAAAACATGTAATAATTAAGTAAGTTTAGTGACTAATGTCTTTTCTGTACAAGAGGTTTTTTTTTGTGATGTGGTGGTGGTGGTGTAGCAACATGCTCAGTCATAGCAGGTTAGATCCTTAGTAGTATCTGTTTCCTCATGAGAACTACGCCAAGAAGATTCACACACAGAAGTACAGAACACATATGTATAAAAGGTCATGGTTAGCAATTCTATTGATCACCAATTCCTTATTGATTGTACACCAAAATTTGTCCACAGATACTATGTTAGAAAAAAATTCACCAACTCAAATATACTAACAAAATTGCATCCAAATTAATCAAGCCATTCAGCCCTGTGTTCAAAAATAACAAGTCGAGTAGAGTTGCAATCCAGGGTCGTTCTTTTATAACTCGAGTAGCTATCTTAAAGTTAAAAATGCTTTTTTTTTCGATGGGGAAAATCATCTTATGACAAAACCCGCTCTTGGGTGGAGCAGGAGATAGTGTCAGACTCTTACTGACTAAAAACCCCACCCCATTCCTTCTAGCCTTCATACCGGGGCTCGACTTTCCTTACGGATAACCCCGGCCCCAGTAGGCTTCGACCCAGCTGGGCCCCTCCTAAGTGGCCAATGCTTGACATTGACAGTTGAACTAACATTTGCGTTAAAAAATGCGATGGTAGAGTAATTATTTTATACCTTATTTAAACGCAGCCCAGGAGCAGTTAGTTGACAAACACACAAACAGAAGAATTATTTATATAAAGATACTAGATTTGCTACTACTATTTGATACAGCTCTCCAGCTAACAGACTTTGTCCAACTACCTCACAGCAATTCACACTGGTTACCCAACAAAGTGAGTTAACAAACAGACGTCACACGGAGCAGTAATTCATGCAGCTATGCAGGCCAATGCAGAATCAATGTAATGTGTAGCTCGCCGAGACTCTCAGCCAATTTAGTCAAGAGGTCTTGTTAAAGAAATGTTGTTCTATTCTGCCTACTGTAAAGAATATATACTACTATTCGGATTTTTTTTTTTAAATCTGATTCTGAATATTGCAATGTCAATAATGATCAATAGTGCAATAATGTCCTTTGGTCAATGTCACAACTCAAAAAAAAAAATTGCTGAATATTATAATTCATATGTATTTAAGCTAATATTTGTAATTCAATTATTTGATCTCACATGGTCCATTTTTATTTATTGATATGTATCATCACATCTCTGAATTATTAGAAGCCTTTTTCTCAATAATTTGAGCAAGAAAAAATAACAATTTCGAAAATAATTTAGTTTTTTTTTTCTTTATATGTACTTAGCTACCTAACTTAGTTACCTAGCAGAGGAACAGAAAATTATACTAATCCTACTTCCATCAACATTATAAAGTTAGTCAATTAGTGGCTTTTCTACTCCTGGGTAGATTAAATCTGCGAAGATAAGACTTGGTATAGTATAGTACAAAGGGCTGTTTTCCGCAACTCCGCGACCAAAGCGCGTATTTTGCGTACGGGTGGAACAAATGTGTCATTCGATCCACCCCAGCTCTTCAAGGAAGGCAAGACATGGCATACAAGTAGACCATGACCTGAATAAGGTCAGTGCTACACTCTATTTCACTACAATTGCTATAGGAAGGTGAGGGTGACAGCTGTCAGATTCATACAGCTATGTACATAGCCATGAACTTATCAAGTGAAACTGTATTACTCCAAGAATTTTAAATCTTCAGTTACTAACCATTTACATTTTCTAAATTGATACCATACACTACATGCTTTTTTTTTGAGACATTGGCAGAATAGATGACATTGCTATTTCTTTTTTTTTTTTGATAGGCCTTTGTTTAAGCACTATCTCACCTGATGGTAAACGATGATGTGGTTGACAATGGATCATACTTGCCTAGAAGTAACCTATTCACTCTTGAAAGATCTCTATGTTGTAGCTATCAAGAAGAATTTAGGATAATTAGACATTCTACATGAACAAGTGAAGCAAAGTGATGAATGAAACTAAAAGTATCAAATTATACAAGTTGCAGAATCATGCATAACTGTACTCTATATAAATGTTGACTTTTTTAAAAGAAATACTACATTCTAAAACCTTGTTATCTTAGGCGAACTGTTAGTTTTGCCAGAGTCAAAACCTTGATTGACGAAAAACCTTCAATCTAATGCGTTGCATGACAGTTTTTAGTACTGATTGACGAAAACCATCATTCATGATTGATGGATTGCTTGACACTTGCATGACCGTGTAATGTCTAAGCTGAATAAAAACTAAATATAGAAATTGAAAATAAACAGTTTAGTTATGTTTACATTGTGCGCACAAGTGTTACTTGAACAGTTACCTAAACTTCAGTTGATTCACTTTCAATTGACTGAATAGCTAGGTCAGGGTGTTGCTAACTGTTGTTTGCACATTGCTTCCTTGCCAAACAAAGTTTCCTTTATGAAGAATTTATATTATACTAGTCTTTGCCCGCAGCTTTCGGTACATAAAATATAGCCTATATCACTCAGGAATAAAGCAGCTTTCTATTGGTGACAGAATTTTAGCAATCGGGCCAATACTTCCAGAGAACCCCCTTCATACAAACTTACAAATTTTACCTCTTTTTAATATTAGTATTATAGATTTTTTATCTGACTATGGCAAAGCCAAAGGAGGGTTGATTTTGATTATTATTATTGACTAGTCACTCAGAAATGCATTCTATTGGTGAAATCATTTTAGCTAGGTATTGGAACAGAACAAACATAAAAACCAACTTTACCTCTTTATAATATCAATGATAAAGGATAGGCTTATGTTTAACTACAATCTCACCTGATTAGTGTCTGAAGCGTACTTTATGATGCCATGCAAACTATTGTTTACTTTGATAAAAACAAAATTGCATGCATAGATAAAAAATCTATGAACAACAATTAAGTTTCTATAAGTGCTTAAGAAGTTTGATGTTTTTACTGGCAAAAATCATATAATCAAAGATCAAATAATTATGTATGAATTTATCATTAGCAAAAACTTGTTTGTTACCAAATATTTAGGAGGTCAATGAACTTGACTGTGACATTTTTGAAAAGATGACACAAAACAAATTGTTGTAACACAGATTGCATGAAACTTTGTAATGAGCAGGTAAATGACATCATAACTTTGACCTTAGCACTGATCAATGCAATTTAAACTAAAGGAAATTATTGGACATGAATTGAACACATAAATACAGGTGAACTCATTCATAACTGGGCATGGCTGCCTAACATTCCGTGTTATTTATGTACGAAAATAATAAATACAATGTTTAAAGACCCGATTCCCCGACCAACAACTAATAAACGGGGGTTCCGACAACTGTAAGGCATAAGAAATCAAACTACCGGCATCACGGATCACGACACGATAACGATTTGATACATAACAACTTGTCCAACTCATTACATCAAACACCTACAAAGAAAACAATGCTATCAAAGATAAAAGAAAGTTAGTATACCTACCCCGGCAGTCGTGTAAGCGGTAAAATAGTAAACAAAACAAATGGGCGGATCGCGAAATATTCACTAGTTCACCACAGAAAACGCACGAAAACGCTAATTGGAGCACACAATCTAACTTCCATGATGTCTAAAAAAATGATTAGCGGCGAATTTTTATGTAATTTTTCGCAAAAATCGGAACAATGAATCATTGAGAGTGGCAGCGCAAGGGCACCCAACGAACTACGAAATTTTCAACTTAATTCTACCGGGACATCGATGGCAACCTAAGGCAGTTGCTTTTCCACGCCATTTCAACAGCTCACGTCATCAGATTCAAGCACCGCCAAGACGAAACTCAATAGGCCAGCGGCACATGTGGGGGACGCCATTCTTGAAGCACCTTTCTTGGTATCAAAATGACAGTCTTTGTTGACGAAATAACCGTGCACAGCACCATTTAACACCGTATTTGCACGCACATGAACACTCATTTTTAGCGCAACATTAATATTTACCTTATTTCTACAATAATATCCAAAAAATAACTAAATTTCTAATAAAATTTACTAATTTCCATACCTGTTAGTGCGCTCAAACGCAAGCTGATCACGTGACTTTCTAGGGATGGGACATAGATGTAAAATTTCAAAACCGTTTAAACAGTGGCCAGTTTTATTGCAAAAATAATTTACATGCGTTGCTACCACGTGCAATGTTAGAAACAAGACATAGTTAATTTGAAATAATATATTTTTATGAATTTCTTGCATAAAAATATTCTACAATGATACCAAAACAAAAACCGGTAATATTTACATCAGCAAAAGAACTTTGTAATGTCCGGTCCACACATGCCAACTTTTACCTGTGCAGCAAAGTCTGTATAACAAGTTGACGACTTGGGAATTTTTGAACGAAATAAAAAATCTGTTGTTGACAGCGCGGATTTTAGTTATAATTTAGTTGTTTTGAGATGGTGATAGTTTTACAACAGATATTGATCGTAATATAGCTAATGATGTTAAATCAATAAGTGGAGTAGAATATTTATATAGAATCAGATTCCAGATGTATGTTATTGCTTTAAGCTTACTAATGACACTATTATATCTTTGCAAATTTATCCCACTTTTCTAATAAGAATATCATTAAAGTAACTGAAATAGGTATTAGGTATACCTATTTCAGTTTCTTTCTAAACGAAAAATAATCTTTTAAATTTTTATTGGCTGATTATATTAAATCATTTAAAAATGATCAACCGTGATAATTTAACCAGTGTTGAATACATCAGATTTAATTTTACCTTAATTCATGAATCCCCAAGCGACCACCGGTGGCCGCGCATCTATTGTCTTACTATTGTGTCTCTAATTGACGGTATCTGAAGGGTTAATAATTAACCAAGTCGTTTGACTTTTTAGTCAGACTACGTTTAGGCACACCAAAAAACTTTTGCACTTACAAAACAACAGGGTGAAGTTTGTTTAAATGTTATAGTTTGTAAGAAATATTAATAGTTTAAAAAGAAACAGAATGTGTACTCTTGACTAGAATCCAATTCCACATTAAAATCGCGATCCCACGATGCAGTTCATAGTGACACTCTAACCAGCAAAATGCAAAGAACTGTGCCAATGTAGGTGAATTAAATAATACAAATCCTTCAAAGTTTTTACTTAATAACCTAAAATCTCTACATACAATATTCGCTCGCCTTTAGTGAGATGTCTCCATACACTTCAGTCTCAAGCACTTACGGCCAAATGTCCCTTTTAAAGTCATTGCCAGCACTGTGAGAAGTTAAAAAAAATTGTTTCTTGGCCAAGATTTTTTTTTAACTTCTTATGCTGAGTGTCACTGCTTGAGTGGTCATCGTCGTCGTCGTCACCATCATCATCACTGCTTTTTTCCCCTGTGAAATAAAACTTTTTTTTAACCAACTGTCATTTTAAATGAAAATAGGCATTGTTACCTGCATTTAAAATAAAATTCAATCTGAATCTAACTTATATAACTCATCTTTACTTTCTAGTGAATTGGAAGTAGAAATGAAATTAAGAAAGAAAGTAATTACTATAATTTGTTACAAACTAATTATGACTATTTACAATAAGAGCGTGCCATGAGGCAGAATGTTTTAACACCAAGTTATATTAATTACCTACATTCTAAGCAAATAAATAAATCCATCTATTCTGTGTTTTTTTATTCACTTTAATTTAACTAAGACTTGTCTTAATAAAAAATCTATTGATACGTTCTATCGTTCGATCTATTCGTAGTACAAGTTTTCTTTGCAAACTGTACTTTCAATAAGTAATATTTTAATTGAACCAAAAAACCGTAACATCTAAATTAATCGTATTCACTCGATAAACGGAAGCCCCGCATTGTTTTAGGGCGTTCCACAGGTAAAAATTTTCGTTCAAAAATGTTAAAATGCCTTTAAAATAATAGATTTAGTTTTGTTATGAAACTCGTACGTTATAAATTATATAATTAAAGACCACTTTCTTTAATTTGACAATTTTATTCAAAGATATGTTTGTTGTTTAATTCATGAATCCCCAAGCGACCACCGGTGGCCGCGCATCTATTGTCTTACTATTGTGTCTCTAATTGACGGTATCTGAAGGGTTAATTATAATTCACAATTATTTACAACCTTTAAAAATTTTCAAAATTATTAGTATTGATTTTGAACGAAACTAAAGGAAACTCAAAATATTTCCCGCTAATTCACACGTCAAACATCTTTTATGAAATATTGGTATTGAATAGTTTTTGTTGATAAAAATACGCAAATATGTCTCTCCTCGAAGACATATTCTTACAAGATGAGGCGGACGAGGCCCAAGAGTTGGAGAGAGTGATTGAGGGTGATGAGTTTGACGAAAGACCTCGTTCCCGATCCAGATCTCCTGACAATAGTGATGACAATGAACCGAAAGATGATGAAGCGGGTACAGTAATTTATATATCTTTCTGGTATAAGTGGAATGTGTATCATATATGTTTTTTAATTAATATAATAATAATATAATAATAATATTCCACAACTATCACACAACGCTGTCTAGTCCCAAGCTAAGCAGAGCTTGTGTTATGGGTACTAGACAACTGATAAACATACTTATATATTTCTAAATACATACATATATAGATAAATTACACCCAGACACAGAACAAATGATCATGCTCATCACATAAACATTTGTCCTGGGTGGGAATCGAACCCACGACCTCTGGCTTAGCAGTCAGGGCCACTAACCACTAGACCAACAGGCCAGTCTATTTGTCTTCTAACCTCCCTGATGCCTTTCTATTTCGCCGGTTTCATAACCTTAGATAAATCAGATACCTATAAGTTAATAACTTTATACGTTATTAAATGCGCTAGGTGTTTAGTATGCCACAACATATAGATTCGTATCTTATCCAAATCAATTTTCATTATTGTTACATATCAAAATCCGCCCATAAGACCACCCACTGACCCAAGTTTTGGTAATAACTATGATGGCTATGAAATTCAATGTCCTAATTTTACAGAAGAAGACAAAAGACGTGTGGATCCATCGTCCACTAAAACTAAGAGGGTGATAAATCCACGGTTCATATTGAACCCAGCCCGACTTACAGGCCCGAGGGGCATACAGATCTTGCCTGATCACTTCAAGGATTTTAAGTTTAAGGGTAAGTACGAAGTTAGAATTAGATTATTAGTAACTTAAAAATGTGACATTTTGTATTGTAATTTAATGTAATTTTCCATTTTGATGAAATAATTGAGAGTCAAGCCCATTCATAATTAATTTGCATGCTGAATATGAGGCGGAATATGAAGAAACATTATTTTAATTTAAGACCTGTACCTGAAACCATATTTCAAGCAAATAAATGATATTATTATTATTATTATTATATTAGATGGGTTTGTCAGACCCGCGACTCTTGGAGAAAAGTTAAAGTTAATTCATTAAACTCCAAGCCATACCCAAACGCCGGCGTTCCCGCTGCTGTTGCATTTCTATTGTGTCTCTAATTGATGGTATCTGAAGAGTAAACAAATCTGTCCAATCTCAGGACCTTGGAGATTCATGCCTTCAATGTACATTTGGCTGAGGTGACCCATCCAATCCTAATTAATTCATGAATCCCCAAGCGACCACCGGTGGCCGCGCATCTATTGTCTTACTATTGTGTTTCTAATTGACGGTATCTGAAGGGTTAAGCTGCTTATCAACAATTTAAAGTTTGACACCCAGAATGATGCACAGTACTACTCCTTGACAAACTACTAGGCATTGTAGGCTAGAATGGGAAGAACACACAATTGTGTGTCCCCTGCAATAAAAAATATCCTATGTGCTATTCTGAGACATTTGCAACCCATGACAATGAAGTAAATAATTCCTTGTCCTCATTATAGAGGAAATATCAACTTAACCAGAGGAAATATCAATAAAACAGATCTTAAAATTACTAGAACCAGACAAAAATTACTAGACAGAAATCAGACTCAACAATATGAGTCAGGACTTTTTTTTAAAATGAATGATTGTTTATTTTAGGCAAAGGACATGAGAAGGAAGATTTAGATATGGTCCTAAAGAAACTGGAACACTGGGCTTACAGGCTGTACCCCAAGTTTCAGTTCGAAGACTGTCTGAAGAAAATTGAGACTCTCGGCAAGAAAAGACCTGTTATGGTATGTTTCAGAGTTGAATATTAGTTAGCTGGATACTGCTTCTTAACCCTTTATTTTATTCTCTTTCTGAGCTTGTGTATGAGTTTCTTCCAAGGCCAAATAAGGTAGAAAGCAGAGATCTTTAGAAGAGTTCTAAAACCTACTCTGGAAAATATCTTAAGCCAACAGTAAGCGGCAATTAAAAATGCGTAAGGGTCGGCCGCGACGCAGCAAGCACTTTCAGTCTGAAATAATTTTAAACTTTATCTACATTCTTAAAAGACCAATATTGCTTAAAAGGGTCAAATAGGGTTCGTGGCCGCCCGCGGCTCCAGCTGTCGGTTCTGCTGACCACTTGCTATCTAGATAGAACTAAATAGACAGTAATCAGGAATTAATTTGAGTGGATTTGAGCTTAATTGACATAGATTTAAGACTAACACTACTTCCAATACAAACACTTAGTTTGCTTTGTGTTAGCAAGGGATAACTATCAGAAACATTTATTTCAATTAAGTACTTTTGGATTGCCAAAATGTTGGTAAAAAAAAAAGTTAAGCTAAATTGCATGTTTCAAAGCATAGATTTTAGCTTCTATTTTCTTACATGAACCAACTCTATCACTAAGCAAGGGAATTCAAGCACTATAACATAACTAATTAATTACTCCATCATTTTAGGTCCACCTCCAAAAAATCCGGACAGACCAGTACATATCAGAAGATGTAGTGAACCAGAAGGACTCGAGTGATGAAGAGACACAACCTGCGCAAGAACCGGATGAGTTTGACAAGCTGTTACAGCAGCAGATTGACCTGGCCAGGGCTACGCCAGCACCGGGATCTGTGAAGAAAGTTATGGCTACTCCTATGAAAGATAGGTACGTGATATTGTGAAAAGAGGATTCCAAGGGGCTGTTCATGCATTCGTAAAGCAGATTTTTTGCAAATATTAACCTTAAACCCTTTCCCATCAGCAAAAATAAACAAAGCTCATCCCTTCCCGCTCCTCCTGCTTGTGTAAACATTGGTTCATGCATTTTTCTATATGTTCTGGTTTCGTATATATATTTTAGGCTTGAAATAGAGAAATAAAACAAACAATTTAAAATTTTGGCATATCAATTCAAACAGTAAACACTAATTTTACCCCGTAGCCAAGCAAAAGAAGTTACTTGACGATTTACAAACCAAAAAAAAAGTATTGTGGTAAAATCCTTATTGATGCAATCTCTTTTTTACATTTCAGATCACCCTTCACACTACCGAAAGCAACTTCCTCTCCCTCCATAAGCGACGAACAAAAGGAAAGAATGATCAGAAACAGGAGACTAGCCGAAGAGAGACGCCTCGCAAGACTCAAACAGAACTCAGTGGACAGTACCAGTGGGAAACAAGACAGTGTTATTATAGAAGTGGATGAGGAAATAGAGACCAATGTCGCAGGCAGGAAACCAAACAGGTCAAATGTTATAGACAGCTCAGGTGATGAATGTGATGTTACTTCTGTTAATCAGTCTATAAGTGCTGATGTTCATAATGGTACTGAGAAGGAGAAAGAAATAAATGATAACCGTAAAGATGTAGCAGAGGCTGGAGAGAACTTTGATGATATAGTCATGGAAGATAAAAATATTACTCAAGAAACTCAAGAAGGTAATCAAGATTTTGTAGAGATAATCGATGTTACTGATAAGGATATTAGTAGAAATGTAAGAGTAACAAGACAAAAAGATAGCCCAGTTGAAGTTATTGAAATCAATGATCAGACTGGTACAGCTATCGAAAGAAATCATCCACCAAAAGTGGTGGACGGTGTCATAGAAATAGGTGATGAAAGTAATCAAGGTGTTACTGAAGTTATTACTACTAACGATCCAAGAGATAAAGGTGATGATGTAGTACAAAGTGATAACCCAGTTGAAATTATTGAAATCTATGATCAGACTGATACAGCTATCAAAAGAAATCATCCACCAAAAGTGATGGATGGTGTCATTGAAATAGGTGATGAAAGTAATCAAGGTGTTACTGAAGATACTACTAACAATCCAAGAGATAAAGGTGATGATGTAGTTGAAATAATTGATGATATAGCTCCCAAAGACAGTACAAGTAACGATATAGAAGTTGTCAAAGAAACTGATGATATATCAATTATTGATGACAATACTAGTAATAAAACACCTGAAGTGGAAATAAGCACTATTGATAATGATAATAACAGTACTGATAATCAAAGTAAAACATCTGAAATTAATGATTCTATTCAAAAAGATAAAATTGATGATGTAAAAGATTCTAGGAAAGATGTTAGTAATTTGGAAAGCAATCCTAATATGGCGGGAGAAGTAATTGAAGATATCATGGATGTTGATTTTAGTGATGATTTCTAATGAATAAGAAAAAATATGGTATGTTTTTTGTTAATAAATCTAGTATTTATTTTAATAGTGTTGTTTTCTTGAAAACTCCTAGTGCTTGACTGCGATCCCACCTGATGGTAAGCAGTGATGCAATCGTTGATGGTGACGCGCATTTGTTTATTGAGAGCCTATTCACTCTAGCATTGAACACACCCAAATAAATAGTCGGACGGGAAGACTTACTATAGTAGGTACATATCTAATCCTTTTAACCTTTTCGACGCCCATCTAAATAATACGCGATGTGTCCTCCAGCGCCACGCAACAAATTGTTTCTATGTTAAACTAACTAACAAATGTTTCTATTGAATATAAAACAAACAAGAACTTTATTATGTGTGAAAAAGTTAAAAATATGGCTTATACCAGGGCAATTTTCCATAAAAACCAAATAAAAGGTCTTGTAAAAGTCGTAAATTTATTTTATACTATTATTACTTTTAATCAAATAGTGGCGCTGAGGGCACGAAAATCTCGAACTTGAGTGATTGGCGTTGAAAAGGTTAATGTTTTTTTGGGTGCCTGTTATAAATTGTCTCCAAGAGGTCTTTTTTTAGTTAGAAAATTATCCAATGACATCTCTCGTCCTTGGGCGGAGCGTGAGGGCATGCCAGATTTTACTGACTAAAACCCACTCCTAGTTCCTTCGTTGCCTTTTATTCAAGGGCCAAGCGAATCCATTGCCCCAGTAGGCTTCGACCCTGCTGGGCCCCTACGGTTTGCTGACATCTTGAGGCGCGCGTGGAACACTACGCGCCGTCGACGACTTCGGCTCGGTCCGGAAGGTTACCGAAAGGTTGGACAGCGAGCTACCCATTGCTCGCTATCTGTCTCGGGCTGAATTTTAATAGTCAATAATGTTTGACAAAATCCCCTGCAACAGTCATCTGTCTATTAAAAAATCAGTAAAATTTAAATCTAAAGGAATATGTAACATAATAAAAAACTCACATTTTAGTACAATTATTTATTTTAAAATCACAGATATAAGCTTCAAAATTAACCGTCTACATTTGATTGAAATTCATGCGATAATAGTACATGGAATTGAAACAAAAACCCAGATCTTATCTTAGTCTATTTTAGACTTTAAAACAATTCATAGATGTTATAAAACATTGAAAAGTCACACTCCCATTTAAAATGTTCCATGCAAGTCTGATTTCAGCCGCTTACCATTCAAGCTAACTTATGAAATCAGTTTTTTTATGGTGCAACTGTAGTTTGAATAAGTGTTGAAACGTAAACCTACATAGTTTAAAAATGTAGTTGAACTGTACTCGTTAAAGTGACACCAATTTTGCCTGCACGACTCTAGTAATGGAAACACAGCTAAAGTGCACTAGCTTCTGACGTTTTATAAGTGCCCATGTAGGCCTATGTGAAATAAAATATTTTGACTTTGACTTTAAGTTTATCTATAGGATCTTTTGAAAGAGTTACCTGGAACACAAAGGGCTACTGAAAAAACACAAGGGTGGGTGGTTATAGTCAGTATAACTCTGACACTCCGTCACTCTCTACCCTCAAAAATAATTTTAGGACATCTGTGTCTCAAATGCATGCACGCTACTTTCGCAGTGTAAAAACGGTGTTAATAATTTTACAGATGCAATCATGGTACTTGTATAACTAACGCAAATAGGCAACAACTCGCACTGGGCCCGCGTGGTAGATTACGGCCCATTCCCTATCTAAGAGAGAAGGCCCGAGTCCCAGCAGTGGGAATATTAAATACGGTTGATTATGTTTGAAGCAGGCAGATAATGAAATATCAACACAATTCAATTAGCAGATTAGTTAGTCTATGAGTAGATTCTTTCAACAATAAGACGTTAATTTTGACGGAAACTTGTATTTGAATCGTCTTCTGAAGAATAAAATAAAATTCTTACAAACTTTATATTTAATGCACACATCCTCTCCCTATAGCTAAACTAATGATACAGGGTGAATCGCTAAACAGAAAATAATGAAATGCAGGTAAATCACAAAGCCTTAGATGTGGAACGACCAATTTTTTATAACTACCGTCAATCGGGGCGAATAGAAACGCAGGGGTGAATAGAAACAAATTTTTGATATGGATTTTCACGTTATTTAAATTTTTTTAGTAGCATTTCAGTACTCGAATGTATTACAGAAATGCTATTTTAATTCATGAATCCCCAAGGGACCACCGGTGGCCGCGCATCTATTGTCTTAGTATTGTGTCTCTAATTGACGGTATCTGAAGGGTTAAAAATATCAACACTTTATCAAAGTAAAAATCCTAATCAAAGTATTGTTTCTATCCACCCTTGCGGTTCTATTTACCCCATTTTATTATATAAGAGCTCCATTCCTACCCCAATTCTAAAATGATGTGAATTTGTTATTATAATTTTAGCACATAATTATATCCATATTTTAAATAATTGCATCAATATCATAACACAAGCTTTGCTTAGCTTGGGACTAGACGGCGTTGTGATAGTTGTGTAAAATTATTAATATCATCTAAATATGTAATCAGATTTTTATCAAGAATAAAAAATAAATAAGTTTGAATGGCCGTTCCATCTAAACAACTTTCCGAAAAACTTAAAATAACACGAGTTCTTATAATATTTTCTAATATATCTACAGAATAGTATGTTTAGAACTGTTTGTAGTTATTTTAGTAAATAATTTACATTAAATAATGTGATTGGCCATAGCCCCAAGGATGTTTAGATCTCCCGATTCTGAAAACGTGTAACATGTTTTCAAATCACATGCGCTATTTTCAAGTGAATTGGTTTTTGTCACTCGTTGTCAGCAACCGGAGAAAATCTTCGTCTTACGGCCTGTACACGACTTCTGTCTTAGTGGCGCGGCGAGCGGAGCGGTATCAGTAAGCCGGCGCGTGTCTCGTGGCGTGCTTCTAACATTTTCATACTTTTGTTCTTACCGCTCGCCGTCCTGCGCTTAGCTACAGCTCACAGCAGCATAGTCGTGAACAGGCCGTGAAAACCGCCCTTAACCAATGCATCTGAACGCGATTGGCACAATGACACGATGCATGTAGTAGGCACAGCATTCTATACTCCATCTGTTTACGTAATTAACTAAAGGTAAACAATCTTGATACTTTTTATTTAAAATAAATCGTTTAAAAGACTTACAATGATTATTTAAATTTAGTTTATTACCTAACATCTGTTTAGGTAGATACCTAATTGTAAACATTTTTAGACAGTTTTTTAGATAAAAAACATGTTAGTCTGTCTAAAAAGTCCAACAACTTAGTAATTATTAAGGCAAAATGAAATCTGATGTAGTCAACAATGGTTCAATAATCAAGGTTGATTAAGAGATCTTGATCATTGTTTACTAATAGAAGATCCTTATTTAAAGTATCGAATATAAGTATTTTTTAAATGTTTAAATATTATACAAAATTCCCAAGTCGTTTGACTTTTTAGAAAGACTATAAGATAGTTTACATTTATCTATGATAATGATACATGTTATTTATTTTGTAAGTAGGTTTAATAAAACAATTTTACTCGTCAAACTACTTAAACAGATCAAGTATAGAGCTGCCATTGTCAACAAGGGGGCCCTTTCCATCACAAAAATTACTTTAAAATGATGTTTTTGTACATTTCTAATACAATTCACGCTTACAAAATTTACTTATTTAGTAAAAATTGCTATTTCAGATATATAATTTGTTTTTCATCGATTTGTTGAACAATCGATTTGAAAAATTGCTTTGTAGGAGCGATTAGCGCTTTTAATATGGTCATCGCCAAAAAGCGTAAACTTGTTACAGCTATATTGAATGAATATTTAATCTATGTTACAATATACTAAAATTACCAAGAGTATATACAAAATAATATTTGGTTTCACATCAGTACACCGAATTTTACTTTTAAAACTACCTTCTACTCTTTGGACTTACTGTACACATTTATTTTCAGATAAATATTTATACTTCTCTCTCTGCTCAATCTTGATCCATTCGAACCTTTTTATACTGTCCGTACAAGCGATTTTGACTTTTATTACGTTGGTGGTATGACAAATGGCAACTGCAGTAAATAGTATTATAACCACTTTTTTGCTTTTAATGCCATCTTTATGCCTACGGTATAGAAGTCAATATCGGTTGAATGGACAGAAAAAAAGGTTTGTTAATCTAATCATATTTCGAATAGAGTTTAGTGCTAAACATTTTTAAGACATCATTCTGTCTCTGTCATTTTCTAACGATCGGCGGAAATAGACCGATGATTCAACCTTTCGACCGCCATTCTTGTGAACGTAACAAAGTAAAACGAGTCTAACACGCCACAGTCTCGACTTCGTGACAGATTAAGAATTAAATCATAGTTTAGCCCTGAGGCAACTTTTAGTTTTATGACGTGGCGATCAAAAAGATTTCAAGTCCTTTAGTGCTACATATACATAACGACATAGGTGTGTCATAAGCTGCATAAGCCTTTGGGAATATAGGCGTAATGTTATGTTTCCCAAGTCTTCCAATATCGCCATCACAGACACAAACAAATGCCACAAATTAATTACATTCTTTACAAACAAAATGTTGGGCGTAATCAATCTTGGCATCTCTTCACATTGTTCTTAAGAGAGCAGTGTTTATGTTCTTATTTTAGTCTGGCAGTGTTCATCCCTTTTCACATGCAATAAAATTCCAAGAATAGTTCTGGCTATCGTTTTAAAATTCCTCCTAGCTTATATGTGTGGCCGAAGCCTGCTAGCTAGGACCGCGGGGAATTTCTGAAAAGCGTGTTCTTGCATCGTCCACTACATCATCTCTTAACATTAGATAATGGACAAGCGCGAGTCTATAAAATACATTGCCTTTTGGAATCAATTGTTGACGATTCCCCTTGGTTTACTTTAGGCATTTATTTAAATGTCTAGTAGCAGTAAAAATAGACATTAATAGGACTTGATGTTTGCTTAAAATGTGTACAGTAATCCTTGACAATCATTACACCAGACACACTATAACATAAAATTTAAATTATCTCACTAATAAATAACCTAATAAAATACGGTTACGAGTAATTATGTCATTAAAAGCATCATTTGCAAGGGAGAGTTTCTCGATTATTCTGTAATCAAATCCTTAAAAGAAAAATTGATTTTATAGTAGTATATATTAAGTTGATTTCAGAATAACTGGTATTTCCTGGGCCGAGGGATCTGGCAGTAAAAGTCTGACACTGATTGCTCCATCCAGAGTGGAAAGAATCATTTGATGATTTCTTCCTCCTCCCCACAAGAAAGAACAATAACTAGTACCTTAATAAAAATATTAAAGCTGTAGTGGAAACTAAACTTTAAGTGAGAGTGTTAAAGTTATTTTTTTAAACTAGATTGAGAAGAAATAATCACGATTCAATGCGACTGCGGTTCCGAAGCGATTTGATGTGGATTCACGCGAAATCAACGCGACGCGCGGCGTATTAGTTCTACGTGCGTGCGAAGTCGTCGCTTCATTTACATAAAACAATCACTACACCGCAAGAGTGAAAATATCGAACCAACTGTTTATTTCTACTTCGCTTCGCTCGTCCCCGCACCGCACCCACGTGCACGGTCATGGCCATGGGCGTGGTCATGGGCGTGTGTCAATTTTTTTTCTTTTTCTTAGGCCATCGCAATAGATTATCAATTGTTTATTCAAATTGCGCCGCATGCGTATCTGTATTAGAAGAGCCCAACTGGTATTCGTGTTAGATTTTTTCAATTATCCGACGCGAGAAACTCTCCCGTGTAAATGTTCTATTAAAACCCATTTTTATTCACAAAAAGTGATCGTTCTTTGCTGGTCTGTTCGTGAATGTATCAATGGTGGATTTACTAAAATGTACCATAAAAGACACATCTGCCTGACCACCGCTAAGTTAATTTTTGCTTGCGTTAGAAACGAAAACTTCCAAGGGTTTGGTTTGGCGTCGCGCCGTAGAATTCAAGCGATATTTAAGTATATTAAGTAGTTAGACAAAAATGACCGCGATAGTACAATTTACTATCAAATATGAGAAAGCTTTAAAGGCCAACTACAAGTTTTTCATCGACATCGACATCAGGCGAACTGCATTGCAGCAACCGCGCGCAGTTGATATATAATCCAACTGCATGCGGTTATCGGTAGTCGGATCTGACTTTGCGCAGTTGACGCTAGGCATTAAGCCAGTGGCGTAACTATATTATCTGAGGCCCGTGGCAAATCCTTTGTATGGGCCCCCAAAAAACCATGTCTTATTGTGTTTTTTTTTTAATATTTTGGGTTACTTCTTCTGAGTTCGTGGCCTCTAAGGCTGGGGGCCCCGTCGGACCGGGGACCCGTGGCATTTTGCCAGCCTTGCCACCCTATAGTTCCGCCATTGCATTTAGCCCAGGAACTCAGGGTAACATGTAATTTTTAAAAGTTTGTAGCAATTCCTTCAGTTTACAGAATGAATAAAGCTTTTCAAAGCTCTTTTTCTTCTATCACTCTTGCGAAATGTTTTCGTTTTTCGCTAGTTGAGTACTTATATTTATTGTTTTTACACCTTTTAGTAATTCCACCACTGACTAAGTTTGACAAAATTTGAAGTTACTCTCAAACGTCGTTATATTACATATCTCCAGGCGTGGCTCGTTTAAAAAAAAATATTTTTGTCTTATTTGGTAAACGAAAATGACGTTTGGCATAAATATCAAAACCTGCTATGATTTAAAATAAATAGTTAAATCTGTTACATTTTTATGGTTAATCGAAATGACAATCCGCCATATTTGTTTACCAAATTAGACAAGTAAAAGAAAAACTTGACATTTTACACTGGTCTCAATTTTAGTGTTAAAACTACCCTACATTATTAACATTTTGACGTATCAAACATTTTTTTTTTTATGAAATTAACCTTTTAAACTAATCCTTAGTGAAAGCCCCATTTGTATTTAAAATAAATAAATAAACTACACCGTTCCAGACAGTCATGGTCATAGAGTGTGGGAGTGAGATGACACTAGACTCAGTAGTATATTAGAAACTCACACTATATGATCATGACTACCACAAACCTTGGCGTTTACTATAACTCTGAATTAAATAAACAAAAATTACTTTTTGAAAGTGCCTATCTACATAAAAACGAAAATGAAACCGCATTATTTTGGTTTTCGAATTTGATGAAACAAAATAATCGTCACGAAAAGGTAAGGCTTCATTTACTTCAAGTATTCGGTTACAAAATAATAAGAGCGTGCCGGCAAACGCCGCGAACGACCAGATTCTATCAGCCAATCAGACGCAAGCTATGCCAAAAATCTTCCAATCGCAGATGTTTATTTTCTTACGGTACCATAATTCTTAAAACTCGTACGTAATAAAAATTATCAAGGCATAACTGCAGAAGAGGCATAATTTATCAATTAACCGCGAATTACACCCCTTTGTCCCCCTCGACCAAACCCGGACCCAAAAGCCCATAATCCGATAACCGTAACCTTTTTAGCTTTCAGCGTTTCTATAAAATTTATTTTTACGTCTCGAAGACTGAGGAGTAACTTCGTCTAAACCTAAAATTTGTATTAATTCGTGTCGGGGATGAGGGAGGCGAAGAAAGACGTGAAGATCATCCATGTGACGGCCAATAGAGACTGTTGGGAGTTGTTAGTGGCAGGTGGAGTTGGTTGTTCAGCTGTTGGATTGGCTTGGTTAGGTTGGTTAGCCTGATTAGGTTGGTTGGCCTGATTGGGTGGGTTGGCCTGATTGGGTGGGTTGGCCTGATTCGGTGGGTTGGCCTGATTGGGTTGGTTCGCTTGGTTGGCTGCGTTGGCCTGCTGATTGTCAGCCACGTGGACGTGGAGGTCGCGGAAGAAACCGATCTGGTGGCTGAAATTGGATAGAAAAAAATATTTTTATTTACAATTAACTTAAAGGCAAATTCATATTACTAGCCATGTCAATACAAAATTGAAGTTAATATAAGACTTGGCCAGTAATAAATAATAACAAAAAGTTTGACATAAAAGTTATACATAATATGTAAATATGAATCCCCTGGTCCATAAACTAATCCTAACTGTATAGTAGGGACCATTGTTTTTGGCAGTTTCCGTAAATACAGTATTATGTCAGAAATACTTTAAGCGTCGTATAGCCCAAAGACTGGTGACTGGTGGACAGTTACAGTGCGTTTCACTTAAGACGTTCCTTTGCCGTAATGTTGGCAATACGGAAAAACAGTGTTGAAATATTTTTAGCAATTAAATTACTTAATATTAGGGAGATTAACTTATATTTCGTCACTTTTAACAATTGCGTTTTTTTTTTGTTTTTCTTTTTACTATTTTTGAATAAAGTATAGGGCGCTGGGCTTCATTCCGATTGTCTTGCAATTCTTTCAAATACCGAAAACGCCATGCCACATTATCGTATCTTTCTATAATAAAGTCCCATTCCCTCATAATTCTCCAAAAAGTGCTGCAACTACCGTTAAAATCGATTTCGTTGCGCATTTCGGAGAAAAATTTTGGTAGAGTAGGCAACTCTTTCCTTTTTCCCTTCTTTTTTATGTAGACAGACAGGGGAGCCAACATTACGCCAAAGGAACGTCTTAAGTGAAACGCACTGTACATGAAATTACTATAATATTGACACTGACAGTCGTTTAACTGATGGTGAAATAATGAATATTTGTAGAAAAAAAGTCCCAAACATTTGTGGTATACACCGGTACATTGTTCAACTACCGTCATTTTAAGCATATAAAAAAAATAGTTATTACTTTCAATGTTTAGAATTTATGATTACATTATTAATTATAGTCCAGTCAAAATAGATTAAATTATGATTCCAGTTTGCATTAATTCCCAACAAGCCAGATTTTTGTTCAGGCCTTGGATGCGTCATAACAAATGACATGTCGAAAGTCCCAATCGATCCCGCTTGTGCGTTGTTTTTTATTCGAGGTCAAAGGTCACAAATTTGCGTTTTTTGCGTATATCTCTGAAACAATGAGAGCTACCGAAAAATGGTTCAAACAAAGTTTGTAGATCGTAAAATTGTCTACAAAAAAGATCTCAACATTTTTTCTTCGACGGTGCACTGTTCTATTCTGGATATAGTTGTTTGGGTAGACCATAATAATACTCACAGGTATCCGGCAGCAGCCAACAGCAAGACCAGAAGTAACCTGGCAGGACTCCCATACAAGTACACCAGTGAGAACAGGATGGCCATTCGCGAGGCAGCATACAGGTGGTCCAACCAGTCCCGGGGTGCAAGCGCTTCGTCGGGTTCCTCTACAGGCGCAGGCGCTTCGGCAGCTGGAGCGGGGGTTTCGGCAGGCGCTGGGGCGGCGGGTGTGGCGCTGGCTGCTTGCCACCTGCGATTGAAGATAGAACTTAGGAACATAAAAACATTCATGTTTTTTTATAACTTGAGAAAGGTTAAGGTTGTAATTACATTTATAACAAGGCTACAATTACAACATAATATTTTGCATTGTCATCTGATTTACACATGCACGCAAAATTTCAGCTCAATTGGTAACAAAGTGGGTCAAATTTAATTTACAAGATTTGCTCACAGACGAACATCGGGACAGGTGAAACTAAATAAAAGCTTGTACTAAACATTCCCTTTCGAGTACATTTAATCTGTCTTTTTTATATACTTTTTTTTACCATGAAACGCGATACGAAGTTTATTTAAGTGTCCATTTAGATGTAGCCAAGCGTCAGCGGGAACAGGGCATTAGTCCATGATGACGGAAGTAGGTAATCTGCCCACGCATTTTGTAATAGCCATTTTGTGTCGACTGTTCATAAAACTAGGCGTAGTAGGCAGCTTGCCAAGTGTTGTTAGCATTTGTTTACTATTGCGGGTTGAATGGTTTATGAAGATTTTATTGGTAGACTAGTGGTCAATAGAACTGCCAAATTATAGCTTCGATCGCCGGGTCAAAAATATACGACTCAATCACTGCCTCATCAACACCCAAGCCTTTGGACCTAGAAAACTGTTTTTTTTTCCGCCTGATGGTAAGCAGTGATGGAATCGTTGATGGTGAAGCGCACTAGTTTAGCATAGCCTAATCGTGAAGACATCTAAATTATAATCTGTCGGGAAGACCGCTACAGGCGGTCATCATCTCATACATATTGTGTCCTTGGTATCTCTGTTAGCTACCACAATCGAGAGTTTTGTATAGGAAATTGTTGGGCGTTTCATCAAAATGAAGCTACTAACGGAAAATTTGCTTGGTAGTAATAAGTGGAAAAATGTACTATTACTGCTATTATGACAAATACTAAAAACAGAATAAAATAAATATTTAAGGGAACAAAAACGTGATTTTTTTGCTGTTTTTATAGACTCGCACTTAGCCGGGTTTTTTTTTATAATATCACCACATGACTAGTGACGGTGAATACAGAGTCTAAGAGACAGCCCTCTACAAACATCAAAACCTAAACTTAAAAAATCGGCCTGTCCATACGAACTGTCCAATCAAATTATTGATTTTGTATGGCGAGCCTGTTTTTTTTTCGTTTCCTGAAAGTCTTGTAGAAGGTTGTTCAGTTTCGTCTACTGAGCAAGGCCTTAAAGTTTGTGGAGGGCTGTACATAAATATTTTCTAACAATACAGAACTCTAGCACAGAGTTTAAATTCAGTAAACAGGAAGTTACAATGAATGTAATAGCGATGCGACCAAATCTATAGACCTCAAGCCTGGGTGAGCACTACAATATAAATGTCCACAGAAATTCTACTCTTATCAAGTCAGTATATTTTACTAGTTGCCGCCAGCAGTTTCGCTCGCATTTGTTTATGTACTAGCTTTTGCTCGCGGCTTCGCTCCCGCTCTACCCTACCCGCCTTACCTTACTCTACCCTATTCTACCCTACTTCACCCTACCTTACTCTACCCTAAACTACCGTATACTACCCTACTTTTTTTGCCCATAAGAACCTTCTCCTCACAAAAACAAACACAACAAAAAAAGACTTAGCAAAATTGGTTCAGCTGTTCTCGAGATTTGAGCTTAGCAACACATTTAGCAATTCATTTTTATATAGAAGATAGATGTATAGATTTGACCGCTAATAACCGTATTATAAAATTTCACACGAATGGTTTTGATAATGACCTTCTGAGCTCATTATTTTTTGTTACAAGTCAGTCGCATAATGACATCATATTTTTACATTGTAACATTCGTTCGAAATGTCTACAGAATTTGTTTAACCAGCTGTTAACGATGAAAGAATGGCATAGAACGTTTCAGAATTGACTGAAGCAATGTTGGTTTGCTGAAATAATACCTACTTTTGTTTTTTTTATATTGATAATGTACGAACGTCATTTATTTTATTTTTTCCTTTAAAATGTAACTAGGCTACGATATACTGAATTTAATGATAAATGGTATTTATTTTGCAAATAGGTTTAAAAAAACACTTTTACACGTCAATTTTTTTTTCGTCATTTTATACTAGATGAGGCTGGTGTTTCCTAGCCGACTACCCTGAGAAGAAACACCGAAAGAAACACAGAGGTCAGTGTCTTTTAAAGTCCATACAGCAAACATGTAATGGTCAAATCACATGAGAACCATGCAGATTTGTCTGAGATGGTCTATTGAAGAAAAACCATACAGATTTGAGTGAACCTATCCAGTCAGTGCAAGCATTTGTCAGTATTCGTGTAGCTTAACTGAGCAGTAAGATCAAAAGTATGAAAAAAAAATCTATAAATCTATATACGCCACGAGACGCCGCCGCTCACAGCGTCGCGCTCGCCGCTAAAACCGAAGTCGTAAACAGGCCGTAAGGATCTAATAAAGAAAAAAGAAACTTACATATTCGCATACTGCTGCATATACTGCAAATAAGCCTGTTGCATCATCATCATATGATTGGCCAGCTGGGCTGGATCGTTTGGCACCGGTAAATAGTTGTAATTCGGGTAGGGGGGGACCCTCCCATAGTTGTTGACAAAGGAGGTCAGATAGTTCTGCATCTCTACGTTATGGTTCTGATCGTTCTGCCTTGTCTCTGGTCGGGGGGGTTCTGTTACTCTCTCGGCGGGTGTCGGGGGCTCGGTGACGATCCTGAGAAGAAAATAGAATATTATTTATTTTACTATTTATGTACATATAAAAAACAGAAAGAGATAATACAGCATAGCATAATCAGCCTTATAGTGTTCCCACTGCTGGGACTCAGGCATCCTCTCTAGAAGAGGGAATGGGCCGTTCCGTTAACCACCACGCAAGTCCAGTGAGGATTTGGTGGCTGTCACATTTCTTCCAATTTTTGGTTCTAAGACATGTCGGTTTTCTCACGATGTTTTCCGTCACCTTTTCGAGAGCAATGATGATGAAATAAACTACACCAAATAATGAGCCTGGCTGGGTTTGAACCGTGTTGCATTATAGACGTTCAGGAATATATATATTTTAATTTAAGTTATTTAGGTATAGATAGATTAGGATTATTTTAATATATTTACTTGATGTAAATACCTAATAAACAAGAATTATACATTTTTTTCAATAAAAGGAATTTATTTCCTTAACGTCTATAATGCAACATAAGATTATTAATTAAATGTCACGGCAACAATAGGCGTTTCAAACCGACATACTTTCGAACAAATAAATTACCGAACAAATGAGCAATCGTTCTAGGGTTTTTCGTAACAGGATTTTTCGCACAAACGTTACATCGCACCAATAACGCATCGACGGAATAAAACATCGTACAACTGAATTATCGACACACCGTGTTCGATATAATAAAAATCGAATCATCAACTTTCGAAAACAAGTAGGGAACCAATTTGATTACCCCGCGTACATCATCATTTCAGCCGACAGACGTCCACTGTTGGACATAGGCCTACCCCAAGCATCGCCACAACGATAGATCCGCGTACGGAACCTTAAATATTACCCGTGTAATATTACACTAAAAGTCAATTCCGGAGTGTCATCAATATATTTGGTAACTGAACAAAAACATTTCTGCAGCAATCATTTACAGAGTTGTCTCAAATTTGGTAACAGTACAGAAACTGCTGTAAAAAAGGAGGATTCTATAAGCGATAGCGATCGTTGACAATAGTCGACGGCTATTAATTTGACGATTTGAATTATTATAATTTGACAGGGAACGGTCACTGCAGTGTATACTCTAAAACTAATAAAGACAGTTTTAATATTCGATTCAATTGAAATTTTCGCTAAGTTTCAAGTTTATTATTTCTTGGGTACAAATAAGAATCCTCCATACAATCTTTAAATTGCCAACTTTTTAATTGGGGGTAGTTCGTAACTTTTGTGCTTTTAGAGGCGTGACCAAACCAAGGTTAACTTTCAAGTATAATGGCACGCGGAATGAGATTTTGCATACAAACGAAATTCTCCCATTTCACCTCCTTAATGTTTGACATCATAAAAGGAAACAGCAAAATTTCGCGTTCATATTTCTAATGCTTTTGGCTGTGCATTGATATGTCAGTCAGTCAGTCAGTTTCTCCTTTTTATAGATAAAGATGACATGGGACTTACGAAAAAAAAAAAACTCTAGTTTATCAATGTAGTTTGACCCACCTTCGGCGAATACCGTCAGTGTTCTGCTCTGTTGCGGGCGGCGGGTCTATCCGCCGCGTCGGCGTGCAGACCAGGTGCATGGTGTGAGCTATCTGACTCTCGTACGTCCGGAGCACGTCTTTCAGTATCGTGTTGTCGTCGAGAAGCTGGCCGGAGTATATGATTTTCTGTTCGTCTGTGCCCTGTAAAGGAAATTATTGGAAATTATTATTATATTCTTACTGACGACTGACTCAGTGCTTCGACAGTAAAAAAATGCTGATCTTAATTGTAATAAATGCGTCCTTTGGGAAAAATAAATAAATTACTTCTATCGCTCTGAGTGGAGCGAGGAGTGTCAGACTTTTACTGACAAACCCGCCCGTGTTCCTTAAGGCCTGAAATTGCGAAAAGCGGACGCCCGCGACGATCCCCGTCGTGGACATCGGATTATTACCTATGTAGTGCCGCTAGTTTCAAGTTTAACGGTATACATGTAGTTGTGTCGATCGAGAAATTAATATACTATTATGTAACAAAACGGGCACGGTGCCCCGTGCCCGTTTTGTTAGTGTTCCTCGTGAGTAGTGGTTCCTCGTGACGGATGCCAGCGCGGGTCCCCACTACGGAGCATTTTCGTATGGGACGTCCGTTTTACGCAGTTTCGGCCCTAAATCATAAATCAGCGGCTTTATGCTGAGAGCCTGCAGGTGCTGCTGTTAGCGACGCGTGTGAGATACAACGCGTCATAGACCCGGCCTTTTAAATGCGAAAAGCTATCTATTGGTCGTCGTCCGCAATCTCACGATGATGGCAGTCGGGAATAGTCCTGCAACTCGCGATACCCAGGGCGTCGTGGCAGTGACGTGGGATTGCCAAATAAACGCTTTAAGTTAATCAAACCGAAAATTATAAGCAGGCATAAAGATGACGTTTTTTTAGTCTAGATCTCGAATCAGTACGAACTCTGCTGGAAAGCGAACCATACGTCTATAAAAATATACCGTCGGTGGTAACCTAATCAAAATAGTCTTGGATAAAAACGTGTACGTGATAAAACTATGTTATCTTTCATTCTTATCAACAAAAATACCGTACAATACATACTTCATGTAATGCGTAAATAATATAAGGCAAAAATTCAAGACGTAAAACTGTCAAGGAAAACTAAATATAAAATATGTTTGAAGTTGGCAATTTAACTGCCAAACTAATTATTTTTTTGTCCTACCCGCTCAGTGAAGAAACGTTTCGTGGGTTTCCTAATTCCGTGGCCAAGGTTGCTAGATAGTTAATCAGTCTAATCTAGAGCTGATGACGTCTTTTGAAAGTTAACAATCTATCGAATACATCTGGGCATTTCTTTTTGTGAAATTGGGTTTTACCAAAATAGTTTAATTAATTAAACTCGAAGCGAACGCCGGTGTTCGGTCTCTCATTGTCTTTCTATTGTCTATAATTACTGTATTCGAAAGGTAGAAAGATATCCTCAGTTTTACTTTTTTTTGAAAAGAAAGAAAGGTGGGAAATCATCCAATTATTTCGCCCGCAGCGGAGCAGGAGGACGTGTCAGACTTTTACTGACTAAAACCACACCTATGTCTCTTCCTTGCCTAGCGTTCCAGGACCCCGGGTATCCCTTTCGGAGGTCAACCCATGGTCCCAGTAGGCCCTGCGAGCCTTCACTGTTTTGCTGACATCTCACCCTCAGTATTACCGTGAACCTCTATTCGTCCCACTGACTTCTTATTAAGATGAAAGGGAATATTTCTTTTTGAATTTCGCTTCTCTCACCTTTCAGACTGGGTGTTTAATAGAATAAAAAAAAACAGTAACAACAAGCCATTTTTGAGTTTGGTCTTCCATGATGTCAATACCAATTCTTCCATCTTTCATGAGCCATATTTTATGCCCGCCATTATACACGCTAGGGTATACCTGACAGGTTTGCTTGTACAGGTAAACCGGAGAGTGTATGTTGGACAACTGTTCATGTTTCCATACAAGCTTGCCTGACAATTATAACTGTACAGGTAAACCTTTAGTCAGTTGGGTTGTAAAGCGGGTCTACTCTAGAGGAACCGAGTACGACCAGAGCACGAACCGAGCTCAAATTCGTGTAGTGTCGCTCGTACTCCGCTCCTCAAGAGTCGGTCCACTCTACACAGATTTGAGCTCAGCTCTTCTAGCGTTGACCCACCTTTACTTATCAAGTTAGCCTGGCCATCTCCTTTGTGGCCTCAAAGAAACTCCCTACGCTAACTCCCTTAACTGATTCACTACGCTATTGCTCTTGGCAGACAACGCTTTAGGTCAAGAATGTATCAGGTTATAAGCTGACCGACTAAACCCAGCTATTATGAATTTATGACTACAATATCGTTTATTTTAAACAGCATTGGGAAGTGACGGAGCAGTGTTTAGAGTATGCATCAGAGTGAATAATAAATAGAGGAATTTTGTTGTTATGTTTTACATACCAGCCCAGTGTTTGCTTAAGAATCCTAACATGATACACACGCTTGAAGAAGAACCGATCGTATGAATAAATCTGGACACTCGGATAATTTTTGCACTAGATATTAGCATTTCTGTTATTTTGGAGGAGTGGAATTCCTTGCCGGAGTTTGTTTCCTGAAAGTAACAACCTAAGAGTCTTTAGTCAAGAGTGGATACGTTACTTCTAAGCTAGCGTGCTCCGTCGTCGACCTCATCATCGCTTACGATCAGATAGGATAGTGGTCAAACTCGAGCCTATCCAAAATAAAAAAATAAACATCTTCACAAATGAAATGGCACTGGTGAATAGGTCTCGAAGTTTGTCTGAAAAACAGAGGTTGCTTTCTTGTAGAACCGATAGCTAATAGGACCGACAGTTTCTGGAGTAGAAACTGCTAACAGGAAGTCGAAACGCTGGATCCACAAGGTGGACCGATGACTTGGTCACGGAGTACGCTGGATGCAAGCTGCAGATGCAAGTACAGGACATAAATCAATGTGGCGATACTTGGAGGAAACCTTTGTCCAGTGTTAACCATCTTTTGGCTAAAATGATGATGATGACGAATTGGTGAATCGATATAATACAAAAACGAATCCATCATTCCCTTGGTCACGCCATCACGCGTGAACGTTTGGACCGATTTGGCTTATTATTTTTTTGTTGTGTTTTTTATTGTGAGGAGGAGGTTTTTATGGAAAAAAAAAATGAAAATTAGGGTAGTGTAGGGTAGAGTAGACTAGGGAAATGTAGGATAAAGTAGAGTTGAGTAGGGAAGAGCGGGAGCGGCAAAAGCTAATTCGGAATAAAAATATTTCACTTGTGACCTACTACTACTACTGCACTTAATATTTTTTACTGAAGAAGCAATAATTTATTTATCACAGAGGTTCTTATTCTAAAACTTAACACCAATAAGAGTGACCTGGTTGTAAAATGAATTTAGCACCTCTACCGTAGCTAAAACAAAAAACAGTTGTGTTGCCAACATTTGATACCATAACATTTTTGTGAGAAATGAGTACATTAGGGGAAGTTTGAAAATAGCGCCAGTGACTGAAAATTTGAAAGGGAATCGTTTGTCTTGACATGGAGAAGAGGAGGGATGTAACGCATTTTTCTAAAAGAGTTAAGAGAGGGAGGCCAAAGAAAATATGGATGGATTGTGTGAGAAGTGATATGAAAGAAAAGGGAGTTAGTGATAGCGTGACGAGTGACAGGACAGAATGGAAGAAGAAAACGTGTTGCGCCGACCCCAAATAAAACGGGATAAGGGCAGGAAGATGATGATGATGATGATGATGATACTTTATTGTACACCATTACACACAAAAGAAAACTAAAACAGATACATACAATGTGCGGCCTTATCGCATTCCGCGATCTCTTCCATATGGATGTACCTAATATGTAGGTAGGTAAAGGTGGATACATATTTAATTAGTTATATAGGTACATATACTAATTAGGTCAGCTGTTGCCGAGTTATATACTTTATTTTTTACCTCGCTATATTTTTATTTCACTTTTAGTACAGATCAAAATATAATACCTATATTAATTTCGCCACGGTATGATCTGTATAAAAAGACGAGACTGTTGTCATTGCGGCCAGGGGTATGTAGGATGATTATAACACACCGAAAAAAATCCTTGAACTTTTTCTATTTAAAAAAAAGTAGGTAAGTATTTAAAATATAAATGAGTTTGAATAAAACTATATTTACAGATTAAAACCATAATTACATAGGCAGGCGCTAAGTCTTTCTTTGTACTTTTTATGTGCATAGAGCATTTCGACGGGTGCAAAGTAAAAAAAGTTATCTGCAACTTTGCGATTTTCTGATAGCTGCAGTAACTTAACAAATATTTAATATTCTAAGACATGAGAAACCTTTCAAGTGTCAAAAACGAAAACATTATAGTTTTCTTTTTAATAATATTTTTGAAAAAAAAAATTACCTACTAAATAACTGCTTATTGTTACTAATTCAATAAAGATGATAGAAAATCACAAAATTGCAGATAACTTTTTTTACTTTGCACCCGTCGATTTGATACTTAAATAAACGAGGTTTTTCAAAATTTCATCCTCTAAGGGCAAAGCAGCTGACAGAAGGTAGTCTTCTTATAAAAGTAGAGTGTTAGATTATTCACACTTGCCATTATTTTTTATTACTAGGTTACATACACATTCTGATTGTGAGTGCAATTAATACTATCGCTCGATATAATTGAAATGAACGAGCTATTGGTTTACAGTAGGGAAATATAAAACACTCATTTTTCACAGTGGCTTTGCCTGCCTGACCGTTCGAAATTATCCCTAGGGAACATTTAAGGGCATTGTACTTATGTACGAAATTTCCAATTCTGTTAAAATTGTAAAAAAAAGTAATTAAGTATAAATATTTTGTTAAGTAAAATCATCTAATGACAAACTCCGCTCTTGGGTGGACCGGGAGATAGTGTCAGACTCTTACTGAATAAAAATCCACGCCGTTCCTTCTAGCTTCTTCATATCGGGGCTCGAGTTTCCTTTCGGACAACCCTGGCCCCAGTAGGCTTTTTTTTTTTTGTCGACAAGGAAAATCATCTTTGACAAAACCCGCTCTTGGGTAGAGCGGAAGATAGTGTCAGACTCTTACTGACTAAAAACCCCGCGCCGTTCCTTCTAGCCTTCATACCGGGGCACGAGCTCCCTTTCGGACACCCTGACCCCAGTAGGCTTCGAACTAGCTGGAACCCCTCCTGTTGCTGACAACTCCTTGAAGCGCGCGGGAACAGCGCACGCCGTCGACGTCTTGGGCTCGTCCGGACATTTACCGGACGGTCGGACAGCGAGCTAATCATGGCTCGCCGTCCGCGAGCCCGTGTCTACGGTGGCCGGAAATCGGGATCGGAATCCCGGCGGAATATTTTGCCTTTATAATATGAGTATAGGGTGGTGACGTTTTTTTCTAAGGGCAGGAAGATGATGATGATGGTGAAGATTGCGGGAATCCGATGGATGCGGGACGCACAAGATCGCTCATTGTGACACTTAGGGGAGGCTTGTCTAACAGTGGACTTCTATCGGCTGAAATGGTGACGATGAATAACAACCCTGCCCACGGTTAGGTATTCACTAGGTTGGTAACTGACCATATTTGGTTGGTAACTGACAATATTTGTGAGATATTATTATTATATATTATTATACTTAAGATACAGACAGCCATATCATTAATATTACACTATCATACTAAGATATACCAACAATCAGTGGCTCCATGGATTTTGATGAATCTTGATCAACAATTTTTTTTTAGGGTGTATATTATCCAAAACCACACCTGTATCCTTGAGTTGCCTTGCCCTTTGCATTCTAGGCCACCATGGAGTGGATACATGTAACAGGATACTAACCCATTTTTGTTTCAAAGTAAAAAAAAAAATTTCAAATAAGGACACAATGTTAATTTAAAATACGGCCAGAATGTTCCAATACCTTATCAACTGTCATTGTATTCAGGTTTGTAAGCAGAAAATTGTTATTTCAACGAGTTTGCATAATTAAGAGAAAATGTGCTTTGCAATTTTATATACTTCAACCTCATTAGTGTTGGGAAAAGGCTTGGTAGATCGATTAAATTTTACTATTATTGCTAGGGTTGCATTTGACAACAATCTCACCTGATACTGAACAAATAATTAGAGTTACGAAGGAGCACAATTGCATCATCATCATCATGGTAGACATCCCACCCACACGCACAAAGCGTTTTGGGAAAGTCTTGTATTCATTGGATTCCTGCGACCCTGACCAGGTCATCAGTCCATCTTTCACAAGGCCTTCCAATGTATATTAAATAATCTTTCGGTATATAATTCCAACTAAGTAGTCTTTCGGTACAATCAACTCAAGACTATTTAGTACAAAATTGTTTTCACATCCTACCTATTTATATATAACTTGTTATCGGGTGTATGGAAAAGTCATGGTACTTTCATCCAGAAATAAGTTGAAAACTTGAAAAAAAAAACTACTATAATACAATTGCCACAGGATGGTGTGGGTGACAGCTGTCAGAACCTATCCTTTTCTCTCATCTTAACTCTTCATATACACAATAGAGACACAATAGTAAGATAATGAATGTTTAATGAATTAGAGATGCATATTTTTTTGCTGATGGCATCCTACTCTTGCTAAGTAATAAATAGCTTATTCTATAACTTCCTTATTTATAAAAAAAAAATATATTTATTTATGCACACACAAACACTTCAAAATGAGAAAAAAAAGCCCAAGAGTGGGGATGTCATCAGATGATTTTCCCACCGTTAAAAAAAGAATAGGTACTTTAAAATAAAAAGAACAAGTAAAGTTATAGAGCAATTATTTCAAATGAAGGCAATCTAAACAAATCAAAAAGAAAAGGTAGAAGGGTTTGAAAATTTTGTTTATAAATAGTTGACTGGGCCCTAGGAGTTGATAGTATTATTACAATAGAGATCAGATGACAGACGAGATAATTAACATAAACATTCAACTTAGAACAAAAGTCTTATTATAATACTCATCATAATATTATTGTACTTAGAAAAGATCTACTGCTGATCCTAGAATCTAAACTACTAACTAGCTGTGTTACTTTTTGGTGTACAATAAAGTTTTATTCTATTCTATTCTAAACCAACTCTACACAGACTTATGTTGTGAAGATTATTATAATAACATTCTATACTTTTTAATTGATTGAATACTAGTTCTTGCCCCCGCGGTTTTGCTCCTGCTCTTCATTAGTCCACCCTACTATGCTATACCCTACTCTATCCAACATTACCCTACTCTACTCTACTCTACCCTACTCTACTCTACACTACCCTACTCTACCTTACTGTACCCAATACAACCCTAATTTTCATTTTTTTCCATAAGTTATTCTCCTCACAATGACAAACACAACAAAAAAAGCAGTAGCAAAATCGGTCCAGCCTCATGCGTGATGGCGTGACCAAGGGAAATAGGGATTCAATTTTTATTTCTATAGATTTAGCTTCTCCTGTATTCTTTTGTATTGATTTATTATCTTGTCATATTTATCAATTGGAACTAAATTAATTGCATACCCACTATTCTCCGTATTAAAACTATAAGTACTTACCTTTTATGGTTTTCAACTAATAAAAATTCCATTAGCATTTTTTTTTAAATTAAATTCATACGAAAACAAGTTTATAAAGCTAAGAGTTAGGTCATTGAATATTTTTAAACCTCAAATATTTTAGCGGCTACGTAATATAACATATCATTATAATCACAATACTCACAGGTTTACTGGGGTAAACCTCAGAGAGGTGCCCCTTCAATTGCCGGACCGTCCATGAAGATTCGCATTCTATATTTTGATCCTCTATCTGTTGATTCGGCGCCTTAACAATCAAAGTCACGTTATTCGGTATCATTTTCAATCATCCAATTGCACAGTCCTATTAGATAACACTTTAAAAACCCGTGATTTAACACACGCAGTTAATACGCGAAATAGCTCTTCAATTCACTAGACACAGATAAAACACTAGAATTTTACGCTGACGCAATAAAACCACAAAAGTTCCCTTATTTATCAATGCTGTCTTTCGAATACGTAATGACCAAATAAAACGGTTCTGATGTAAATAAATACTTAGATAAATGGGGCTCGGCACTTGTCAATTTGCCCATGAAATTATCTGTCGTTACTCCATTGGTCCAGCTTCGAATGTGACGTCAAAATGTTGTTTTCAATTACTATTTCGTGTTTGACACTTATCTTACTATTGAGAAATGTCACACAGCGTAATATTATTGGTCGTCAACGATAATAACAAAAATACAACCAATTACAAATAATCAATTAAATATCAAGAGTGTGACACAATCCGATTCGGAAAACGTTTCTTTACACGCTTGACTGAAACGACTGTTGAACTTTTTCTTGAACAACTCAGTTTTATTATAAAGTTCGCGGTAGGCCGACATTCAGCACAGCATGATTTTGAATAACAAAGCTATATAACAATAGCAAAGCTATTATTCTCTAGGTTCTTCTAAAATTAATAATTGTCTCTTTATGAGACAGACTTTGTATCAAAGGTTACATACTCTCACAATTGAATTACTCAGTGCCTATGCTGAAAGCCTTAAATTTACCTTCTGAGGCTCTGACAAAGATCTATACTCTACCTACTAGGGCTCTGAAAACAGTTTCCGCGTTCCGAGTCACGGTAATTTCGATGTAAGCGTATCCACAGCACGAAACAATTCCCGCGTTCCGAAGTGCGTCAACAGCAATTATATTGCGAATCTAGACTAGACTATTAAATTTGGTTGGATTCGCGATATCATCGCTTTTTTGACTTATGGCCGGTTTACATTATTCCAGTCCATTGCTTACTGGAAAAATGTAAACCGGCACTGGAATTAACTGAATCCAGTAAGCATTACAGTCCAGTAACTGGATTCGTGGTCTACTTTTGAATCCAGTGCAATCAATCCAGTGCAACTGGAATAATGTAGACGGTCAATCCAGTACCATTCCAGTGCTGACGAAGTACACACGTGTTGGTTGTTTTTGCGGACTTTTTTTGCAAAGAAAAAGGATTTAACAATGGTGAAGAAGTTATCTGAAGACGAAACTGTAAAGTTTGATTTGATTGGGATCTTCTACCTTCAGTTGTTGCAAAAGCATTACTGACCCTCCTTTTTGATCTCTTTCGCTGTTCGAATTTCTCACCCAAATCCGTTCCTTTTTTTTTAGTTCCTTATCAACCTCATTAATAACTTCTTGTAGCAAGAGTGATTGAGCACGTTTGAAAACATTTTCAAAACTGATCTCTTATTGAAATCATTGTCACTGTAGTGTTCACACTTCAACGGCTTCTAAATAACTAGAATAATGTAGACGGTACAGATCTAGTCCAGCACTGGACTGGAATCTCGCTAGATCACTGGACTGGAATAATGTAAACCGGCCTTTAATTTCAATTGTAATTCGGAATCGGAATTAATATAACATTAAAAATCGGAATCGGAGCGATCGATAGCATCAAAGTTAATGTCAAATCAAATAGCTGTCAAGTCAACGTCAACGTCAAGTGTCAGTCAAAGTCGGAATGAGAAGATTTTCCGCTTATTTTTTATTTTAATAAGCGAAATAATATAAAAAACGAAAGAAAATCTTCACTGAAATTAATACCAATTAATGAAATGTGTAGTGTTAGTGAGCAAAAGTAGTATAAATGGTAATGTAAACTTTGTAACCTGCAAATCGAGACTGATTATAAACAAATCGCTAACATGGGTGTTACTGTGTAAGTTCTGTTTTGAATTATTTTCTACTAGCTTTTACCCGCGGCTTCGCCCGCGTTTATTAATATACTATAATTCCTCTCCCCTTTTCTTCCCTCTTTCTCCCCCTTTTCTCACTTTTTTTAAAATTAGCCTATGTCCATCTCCAGAGTCTCGACTATCCCTGTACCAAAATTCATCAAAATCGGTTTTCCCATTTCGGCTTGAAGACGAAACAAAAAATAAACAAACAAACTCACTTTCGCTTTTATAATATTAAGTAAGGATTAGTCCTATTTTTATTTTCAGATTTCTTTTTCCTTGAATACAAGTACAAAATTAGATTGTATGTCTAGCAAAGTAGGATAGACAATCTTTTCTGTATAATATACTGTAGTTTATTTTAATTTCCTTTTTTTTGTTTTCTTTACTGCTCATACTTCTACAAATCTGCCCCTAAGACGACCCACTGACCATTCAATTTTGTGTTTTAAGCTAGCTTTTCCAATTAATATTGACTTTATAAGTCACATATTCAAGACATGTATGCACTATGTCGATATTAACACTGCACCTTGGTCTAATCCTTATCCTTGCTTTATCTTCTTCTTCTTCTTCTATATTATAAAAATGAAACCTGTTTTCCGTTGTCACGACATAGCATCAAAACGGCTTGACCGATTTGGCTGTTTTTTTTTTTTTTGTGATTGTTATTGTAAGGATAAGGTTCTTATGGAAAAAAAATAAAATTAGGGTAGAGTAGGGTAGAGTAGGGTAGAGTAGGGTAGAGTAGGGTAGAGTAGGGTAGAGTTGAGTATAGTAGGGTGGAGTAGGGAAGAGCGGGAGCGAAGCCGCGCAGGCAAAAGCTAGTAATATTATAAAAGCAAAAGTGAGTTTGTTTGTTCTGCCCCCGTTTGTAAAAAAGACGCATCTAACATTGTTTCCAGCCGGAATCAGGACATAATGGCGCATCTGCCTGATTTTTTATATTTTGCTATCTTTCTCCAATGCGTTTTTAACACAAGGAAAAAAGGTCCGATTTCCCGTTTCATTTCTTTGTCTGTTTTCGTTTTTGTTAGATACATCTTTTTAACTATCAGGGGCAGTGTTTATTTGTTTGTTTTTTTACGTCTTCATGCCTAAATGGTAAAACCGATTTTAATGAAACTTGATACACGGATAGACCATGTCCTGGAATAGGAAATAGTGTACTTTTTATCCTGGAAGTATGTTCCCTTGGGATAATTTTCTGCTACGAGAAGCCGCTGGGAGCAGCTAGTTTAAAAATAAAAATGGTCAAGTGCGAGCCTATCAATAATAATAATAATAAAAAAAACAAGTTTCACTTCAACTCAGTCAGCATTCGGTGTATATTTCCAGATTACAGCAATTCCCGGTTCCCGAGAACAAGACTGGCACATATGTGATAGAGCTGCTAACTAAACGTATACTTGCATTAGGAGCATCACAACAGGGCCAGTTCCTTGTCGACTGTGAGAGCTACTTATCACATCCGCAGATGGGTTAGTACGGATTTTTTTTTTTATCTGGGTAAAGAGACATAAGTACAGGACAGAGACATGGAGTGGACCATGTTTGGACATGGAGTGGTAGACATCAGCCTGTCATACAATACCTGGGGAAGTAACATGAGTCCAAACTCTTTGAGAGAAAACAATAAACACAATGAAATAACATGCGTAGACTATAAGTCTTAGATTCCATAGTTAGTCTGAAAGGGAACACGGGGGTCCTGGAATACAAGTCAAAGATGGAACATAGGTGTTGTTTTAGTCAGCGAAAGTCTGACACATCCTCCTACTCGCCTCTGCTCTAGTGCGGGAGAAGTCATTGGATTCTTATTATATTATTATTATATCTAGCCCATACTGTCTCACTGCTCGGCAAAGGCTTCCCTCCACTCCTTCCAATGTTCCCGTTTTGAGTCACTTTTTTCTAATTCCCAAGGAAGACAGTCAAGTTGTCGTGCGATTTCAGGGCACCAATTTTGCGTTTTCCTGGCCCACCGCTCAATCGGCATGCGACACCCACCATAAAAAGCCCCTTAGATTATGTGGAGAAGGGAGTGGAACATAATTCACTAAGTAGCCTCAATATAGAATGATTGTAGCTTGGTGCTTCAACATCAAATATAAAATAAGTAAAAAATTTACAAAAAAAGAGCAGTGGTGGCCGAGTGGTAGCGGTCCTGACCTACGAGTTGTAGGTCGCGGGTTCAAACCCTGCCAGGCACATTACTTTGTATAATTTATTTCATCACCACTGCTCTCAAAATGGTGAAGGAAAACATCGTAAGGAAGGAAACCGGCATGTCTTAGAACCAAAAAATTCGAAGACATGTGACATCCACCAACTCGCACTTGGCCCGGGTGGTGGATTACGGCCCATTCCCTCTCCTAGAGAGGAGGCCTGAGACCCAACAGTGGGAACATTATAAGGCCAACTATGCTATCTGGCAATTTTTCATAAACTAAAAAGGAATAAATCATCTATTTTAAATAAACTCAAAAATTTAATTCCAGGCACAACAAAAACCGTTCACATTTTCCACAACTCCGAGCAACCAGCGTCCGTGTTCTCAATCCTGGACACGGGAACCAAGAACATCCACGTGATAGCTGATGGTCTGTTTGACTTGCTCATGATGAAGCTGTCGCAGCACTATACCTCTAAGAAGCAGACCAAGATTGAGAGCAAGGGGCCGAGGTTTGAACTCGGTGATTTTTGTATTAAGCTTGGGTCCGTGACGATGAATCAGAGTTTTAAAGGGATTCTTGTGGAGGTAAGTGTTTTTTTTTATTATGGCTCGCTTGTGAAAAAGATGGATGAAATAAGATTGCACGTAGCCGAGATGAGATTGTTAAGATGGACGTGTGGTGTGACGAGAATGGATAAAATGAGAAATTAGTATATAAGGGGAAGTTTGAAAGTTGCGCCAGTGACTGAAAAGTTGAAAAGAAATCGTCTAAAGGGATGGTGAGGTAGACCGCGACGTAACACATCGGATCTGCGCAGGATGGATGAAATGGCGACAGGTTACGGGAACAACTTGTGATCCACGAATGCCACTCAAGTTGAAGGGTAAAATCTACAAATCCGTGATAAGGCCTGTCGTACTGTATGGATCAGAATGTTAGGCTGTGAAAAAGACGGATGAAAAAAGATTGCATGTAGCGAGATGAGAATGTTGAGATGGATGTGTGGTGTGACGAAAATGGGTAAAGTGAGAAATGAGTATATTAGGGGAAGTTTGAAAGTGGCGCCAGTGACTGAAAAGTTGAAAGGGAATCGTTTGTCTTGGTATGGTCATGTGAAAAGGAGTGACGAAACGCATGTTGCTAAAAAAGTTATGAGTTTACATGTGGATAGATGGAGAAGGAAGGGGAGGCCAAAGAAAAGATGGATGGATTGTGTGAGAAGTGATATGAAAGAAAAGGAAGTTAGTGATAGCGTGACGAGTGAGAGGATAGAATGGAAGAAAAAAACGTGTTGCGCTGACCCCAAATAAAACGGGATAAGGGCAGGAAGATGATGATGATGATGATGAAACATCTACCATATTGTGGAAATTGCTGATAGAGTTAAGCTTTGATTGTATAGCGGCCAAAGTTGCCAAACTCGCGCGATTGATGCCTTCGCGAGTCACCTATACCCTATTCGCATTAAAAATAGAAATTTAATTTTAATTTATTATTATTAAAGAAACCTTTTTTACCGTCTGTTCAACCGATTTTAACTTCTATTCCGTAGGCATAAGGATGGCATTAAAAACAAAAAAGTGGTTATCCAACTGTTTCAGCCGCCATTTGTCATGCTCGGTTGAGCGGACAGTAATAAAAGGTTTTCATACAATTTCTAATGTTATTTTGAATAATAATAATAATATTTTCAAAGAGCTTCTGCGAGTTGGTTTCGGCCCCTCGTACGCCTCCCAAAGGTTCAGGATCTCAGGGTCCTGAGATAAATGAATATATAAAAATATAATAATAATAATTTTTATTTCGCAAATATGGGTACAATGGGGATACAATGTTTAAGTAAATAGTGTTTTAGAATTGAGTATAGTGTACCAGTGTTCGTTCGTTTGATTAATAACCCGCTGGGCGCTAAGGAAGCTGCCTGTCACTGCGTTTTCAACCTTATTTCAGTGTCATTAGATCTCAAAATCTACATTCCCTTTTTCCAGGTAGAATACCGCCCATGTGTAACACCAAACGCGGTATGGAACCTTCTCCGGGAGTTCCTGCAAGGTCTGCTGGGGCCCTCAGTGCCTGTCCAGCCCCCGCAGCACCTGCTCAGCAGGATGAATGACATCTACACCCCCATAGACACCATCTACCAGTACTTGGAGCATTTTAGTGCTTACAGAAAGATCACCGGCATGAGAAGTACGTAGCTGTGTGCAAGAATTAGTTGTAAGTTAATGTTTTTAATAAATATTTTTTAAATGAGTTTGTTAATTGTTTTATTATTTGACTAGCTTTTGTCCGCAGCTTCGCCCGCGTACATAAAATACTCGCAAGAATAAAGCAGCTTTCTGTCGGTGAAAAAAATTTTGCATTCGGACCAGTACTTTCAGAGATTACCTCCTCTTCATCTTCCTGCCCTTATCCCGTTTTATTTAGGGTCCGCGCAACACGTTTCTTTCTTCCATTCTGTCCAGTCACTCGTCATGCTATCATCAACTCCCTTTTCTTTCACACAATCTATCCATCTTTTCTTTGGCCTTCCTCTCCCTCTCCATCCATCTACTTTTAAACTCGTATCTTTTTAGCAATATGCGTTTCATTCAAACAAACGATTCTCCAGAGATTACGTCCTACAAACAAAAAAATTAAAAAGCAAACTTTACCTCTTTATTATATTAATGAAGTTTGCCGGAGTCGAGGAACTCCTGACATGTGAAAAAACACTTGATTACTTGATACAGCGGACTCTGGGGAAGTAACTGCGTTGGTCTGGCCTAGAGATGTGCCGTTGCCGACAATATTGCCGTGAAGTGGGAATATTGCCCGATGTATGAATATTGGTGGCAATATTTCACATCTCTAGTTTGACCTGCTTGAACGCGAAGGGCAATTCAAAGAACACAAATGATTTTTTTGATAGCAAATGTTTGACCTTCTAGCTCTAACCAAAACGGAAGGAGCTGTTTGTTGAGTTGATTGACTACCCACACTAAAACCAAAGGCTCCCGAATCCGTGGTATGTACCAGGTCTAAATAAGATGGGACTCGTCTAAAGAACCGACTACGCACGGTGTAGCTTTAGTTTAGCTTCTTTTTTTGTTTGAAAGGGTACTCTTCCCTTGGTCATCAGGTCCGACCGTCCGGTAACTGTCCGAACCGAACCCAAGACGTCGACGGCGCGCTCTGTTCCCGCGCGCCTCAAGGATTTGTCGGCAACAGGAGGGGTCGAAGCCTACTGGGGCCAGGGTTAACCGAAAGGAAGCTCGAGCCCCGGTATGAAGAGGCTAGAAGGAACGGGGTGGGTTTTTAGTCAGTAAGAGTTTGACACTATCTCCAGCTCCACCCAAGAGCGGGGTTTGTCATAGGGTGATTTTTCCCCAAAGTCCAGATCTAGTTATGAGATTCTGAAGAAATTGAGGTAACTCTTATTTTATAGGCACTAATTTTAATGGTTAGTTCCATTCATAATTACCTTAATTAATAACTTGTGCACTATTTAGATTTAGCTGAAGAGAAAAATTAAAAACTAAATACTCGTAAAAAAGTTCGTCCGGGTGTAATTTTGCACTTATTAGTGTTTTTTTTTTTATTTGGATTAAGGCCCGCGTATTCACACATTCGCTTGTACTTAACGAAATTTTGCCCATCTATGTTTACTGTTTACCTCGTTTACCATTTGTTGTTGTGACTTCTAAATAAGGAAATACCTAAAAAAAACTAGTCTAGGATGTCATGACTATTTCGTCCGTTTTACTAATAAAGCGTAATAAACAAATAGCGGATTAGTTTGTGAAAACAACAACATTCGGCTGTATAAATGGTAGTGTGTTTAGTTACAAGCGATTATTCGTTTATAGTGAGTTACTGTGAGTGTGTCGCTGAAGAAATTAATTTAAAATGTTGGCAATATTCATTATTTTGTTGCAAGGTATGTATTTAATTTTGTTTCTTTTGTTGAACAAATCGTTTTGGAGTCGATAAATCACATTCAAATTCATTAAGAGGATGCATCTCAACACACATTTTCACTGTTTTTCATACAACCGCTCATAACTGATTATGACGTTATTACACATTTTTTATTGGATATTTTGAAAACACAGTATCTTGGGGATATTATCTAGGCTTCAATTGAAATCAATTTCTAAATTTGTGTAAAATTAATCCAGTAAAGACCTCTGAAAATCTCCTATTTTGTATGAACTTTGACACTTCATAATTTGTCAAAAAATTAAAAAAGTCAACAAAGTAAAACCATAGAAGCCTTACAAATAAGATTCTAAATGACAACTTTTTTGGTTAAAAAAAAAAACAGCTATTTCCTGGAACAAGTATTGTGAAATATTTGAGTAAATCTCGGAATTACCGAATACTAACAGAGTTTTCAGGCGGTTTCTCTCTTTTTTTGCGTTGCCTGTTCGTCAAACATCGTGTTGGATTGCGTTAGATGAACTAACAAGCTTTTAAACCATATGTTGATGTTAAGTGAGTGGAAAAGGAGCCTCTTAAGGTAGCTATACGCGCTAGGGTATACCTGACAGGTTTGCCTGCACAGTTATATCAGTCAGTCACTCAGGTGAGCCTGTATGGAACCTGCGCAGGTGAGCAACATACACGCTCCGGTTTACCTGTACAATTCTATTTCTCATGATATTTTACAATCCATTCATTTGCAATTTTTCGATGACTCTGTTCAAAATAACATTAGATATTTATGAAGGCCTTTTACTGTCCGTTCAACCGATTTTGATTTTTATTACGTTGGTGGCATGACATATAGCGGCTGCAGTAAATAGTAGGTATTGTAACTATTTTTTTTTCTTTTAATACCATCATTCTGCTTACGAAATAGAAGTTAAAATCGGTTGAACATACAGTAAAAAAGGTTTCTTTAAATGCAGTGGCGTAGTTAGTCCTAATGGGGCCCCATATCAAATACTTTTGAAAGGATCATCCAGAAGGTAACCTACCTACTAAAATAGGATGAGTTTTTATTGTCGTCTTATATGTTATTCTAAAAGGCTAAAAACTTTACAGAGTATCATATAGTCATTATTCATTCACTCCTAGCTTTTTATCAATATGAGAATTTAAGATTGTATATAATACTAGCTTTTGCCAGCGGCTTCGCCCGCATACATAAAATATAGCCTATGTCACTCAAGAATAAAGCAGCTTTCTATCGGTGAAAAAATTTTAGCAATCGGACCAGTACTTCCAGAGATCCCTACATGCAAACTTACAAATTTTACCTCTTTATAATATTAGTATAGATGTTACGAATTTAGGCATATGTCGGGGCCCCTGTCGCTCGGGGGCCCCGTATCATTAATACGGCTGATACGGCGGTAACTACGCCCCTGTTTAAATGTCTAATCTTAACGTGAATAGGGTATTGGTACCTATAGTGATTTATAAATATCACAATATTAAATTCAGTCGGTTTTCAGTCGACTGTCCCTACTTTTCGACCCACTTGATCTATTGCAGCTTGCAAAACATTGTCCGTACAATTGGATATAGTAGACTGCGGCGTGGACCACGCTCTGGACGTGGTCGACGGAGACGTGGACGTGAAGCAGTACCCCTGGATCGGCATACTGTTCTACACTTACTGTGAGTACTAACACCTACTCTTTAGAGACCCCGCAAACTGCTGACTTTCGATCAGCCGATAGTTTGGTCAAAATCAAAATGATTTCAAATTCCGGCCTCATCTCGTTAAAACTGACTGAAAACAAAATTGACGTGTAAAAGTGTTTTTTGAAAACCTATTTACAAAATAACGATCATTTATCATTTAAATAGATCATTTGCAGGCACTTTTGAATAGCCAAATGTTTGATTTTGACATTGAATGGTCAGTTCAAGAAAAGTGAAGCTAAATTGCACGTTCCAAAGCGTAGATCTCTACGGAGTGCACACTTTTAAATCTGACAGATTATGAGTTACATCTTTCTGGTAATGTTGATTGCTTTTTTTTCGAGATACGAATATGTTGGCTTGATATTAGTTTGTAAATATATATTTTTTTCAATACACTCGAAAATTCGCTTCCATCCCTACTGCTGTTGCCTACGCAATTTACTGTTTTTCGCACTAGTATGAAAAAGTGCGCGAGCTCACTCCCGTTACAATATACTGACCCCCACGAGTCGCTCAACCCGCCCTGTTTATTTTTTTCTACGTAAGTGTATTAAAAATGGTAATTTGATACACATGGTTACTGCAGCCCTCGGCTCCATAACACCCTCGCCTGCGGCTCGGGCGCATTCCGCCTCGGTCGCAATGACAAACTTCCTTCACTTGTATCAAAATAATGTACTATAGTGTAACATTGATACACATTGCTGTATCTCTAAGCTCTCTTAATTAAACCCAAAACGGGTTTTCTCTCAGTCGCAAAAACAAACTTTCTCAATTTATAATAAAATGTATTGTAGTGTGTACATTAATATACATTGCTGTATCTCTAAGATCACAATTGAACCAGGATTTACAAGTGGCTTTTTGCAAGTTTTAGTTAGATGTTGGTTGTATTCTTTCAGACGGCATAGAAGGAGACAGTCGCTCTGTGACGACGGTGGTTCTGATACAGAAGGAGTTTGTGATAGCCCCCGCCGCAGACATAGGCCCCATGCCTAAGCATAACTTCCGGTAAGAACCTGTCGTAGCTAACTCAAATTATACACTAATATTATGTTATTTTATTGCTAAAGATATAGCAACACTGTTTTTCCGTATTGCCAACGTTACGGCGAAGGAACTTCTTATGTGAAACGCAATATAGTGGAGTTTTTGGCGGGATTTCTTAGAATTAAGTTTATTGGCTGTTTTAATTATTCGCAAATTGATTCGTACATAAAGGATCGCGCGATCTCGGTAAAATGGAGCTGAGTATTGTATTATAGTGATGACTACCTCAGAGAAGTTTCCTGAGAAGTTTGACTTTTGCATCCATATTCAAATGATAAACAAACCAAGAATGTAAAGGACTTAGTATCCAAGCCAAAAAACAATAAAAAAAAATCATTAGTGATACAACGGAAGTGTCGTAGCGGAAGCTGAAATAAAGAGATATCAAAAGTAAAATTTAGCGGAAACGGAAGTAGTTGCAGAAGCGGAAGTGTTATATGCTGTTAATTTTATTTCATCCTCCCATTTCTTCGCAAGGTCGCATAGGACCGAAACAACAGGAGTGGAATCAAAGAGCTTTATATCTAGCAGTGAAATGTTGTAGGCTATCGATGGTCTGATCTAAGGGTGGGCAAGCCGGGAATTTGCACAGAGCGGCAAAAATAAGGGGCTGGCAAAATTGACTTACTCCTATCTTCCAACCTAGCCATTAGCCAGCCACACCCAAGTTGGCAGGTTGAGAATTTTAAGTGCCGCCTTCCAGCCTACTGCAGGTTGGATAGTGGTCAGATTTAAGACTTAAGACTCATGATTAAGGTGAATGCTCCAAAAAGCCTCAAACCTCAAACATTCGCTCCAAATAGAAAAGGTGTAAATTGTTAAAATCTCCGAAATCTAACTTACATGCAGCTTTTCTATGTGAAAGCTGACGGAGCGAATGTTTTGCTCATTCTTGTATTTAAAATTATACTTGTTATTGCCGCGAATCATATTTTGATAAAGTTACAACATGTCACTGGCCTGCAAATTGCAAAAAACGTAAGAGAATTTGAATTTTGCGGGCTGGTTGGAGCATTCACCTTAATACCTATACTTTTGTGTAAGTAAAAATCGGTGAAAATAATTTATGTCTGGAGGGCTAAACAGCTAGATGATGAGTAGCCGCAGATAAATACTTTCTTTGTAGGAAGAACTCGCGCGTCCTGCTGGGCGAGGGGTGGGAGCGACCGGGGCGGCGCGTGCGCAACTATGTGCTGCATCCGGAGTATGGCGAGACGTACAACACGGTCGCGTTGGTGCAGCTCAGCTCCCCAGTCAGGGACAGTGAGTAGTGACCGATTCTGAATCGTTCTGTCTACAGAGCATGGCCTTACTACGCTGGCATCAGATCCAGACATTGTTTCACTGACAGCACTACATCTACGGGGCCATCCATTAATCACGTGAGGCTTGAAAGGGGGGGGGGGTGAAATATAGTAAGACATCACGTGTATTAATTTTTTCGTCAAACGCACGATTTTGTCTTTTGTGTTTCTATCAAAAACACCCTTTAACCTTTCTGTTTAGACATTTCTATCATAGTCTTTAATTTCAGAATAGAATAAGGTTTCTCTATAAACCTGTGTTTAAAGATAATATGCTAAATATACCAGTTTTATCTTGTGTTGCCACTTTCAAAATTATTAGGATTTCGCAAATGTTTACCAACTGCGTCAGCTTGATAAAATACTTATCCTTTTGGAATACGTTTAGGAAAGAAAACACGTCTGTATTAAACATGTTTTTTCACAATTTACAGCAACGATCAAGCCAGTATGTCCCCCTCCGGATGTTTTGAGAAATCCAGTGTTCTATGTCATCAAAATGAAAGAAGGTAATCTATTATTATATCTAGTCTCCCCCCCCTAGCCAAGTTACAACCGTTTCGCTTGTGCCGAACGCTTCGAGTTGACCTTGCCGCCAATTCTTTTGTTCTGACCACGTGACTGAGCGTCGAGATGACGTCGTTCCCGTACATTTGAAGTTTTCTACTAGCGTTAACTATTGCAGATTAGCAAATTGGCTAGGGGTACAGATATGAAATGAATATTGGCGAGTAGAAGAGAGATAAAGCAATTGCATGACCAGTCATAGATAGGATTTTTTATTATCAGGGAAATCATCACACGACTCCTCCCGTTCTTGGTGGAGCGGGTAGGAGGTTCAGACTTTTACTGACTAAAACCCACCTGTTTTTCTTCAGTCTTTTGCGAGAGTGACGGTAACTTTTCGATAAAAGTCCACAACGTTACGTCAATGTTACGTCAAGGTTGCAAAAGTTTTGCACAAAAAGACAAAACATAACATATACCAAAAAATGAGACATATTGTATACTGATCACACAATCAAAGATTTTATATATCCTACTAGAGTAGACTAGATTGACTACGAAGAAATATTACACTGTCTAAAGTGTTCTTTATTCTCATTAGCATTAAGTTCATGTGTGTTATTGACACGCAAAAGGGAAAAATGGCCTGGAGTAAGACACTGAGATAAATCCTCTCTGTCCCTTTCTCACATACTACCAGAAAAAAATAAGAAAAAGATGGTAGTTTTTAGATTGTTCCAGTTATCGTTAAATAGTCCGTGTTTATGCATTTTGATAGGTTTATGCAACATAAAATGAATTGCAACTAAATATTTTATTTTAAATATTGCTTCTTGAAATTTTATATGCATTCTTCTTGTATTTAATGATGGTTTCATTTAGATTTAGTAGCTATTCGTAGTAATTTTCAAATTATGAAAGGCAACATTTAGGAGGTTTCAATTTGACAGAATTTGACATCAATAAACAATATGGCTGATGCTTCATAGGAGTAAAATTGTATTTTTAATTGTTACAAGTTTTTATCTCAATGTTTAGTAAAGTATAAAGTGTGCAAGATGTTCAAAACGTTGCTGTGTAAAGTTTCGCAACAGTGATGGGTATCCTGGTTGTGGAATTTCATTTTTTTTGGTAAGTTTTCTGTTTTGTTTACAAAATATTTATGTAGGGTGACAACAAACATCGTTTTGAATTTCATGCGGATAAGGGGCATCATAAACGACTCTGAAGACAGACTGGGTGCAAAATTTTATAAAATTCGATTGTCTACTGTTCAAGTTTTACATTATTATAAGCAAATTTCTAAATATCTGAGGAGGCTCAATTTTTTTTTTTATAAATCAAGCGCGTACCAATTTTACTCATTTTATCTTTACTGTTGATCGGGCGCCTTTGGCTGCTCGGCGATCTTCGGCTGCTCTCATGACACAACGGAAAGCGGCGAGCAGCAGCGGCCAGAGGTGTGGCATGCGGGATGTGTCTTCGGACCACTTCAGTATATAGTTATCTGTGACCACTTCTTAAAACGACGCGCGTGCGCTCCAAAATCTTCTCCACATCGATATAGTACATTCGAGAATTATATTCATTTTAAATCATAGTCTACTGTCTTTAAGTTTAGTCCTTAGGTAGGTCCCTAATAAATGCCGCACGCAATGCTGCACGTATGTGGCTTAACCGTTAACTTCTAGTAATATATTATTTTGTATGTTTTGTTGTAGATTTCCAAGAAACGAGAACCATCAGCAACAGTGGCTTTGAAGTGGAGACATTTAAAAATTTTTTTCAGCAACAGTTTTATTTGTGGTTGCCACATTAAATCTGAAGATGTAAAGTTAAATCAACACTAAAACCGAATTCTATTCCATCTATATATACCCTTTTGTAAGTTGTCATCCGTTGTAAAAAATCCATTCAGTAGTTTTTGAGTTAATTGCAAACAGATGACAAACGAACATAGTAGGAGACTTTTTTTGATGTGGTAAAATCTCCAATAACTTATCCTGCTCTAAGGTAGAGCGCCTTACGCTCCATCCTAGAGAGGGACAAGTTATTTGAGGTTTATACTGAATAAATCTACCCCTGTTCTTCAGTTGCCCTTTGTGTTCCAGGACCATGGTTTCGCTTTCAGAAATTCCCTGTGGCGCTAATGGGCATCGGCAATAATTAGTAGTAGTAGTTACTATAAATAAATTTATAAACCAGTAGAGGATCATTTATTTAATGTATTATTTATTGTTTATTTGTTAGTTAATACGTGCAATTTGACGTAATAAAAAATGTACAATTTTATGTCACGCATCAGTCTATTTTTAATAAAGTAAAAATAAAAGAATAACATTAGTTTTATTATAAACTAACTAGTTTTTTCTTTCAGACAAACCTTATTCTGATAGGTGTAGCCGGTCAGAAGTGATCTTCTTACGTAGGTACACACACATTAGGCATTTTTTTACCAGTGTAGGTATTTCATACTCTCATAAGAGGATATTGCTATTATAATATATACGGACATCAGCTATTTCCTAGTTATTACAAAGAAAACTGTTCCCTTTTGGTAAGTGCATGTCTATTTTGATGTATCAAAAATATCTTTAACTAACTTTAGAGCTAAATTGTCCTGTAGTATGTAGCTAGTGTATGGACACACTAGTAGAACGAGATGACAGGACTCTTTCTGACTTTCCTTTTCAGGTACGCTTTTGAGGTTGTCGTAGTCAATCTAGTACTAGGATATATAAAATCTTTGCACACAATCACTTCTGTCTCTTTCTTCAGAGTAGAGCTCCGTCTATTATCTATGTCTATACTCCATTCGCGTCAAGCTGAAACATTGAGGTAAGCAAACCTTTTTTTACTGTTCGTTCTGATTTTTACTTTTATTACGTTCGTGGCATGACAAATGGCGGCTGCAGTAAATAGTTGGTACAGTGCGTTTCACTTAAGAAGTTCCTTCGGCGTAATGCTGGCTCCCCTGTCTGTCCACACAAAAAAGAAGGGAAAAAGGAAAGAGTTGCCTACTCTACCAAAATTGTTCCCCAAAATGAGAAAAGAAATCGATCTTAACGGTAGTTGCAACACTTTTTGGAGAATTATGTGAGGAATGGAGTTTTATGTAAGAAAAGCAGGTCTAAAAGGAAGTTGGTAATAGAGAGTTACGATATTATGGCGTGGCCTTTTCGGTATTTGAAAGAATTGCAGGACAATCGGAATGGAGCCCAGCGTCCTATACTTTATTCAAAAATAGTTAAAAAAAAGGCAATTGTTAAAAGTAACGAAATATCAGTTAATTTCCCTAATATTAAGTAATTTAATTGCTAAAAATATTGCAACACTGTTTTTCCGTATTGCCGACATTACGCCAAAGAAACTTCTTAAGTGAAACGCACTGTATTGTAACCACTTT